>JANBXA010000726.1:59610000-60910000 GCA_030556225.1 Cricetiscus sungorus | reverse complement strand
TTGTTTGTCATCATTTTTAAGACAGGGTCTCTCTAGCTAGCCCTGGCTATCATAGAATTTACCATGTAGACCAGTCTGGCTTCAAACTTATGGAAATCCTCCTGTCTCTGCTTCCCAAGTGTTGGGATTAAAAGGATTACATGTGTGTGCCATCACACATAGCTTTAATATAGTTTTAGGCCTTTCATTATTACTATGGTTTTTGGTGGTGCTGAAGGCTTCAGTATGCTAATCAAGTATTTTGTACACTCATCTCAGTTTTATAAATTTTAATGACACAAAGAAAGGACGAGTATGTATTTGCATAATGTATTAGATTTCCATTGCTGTGACAAAATACCTGAGGAAATTAATTGGAAGAAAGATTGATTTTGCAGGGGGAGGGAGCTGGCAGGAAGTAGAGTGGGTCAAAACTACTTGCCACGTGGAAAGGGGTAAAGATGAAGAGAAGGAGCATCAGAAGGAGGAGAAGACAACAACAAGAGGAGAAAAAAGGGAGAAGGGACAGAGGGAGGAAGGTAGAAAGAGAGAAGACACACATACACACACACACACACACACAGAGAGAGAGAGAGAGAGAGAGAGAGAGAGAGAGAGAGAGATTGATTTTCTTGTAAAGATATGTCTCCAAAAGCCTAATTTCCTTCATTCTAACATCCTCCATTAGACAGCTTTGAATCAAGCCTTTAATGCATGAACGTTCAAGAGCTATTCAAGATCCCAGCATTAATTATGCTGGTCTCTCTTCAGGCTCTGTTTTTCCCCCTGAGACAAGATTTCTCTGTATAAAAACCTTGGCTGTCTGAGAAATAGCTCTGTAGACCATTCTGGAACTCACAGAAATCCACCTGTCTCTGCCTCCTTAGTGCTGGAATTAAAGGCATCTGTCACCACCAGCCCTCCTCAGGCCCTTGTTTCCCAAGTTGCCATGTGGTCTCTCCCTCCGGTACCCTGGCTCCACTGGGATGCCAAATATCATAAAATCCTCATTAGAGCTGAAATGATGGCAAAACTGTGCCCTTGAACCTCTAATGCCAAGAGTGAAATAAACTTCATTTCATTGTAAAATACCCAACTTTCAAGTATTTTGTTACTGAAGTGAACAAATATGTCTTCTAAAAGATTTATGACTATTTTTATGATCTTTGATACATTTTGAGTTAGTTTTGTATATGGTATAATGTACATGTATGACTTCATTCTTGTGTATGTAGGTATTCTGTAGACTGACTTTTCCTTTTTTCATTGAATAGATTTCAAACATTTGCCTTAAGTCAACAGGCTTATTTGGGGACCCCCATTTTTACTGAATCGTCTATATGAAGCTGTAGCATAATGGTTTATTTCTATTATGGAAATATATTGCTTATGATCTAATAAAGCTTGCCTGGAGATCAGAATGCAAAGCTAACCACAGCCATAGAGGCCAGACAATGGTGGTTCACACCTTTTTTTCATTTACTCGTTTTTTAAAACACTTTTTATTAATTTATTCTTTTACATTCCAATCCCAGTTCTCCCTCCTCTCCTCCTGCTCCCACTTCCCCCAACCTCACCTCCCATCTGCTACTCAGAGAGGGTAAGGCCTCCCCTAGGAAGTCTACTCAGTCTGTTCCATCATCTTGTTGAGGCAGGGCCAAGGCAGCTCCTCACCTCCACACCCCTGTGTCTAGGCTGGGCATGGTATCTGTCCATATAGAATGGGCTCCACTAAGTCATTTTGTGCATTAGAGTTAGATTTTGCACCCACTGTCAGTGGTCTCATATATTGTCCCAGTCACACCATTGTCACCTATATTAAGGGAGTCTAGTTTGGTCTTATGCAGGTTCCCCATTTGTCAAACCAGAGTCAATGATCTCTCACTAGCTGGGGTCAGCTGATTCTGTGGGTTTCTCCATCATGGTCTTGACTCTTTTTCATATTATCGATACTCTCTCACTTCAATTGTATTCCAGGAGCTTGGCCCAATGGTTAGTTGTGGATTTCTGTATTTGCTTCATCTGTTTCTGAAAGAGGAGTCCAGCTTCTTTGGGGTTGTGGGTTGGGACTGGGTATCTTTTGCTTTATGTCTGGTGTCCACTTATGGGTGAGTACATACTATATTTGTCTTTCTGGGTCTGGAGAAGAAGTTCAACTCAAAGGCGGTACACATCTTTAATCCCAGCAGCCACAGAGCCAGGAGGTGGTGGTGCAGGCCTTTACTCCTAGGACTCAGGATACAGAGGCAGATGGATCTCTGTGAGTTCAAGGGCATTCTGGCCTACAGGAGAGTGAGTCGGTCTAAAAAAGAAACAGAGCTCACACAAAAGTGATCACGTGGGAGCTCAGGCCTTTAATGCTAGCACCAGGGAGGTATATAATAGGGGCTCAGTGTCTCATGCTGTGTTCTGGCAATTAGTCTCCAGCCACGTTGAGGTCAGGATTGCCCCAGCCTTGGTAGAGGTAAGAGCTCTTTGGTGGCTTAGCTGCTTTGCTTCTCTGATTTTTAGCTTGAACCCCAACATGTATCTCTGGATTTTTATTGTTTATAAGGTTTACTGATAAATATTGTAATATTTCTTTTTTTAAACACAAATTGGAAACCATAGCATACAAGTAAAAGACCAATAAAACAAACAAACAATATGCCCAAAGTAATATGAGACAAAAAGGCTACAAAATACTGTTGAGTTATTTTGTGTTGGTCATCTGTTGCTGGTCTTGGGGCTTACCCTAAAGTGTGGTTAATACGCCCAATGAGACTCCATTAAAGAAAAATAATTTTTCCTTTTCAAATGGTGTCAGTTGCAGATAGCTTATTGGTTAGGGGTGAGAGCCAGTGTCCACTTTCCCCTCTTAGTGCTGCCACCCGGTTTGACTTGAACCTGTGAAGGTCCTGTGCATGCTGCCACAGTCTTGAGAACTGTCAACCTTGTTTTGTTCAGCTCTTTGGGGATTATTTTTAAAGAGATTACTGGTGAAGCTCAGTGGTATATTGTTGGCTTAGCATACTCAAGGTCCTGCGGGTAGATTGCCAGTACTTCAAATGAAAAATTATTCTTTTGGCTCCTTGCACCCCTTATAATTACAATATGAATCTGAGGGTCAGCCAATAGTATTTGTAGAAAAGGCTGTTGGAATATTGCTAGAAATCAATTGTGTCTGTAGAGTGCTTTGGGTAGCATAACCATCCTGACAATATTAAGTCTATCCGTGAGGGCTTGATGTTTCTCTATTTAGTTATATTTTTGTTAATTTTCTTGTATATTGTTTGTTGTTTTTCTGTGGATAAGTCTTTTACCTCCTTAGATAAATTAGTTACAAGATATTTATTCTTTTAGATAAATTAGTTACAAGATATTTATTCTTTTAGGTGATATTGTAAATGGAATTATTTTATTTTCTTTTCAGATTGATAATTGCTGATTTATAAAAACAAAACTACTTCTCACATGTAATTCTGTTGAAATCATATATTAGTCTTTTGATTTCATGTGTATTCTTTGGAATTTTCTATATAGAGACTCTTGCCTGTGAATAAAAGTAGTTTGTTGCACTTCTTTCGTTTTAGATAGGTCTAATGACTATGGTTTAAATACTACCTAATTTTCTTTATGTTTTCTTGTTTGACCCATTTCTGTTTAATAACATAATGTTTAATTTCCAAACTATTAAGAAATTTCTGGGGATTATTTCTTGTTACACATTTATAGTTTTATTATCTTGTCTACAGTAGATTGCCTGGGTTACCATGACATAATACCACGGGCAGTTTTTCTTAAATAACAGACATTGCATTTCTGTCAGTTGAGGTTTGTCTTCCTGGCTTGGAGAGAGCCACATTCTTGTGGTGTGTCTTCTACTTCCCAGTCCCACAACCTGCCCTTCCACCTTTGCTGCTGGGGATTGAACCTAGAGCATTGCACATAGCAGGCAAGTGCCCAACAACTGAGCTTAATCCCAAGCCTCCCTTTTAGTTTTTATTTTGATACTAGATTTCACTAAATTCCCCATGATGGTCTTGTAGTTCCCATTTTCTCTCTTTCAAATACCTGGGATTATAGGCTTGCAACACCAGGCACATCAATATTCCATTGTACAAAAACACAGCTGTCCTGTTGGATCAGGATCCCATTCTTCTGATCCCATCTGACCTTAGTTACTTTCTCCTTTTTTTTTTCTTTTGGAATTCTAGAGATTAAACTGGAGCCTTTTTTCATGCTAGGAATATGCTGAAACTCACCTCAGTCTCCTCAATTATTGTTTTTGTGTTTTTTGTTTGTTTGTTTGTTTGTTTTTTGTTTTTTTTTGTTGTTTTGTTTTTTCGAGACAAGGTTTTGCTGCATTGCTTTGTTGGCTGATCTGGAACTAGCTCTGTCGACCAGGCTGGCCTCAAATTCACAGATCCACCTGCCTCTGCCTCCTTAGTGCTGGGATTAAAGGTGTGCACCAACAACACCAGGCTCTCAATTACTATTTTTAATGGTTTTATCTCTAAACATATTATCATTGAGGGTCTAGATCTTCATCACATGAATTGGAGAAAATGTGATTCAATAGAGTTTTGTATTTTTTTTTTAAATTTTGTCCTGAAGTAGTCCTTTTGTTTAACGACTTATACAAACTGTTTTTGTTTTTGTTGTTGTTTGTTTATTTATTGTATGTTCCTTGCTGCCTGTGGTCAGTGAAGTCACTGTTTCTTTAGGTCATGTTTAGTTAATATTTCAACAAAGATTTTCTTTAATATCCTGAGCATGAAACTAAATAGAAAACAAAGGAAGCATAAAAGCAAACCCCAAACCAACCCAAATACCTCTTCTAGTATTTGTACATTAGCCGTGGGTCGTGGCAGCTCTTCAACCCAAATTAGACTTGCACTGAGCCTAGATATAAGTGCCATTCTTTTTGCATCTTTTCTGTTGTGTGCATCTTGTCGTGGACATACACGCAATTTTCTAAATTCCCCTATATACAATACAATATTTTAATTTTCCAAACCATTACCCCCAGTTTCTACCCAGCTTCCAGATAGTCTGTTGTCTCAACTATGTTTTGCCTCAGGTGTCCGTAGCTTTTTCATCGTCCTTGTGATGCAGCAGCAGTACCATGTTTCCTACCTGAGGTCCAAGTTTGAAGTTTGGACTAGTGCCTTCTAGAATTCCTACATAAAAATGAAAACAGACATGTCATCAGTTTGTAAGTAAGTAGCTTCTATCTTTTAGCTAAATCTGGGGAGTTTCCAGCCATTATTAGTACAGTTTTTGTTTTCCTTCTTTCCTTTCCTGGGTCCTCACATTCATGTGAATTCTCCTTTTTCCTCATTCTTTTCCATCTCTATTGCTTCAGTTACATAATCTCTTTCAGCAACTCTGCTGACTCTTTCACTGTAGAGCTCCGGTTGAACGTCGAGCTTTCATTTCAATTTTTATGCTTTTCAATATGAGCTTTCAATTTTATACTTTCTGTTTTCTACTAATATTGCTTATTAATTTTGTTATTGTACTCATTGCTTTAAGCAGATCCTTGGAAGTCTTTGTTAAGTCTGAACTCTAGGCCCTCTCATAGGCCACTTCTGCTACTCAATTCCCCACCTGATTGTTCATGCTTTTCTGCATCCTAATCTGTTGAATATTTTATGTTGAAGATAAGACATTTCACATAATATATTGTTGTATCTCTGGGTACTAATGTCCCTGCATTAGGGACTTTTAAAAGAAATACTTGTTTTGAAGTTTAGAAACTCAGCTAAACTATTTTAGTGAAGTCTATTTCAACCACAATTTAAAACATGTGATGTCCCTCTTCAGAGGATACGCCTTGGGTGTTCACACATTCCCCACTGGATGATGCAATTTTAGTGAAGTTCTTTTTCACTGTCACTTTCCTCATGTCTTTGTTAAACTGTCTCTCTGTAAGTATTATAATAGTTTAGCCCCTACTAATTCCTATCTTGATTGCTGCAATCTTGATAATAAAAAGGGTTTTTATCATTTTTGGTGCATTTGGTGACATGGTTGATATTGTTGGAGATTGAACCCTGGGCATCATGCATATGTTCTACTACTAATATATGCCCCCAGCCCTGGAAGTCATTGGATTTTCTTTCTACCATAGGAGGGCTTTTCTTTACTGTCTCTTTCCCTGATTTTCTCCTGTCTGTAGTTTATTTCTCTTACTCTCAGATTCCTTACTTGCCTATAGTTAATTGTCTAGAATTGAATCTTCATGAGCTTTCCCTCTTCTGTGTTAGCATGTTCAGTTCATGTTTAGTCAGTCATGAAGGTGATACAGGGAAACAGTTTCACAGCAAACTCCTTGTTCCTCTGGCTCCTATGATTTCCACATCCCCTCTTCCATAATGTTCTCTGAGACTTACATGGGAGTTGTTTTGTAACTTTATCAGTTGGGGTAGCAGTTTGATTTGGTTTTGATTTGTTGTGGTTTTCTATAATGATCCTTTTTGTTGCAAAAAGATGTTTCCTTGATGTGGGGTGAGAATTACACTTATCTATATGTGGGCTGAAGGACAAATACTTAGAATGTAGTTAGGGAATTTTGCTGGTTTAGTAAAACACTGGCTCTCCTCTAAGATTCATGACTACTCACTCTGTGTTGTTGACTAGATCTCCAGCACTAGGCACAATTTACTTTTTGTTGAGAAGATCTTAAGTCCAATTATAGAGCTGTTGGTTATTGCCCAGGTATTACTGTTGCCCTTAGGATTATAGTGCTATGCTGGTTGTTGTACTTCATAGGCATGCATCATCATTGAGTAGGACTTTTTGTTGATTCCTTTCTTTGGAAACTTGCATGGTGCTTTCTGGTACCATGAAAGCTTGTCCTCAGGGAGGAGGCTTTTGGGCCACTTGCAGCTCAGGTGACCCTGGGCTTTGTGTCTGAAATACATGGTGTCTTCTATTAAAGAACTTGATATAACATAGCTCAGTGATGATTCTTTTCTTTTTTTCTGTTGTATAGTTTTAAACTAGCACCGTCTATGTGATAAGGTTCACTGAACATCTTTTTACAGCTCTACTCATCTAGCATGTTTCATTTCTGTGAGTTTTGAGCTCTAGAAGTTCAGCATTTTATTTCCCATGTTTTTCCTTAATGTGCTTGTATTTTCTTCTTTCATCTAGAACATATATAATAACTTTGATGCTTTTCTGCAAATCGATTGATTCTTCTTTATTAGTTTTATTTTTGTGGCTCCTTTGAAGATCGAATAATTGTTCTTATGTGACAGATGTGATTTTAACTAGGCAAGGTGCTAGTTGTTTCTGTTATCATTATTTTCTTGAGTTTTGTTCTGGGACACAGTAAACTTACTTGTGAATAATTTGATCCTAGTAAGACTTGCTTTTAGGGTTTGCTGGGCAGATCCAGAGCACCCTTTAGCATATTTTCCCCTGCTATTCACCTTATAAAATCCTTGTGTGTATTCAGTTTTTTCCATTCTAGCAAGCTGCAAAAGGAGATACAGAGATTGTTTCTTGGGCTACTTTTGTTTGATTTTCTGAGATTCCCACTTTGGAGATCATTGTCATGTAGTATTATTCTATGTACAGTTTTAAAATTCATTAAAATTCCAGGCATATGACTTCCACAATCCAGTAAGTGACAAGGAGTTGTTGAGTAAAAATGAGTACAATGTCTATGAAGATTTTTCTTTAAGAAAATATTTTTGACATTTAAAAACCATTGTCAATGTCACTAAAAATAACACTGACATGTGCTAAGTATTCCAAGAGCTGTCATTTTAAGATTCCTTTAATTTGATGAGAAACATTTGGTTCCCTGTTGTTGGAAAAGAGGGCAATATATAATACCTGCTGTGTACACAGCCCATCCCTCTGAAAGCCTTAGAAATCACCATGTTTTTACTCATCCAACTGCTCCAGAGCCTCAGGTAATGAGGGTGGAGGATTATAGAAATGTCAAGTTTGGAAAATAGAATAAAACCAGTGTTAGGTTCACACTAATTGGTAACTGGTGACTCAGTTTGATAACATAGTAGTGATGGGTCACATTCAAGTGCAGTCATTTGATTTGATGCTCATGGGAAGATGGAACACATTTTAAAGTACAAATTTTCTCCTCTCCTCTCTTCTCTCCTCTCTCTCTCTCTCTCTCTCTCTCTCTCTCTCTCTCTCTCTCTCTCTCTCTCTCTCTCTCTCTCTTTCTGTGTTGCTGAGGCCCAGAGCTTTACTCATGATGAGCATGTTGTATCACTAATCCAAGACCTAAGAACCCCAGACCCAATGCAGGAATTTATAGCTACCATATGAATATTTCAGAGCTACCTGGAAGCTTATGAAATCATAAAATTTCATTATATATATGTACATATATATATATATGAAGAGTTTTTGTAGCTTATTCTAGAGTCTAAAAGGTATTTATGACCAAACTAAGAGTTTTTATCACCCCCTCACTGAAACCCTTCTTAGCAAGCGATTTCCTGCTTTGGTCTTCATTTTAGACCCACTAAGTATAATTATGCTTTCTTGCATGAACAGAGGGTTATTTACTGGAACAAGGGCAATTTATCAATGACTATACCACTTAAAAATGATACCCCTTCCCCAGAACCCATTTACTACCCATAGTCCATCAATGCAAATTTAGTTAAAAATTAGTTTTTAATTTTTTGAGACATTTTCTCATATAGGCCAGAATTTATTATATTGCCAAAAATGACCTTGAACTCCTGGCCCTACCACTTTTATCTTCAAAGTGATAGGATTGCAGTTGTGTACCACAATGCAAAGAGTTAAAATAACCTCAAAATTGGTTAAAATAATCAATACTAAGGTTTAAAAAGAATTGAGCTTGGGAGATATCTCCATTCACAAGGTGCTTGCCATGTAAGTATAAAGACCTGAGTTTGGTTCCCAGAATTCATATAAATAAAAATCCGTGTGTGGATACACACACACACACACACACACACACACACACACACACACACACACACACACACACACCTCATATGATTTTAAACCCTGTTAATGATGTTTAATACGGATCAGGAGAAACAAATAGGCTGAATAGATGTTTATTCAGGGAGAAATAACTTACAACATAGACAGATGAACACCAACAGGTTCCTGGTCCCAAGAATGCCTGCGGATGTACTCCTGTCCCCATGCTTCAAGCAAGAGAGCTCTCTGAGCCCCCTCCTCAGACTTAGTTGCCCCAGGTAACGTTCTGCTCTGTCTCCACCTCCCAATGGGCATGGTCTATGCCAAAGGTGTGGACAAGGTGAATATCTCACTACACCCTGTCCCTTTTCTCCTGTCTCTTATTTTCCTTTTCTTTCTTGTCAACAGTTTTAACATGATGGCTCTTGGTAGGTAAGATTATTATGAAGATATCACCTCAGTACATTGGATCACACTAGAAAAAGTCCATGTAATAAGTAACTTTTTTAGTGATGAACTAGGATTATAGTATCTTTAAAAAAGAGTCATATGAAATGAAGTTGTTTCTGATAGTTCCAGCTGTTTAAACCTCTTAGGTGAATAGCAAGCAGAAAACTTCATAAGCTGATAACCAAAAATTAATGTTCTGGTATTATAGGCATGCAAAATCATATCTGGCTGCAGCATTCTGAGATGGGAGGCTCACTTGAGCTCAGGAATTGGAGACCTGCCTGGGCAACACTGTGAGACTCTAAGATGCATGAAAAACAAAAAACAGAAACACAAGAAGTGTACTTCAAATTGCCCTGTTAAGATAATCATACTGAAGTGGTAAGACAGATTGCAAATCTGAAGTTGTCTCCAGGTTACTCAGTCTATAGGATAGTCACAGAAGCACCAAATGACTTCTACCCTTAACTAATTATAAGTTTTAAAAGGATTTATTCATTTATGATATTTATTTATGTATACACACACACATGCATGTCAGCTTTTCACCATATAGATTGAATTCTGATGGTCAGGATTGGTGGCAACCTTTACCTGCTGGCCCAGATGCATTTTTTTTTTTTTACATAGTCTCCTCATACATAAGGCAGTTCAAGGCTGACCTTGAACTGGCAGTTCTACCTGCTTCAGCCTCTTGAGTGCTGGGATTACAAGCTTGAGCCACTACAATAGCAAGAATTGTAATCACATCATCCATCTACTACTACACCCTGCTCTTTCATGTTGAGGATTAACTTTAGGGCCTCTTGCATTCCCCAACTACATTATTTCCCTAGCTCTTCAAACATTTTCCTTCCTTCCTTCCTTCCTTCCTTCCTTCCTTCCTTCCTTCCTTCCTTCCTTCCTTCCTTCCTTCCTTCCTTCCTTCCTTCCTTCCTTCCTTCCTTCCTCTCCCTAGGTCACAGAGACTGGCTTGGAATTTAACTCTGTAGCTCAGCCAGGCCTTGTTCTTGCAATTCCTTGCTTAAACATAGGATTACAGGTTTGAGCCACCCAGACCTGGCTTAAAACTGTAATTTTTATAGCTTGAACAACAAACATAGCTAGGAAATAGCTTCCGAATTTAGAGGAAATAATAATTGGTGGAAAAGTGTTAAAAATAATGGTGCTTTCTATTTCATTTTGGATTATTTCCCTAGTGTTTCCCCTGGATAGTTTTACATTTTATAGGACACCCAACTGCAGTATTGTGTAGCCTTGCTGCAGGCAGATTCTTTGTGATCAAAAAGCAATTTCAGGTTTGCATTTTATTGGTTCTCTCTGAAACACATTACTCTAATAAAGTGCTTCCTAATTATTCAGGGTGTTTTATGTATGGTGTGAGGGTGGATTTGTAAGTATAAATTAATAACATTTTGACTAATTTGTCAGTCATCTACACTATGTGATGTTTTAACAGCAAAACTTTTGCTTTCCTTGTACAGTGAATTGTGTTTTATCTTTACTGGAGTTGTCGTTTGCTACAGCTGAATTGAGTTTGCTGCATTGATTTGAGGGGAAGGGTCTGAGACTCTACTAATGCATAAAGTTGACCTGAGTATTTTGGTGAATATTTGTGAAGAAATTGCCTTTCAAGACCATAAACATATTCAAATATTAATTTAAAAAATGTTCACTTAAGATGTACTGTTTTCTATTTTAAATATCTGAATCTTCTAGAATTGGTAAACACTGAATCATGCTACTGTGCTAGAATGAGTGTTTTAATATTCAAAGAGAAACTGACTAGTTTTTCAATGTCACTGCATATGGTGAAAAATTAGATTTGAAAATTTCTGTTGTTTATATCATGAAGAAAATGCATACTAATATGTTTATGTATTCCTATATAAAGCATTCTACATATTTACATCTTTATTTATGTCTATGAAGTTTCTTTTTGAATGTCTGTGCCTTAAATTTCCTTGGTAACTACCTTAACTCAAATAAGATTCTTACATAGAAGGCTTCCTTTATGTCTTTTTTAATCTAGAAAGAGATTAGTTTTCTTTTGTTTCTAGTACATTGTGAAGCAAATTAAAGCTGTTTGCAGCATTGCATTGTAATATGTCAAATGGTATTTTCAGCACAGATTTTTTTTAACAAAGTAAATACATTTTTACAGTCTAAATCTAAATAAAAGACTCGTTTCTGGGTTTCTGTTGAGCCTGACCTGTATACATTGGGCCTTTCCCAAGTGGTTTCAATTCTCCATTATTATTTAGTCAGCCAGTCACCAAACTTGAGCTGGCTGGGCTCTCCATTTTAGTGATGTCTGCCTTCTTTGATGGCTAATTTGAGGGGAGAGAGATTTCCATTCTTTTTGTAATGGACTTTTTGTGCAAATGATACATTTATTGAGAGTTCTTATTTCTTTGTGAGTTTCTGTGGGTGTGGAAAGCAGAGGGCAATGTCTTCTCCAGTCACCTTCTACCTTGCTTTTCCCGAAGTATCTCTCATTAAACCTGTAGCTCACTGATTTCTTGAAGCTGACTGGTGAGCAAGCCATGAGGATGCTCGTCTTTGCTTCCTTGGTGTTGGGATTATAGGCACATAAAACCCACAATTCTTTATTGATTCTTTGGGAATTTCACATCATTCACCCAATCCTGATCACCTCCCAGCCCCTCCATATCTGCCCCTCACCCCTGAAACATGTCCCCTAAAAGAATCCCCCCAAATTAATTAAAAACAAAACAAACCCACCACCTAGCACCTGTGTCTTTCTTACACTTCTTTACCCATCCTAGTGGCATCAGGAACTGTGCAGTGCCATGCAATATACCCCTTGGTACAATCAGCCCCACCTGCAAAACGTTCATTGCAGTGAGTCATTGATCTGGTTCAAGGTCTCTGGAACATCATCATTGGATGATCACTGAAACTCCTCTCGACATCCTGCTGTTGCCTGGAGTCATGGAGATCTTGCAGTTACACACCTGGCTTTTTATGTGAATGCTGGACATCTGAACTCGGGTCCTTCTCCTCAGATACTTTATCAAGCCACCTTGTCTGCCATAAAGTAAATCTTTCAGAGAGCTTACTTGATGATGCTGGTTTCAAATATTTCTCTAAGTGTATAATGTGTGGCTTAGGAGCAAGTGGGCTAATACATTTTTCTCTTGGGACTATTACTTTTTCTTCAGGTTATATACTTCTGGAGACGAAAATGCATAGTTCTCAGCATGAGAAAAACCAAGCCAGACTCAAGAACATGTTTAGTCACATAAAGCAAGATTTTCCTTCCTTCCTTCCTTCCATCCTTCCTTCCTTCCTTCCACCTCTCCCTGTTTCTTTCTCCCTCCCTCCCTCCCTCCCTCCCTCCCTCCCTCTCTCCCTCCCTCCCTCCCTCCCTCCCTCCCTCCCTCCCTCCCTCCCTCCCTCCCTCCCTCCTCTCCTTCCTATCATAATGGCAAAGTAACAGACAGAAGGCGTGTGAGGCTGAGCAGAGGCTGAACACGATTAAGTGCCATTAGCCTGGTCAGTGTTCTATCAAAAAGCCATTACTGTTAATTTCTCAGCTCTACTCATGTAAAAGAAAAAACACTGAAAGTGGAAGAGGGGTGTTCACAAGATGAGAGCTTACAAGAGTCTATATGCCACACCTACCAACCCACCTGGGAGTGAGTAAACTATTGTTTCCCTGGAAATGAGACATACAGAACCTGCCATCAGAGTGGCCCGAAGCTCTAGCCTTTTACCAATATTGTTTTACAAATTATGACATAGAAAGGACACAATGAATTTATGTATATAGTTTTAATAAAGGACATAGGAAGATAAAGCTGACCAGCATTTTTCAGTATTTCTGCAGCAAGACACATGGTTTTAAGAATACTATATACAATCACTATAAGCAGACTGATGGCAAAAGGGATTTACAGCATATTGGCAACTTGAGCTTAACTGTGGAAGTCCCCAGTGTCTGTCCTTTTCTGGCTCTCCAATACATTCCAAACATTATCAAGATCCAGTTCCAGGTTTCCTGCTGTGTTCCTCTGCTGATTTAGACAGCAGGCTGAAAGCAATTATTCTTTGAATGCATCTTATTTTATTGTTCTTTCCTTTTAACCATCTCCTACCAAAACTTATATCCTGATAGATTGAATTCACTATGTATTTAAAATCCTTCTGTAGACGGTGGCTAACTAGGCTGCTCCGAATAACACATTTAATGGTTTTGAACACTGTGCAGGACACAGCCTTAGTGATTTTGGGGAAATAAACAAGACAAGGGTTGCATGCTGGTAAGAGCCACCCATTCATTACTGTGTTACATAATACCTACATGCAAAGGCTATAGTATAATATGGCATATTGTAGGTCTGGTTAAAGAAATGCAAATGTAGCATACAGTGTCAATTATTTCCTTCTAACTGGTTAGAGTGCATGAATTCTATGCAAACATGGAACTTGCAATAGGATCTGATGATCTTGTCCTCTGTATCTCTGCACAGAACATGTCTTTCAGCCTAACTGAGTCTCTTAGCTATTCTAACAGCAGATATTTTAGAACAGATTAACAAAATGTTCACTTTCTGAGATTTGGGGCTTCATTTAAAAGGAGATAACAGAATCATCCATATAAATATTTGCTCTAATGACATAGCAGTCTGCCTTAAAAGAAGGGTGTGCATTCATGCCCATATAAATCTAAACACATGTAGATATGTGCGATAAGAGATGAAAGGGATAGTCTGTGTTACATTCCTGTCATTTGGGTCTGGTTAAATCTTAGGTGTAGATTGCAGTAATGTATACACAGTATCCTTAAAACATATGTGCCTGGACTGTGCTGCAATATCCACTAACATAAATGTCTACACTCTGAAATTTGGCACGAATGTGAGGAAGACATTGTTTTCCCTGGAAAAGTAAACCCTGAGATTGGGCTATCTGAGTGCCACAGGAGATTATGACCCTGGCCAATGCCATCTAGTGTGAAATACATGTGTCATATGGGGCCAGTGAGGGGAAGAGGCACATATTGCATTAGAAACTAAAGAGCTATCTAAATCACAAACCTCAAGATTTTGGAGACAGAGGGATTCTTGTAGAATTTGATTCTGTTCTCTTTGCTCTCAGTGTTCTAAGTTGCCCCATAGTAATTCCTGTACTAGGAAGTTAAGCCTCTTTAACAGTGGGCTAGCCTCTCTAACAGTGGGCTGTCAGCAATATCTATATGCTGTTGATGGCACTTTGTCTTTTATCTTTAATTTTTGGAAAACATTTTCCATTCTGTCTCTTTCCAAGGACATTGTTGGAACAAACAGAACATTAACGAAGTATTCTAGGCTCTGCAAGAATATATTCTGCACTGAGAGCACCTTTTTTTTTTTTTTTGTTTTTTGTTTTTTTTTTTTTTTTTTTGCTCAGAAATACTTTCATGGTTAAACTTTTCATTCCAGTCCTGCAAATAAAAATATGTAAGAGCACTAGGGAGTTACATAGCACCTTTCAGCTGTGGGATATTAACCACAAGTAGCTTCATTTTCCAACTGTGGAAAAAGAGTACCAAAGATTGAGGAATGAGATCCCACAGAAGTTATTGGTCAGGGTTCCAAGGAAAAGAAATCAAATGAGTGAGGTCAGGGAGTGCTGATTATAAAACAAACCTGTCTTCTTGATCAATAACTAACCACTTAGATGCCTATATACAGTAATCAATACCCAGAGAATCTATATATAGGGGTATAATCAATGTCTATAAACTAATGGGGTCAGGATCCTAAAGCAAGAATAGGGTTTCTTCTTTCTCCAAGCACCCAGAGAAACCCCTGGTTTATTTGGCCTTTTGGAGACAGCATAAGTCTTAAGACACTGAACAATCAGCTTGCATTAACCTGAGCTTTACCATTCCACTACTTCCATGTCATTTCTTAACATTGTCCTTTGTGACATGAACTCTAGGAGGGTTGAATGCTAGCTGACACACTCTACAGAGGAGACTTTCCTGATGTCTTCCTGACTTTGCACCATAGCCTGTATCTCCTGGACCTTAGCAGAGACGATAGGTGGGGTCAAGAAAGGATGCTTTGATGCTGACTTGCTATGAAGTGCACCATTCAGCCTCTTAGAGAAGGGTGCATTTGTATAGGACTAGAAGGCAAGGCCTGTGAATTCTAGAGCCGTATGGATAGCCAAATATGTTTCCAAGAGAAACCTGGACAAGAGGGTACTTCAGAAGGAGCATAGAAAGGGAAAGTTCTTTCTATATGACTATTAACTTTCACCATGAATCCATCATACACAGTCTTCTATGTCTCTCCTTAACCTGTGAGTTTTAGAAGCAGTTGCTAGGCCCTCGCCCTAGTAGACTTATTTATGTCTTGTATTCTCTCAAATGAAATGCAGACTGCAATCTATTTATTTGATGCTAAATGTCTCACCTTGGCTAAAATGACCTAGGGAGTCCAAATGGACCCATTTGGTTGTTGCTTTAAATAGCTGAATTGTTTTCCTTCTCAGTTGCACTGGCACCCCAACACAGATTTGTTTGTGCTAGGCAACTCTTTTTCACCCAGAGACATTTTAGAGAGAATAGTTTAGTAAACCCAACTGTCTCTTAAGGAGTTCAATTCCTTGATAACTGTGAGCTGCCTGTAACTCCCACTGATCTCTGTTAAGAGTTGGGGCTTTTATTGTCAGCAGCTGTGCATTAGAGTGCTGGTTGAAAAATGAAAAACATCAATACTCTTAGGTACTATTATTATAAAGAAGCAGCATTAGTGTCCATCTCATTGATCCAGGCACTAGGACTGAAAGGAAGGCTGGTTATAAATAAGTGGGAAAATGGATGTAAACTCTCTTAATGGCTGAGCTGCCACCGAAGCTTAAAAAAGAGGACTGGAATATCACTGTTCAGTTAACTCTGTACATTAACTCCTGCTGTGAAAACATAGACCTTTAGCTAATCCCCAGGCTAGTGTCATATCTGGAACTTTACCTTCTTCAACAGAATTTTAATTATACTGAAAATCACCCTTAAATCCTTTTTATCAAATGGATGGTCTATAATTTAGGCTTATAGTATTTCTACTATTATAAAAGTAATTTACAAAGGCTAAAATAAAACTATATAGCAGAGAAATGAATAACAGAGATTTTGACCATAGCCTGGCATTGAAAGTTTTAAAGAAAGTAATTCCCTTTTTTGTTTGTTTGTTTGTTTGTTTGTTTGTTTTCAAGACAGGGTTACAGCTTATGTAACCCAAGCTGCCTGGAACTCACAATGTACAACAAGCAGGCTGGTCATGACTTTGCAGCAATCCCCTCCCCTGCTTCCCAAATGCTGGGATGACAGGCATGCTCCATCATGCTCTGCCTTAAAATGCTAATGTTATGCTTACTGAAATGGAAGTCTGATATGGTCTGACCTATTAGCTTTCAGAAATTTCTGTGACAGGCCAGCATTTGTATTGTTGCTCAATTCTCAACAGGACCTTGGTCACAGTCTACTTGATCTCCTCCTTAAATTTCAGACACGTGATATATAGCATTTGTTCATAGTTCATCAAATATTTAAATTGGTATTTAGGTGAAGAGCATGATTAAATACAATCCTGTTTTTAAACCTTGGTTTTTGGCAGAACTCTGTTGCACATACACATGTTTATATATACCCATGAACATAAGCTGCAAACACATGCTGACTCCCCTCAATACCAGAAAGACCCTGCAGAGAGACATGATTAATAGTCTTTCATGGGGGAATTAGATTCCATGGTAATCTTCTGAATTCCCTTTTACCCAACTAGATGCATATAAATATATATATGAATATATATATATATATATATATTTAACACTTAGACATTCATGGATTGGGGGAGGGTAAGGAAGAAAAACTGGCTTGAAGCAATTGTTTACAAAATGAGTTCAGTCAGCAAAGTCAATTTGCAAAGTCCTGAAACATCTGCACAGCATGTATTTGATGGAACACCCAAACTGTGAAGCTTTCTATCCAACATGGTGACTTATTTTGAGGATTAGAGTGGTTCTCAACATTGAAGTCTGTAAGTCTCATGGGAGATGGTGGTTCCTGGGGATAAAAAGCAGAAGTTTACAGATGAGTTGAACAACTGTGAATGATTGCATAGTGACACCTAGTTCATAATAATTTGTAACCACTAAAATAATTTTATGAAAGTATGTTTTAAAAAGACAAAGATGGCTCAGGGGGTAAAGGCATTTGCTGCCAAGCCTGATGACCTGAGTTCAAACCCCTGAACCCATATGGTGGAAGGAGAAAATTGATTCCTGCAAGTTGTTCTCTGACACCCACATGTTTGTCATGACATGTCTGAACCCCACCCACAAACAAACAGTAATTAAACATTTAAAAGAGAAAATATATCCACAATAGTAATCTTGCTTCTAGATTTTGTCCTATGCAAATGGTTCCAACTGATTTCTTTTCAAAGACAGCATTCATAGCCTTATTCCTGATAATGAAAAGATGTATAGAACCTTAAAGTTACATTCAGTTTATACCGACACACACACACACACACACACACACACACACACACACACACACACACAGAAGTTTATTCATAGAGCGTTTTACATAATCCTATTACTTGCTCTTTAAAATAACAATTTTAATCATTGTATAACATTTTTAAAAATTTTAATAATATTTTAATAGAATGATGGAGTAGCTTATTTCATCAATCTCCTATTACTAGATACTTATTTCTATTTATAAAAATTCTGACATTATAATAAATTAATAAATAACCATATAGATATCTGGTTAATTCACTTAAATACATTTCCAAAATGCAGTTAGTTATTAGGTAAAATATTATGAACATGTTAACGCCTTTACATATGTCACCAACTTGCCTTCATACAAATGAGTGATATATGAATTTAAACATATCAGTAATGAATATGAATACTTGTCTCAGTGTGTCTTTGCCAGTACTAGGTAGTATAATTCATAAAACCTGGCTAAATCAGTAATTATGGTTATTTATACTTTACAGTGAAATTGAATAAATTTCTAATTTATTTATTAATTTTGATTGTATTACTACATCTTTTGTCCATTTTCTAACTTGTGTGTTTTTCTTTCCTTAATGAGTTGCAATAAATTATTAAATTAAGGATGCTAATTTCTGTATGCAGCATATTTTACAAATAGTTTCCCACATTGGTTCTTCCATTTTAAAGGAGATATGTAGAATCAGTGAGTCTTTGGGTAAAGATTATGGAAATACTTTTTTATATACAAAAACTGAAACAAAGTAAAAAGTTAGTGTTTGTTAATTTTTATTTTGAGATTTTATTTTTATTTTATGTGTGTTGGTTTTCTGCCTGCATGTATGTCTGTTCATTGTGTGTATACAGTCCAAATAGAGGCCAGATCTCCTGGAACTGGAGTGATAGTCATGAGCCACCATGTGTTTTCTGAGAACTAAATCATGGTCCTCTGGAAAAGTAGCCAGTGCTCTTAACCACTGAGCCATCTCTTCAGCCCCAATATTTTCTAATTCTAAGTTACAAACATGGGTATTCATTTCATTATTTTTTCTCCAATTAAAAATGCTCTTCAAGCTGGGCACTGGTAGTGCATGCCTTTAGTCCTAGTAGTCGGGAGGCAGAGGCAGGCAGAAACCCTGTCTCAAAACACCAAAACAAAAAAAAAAAATGCTCTTCAAAATAAAATAAAGAAAATTTTTTTAATTTAATATACAAAGCTATAGTTTTTGACATATGTAATGTTTTCAGCTATTCTGTGGATAGATGTTCAAGTTGATATCAGATTAGAGATTTTACAAGTATCATTATAGTCACTATCAGTATATATCTTTAAAAGTCTTCATAGCTCTGGCTGTCCTAAAACTTACTATGTATACCAAAGATCTTCCTCTGCCTCTCAAGTGCTTGGATTAAAGGCACACCCAATGTTCCCTCAAATGTTCTTCTATTATAATCAGAACATGTCTTTGTTTTTTCCACAAAACCAGTCCTCCAATTTATTTGGATAATGTTCCTTGGAAAAGGTATTGCTTAGAGGTAATTTTGCTTTCCTGGGGAAGTAGAAGCAATGCATTTCATGGTTTAATATTCATTCAGGATGTCCATGAGAGTTTAGGAGGAATCACCTGGTTATATAAATTTGGGAAGTATCTTACTCCACTTTGGGGAATTCACAATATTCCTTAATATATTAAAAATCTTAATATGTACTGCCATAAAGGCAAGTTTCCATTGACTTGGGTGGGAGATGACAAGAAATGTTGTGATAGTCAAATAAATCCAAAGGGTGACTATAATTGCTGCTTTAGTGAGTCACAAAACTCATAGTACATTGAAAGTCCCATGAATTTCTACACTAATTATGCTTATATCCATGTATTCCTAAGTGTACCTACCCTTCAGTAACACTTTTTCATTAAACAATTAATTATTAAACTACTGGCATTTCAGACTATGCTAAAATAAAGAAGCATCCTTGATAACCAAAATGTACTTATTACTAGATATTACAAGTTATCTTACCAAAATATCAAACATTTCATCAAGGGTTTGAATAAGAAAACAACTTAACTGTTGTTTATTCTAACCTTTAGTTATAATTGAAGCTGCATGGCCAAGGGTCCATTGGGCCTTTAAGTTTAGTGTTACAAGGGACGTGGGGTGATTGGATGCCATACAGCCCTGGGTTGCAATTTTAGCTGAGCCTTGACAACTGTGTAACCTCAGTTAAGTGGTTACATGTATTTCAGTTTTCTCATAAGAAAATGTGAATGGTTAACAGTTACCTTGTAGAGTTGATGGAAGTGCTTCGTAAACTAGCTGCACATACAAGCTCTTGTATATACCTTTCTTTGTGTCAGTCCATAGCACAAGTTGTACAGGGAAAGGATTGAAGACAGGAGAACCCACAGACAGATTAAGAGGCTTCTGAGCAACTGTTAGCCTTTACATGGAAAAAGAAGTGATTTCTTACCACATCAGAGCTTTGAGCTCCATGATATTTCTATAATGAAGTTTCCTTTTAATATGGAATTACACTGCTCCTATTTACTTGCAAGTATTGCAAAGAGAAGGCTTTTCAGCTTTTCAGCAGGTCAAAGAGAATCCTGTGCAAAAAGCTGCCTGCCACTGATAACAAATTAGTAACATTTGGAGGGTTGGAATACAGGGAGGCTGCTCTTTGCCTGCTAGTGAATAAGAGTAGGTTATTAACAGATGTAATGGAGTCAGGCACAAAGAACTTATTGTAATCTGTATTGTTTCAGAGACCTGGAATGCACCACGACAAGGTTTATAATTCATCGTATGAAAAGAAATAACCTGAGTGGGATATTTAGCTGTTTTTGGATCCCCTGAGGCCTTTTAGCACAAGTGAAGTACGTGTGAGTTTGTAGGGAATAAAGGCATCTTTTTCAGTACATTGCACAGGGAAATTATGCACAGACCTTCTCCTGTGTGCAACGAGGGTGAAGAATTTAACACCTTGCTCACCAGAATGAGAACACACTCCTTTTCTAGTCCTGTGGCACTAAAAGTGCCTCCTTCAGAGTACTGACCTATTGGAGATGCAGAAAACATGGAAACTGCTACGTTTCTGTCTCCACAGCAAGTGATGATAAGCCTTCTGGATAATCTGTAAGGTGAAAAAGTACAGGTGCTCAGAGATCTATGCTGTTTGGTCCCCAGTGTGATAGCATTGAGTGATGGAAACTTTCAGAAATGAGGTCTGGCAGAAAGTACTTAGGTTACTGGGAATTCTGGCCTCAGAAGCAACACTATAGTACTTAGGGAAGCCATGATCAAAGCTTCTTCTAGTGTTTGATCCTTTCTGCAGTTCTGATGGTGCACCAAGTTGTGTTGCAGGGATGGGTATGGGAGGCTTTGCTGTGACACTGTCACCATATTGTTTCAACCCTCCAGCCACCAGAATCGGGAGACACATAAACTACTTCATAAAGTATATAGCCTCTGATAACTATTGTTTCTAAAATGGCTTTCAAGACAGGGTTTCTGTGTAACAGCCCTGGCTGTCCCTAAACTCACAGAGATCTGCCTGCCTCTGCCTCCTAGTGCTATTATTAAAGGCGTACACCACCATGACCAGATTGATGACTTTTTATATTAACAGAAAATGGACCAAAATGGTAATGAAACATCTTATATGGACAGATATTTGTTCAATCTCTGGAGGTGGCCAACATCTGCAGAGCTGCAAAGACTGGTGTTCTATACAGAAACTTTTACATGTATAGGCATTTTCATGCCAAGAGCTGTTTGGTCTTCTCTACTACTGATAATATTTTATTTATCAGCATAATCTGATCCAAAATACTGGCTGGTATTGGACTTACATCGCTGTAATAACAGCTCAGCGCCATCTGTCTTTAATGAAGAGTTTTGAGTCTCGTTACTCACAAATTACCCTATCTCATTGTTATTCCATTGTATACAAGTGAGAGAGCTATTGCAGTATTTTAGGTGCTGGTGTGTTTCTGAAAAGGAATGAGGGATCTATAGAAAAGAAGAGGTTTGGGGGTTAATAAGAAACCTCATTTATGGCACAAATATTTAGGTTCTGACCTCCAGCTTTTTGTAGGTGAAAAATATACCGAGTCGCCTTGCTTAATGTACAGATAAACGCTTTCTTCACATTTCCAGCATAATAATTTACTTGGCATTTTGAGATAATAATGTTCACAGCATCTAGTAAATTTTCTTTTATGAAATTAATGTGTCATTCAAAGTGCTCCCAAAAGTGTGAGATCTCTGAAGACTGAGGCTAACTAGTCAGGGTGGGCTACTTTTGCCACGACAGGCTGGCAAACTCATGCTACTGAGTTAATCAGACTGACTTTGTAGCCATGGTAGTTTTTCCCCAGCAATGGAGGAAAGCAAAAGTGACTCTAAAGACATTTGTTTTTACAATCAGGACACTGGGGCTGGAGAGATGTCTCGGCCATTAAAGGCTAGGTTCACAGCCACAAATATAAGAATCAGGACACTATTGTGGATGCAAGATTCCACCTTCTCCAGGATCTGAAACCCTTTCTCTTTCTGCCTCCCCCCTCCCTCCCTCCCTCCCCCTCCCCCCTCCCTCCCTCCCTGCCTCCCTCCCTCCCTCCCTCCCTCCCTCCCTCCCTCCCTCCCTCCCTCTCCTCCTTTCCCCACTCCGTCTCTCTGAGGGTTTTAATTTTCAGCCGTTCTGCATCAGCTTTCCATGTTCTGGTCTAACAGGTAAGTAGCTAGCTTCAGGGCAGAGTTAAGTCAGAACGGATATCAGATAAAGCATCCCACTCTTCAGTGAGGGCTGGAGAATAGTTCCTTTGTAAAACAAAGAGAAATATAGATAGATAGCAAGTGCTCAAACATATGCCATGAACGTTCTGAGACAGCAATCAATAGCAGCAATGACAATTTTTTAAGTGTAGTAATTGTCCTGGCCTTGTTGTTCCTGAGAAGTGATGCTAACAAACTTTCAGCTGATAGTTGGCTGTCTTGATGCATTTTAGGTGTTTGGCAGTAAAATCTTTGAGAAGTTGATCTTTAGGATTTTGCTAAATGGATTGCTTTTATTTTTTCCCAGAGTGACTCACACTCTGATTTGGCACAACACTCCCACCAAACAATTATTTGAATTAAAACTATGTTCTTGTGGGTACTGGCGCTTCAGATGAAAAACCTGATTTTCAATTTCCTTCATGGCATCCTTCCCAGGGTGAGATTAAGCTAAGACTGCATAGGTGAGGAATGAATTGAATAAAGGCAGAAACTTCAAAGAATTGTGCTCTGCGTAATAGAAGACAAATAACAGGATTTAGTAAGTCAATTCAATGCCTCCTACAGTCTGTACCTACCCAGCTTCCTCCATCCCCCTGCTCCTGCTGCTTATGCAGTAGTGATTTCCTTATTATCCAATCAAAAGTACGTCAATTCAGTCTTATTGTATGCTGTTTAGCCCGGTTTTCTTATGTGATCTAGGATCTCTCTCCCTCCTTTCCTTTAATATCTAGGTTACCACATAAACTCTTACTCTATGAAGCAACGTGTGTGTGTGTGTGTGTGTGTGTGTGTGTGTGTGTGTGTGTGTGTGTGTGTGTGTGTGTGTGTATTTTTAACCACCGATTCTCAGAAATTAGCAGAGTAGGGCAAGAGTGCAATGTAGAGAATCCAAGAACTTGAGTCATGATTGCTTCCTGACACATTACTCACTTCAAGTCCTATTATTCTTTTTGTCCAGCCTCAGCCTTTTCATTTGTAAAGTAGAGGCGGAACTCACAGTACTGTTTGATAGTCTCCCCTGAACTTTGTTTTCTGATATTCTAATCATGGCCCTCTTTCTCAGTCACAATTTCCTTGTCCACACAGATGCATTTCAATGCACTTCCTTTCCTCTCTCTAGTTTTATTCTCTTACTTGATTATCTTCTCCAGATTGCATTGTTTGAAATGCCAGGTCTACACAAATGACTCCCACATATCTCTACTCAATGAGCTACCCCTAGCTGTATAGAAAGTCTCTTAGCCTTGATCTTTTTTCTCCATTTCTATAGTTGTGCCTGCCATGAAGCTATTATGACACATACTCAGCTTTCTGCTACTCTTCCCATTTCTTATTTCAAAATTCCAATTTATTCTGTGTCCCAGTGCTCCACGATCTTTCTAAAATTTATCTTTTATTATATCAATACTAACAGAAAGTGATAATATTAATAACATCTATTTTTTTTTATCAAATCTACCTCTACCATATTACCTTCATTATGACTCATACCTGTTACCTATGTGTCATTTATTTCTTCCTAGAAACCTTACAACATTTACCTCGTCATTCTCTTCCCTCTTCCTTAGAACTCTCACTGGTACTACTGCCCCAAATATATATATATATATTTATAAATATAAATATATATATTTACTTCAACTCTTCAGAAAAGGAAAAATTAAAAGCATAACAAGATGTTGTTTAGAGGCCAGTGGTCAAAACACTAGGTAGAGATAACAAGGGGAAAGCAAGTGAGTATAGAGAAAATATACAAAGAAAGAAATTTGGCCCCAGAATAAGGAAGCTATGTTAATAATGTAAGTTTACCAGGATCTTTAGTACATAATAGCATTCTTCTAAAAAGGGAGCTAGAAACTATTTGGAAAAAACTTCAGGTTCTGTTATTCAGCTTAACTTTTGACCCCTCAGTATCAGATAGACTCAGAGCTGAAGAGAGATTGGAGAGAATGGAATTGAAACTGAGGTACAGAGAGAAGGGGCTTTTCCAAAAGTCACACGTTGAAACTAGCAACTGGGAACTGTTTCCCATGCCAGAACTTTGCTCATGCTTCTGCATCCTTCTATTTATGGCAAATGAGGCATAGGAACTGTTTCTTCTAAATAGAGCTTTAAAATGTATAAACTGAATATAGGATGGAAAAAAGGAGAGATATTGAGAGGTACAGTAATTAAGAGTTTGATTTTGAGACAGGATCTATTACTCTGTTGTGTGACATTGAGTTTATCTGATCTTGAGTTTCATTTTGTTCTATAAAATGGGGTTACTGAATATTTACAACTTACAAAATTGATTATGATTATTAAATGTAAGAGAGCATGTAAGTCACTTGGCATGTAACAGGCAGATGTTAAGTCTCTGACTTCAGGAAGTTCTTATCAAGTATCCAATTTCCAAAACTCTTTGCTGTAACTAGGCTGTTCTTTTCTTGCCAGTGTTAGATTGTTTGAATTCTATTTACATTATGAAGCCTTACATGATCAGGCAACCCATAGAAAATAACTCTCATTTTTATAGTATAAATTTTATTATTGGGCTTATTTAATAAATAACATACAGTTCATTAAGCAGTGTGTGTGTGTGTGTGTGTGTGTGTGTGTTTCATTGTGTAGTCCAGGATCATCTCATAGTCTCAAACTTGTGAAATCTTCCTGTCTCAGCCTCCAAAGTATTGGATTTATAAGCATCCTCTGCCATTCTCAGAAAAGGATAGTATTGTAATATTTGCAATTTTAAGCAACTTTTGATACATGTCTTATCTTCCAAATAAATGGAAAGAATATTAGTTTCTCCTTTTTGCTGTAGTATTTCTGATTAGTCATACAGACATCCTACCTTAGAATCACAATGTATCTTTCATATAAAATAAGAAACAAAATAGTCTGTTGGAAAAGATCTGAAGGCTAATTTAGAAGGTGTTAGTATACATCAATGTGTCTTGCATTCCCATTTGAAAATTTGCTAAAATATTTACCAAGTCTAAGGACTTTTCCATATCTGCCCCCATGTAATGTCCCCACATATCAAATAATGACTGTTTGAAGAAGTACTTCTTTTTCTTTTAAAGGAAGATAGCATGTGTTACATGAGAATATATCTACCTCCTATGGTGATGTTTAACAATCTACAGACATGAGCAGATAGGTACAGTTACACCCGAAGAGGTAAGTGGTGAAGTAATGTTTTCTTCAAGTAAGAGTCAATGGCTATCTTTGCCTGGAAGATGATTGAACAGAAATTCACCAGAGAGCCATTTTCCAAGTAACACAGCTCTTGATTG
The DNA here is from genome assembly GCA_030556225.1 of Cricetiscus sungorus. Taxonomy (NCBI): domain Eukaryota; kingdom Metazoa; phylum Chordata; class Mammalia; order Rodentia; family Cricetidae; genus Cricetiscus; species Cricetiscus sungorus. Next base: position 60,884,057 of record JANBXA010000726.1, on the reverse strand, counting down.
AAAGGCCTCTTGTCTAGGAACTAGAGCTCTTGTATACAGGATGTGCTTGGAGAGTTTGAGTCTGATGAAGAGAAGGGCTCTCACTAGTCCTCTTAGAAGGTCCAGGGTTTAAAGCAATCTCTGCTACATGATGACAATATACATTTTTTTTAAGGAGTATCACTTCATCATCTTTTGAAGAGAACAGTTTCCTCATACAACTCCCCTGATCAAAAACTTTTAGTAGTTCCTGATCACTAACAGAACAAAGATTTTGGTCTATGGGCTCATCCAGTAGTTTGATGCCAATTTATCTGCTGACTTGATATAATAATCTACCCATTTGGTCAATAACACTCTGTATTGTGTTTTGGTAGGTAACGTTTCATGTATGCATCTTTATCTCACTCAAATATTGCAAGACCCTTGAGTTCAAAGATGATACTATTTAATGACATTATAAATCCAATGTTCCAACTTCAGGACACTCTCAACATATACTAGTTTATTTTCTTTCCAACAGGTGACTTCTTATAGAAGCAGAAACTAAAAGATTAAAAACAAGTCAGAAACATGCTCTACCTTGAGCAGTACTAATGGGTAGCATGTAAAGGAAGTTTGTACAAGCCAAGGAGTAGGAAATCAGGGAGACTCAGGACTTTGTTGACTTGTTCCTGAGAGCCTATATGCTAAGCATTTCATATACTGGGGGAAAATCCATACATTCTAGGATAACTGTCCAACAATTAGAAGACAGAAGATAAATTCATCCAAGTAGTGACTACCACGAAAACCAGAAGGTTATATTTGCAAATTGAAGCAAATTTTTGTTTTCATATTATAGACCTTTTTTTTTTTAACTTGAGAAAAACATCCCCAAGGATATAATGTAATTAAAAGTTATCAAATGTAATTCAAATTTCATTTCAAATCTTGTTAGTGTTAAAAGCAGTTTTGCCTAGTTAAGAAAAATTTGAGCTGTTTACTTCTGGATTCTTTGGAAATGTTTTTCTTATCAGAGTTAGCACACTGATTAAAGTGCATAATTTCCATGTTCCTTGACCTGGAGTCCTCTACTAGATTCTCAGAAAGGGTCATGGAAGACCTGTGTGAGAAGTCCTTTTAAACTGGATTTACCTTCTTTACTTGGAAATAATGGAACTAAGTCTAATGGATACAAGCCACATAATTACAATTGGCAAATGCTAACTTATTATCAATGTCAAAACTAAGTTTAATACCCAATCTGTTTTCAAAGTCTAGGTGAAGGAATTAATTGAAAGGCCAATTACTATTTGTTTAGATTTAGCATAGAAAGTGAGAACTAGAAAGTTCTTATAAACCCTGGAACAACTTGAGGCTTATGCTCTGGCTCTGAAGGTGCCTCACAGATTCAGGACCACTCGGGAGTTAGTGACTCGCTTCCTAAGACCCTGGACAATCCATAGCTAGGATAGCAACCTTATGGAGGCAGGGTTGGGGAAGATATTAGATGATCAACCATGATATACACTATATAATTCATTTTAGGTTTCTCTGTCAGAGCAGAGAAACTATAGGTCATGTGAAGCTGCATATTTGCATTAGTGTGAAAGGAAATCTCTGTGCAAGATCCTTAGAGTAAATTTTCCCAACACATAGGTTGAATTCTGATTTCTTGCAATGTATTTCTAAGAACATTTCTAGAGTAGCTAATATCATTAGTCAGTCATAGATGCTGATATTAGCTACAATTCCAGGAGATATTAGCCAGATGGTAGAGTAAGAGATCTTGGCCTTATTTCCTCCCATAAAGAGTATACATTTGGAATCCATCCATTGGTTAAAATAATGCTGTAAGAGCTCATGAGTCCAATAAAAAAGCTGTAGTCATACAGTGAAAGAAGCAACCCAAACAAAGGACAGTTTCATTTGCCTGTATCCCCTCATTTTCTAAAGTGGAGAATTCAGCAGAGGGACAGAATAAACCTAACAAAGAAGAAAAGACACACATAAAAACCTGTAAAGCAATCACACAAGAAACTGAAGAGGAAACAAATGGAAATATATCTTGTGTTCATGAATTAGGAGAACCTACGTGTCCATGCTACCAAAAGTAGCTTATATATTCAACACAATCTGGATCAATGTTACAATGGAATATTTTCATAAACAAAAATTAAAAATTTGAAAAGAACTATTAAAAAATCATATATAGCCAGAACAATCCTAATAAAGACAAAATTGAGACACCATATTATTGCATCTTAAACTGTATTACAAACCTATGATGATAAAAAAAAATAGAACTCACATGAAGGCAGACACATAGGACAGTGAAACAAAAGGAGTCCAGAAAGAAATCTAAGCATACACTATCAATTATTTTAAACAAGGGCACCATTAATACTTCTGGCATTATACAATTGCCACAAAAATACAGGGGAAATGTCTTAAGAATGATTTTTAATCAAACAATAAATGTTTATTCAAACAACAAATAAATGGGAGTTTACCAAACCAAAAAGCCTGTTCACAGCAAAAGTAACAACAAAATGAAAAATCAACATATAGACCAGGAGAAAATAACTGTGAACCACAAATCTGACAAGTATCCAATACAAATTATATTAAGGAATTCAGGCCAGTAGTAAAAGCCAACAAATAAATGAATTTAAAATGATTAAGCTATATAAATAGACATTTTCCAAAGATGACAAGCGTATCTGAAAGAGTACTAAAATTCTTATTGATTATGGGCATGAAAATCAAAAGCACCATGAGATGCCACCTCATATCTGTTAGGATGCTGTTATAAAAAAAAATCAAAAGACAGGTCTGTGGTATACCTCAGTGATAGAATGCTTACCTAGCATGGTCATGGCACTAGACCTAATTGTAGACCCACAAAAATGTCAAAAATAAGAAGACATAGAGAAAGAAATAGAGAAACAGAGAAAGCAATAGAGAAATGCATACCTTCATTCATTGTTGCTGAGAATGCAAATTGTTACAAGTGCTATAGAGGTTTCTTTAAAAATTCAAAATGGAACTGCATACAACTATATGATGCAGATATATTTCTTCTGGCCATATATTCACTGCCGTGTTCATTGTGGCATTATTCCCAACAGCCAAGAAATAAGACTGAGTAAAATGTGGATGGATATGTGAATAAAGAATCTCTCTCTCTCTCTCTCTCTCTCTCTCTCTCTCTCTCTCTCTCTCTCTCTCTCTCTGTGTGTGTGTGTGTGTGTGTGTGTGTGTGTGTGTGTGTGTGTGCGCACACTCCAGATTATTCATCTGTAGGGCAGAAGTGACTTCTCCTATTTACAATACAATGAACTAAAATGGTGACATTAAGGCAGACCCAGCAAAGCAGTACTGTATGATCCCTCTGATAGGAAGAAATTTTAAAGGGGAGTCAAATATATGCCAACAGAATAGAATAGTAGTTACTTGAGGCAGCAGAAGGTGAGATTGCATGAAGAGGTATAGGCCAAAGTATACAGTGGCCATTCTAGAGAACAACATGAGGACTACTAGAATATGCAGTACAACAGTGTTTTGAGATGATATATGCTACAGTGAAATGATAACTGTAGCATATATCATCTAAAAACATTGTTGTACTGCATGTATGTATGCAAAAACCTCACATTTTTACAGTAAAAATAAAAAAGAAATAAGTGACTTATTCATGTGTGCTATAGTTTGAATTTTTAATGTTCCTTAAAGGCTCATGTGATAAAAGTCTTGGTCCATGGGGTGGCACTCCTGGGAGGTGTCAGAATCTTAAAGAGCTGAGGCCCATTGTGAAGTTTTAGGTTACTTGTTGGGGGCATACCTTTGAGGGAATATGTGGGTCCCACAGTTCCTTACTCTTTATTTTGCTTCAAGGTTATGAGGGGAGTGGTGTTTCTCAATGACAGACTGCCATCGTTATGGATGTCCTTATTAGCAGTCTAAAGCAATAGTACCAACTGATCATAGAGTGGAGCCTTCAATATACCTGTTCTCTTTAAAATTTGATTATCTTGTATTTCCTTACAGTGAGAAAAAAATAACACATTTCACAGGTGGAAACAACCATAGCTCTGCAGCTGAAGTCTTTGCCAACATCTCTGTTAACATCACTATCTACAGAATATTGACTGTAGCTACTTTGCCTGAATTTCCACAGATGCTGCACCTCCAACAAACATTCATGATCAAAGTGTTCAGCTACTAATGTGAGAAAGGCTAGTGTTGGAAAATGGCACAGGCTTTGTTACCCACTGCAATGAAAAAAGAACAAAGAACATTCAGGAAGGCACCAGAGCCATAAAGATAAAACATATTAAGAAATCAGTTACATCAAAAAATAATAAGAGGTAAGACTGACTTCCTCTGAGAAAGTCATGAAGTTTTTAAAATATCATTTTTACATGCAGCTTGATGCTGGCTTATAGTAGTTTGCACTTCAGCATCTCTGACAATCATGCTCACTTTATTATTCATAACACAATAGGCAAGGCTGTAGATGCCATCCATTTTTTTGGAGGAAATGGTTCCATTTGGAACAAATTAGTATAAAGACTTTTATTGTCATCTCTAATTTTTTAATGTAACCTATAGGAAACTTTATACTGAGAAAAAGCAATAATGTAACAGACATTTCTGGATCACTCCCTCAAAAAGCTAAAATGTAGCTCCAAGTTTCTCAAAAATCTTTTTAATTGATGCTCGTATAATCTCGGCAGAAAAATCACACAGATGCGCATGCTCACTTGTGCATCTTCTGTGTATTTGTGCATTAATTAAATGCTTTAGTTTTAAAAGCCTCTCCAGAGAAACCTGTTTAAATGCTTTGATTTCATAAATGTGTTTTAACCTAGTATTAAATTAGTGTAGGGATTTCAAAGAAGATTTTTCCTTGCTTTAGCATCACATTTTCATTTATCAAACTGCTGTTGCCAGATTTTATCATTTTTATACACATTTGAGTATTTTACATTATGCTAGTAATAAATACACAATGTATAGCAAATATTATATTATTGGCTAGCAATTAATCCTGACAATTTCTAAAGGAAACTGAAATGTAATTTCGACTTACAGCACCTTTCTTGAGAAAAAAAAAAAGAGCATGGGCACAAAGTTAGGTGGGAAGGGATAATATGGTGCAGAGGGCAGTTATGGAACTAGGGGGTAAGTATGTTCAAAATACATGGTATGAAATTATCAAAGAATTTTCTGGGTGGTGGCACATGCCTTTAATCCCAGCACTTGGGAGGCAGAAGCAGGTGGATCTCTGAGTTTCAAGCTAGCCTGGTCTACACAGTGAGTTCCAGGACAGCCAGGGCTACACAGAGAAAGCATTGTTTTTTTTAAAAAGTACATGAACAGTTTGTATATGATCACATACACACAGAAGAGACAAATGACTGATGATAACACAATCAAATGAACAAATAGTGCAGCTTGAGAACCTGTGTTAGACATGAGAAGGGGTTAAAAATCTCATTTATGTAAGATGGCACATAAGGGTCTGGATAAAGTTAAAAGAGGCTTGTGGTCTATGGTGTATTTTCTGATTTTAGAAGCAGTTGGATGCTTCAGATAACAAGACGGTACTAAATCACAGCACCATGTCTCATAATTATTGTTCCAAAAGACAGGCATACTATCATACTGCAAAAATGTCAGGATTTAGAATCAGGATACCTTCATTTGTTGCCAAGCAGTCTGATTCATGTTATGTGATGAGTTATTGGATGAGTTAGTTAATATCTCCCATTCTCGCTTTCAGTAATTATAAAATATTACTGTCTACACAACATGATTATTGAAGTCAAAGGATGGAAAATATAAAAATATTTTATAAAATATGAAATTATATTTAAAAATTATGACCAAATGTTTTTGAAACAGATTAGAATTAGAGGTTGCTTCAAAAAAGTAATGTCTTGAGTGTGGGAGATGGCTTAATGAGTAAAGTCAGTTTTTGTGCAAACTTGGCAACCTGAGTTTAACTCTGGAACTCATGCAAAGGTGGAAAGAGAACCAAATCCCCATCTTCTCATTTCCATACAAACACTATAGCAAACACACCTACATCCATATAATAAAAAGTCAAACACGTTTTTTATGTGGGTGCTGGGGATTGGAACGCAGGTTCTCATACTTGTGTAGGAAGCACTTAACCAATTAAGGCATCTTCCCATCCCCTCCAAAGTAATTTCCATTTGATGGCGCATTACATATACCCTTACAGTGTTCTGCTTGACAACATAAAGTTCACATATGATCTGTTTTTCTATTATGGAATATTTCAAGCAACTTTGAAATTAGGTATGTCATTAATTTCTGTTGGAAAGAGTCATGTCTTCTGAGACTGCTAAAAGTTAATGTCTGTTCAGGGGGACTAATGACAGGAGGACACACATCAAAACACAGCCAGATTCTCATAGTAAATGGGAGTAAAGTGTGTGTGTGTGTGTGTGTGTGTGTGTGTGTGTGTGTGTGTGTGTGTGTGTATAATTCCTTGGTTGGGCAACAATTATCTTCTTATGTAATTATAATCTTAAACTGTGGCTGATTTCTCATTTTTCAACCCCAAACATGCTTTCTTTTAAGATAGTACTTGCAGGTAGAGAATCCAGGCCTGGATAATGTAACTGTGTGAACACTTAGAAAAGCTTGTCTTCTGCATCTGACCCTCACTTGAAAGATTTTCATGTTAATTCAGGTTAATTTACCCTAGGTCACTTCATGATGATGAGTTGGGGAAGGGACAGAGAGGGAGAGCAATGAAAGAGTTATCTTGATAGAGGGAACCATTATGAGTTTAGGTACAAACCTGGCACTAGGGAAATTCCCAGGAATGTACAATGATGACCCCAGCTAAGACTCCTAGCAATAGTGGAGAGGGTTTTTAAACTAGCCTTCCCCTGTAATCAGATTGTGAGTACCCTAATTGTCATCATAGAACCTACATCTAATAACTGATGGAAGCACATGCAGTGACCCACAGCCAAGCACTGGGCTGAGCTCCTGGAGTTCAGTTGAAGAGAGGGAGGAGGGATCATAGGAGCAGGGAGGGTGGTCAAGAACATGATGGGGAAAACCACAGAGACAGCTAACTCAAGCTAGTGGGAGCTCGTGAACCATGAACTAACAGCTGGGGAGCTTGCATGAGACCAAAATTAGCCCCCTGAATGTGGGTGACAGTTATGTGGCTTGATCTGTTGGGAGGGGGCTCCTGGTAGTGAGACCAGGACTTAATGCTGAGTGCATGGACTGGCTTTTTGAAGCCCATTCCTCATGGTTGGATACCTTGCTCTGCCTTGATACAGGGTGAGAGGCTTGGTCCTGCCTCATCCTGCTATATTGGACTTTGTTGAGTCCCCCAAGGGAGGCCTTATCTGGTCAGAGAAGTGGATGGAGGTGGGATGGGGAAGCATGGGAGGTGGGAGAGGGTAGGAAGAACTGGGGTTGGTATGCAAAATGAAAAAAAAAATCAGCTTAAAAAATTCCCTACTGAGGAGGGCCTAGACCCTACTCCAAATGACTTGACAGATTTTGATGAACCCTCCTGGAAAGCATCACCCTCCCTATGCAGTGGGGGTTGGGTGGGATGGGAGGTGGGGTCGTGGGGCATGGGAGGGAGAGGGAACTGGCATCGATATATAAAATCAGAAAAAAAATCCCTACTTAAAAATTGCTGTTGGCTACTGTTTTATTTCAACAATTGCTAAAATCTTCTCTCTCATGGCTGGTATCAACAACATTTGCAAAGATGGAAGACACAGCAGTGGATACAGTGATGCACAGAGACAAGGAACAGAACATGTATGATAGGAGACTATTATCTTTAGATCTTCATAACACATCTCAAATGACCCAGTGATCTCATGGAAAAAATTGAGAGGGCAAAGTTCTCTTTTTAAAGTTTTCTTTTGCCCTTATTAGAGAGATGTACAAGTTTGCTCCCACATACCTTTTATTTTGTAGTGGTTTTAATCATTCTAAAATGTGTAAGATTTTAAAGAAAACTGAACCAATATGAATGAAGGGGGTTGGAGAAAGGTGAACTGTTCGCCATTGATGGAAGTAAAGCTTTGCAGTCAAGTAAAATGATATGAGTGATTATCTGGGAAGACTATTTACTCACTTGCAGAGTATTGTCTATTATGTGCCCTGATTTATCTGTAGAGTTGTAAGTCATGCTATAAGAAAGCTGGAAAGGAACTGCTTAAGCTACCATCTAATGTTTTTTTAAAGGTTGATTCTTTTTATTTTGAATGTGTATGTATGTATGATGTGCATTCATGTGTGTATGCATGTATGCATTGTGAGAGTGCATGTGTGTACAGGAGTGTATGCCTCTGTGCAGGGCTGAGACTGGTGATTGCTGTCCTTTGGATCTCTCACTGAACCTGGGCCTCAATGTTTTTGCTAACCGTTCTAGCCAGCCAGCTCCAGATAGTTCCTCTCTGTCTCCTGTATTGGGATTATGGATGGGTCCCAAACCAGCCTTCCTGGCTTTTACTGGATCTGGGGATCTGAACTCCCAATTCTTATACTTGCGTGACAAGTACTTTATCTGCTGAGCTTTCTCTTCAGATCCACTGGTCAGTCTTATTTGTCAACTTGATGGATTTAGAATCAACTTCTGGGTATGTCTGGGATGATGACTGAGGAGGAAAGACTTGCTCTCAAAGTGGATGGCACCTTCTAAAGGAGTATGCAGATGCAGAGATGTTTAGCAGTGTCACATGGTTACACTCTCTTCCTTCTGAGTGAGTACATCTATCACTGCTATTTGCATCCTCCACTGACATCAGTCTCTTGCTTTTTCAATCTTCTCATATGGACTCAACACCAGAGGCTCTGCAGTAATCTTCAGGTCTCCTGCATCAGACTAGGACTACTGAGGCTTTGAACTTTGTGGACTGAGCAAGCTACAGGGTTCTCCTGCATCTCTATCGTATGGATGGCCATTGTTGGATTACCCAGGCCCTATTATGTAAGCCATTCTAATAAATCCCCTTCTATAATATATAACATATTTGTGTTTTTATTGGTTCTGTTCTTCTAGAGAACACGGCTTAACAAAGCTACCTTAGCTATCCATATTTGTTCAAAAATATGGCCATACGTGTACTACTCCATCCAGAGGGAACTTAGGAGGTTGTCATCTTATAAAACCTCTTTGGAGATTTTGTTGTTGTTGTTTTTTTCAAGACAGGGTTTCTCTGTGTAGCCTTAGCTGTTCCGGAACTCGCCTGTAGGCCAGACTGAGATCTGCCTCCTGAGTGTTAGGATTAAAGGTATGCACTACCACATGATTCTACACTGGTCTTGTTAGCATGGATCACATAGTGTTGAGTCTGCCATGCAGAGAAAAGGCATTCTTCTGAACCTACTCACCTCGATTGTCATCCTCATTGTCTTCCCAGGGGTCTTCATTTGCCAGCAGTGGGTTCTGTGATTCACTCATAGACCTCATAGGGAAGGAATGTCCGTCACCAGGGCTGGTGGGAAAGAAGGGTATCGAGTATGCAACTGAAACAAACTTTCTTTTTTTTTCAAATTTAATGACATACAGAAGGGGAGGGAGAGGTAGAGAGAATATGTGCATATGTATGTATGAGTATGGGTGCATATATGGAGGGCAACTTATGGGAATAGATTTCCTCCTTTCACCATATGGTTCCTGGAGATTGAATTCAGGTTGTTAGGTTTGGTGGCAAGTATATTTATATCCACTGAACCATCTCACCAGCTTAGACAGGGTCTTATTTTGTGGCCTAGGCTGGTCAAGATCTTGCATAATCTACTGCCTCAGTATCCTGAGTGCTGGATATAGATGAGTGTCATCATGTCCATCTAATTATAAACTTTTGAGACAGTAATAATCTTAGAAATGAGATATCATCACGAATTTGGGGTTGTGTTGTTTTGAGCATTCTCTAGTCAAATGCTCTACCACTGAGCTATGTACCACAAGACTTGGGGATTCTTAGTTCTTTTGTTTAAAGCCATGTTCAAATAAACTCTTATTATCAATTCCATGTCTCTCAATTTCCATATCTTAGTTGTCTGTTTCAATGCTGACTACTTTTGTTTGCAAGACTTTCTTTAACTTGCTTACCACAATGCCTGGTATAACAATATGCATATGCAGTTTTATAAATATCATTTAACTATGATATCCAATTATCAAACTGTATTGACTCTAAGCTTTCAAATGTAATGAGAAGACTCACAATCACTAAACATAGTGGGTTATGAAATGATACTACCCATTGACAAATTTTGTCTTGGTGTTTATAGCTGTAAGAGTTGACCATACCACACCTTAAACAAATAACTCTATAAAACATTAACTGGCACAGAGGAAGTATTGATGCAGCAAGGAGGGGTGGACACAATTTAACCTTCATTATTAACTGACTCATGCAAAGCTTTTTACCAACACTAAAATAGAATTATATTGCTGTTTGAGCAGTGAAACTAAAGGATACAAACAGGTCAAAACATTCTCTGCTCTAGAGCTCCTATAGTTTGTGGTGGTTTCACAGTCACTCAGAGAATATAAGCCTAGCTCTACAAAGTTTTTTTTTTTTTGAGACATAGTTGCTATGTGTAGCCTTGGCTGTCCTGGAACTCATTCTGTAAACAAAAAAGGCTGATGGCATATTCATGATTCTCTTTCCTCAAGCTTTCAAATGCTAGAATTACAGGTATGGACCACCATGCCCAGACTGTGAAGAACATTTTTGAGCGGAGTTTATGCTCCATTTTTAGGGTGCATGCAAAGAAATATAACCACTGGGATAATGGATATGTTTATTCTTATGTTTTTAATATGCACTGTCAAATTTATTAAAGGTTGGTGCCAGTTTACCTTTTCACGAACACAAATCAGGAAAGTGTCTATTTGATCATACCTCCACTTCATGATTTGTCTTTATAAATACATAAATGAGAAACTTGGGAAATATTGTGTCCACTAGACTAATACCAAATCTGCATTTACAGATGAGAATGGTGACACATGCCTTTAAATCTCTTCAGTGAAGAGGAAGAATCAGGAGGACTGTACCACGTTCATGGCCAGTTTGGTCTACATAGTGAGTCCAGGTCAACACTGTGAGTCCTTGTCTTCAAAACAAATTGAATCTAATTTGCTATAGGGGATGCTCAGCCTTCATCAGAGAAGCTTCTTCTGAGATGGGAAATGGTTAATGCAAAACCTATAACTAGACAAGAGGATGGGGATAAATGATGGCAGCATACTCAGCCCTAAATTAGACAGCTATATTACCCCTACAAGGCTCAGGGAACAACATGGAAGAAATGGTAGAAGAAAGGTCAGAGCCAGCAGGTAGAGAAATAGGCAACAAAAAAGCTGTCTTTTGGATATGACACAGCCATTACATCCATGAACTCACTGAAGATACAACTATCTACATAAGACTTGCACAAGATTAGGCCCATCAACGCTTCATCATAGATAGGAGATGAACCCATAAGGCTTTATCCATCTCTGTGGGACTACTGATAAGTTGTTGGAGGAAGGAGTATTGTTTTCTTTAGCAGTATAGCCAATGAAAAAATGTCCTTGCTACAGTAAATAGCCTCTCACCTGTGCACATGCCAGCAACACCAAGTGAAAAAACACACAAAAAGAAGATAGGAAAGTAGAAGACTTGTTGAGAAGAAGGGTTCCAGCAGGAGAGAAAAGGGAATAGAGTGTGAAAATTACCAAATTTCAATATAAAATGTGTGAAACTCTCAAACAAAAACATTCAAAAATAATTTTGCTGTTTTACTGCATGGTTCAGCATTAGCTGCTTTCAGTGGTAATAATTACCTACCTGGACCCAATAGGTATTAACCAGAACTTCTTATTCTCACCAAACACCTGCTGGATATTCTTGATGAAGCCGAGGTTAAACCCATTTTTCTCTGGTCCACTTGTAAATACTGGAGTGCAAAAGGCCTCTAAGACAGTCCAGGACAGTTGGGAAAGAGGAAGAGAAATAAAGGAATGGATTTCATCACTGTGATGATTCTTACATCTCTCCAAAAATGTGGCCTGGATTTATATCTTTTTGCCGTTTTAGCATAGGTCCACATTCTTAATTATAGCTAAATTAGTTAGTAAAACTCAGTTTAATTATTTAGTAAAAGGTAAAATTGTTATTGAACATAAGGAATTTGTACTCTTAACTTTTTAAGGCAGGGTAAATACACAATGACAAAAAATAATACAGCATTCCTGAGGGGCACATATTTGGACTGCTGAATTTAAGGAGTGCAGGAATAGATTTAAATGTACTTTATTTGAATCAAAGTGGCAACAACAGCCAAATGGTGTCCATCTGTAGATCTGGGACCAAAGTAATGACACATAAAGAGATGGTAATGACATTGATTTGGTTTTGAAACATTTCAGAAATGAAGATGTTCACAATGAAACCTGCAATGTAAAAAACCTAGTTTTACTCCAGACAAAATGTCAACGGGTGAACTGTAATCACCTCAAAGACTATGAGGAATTGGGCCACATTAATGCACATTATTTTTAGACACACATTTATCCCATTAAGCAAACACTTTCACTGTTGGGCTCTGGCTGCATCTCACCATTTCCCATTTGTCCTTTGTTTTCAGACCCTGTTATCATGAAGCTTTTAGTACTTTTCTACTTCTGTAGCTATCTCTCAACCAAATGTGCTAATTTACTACCCTAAGTACTAAGTGCTATACATGTATTTGATTTAGAAAAATGGGTGCAAAGACTTCTCTGGCAAATGAATTCTCAAAGTGCAGTGGCTTTTACACTAAATTCCTCTCAAATCTAATCCATCTTAGTTAAACGTTTAACACTTGAATGCTTTCTTCTTATTCCTTGTGTACTGACTTGTAGACCATGTAAACATTCACCATAGATGAAGTAATTATTGCACTAAAATCCTTTCCTTTTACATATATTAGCAAGCCTGGAGCACTAATTGACAGAAAAAAGAAAGAAAAAAAAACTAACTCATTTAGTATACTGATTTTTTTGCAGATTTAATATGCACATCTCATTTGGATGGTCCTTTTATATATCCTTTTGATTGTAAATATCAATTTGATTCCTTATAAAAATTTTACATTTTTAAATTTATTTATTTTGCATGTGTTTATATGCACACACCTGTGTCTACATGCCATGGTGTGAGTGTGGTGAATAGAGGACAACTTGTGTGAATCAATTCTCACTTTCTACTGTGTGGATTTTAGACTTGAACTCATGTTGCCAGGCTCCTAGCAAGCGCCCTCGCCTGCTGAGAAATCTTGATGGCCTGGATTTTTGCATTCATTTCTGTTATTCATTTGGAATCTTTCTAAAGACTCTGTTTGGGGATATGCATCATCAATTAGATTGTTATTTAGTGTCGCTTCTTCCTTCTGATACTCATGGGAATACTTTTTAGAAGTCATACTTGTGAATTTGGAGATGTATTACCCAATATGCACTATAAAGAACTACAGTTGTTTTGGGTTCTCTATGTGATGTGATTCACAAAAGCTCTGTATATTCTCTAAGCTTTTAGAATGTGTTGTCCAATTTAATAAAATGTATTTCCATCTGTCTCAGTTTGGAGACAAAAGGGTGTCACTAAAGCTAAAATACTTTATTATTAGTTTTTTTTCCTCCTAAGGGAACGGGTCACAGGGCACAGTGATATACATTAATATGCATTTTTCTAATCTTAATATTCAGTCTTACCTAAGGTAGTTTTGTTTCTGCTGACAAGCCAACAATGGTAACCAAAGAGAATCACAAGGCTGACAAAAAACATGCAGGCCACAAAGAGGAGAAAGAGGACATGGAACTTAGAGCGAACACTGGGCAATTCCCCCTAGAAAGGAAAAAAAATAAATGAAGAAAACAAAACATTAAAGTGGCAACGCTTAGCTATTTTTTTCTATATAGATTAGTAGTTTTTCACATGTAAAAATTCAGCTCCAATTTTAAAAACCTATTTTGTAAGCTTAACTTTTATTATATGCATTTACTTAATGTGTGTGCGTGCGTGCGTGCGTGTGTGCATGTGTGTGTGTGCGTGTGTGCGTGTGTGTGTGTGTGTTTGTGATGTATGCTCATGGCAATGTGTGCAGGCATGGAAATCAGAAGACAACTTGTGAGAGTCAGGTCTCTCCCTGTACTATCCAGATTCCAGGGGCTGAACTCAGGTCATCATACTTGGTTGCAGGGACTGCCAAGCCACTTTCAGGTCACGATTATTATTTAGTTTTACAAAATTGTTGACTATCATACATTATTATAGATATGTTCTTAGCTTACAAAGCTTAAAAAGGATTCTTGTTTAAGTGCAATATATAATGTACCAATTAGAAAAGAATAATGTATGCTCAGGCAATAATTGGTTTGAAGCCCATATTCTATTTAGCTTGAGAATTATGAATCACTGTTTAGGGGATCATCAGGTTAGTAGTGTTCATCCTATTATCTGAAGGTGACTATAATAGAATTATTTTATTTTTTAAATAAATTCTCATAGGAGAAAACCCCATTTTTAATTTTTTTGCTGGTGTGTGTGTGTGTTTGTGTGTTTTGCCTTCATATATTTCTGTGTGCCTACCACATGTTTGTCTGAGGGTCACAGAGGTTAGAAGAAGGCATCAGATCCTCTGAAATTAGAGTTGTAGATGACTATGAGCTGCCATGTGGGAGCAGAGAACTGACCCCAGGTCCTCTTGCAAGGGCAGTCAGTGCTCTTAACTACTGAGCCATCTCTCAAGCTCCTTATGCTAGTATCCTTTGTACATCATGTTTCTTTGGCTGTATGTGTGCTGAAAATGCAAGACTGACAAATATAAAAAGTAAAACACAGAATTCTAAAATGTCTTACCTGAAGTCATGACCGGATTTTAAAGCTGTTGAAAATTTTAATTTCTTTTTAACAGCTGACATAGAATGTGCTAGTATACTACATCCTGTGGAGTAGCTGTTTGTACAGTAAAAATCAAGCAGGATTTTACAGGTAATTGTAAGAGTAGGAAGTAAAAGATCGCTACGGTTAACTGGGACATCTTATTTTCCATGTGGCACCAGCTTTTGGTATGCAATTCTAAAGCACAATCAATGTTCTAAAGTTCTATAGCATGCATAGTATGTGACATTTTGTCTTCAGAAAACAACTTTGGAAAGCATTTTGTATTTTAGTTTGAACATCTGGAGGACTGACTATGGCTTTATTTCCTTCTTTCCCTTAATGACCATTGTTTTGACATGATGAATTGGCGTGACATCTTTCCAGATGTCCTCCAGTGATAAAGTTAAAGTGAAGTGGAACTTAACAACTTCCGCACAATCCTATTCCTGTTACAGGTTAGTGCTTGGCAACACTTGTTAAGTGCAAACACCATAGATTTCTTTCTTTCCTTGGAGACTATTTTTATCCATTTTTACAGAAGGAAATGCTGGACCTCTTCCAGGTCGGATATGTTTGCAGTATGAAGATAAGGGGAAGCACATCAGATGCTCTCAGCTGGGGGGAGGACTGAGTGAAACCTGCACAGGGCAGAGCATCCCAGGACAGCTGTCTCAAGGACTTCAACTTTTATGTGAAACTTTCCATCTTGAAATACTCCTTTCACAAAATATTGACCTAAGCACCCAAATGGGATTGGTTTGGTACATGCTTGGTTTGACTCATGGTTATCTGTTTTCTTTTATCTTTTGTTTTTTATTTTTGCTTTTCATAGGTAAGATTTCAAATAGTACTTTGTAGTGCTTCTCACCTTTACTGAGACTTTGATCTCATGATCTCTATTTTCTGAGCATGTGTTTAAAGTTCTTAGAGCTCACATTATTTTTACTTTTTACATTAAAATGGGCAATAGGAAATGGCTGAGCAAGTGAGATTGTTAGGAAAGTCTGTTCACATCTTTTGCAGCTGTGCTCCCAGCCTTTCCCCATCACTCTTTCAGAGCTCATCTTTCTGGTTCAGAATACTCACTGTGTTGTACTTTGATAGGGTCCACAATACCAACTTTTCTTGTGCAAACAATCCTATGTTCAAAACTGAATTTCCAGGAGATAACCAAACTAAATCCCTCAGAGCAAATGATCATCAGAGACAGTTCAGAGGAATATTTGTATAATAATTACTGTTTCTAAAATAATAATTCTTTGCTTTTGTAAAGAGGTCCAGAGCCTAGTGTGGTACGTGTGCAATTATTAATTTTGCAGAAGGCAAAGATTAATCTCTCTGTTGAGAATAGAGTTTGTTTAATTTAATACTGAAAGAAATGATGTAATGGTCTTTGAAAACCTTTATTCTGAAAGTTAAAGCCTCTCTATAGCAGAACCGTCATAGGCATAGTACATGTGAGATCCCAGAGGCTCATGGGCAGACTCATATTCAAGTTCTCCCTTCAAAATTTACAAGCTACTACTGTAAGCATTAGTTTTGTCATCTTGGAATGTGACAAATAGTTTTTGCTTTGGCTACTTCACAGGGTTGTAGTAAGGATCAGATGAAATCATAGACATAAAAATTCTTTAAGAACCATACAATAGAAGTTGCTGTTCTTTGGAGCACAGCTCTGCTTATCTCTTTGACGTGGCTTTAAAAATATATGGCAGTGTTTATTTTTTATTTTAAAAAAAGCTCAATTTAAATTCAGAAAGCCATCCATCCCTAAGCCATACTAATGTGGTCTTAAGGCCAGAGCAACTGCAAAGAATCATTTCTCCAATTGTCAATGACCTTTTCAGTGTAAGGACAAACTATGACAGGCCTCATGCCCTCTCAGATGACAGATATAAGCTAGCTGTTGAGGAAGAAAAACAATGAAGGAATAGGAAAAGAACAAGGCCATGCTCACCGTGGGTTTGCTTGTGCTTCTGGCATATTTCTCATGATGAATTCATATTCAGTTATCATCTTTTAAGAGTGAAGGAAAGCATTTTGGCTTGCATTTTGGTATTTGATTATTGGCTGGCTAGGGGAGCTAAAGGCAAACTGTGTGAAATATAATGTTGTTTACTTTGTGATAAAGGTAAAGAGTCATGATTAAATGGTAGCCCGCTGTGTTAAGGATCAAGAAAGGTATGTAAGAAAGATCAAGGCTCACACTTCCCTGCTGATTGGATGTAGCAGATTTTCTTCATATTTATAGAAGGAGCTCAGCATGCAGATGGAGTGCCAAATAGGCCATGGAAACCTGAGGAATGGGGAATAGATATCATGCTGTGGAAAGAGGCCAAAGAAGAGACAGCAAGATGTGTAGCTTGGTGAAATGTTTCCTATTTGAAGAAAATGCATGAGAACAACTCATCATTTCTGCTTGTAATTTGTTTGAATTAGAGATTTTGATATCCACTGTATGGCTCCTGATTCTTACAGCCATTAAATATTTAAATTGATTAGGCAAATTGAATAGAAAGTGTAATTTTCTACACTACTAATATCAAAACCACCAATTCATAATTTAAATATTCTTGCCTACTTAGCCTCTGTGCCTTGTCTTTTTCTTTTCTCCAATTCATTATAATTTATATTCTAACTATGTGACTTATGTTCTTTCCCTGTTGGTTTACTGCTCCAGCTAAGATGTGATATCCCTGTTATGTAACGTTCTTACAAATTTTCTAAAATATTAACCAGTAGCTCTGCTCACATTTGTGTTTTCCTATTCAAATCAGTTTAGAAAATGTTCACTGTGGACACCTTAATTACTGTACTATAGTATACAAAGGGATTTCTTTGAGAGTCTAACTGGCTGAAGTTGACAAAGGACATATTTCATGAAATTTTACCTATACACATATGCAAATGGAAAATCTACCTTAACTTTTAAAGATAGATGGAATATGACTGATATCGTCAAGTAGGAGAAAGCTGAAAGTAAGTTGATCTTTTTGTTTTGTTTTCAGATTTTATGATAATTATTAGAATCAGTATTTCTTTCATTAGATTTTAGCAATGAGACCATGAATCAATTAATAGAGCCAGTATTAGCTCTGATTCTCTCTATCCCCAATCCACTGTTTGTCATACATTCTCAAAAAAAGAGGCTGGATGTGGTGGCAGATGCCTTTAGTTGGTCCCAAAACTCGAGAGAGAGAGACAGGCAGATCTCAGAGCTTGAGGCCAGCCTGGTCTACAGAACAAGTTCCAGGACAGCCAAGGCTACACAGAGAATCCCTGTCTCAAAAAACAAAAGGCAAAAAACCTCCCCCAAAGTTCAGAAGACACCCCCTGTTTTATTTTGTGCTTATGTGAGATCAATTTTTCTTTCTTCCCAGCAGAAACTGAGCAGCTCTGTTTGAACATGAAATTACTAAGAATTTTCTAATTCCTGTTGACTCTTTCCTTTTTATTAAGAAACCAGTGATTTTTAATTAGTTTCAACATATTTTTTTAAATATACAGCTGGTAAGAAAGGTCTAAAAACTCAACCACAGAAATAGATTTTACAGAGTGGGTCAGCAGAGAGGTTACTCTCCCTGAGCATTAGCAACATAGTCACAGATGACACAAACTAAATAAGAATCTGGAATTTGTATTCAATGGTTTCTCCAACTTCAGACTATTCAATATAGAAAGTCGTTTTTACTGCTTTGCCTTCTCTAACTTCATTAGTAGGCATTTCAAAATGCAAAAGGATATAGGGTGAGGAGTGCAACACTTAGAGCAAATGTACATTTCCTTTGGGGGAGACCAATTAGGATTTTTAAAAACTTACTCTCCAGTATTTGATGAAGTAGCTGAAGACCGTTGTAGCAATGTACAGGCAATAGAGAACAGAATAAGCTAAGAACTGAAGGAAGAATTTGTAGTTGGAAAATCCAATGCAGTTATTAACCCTAAAAAAAAGAAAAGAAAGCTATTTGAAATCAGGACCTATTGACTGAGAACACACTGATACTTAAGTGGACTAAGCAGAGGAAGAGCATGACTCCTGCTGCTTCATTACAAGTTGTGTAGAAACCCAACAGAGACAGAGGTTCCTTAATATAAACAGACTGGAAAAACAAGTTCACACCTCACTTGTTTCTCTTTTATTTACCAGCAGAGTCACCTGGACTTCCTAATAGCTTCAGAAAGGCTCCTGAAATGCCCAAGCAAACCTGGCTTTTCATTGTTAAAAACATGCTGAAGTCTTAGCAGCTATGCTTTGATGCACTCTCTTTGTAATTAGAGGATTCCACATTCATTTTTTAGGTCAGATACACAACTTGTATAGAAGAATTGCTGAACTTAACTATCTGTAACATTTCAAAATCAAGTCAGTTAGAAACAGAAATGAATTGCATGATGTTGAAGAAGAGAAATACCTGTGCTGTATTTCATTACTGTGCTCAATTTCTAAAGTTAATGGACAGGAGACTATTAGCTTTGTGACCTCAGGAACCCACTGCCATACCTTTACTGGTATTTCCACCCTGTTTTAAAGTGCTATTCCCCTCCCCCAATACCTACAAAGTACAGTGGATTATGGCAGCAAAAATGGGCATGTTGCAACTCTGCTTAGGAAAGTGGGTATATTAAACAACTTTGACCCTTTTAGAGGATAGAAATGAATCAAAAGAACATACCATGGGCAATGATGGTCCATTTTTAAAACACACCTGCAAAGAGGACAAAATACAGTGTGATAAATGTGGCTATGGAGATGAAGAAACACTTCAAAATTGAACTTGAGGTTTTAGCAATATTTTTACATAGTTCTAGCAAAACTATCTACAGACTTCCACTCTGGTAACTTCAATATTACTGCCTCCTAAATTACTCACAGGATGATCAAGTCACAGCAATATTCTGGGACTAAGTTTCCAGCAAGTGACAATTCTAGAAGGACAATATAGGAAAGGGATAGGGGACTATAGACTATCGACTCAGTAAAAAAAAAAATTCAAGATGCTATCTTTAGTTTTGTTTACTTAGTTTCATGATAATACAAGAGAAATAAATGCCTGTGTTTGAGTCAAAGGTAAAATATGGGCGGAATAGGCACTCAGGAACAAAGGTATGAGGATTATATATGTTAACACAAAAACAGGTTTTTACAAACCTGGAACAATTTGAGAGGCAAAATAAAATACAATGTTGGCTAATAACACAAAATAAAAAATAAATATCTATACTTCTGTATTGATTCAAATGATTGAATAAACAAGTGGGGAAGGGATGCATCTCCTTATGCAGATGTATTCCAAATAATTTTATGCATATATTTGCCTTCAAGGAGAGGAATCATAACTTCCTATTACTTTAGTGTGGCGTTATGTATAATGACTCCCATCCACAAAGTATAGTTCAGAAATGAGAGGAGGACAGAATAATTTTACACTGGCAACACCTGACAAACATCATTAACACTGCAGTTAAAGTCACGTTTATATGTACCCTTGATGCCATGTAATGAGAACAGAGTTTTAGCTCAGTGCTCTTCTCCCACATCACCCCATTATAATGATCAGAAAAAAGAGCAAACAAATTTGAACTAAAGAATGATTTATAAAACATCAAATCCTTAATCCCCCAAACTGTAAAGATTATCAAAGCCAAGTAAAGTCTGAGAAATTGTTATGGATTGGAGGACCTAGAGAGACATGACTACTTAATGTAATGTGGTATGCTGCATAGGCTCTTGGAACAGAAAAAGAATATTAGGGGGAAAGGGAGAATATCTAAAAAGCATATTCCAGTTAAAAATTATATATAAAGCATCCAACAGATATACTCAGATGCATACAAAATGATAACTGGGCAAAGATATTTATATACCATTGGTTTGAATAGCAAAATCTATAAATTACACAGAGGTTCACTAATAGAATATTTCACTTTGAATTAAGCTACATTACAATAGAATATGATGAAAAACAATGTCACAATATTGGTTTATTAATTTTACAAATTTATCATCCCAATGTAAGATATTAATAATAGGGGAAAGTGGGTGTTGGATATATGAGAACTCTTCACAATAAATCTATAAATCTGAAATCATTTAAAATGAAATGTTTCTTTTGAAAATGTAGTATTAGTTTTCTATCTTTAGATTAGAATGATTATCACCCCTGTGAAAGTGTTTGGCATGTATTCATTATACCTCAAAAGAAATGCTCTTATCTAGGCATGGTTACATGTTAGGATCAGTCATTTTGTTGTCTAGGCAACCATCAGTGGCCAGCATCAGCCCAGAGAAAGTAGAGTTGTCACTTACATAGCACAGACAGAACAGTGATGGCAACGGTCTGGCTTGATTAGATGGCACCGGTCACAGAACCGTACAGCTATAGGAAATAGAAAGTAATTAGTACAAGTTCAGGGCCAATATAAGACCCTACCATTTACTAGTTTGTGGATATATCTTGTTAAACACTGACTTCAGATGGTCAAATGTATCTGAAGCTACAAAGAAAAAGGTAATAACATAGCAGATTGTGGCAAGTAATTTTTTTGTGTGTGTTAGACCAGTCTTAAGAGCACCTTTAAGGAATAATAGAAGGGGGGGGAGTTTCATATTTGAATAACTGACCACAGGGTTTTGTATTATAAACTAACTACTATCAATTTTTCAGTGATTTAGAAACTCATAGTCTGTTTATTCCAATTTTCCTCTCTGAAAATAAGAATTTACCTTCTATTTCCAGAGGTTAGATTGAATAAGATAGATACAATTCCTACAGCATGATAAAAAAAAAATGTGGTTCTTAGGATAACAATTTGGAGAAAAGAAGAGATGTTTTATCTACAATTTGTTCAATGCCCTATCTTAGATAAATAAATAGAAACCTGTGTTATATCAAGTGCCATGATCAAGGCCATGACACAGCAAATGAATAGCAGGGCTCTAACCTGTACAGTTGTTTTTCTGTTGATTTGGTTTCTATTCATACTATATATGAATCCTCTTCCTTCCTTCCTTTCTTTCAAAATTAAAGGCATTTATTATTCTCTTTTTCAATTTTCTCCACATTTACTAATAGAATATTGCTATGTATAATTGTATAATGCTATTATTATTGTCTAAAACCTAAAGGTACAGATAATTTGAGAAATATAACAATTCTATCTAAAGTGTGCATTGGGTACATATAAATGATTTAACACAATAGGCTGCAAATTCAGCAGAGTCCTGCATTCATTTGTACTAATGAGTGTTTGTGTGTAGGTGGGGGTGGGGGTGGGAGGGAGGGAGAAAGGGAAGGAAGGGAAAGAACGTATCATTTCTTAATACATGCCTGCAATAGTTCTGTAATTGATCATTCCTCCTTCATTGTTGCTTCCATATAGTCCTTAATATACAGACTTGCTAGATGATTTATTGAAAAGTAAATCAAATCATATTATCCATTTGACATAGTAAATTTGCAAGATGTTAAGAATAAATTCAGATTCTATATGGTTTGAGGCCTCTGGGTAGACTTTTAAACATCCTTTGTGTTACTGTCTATTCTCTGTGCCCCAGTGACATTGGCTAACTCTCTGCCCTTGTGAAACTAAAACCCTTTTGCCCATCTTATGGCATTTACAGTTCTTTATGTCTTTTTTGATCATCTCTGTGCTCTTTTAATGGCTTGATGGCTAGTTTTATTTGTCAACTTAGTGTGCTGGTTAGTTTCTGTCAGCTTGATATAAACTGGAATCAACTAAGAAGAGGGAACCTGAACTGAAGAATTGCCTCTATCAAATTGGTCTGTAGTCATGTCTGTGGAGTATTTTCTTGATTGATTATGGATGTGTGAGGGCCCAGCTATCTGTAGATGGTGCCATCCTTGGGCAGGTGGTCCTGGGCTATAAAGAAGGCTAGCTGAGAAAGCCATGGAGAGCAATCCATGTAAGGAAAGTAAGCAGCTTTCCTCCAAGGTCTCTGCTTCAGTTCCTACCTTAACTAAGATGAAACAAACCCTTTCTTCTCCAAGCAGCTATTGGTCAATGTTTTATCACAGCAACAGAGAAATGAACCAAGACAACCAGATGCCCACACATTTGGATAAGTTTTATATCGGTGTGTCTGAGAGTGTTTCCAGAAGAAAGTGGCCTTTGAATTGGTAGACTCAGAAAAGCAGATCATCTGCAGTGTGGGTTTGCTTCATTCAATCTGAAGAGGACTTTAATAGGAAAAAGGGGAGACAGAGAAAGGGAGAATTTGCTCTCTTCCAGACTATTAACTGGGACATTAGTCTCCTGCTTCTCTCCCACTAGATCTTAAGCAATTTGTAATCCTTTTTCCTCAGGCCTTCAGGCTCAAACGGGGAATTGCACCATCGGCCCTCTGGTTCTCAAGCCTAGAATGCACACTCTTAGTTTTCCTCATGCTTAGGCTTTTTGCCTCAAACTGGAGTTATACCACCACCTTTTCTGGGACTGCAGCTTTCATGTGGATAGTGGAGTTTTCAGCCTTTGTAGTTGCCTGAACTAAATTCTCACAATAAATTATCTATCATCTATATATCTATGCATCCATGCATCCATCCATCCATTTATCTATCATGTAATTATCTTTCTATCTTATCTAAACTACTGGTTATAGTACTTCCTCAGAGTACTATAAGCAATACAGCTTTTGGTATTGAGACTGATTCTACAAGAAAAAAAAAACCCAAATTTTTCTTTTATGATTTTTTGAATTTATCTCCAATTTGACTTTCTACAAGTGGGTTGCTTATGTTATTCAAATTATATTTTTAAAATTTGATTTAATTAAATTAGACTAATTACTACCTTTCAGTAGTAAAGAGTATACTGGTAATCCATGACATGTTCTGGCAGTGTAGATGTGTAAAGCATCTCCAAGAAATGCTATCAAATCACCACAAGAAGCAAGGAGACAGGTGACTGTGTATATACACACACACATGTACACACACGCATGCATGTGTGCATGCGCGTACACACACACACACACACACACACACACACACACACACACACACATTTAAACATTTTAAGAAAACTGACAAAAACAATGAGGTTGGCTTGTTGTTCCTTACAGCACTGGAAAAGTAATGAAAGAAAAGATTGTAATATGGGTTTTAAATTTCCTGCTCTAGTACTATATAAATGATCTGAAAGCACCTAGGCTTCTCCTGAAGAAGATGCTTATCTCATAGCTACAGGACAGGGATTAGTGAAAATCAAATACAGAATTTCATCTTGAGAACACTTAAATTACAATGCAAGTTCAACTCCTGGTCTTGTAGGAGGGTTACTGATAAACTGGGGGCACTGACTATGAAACAGTAGGATTCTGTAAGAAGAATTGGTGAAGCCAGGGATATCAAGCTCCTAAATTCTCTTGAATTTTCTTTGTCTCACTATTACAAGTAGAAAGCAGCCTCTTCATTATCAATAGCATTAACTTTTCCACCCCTGAATGAAGGGATACACCAGAAAATGGTGACCACCATAAAACACAATGCTGACTCTCCTCGGAACCCACTCTTCTTTGACTCTAGATCTACAATTAGATCAAAGCATCAGCATATACATAAAGGTGAGATGCACAGTGTGACCCATGAGGATGTACAATACATTTGAGAAAACCAACTTGAGTTTTGTAACATAAATACATCAACCCAGAGCAAATGTATGGGGACAGATATTAAAAATATTGAGCAATGTTGAAAGGAATATGAAGTTAGAGATGGGTGAATTTAATAAAGTATAAAAAGAGATTCTGCATTAAGTTTGAAGATTAGGAAGGTCAGTACTACATATTCATGTTTCCATATGGAAGCTAAAAATGATTCATAGATGAAGGATGTAGAATAGTAGTCACTAGAAGTGGGGAAGAGTTGTAGGGAGCAGTATAGAAGAAGTGCATGGTTACTTTTCTATTGCTGTGACTAAACACTATGATAAAGGCAACCTATTGAAGAGTACATTTGGGCTTATGGTTCCAGAAGGTTTAAATCCACGATGATGGAACAAAGGCATATATTTTGAACCACTAGAATGAAGCAGAGAAAGAAAACTTGAAATAGTGTGAGTCTTTACAATCTCAGTCTACCTCCAGGGACAGACTTCCTCCAACAGGGACACATCTCTTAAGTCTTCCCAAACACTACCAACAACTGGAAACAAGTATTCAATCTCACAAGACTATAGGGGATATCTTATTCAAACCATCAGAAAAAGGTTGGATAATGGGCATCAAAATACAGTCACAATAAGAGGAATAATTTCTACTGTTCTACTGCATGAGGGTTACAATAATTTATTATATATTCCATAACAAATGTAAAGAAAGGGACTGAAAGTTTCCAAATATACAAAAAATGATAATTGCTTAAGAAGATGAAAATTCCAATTACTGATTTAATTTTCACACTGTGTATTTGTTTCTAATGCCACACTGTATACCATAAATGTGAAAAATTATTCTCTCTTGATAATAAAAAGAGTAAGACATGTTATAAATTAAACAAAATCTATCTCTGAGTATACTTTACCACATATGCAACTAGTTCAAATCTTCTGTTTTTATCATATTTCTATACTACTACTTAAAATTATATACTTTTCTATGTGGTTTTGATAAGATTGCCACACCCAACTAATGTCTCTACCCACCTAGAGTCTAGCCAGCTGAGTTCACCTGATCCATCCCTCCACATACTCCCCAACCACCAAATAGAGCCTGTGTCCCACACCCAGTACCCTGGCCTAATCTGGCCAATCTGGTTTATGCCACCCCCAACTTCCAGGCTCTGGCCAGGACCTCTGTCATCTACCACCCACCAATATACCCTTCATGTGTCCATTTAGGGATTCCTCCCAGCAAAGCCCTGAAAAACTTGCATCAGAGTCTAGCCATGTGAGTCTTCCTGATCCTCTCCAAATCCCCAGATCTAGTCTGGGCTGACATCCAGTGTCTAGGCCTATTTAGGACAACTTTGATCTCACTGCCTACAAACTGCAGGCCATAAGACTACATACAACCTCTCTTCCCAGCCAAGTGCTGCAACCTTCTTCCAGGAACTAGCTAGTCAGGTGAGTCCACCTGATAATTTTCTCCAAACACTTTTCTCACCCCCTTAGAATAGATGATGGAGAAGAATCCCAAGTTAATGACATAGAAGGATCTTCAATAAGGTCATAGGAGAAAAAAATATCCAAACTAAGGAAAAACATACCCATACAGACACAGTAAGTACATAGAACTCCAAATTGACAAGCACAGAAAAAAATTTCCCCACAGCATATCACAGTTAAAATATTAAGTATACAGAACAAAGAAAGAATAGCAAAAGCTGCAAGAGAAAAGACACACATAAGTCAAATATAAAGGAAACCCATAAGAAAAATAGCTGATTTCTCCCTGGAAACTCTGGAAGCCAGAAGTGCCTGGAGCAATTCATTCCAAGTTCTAAAAGACCATCACTATCAACCTAGCCTACTGTACCCAGAAAACTTATCTGTCATAGTTGAAGGAAAAAAGAAAAACTTCATATGATACAAAGAGATGTAAAAACTTTTGTAACCAGCGGACCAACCCTAAATAAAATACAGGAAGCAGTACTTGAGCTGAAGAATAAACATAGCCAAGAGACTGTAGAAAGAAAACAAATGAAGCTGTAATTACTGAAGCATGCAGTACCACTGAGAACATACATAACAGCAAAGAAACAAAAACACAATGGCTGCAATCAACACACATCTTTCAATAAACACTGAATATCAATGGTGTCAATTTTCTAATCAAAAGACACATGCTGGCTGAATGGATCAAGAAACAAAATCTATCTTTCTGTCCTTTTTAAGAAACTCATCAATAGGTACCAAAGTAGAGGAAAGGATGGACAAAAGTATTTCAAATGGGATCAGTGAGTAAGCAAGCATTGCATCCTAATATCTGACAAAATAGACTTCCAACTAAAACTAACCAGAAGTTATAAAAATGGGCATCTCATTTTAATTAAGGGAACAACTAAACAAGAAGATATTACTATCTTTAGTATATATTCAAAAAACTGATATGCCTAATTTCATAAAAAGCATACTGAAATTAAAGACACAGACTAACTTAAATTCATGAATAGTCGGTGATTTCAATACCTTATTTTTTCCAATAGACATGTCATCAGGACAAAAAATAACAGATGAAACATTGGAATTATTATATTAAATGGACTTAGATATCCATACATACAGCTGCCCTTGGAAACTCAGACCATATCACAAACACAAAACAAATCTTTTTACTTCTTATAATTTATTTTTTTAATTTCCTTTTACATTTCAACCACAGTTCTCTCTCCCACCCCTCCTCCCTCCCCATCAACTTCCCTCCAGCCCACACCCCATCCATTTTTCCCAAAGGGTAAGGACTCCCATGAGGAGTCAACAAAGTCTGGCATGTTAAGCTGGGGCAGGTCCAAGTCTCTTGTGTTTGGTTGTGGATCTCTGCATCTGGCTCCACCAATTACTGGATGAAAGCTCTATGATGATAGTTGGGGCAATTTCCAATCTAATCACAGAAGGCCAGTTCAGGCACTCTCTCCACTATTGCTAGTTTTAGCTGGGGTCATCATTGTGGATTCCTAGGAATTCTCTCTTATTGCTCTCCCACTCCACTCCCTACCCCACACCATCTCGTTCCCTCATGATCTCATCCCTCATTCCCTCTCCTTTACCACCCTCTCCTTTCCCTTAGTTTACCTAGGAGATCTCATCTAATTTCTCTTCCCAGGGCAATCCATTTGTCCCTTGGTCTGCTCTGTCCACAAAACAAATCTTAACAAATTCAGAAATATTGAAAATACTTCATGAATCTTATCTGACCATAGTGCAATAAAACTTAAAATTGACAGCAAACAAATTTCTATAAATACACAAACTCATGGATATTAAACAACTCATTATTGAATGAGTGGGTCAATGGAGAAATAAAAAATTCCTTAGAACTAAATGAAAATGAAAACACAGCACAAAAAAAATATCTGGGACCCTTTAAAAATAACTGTAAAGGGAAAATTTGTAGCTTTAAGTGACTACATTGAAAACCCTTCACAAAAAATAAACCCCAATTTAAAAAATAAGAAAGTACAAAAAAATGACCTTCTGATGCAACCACCAAAAGCAAAAATTTACAAAGAATCAATAAGTGAAAGAGCTGGTTCTTTGAGAACATAAACAAGATTGACAGATCCTTGGCCAACTAATCAAAAGGAAGAAAGATTTGACCCAAAATGATAAACAAACATTTTAATAAAACATTATAATAAACACATATAAATTCAGGATATTATAAAGGAATAATTTAAAAACTCATATTCCATTAAATTAGAGTCTTAAAGAAATGGATGAATTTTTTGATTAATACAGTTTACCAAAATTAAATCACAGAGACCAACAACTTAAACAGACCTATAATAAACAAGGAGATTAAAACAGTAATAGAAAGCCTTCCCACTTAAAAAAAAAAAAAAAGTCTACACCCAGATGGACTCACAGCAGAATTCTACCAGACTTTCAAAGAAGATCTATAGCCAATATTTTTTAAATTATTCATAAAATAGAAACAGAAGGAAACTCCTTTTAGGAAGCCAGTATTGATGTAATACAAAAACTAAATAAAGGCACAACAACAACAACAAAAAAGAAAATGACAAGCCAAATTTTCTGATGAATGTAGAGTCAAAAATTACAAATAAAATATTTGCAAACAGAATAAAAACATACCTCGGAGAGATTACCCACCCTAACCAAGTTGATTTTTTTTCTCACAGATGAAGGTATGGGAAAATATATGTCAATAAATATGATAAACCATACAATTTGAAGTTAAAAATAAAAATCACATTATCATCTCAATAGATGCAGGAAAATGTCCTTGGCAAAGCCCAACATATCTTCATTATAAAAGTCCTAGAGAGAATAGAACTAGGGGGAACATACAACAGCATAATAAAAACTATATGAGAAAGCCATAGCCAACATTTTTAATATGACGGAGTGGGAGACAGAGGAGGGTAAAATAGTAGTAAGGACTTCTAAAAAGCCATAAAGAATTATATTATTATCTATTTACATACATTACATATAATGCATAGAAATATAAATGAAAAAATTTCCATCTGGGCATATCCCCAAAGCCATGGGCTATCTAATAAACACTTCAATACTAAGCATAAGAAGCCCTCTTTTAAGTTGTTGGTCAGTGTTGTCTGACAGACTACCAAAACATCACAGGCTATTGCTATTGTCCTTGATTGCTCCCAGAGGCTTAAGGTAAGTCTCTATTGCTGAAGAAGTCATATACTTTGGATATAGGACTCAGAAGAATCAAGCTGGATCTGACCTACCTGAAAGTCTCTATCTCCTACCTGAAGATCAGCGTTCATGGTACCATAAGGCACCATGCAAGTTTCCAGGGGAGGGAAGCAACCAACAGTCCTAGTCTGCTATGATGTCAATGAACTACAACAATGACCAGATGGCATAGAAACCCTAAGGGTGCAGTGGAAGCATGCATACTTTTGCAGTAACTAGTAGCTCTCTAATTAGACTTAAGTCCTACTCAACAAGAGGGAAATCATGCCTGGTACTGGGAACTTATCCATCAACCTGGGGCTAGTGAGGTCATGGATCATAAAGGAGAGCATACAAACTTCCACTTTACTAAATCAGCATAGTCCCTAACTACACCCTAAATATTTATTCTTATATCTATAGATATGCATAGTTCTCAACCTTCATCAATGAAGCATCTCTGTGCAATAAACAGGCTATTACAAAAACATAATTGATCAAAATGCAGAGTTGTGGAGCCCAGTCCCGACTTATACACCTATGATACAACATGGACCTAAAGCTTGGGAAACTTTACAGAAGAGGTGGCAGAAAGATTGTAATAGAGGGGAAAAGGAAGTCTGCTGTGAGAATGGATGTCTCTTAGAAATGTCAGAGCCACTATGTACATGAAATCTCATCAACAGGAATGCCTAAACAAAACCTGATCAAGGTCAACATGCCAACATGGAAGGATGAAACCACATGGGGCTTCAACCCTAGACAAAGAACTACAGGGAACTGATGAATGCTGGGAACAGAAGTAGTCTTCCCGAGGGAAGAGAACACCAAGGGCTGTCTGATACCAAATATTCAGCCCTGAAATCATACACATACAAGTACTGATATATGCGATGAGCTGGTTGTGTCTACATACTTAGGAATATATATATGTATGTATGTATGTATGTATTATGTAAACAACAATTAAAGAAATAGAAGTAACATATTTGAGAAGAAGCAAGGGGTCACCCAAGAAAGGTTGGAGGGAGGAATGGAAAAAGGGGAAATAATGTAATGATGTAATTAAAAAAAAAAAGAATTTCTATTCACAAGAGACCTGGCCTGTCTAATTCTGTATTCTGATTACTAGGGCCAGTGTCTCAGACATATTATTCACTTAAAAATTAGTATCATGCAACTTTTTTGTTAGCTACTTTTCTTGCCTATAGAGTAAGATACCTAGATAAAACAACCCAAGGGAAGACAGATTCATTACCTTTAACAGATACATGCTGAATAAACAAGTGGTGAAGAAAGGAACCCAAGTATCTGACAGCTTCCTTTCCAAAGCATAATGCAGCAGAAGAGCCTTTGTTTTCAAACTTTCAAAGGTGGAAAGTACTGTTTCATTCATCCAAATGAAATCCAAGAGTAAAACTCCAAAAAGGATATGTAACCATAGAAATGCTGATACAGCTTCCTTTGTTTATTACCACAAGGATGTTTAATAGCAAACTGATTCATACTAGCTAAGCATTGGAAACAACCCAAATATGTATCACCCACTGAGTAGATAAACAAGCTGTTCTATTCATACGATGTAATACTACTAAGCAATACAAAGAATAAAATACACAACAATATGAAAAAGTATCACAAATATTAAGCTGACTAAAAGGGTGCATATTTGATTCCACTTATTCAAAATTCTAGAGCAGGCAAAGCTATCAGAATAGCCATTGTAAGTATGTATGAGGAGTGATACAGTAGGGATGGCAGAACCTTCTTACAGTTATAGTAATTTTTAGCAGCTTTGATTACAGGTGTGTATATTTTTCAAAACATGTTGGACTGTACACTTAAGATTTTTCTTGTTTTCATATGCAAATTTTACTCACAAAAATACTTATTTAGGTGGCTATGTATTGATGTTTGCCATTTGTTTTTAAATGCATCATAAAAAATAAGATGATCCACTGGAAAACAGAGGTTTGAATACAAGGACAAGGATGCGATAAAGCAGTATAATAAAATGTTAGTGGTAGAATCCAGGGTATTACAGTTACTTACAATTCTCCCAACTTTGAAATTCTTCCTAGTGAAAATCTTTCTAATGAAATGTGTTTGAGAAGATGGCAGGAAAGGGAAGCTATCTTGACAACAAAAATGACTTGCTGTTCCTTACATTCCTGCTAGTTGACTCTCTGACTGAGATCATGAACTGACCTCCACTCCCGGTTCTTGTGTAGACTGGTAGCTTCTTGGCCATATCCACAAGCATCTGTTTCTGGACCTCAGGTCTCTCTTCATTTTCATAGCGCTCCTTGTCTGTATAGGACAAGTGGAACTGGAAGCAAAATAGGCAAGGCTTTACTTTCTCAGGTTCCCAGAAAGGATTAAAAGCAACAATAACTACCTAAAAGAAAGTATTTGAACTCCAAATATCAATTTGTCTTAAACATTTCTTCGGCTAAGTATCTTATGAGATAGGTGGTATTCTTTTTTAATAATAAAAATAAAAGATAACACCTAGACAGATTCAGTATTTTGTTCATGGTTGTACTCAAATTAATTTATAAATAGCAGAGCTGACCAAAAATGCACTTCATGTAATTCCAAGACTTATATACTTTCAATTCCATTATACCATGTATGATGGTATATACAGTTGTGTAATACACTGCTGCCAGGATTCCATTAATGAGTAGCAGCATTTATTGAGTGTCAATTGCTTTTTCACAGGTTCATATTGCTGATGACACTTTCAGAAAAGCTGGATGAAATGGCTTGTGATATTGCCTGCATAATTATAACTTTGCAAATGGGTAGAAATTTGGATATCCTTACTAGTTGAAACAGAATTTTTGTCCATTTAATGCTACATTTTGCTAATGCTGCCTAAGATAGCCTAATTATTTTTTCAAAGTAATATAGATTTGAAAACTTTTCTTTAGTCTACACAAAAGGGTAGACAGAGGTGAAAAAAGAAAGGATCTATGGTGGGAATTTCTAGTTTAAACCTTATCATGGACATAAAATAGAAAACCACTTTTGGAAATTAGACATTCTTATTCTAACCATTTCCCCTATAAAATAAGTAAATAATACTTATTTCAGAAGATTGAGGCATAATTGCTTGGTAATAACAAGTAACTCAAAGTCTTATTTAGAACTCTATTAATCATTTAAACCTACTTGATATTGCTAGTCTTCTGAATTTTAACTCTTACTATGCTGTACCTTGCTGTGCTTTCCTCAGTTACTAGTGATGGACCATATGGGAAATTCTCTTCAAATACCTATTGAGTATTTTGTCCACTAAAATAATTAGGTTTGGAGTCAGTTTCCTTTGAGGATGAAGTCTCTGTTGGCTTGACCATGCTCCAGTGAAGGCTACACATCCAAGAGTATAGAGTAACACAAGCTATATCTGATAGGGTTAAAGGAAAAAAAAAAGAGGACATGAGTGAATGGGTGGGTAGGTCATGGATAATGAATCTGCGAGGAAGGTGCAAAGTGGTAAATATGATCAAAATTCTAAAGGAATTTCTAAAGGAAATTCTAAAGGAACTAACAAAAATGACAAAAACAAGTCTTTTTATGCTGGATTCTATTCTTTTGTTGAATATTTTTCTAACCACATGGACCTTTCTTTTAGCCCCTTTATGGTACATTTTGTGAGACAGAAGATCTTGTTAGGAGCGTGGATTTATAGAACCAGTTTGGAAAACCTATGTACTATTTAAAAGTAAATGCATGTCTGCATTATGCCCTAGCAATTCCACTCCTAGTTACATAGCCAAGACAAATAAATGTGCATGGGTGAAACATATATTTTAAATATGCCAAAAGACATGTACAAGAATGCTCACATTAGGTGTGTGCATGCACACACACACACACACTATATATATATATATATATATATATATATATGTTTTAAAAAGTGACTTAAAATAGAAATATGTCTATGGTGCATTTTATAGTATCATGCCATTCTCAATCAGAGTGAGAATTAAATGTTCTCCTGAGGACACATGGAAAGGCATAGGGGGCATTTTAGGCTGTCACAATAATTATGGTACATTTATAAGGATTTAATTTTTAGCCCTGAGTTCTACTGTGCACTAGGTAGATGCATCCTAATAACAATGTCTTAAGTAAATATTGTAAATTGATAAAAAAAAATAACCTGGCTGTTTTTTATAATCACAAACATACAAACATGAAAATACAAAATTTTTAGACTCTCATTTGAAGTTTGATCATTGAAAGTAGTGCCTTGTGATAGTGCTTTAATCTTTGAACCATCCTAGTGAATATGAGTTTCTCATGGGACCCTGAGCTACTTGAATGGCACAGGCAGAGTTGTTTCTATTTAGTTGTGACAAACACTTTGTGGCCACTCAACAAATAGTTTAGAACAAAATTTCTGGCACAGATAGCGTATTTCTGGCACTAAGTAAAACTTATTAAGGATTATAAAGCAGTGAGCTAATAAATGCATTTTGGATGAGACAACTGGTGACAGATTGGAATGTTGTTATATTAGAGAAATTAATATTGTGGCTATTAAGTAGACCCAAAGAACTCTCCTTCCTTTTTTCTACAAATTGAAAATTATAAAAATGTAGTCATAAGCATTAGGCATTTGCAATACTTGATTAAAACCTAACATTATTTTTTCAAGTTTAGGTCTACAGAATTTCTAACCATTTAGCCTTTCTACTGACCTAAAAGCTTTCATACATAACATGAAGGGGATACTTAATTTTTATTAAGCTAAAATTGACATAAGATGGAATTTTATAGTGCACAAATCAGTGGCATTTAGCTTACTCATAATGTGGTACAAATAAAATTACCTAGTTCCAAAACATTTCATCACCCCAAGAGGAAATCCTTTGTTTATTAAGCTACTATTCTTAATTCCTTTATCTGTAGGTATACTATATCCAGTGTCTGGATATATATATATGGGCCTCTGTATATGAATTTGCCTTCAAAACAGTATGGCCTTTGGTGTTTGGTATCTTTCAATGACCACATTTTAAGGGTCATCTATGTTGTATCACATGTTGGCACTACATTTCCTTTTATGGCCAATGGTATTCTGGGATGTGTGCATATACAATATACATACAGACATACAGATACACAATGCAGGTATACAATATTTCCTCATCTATTTTTCTACTGATGAATATTTGGGTTACTTCAATCTTTTGGCTATAGTGCTTATTGCTGCAATAAAGATTTGTAAATATGTATTTGCTAGAATGATTGGTTTTAATTATTTTGAGTATATATCCATGAATGGAACTTCTAGGTCATATGATAACCTTTGAGGAAAAGCATAGCTACTTTGCATATCAGATCTACTGTTGCAAAATATGAGTTTAACATTCATTTATGATGTGGAATATTTGTTTTGTTTGGTTTGGTTTTATGAGACAGGGTTTCTCTGTATTTGCTTTGGAGCCTGTCCAGGAACTCACTCTGCTGGCCTGGAACTCACAGAGATCCACCTGTCTCTACCCCCTGAATGCTGGGATTTAAGGTTGTATTCTTTTATATTTCATTTGTTTAACTCTGTAAAGCTGTATTTCTTTGCCCGCCTAAAACACCTGTTTGTTCAATAAAGAGCTGAATGGACAATAGTTAGGCAGGAGAGAAATAGACAGGGCTGCCTGGCAAAGAGAATAAATAGGAGAAATCTAGGCTCAAAAGAAGAGGAGCAAGAAAAGGAGGAGAGGAGAACACCAGGGTTCAGACACCCAGTCACACAGCCATCCACGGAATAAGGAAAGAAAGATATAAAGAACAAAGAAAGGTAAAAAGCCCAGAGGCAAATTGTAGTTCAAGAGAAATAGGATAATTTAAGTTAGAAAAAACAATCCATTAGTTTTCTAAGAAAGAAAGAAAGAAAAAAAGGAAGGAAGGAAGGAAGGAAGGAAGGAAGGAAGGAAGGAAGGAAGGAAAGCAGGCTGGCTAGAAATAAGCCAAGCTAAGGCTGAGCATTCATAAGTAAGAATAAGTCTCCGTGTATTTATTTGGGAGGTGGACCCCTAAAAGTTAAACAAAAAAAAGAAAACTACAATCTACCATTTTATAGTCCTAGTCAAATTTGGAAGAATTGTGAATTCTTTGCATTCTTACCAATATATGCTATTTTTCATTCATGCATTTGTTCATGTATTTAATGGTTTCCTTCTTGGTGGTTTTGGTGCCTAGATTTGCATCTCCTTAAATAAGTAATGGTACTCATGAACTTTTCAAGTCCTTAACAGAAAATTGTATATATTCTTTGGAGAAGTATGTATTCAAGACCTTTTTGTATTTTACAATTGGGTTATCATTAATTGATGAATTATAAGAATTCTTTATTATTCTGAGCACTGGATACAACAGATGTATGAAAATACTTTCTTTTATGCTTTGGGTGGTCTTCTTACTGCTTGGTTTATTTCCCTTCTTTGTTTCTCCTTTTCTTTCTTTCTTTCCTTCATTTTTTTTGAAGTTTAGCTTTCTAGTCTTCATTAAATAGTTCTCTAAAACATCAACATAGATTATTTGAGACATTCACTTATTCCTTTAAATGTGTTTTACAATTATAAATTATCCTATGAGCACTGCTTGATCACATTCTATAATTTTTATTATGCCACATCTCATTTTCATTCCTCTCAAAGTATTTTTAATTCTCCCCATGATTTCTTATTTGATTCATTGGTTCAGAATGTGCTTAATGTTCAAGGTACAGAGAAAAAGGGACTGGAATTCTAAGCAAGCCCTAAATGAGATAGCTATATCACACCCTCTTCTCCTAAGAGTCAAGGATCACTGAAGAAAATGGGGCAGGATTGCAAGAGCCAGTGGTGGGTGGTGGATGGACACATTAAAACGTCAGCCCTCATACACAACAGAACCATTGCACATATGAACTCATTGCTCTTGTGATGTACAAGACTGCAATGTCAAGCCAAAAATCCCAGCATGGAGAGGGGAGTGGGGTAAGATGTCCTTCCTATAGCTGAGGAGATACTGGCAATTAATAGCTTCTGAGAGAGGAAAAAAAAATCAGTTTTGTTTTGTTTTTAAGGCCATGGCCCCTGGTAGGTCAAACACTTTCTGGAGGATACCCAAACACTAAATAGTTCATGGATAGCACAAATGGACTCAATGTTTGTTTTTTTTAAGTAGGATAAAGTATGAGGACACAAAGTTGATTGGGTAGGGAAGAGCGTCAGATCTGGGAGGAGTTGGGGTGGGAGTGAATACACTCAAAATGCAGTATATGGAATATACTTAATTTCCCTATACTTGTATATTTGTATATTTGTATACTTGTATACTTGTATACTTGTATATTTATAGTTTTCTTTGCCTTAATTTCTAGTTTTATCTCACTGTACGTAGAGAAAATACTTTGTAGCTTTCAATGTTTTAAATGTATCAACTTCTTTGGTGGCCTAATAGATTGTCTATACTGGAAAATGTTCAGTATACAATTTGGAAGAATGTAAGAATGTATATTCTGCTGTTTGGGGTGGATTGCTTTATATGTCCTTTTGGATCCATCATTTACTTTTGATCTTCTGTCTATTTATTCTATACACCATTGAAAATGTTCAACTTATGTCTTTTTAACTGCTATTGCAGAACAGAATGTTCCCAGGTTTTGCTTCTATTTTTTCAGGTTCATTTTAAAAATAACTTTACCATATTGATGAACTGGCCATTTATTTTTGTGGTGCTGGAGATCAATCCAACAACCTGCTAGTCAAATGTTCTACCCAAACCTATATTTAGCACATTGACCCTTTTATCAATATATATTGTATTTCTTTTTCCTTATGTTTGACTTAACTCTCTTAAAAATATTCGTGCTGTGATGGATCACAGAGCCTCACACATGCACTGTTATCTCTGAGCCACAACCTCAGTCCCTCTCTCTTCCCTCCTTCCCTATCTTTCTTCCCTATGAAGTCTCATGTTTGAAATTAGCACAGATACCCTTGCTTTCTTTTGATTACTACTTGCTTATATTTTTCTAATCATTTATTGTCAACCTATTTATGTCCTTGGT
This sequence comes from Cricetiscus sungorus, assembly GCA_030556225.1. NCBI lineage: Eukaryota > Metazoa > Chordata > Mammalia > Rodentia > Cricetidae > Cricetiscus > Cricetiscus sungorus. The sequence goes on along the minus strand of JANBXA010000726.1, from coordinate 60,846,743 downwards.
ACTAATGTGCTTAACTTTGTGAAGTAACAAATTAATCCTTACCTTCTGGTTTGGCTGCTGTGGGAGTGTAAAGATAGACTTCCAGTAGGTCCATGCAAAGAACACAAAAATGGCATGATAGAGTATGAGGTAGATAACTGAAATTAAAAAAGTTTAAATTTTAGTACATTTTTTTCAGAGTTCAAAAGAAAACTAAGCAACAAATGCCTGTCTTTTTCTCCTGCTACTATATACTCTCTAGTATTTCTATGAAATGTTGATTGCTACTCTTTTCTCATGCAGAGACAAGAATACATGCAGAACACCAAATTTTGAACCAGAGACTTTCTGGAAATTATATCTTTTTAAAGCTGTCATATGATTCTTTGAGTAAAGAGAGGAACTGCCCTTTATGACAATATATGAGAAGATATTTTAGCCAGTTGTCATTATCTCTGTCACCATAGGTGATAAAATGCTATGATACAATTTGCACTTCATTAGAGTTTACAACATGTGTTCTCAAGAAATAATTAAGCTTGTGTGTGTGTGTGTGTGTGTGTGTGTGTGTGCGCGCGCGCACGCGCGCGCGCATGCAAACGTGCATGACATAGCACACATGTGGCATTCAGAGGACAACTCATGAGGATCAGTCTTTTTCTTTTACCATATGGACAGAATGCAGGTCATCAGGCTTGGCCGCAAACCCCTTTACCCACTGAGCCTTCTGGCCAGCCCAAAACATATTTTTATATGTTATTTTCTCAGTAACTTTGTTGAGAAAGACAATGGCATATGGCAGGTAATTACCTGTCAAAGATAGATAGTTCATTAATCAAGGTCACATAGTCTGTAATGTAGTTTGACATTAAATATAGGACTCCTGACTCTAAATCCAAGTTCTTTACAGTAGCTCCATTGACTACACAGTTCAGAAGTATGAGCTATACCCTTCAAACATGACTATTCACTGCATGTCTTCTCATACTTTTTGCCTTTTATGCAGTAGTTTTGGTATTCTCCACAGAGCTGGATACAAGTCACCTCAGTGTTTCACTGTAAGTCCTTGAATGGTGTGGTCTTATTTCAATCCATTAAAAAGATCCAAGACAATGATGTAATTGAAAACCAAGTTAACAAGGATAAGCCTCTCAAAATCTCCTCTTTCAGTCCCAGACCCTTAATACAGGCTCTTTTAGGTGTGAGATTGTGACACCTCATTTTGAAATTCAAGAAACATACAGTAAAAAACAAAGTGTACTCCACATATCCATCTTACTTCTCACCTGTTCATGTCAAGGGTGTGAATCACTCCAGATTTTCTCACGTTTAAATATTTATATAAATACATGCACAAAATAAACATAGCATCTCTACAACATCTAAAAATCAACTGTCTTTCTTGTGAAGAGTTAAATATTCACATGATCCAAAATTTGAGGTACTAGAAAGTATATAGTGAAATTTTGGTCTTTTTCAGTTACATTCTATGTAAACAACCAATGTTATATGCCATGAGTTCAGATTTTTGTTTCTGAAATAAGCCAGTGTACTTTGCCATACCCAGAGAAGTAGTCGGTACACAGTGTTTGGCAACATACTTCTTTATTGCTTACTTCATTTGTAGATTGTTCCACTTTCTATAACTTGGAAAGAGTGAACTTTCTCACTTCCTATATAAGTCCCAGTGGAGTGATCAACCCTAAATGGGACATTATATCATATCTTCCTGCTAAGACTAAGGGACTGTCATGGAGGGGGAGTCAGAGGTTGGGGAGGACTTCTCCAAAACATTGTCTCCTGGACACCACAGAGCTGTTGAATATTAGAACTCACAGAGGCTGGGGCTGCATAAGCCATATACAAGATTAAGCCATCAAAAATCCCAGTATATACTGGGGAGAGGCCCAACAGGCCCCAGCCCCTAACTGAGGGGCTACTGGCACTTGGTAGTTGTCAAGGGAGCAAAAGTCAGTCTTCTTCAGGAATGTGGTCTCTGGTAGACCTGTTCATGTTCCAATAGGTGGCCCTACACCCATGAGCACACAGGTAATACAGACTATACACAGCTTGTTGAAAATAAAAGTACATGAAGATAGAAGCAAAAACTGGCAGGTGGTATTAGAAGAGGGGAGGGAAGAAGAGGCAGATTTTATCAAAACACATTGTATACATTATAAAATTCTCAAACAGTAAGATGTTGGATGGGATTCTGTTGCAAAGATGACTATATAACCTACTGAACTAGACTGTCTCTATTATAAATTTGAATTTTGCTTTCTCTTGCTAAATAGTGATTCCATTAATATTTTATGTACATTTTATCAGCACATGTATAAAAAACAGCTATAGAATCAACCAGGTAGTAGAAGGTGATACATGCCTTTAATCCCAGAACTTAGGAGGCAGAGGCAGGTTGCTGTCTGAGTTTGAGAACAACTTGGTCTACAGAGTGAGTTCGAGGATAGCCAGGGATTCACAGAAAAATCCTGTCTCAGAAAACAAAAAACAAAAAATCTGTAGAATCGATTTCCTCAATTGGAATTATCAAATCAAAAAGTATGCCTTTTTCTAATTGTTTCTTTTATTTTTTATATAATTACATTTCTCCTTTCCCTTTTCTCCCTCCAAACCATGTACCCTTCCTTGATCTCTCTCAAATCCATGGTCTCTTATTCATTAACTGTAGTTATATGCATATAATTCTTGAATTTAACTGTTCAATGTATATGTCACTTGTATGTAAGTTTTTAGGGCGGGTACTGAATAATGAACTGGTGTGTTCTTTCCTGGGAAGACTAATTCTCCTGTTCTCAGTATCCCTTAGTTGCTTGTAGTTCTTTGTGTAGGGGTGAGGCTTTCTAGGATTTCCCCTGTCCATTTTGGGATGTCAATTGTTATCCTTGTTCAGCTTGTGTTTAGAGAGTCCTGTTTGTGGGACATTATGGGCATAGTTTCTGTGATATTACTAGGAGACATAATCTCATATTATACTCCTTTGTCCTCTGGCTCTTACAATTTTTCTGCCCCTCCATCTGCAATATTCCCTGAGACTTCGGTACAGGAGATGTTCCGTAGATTTATCTTCAAACTGGGCTCCACAGACATTGTCAAATTTCCCTTAATAAAACTTAAAATTTTATTTAGGTTCTTATCTCTAGTAAATGAGTGCACTTCTCCCTCCACAGTACAGCTTTTGTAAAGAGTCACCATGATTTTCATTTCACCGAAGACTTTAAAATATTCTCTTTAACATGGTATTCTTTGCCATTGTGATTTTATTTTTATCTTATGGAGAGAGGATGCATTCATTCATGTTAATTCAGAATGGAATGGGAGTATGGAATCTTTGGTTTTTAAAGACATCAGAATAAGATAATTTTATGTTTATATTGTCACCATGCACTTTAATGGTAATGAGATTAAACTAGTTTGGTTACATGAACAGATGAAAGTATTCTAAGGGTATTTATCATATCTTTTATTTCAAATGATTGAGATGGAAAATGTGGTACTTTAACTCTGTCCAAGTTCTATTACACATTAATACTTGGCTTAGCTGTGGAATTGGAAACAGCTGCATCTCATTCCTCTATTCAAGGATTTATATGGTGTGGAGTTTTTTTTTTTCAGATAGAAAATGAAAGATCATGAGGCTAAATAACTAAATCACAGTTATTCAGCAGATTGATAAAATAGGACGATTCTATAGATTTTGTAAGAATCTTAGAGAGTTGAAGGAGACTATAGCAACCACCTAGTTCAGCCTTCTCCATTTGATATAACTTATCCAGAGAAGGTAAGTGATTCAATCAAGGCTACCCACGGAGGGTTTGGAAACAATAGAATCAGAATTTAGGTTTCCTAACTTGCAGTCCAGAGCTCCTTTCCTTAGGACAGCAAATATCAAATTTCAGTGTGCAGGCTGGTTGGCATTGTCTAGTAGGTAAAGGCAACTATCAAATCTAATGTTTTGAATTGGATCCCTAGGACCCAGATAGTAAAAGAGAACCAATTCCTACAGGCTGTCTCTTAACATTCACATTCTCAGTGTGGCACATGTGTGACTACACACACACATACATACACACACACATACATACACATACATGCACATACATACACACACACACACACACACACACTACATTAAAAAAAAAATCAGTGTATATCCTTTACCAAAGGCTGAATCAGTATCAGAATGATAGAGTCCAAGTATTTAGAAACCCACCCTCAGGTCATTCAGAAGAACAAGGAGAACAGTGCCTTTAGGCCATCTTACTATCCAGCCTACCATTTCAAGGAGGAAGATTGCTCCAATATTCCTGGCATACAGTAACTTCATCTCTGACAGTGACTCTTCTAGAAATACAGACAGAACTCGTGTTTGTGGATCTGTCTGTATAGACAATGCTCCTGAGCTTTGCTCTCAAATATGTGCCAGTCCAGTTCTTTCTGCATTAAAAAACATGCAGCATATTTGTCCCCTGTGCCTCTCTCTCTTTGGATATTCCTTGAGACAAGTTCTCTCGTTGTAGTTCAAGGTGGCCTGAATCCCACTACATAGGCAAGAGTAGTCTTGAACTCTTGGCAATTTTCCTGACTCACCTTCCCAAGTGTTGGAATTACAGACACAAGTCACCACACCTGGTAGGCATACTCTTGTTTAATTAAATTTTGTGTCTAGAATACCCATCCTTGTAAACCACAGGGACACTGAATCTTTTTAAAATATAATGCTCCAGTGAGGTTTCAAACCACTAGAGAAATCAAAAGCTTATGAACTGTAACCCTGAGCTGTCACTACTCACTGACATTGAAATGAAATGGGAAAACCTCTTTTATTTTCCTTTAGAAAACAGGCACGGTGAAGCCCTTCACTTATCTGGCAGTGATTAGTTATGGAACATCAGAAGCTGCTGGAGTTAGGGTTACAACATAAAAACCCAAAGCCTTCCAATCACCTTTTTCCCCTTTCCTTTCACCAGAAGCAGAGGTTTGCAAGACAACCAGAGCATGGCCAAATGGCAAAGAGAAACTTCCTCTAAGCATGCAGTTGCTCTCCATTTCCTCACTGTGTTGTATCATGAAAAGCCCATTACGGGAATAGCTTCTGAAATGAGAACGACTACTTAAGCATGCTCCCTAAAATAATGCCTCATAAACACCTTGATAAAAATTATGGAAGCTAAAATTACATGCTGGAGGGAGCATTAAAAAGTGGTTATTAGTAACCTCTTTGGACAGTAGACTGCCTTTCCTGTTTTGATCTTAGGGAGGTAGTGGGAAATGCATGTGTGTAGGGGTGGGGTGGGGAGGAAGACTTGTGCATACATTCCTAAATGCTTAAAAACGGATGTCATAGACTGTTGTGAATGCAGCAAGATGAGCAGCAAAGTGAGAAAGTGAAGCAGCTTTCCTACACATTCTCAGATACACAAATGCCGAGGCTGTTACTGTGGCAATTATCTAGCATACCTCTTTTTTCTTCTTTAAAAGCTATTGTTAGAGACTCTTTAGTTTAAAAAGAGATTATTTTCTTTAACATCGTTCATAGCAGTTGATGACTAAAAGCATTTGTGTTGGTAGTGAGGGAAAATTGGGAGAGAAGCGTATCTTGCAATTATGCACTGTAATTCAAATAGGAACAGCAGTTGTAGATCTAGCAATTGAAAGGCCTTATTAAAATCTCCATTTTGGCTCAGGATAGAAATCCTCAGATTATGATAAGGGGGAAATTTGCCAGCTAGGCAGTTGCAGCTCCTTTTGAGCAGAGCACTTAACAATGAGGTGTTGCTCCTGATGTTAAATGTATTGCCTTATTTATGCTCTGCTCTGTGAACCCCAGCAGAGCCAGATCTTGTGTGGCAGAGATTTGAAGGACTAGTGAGATCGAGGAAAGAGTCCTCTAGGTTTTTGCCCAAGGTTCTGAGAACATTTGATAAAAATTGAAGAATTACTTTCATGTTATTTCCATGGTTTATCTAACCCTGGCACTTGAATTTTTATCAGTTGGTTCCAGGGTTTAACTAATAAATCTCTAGGAGTTTCTCTGATAGTGGTATAGCATTCTGGTGGATGTGGCATTGTATTTTGAAAAGCATAGTTTCTTATTCATTAATGTCAACTTCAAAAGTTAGGCTTTCATCCAAAGTATACTAATTACCCACCAGGCATCTACTGCTCGTCAATTTACATAAACATTTTATAAAGGTGGTTATATTACCAACTCTTTTCAAAATAATTTTACAAGATATCTATTCATTTTGAGTGTACATTCACATGCGTACAGTGCCTGAGGAGGCAGAAGGAAACATCCCATCTCCAGTAACTGCAGATACATACAGTTGGTGCTTGTGAGTTACCAAGTGGGTGCTGGGCATTTGTAAATGAAGTTTTTAATTGGTTTAAGTAATAAAAACCTGGAGTCATATATAGAGGAAAATGCTAAGAGATCAGAGAGAAGAGGGAGCAAGCCACAGCCACCTTTACCTCATTAGCTTCCCAGCAAAAAAGAGAGCCAATTCCTGTTTCTACTTAAATCCCTTCTCGGTCCAGCCATCTCATTTCCTCTTTCTGCCCAGCCATCTCCCTTCCTGTCTGTGTGGGCAGACCTCCAGACCTCTATGATTAGCTAGTGACAAGCTCCATCCTCTGATCTTCAGACAAGCTTTATTTGTACAAGCAAGATATCACCACAGGTATTGAACCTGGATCCTCTGCATAAACAGCCAATGATCTTAACCACTGAACAATGTCTCCAGCCTCCACCTATGTTACCTGTTCTTGAGGACTATTTTATATATTTACTAGCCATTATACAAAGTGGAAATTCATTTTAGTTGGCATGAGCTAAATAACTTTTTCCTTCTCTGTACTGGACATTAACTAGGTAAGTATTTAACCACTGAACTGTACCAATAGCCTAAATAGCATTTTCAAGTTAAAAAGAGCTTTCCAGTTCCTATGTATTAGGATTTGGTATACAATTCCAAAAGAATAAAATACTTATGTTTATGGGTATGAATTATAGTGTCAATATTTGTCAACATGATTGGATTTGGAATCACCTGGGAGAAACAATGTTGGTGTGTCTGTGAGGATGTTTCCTAGAGAGGTTTAGCTGAAGAAAGAAAATCTACCCTGAATTTGGGGGGCGTCATCTTGTGGACTGGGGTCCCAAACTGAATAAAAAGTGAAAAATAAGTCAACTGAAGTCCAGCGTTTATGTCTCTGTTGGTTGATTGTCAATGTAATATAACTAACTGTCTCATACTACCAACAATATGCTTTCCCCAAATGATGGACTGTAACCTCTCCAGCTATGGGCTGAAATAAATCCTTCCTTCTTTAATTTGGCTTTGTCAGATAATTGTGTCAGAACATGGCTAACAAATTTGTGGCCTTTTTCTGTTTTTGTTTTTTTCCCCCTGTTAAAAAGGTGGGTCACTGAAGTTTCAGGTAAATTCTAATGGGTTTGGAATCAGATGATTGGTTTGAACTCTGATCTGCCATTTAATAGCAATGTATCCTTGGGTTGAGGGTGATGCTCTATAGCAGAGCACTTGCCTGGCTTCTTTGAGGTTCCAAGTTTCTGACCTAGAAGCAAAGCAAAACAAAACAAGACAAACAAAAGGGTGCTGGGAAGATGGCTCAGTGGGTAAATGCATTTGACAATGAGTTGGGATGCAGTTGCCCAAGCATGAGTGCTTATAATCCCAGCATGCCTACAATATGGGAGATTGAGACAGAATACCCAGAAGTTCATGGGCCAGTTAGTATGCTTCTATTTAAAAGTTTATTTTATTTTGCATGTATGTGTGTGCCCAAGTACATGTATGTATGTGTACTACATGCATGCAGGTGCCCTCAGAAGCCAGAAGAGATCAATAACTGGACTTATTTTGAGTGACAAAATGTGGGTGCTAGGAATCAAACCTGAGTCCTCTGTTATAGCAGCAAATGCTCTATATCACTGAGGCATCTCTCCATCCCACTAGCTAAAGCATGCTTAATGCAGCATAAGACACCTTTTCTCAACAAGGTGGAAAGATGAGGACCAACAGTTGAAATTTATTCTCTGACCTCAACACATGTGCTGTGGTATGCCTGTGCCAACAGCCACATACATATATACCCATAAGACTCTAATACACATATACCACAAAACAAAGTATTCCCTCCAGATTATGTGTCCTTGAGAAGCTAGTTAGCCATAACATGTACATACAAATACATATGTATGCAATGTTTAAATGTATTGATAAACAGCATTTGTAATACATACACATAAAAAGCTTGTCTTGCAAGGATTTATGAGTATTAATTTTTAAAATGCATGGGTACATCTGACATATTTGAATAACTTAATCAAAAGTTTTTTTCTCCTTTTTTAACTGTTGGTGGTTTACATTCTAAGAAATAGTAATAAAAATTACACAGACTTTAGGGGCAGAGACACCACAGGTTTGCTTAAAAGGAAGAAAATTGTTTGTTTCTAGCCCTCTACTTGAGGTCTAACCAATATTTTATTGATTCATTCATGTTGGGTATACAGAAGTAAACAGGGCTAATCTTTTGGGTAACAGTATTTGGCTTCCCTCATAACTCAAAATAGATAACTGGGATATCATTATCCTGTATGTACAATTTAAGTTAAAGAACCCCGTTGATTCCACACTGTCAGGAATATTCACAGCAGACTTTAAAGGGATGCAGATTACCTGTTGTTCTACATGGTGCCTAGGGATTTATGGATCGATTCTCTCTGTCAGGGGAAGTGACAGGAGCGGTACTAATCACAGGTTGCTCCCTCAGAGTGTATTAAATTTTGTTGGTTCAACCAATAAATCTATCTCAGTATCATGATGCTGACTTGATTTTAATTTCATAAAATTTCAAAGTTTTAAGGCATCTGGGATGTTATTTGGCACAATAGTCTAGAAGACATGCACATCTACTTTACAATACCTCTAATAACCAGTTGTCTGGTTTTATCTGAAATCTGAAGTAATACAGAATCAATCAATTCCTAGGGGGTCAGTGTATCTTAGTGCTGGAAATCTGTAAGACTTATACAGAAATATGCTTCCTGGCAACACCCTCCCATTGATCTTAATTTTGCTGTATGGAAAGGAAAACAGATTTGTTTAAAAATCAAGGCCTATACTCAGATATTTAAAGATTTTTCACAACTCAATAAAATGGGAAAAAGGCTTAACCGGATCCTTGCTCAACGAAGAGTTAGATGGCAATGAGATGTAAAAAGATACTTGGCATCAGCAGTCATTTCAGAGCTACAAATTAAAGTCACAAGGAGACATTGCTTCCTCCGAAGTAGAATGACCATAAAAACAAAGCTACAAATGTGTATCAGTGGCAGCAAGGATTTAGAGCAACCAGCATTGTCATATACACTGGTAGGGAAGCAAAAATGACAGAATCATGAATATAAACACTCTGACAGTCCTTTATCCAGTTAAACACACCACATGAACCCCAAATCCTACTCCTTAATATTCACCAAGAGAAATAAAGACATTCCCACAAAGCATATGTATTTTTCTCACTTTAAAAAATGGCTCTAGAAATTTTAGCACACGACAGCCAAGCACTCTACCGCCGAGCTATGTCCTCAGCTCTGTACATGTATATTTTGACCAGCTTCATTCAAAGTAGCTCAAAACTTGGAAGAATCCAAATGCACTTAAATTAGTGAATGAAAGACTGAATTGTGGCACAATGATAATGTGCACTACTAATTGACAACAAAAAGCAAAAAACCTATTCAGATGTGCAGTGACATGGAGGAATTCTAAAACTGTATTCTACTATGAAGATAAATATAAAATGTTACACACTGTATCATTCAATTTATATGGCATTATGAAAAGATAAAACTATGAGGGCCAAAAAATAAAATCAGTGGTACAGAGATATAGATGAGAGGAACATTTGCTAACTGGGCAGATGGAATAACTTGAAACAATGTTAATATTTTATACTTTAATTATGGTGGTATTTACATCATTATCCATATTTGTCAAAGGTCATTAATGTGAATACTTAACATTGCTGTCTCCCAGTTTTATAAATCATATCTCAATAAGTATGACAAAACCAGAAAGCAAAGAGATCTAAAACTGAGGCTTTTCCTTGAATTTTTTAATCACAGATTTTCTGACATTTAGCAAAATAAAGAACAATTCTAATTTCCCAGATTAATATTTTAATTTTTCTCAATAGCTATATTCAAATACGTTAAGCACTCCATAGTGTAGAATTGTAAGCAGTGTCAATGGGTAAACAAGCCAGGGTGGGTGGGAAGCATTGGGTTTACTCCGGCAAATTTTTATACTCTCTCTCTCTCTCTCTCTCTCTCTCTCACACACACACACACACACACACACACACACACACACACATCATTTTAATTAGATGGTTTCTTTTTTGTTTTCTTTCTTCATTTCTTCTTTCTTTTTTTCTTTCTTTCTTTTTTTTTTTTTTTTTTTTTTTTGAGACAGAGTCTCTCTATGTAGCCCTGGCTGACCTGAAACTCAGTACAAAAAACAGGCTGGCCTTGAACTCACAGAAATCTGACTGGGTCTCCTGAGTACTGGCTGGGATTAAAGAAAGGTATGGACAATCATGCCCGGCCATACTCATCATCTTGAATCAATATATACCTTCATCAGAAAGCAATCTTACATAGGTGAAGATAATTAGAGGGTAATGTTCAAAAAGCATGAGCCAAATAGTTCATATATATATGAGCCAATGTAAAGGTACATGCTACCAAGCCTGATGACCGGAGTTTGATCCCTGCCTGCTTTCTCTATGTGGTGAAAAAAGAGAATTAACTCCTGCATATTGTCTTTTGACCTCAAGATGTGTGCTGTGGAACATGTGCATCGTCCCCCAACAAACACACATTCACGCGCGTGCACATGTGCACATACACACACACACACACACACACACACATCCCACATACAAAATTTTTTATTTTTTAAAATATATAACTTTTAAAAATGTTAAAGCATCAGATCTGCAATAGACGATGCTGAGTCTTGTTCTAGCCTTACTTCTGCTATTATTACTAAGGTGCTATGTAAACATTTTTATATCATTTGTACTTTCTGAGTTTCTAGTATTTGTTATGATAAAGGACAACAATAAAGTTTAATATTTAAGTTCCTTATGGGGATTTATCAAATGAATCATAGACCCATATTAAGAGTCACTCTAAAGATCATTTACGTCAGTACTTCTCCTGCCTGGGCACTCTGGGAAGTGCAAAGACAACATCCTGGCCTGCACCCAGCTGGGTGCTGTATGAATGAATAAGATAGAGTGATGGGAGAGAAAGAAATGAGCAAGTAGGTAGTAGAGAAATGGAAGTTGATTTGTGAGCTATGAAGTGAGGTGGAAGTAGATATGCAAAGGCAGTTTCTATTCTTGCTCCTTGGGAAAAGGTGAATTCCACTACCCATCAATAGGGCCAGTAACAAACACTAGGCCCTACTAGGGCCTAGTAGGCCTAGGCCCTCTTCCTTTAAGAAAACCAACCATTATATGAGTGACTGTGACTCCCAGAGGTGCATCCCAGACAAAGAAGAGCAATACCTGCAGAATGGAAACCCACAACTGACTGGACATGTCCTGCTGTGTCTACTTCTCATCACTGGCCTATCTGCTAGTCTCTCTAGTTGGTTGTGGTGGTGGTTCAACCATGAGACTGGATGACTCTATGTTTGTAGAGAGCTGCGAAGTGCCGCGCCTTAAAGATGGCGCTGGCTTCCACCTTCCACCTTGCAGATGGTGAGTGCTCTCAGGCGTAAACAAGTCCTTATTTGGTTAAGCCTATTCAGCCTGTTTGCTTCCGCATAAGAGCAGCCTATCTGCAGGGTCCATGTGGCTCACTGGGGTTGGTCGGCACAAGGGTATTTAAGCCTTGTGGGCATTTCCCCAGGATCAGAAGAAGCTTGTTCAATGATCCTGAATAAACTGCATGAAGAAGATCTTCCCGGAGTTGCATCTTCCTTGCTGGTCGAGGTTGGGTGCGTACATATGTTAAATTACAGTTTTATCCTGCTGTGTCTAACTTTGGCCAGAGCTGCATTGTCTTTGGAAACTTTAGGTTGGACAAACACTTGAAGACACCCAGAGACCCCACCTTGTGCCACACAGACTGGGCAGAAAGAAGACATCCAGAGACCCTGCCAAAAGCATAAACTACTATAATGTATAAGTATGGGACGGAGAGATAGAGAAGTGGAACTGGTTGAGCAATATGGGGAGAGGTTGATCTGGAGATGCAAGATGGACAGAAAGAGCCTGATGTGAGTAGGCTGTGGAGACACCTGAAGCCATGGTGAAGTCCCAGTCCGTGCTGCCTCTGAGGGCCATGTCTGGGTCCATGGGGAGATTTTTTCTTTTCAATTTTATTTTATTTTATTTTGGGAAGGGATTGTAAGGGCAGAGGGCAGATATGAAGGGATGGGGAGCTGAATGGGATCAGAGTGCATGATGTGAAATCCACAAAAAATCAATAAAAAGTTAAAAAAAATTAGTTGTATGTATTACCAGGGAGAATAAACTGGTAATTAAAAAAAAAAAACTAAATGACAGAATAATAGGTACAGTGTTACCCAGTATAATAAAGTCAAGGCTATACACATATATACATCTATACTTGTATGTCTAAGGAAAAATATCTATGAGAGCAAAAATTAAAGACCAGCCAGTGCTCTTAAACTACTAAGCCACTTCTACGACCTCTTTTGTCTTCTTACGAAGATAACATAAATCCTTGTTGGAGTGAAATAATGTATCATTTTGGCTTTATTTTCATTTTCACTAAGTCATGTTGAACTTTATAAAATAAACCCACTGACCATTTGGCTATCTTCTTTGGAAAAACATCTATTTACGTCTATTTCCCATTTTCAAATTGATTTTATTTGAAGTTTTGCTTTCTTTAAAAAACATATTTTTTATATATTATAGCTATCAGGCATTGAGAAAGTTGTGTAGCAAGCCTCTTTCAAAAATTATGCATTATTAATAACACTGGATGGATCCTGAGTGAAGTAACCCAGACCCAGAAAGGAAAGACAAACACAGTATGTACTCACTCATAAGTGGATATTAGATGTAACGCAAAGGATGACCAGGCTACAATCCACACCCAAGAGAAGTTATGTAAAAAGAGGGGCCCTAAGAGGGAAACACATGGAGGACCCTAGGAAGGGAAAATAGCTAAAATATCCTGGGTAAACTGGGAGGGGGGATAAAAGGGAAGGGATGGGGGACAGGAACATGAGGAATCAACAAGACTGAATTGGGAGAGGGATGGAGGGGGAGAGCAATGAAAGAGATATCTTGATAGAGAGAACCACTATGAGGTTAGGAAGAAACCTGGTGCTAGAGAAATTGTCAGGAATCCACAAGGATGACCCCAGCTAAGACTCCGAGCAATAGTGAAGATGGTATCTGAATGGGCCTTACCCTTTAATCAGATTAGTGACTACCCTAATTGTCATCATAGAACCTACATCCAGTAACTGATGGAAGCAGATGCAGTGACCCAATGCCAAGCACTGAAATCCAGGCTGAGCTCCTGGATTTCAGTTGAAGAGAGGGAGGAGGGATCATAGAGGCAATGGGAGTGGGGCTCAAAAGCATGATGGGGAAAAACACAGAGACAGCTGACTCCAGCTAGTGGGAGCTCATGTACCATGAACTGACAGCTGGGGAACCTGCACAGGACTGAACTAGGCCCTTTGAATGTGGGTGACAGTTATGTGTCTTGATCTGCTGGGGTGATGGGGCTGGCAGTGACACCAGGACCTGTCCCAGGTGCATGAACTGGCTTTTTGAAGCCCATTCCCTATGGTGGGATACCTTGCTCAGCCTTGATACAGAGGGGAGGGGCTTGGTCCTGTCTCAACTTAGTATGCCAGACTTTGTTGACTCCCCAAGGAAGGCCTTACCCCCTCTGAGGAGTGGATGGGGGGCTGGGAAAGGGAAGAGATAGGGGCCAGAAGAAGTGGATGGGAGGGAACAGGGGTAGATATGTATAATCAAAAATAAAAATTTAAATAATGAATAAAATTTTTTGCAAAAGAACACTGACTTGGCAATGGTGATGCACACCTTTAATCTCAGCACTTGGGAGGCAGAGGCAGAAATATTTCTATAAGTTTGAGGCCAGTCTAGTCTACAGAGTGAGTATCAGGACCGCCAAACTTCCACAGAAGAAAACCCATCCTGAAAAAATATCACTGGTTGGGGAAATAGTTCAGTGGCAGAATTCTTTCCTATTATGTCCTGGGTTTAATCCTTAATGCCATAAAGAAAAAGTTTGCTGGGTGTGATGGTTTATAACTGAAGATTCCAACACTTAGGAGGGTTAGGTAGGAAGATCGTACATTCCAGGGCAGCTTGGGCTACATAGCAAGATACTGCCTTGAATAACTAATTAAAAAATTAAACAATAAAGAAAAGACAAATAGCACTGAGATAACTGTTTAGAACCATACTGAAGATTTCCCATACATTCTAGAGAAGACCAGAAAAGATCATAATGTAGCCTAAGGTCATTTCTCTTAGCTCTCTGCCGTACAATCTTGGCATAGTTTAACATATCAGCTACAAATTAAGGTTAGCATAACTGTGAAGCTGACACAAAGCTGATATTTCCATGCTCTGGATTATTAAGACATATGATTAAGCTCTTGTATCAGTTTTCTTACTCCACAATAAGGTACTACAGACGAGGTGCCTTAAACAATACAAATTTATTTTCTCAAAATTCTGGAGACTAGCCAAAATAAGGTTATCAAAGGTGTTGCTTCCTTCTTAGGCCTCTTTCCTTGGCATGTACACAGCCATCTTCTTCCTCTGTTTTCAATATGGTCTTCCTTGTGTACCCATCTGTGTCCAGTTTCCTTCTATTTTGAGAACACCAATCATACTGAATTTGAGCCCATTCCAGTAACCTCATTTTAACTTAATTACTCCAAATAAAGTTACATTCTGGAGTACAGGGAGCTAGACACCACCTATCAATTTTGGGGTGGCTCAAGTCCATAATAGCTTTAATATTTATGAAGTACATCAATTTCCGAGAAGGTACGTAATTACAATCATTTAACTTCAAGGAAGAACCCAGAGAATTTAAAATGTAAACCATCAAAAATTGTAATGAATCTGCAGAGGATGAGCTGAACTTTTGTTTACAATGATTAATGGCCTTTTGGGAAGATGAGCAACTGTGAGCAGTGTATTACTCTTAATTATATTTTGACTGAATGATGGATCACTCCTGATGCCCATGTCATTCTTAAGTTTATTTTCAGCCTCACCTCATTCTTAGTTCTTATTAAATTTCTAATTGTTAGCTTATCCCTGATCCTTGTACTGGATCCTTGTACGTGACACAAGCTAGAATCATCAGAAAGGAAGGGGCCTCAGTTGAGGAAATACCTCCATGAGATCCAGCTATAGGACTTTTTCTCAATTAGTGATTGATGGGGATGGGCCCAGCTCATAGTGGGTGGTGTCATCCCTGAACTGGTGGTTCTGGGTTCTATAAGAAAGCAGACTGAGCAAGCCATAGGGAGCAAGTCAGTAAGCAGTACTCCTCCATGGCCTTTGCATCAACTCCTGCCTCCAGGATCCCACCCTGTTTGAGTTCTTGTCCTGACTTCCTTCGGAGATAAACAGTGCTGTGGAAATAAAGGGTCAGTCAAATGAACCCTTTCATCCCAGTCTGCATTTTGGTCGTGATGTTTCATCACAGCAACAGAAACCTAGCTCAGACAACCTACATTTCAGGGTTAGGGGAGGCAAAATTTTTGCAATCAAGATCTTCACCACAGATGAGGAAAATCATCTTTATAATATACTTATAAAAACAAAATAAATATATTATCATATTTTAGTATAAAATAAAATAGGGTGTTAAGTATTTTGGAGTTCTGAATCCCCAAAGCTGATACGGTATCTAATATTGTGATATGTGCTTCAGACGACCTGGACTTTAGCTTCTTTTCTTTTTCACAAGAATCAACATGACTAAGAGAAAATATTTTAGTTCTTTGGATCTCAACTGTTCTATGATGCGAATATAGAAACTTCGACCATCTACTCACAAGTGGAATCATAGTTCTGGAATAGGTCATAATTCTTAGAAGAACCTTTCAATTTCTTTGCAATGTTCCTACCAGCAATCATCATCAGATGGTAACACTTATATACAACTACTTATATTTATCGTACCAGGCACTATGCCAAAGTTTTTGCTCAGAATATCCACAGAAGGTAAGTGTTATCTCCACTTTACAAAAGAGAAAAGTGGCTTAATTTCCCCATGGCATATATATGGTAAGTGGCAAAGTCAACTAATCCCAGGTAGGTGTGACACCAAAGCCTTACTTAGCTGTTACTGTTATAACTCTCCTAACTTCTAAGGCACTGGTAAGAGAATTTTGAAATTTGGAATTTACCAGGAACTCTATTAGTTTCTGCTTGGTTAACACAACAGAAATGTATTCCCTCACAGTTCTGGAATATACTCTTGCTCAAAACTCTATTACAGAATTCTTCTCTGCTTTTCCCTAGCTTCTTTTGGGTGCAGATAATTTTCAGTGCTTCTTTGAGGCACCACAACCATCCTTCCTCCTGCCATGGCTCTATATCTGCATATCCAAATTTCCTCTAGAACACTAGTCACTGAGGCTCAGTCTAATCTTGTATGACTTCACCTTAACATGATTACATACATGCCCCCAAATCTTATTACAAATAGGGACACATCCCAATGTTTCAGGTGACAATGAATTTTGATGGAAGACTGTTTAACCTAGTATAGGCACTATAAAGTAAACAAAAATTATAAACCTTTTCTAGTATGTTTGATTATAGTTTCTTTAAACTTTGGAGACATTGAAAAGTTATGTGGTTTGGAGGTTTGATTTCCTTCTGACAGTCACATTACTTATTTTACTCTACTTTGAAAGTTCAGTGCTGTTGGAGACAAGTCACATATTCAGAGTTATTAGGTACCTCAGATAGTCATTAGCTTACTGTCTGTAGCAAGTCTGCTTTGTTAGGTGCTCACATCTCTATTGTTACTCTTAAATGTCAGGGTTCCTAACAAAGCAGACTAGCTACAGATATTTATTAGTTCGCAGTAGAGCCTTGAGATGTCAAAGTGCTGTTGGTTGTATAGAAATTAAAGTTCAAAGAAGGTGAGGTACTTGATGAAGGTCACAGAGCTAGCAAATGGCACAGCTAGATCTCCAACCTATACCTTCTGTTTCCTAAATTCCACTCCACCCCATTACAGAATGTACAAGCAAAGTCTAGCATCAATGCTTACTGTGTGGATACATTTAAGAATTGTCAGGGGAAAAGAAGTTTGGACTCCTAGAATCAGAAGAGACAATAAAATTACACATTTTTGTATTAGTAGGATACCCAGCACAGTAAGTTATTATTATTATTTGGAACAATGAGAACATTGTTATTATGCTTTTTGGTAGAATATCACTTAAGTCCCCACCCAGCTGATCTTAAAAGTTTGTAATGGAAAATATTTATAATTATTTAGTATTTATACAAGATGATTTTCTGACTTTAAGAACCATACATAAGAATAAATGGCAACTTAAGACTTGCTCTATTGCTGTCACAATAACAGTACATGTTTATTGACCTTTTAGGATGTGTTCTGTTCACCTTTGTTCTAACTGCTTTATGTGCAATTAAACTGTCTTATAACAGCTTCACAAATTAGGTAGTATTATTGTTTCTATTATGTATGCAAATAATAGGATGAGGGTGAAATATTTTATTAGGAAACAAAAGGAGCCAAGCTGTAAATTCAATCTGGCTCTAGCGCCCACACTTTTAAGTACTATTGTCCATTATCTCCTATTCCTACTGCTCTGTTATCTATGTTAAATGAGCAATAGCAATGCAGAAAAGTAACATAGCAGATTTTGAATGTTAGGAAGGGAAATGAATTCTAACAACAAACTCCCATGAAATGAGAAAGTGACACTATAAATTACACTGTATATTCTGGATGTTACTGATAAAATAATGTAAAGCTAATTGTTCATGGAGACTCATGATTAGCTTACACATTTTAAATATAAAGTGCCTCAGTGTTTTTACAAAATGTAGATCAAGCTAAGATGGTAATGATCTGTTGAGAGGAATACAAGAATATATAGGAATTGTGATGGTCAAGGCCTGTGGGATTCTATACATTAAAGAGGAGGAGTGGGAAGAAAGGCCATGTAGCTAGGACAATAATGACAGAACAAGAGAGAGCTTAGGGGTCACTATGAGAGATAATGTGATTACTTGTGTTCATCTCACCCTGAAACTTTATAATTTCTAATTGCTATCTTATGGCCAAAAGGGCCACTGAACATGTTTTGTTCTATTTCTGAATAACTTCCTTAAAAAATCACTCTAAATGTTCTAATGAACCAAGCATATTTTTGGTAAAGTTGCCCAGTATATAGACTTTATATAATTAACTTTTTGAAAAGGAAAAGGTCACATGATATATTCATAACCAATATAGTTCACAACATATACATACCTTTTTCTGCTGGGCTCAAAACAGTCACTGTGGAGAGAAAAGGATAGAAGAGAGGGCAGAAGGAGAGAGAGAGAGAAGAGAGAGAGAGAGAGAGAGAGAGAGAGAGAGAGAGAGAGAGAGAGAGAGAGATTAGTAATATTTTAAAATGTGTTACCTAGTTAATTTTTCCACAGCACTGAATTTTGAACAAGTTAATGTATAGTATTTTAGGAAGCCAAACTCCTAAGATGAAGGAGAGAAAGGATGATTAGATTCCATCCTATATTAGCTTCCTTCTCTTAAATATTTAGTAACTAAGAATTCATGAGCTGTTGAGATGGTAAAGTGGATAAAGGTGCTTGCTACCAAGCCTGGCAACCTGAGTTTGGTCCTTAGGAGAGAACTGACTCCCACTCATGCCATGGCATGCATGAGCACAAATATTCCAACAACAATGTAATACTTTTAAAATAACACTCATTTAACATAGAGGTAACCTTTTAAAAGACCCAACAAATCAAGGGATACATGACATTGTGTTATAAACTTAAAAGCTGATAAAGTAGGAAGTTATATCCCAATTAACCCACTGTTGAAAATCTGATTGAACTGAAAGCGCTGCGCTGGGGATACAGGTCAACTGGTAAAATGTGTGCCTAGCTTCTTTTTTGTTCCCCAGCACCACATAAAACTGGGAATGGTGTTGCACGTCTGTAATCTCAGAACTTGGGAGATGGGAGAGGAGGAGTTGATGTTAAACATCATCCACAGCTACATATGGAGCTCAAGGGCAGTGTGGGGGGAAAAGGAAAAGAAAATTTTAATACATCTAACTTATTGAATGTCATAGCTTAGCCTGCCTGACCCACTGTGCTGGATAGTTTTATGTAAACTTGAAACAAGCTAGAGTCATTTGGGAGAAGGGACTCTCAAGTAAGAAAATGCCTCCATAAGGTAGGGCAGTAGACAAGCTTGAAGGGCATTTTCTTAATTAGTGATTGACTGGAGAGGGCTCAGGTCATTGTGGGTGGTGCCATCCCTGAGCTGCCTGGGTGCTATAAGAAAGCAGAACGAGCAAGTCATGACTCCTCCATGGCCTCTTCATTAGCTCCTGCCTCCAGGTTCGTGTCCTAACTTCCCTCAGAGATGCATGACAACCTATAAGCTAAAATAAACCTTTACATGTGTAAATTTATTTTTGGTTATAGTACTTTATCACAGCAATGGAAACCTTAAGTACGACACCTATCTTATACATCCTTAAAATACTTAGGTTAACTTACCATTGGGCAAAAGTCACTTAATAAAAATTCTGTTTATAATAAAATGTCAACTAGCTTATACTTCATTGAATATTGGACTGAATGCAGTAGAATTGGAGCTAGACTCTAGTCTCCAGAGATTTCCCCACATACTGCATCTAGTTCTTCCAATCATCTCTTGCAGGTTTACCATTAGTTATGTATCACTCCTGTTTAAGACACTATCATACAAATGGGACCTATCTGTCTTTATCATTACCATCTGTGTGTGCTTATGCTATTGGAAGCAGAACTCCAGTTTTAAACCATTTTTTTTTGTCAGAACAGTTAAAAGTGAGAGAAATGTGGAGGGGTGGAATTAAAGCAGTGAATGAGAATATATTTTAGGTGCTATTTCTTCAAGCCTTTCATTAGTCATACTTTTCCCTTCCCTTTACGCACAGATGTGTGTGTGTGTGTTTTTAATTATTCTTTGAATGATCATTTGAATAGAGATTTTTTTAAAGGATACATTTGGTCTGTGTTAAAAATCTGGTAACTTGATTTCTTTTTTTTCTAATTCATGGGTTTGTATGGGTATAATATAGAATTCTATTCAGCTAAAAAGAAAACTGAAATCATGAATGATGTAGGCAAATGGATGGGACTAGAAAATATTATCCTGAGTGAGGTAACCCAAGCACAGAGACAAATACTGCTCTTTTAATTGTTGTTCCTAGTTGTGAGTCCAGATTTGCATATATATAACTTGAGTAACAAAAGGCAAGAAAGCAGAAAAAAGACCATGAGGAAGGGAGGGGTACTAGAGAAAGGGAGAGCAGAGCATGGGCACTGTGAAGGGGAGTGGAGGGAATGGGGAAGGGGCTTGATTTGAGCACAGTAAAGAAGTATGACAGAGGGAGAGGAGGAAGGACAGATAAAGAACACTAAGGATGCTTGAAAAGCCACATGGAAACACATTATTTTATAAAGCTTACTTAAAAATACATTGTATGCTGGACAGTGGTGGTACACGCCTTAATCCCAGCACTTGGGAGGTGGAGGCAGGTGGATCTTTGTGAATTCTGGGCCAGCCTAGTCTACAGAGCAAGTTCCAGGACAGCCAGTTCTACAGAGAGAAACCCTGTCTTGAAACCCCCCCCAAAAAAACATTTTGTGTGTGTATGTGCGTATCTTTTTGAAAGTTACCCCACATGGGAGTGATAACAAGAGCCACAGAGTATTAAACAAAAACCCCAGTGCCAGGAGATCCCTCAAAACAATAGGTTATTGTCATTCCCCTTGACTACTTCCAACAACTTGAAGATAATGGCCCTATTGCTGACGACACCATGCAATTCAGTTACAGTCCTTAGAAGAATCATGCTGGAACTAACTTGGAAGCCTCCTCTTTAACGGCTAGCTCTCAACATATCAGAAGGTACTACAGTTAAGGTTACAACACTTAAGATTTAGCGATCACTGAAGAGTGGCCAGAAGAGGGTAAGAGACAGAGGATCAGAACAACTGCTGTGAGAGAGTGCTTTCCTGACATGACTGAGATGCTGCACCCACATACTCTCAATATGGTTGCATAGAACCTTCACCAGTTGACATGGAAATGTGGATAGAGGAAAAGTTCATAAGGATGCAGGCAGTCAACAGCTGCTAAAGGAGAATTAGTTTTCTTCAGGGATGAGTCCCCTGACAGATTTCCCAATCCTAAGTGGTCAGTCCTAACACATACACATGTACACTCAGGAAGCACTAATTGGATTCATTATTTGTAGTTGGTTCTTTTTATTACTATTCTTTGCTTTTGGGGGACCCGCCACCCAACTCCCAAATAAATACACATGGAGGCTTATTCTTACCTAGAAATGCCTGGTTTTAGCTTGGCTTGTTTCTAGTCAGCTTTTCTTAGATTATTATCCCCTCTACTTCTGCCGTTTTGGCTTTTAACTTTCTCTATTCTATATACCTTTCTTTCCTTCTTACTGAGTTGCTTGATGTGTAGCTGGGTGGCTGGCCCCTAGTACCCTCCTCTCCTTCTCTCTTTCTCACTCCTTTCCTTGCTTTCTCCTATGTATCCTCCCTACCTGCCAGCCCCAACTATTTTTCTCTTCTGCCTAGGTATTGACTATTCAGCTCTTTATTAGACCAATGTGGTGTTTTAGGCAGGCAAAGTAACACAACTTCACAGAGTTAAACAAATGCAACATAAATGAATGCAACACATCCTTGCATCATTAAAGAAATATTCCACAGCATAAATGAATGTACACAGCTTCAGCTAATATTCCATAACAATTTTTTTGCTTTTCTTTTTTTTGTGTATTCACAATAGCAATAATAGTAGCGGTCATGAATTGTGGGGAATGTGGTAAAGGGACACAGAGGGGAGGGGCAAAGAGGGAGGTGAAAAAGATGTAAATGCAGTGGACTCACATGTGAAATTCTCAAAAAAAGTTAAATTTAAAATAAAACCAATACATAAAATTGGCACATACTCTGACAATACAAATGAAATGTATACAAGAAGTGTTGGTGGGTCAACCTGGGACTTGAGGTTTTTTGTACATTCCAACTGGGCTAATTATATCACTTTAAAATGGAGTAGGGATGAGGGATGGCTCATTAGTCAAGAGTGTTTGCTGCTTTCGTTTAGTTCTGAGCACTCATTTTACATTGCCTACGGCTGCCTATAACACCAGTTCTAGGGGGATTCAACACCTTTTAGCCTCCATGGGCACATGCACACATATGTATACACACACACACACACACACACACACACACACACACATCCTAAAAAAAGTAAAATTAAAAAAAATGAAGTGGAGACTAAGAGTACCTGATTAACTGATTAACTGTTCTTTGGTACATCAAGCTGAATGCTCTTGCTGTCATTTACTTATTTTTAAGTGAAACTCATAAAGTTGTAATGTTTGGTGCATGTATATGTTATGTTTTCTTTAAGTCCAGGTAAACAGAGTCATGAATTCTTTCTGTATAACTGCTTTTAAGATAATTGGAGGCCCTAATTCTCATTTGTTTGGCCATTTGCTACAAGTGAGGGTAGATCACTTGTTGCTACTGGAATGAGATAATGTATGCACAAAAAATTCCAGATAAACACAACCAGCTTTAACTAACTGCAAGACTCTGAACATGTAGTGAGATTAGATTATATGCTCCATGTGCAGAAGGAAGTCGATGGCCAAAACAGAAACTAACTCAATAGCATTTTTTGTCTGATTGTTCACTCACTTGCTTGCACATGTTTAGTTTTATGGTTTTATAGGTGTGTGTGTGTGTGTGTGTGTGTGTGTGTGTGTGTGTGTGTGTGTGTGTTGTGCTTTTTTTCTTTTTTTGTTCATTCTGGTTTGTTAGTAGTTTGTTTTCTGGTTTGCTTGCCTGTTTGTTTTCTAAAGAGAAAAAGGAAGGGTGTGGAGGGGGAGGGGTGAGATGCAGGGAATTTCTGGGAGAAATTGGGGGAAGGGAAACTGTGATCCAAATATATTGTCAGAACAAAAAAAAATTCAATAAAAAGAAACTAGCTTCAGAAAACGAAATATAAAAATGAATTTAACAAATCTTGTTAATAATTTTATGTGAATAATATGTTGAAATGTAAACATTGTGATATATTTTACTAAATAAATAATTAAAATTAATTTCACATGTGCTTTTTAGCTTTTTCCCTTCTGAATATTTAAACTTCATGACTATGATTATATTTGTATGTGACAGCCATCACATGGAGTTCATTTTATCTTCTCTCTACTACATTTGTTGACTAGCCCATCAAGCCCCATGTACTCCACTTTTGGAAATTTGTCTTCATGTCCAGGTATAAACAATCAGTAAACACGTAAGAAAAATGAGGTAACTCTAGTTCTTTACTTCCCTATCAGTGAGCTGAAATTTGAAGAAACAGCAATTAAAATTAGCTGTCTAACCACATCATTCTATGACTATGCGTGGCAAGTTCATCATAGAATTAGCTAACTGTACATTTACCCAAGAGATTACTAATAAGAAATTCATTTTTCAAAAGTTTCAGACGACTCTTATAATAATTTCATTTCAATTATGACTGTAATATTTTAGTCTCTTTAATAATGAAAAAGGTGTATTAAAAATAAAGAAAAATTCAGAACTATGAAAATAAATGTCATGATCTTTTAAATTATGGTATTTTTTCCTAAAAAGTTTGTAACTCTCCACTGGAAAATTTGCAAGAAAGAATTTTTCTCTTATATTGATTGGCTTTTTAAAGAATTTCTGGTGTAAAAATACTTCTAAAATTAAGTTCATTGTCAAACTCATATTTGAATGCCTTCTCTTCTGCCACATTTTCAAGTGTGTGTACTACAGAGCTCACTCCTTCCCTGGGCTGGTGGCCATTGTTTACCTTTCTGCTGCTGCTGCTGCTGCTGCTGCTGCTCCTCCTCACTCTCACCCTCCTCACTCTCCTCCTCTTAACTCTCCTCATCATCAACATCATGGAGACATTCAAAATGTGACTCCTGTTCTTAAATAATGACGACTAAAGGAAACTCCAATACAAAGCCAATCTGCAAAGACAGACATTATACTTTCCCAAAAATACTGTTTTTACTCCAGACATTCATGAATCTCTGCTTAACTGGGTAGAGGGTACAAAGGCACACAGATAAACACTGGGGAAACCAAGAAAGTTAAACATGTAGGCGTATCTCTTCAAAGGAAGTAGATGTTTACCAGTGTTCCACATGGAATGCTGGGGAAGGATGTAGTTTATGACCTGGCAATCTTTTGCTATCTATAGGACCAGGCTTCACCCAATCCCCCAGATTATGATGTTTGTTTATACCAGACTCTTCCTCTCCAGCTCTTGAGCATTACTTCTGAGGCCATAAACCCATCCTTATGAGAGGGTTATGTCACTTTTACTTTACAATAGCCTAGGTAACCTGTGTTATCATAGGCCAGGCCAATCCTGACTCCCACAGACTTTTATGTTTACCTCAAGTCATTCTCCTTAGACCTTTATCTTGAGCACTGTTTCTGAGTTGACAGAACCTATCTTTATGGAAGAGGTCATATGTGCTTTGTAAGGAATTTCAGTATAAACATGTCTTAAGCTTTGTTGTACACACAGGATTCAATTCATTATCATCAGGAAACATTTTTTCCTCAAAACTGTGCTGTGCTAAATATGGCTAAAATACACTGCCTGGTGTCAGACTCTAGAAGTTGGAACTAGCACCAGTTAACTAAGTCATAATGAACCAGATTTCCTTCTTGCCTCTCACAGGTCATTTCTGCGCTGGCTGTAAGCTTTTTTGGAACTGCTAAACCACTAACTGAACACTATTTAAGGATCAGAGAATTGATAGACCACGGGTGACAAAGACTATGGTCTTTAAACTATAGGTTAACGTGATGTTTTGAATGTACCCAGTAGTTTCAGGCATTTGAATACCTGGTTCCCAGTTGTTGATCTTGTTGGGGGGGGGGGCTTAGGAGATGTGACCTTGTTGGAGGAAGAACGGCACTGGATGTAGTCTTTGAGAGTTAAATGACTTGTGCCATTCCCAGTTCATTCTCTCTACTTCTCAGTTGCATATGGAAATATGAACTCTCAGTATTCTGTTCTTGCCACCATGCCTGCTGCTTGCTGCCATGTTCCCTATAGGAGTGACTCTTATACCATGACACCATAAGCCCAAATAAACCATTCCTTCTAAGTTGCCTTGATCATGTTGTTTTTCACAGTAACAAAAATGTAACTAGTACAGTTCGTAAAGTCATTAAGAAGCAAGCAACTCAACAGGCAATAACAGATTCCAGAGGAGGAGAATCTGATTCCCAAAGGTGCCATCAACAGATAAATGGAAATCAAATAGCTATAAAGAAAAGTCCAAATATTCATAGGAAATGGATGAACTGGAGATGATTATGTTCAGTCAATCAAGGCAACTAAGAAAGACACATGTTTCATGTTTTCTCATACAAGCAGACTCTAGATTTGAACTCGTTTATACATATATGAGCTTGGCATAGCGGTGTGCTCTTTTTATCCCAGTATGTATGAGGCTGAGGTAGGTGGGGCTCTGTGAGTTTTAGCCCAGCCTGGTCTGCATAGTGAGTTCCAGGACAAGCAGGGCTACATAACAATATCCCATCTCAGGAAAACAACAACGTATATATGTGGGCCATAAAGCAGAATAAGAACAATGAGAGAAAATGGTAAAGTCTAAAGGGAGCTAACAGTAGAATATATTAAGGTATATATGTGACATGAAAGCAAATGGAGGGACAATTTGGGGTGACACAGCAGGAATAAGATATAGAGAAGGGGGGGTGTCAAGGGGCAAATACTGTATAATTGATATTTTTGTGAAAATGCCACAATGAAGGCAAGTTCTTTGAGTGCTAACTAGAAATTTTAATAAAATAATATATAAAGAATGTAAACATCTAGAGTAAGAGTAAGAAAAGAGACTGAAATAGTAACAGAGACTTTTAACAAAGAAAAGCATAGAATAAGACAAATTTACCACCACATTCTGCCAGATCTTTAAAGATTAACTATCAACTATTAACAATGAAGCTCAAACTGGTCCATAAAATAGAAAATGGAGAAACATTACCAATGCCAATCTCAATATGTGAAGACAGTACTACCTCAGTAACAAATCTAGATGTGTTCCCCTTCTCTTTTTTCCACCCCCACCCATCCCCACCCACTGAATTTACATTTACCTGATGAACAGAAATATAAAAATTCTTTTTTCAATTTTTTAATTAATCTTTTTTCTGGGACAGGGTTTCTCTGTGTAGCTTTGGAGCCTCCTGTCTTGGCACTTGCTCTGTAGACCAGGCTGGCCTCGAACTCACAAAGAGATCTGCCTACCTCTGCCTCCCCAGTGCTGGGATTACTGAGTGCTGGGAATAAAGGTGTGTGCCAACACCACCCAGAAAAAATTCTTAATAGATAAAATGGATGATGCAAAATATGTAAACCGATAAGCATACTAAAGTGCATAAATAGACGCAGGGACAGAAATAATATGATCATATCAATAGATGATGAAAAGGCCTTTCACAAATTCAGTGTGCCTTCATGATAGCCCCGGGAAAAAAAACTATGAATAGAAGGGATATACCTTTAGCCAACATAATACTAAATGGGGGGAAATATGAAAGTGTTTTTTAAAATGAGAAAAAGTACCCATTTTCTCCAGTCTTAGTTAGTAATATTGTGCTTGAATTCTTAGACAGAACAATAAGGCAAGAGGATGAATAAGAGTGATACAAATAGGAAAGAAGGCAAATTGTCTCTGCTTGAAACCATATGTAACTCTACTTAAATACCTTAAAGAGTCCACTAGAAAACTCATACATATGCTATTTTCAGCAGTGTAACAGGACCTAAAGTTAACATAGACAAACTGTAGTTTTTCTTTGTGTGTGTGTTTATGCAAGTGTGTGGAGGACAGTGGTCAATTTCATGTTGTTACTACCCAACTTGTTTTTTTTTGTTTTGTTTTAGTTTTTGAGGCAGTTTTCTCATTGCCCTTGAGCTCACTAAGTGGGCCAGTGAACCCCCAAGAACCCGCCCATCTCTGTGTGTACAGCAGTGTGAATACAGACGTGCATTACTGTGCTCAGATTATAGCGACTGAACTCAGGTTTCAGGATTATGCAACAAGCGCTTTACCAACAGAGATACCTCTGCAGTCCACCAGCAGCCTGTCTATAATGAAATTAACCCAGTAAGAAGAAATCAGGAAAATGATTCCAATCACAACAGCTTCAAAATTTTAAAGTTGCTAGGAATAAACTAATCATATGAAAAGACTGCTACAGCCAAGTGTGGTGGCGCATGCCTTTAATCCCACACTCAGGAGGCAGAGTCAGGTGCAGATCTTTGAGTTCAAGGACAACCTGGCCTACAAGGCAAATTTCAGGACAGCCAAGGCTACAGAGAAACCTTGCCTGAAAATTTTTTTTATAAAAACAAAAACAAAAGACTTCTGCAATAGAAAGTTTAAGACATTATAAGATGGATAGACCTCCTATGCACACGGATTGGTAGAATTAATATTGTGAAAATGACTACATTATTAAAAGAGATCTATAGATTCAATAAACCCCCAATTCATGTAAAAGAAAAAATTAGCTTCCTAATTTTTTTTTACCCTGTAAATCTGTAACTGCTAGAGGAAAACACTTCAAGGTATAGGCATAGGCATAGACAAGAACTTCCTGAAAAGGATCCCAATATCACAGATAATAATCCCATGCATTTACAGGTGGGATTTCATGAAATTAAAAATGTGTATAGCAAAGGAAACAATCACCAGGGTGAAGAAACAGTCTACAGGATGGGAGGAAAATATTTTCTAACTATACATTAGAGCAGGGATTAATATCTTGAATCCGTAAAGAAGTGAGAAAATTAAACTTCAAATACTCCAAATCATGCAATCAACAAATGGGCCAGAAAATTTAATACATAGTTCTCAAAACAAGAAATGCAAAACATATTTTCAAAAGTGTTAAAAAAAATCTTAACCTCCGCAGAAATGTAAATTCAAACCACTTTGTGGGTCCATCTGACTCCTGGCTGAATGAGTATTAGCAAGGAAAGAAATACCAGCAAATGTTCTCAAGGACTTGGGGGTGGAGGGTTGCATATATCACTGATTGGGATGTAAACCAGTGCAGACACTATGGAAACCAGAACATAAATTCCTCATAACAAATGAACACCCAAAAAACTAGAAATAAAAAAGGAGGCTATCTCTGAGATGGAATGTCTTCCTACTTTTCCTCAAGTCCAGGCCTGCATAAAAATATGTCTTCTCTGCTAATCTCTTTCTTGGCATTTTCAGGAAAGCAACAGGAAACAGATTCTACAGGTTTGAGCAATAGCTTTGATGGACTTCAGCCAGAACAAGAACCTCAGAAAATCAGGTGACACAGGCCTTCTTGGTATCCAGGAAAGAACCACTTTAGAGAAAATGGCTGAAAAAACTATGCATGGAGAGTCAACACCATGGATAAGATCTTGAGGAAACCCTGGCACCTGTCATGACAAGTAGTAATCCCTTTCTCTAGGCACAACATCTACAGAAGGAGTAGTTTTACTGGTTTGTCTGTCTGCTTGTTTGTTTGTTTGTTTGTGCCTCTGTTTGGAAGGGAGATTATTTTGCCTGAGTATGCTAAGGCTTGGCACTTCGGACATAGGTCTCTTTAGATTTGGGTTTAATAATTTTTCTCCACTTTTCAGACATTCCTACCATTTGGACTCAAATGGCCACTAAGCACCAGTTTGTGTGAGGTAAACCATCTTCACTGACTAAGGCATGACTAGCCATTTTTTTTTAAGGCTTAAGGTTATTACTGTCATGGGGTAAAGATTCAGAGGGCCAAAATTCTCAGGAAACTGTTTTCATTTCCATTTGAATCAATGTTAAGGAGATCTCTATAACAATTTGTGTAAGCATGGGGAATACTAAGTCTAGCTATCTGGTCCTTTTATGAACCAAGGTGAAATCTGAATTAATATGCCCATTCTTTTGTGTCATTTCAGATGTTTTTTTAGTCTGTAGTATTGAACCTATCTTACTGCACCCTAAAATGGCTATTTTTAGCATATCTCACAACAATGAAAGGATGTTGTTTTCAGAGAAACTGATGGGACTTGAAATCACCATATTAAATGAATTAAGCCAGAATCATATGCAGTATCTACATTTAACAGTATATCTATCTATTTATTTGTTATATGATAGGGAAATCAAAGTGTGTAGGGAAAAGAGGCCAAATGGGAGAACAAAGGTAGAAGTGGGAGAAAAGAGACACCCCATGTTTCCTCTCATATGTAGAATCAAGTTATATATGTATATAAATTGTATATGAGCATGCACAAGACATGAAAGCAGAGACTACTTAGAGGAGAGGAAGGAGACCAACAGGAGAAGGAAGGGGAAGGGGGAACAAGGAAAGATAATGGGAAGCTGAATATGAACAAATTACAAAGATTGTATTATGGAATGTCACACTGACACTCATTACTTCGTATACTAACTAAATATTAATGAGAGAAAGCCTCAAAAATAGAACTAACATATGACTCAACATTACCACTTTTACCTAAACGAATCCATGTTGGCATACCATACAGATATTTGTGCATTAATATTTACTGCAGCATTTTTTATGATAGCCCAAATATGGATTTAGACTATATGCTTATGAACAGATGAAAGATAAAATGAGATAAATACACACACATATACACACACAAAATGGAGTTTTTCAACCATAAAAATTAATGAAATTGTGTAATATGCAAGAAAATTGTTGGACCTGGAGATCATTGTTAGGTAAAGAAAATTAGCACAGGTTTCCCCTCCTAGAATTAACTACAAGAAAGGAGGCAGGAGTTACATGGGGAGGGAGAAAGGATCAGAAGGCAAGGAAAAGGGAGTGATGGGAGATGAGGCAAATATCACACATAAATGACACAAAAGCAGAAGAGGAACTTTTTAAGGAGAGAAAGGGGACAAGGAAGAGGAAGGACAAGAGAGGATAATTAGGTGACGAAGCACAAGGTACAATTGAAGATTTTAGAATGAAACTAATTTTGTATGCTAAGACATTTTAAAGAAAGAAAATGAAGAAACATTTTTTAAAATGGAAAAAAACTTGAATTTTTAAAATATTTCCTTTGTTTTCTGAGATTATGATTACATCATTTCCTTCTTCCCTTTCCTTCCTCCAAACCCTTCTACACACCCCATCCCTTGCTCTCTTTCAAATTCATGGCATCTTTTTTTCATTAATTGTAGTTACACACATACAATTAATGTACGTGTGTGTATTCCTAAATACATAAATGCAACCTGCTCAGTTTGTATAGATATTTTTCAAAGAAGATATAAAAATAGTCAAGTGACTAAAATATGCTCAACATATTTACTTATTTAGGAAATGCAAATCAAGCCACAAAAGATATCATGTTACACTACACCAAGGCAGTCATTTTTTTAATGGCAAAAGATATTGGTGATGATGCAGATAAATTGAAACCCTTTCTCTCTCATTGTTAGTAGAAATGTAAAATGGTTTAGTCACATTGAAAAACAGTTTAGAGATTCCTCAAAAAGTTACCATACAGTTCAATCATTCCCATCCTTCCCTCTGGTATATATTTTAAAATACTGGAATACACACACACACACACACACACACACACACACGTATATAAAATCATTACCATACAAATGTTCACAGTAGCATTGTTCAGAACAGAAGAAAAGGTAAAATACCATCCCAAATGTCCTTGAACAGATGTATAGACAAACTTTGGCAAAGACATAGAGTTGAATATTATTAATCTATTAAAGGAATAGTTTCCTGTTAGATGCTGCGATGCAGGTAGATTTTGAAAACATGATGCTAACTGAAAAAAGTCAGATACAAAAGGACACACGGAGAGACAGAGAGACACAGTACTGTAGACTAGGCAAGCAGAGCTATAATACAGATCAGTGGTTGACAGGGTAACAGGGACTGGAGGTGAAAGGAATAGGAAGTTACTTCTCTTTAACTCCTCCCAGATACAACCCTGTGATTCCTAACTTAATAGTCTTTTATTAAAAAACCCACTGACTCTAATTTGTGCTATCCATACATTCATGGGTGTGGTAAGGCCACCTATGGATCGGTGGACTACCAGGTACCACACTCTTAGAGAAAACTGACACTTGCTCTTCTAGAAAGGGAGTTATTTTTTAATGTCTATGTGGTTTTATTTAGAGGATAAATTATTTGGGAATTACATTGAAGTAATGGCTTCACAACATTGTAAATGTACTAAATGACTGAATACTTTAAAGTGGTTGTGTTTTGTCATATAAAGTTTAACTTAATGAAGAGGACACTATCATTTTTCTTTCTTATTAAATATGTTAAGCTTCTGAGAGGAATTGACTCTAAATCCTTCATGATTATTTATTTGAAATTCAAAGGGGAAAAGCGATGGTTTTAAGATCAAGTCTTATTTTTAAGCTTGAAACTTTCAAGGCTTTTAAAACGTTTGATACAAAAGTCAAGCTTTTATGAGGGAGGTAGAATACTTTATACTCGTATTAGTAAAGTTGACATCTAACACACTCAGATTCTTTCTTCTTTTTTAAAAATAATTTATTTTTTATTTTATGTGCATTTGGGTACTGCCTACATGTATGTATGTGTGAGGGTGTAGAATTCCCTGGAACTGGAGTTTACAAACTGTTGTGAGTGCTGGGAATTGAACCCTGGTCGTTTGGTAGAGCAACCTGTGCTCTTAAACCCTGAGCCATCTCTCCAACCCACACACTCTTTTTCTTAATTTATTTAACTTTATTTTATGTACATTAGTGATAGATACCCTGGAACTGGAGCCACAGTTAGCTGTGAGCTGCCATGTGGGTGCTAGGAATTGAACCTGAGTCCTCTGGAAGAGCAGCCTGTGTTCTTAACCTCTGCGCCATCTCTCCAGCCCCCTAGCACTTTTATAATGTGTTGTTAACTATAGTGCATTATTTTCAGGCATTACATTATTTAAACTTTACAATAGCAATGCTTAGTGTAGAGTAAGTACTAATCAAGTATTTGTGGTATGAATAAACAATCACACTAGTGAGATCCATATGAAAACAATTGAGGTTGAAAGACATCCTAAATCTTCTAGCTTGTAAAAACAGAATTAATCAAAAAAATTATAGCCCATCTGATATATCTACAACACAATTCCTGCACCTAAGACTCTGAAATCATTACAGAAGAGGGGGTGGAAAGACTGGCAGAGACAGAGAACAGGAAGCTTGCCTAAATAAGACTTGAACAAGCATGACAACAATAGACATGCTAATACGGAAGGGGGGAAATCTCATGGGGCCTCAACCCTCGACAAAGAACTACAGAATGCTGAGAACAGAAATTGTCTTCCCCGGGGAAGAGCATAACGGTTGGTTGTGCAATACAACATAGTCAGCCCTGAAAGCATATACACACAACTACATGATACAGACCAAGCAGGTTGGACTTACATATTTGCAACTGTGTGTTATGATAATTAAGGAAAAGAGTCATGAATTTGAGACAGTGCAAGAGGGTGCATGGGATGGGTTGGAGGGAAGAATGGGAAGGAGGAAATGATGTAATTATTTTATAATTAACCTACTATGAAAATAAAAATGTAAGTATAAAAGTAACAACTTTAGTTTCATAGCCTGATATTTAGGAGAGATGACATTTTCTTTGGAAGAAAGTTAGTTCTTTAATATTACTTTTCAAGTCATATCAAAACCCTAATCTATTGTTTTTGTTATATTTGGTAAAGGGATGGCTTTGTTATCAGGAAGGCTTGACTTCAAGGTCTCAATTGTAAAGTAAATGTAAGTTTAAGAAATTTTGATTCAACATTTCTGAAATCCAGGTCATACATTTGTTAAAAGATTGTAAAATGAAGGACCAACAAGAGGTCTCAATGTGTAAGGGCATTTTCCAAGTCTGAGGGCCTGAGTGCAATCCTCAGAACTCATACGATAAAGAAAATAATCAAGCCACGCACTTCCTCTGACTTCCACAGCATACTGTAGCATATCCCTCCAAACACCACACACACCTAATTTAAAACTTTAGAAAATATTTAGTATTATAAAGTGAAGATGACATCATAGAATGGTAGAGCCAGAAACAGAAGTGAAGGACACTTATTTTATTGATTTTTATTTTGGGGATGGGATCTACTTATATTATAGAGGCTTGTTTTGAACTTCTAGGCCCAAATGATCCTCCTATCTCAAATTGAGAATCTTTGCTGGCCTAGTTTAAATAACGATAACTGATATAAAAAAAATGTTAAAAAAAACTGTCCAGGACAAATAAAATATATTTTCAGGTTATACTGGGCCTGTCCATCACAAGTTTGAGCTCTGTGCTAGTTAAGAGGAAGGAGCATGTTAGAATAGCATGACCTGAGGGGCCATATTGCCTGTGTTGCCATCCAAGTTTAACAATTTACTAGCTCTATAATCTCAGATAAACGAGGTAATCAGTTCACTCCTCAATTTTCTTGTCATCAAATTGGTCATGATAGTATATACCTCATAAAGGTTAAGAGTACTCTCTCTCTCTCTCTCTCTCTCTCTCTCTCTCTCTCTCTCTCTCTCTCTCTCTCTCTCTCTGCCTCTGTGTGTGTGTGAGTGTGTGTGTGTGTGTGTGTGTGTGCTTACTCAGAAATAAAGACTAGCATATGGCAAGTTCTGCACAAGTGTGTTTACTAAAGCAAAAGGAACCCTAAGCTTTCTTGCAGCTTTTAGTATGACATGACTAAGAACTTATAGAAAGCTAATTTCTGATTTTTTGGTGGGGGGTTGTAAATCAGGGTCTTATGTATCCTGGCTTCAAACTTTCGGTGTAGCTGTGGATATCCTTGGACTCCTGATCCTCTTGCCTCTACTTCACAAGTACTGGGACTACAGGTGCATGTCACTTCACCATACTATTTGCACTGATTCTTGGTGTTACCTCAGTTTATTGACTCAGTTTACATATATTGCACCATGGGGATAATAATGGTACCTACCCTATATAGCTGTGAGGATTAAATGAAGTGATATATAGAGTGTTAATATAGCTACAGCAATGACGGCATATTTTTTTCCAGGAACAAAGTACTATGTAAAAATTAACTCATCATTGTTGATTTTCAACATGATTTCTTGGTGAACTCATGTAAGTCAGTACTGAAGGGCTTTAAAGTAGGTTTAACAGTGTGGACAATGTGGCATTGTTCCGAGGAGCAGTGTACACACAATAACAATGGAGCTGAACTTTTGAACCCTTAGTTAATCATTTTTAAAAAAGCCAAAGTGGTAAGGTCTGAGAACAAGACAACTTCCCAGTCACACTATCACCTACTTAATGTATCTTTATATCAGATTGAGATGAAGAAACAGAAAACAGCTTAAATATCTACCCATGAAAGCAACAAACGAAACTTATTTTAAAAGTATTTTTTCCTGTATTTCCATAACTTCATTAAGAAGGCCAGGAAAAAAAAAGTCAAATCTTGATGTATAGCGTTGACTAGAAGGAAGCCTTTCATCAGAAAAACAGGGCCACTTCTTGCCTCCCTGCTTTACCCAAATCTGTGTAGGAGTAGTGTGGTTTTGCCAAATATGTAAGAGAAAGGGGTTATAAGTATAGTTGGGTCCTGTGGCTGAAGAGTAGCATGGTAACTGTAATATTTAAGGTGAGGGTTAAGATATGTGAGGAAATAAATGAGTCATGGGAAGGCAAATTTGAAGAGATGTTTGATGGAATGAGTAGAAATACTAATGGGGTGGCATTGAGAACCCTGCATTGAATGAATAGGGGAGATTACACATCACAAGTGTAAGGGTTCTAGCAATGGGATTCTAGTACTGAAGTGATAATAGGTATTAATGAGATCTCATTTGAAAAGATATGGGGACTCTTTAATGGCTTCTGAGAAATTTCTGTTGAGAGGAGAAAAGATATTTTATGAAAACTAATTTGAGTTTATGAAAATGTTATAAGGCCATATGTAATAGACAGAGGACTGGGGGGGGGTCAGAGTCTTGGATTTTGTGCTGTGAAATAATGTAGAATTTTGAGTTTAAAAGCACAAGACATATGGTGAGAACCATACTATAAATAAGGAAGGGCTAAAGTGATTCTTGGTGTGGCAGGCCAGGACCACACCAAAGGGTTGATTAAACCCTTTAAAAGGGTTGATCTAAAAAGAGGAAACAAGAAATTATATTCCCATTGGAAAGGCAGAAAGTGTTACAAACTTCAGCAAGAAAGAACTGAATGTTCCAGGCTTGAGAAGGCAGGGAGTAAGTGCACTCCTAGAGGAAACAATGACAAGCACCAGAGACAGATAGTGACAGAATGTGGAGGGAACAATGGAAAAACACTGGAGGAGGAGAGTGTTTCTCAGAAAAGATAACAAGGATAAATCAGGGTTAGAAAAGGAGGGGCTCATTACGGGGTTATTGAGAAACCTGGCACTAGGGAAATTCTCAGGAATCCATAGCGATGACCCCAGCTAAGAATCTAAGAGACTATCTTAGATGCCCTTCCCCTATTAATTAGATTGATGACCACCTTATATGCCATCCTAGAGCCTTCATCCTGTAGCTGATGGAAGCAGAAGCAGACACCCACAGCTAAGCATTGAGCTGAACTCCTGGAATCCAGTTGCAGACAGGGAGGAGAGATGAGCAAAGGGGTCAAGACCAGGCTGGACAAACCCAGAGAGACAACTGACCTGAACAAGGGGGAGTTCATGAACCGCAGACTGACAGCTCGGGAAGTTGCATAAGACTGAACTAGACCCTCTTAATATGGGTGACAGTTGGAGGGCTTGGGCAGTCTGGGGGGTCCACTAGTAGGGGAACCAGTATTTATTCCTAGTGCATGAACTGACTTTTAGGAGCCCATCCCCTATGGAGGGATACCTTGCTCAGCTTATGGGAGAGAGAGCCCTGATCCTGCTCAATGTGATGTGGCAGATTTTGTTGATTCCCTATGTAAGGCCTCACCCTCTCTGGGGTTGGATGGGGGATGGGGTGGGAAGAAGGTGAGAAGAGTAGGAGGAAGGGAGGGAATGGGAACTGGGATTGGTAGGTAAAATAAAGGTTGTTTTTTAAAAAAAATAATAAAAAGAAAAAACCACCACCAACAAAAAAGGGGAGCTTTTCAGTGAGATATGGTAAAAATTGTGGGAACTCTTTGAAGTCTAAAGAGAACACTCTAGTATGAGATTATAGTGGGTTTATAGTGGGTGAGACACAATCATAATTTGACAAAGCAGAGTCACTGGTTCGATGTGTCAGAAAATAATGTGGGCTCTCTAATGGGAAGGAGTTGAACGCTTCACAAAGTGGAAAGGGAAGAGGCTGGAGGGCACCCCAATGTAGTACAATTGGCTCTAGTATGAGAAGTGAGTGTTGTGGAGAACCCCCACTCTACTGGAACTCTGAAAATGAGAAAAGGCCCTCAGGGAAGGAAACAGGAAGGCTTATAATCACTGTGCTTAAGTGTGAGATAGAACAGAGCATACTGTGGGGTCATAGGAAGGTGAACATACGAAGCATATCTCTATCTCTGTGTGTGTGTGTGTGTGTGTGTGCGCGCGCGCACGCACGCGTGTGCGTGCGTGCATGCACACATGTGTGCACTATATGATCTCAGGGAAGGAGGGATTTCACTGTGTGAAAAGTGAGATACAACAGAATGTGGGTGGAGATGTGAAACACGTCAGCCTGTGTATGAGGTTTGCAAAAAGAAAAGTATGGATCCCAATGTGGAGAAAAGGTGAGCTAATATGAGAATACAGGAAATATTTTTGGATTCCTGGTAGGGAATCCCCAGCACAGAAGGAATCCTAGTAGGAGGGGGAAATGGTGGGGCTCTTAGTTGGACGCATTGGTGGAGCGGGCACTTTAAGGACACAGGGTATGGTGCTTCCTCAGTTGGTTGGGTGGGCTCAGAAGAAGAAGCTACAGCCTAAGTGGTTACCCTGCATGGGTAAGGGGGGGGGGTGTTCCAGTGGGAAGAGCCAGGAAATTACCATGGATAAGGCAAAGAAATAGGAAAACCCAGAGGAGAGGCGGTGGCGACGTGGTGGGACCCTCGTGGGAAAACGTATGGAAGAGATTGTGAGAAGCCCAAGGTTGGAGACTGGGAGTTTTTCCGGGAGCGAAAGGAAAACCGCAGTGAGGGCTGAGCGCAGTAGGGACATCAGTGGGAAGGAAAGGGCAGCCGATTGTGCTGGAGCATAATTTCCCCACTTTATGTGTCCAGCCCCACTTACCCAGACAGAGTTCAAAGACGTACGCATAGTAGGACCAGAGAACGACGAGGACAATAACGAGCACTGGCACCCAGGACAGTACCCGGCGGCAGCACCTCAGCCCCCCAGACAGAGCCATCTTCCAGCCCCGCCGCATCTTCGGCTCGAAGATCGACCGAGCAGGCCTGCTGGCGCTGGCCTGGAACTGCCTGGGCGGCGGCTGGGAAGCGGGAAGGCGCGCTGTGCGGCGCTCCACTGCCTAGCCTGGCGGGAACCGTCTCCGAGCCGCTGCCACCTGTGGGGCTGCGCTGCCCGGCGCGCCTCGTTTGCCCCAGTAGGCGTGGGTCCCGGCTGCAGGAACCGGCCTTGATGGGGCAGAAGGTGGTCGCCAGGCAGTGTAGGCCGGCGGGCTCCGAGGGACTGCGGTCCCTCCCCTTTCCACCTTTCCCCCCACCCCCAACCCCTTGGTCTTCTCAGCTTGCAGGGCTGGGTCTCTGCAAAACTGTGGCGCCTAAAAAATGTGGGTCCGCCCATCTGCCCTTACTGCACTGCGTCCACCTTGTCTTCAATCCCGTTTTTCCCTCTCTTCTTTCCCCTGTCTCTCCTTTCTCTGCTGTCCCAACCCCCAACACACAACTACACAGAACTGTGTGAAAGATGAGCACAACAGTAGCACCTCATGAATTAAAGGTCATCCATCCCCATCCTCCCACTGCGGCATGAACGGTATGCTTAACATGCAGTGCCGCAGTCGCTGCAGGGGTAAGTCTCTAGACAGTATTCCTTCCTCCCTTTCTGTCCTCCCTGCAGAATTAGCCTAGTGTATTTTCAAATAAACACAGTGGTGCCGAAATCAAGCTAGGGCCACAATGATTCTGTGCCCAGGGAAAGCTATAAAGGTAGTGTTTAATCTAAGCTTTATTAATAAAGGCATTTTTCAGGCAAAAAAAAAGGATGGATGACTTTTCAAATCAGAACCGTGTTTGAAAAGGCATGTCATAATGACAATTCCAAAGTGTTCCAAGAACGGCTGGTGTACCTTGAGGAGAGTTTATGTGAAAAGGAGAGAATGGGAAAGAGACTGAAAATAGAGGCTGAAGCCGGAATAGGAAGGCCCTATCAGAAACTGGAAACACTGTTATGTAAAGCAGAGGGTGAACAGTAGGCAAAGGTTTGGGGGCAATAAAGTGACGTCACTGTGGTGTTTTTGTAAAACAATAGGCAGGATTTCTGAAAGGAAGATGGCCTGGGGGCAGGGAGACCAACCAGGAGACAATTTCATTCAACAAATATTTTGGAGTAGTTACTTTCTGTTAGATCAACTTTAGCATTAAAAAAAAAAAAAAAATGCCCAAACGGGATTCCACCAAAAAGAGCATGTTCTAAACAGGGCAACAGGTCATTGTTTTTGACACAAGTACAATAATAGATGTGGGTAAGTGGGCATTTATGTATTCCATACTCATTGTTTAAATGGTTTCCAAAGGTCTAGTACATGAAGAGATTATAATTTTGCTGAGACCCAGTTTTGATTTAGATTCTGTATGACTGCTGTGTGGGAGCAAGAGGTTTTATAAGGTTGTTTTGTGTATTTAATGTTTGGTTATGCATGCAATAATGTTCCTGAAGTGACAACAGCTTTATTGTTTCTTTTCAGATTAAGATAAAGGTTGATGTTACTAAAGTAATAATGCAATGAAATACAGAGTATATTTTAGTTACAGCATTTAATAGCCCGATAAGTTCTTTAGCCCTGAAATTCTGACAGGGATGCTTAAGATTTCCATTAATCATAGACTTGAGGATCTTAGACCATATATTTTGAGATTGTTGTGTCTATTTTGTTGAAATCAAGGACCTTTGTGGAAAAAATGATTAAATGTAGATGAGACTCTGAGCTAAATGCTGACTAGCTTACAATGAAGGTAGCAAGTTTAAAGTGGGGGGTTGGGGAAGGAATTCCAGGCAAAGGGAACTATATAATGGTGAAGATGTAGAAAACTTTATGGCTTATTTAAGGAGACTGCAAGAATCCTGTGTTGTTGGAAGGCTAATGTCTTGATTCATATTTTGAAAGCAAGAGTTTGGGCATTAGTGGTGGAAGAGGTGGCACAGTGGTTACTAGTGCTTGTTGTTCTTCAAGAATTTGGTTCCTGGCACCCACATCAGGTGCCTCCTCCATGCCTGTAACTGTGTCTCCCTGGAGCTCTGATGCTCTCTTGTGATGTCTGTGAGCGCGCACGCTCACACACACATACACACACACTTAAAATTAAAATTAAAAAGACTTTGGGTCCAAAACAGGGAATGAGGAGAGAAAGAAGAGGAGCATGGAACTGTTTGGAAGAATTAAACAATACAATTTGTTAATCCTTTGTAACAAGTGAGAAAGGAGATAAATCAAAGCTAACCACCAAGTTTCTTACTTCAGTGGCTAGAACAGTGTGGCCTGGCACCACCACAGAGGCCATGGTGAGAGGAGGAAAAGGAAGTTGGGTAGAGAAATTAAAAACTTTCATTTTTGGTCATGGTAACCTTTGCCTAGATTTTCATTTTCTAATGTAGCCTAGGCACTACTCAAATAGTTTGGGGTGAGGACCTGGTAGAGAAAGTTCACATGCAGATTGGCACGGATGGCTAAGAACGAGAGAGACAAACCAAGTTCAAGAATATATTGCAAGGTTTAGCAAATGGACCACATATGGACTTGTTTTGACTTGTTTTGTTGTTTTCCTTCCCTTTTCAACTGAGCCTTAAAGCATAGTCGTGTCTGAGAAGTCCTAGAGATCAAGGTGCCAGCCAATTTAGTGTCTCATGAATATGTGTTCCAGTTCACAGAGAACACTTTTCAATATCTTCACATGACATGAAGTATCTGGCAAGTTCCTGGGGTGAGAGTGTCTCTTACTTTAACACTAATCTTGTTCACAAGGACATAATAATTTCCCAGTGGTTTCCTCCTCTGTTTTATTTTGAATTTATTGATGAGCATGGTGGTACACTTAGCAGATAAAGGCAGGAGGATTGGGAATTCAAGGCCATTCTCAGCTGTATACCTGATCTACATTAGGCTCAGGCTGGATTACTTGAGACCCTTCGTCAGACAAAAAATTTAAAGTTACATTTGTTTAGTATGTGTATACATGTGTTCATGTGTGCATGTGTACATGCCATACTGTGTGTGTATGGAAGTCAGATAACCATATACAGATTATAATATGGGTCCTGGAAGTCAAACTTAGATTTTCAGGTTTGGCTGCATGTGTTTTTTACCTGCTGAGCCATCTCCCAGCTCCTATCCTATTTATTGACTAATTGGACATACTGTTATATTTCATATGATGGGAGATGTTATTTTGTAAATATGTTTCTCATACTGGTTAATGAATAAACACTGTTGGGCCAATGGGAAAGCAAGATAGGCAGGGCTAGGAGACAAGGAGGAAAGAGGAAGTAGTTAGGAGGAGTCAGCATCTAGAGCCTGGAGAGACCAGATGCTGGCTGCCACTCTCCAGTAAGATGAGCCACGTGGAAATAATTAGAATAGTAGGAATGGGTTCATCATTAAGACAGAGCTAGCCCTTAAACAATGATAGTAACTGGCCAACAAGATTGTATCAAATACAGAGTCTCAGCATGTTATTTGTGGCTAATGCTACGCTGGGATCAGGTGGCCGGCAGGGAGGAAAAAAGAGTGGGACCAGGCGGCCAGCGGGAAAAACCTACTCGTAACATTCATAGAGATAGTTTCTTCCAAATACACATTGTACTTTGACTATATTAACTTCCTCTGATTTCCTCACTTCAATTTATGTACCTACAAAGAATTCTAGGATCTACTAATGAGGAAAAAACATGTGGTATTATCTTGATACGTGTGATTTAGTTTCTCTTAATATGATGATATCCAGTTTCATCAAGATTTTTTAGCAAGTGAAATTACTTAATTTTTCATGACTGAATAAAACTCCACTTGTCTATATAGACCACATTTTCTTTATTCATTAATCTGTGGATTGATACCAAGGCAGATTCCATATGTGTTCATATCTGTATGTGAGTGCACACATGCACATGTGTGTGGACTTTAAAGGATAACCTCAGGTGTCATTACTCAGGCACCTTCCCTTTTTTATTTGAGACTGGATCTCTCATTGGCCTGGAATTTCACCAAGTAGGCTCGGCTAGTTGGGAAGTGAGCTACAAGGCTGTCTCCACCTCCCCATCTTGCCATCTCTGGTAATCTGCATATCTGGCCTTTCTGAGTTCTGAGGATCTGAACACACAGACTTGTGTGTCAAGTGCTTTCCTGGATGAGTCATCTTCCCAACCTTGATTCTATAACTTGACTATAGTGAACAGTACTATAACACTCACGCACATGCAAGTGTTTCCATGGATGTTTACTTAGAGTCTTTTTGGTTGTCTAACCAGGAGGAGTATAGGTGCAACATGTGGGAGGGAATTCTATTTTCAGTGTTTGGGGGACCTCAGTATAGAAATCCGTAGGATCTGGAACAACTTAGATTCTTGCCAACAATCTGTGTTTCCTTTTATCCATATTATCACCAGAACTTTTTTATGGTAGGCATTCTGAGTTGAGTAGGGTAGAATCTAATGTAGTTTTAATTTGCACTTTGCTAACAGCTAAGGATTGTTGAAAAGCTTTGAATTTTCTTATTTTTGACAATTTCTGATTTGTATCATGTATTATGATATCATAAAACCTTTATTACTTTTTCTTATTTCCCCAACATCTACTGATCCATTTTAATCTTTCCAACTAGTCTCTTTCCCACTTTTATGTTTTTTAAATTTATATTACAGTCTTGTTTTACATGTCAATCCCAGTTCTCTCTCCCTCCCCTCCTTTTCTGTCCCCCGACCAACCTCCTATCTCATCTCCTTTCTTCGCCCCAGGGAGGGTGAGGCCTTCCATGGGGAATCTTCAAAGTCTATCACATAATTTGGAGCAGGGTACAGGCCCTCCCCAGTGTGTCTAGGCTGAGTGAGTATCCCTCTATGTGGAATGGGCTCCCAAAGTCCACTCGTATACTAGGGATAAATACTGATCCACTACCAGAGGCTCCATAGACTGCCCAGTCCTCCTAACTGACACCCACGTTCAGGGGGTCTGGGTCAGTCCTATACTGGTTTCCCAGCTATTATTCTGGGGCCCATGAGCTCCCCTTTGTTCCAGTCAGCTGTTTCTGTGGGTTTCTCCTGTCTGGTCTTGACCCCTTTGCTCATCAATCCTCCCTCTCTGCAACTGGATTCCAGGAGTTTGGCTCAGTGTTTAGCTGTGGGTGTCTGCTTCTGCTTCCATCATCTATTGGATGAAGGCTCTAGCATGGTATATAAGAAAGTCATCAATCTCATTATAGGGGAAGGGCATTTAAGGCAGCCTAGAATGTTATCAATTGCATTAAAGGGGAAGGGCATTTAAGGTAGCCTCTCCACTATTGCTTAGTTTCTTAGTTGGGGTCATACTTCTAGATCTCTGGACATTTCCCTAGTGCCAGATTTCTCTTTAGACCTATAGTGGCTAGCATGTGTGTGCATGTAAGTCTGTTGCATGTGCTCAGAGCTTCTGCGTGTTCATGATTGCAATAACTACCCATATCAATTCCAGAAGACAATGTTTTACTACTTTCCTCAGTCTCTGGCATATACAGTCTTTCCAGACCCTCTGCTGCAGTGTTCCTTGAGCCTTGGAGGGGATTGTACAGATGTCCTGTTGCTTACTGTCAGAATTTGGACAAATTATGACTATCTGTTCTAACTATTGCATATTACATTTTTTTTTTTTAAAAAAAAAAAGGCTTTTCTGACCAAGGTTGAGAGAAACACTAGTCTATAGTATAAACATAAACATTTTGAAGTTAGTTTGACCCCACACCCATTTAGCAAAATATTCAATAGTAGATTTCTCCCTACAGCCTATGACCACCCTATTTATGTACTTTTGACCAGGTTTTTAGTATCAGATATGTGTTTTTATGTTATGTGCAGGTTTTTCTTGCCAGCCCGGACCCACCGCCATGCCAGCCCCCAATAAATGCACAGAAACTCTGTATTAGATATAATGCTGTTGGATAGTTACTTGTTTCTTATCGGCTAGCTCTGTCTTAATGATTAACCCATTTCTATTAATCTAATTACTTCCACATGGTCTCTTCTTACCGGAGAGCGGGCCCGGACCTCTGTTCTCTCCAGTTTCTCCATGTTGACCCTCCTTACTACTTCCTCTTTCCTCCTTGTCTCCTAGTCCCTCCTATCTTCCTTTCCTATTGGCCAACAGTGCTTTATTCATTAACCAATACAAGAAACATATTTACAGAATGACATCTCCCATCATTTTTATTTTTGCACAATACAGTCAGAAAAAAAGATTAGCACCAGAACACTAATATCTCTATTGCATCCATGGGAACATCTTTTCTGCATACAGGATCTATACCTGTGTAAGACTATTGATGACTTTCCCTGCCACTGCAACCTTCACAACACTAAACTGTTGGGAGCTGGCTGTGAGTAACATCCTCTTGCAGAGTTGCTTACACCTTAGAACTCTAATTGAGCCTTATCTTGGTATTCAGGAACCTGCTTGACAGGTGGTCTCTTCCACTCATTCCAGGTACTGAGATAAACCGAGTGCCC
The DNA here is from genome assembly GCA_030556225.1 of Cricetiscus sungorus. Classification (NCBI taxonomy): domain Eukaryota; kingdom Metazoa; phylum Chordata; class Mammalia; order Rodentia; family Cricetidae; genus Cricetiscus; species Cricetiscus sungorus. Next base: position 60,802,387 of record JANBXA010000726.1, on the reverse strand, counting down.
TGAACTGAGATGGGCCTGGCCCAGGAACTAAGATAAGCAGATGTTTATTGTCTGATGTTTATTGTCTGGGATAATTTCCAGGACCCATTCCTCCCTGCCTGCTACCCCTCCCCATTTCTTCCCTGCTTTGCTTTAAAAACTCCTTTTTACATCAATAAAGTTAGACCTTGACAAATGCACTGCTTGGTCTCCTTTCTTCTTTCTCTCCCATTATTTTCAGGTTCTAGCCCACCTTGACCCACGAGTAACTAGGCCCCGCGGGTTGGGGTACTAAACAGTACTATGAATTATTGTGGAATATTAGCTGAAGATGCGTTACATTCATTTATGTAAAGGTGTTTTGCATTCTTTTCTGTTGCATTTGTTTAACTCTGTGAAGCTGTGTTACTTTGCCTGCCTAAATTACCTGATTTGTCTAATAAAGAGAGCTATAGGCAGGGCTGCCAGACAGAAAGAATAAATAGGGAAGAAGAAGAGAGGGGGTAAGAGGAGGAGGAGAAGTAGGAGGAGAGATGACTCCAGGGGCCAGACACCTAGCTACATAGCAAACCATGGAGTAAAAAGTAAAGAAAGGTGTATAGAGAAAGATAAAAGCCCAGAGGCAAAAGGTCAACAGATAATATAAAAAAGCTGGCTAGAAATAATCTAAGCTAAGGCCAGGTATTCATAAGAAAGTCTCCATGTGATAATTTGGGAATTGGGTGGCAGGTCCTCCAAAAGAGCAAAGAGTAAACTAAAAACTAACTACAGTGAATGCTAGTCAATATAGAGGAAGCTTTGTTATGAGTAGGTTCCCCTGCCTGTCTGGTCCCACCATTGCACCAGCCCCAAATAACACACAGAAATGCTGTATGTGATATAATACTGTTGGCCAGTTATTAGTGTTTCTCATTTGGCTAGCTCTGTCTTAAATATTAACCCATTTCTATTAATCTAAGTATTTCCATGTGCTCTTATCTTATGGGAGAGAGGGGCCGGCATTTTGCTCTCCCTGTGCTACATCTTGAAACTCCTCCCTTCTTTCTCCTCTCTCCTCCTAATCTCCTAGTCCCACCTATCTTGCTTTCCTATTGGCCAACAGCACTTTATTCATTAACCAATAAGAGAAACATATTTACAGAGTGACATCTCCCATCAGGAGGAAGCTTTCAGCTATGTTCCAGCTTGTATTCAAAGTGAGTCCTGTATCTAAAGACCTTTTTAGAAATAGGGTCTAACAGTCCAGTTCTGTTGGGCAACCAAGAATAATGGTTGTTTTGGGATGTTATGATGTGTTCCTTTATTTGACTTGAACATATTTTGCTGAGAAACTTTTCATCTATGTTTATCATGGAAATTGGTCTATCTATAGGTCTTCTTTTTGTTGAGTGTTTATTTGGTTTTGGTACTACTGATTTTACAAAATGAACCTGGAATGAGAAGTGATGTTAGTTCCTTTTTATATTTAATGACTATTAGTAATTCATCTTTGGATGACTGTCTATTTCATTACCTTGTTTACTTATTGGGTCATTTGATGTTTAGATATTTTTAACTTCTTGGTTTGTTTTATTTTTATTTTATTTTTTTTTATTTTTGTGAACAGTGTTTCTCTGTGTAGCCCTGGCTGTCCTGGAACTCACTCTGTAGATCAAACTGGCTCCAAACTCAGAGATCTGCCTGCCTCTGCCTCTGCCTCCTGAGTGCTGGGATTAAAGACGTGTGCCACCATTTCCCAGCTTGAGCCTTTTATTTATTCTAGATTATCACTACTATCACATGTATAGCAAGCAGATTTCTCTCCCATTCTGCAGGCTGTCTCTTCATTTTAAGTTAGTATACAAAATAAGTACAAAGTTTTGTTCCAGCTTTTTAATACATGTATGTCGTTATACTATGTTCTGATTCATCTCACTCTTCCATTGCATTTAGCAATCTCAAGGATCAGTTATTTATTGGTAGAGCTCAAAATAGATCATTCCATGTTTGGGGGACTGTTAGAGTTGCTAATGAAAGACTGGGTGTCATTCTTAATTTTATCTTTGTGGACGAGTTGACATTTTCCCTTTGAAGCTATTAGTATTAGTTATTTTATTTATATTTTTGACATCTTGACTATGATATCTTGGGGAGACATTCTTCAGTGTTTATGTATATTTGAGTTCCCAAATGTATATTGTGTTTGGTTTTCCATTTTTCTCTGGATTTTGGATTTTTTCTGCTATGATTTCTGTGCCTTTAGCTTTATTTAATTTGGTTATTTAGTTTGGTTTCTTGTTTGTCTAGAGTTAAATGTAGCATTTTGTTGATTTTGTACTCTATCTTTGATATTTTTCTTTAGTTTGTTCAGATATTTTGGCGATGATTTCTACTTCAGTGTAAATTTGATTCAATGGGGTATTCATTTTTAGCCTTTCTTTTTTTCTGCTGAAAAACTTTTTCTTTGCTTCATTTTTCTTCCTTATTACAGGATTTATTGTGCATAACTCTGGTTTTGTTGACTTTTTCTTCTCTATTGCTGACTTTCTGCCCCACTTGAATTCATGTACATATTTATATCTTCCTTGAGGTCATTGATCGTTTTTACTAGTAAAATTGAAAATCTTCACATACCATTTTACCAGTTTCAGGATCTTTGAATTCAGTGGTTGAGAAGTTATGATCTTCTGGAGGCAATGCTTAGCTTTCTTTTTCGTATTTTTTATGTGTGTGGTGGTTTGGTCTGTTATACCACTTTTGTTTGTGAATCTTCTGATTGAGTTACCTAGTAATTTTCTTATTTATTTGGAGTATTTAAAATGATATTTCCATAGAAATATATCTTTTCACATATTTCTTCTCATACTCCCCTGTACCATCCTCAGACAGTTGTACTTCTATTTTATGCCACATACTCATCCACAATTTTAAGTATCTTCGTGGGTTTAAGATTCACAAATGAGAAAAAATGATCTTGTCTTTTTGAAACTAGTTCACTTAATTTTAGATTTTTCTAATTGTATCTATTTTCTTACAAATGGCTAAACTTCATTCTTCTTTATACCTGGCTAAGATTCCATTGTGTATGTATACCACACTGTGTCTATCCCTTGGTTTACTGACACTGAGACTGGCTTCATAACTTAGCTATTGTGACTAGCACTACAGTAAACATGGATATTTTATGAAGTCTGTAAGATTTATGTCTATAATTATTTTTATGAATATTGGTGTCCTGCTGTTCTAGCTCCACTTGTTAAAAACACAATCTTTTCTTCATTGTATTATATTTACTCCTTGGTTCAAGACCAGTTGAGAATATTTATGTGAGTCTATATATGAGTCCTCTGTCCTGTTTAGTTGTTCTGTCTCTGAACAATATTACCCTGTCTTGATTACTGTAGCTTCAAAGAAAGTGTTGAAGCTACATAGTGTCATTCTTCCAAGGTGGTTCTTCTTCGATATGGTACTAGCTACTGTGGATCTCTATAAACTTTATAACTGCATTTTGTACCTATCAATAATTTGCTGCAATTTTCATTGTGAACACATTTAATTATTAATTTAATTGGCGAGGACTGACATCTTAAGGACATTCAGTTTTTTTTTTTTTATATATATGAACTCGGTGATACCTCTCCATTTAGTTAGTTCTAATTTACTTTGTAAATAAGTTTTGGGGTTTTCTTCATATAGAACATGTATACATTTTATTAGATTTATACTTCAGTATTTAATTTTGGAAAGCACTAATGTTAACAATATTGTGGGCTGTTTGTTTGTTTGTTTGTTTGAGGCAGGGGTTCTTTGTGTAGCCCTGGCTGTCCTGGAACTAATTCTGTAGACCTTGCTGGCCTCAAACTCAAAAATCCTCCTTCCTTTGCCTCCTGATGCTATGATTAAAGGCATGTACCTCCACCACCAGGCTTAGATATTGTGTTTTCAACTTGACTTTTGTATATTAACCTTGAGTCCTTTGACTTTGCAATACATGGTTTTTCTAATTTTTGCTGAGTCTTTCAGCTTTTCTGTGTAGATAATTGTGTCATCTTTAAACAAGGACAGTTATATTACACAATTCTCAGTATACAGTATTTTTGTTTCTTATGTATTATTTTTCTTAGTGGGAAAGATTTTTGGTTCCTTATATAATACAATGTATAGATTTTGGAGTCAATATTCTTATCGAATCAAAGGAGTTCTTTGTTCCTTCTTTCTGTGTTTTTCTTGGCACAATGAATGGGTGCTGAATTTTTATTAAATGCATTTTTTTCATGTGTTGATATGATTGTGCATTTTTCCCTCAGCCCATCAATGTACTGGATTAATTTAGTTGATAGTCAATTTTTTTCAGCCTTGTATATCAGAATTACCATATGTTATTGAGGTATATAATTGTTTTTATATCTTATGACATTCAACATGGTAATATTTTATGAGGGATTTTCATATCTAAGTTTATGAGAGGCATTAATATATAGTTTTTTTTTTTAAGAAAAAAAGGACATTGTAAAACAATGTCCCTTTCTGATTTTAAGATTATGTTGCTGGTAGCCTTATGGAACAAACTGGGAATTATTATGGCTGCATTTGAAAACTATCATAGAGTTAATACAGTGCCTTAAATATTTTGTAGAATTTAGCAGTGAATTCATCTGGCCCCAGGGGGTTTTATTTTGAGATTATTAATTTTTATTAAATTTCATTAATTAATATAGATCTATTCAAATTGTATTTCTTCTGAGAGTTTTGGCAGGTTGTATCCTTTAAGGAATTTGTCTATGTAATACTGATTATCAGCTTGACAGGATCTGGAATTACCCAGGAGACACATTTGTGAGGGATTATCTTGATTAGGTTTATTGAGATGGGAAACTCCATCTACTCTGGGCAGCTTCATCCATGAACTAGGTGGGATACTGGACTAAAGGAGGAAGATAGCTGAGCATAAGCATTCATGGCTCTCTTCATGACTGCAGGTGCAATGTGAATAGTAAACTCAAGCTCCTGTCACCATGCCTTGTCCAACATAATGGATTGTACTGTTGAACAGTAAGCTAAGATAAACTCTCCATTAAGTTGCTTTCATCAAGAGCATTTCATTAGGCAAAAGAATAGATAACTAAGACATACTCCATGTCATTTATGTTCTCAAATTTGTTACCATATAACCCTTTATTATCTCTTAAATGTCTAAAAGATCTATAATGGTATTCATCTCTTCCATTTATAGTAGTATCAATTTGTGTTCTTATTATGTTTAAATGGTGTATGATTTTGTTAAATTTTCTCTTTGGTTCCTGTTTTCAGTTTCACTAATTTCTGTGCTAATATTTATTGATGTTTTTTCTTCCACTTAGTTTGGATTTAGTTTCCAAAGTGGGCTTTAAATGTTAATTTTAGATTTGCTTAATTTTCTATTATATGTATTCTGTGCTATGGATTTTTATTTAAATTTTAGTTTCACTAAATCTCACAGATTTAATGAGTTATGTTTTCATATCCATTTTATTCAAAAATGTTTAATGAATTTGTTACTTCTTTGGTATGGGTGTTATTTAATCTCCACATTTTGGGGTATTTACAATCCACTGTATCTTAATGACTTTCTTTTGAAAGAGACAATGTGATGCTGTGTTACCCAGAATGGCATCAAGCACTTGGGCCTAAGCCTCCTGAATATCTTAGATTACGGACATGTGAATTACATAATATCCTGTATTTTTTACTTCTAACTTAGTTTCTCTGTGGTCTAAGAGCATATTTTATGTGACTTCTAGTAATTTTTTTAAGTTTTAATGCACATTTTATAATGTAAAATATGTTCCATATGAACGTGAAATGAATGAAATTGTCTATTGTCCATTATATCCAGTTTTGTCAGATTTGGGGGATATTTGCCTAATTTTCATGGTAGAATGTCACTGTTTAGGACATGTCAGAGTTTGAACTTTGGATCAATGATATTCATCCTGAATATGACTCACGGAATGGTCATCACAATCAAATCTATTGTCTTTTTCCCATTTCTTTGTGATAAGAGCACTGGGATTTACCTTCTTAGCAACTTTCAAATGTACTTAAAATAATTACTTAAAATAACTATTAGATTTCCAGAAGTTGTCTTGAATAAGTCAAAATTTTGTGTGCTTTGAGAAACAACTCCCCACTTCTCCTTTCTTCCTGAGACAAAACCTATTCTGCTTTGCTTTTGTAAAAAATCCATCCAGAATACAACACAGATGTGTCTGGAAGATATTATCCTGAGTGAATTCAACCATATACAGAAAGAAAAATGTTTCTTGGTCACGTGTCAGAATGTAGTATAGTTAGGATGTATATACTACATTTTTTTATTCACCTATCATAGACATTTGCATTAATTCTCTTTCTTGGCTATTAGCAATAATGAGCGCCAGGAAGAGTGCAGATATCTCTGTGATGTGCTGATTTTAGTCTTTGGGTATATGTCTAGAAGAGGAATTTCTGAATCAGATAGTTCAATTTAAAAATGTTTTCATGAACTTCCATATTGTTTTCCTGTAAATTCCCTCTTTTTCTACAAGCTTGCCAACTTATACTATCCTCAGATATTTTTAAAAATAATAACCATACTAGCAAATATGAGGTGATATCTCATTATGGTTTGATTTGCATTTTCATGAGTATTAGTAAAACAGAGCACCTCTGTGTTCCCATTGGTTGTATATTTCTAAAGGATTTCTTGTATTTTTAATTAGGTGTATGTTTGTGGGGGTAGGCCAGTGCACTTGACTGCAACTGTGGGAAGAGGCCAGATGAGGATGTTGGACCCTCTGGTCTGGAGTTACTGATGCTTGTAAGCTGACTAACTATGGGTAATGGGAACTGAACTCAGGTCCTGTGCAAGAGCAGTATGCATGCTTAACCACTGAGCTATCTCTCCAGCCCCAATTAGTATATTTTCTTTGGAAAGAAAGATCCTATTCAGGTTACTTGCTATTTTTAAATATAACAATTGATTTTTAGATAGTTTAGTAAGTGTACTTATTTTTATCTTTTTAGGAATGAATGCCTTATCAGATACATGTTTTTCAAATATTCTCTTTCTGAAGGTTTCTTTCCCACTCTATTGATAATTTCCTTTTTGACATTTATTTATGTTCTTACACATGTGCTTTCCTCTCCTTTCCTTCTCTTTCTTCAAGCTGGCTCTCCACTCACTGCCCCCCACACTCCCAATATGCTCAGGAGATCTTGTTCCTTTCCCCTTCTGTGAGGAACCTTGTATGAATCTCCTAGAATCCTCCATGTGTCCTAGTTTCTATGGCAGTGTGAATTATAGGGTGGTGATCCTTTGCTCTATGTCTAAAATCCATATATGAGTGAATACATACCATGTTCCTCTTTTTGTGACTGGGTTACCTCATTCAGGATGGTTTATTCAAGTTCCATCCATTTGCTTGTGAATTTCAAGATTCCATTGTTTTTTTTTTTTTTATTTTCAGAGTATTATTCCATTGTGTAAATGTGCCACATCTTCTTTATCCATTCTTCAGTTGAGGGGCATCTAGGTTGCTTCCAGGTTCTTGCTATTACAAATAATGCTGCTACGAACATAGTAGAACAGATATCTTTGTTGCATGGATGTGGATCATTTGGGTATATGCCTAAGAGGGGGATTGCCAGGTCCTGTGGAAGACTGATTCCCACTTTCCTGAGGAACCACCATACTGATCTCCAAATTGGCTGTACAAGTTTGCACTCCCACCAGTAGTGGAGAAATGTTCCCCTTTCTCCACATCCTCTCCAGCATAATTTGTCATTGGTGTTCCTAATTTTAGCCATTCTGACAGGAATAAAATGGTATCTCAGAGTTATTTTGATTTGCATTTCCCTGATAGCTAAGGATGTTGAGCACTTTCTTAAGTGTCTTTCAGCCTTTTTGATTTCCCCTATTGAGAATTATCTCTTCAGTTCTGTACCCCATTTTTAAATATGGTTATTTGGTTGTTTGGTAACTAGTATCTTGAGTTCTTTGTATATTTTGGAGACCAGCCCTCTGTCACATATAGAATTGGTGAAGATCTTTTCTCAGTCTGTGGGCTGCCATTTGGTATTGTCAACTGTGTCCTTTGCCTTACAGAGGCTTCTCAGTTTGAGGAGGTGCCATTTGTTAATTGTTGATCTCAGTGTCTGTGCTACTGGTGTTATGTTCAGGAAGCAGTCTCCTGTGCCAGTTCATTCAAGGGTAACTCCCAATTTCTCTTCTAAGAGGTTCAGTGTGGCTGGATTTATGTTGAGGTGTTTGATTCATTTGGACTTAAGTTTTGTGCGTGGTGATAGATATGGATCTATCTACAGTCTTCTACAAGTCAGCATCCAGTTGTGCCAGCATTTGTTGAAGATGCTTTCTTTCAGTGTGGCAAAATAGACCTAGTAATTTTATTTAAATAGTTGTAACATTGAAGATGGGTTTCCAAAACTTAAAGCACTCTTTTGCTTGTTGGTTCACATGTATAGGACCTGAATATAGGCAGCATATAGAGGGCTCTGGCTAGTGCTTTTCAGAATTTGGATTTTTGAATCTTGGTCAATTTCAGCTTTTTATATTCATAGGAATATAATGCTACTTATATGAACATTGACTGGCACTACTACCTGTAAAAGTCCACAAAAAGGGACAAACATAATTGTTTCAGTGCTGAGGTTGGAAACAGAGCTTGCCCCATGATAGACATGGGCTCTACCACTGAGCCACATCATATCACTTGACCAAAGCAGATCATCTTATGAGAGTTATACTCTTTCCAATATAGTGTTAGACATTGAAGAAGGAGAAAATACAATGAAATGTTTTTTGTTTCTCTGAGTTTTGTTTTTTTGTTTTTGTTTGATTGTTTATTTTGGTTTTCTCTGTATAGTCCTGGCAGTCCTGAAACTCACTCTATAGATCAAGCTGGCCTTGAACTCACAGAGATCCACCTGCCTCTGCCTCCCAAGTGGTGGGATTAAAGGTGTGTGCCACCAATGCCTGGAACTGAAATTTTTTTTAATGAAGTTCAATAAAATAAAATTTCATAAACAACTTAGTGGTTAGGATAGGATGGATAGTACTTTAAGCCTTTCATGCCTGCCATTGTGCAACTACCATTGCTGATGTATATGTACTCAAGATATATTTGCTGCATAGGGAATTTTGTACTCACCAGTCACTTTCAGAGTTTTGAAAGTTGTTCTTTAAGGTAGTATGCCAGAACCACATTTCTGAAGTTCAAGCTATTCTGCCCAGGACATAGAAAGCTCATTGAATAATTGATTTACCTGTTAGTGGCTAGGTGAATAAGTATCTTATGTCAGAGTTTCCCCAAGATGACCCATAGGTTTGGTTGTTTGCTATACTCACAGGACTCAACATTTTATTGCTGGATACAAGTTACTGTAATGGCTTAGTGAAGTTGGATCTTAGGGGAAATAAAACACAGCTAGATTCTGGAAAACTCCCTGTACAGGCTTTGTGTGCTTTCTTTCTTTTATGAAGGATTATGCAAAGTACATTTTCCTCCAGCAGTGAAAATACAGCAACACAGGCAAAATGTTTTCTACCATGGAAGCCTATTAGAAACTCAGCACCCCAGATTTTTATTAGTGACTAATTACATAAATGCTCTGCCTAGTTCATACCAAAATGCCAGACTCCCAGAAGGAAGGCAGGTGTTCAGCATAAACCACATTGCTTGTGCATCTATTCTATTCCCAGTGTGCTACTCTAATCAGTTAACTGTTGACTGGGAGTATTCCAAGAGCCTAGTCCTCAAGATGTCAGCCAACCGCCAACTTTATAAGCATGCCCTTCTAAGGATAGCATTCTCAGGTTTTTCTGTATTAACTATTTAATATGCACAATTCTTCATCTGTCTTAGAACTAATGTTAATGATAAGGTTGTCTCCAGGTCAGATAATCATACATGATACGATTCTTCATTAATTCCAGACATTTAGGTCCTGTTTTGACTCCAAGATTACAGAAAAAAGAAACATTACAGTATTTTCAAAATGAATATACCTCATTTGGCATGCACTAAAGTTTTCTGACATACTCAAGTGTTTTTCCCATTTTTATTTAAATTAGAAACAATCTTATTTTATGTATTAATCCCAGTTCCCTCTCCCTCCCATTCTCCTATGCCCCCAACTGAACCCCACCCCATCCCTCTTCTGCTCCATAAAAAGAGTAAGGCCTTCTATGTGGTATCATCAAAATCTGTTACATCGTTTGGGTCAGGGACTAGGCCCTCCCCCCTGTGTTTAGGCTGAGAGAGTATCCCTCTATGGGAAATGGGCTCCCAATGTCCATTCATACACTGGGTATAAATGCTGTTCCATTACCAGGGGCCCCATAGACTGCCCAGGCATCCTAAGTGACACCCACGTGCAGGGGACCTTGGTCTGTCCTATAATGGTTTCCAAACTGTCAGTTTGGGGTCCATGAACTCCCTAGTCTTCAGGTTATCTGTTTCTATGCGTTTCCCTAGCAAGGCCTTGACTCCTTTGCTCATCACTCCTCTCTCTCTATGACTGGATTCCAGGAGTTTGGCTCAGTGTTCAGCTGTGGGTGTCTGCCTCTGCTTCCATTAGTTACTGAAAGAATGTATGATGGCATATAAGTCAGCCATCAATCTCATTATAGAAAAAGGACAGTTAAGGTAGCCTCTCCCCTATTACTTAGATTCTTAGTTGGGGTCATCCTAGTATACCTCTGGACATTTCCCTAGTGCCAGATTTCTCTTTAAACCTATAATATCCCCTCTATTCTTCCCTTGACTCAGTCTTCCTGGACTCTCATGTGTTCCTCCCCCATCCTCTTCTCTTCTCTTTTCCCTAACTTTCTCTCCCCTCCCACATGCTCCAAATTTCCTCAGGAGATCTTGTCTCTTTCCCCTTCTCTGGGGAACCATATATGTCTCTTTTAGGGTCCTCCTTGTTTCCTAGCTTCTCTGGAGGTGTGGATTGTAGAATGGTATTGCTTTGCTCCATGTCTAATATCCATATTTGAGTGAGTACATACCATATTTGTCTTTTTGTGACTGGGTTACCTCACTGATGGGAGTTGTTATTCTGTAAATATGTTTCTCATACCGGTTAATGAATAAAGTACTGTTGGCCAATAGGAAAGCAAGATAGGTGGGACTAGGAGACAAGGTGGAAAGAGAAAGTAGTAAGGAGGGGTCAGCATGAGGATCCTGGAGAGACCAGCATACCGGCCTGCCATGCTCCGATAAGATGACCACGTGGAAATACTTGGATAAGTAGAAATGGGTTAATAATTAAGACGGAGCTAGCCGATAAGAAATGATAGTAACTGGCCAACAGTATTTATATCAAATACAGAGTCTCAGTGTGTATTATTGGGGGCAGGCATGGTGGCGGCGGGACCAGACCGGTGGCGGGAAAAACCTACTCGTAACACCTCACTCAAGATGGTTTCTTCTATTCCCATCAATTTGCTTGTGAATTTCAAGATTCCATTTTTTTTTTCCACTGAGTAATAAATACTCTATTGTGTAAATGTACCATATTTTCTTTACCCAGTCTTCAGTTGAGGAGCATCTAGGTTGCTTCAACCTTCAGGCTATCACAAATAATGCTGCAATGAACCTAGTTGAACAGATGTCCTTGTTGTATGAATGTGCAACTTTTGGATATATGCCTAAGAGTAAAACTGCTGGATCTTGAGGTAGACTCATTCCCAATTTCCTGAGGAACCATCATATTAATTTCCAAAGTGGCTCTACAAGTTTGCACCACCACCACCAATGAAAAAATGTTCCCCTTTCTCCACATCTTCTTCAGCATAAACTGCATTCCTGTTTTTGATTTTAGCCATTCTGACAGAAGCAAGATGGTATCTCAGAGTTGTTTTGATTTGCATTTCCCTAATGGCTAAAGATGCTGAGCACTTTCTTAAAGCCTTTCAGCCATTTTAGATTCCTCCATTGAGAATTCTCTGTTTAATTCTGCACCGCACTTTTAATTGGATTATTTGCTGTTTTGGTGACTAGCTTCTTGAGTTCTTTGTATATTTTGGAGATCAGCCCTCTGCCGGATTTGGGGTTGGTGAATATCTTTTCCCATTCTATGGGCTGCTGTTTTGTCTTGTTGATTGTTTCCTTTGCCTTACAGAAGCTTCTCAGTTTAAGGAGGTCCCATTTATTAATTGTCAATCTCAGTGTCTGTGTTACTGGTGTTATGTGCCAGTTCATTCAAGGGTAACTTCCAATTTCTCTTCTAAGAGGTTCAGTGTGACTGGGTTTATGTTGAGGTGTTTGATCCATTTAGATTTAATTTTGTGTGTGGCGATAGATATGGATCTATCTGCAGTCTTCTACAAGTCAGCATCCAGTTATGCCAGCACCATTTGTCAAAGATGCTTTCTTTTTTCTATTGTATAATTTTAGATTCTTTGTTAAAAATTAGGTATTCATAGGTGTGTGGGTAATATCAGGATTTTCAATTCTATTCCATTGGTCTACCTGTCTATTTTGTTCCAATAACAATCTGTTTTCAAGACTATAGCACTATAATAGAGCTTGAAGTCAGGAGTGGTGTTGCCTCCAGAAATTCCTTTATTGTACAGAGGTGTTTTGGCTATCCTGGGTCTTTTGTTTTTCCATATAAAATTGAGTATTGTTCTTTCAAATCTATGAAGAATTGTGTTGGTATTTTGATGGGGATTGCATGGTATCTGTAGATTGTTTTTGGCAAGATTGCCATTTATACTATGTTGATCCTACCTATCCAAGATCATGGGAGATCTTTCCATTTTCTGTTATCTTCTTTAATTTCATTCTTTACAGACTCAATGTTCGTGTTATACAGATCTTTTGTTTGTTTGGTTAGTGTTACCCCAAGGTATTTTACGTTATTTGTGGCTATTGTAAAGGGTAATGTTTCTGTGATTTCTCAGCCCATTTGTCATCTGTATATAGTAGGGCTAATGATTGGTTTTTTGTTTTTGTTTTTTTTTTTTTTTTGAGTTAATCTTGTATCCTGCCTCTTTTCTGAATGTGTTTATCAGTTGTAGGAGTTCCCTGCCAGAGTTTTTTGGGTCACTTATGTAAACTATCGCATCATTTGCAAATAGTGAAAGTTTAACTTCTTCCTTTCCAATTTGTATCACCTTTATCTCGTTTGTTGTCTTATTGCTCTGGCTTGTACTTCAAGTACAATATTGAAGAGATCTGGAGAGAGTGGGCAGCCTTGTCTTCTTACTGATTTTAGAGAAATTGCATTGAGTTTCTCTCCATTTAGTTTGAAGTTTGCTATTCATTTGCTGTATATTGCTTTTATTATGTTTATGTATGTTCCTGTTATCTCTGTTCTCTCTAAGACCTTTATCATGAAAGGGTGTTGGATTTTGTCAAAGGCTTTTTTTAGCATCTAGTGAAATGTTCATGTGGGTTTTCTTTTTTACTTTGTTTGTATGGTGGATTACATTGATAGATTTTCATATGTTGAACCATACCTGCATCAATGGAATGAAGCCTACTTGATCATGGTGGATGACCTTTCTGATATGTTCTTGGATTTGATTTGCCAGTATTTTATTGAGTATTTTTGCATCAATGTTTGTGGTCTGTAGTTCTCTTTCTTAGTTGTGTCTTTATGTGGTTTGGGTGCCATGGTAATTGGGTAGCCTTGTAAATAGAGTTTGGCAATTAACCTTCTGGTTCTTTTGTGTGGAACACTTTGAGGAGTATTGGTATTAGCTGTTCTTTGAATTTCTGGTAGAATTCTGCACTGAAACCACCTGGCCCTGGTCTTTTTTTTTTTTTTTTTTTTTTGGTTGGGAGACTTTTGATGACTTCTTCAATTTTATTAGGGGTTATAGGTCTATTTAAATTGTTTATCTGTTCTTCATTTAATTTTGGTAAGTGATATCCATCCAGAATATTGTCCACTTCCTTTAAATTTTTGAATTTTGTGGAGTATAGGTTTTCAAAGTATGACCTAAAGATTCTCTGGACTTCCTTCGTGTTTATTGTTATGTCCCCATTTCATTACTGATTTTATTAACTTGCATGTTCTCTGTTTGCCTTTTGGATAGTTTGGATAAAGGTCTATCTATCTTGTTGATTTTCTCAAAGAGCCAACTCTTTGTTTTACACTGATTTCTTTGTTTCTACTTTACTGATTTCCGCCCTCAATTTGATTATTTCCAGGCATCTACTCCTACAGGGTGAGTTTGCTTCTTTTTGTTCTATAGTTTTCAGTTGTGCTGTTAATTCTCTAGTGTGACTATTCTCCAGTTTCTACATGTGGGCACTTAGTGCTATGAACTTTCTCTAAGCACTGCTTTCAAAACGTCCCACAAGTGTGGGCATGTTGTGTCTTCATTCTCATTGAATCCTATGAAGTCTTCAATTTCTTTTTTTTATATCTTCCTTGACCCAGGAATGGTGCAATTGCACATTGTTCAATTTCCATAAGTTTGTAGGGTTTCTCAATGTGCATTGTTGTTGAATTCTAACTTTAAAGCCTGGTGGTCCAATAATAGACAGGTGTTATTCTAATTTTTACTTACCTGTTGAGGTTTGCTATATTGCCGAGTATGTGTTCGATTTTAGAGAAGGTTACATGTGGCACTGAGAAGATATATTCTTTTGTGTTTGAATGGAATGTTAGTTCCAGTTGGGTCATAACTTCTATTAGGTTTTGTTTTTTTTTTTTTTTTTTTTTTGGTGTGTGTGTGTGTGTGTGTATGAAGTTTCTGTCTTGTGGTCCTGTCTAGTGGTGAGAGTCAGGTGTTGAAGTCTCCCACTATATGGGTGTGATGTTTTATGTGAGCTTTGAATTTTAGTAATGTTTCTTTTACAAATATGGATGCCTTTGTATTTGGGGCATAGATGTTCAGAATTGAGACTTTATCTTGATGGATTTTTTTCCTGTGATGAATGTGAAATGTTCTTCTTTATCTCTTTTGATTGATTTTAGTTTGAATTCTAATTTGTTAGATATTAGGGTTGCTATACTCACTTGTTTCTTGGGTCCATTTGATTGGAAAAATTTTTCCCAACCATTAACTCTGAGGAAACATCTGTCTTTGAAGTTGAGGTGTGTTTCTTATATGGAGCAAAAGGATAGATTCAGTCTTCTTATCCATTCTGTTAGCCTGTGTCTTTTTGTAGGCGAGTTAAGACTGTTAATATTGAGAGAAATTAAGGACCATTGGTTGTTAATTCTTGTTTGTTTTGGATTTGTTGGTGGTGGTAGTATTGTGTATAAATTTACCGTGCTTTTTCTTTTGGCTTTTGGTAAAGTGGGATTATTTATTGCCTTTGTTTTGTGAGTATAATTAACTTCCTTAGGTTGGAGTTTTCTCTCCAGTATGTTCTGTAGGGCTGGATTAGTGGATATGTATTGTTTAAATCTGGCTTTTGTCACAGAATATAGTGTTTTCTCCATCTATAATGATTGAAAGCTTTGCTGAGTATAATAGTCTTGGCTGGCATTTGTGGTCTCTTAGTGTTGGTAGAATATCTATCCAGGACCTTCTGGCTTTCAGGATTTCCAAGGAGAAGTCAGGTGTAATTCTAATAGGTTTGCCTTTATATGTTAGTTGGCCTTTTTCCTTTGCTGCTCTTAATATTTTTATTCTGTATGATTGGCATTTTAATTATTATGTAGCTAGGGGACTTTTTGTGGTCCACTCTATTTGGTGTTCTCTAAGCTTCTTGTACTTTCACTGGCATGTCTTTCTTTAGGTTGGGAAAGTTTTTTTTCTAAGATTTTGTTGAATATGTTCTCTCTACCTTTGAGCTGGGCTTTCTCACCTTCCGCTATACCTATTATTCTTAGGTTTGGCCTTCTCAATGTGTCCCACATTTCCTGGATATTTTGTGCTGGTCTTAATATTTTCTTTGGACAATGAATCTGTTTCTCCTAGTGTATCTTCAATGCCTGAGATTCTCTCTTCCATCTGATGTTTTCTGTTGGTTATGCTCACATCTTCAGTTCCTGATCATTTACCCAGCTTTTCTATTTCCATCATTCCCTGAGACTGTTTTATTTTTTTTAATTGTCTCTATTTCAGCTTTCAAGTCTTGTACTGTTTGAATTGTTGAATTGTTTCCTTCACTTTTTTTGGTTGTCTTTTCTTGGCTTTCCTTGTTTTATTTAAGACATTTGTTTATTTCTTGCATTTTTTTGGTTTGTCTTTTCTTCCATTTCTTAAATTTTTCTTAATTTCTTTAAGGGATTTTCTCATTTTTTTTGAGGCTCTCTATCATCTTCATAAAGTTGTTTTTAAGGTCATTCTCTTCTGCTTAATCTGTGTTGGGATGTCCAGGTCTTAGTGGTGTGGAGTCCCTAGACTCTGGTGGCATCATATTGATCTTTCTGTCTTTGAATATGTTCTTATGCTATTGTTCCCATCCCTTCTGCCAGTGGGTGTCAGTGGGGTCTCTACTTCTCCTGGTGGGTTTAGGTCCAAGGTTCTCTTCCGGTGGGTGCAAGCAGGTCCAATACACCAGTGTCTGTCCTCTTCCCTTGGGTGGAGGTGGGACTAGCACTGAGACATTGGCAGACTCTGGATGGTCTGGTCTGCTTGGATAGGTTCCCCTGTGCACAGTCCCTAGGCCTCAGGAGTCTCTGAGCCCATACTAAAGTGTTATGGTTGTTAGATCTATGGGGTTATAAACCCTTCAAGGTAATGTATCCGTGTATGAAAATTACTCATATTGAGTCATATTGAGTAGTTGCATTTAACTATGACAGCCTTTTTTTTTGAGAGACAGGAACATAGGGCATATATGTTAGAGAAGTAGCTGATATTTAGTCTCTGGCTCTTATTAATTTTTTTGAAATTATAATGTAATTACACAATAACCATAGAATAAACCATTTTATAAAATAGAGTAAATCAAAAGACAGAGATGTTTCAGGATATACCTTCCTGGGCATGTATATATATTGATGTATATTCAGATTGGACATGGGGAAGATACATCATGGTTTTCTGTGCTCTCATAGAATTACATGGTTCACAAGTTGTGTAACTAATAGAGTTGCATTTTATTGGAAATTATAATTTTACTCTGAGGGCACTAAATAAATACATAAATAAAGAATATCAGGGACAACAGGGAAGTTGGCCAGAGTGAATGGTTGGATCTTGGATCTGGGTCAGCCTGGACTAGAAAATTTTCAGTTCTGTAGCTCTTACCACCTGTGCACTTTCATGGTGTGGTCATTAGGAAAGGATGTTGAAACCAGCTACTCCACAATTCTCAACATGCTTGATTATTTTGAGGAATTCTCAATATATTTTTGAGTAATTTTTGAGATGTTCTTTGTAATCATATTGCTCAGCAAACAGCACAGGGACTATTATTTCAGGCTCTTAAAATCAAATGCCTCAAAGTTGATGGAGAGGCAGTAGTTGCTGTAATTGGTCTAAAATCAAGAGTGTGATTTACTTTTAACTCAGATGTCAATTAGAGATTTCCTTCCTTTGGGAATTTAGTTAAACATAGCTTCATTCCTCAATTTCACAACCTGTGCAATACCTATGCCTTTTTCATGGTCTCTTTGAACGTTCAATCATATCTTTGCATATGTTGCTTTACTATAGAGAGACCAAAAATAGTTGTTAGTAGTTGGCTAAGGCTACAATTTGGCAGAATTATAACAGAAAACTAGGAATGACCATTAATATATCTGGAATCACTAGGGGAGGTAAAATGAAATGATCTATAATTGAATAAGCTACTCTGAATTTACACAATGACATTGAAATGGGCACATTGTATGGTATATGAATCATATCCATATAAAGCTGCTACTTTTTAAGAAGTAAGGGTATGCGTGGATTCATTAGGTTTTTGCAATTTACTGCCAGAAGAGCTGTAGCAGTTTGCCTTGCCGCCATCAGTGTATGAGAGTGCCTATTTCCTCACAGCCTCTGAATGTGTTGTCATATTTTTTGCCAGTCTGATAGGTGAGAAATGCTGTCTTTGTACATTTTTTACTTTGCCTTTTCAAAAATTCGAATGTGCTAGAACCTCTTTTTATGCTTGAAGGTAGGCTTTTGTGAATTATTTATTTATACCTTTCCCTAACTATTCAATTGGGTTTTGTTTGTTTGTTTGTTTGTTTTATTTCTTCAGTTCTTTGGTGTTCTTTATATGCTAGGTGTATCTTTATATGCTACATATATGACAGTCCTTGTCTGTTAGTACTCATGCCTATCTATTATACACCATTCCTTCTCTGCTCTGGAACTTTATCCACTTAAAAACACCATTTCCATTTATTACTAGAGATGGCTCACATACTTATCATAGAATTATTTTACTATAGTAGGAATCTTTTAAACTTGCCATTATAGTATCATGTTTTTACATGCATGTTCTTATGGAGCTTAGCCAGTTGTAGCAGAATGAAGGTCAGCGAGACAGCCAGAGGCACTATCTGAGTAGATTTAGTAAGTCTTTGCTCTTAAGACTACTGTGAATTATTTTTCACAACTCCTCCATTCCAAAGAGAAGATTTGGATTTCCTAGTAGATTTGGAAAATATTTGCTTGTAAGACATTGCTATGAATTTTTCTTCACATATCCTCCATTCCAAAAAGAAGAACCCAATTTTACAATCTTTTTGACCACCTTCAATGCTAAAAATTGGCACAATTTCCCTCTTTGGATATTAAGACTTTATGTTTTGATAGTTACTTTTTAGAAGGCAGTGGAGGGATGCTACTATTCTGTTTCCTGAACTGTAGATAAGCTTAAGAAAGAAAAGCTATAATGCTTTTGCTTTTATATATTTTTATCTGTTCCACTGTCAAGTTCTTTCTGGAATCCTCATTAATTTTTCTTTTGGAATGAACCTACATTATTACTGGTTTTTTTTGTGTGTGTTTTTTTGGCTGGCCTTTGATGGCCTGTAGCTGCCTTCTTCTTGACAGTTTGAAAGTTTCTTTAAAAACTAAACATGCAATTACTGTATGCTGTGCTTTGAACCTCTCTCAAAAACTCATGTTGAAATTTAATTGTCATTCTAACAGTGTTGAAAGGTATGACCTTTAAGAGCTGATTAGGCCAAGAGGCTCTGTTCTAGTGAATGGATTAATGCCATCATCACAAGACTAGGTTAGTTATTGAAGGAGCAAGTTTCTGATTTTTTTAAAAGGATAAGCACAGCCTGATTTATTTTCTCTATATGTTTTTTATGTGATTTTTATTATTCCAACATGTTAGGAAACATGTTAGGAAGACACAAAGGTCTTTACAAGATGTGAATGCTGTGTTTTTGAATGTCTTAGTCTCTAGAAACATGAGCCAAGTAAATTTCTGTTTATCCTAAGTTATCAGTATTATGGTTTTCTTTTATAGTAACAGCAAATGGATTAAGACACAATAAGACACATAAATCAAATTTTGGGACATTTATACCAGATAAATGAAAAATGTATGCTCCATCATTGTACATGAAAGTTCATAGTGATTTTTTAATACTAACTAAAAAGTGTCAAGAATGTAGGAAAGCTTCAATAAATTAGTGGCTAAACAAAGCATAGTGCACACATACTGTAGAATACTGTTAAGCAATAAATAGGAATGAACTATATAGATATAAGTAATTGAAAAATTCCCAAAGACATTGTGCTGTATTTTTTAAAGCCAGTCTTGAAATGTTGGACAGAGTATTATTCTATTTATATGTTCTTCTTAAACAGAAGTAGGGGTTGAAGAGATGACTTAATGGTTAAGAGCTCATAATGATATTAAAGAGGACCTGAGTTCAGTTGTCAGCACCTACATCAGATGGCTCACAATCAGCTGTAACCCTTGCCCCAGGAGATCCAATGTGCTCTTCTGCACCTGGAGGATATCCACATGTACATAGCCCCCATCCACATATACACATAATTTAAAAATAATGAACATTTCATAACACAAAAAGTATTAAAGAGCATATCAGTGGTTACCAGAGCTTAGGGGTAGTGATTAGAGTATAATTACAAAGCAGTAGGGTGAAGGAGTATTTGTGGATGATGCAACTATCCTTTCTAATGATTGTTGTACTGAGTATATGAATCTATACCAAGGTGGAGTCACAGAACTGTATTCCTAAAATACCATTTTTCTTCTAATGGAAAGAATTAATGTATCTAGTATAAGCATTAATAAAGTATAAATTTACTTGGCCTAAAAATAATGGAAAGAGGCCAGTATGTTAGTGTACCTTGAGTACTCAACAAAAGAACTTGGGATTTTTTTTAAATTTGGCACTGAAGAAGAAACAAAATTAATAAGTTGGATGATAAAAAGTATATTGAGATACAGTTTGTTCAAATAGCACTCTGAAAAGAATGGAGGCTTGGTAAGGGAGTGAAAATGAACAGCAAATATCGTAGTCAAAAGATAGAAAACATCTAAAAGTGAGCCAAAAAGACTAAGAACAGGGGCTATTTAGTGTAGTCTGGATAGTTTTATTAGTGTAGTCTGGATAGTTTTAAACATTATTATCAAATTTGCAGGAATTAGACACTAATTTCATTGGCAGAAGAAAATACATTGCTACTAAGCTTTTTATTTGAAAGGACTCTTCTGGTCTGTGTTGTAGATAAGATGCAAATTGCATAAAAATATAGCACATTAGGCCTTTGAATAAATTTGTTAGCAAATACTCTATCCTGTGTCAGAAAGGAAGTTCTGGAATTCAGGCCTTGGGTCAGATGACAGAACTAGCTATGTCAAAGTTTTCAGACTTGTAACCACCTGAGAATTCTTCTAATGCTGGCCATGAGCCAGATTTCCATAGTAATAATAATTGACACACATGAACTGCTTATTATATGGTGGGCTCCATTTTAATGTACTTTGTATGCACTATTTGTCTAGTGTCAAAAACCTCTCATATTGTAGAATTATTTGGGGGATATAAAAACTAAGACACTGACTTGTTTGCATCCACACAGAAAGTAAATGTCTGTGTTCTCAAATTTTAGGCAGCTAATTCCATGGCCCAATCTCATGAATGTTATGTTTTGCAACTTCAAAAAAGGCTATGGCTCCTTGAATGAAGGTGAGTAAGAAGAAACATCTTCTATTAGATTTCTCTCACGTGACTAGTTCTCTTCAATTTTTTCTCTTTTCTGTGTTACCTGTGGCTATAATTATTGTTAGTTTTAACTTTTAATCCTGTTTGCCTATGGTTAAATACTGTCTTGTTACCAACTCCTGCACAATCAGTCCCTAGTAGTCCACATGTTTCATTGCAAATATCTCATATGACTATTTTGGTAACTCTTTCTTAGTTTATCCTAATATGGAACTCTGTACTTATTTATTTCAGGGTTAGAAAATGAGCAGGACTAATGGATTGCTGAACTAAACTAAGATTTCCTTCCCATTAGAATTAGTTCATAGGTGTGAGGAGAAAGGAAGAATGGTTAAGACCCAGTCACATACCAGGAATCTAGGAAGGTAGTTTAGCTGAATGACAGTTATGTCTATTAGTAGTGGACCAAAACAAACAAACAAACAAACACGACAGCCAATAAACCAAATCTATCTTATTGCTAATTTTATAAAATGTCAAGGGACATAGCCATAACCATTAATTTACCTATGTGTAAAGATGCTTTGTGTTATGACAAGCATTAGATAGCTACAATAAAGACTAACTGTGGTATCTGCGCATTGAGCACTTTACAGAAAAAATTACCAACCCTTGGTATGTGAAATGAGCATTTTATATGACTGGAGATTTCTGTGCCCATAAATGCAGTTTGAATGTGTCCTGTTTTTACATAAAGGCATTTAAAAGCACAGAGGAGAATCTAGAGATGTGAGTGCCAGAGTGGATGTTATCAAAGTGATAGAATAGAGGTCTTGGTACAAATAAATAAATAAATGAGACAACAGTAGAGATCGGTTATCAAGGAACAGTTGGGGTGTTTTGTGCCTGTGCACATTAAAGAAAAAGTGTGTCCATTCTAAACAACTAAGAGGACAAAGGGGAACAAAGGACCTCCAATCTGTTTAAGATATATTTATTACATAGTTATTCTTCATGAGTTCACAATAAAGGACAGAAGGAGGAGATGGAGGTGACAAGTAGAGATCATTTAGTGAAAGGAGAGAAGGGGATTGAGCATACTCAGAAGCTTGAGCTTGAGCTTGAGCTTGAATCTTGAATCCATTAGGAAAAAAGTTTTAAAACTAAGCCTCTTGGGGTTAAATCAAGCTCTACCACCTAGATATTTAGAAATGCTGTTTTTCCAAGCTTCAATTTCATCATATGTAAAATGGAGATATAATAATAATTTGTTATAGTTAAATATGTTAATTATGTAAAGGCCTTAGAACAGTGTGTGGGAGTTAATAATGAATCTGTACAGAGAAATACTGGGAGACTAGGTAAACTTATCTATAAATAGTTTCTGTTGGTATATTAAAGATGGAAACTAGTGTTTCAGAGTCTATTGTACTGGAACACATACTGGAGACCTCTTCTGTTCTAGAAAACAATAGACAGACTTTGGTGATCCTTGCCTTTTTAATTAAGATTTTTTTTAAGTTTATGTTAGAAGAGAAGGTGAACAAGTAATAATTTTCTCTAAAGCCCAGAAGACTGCCTGGCTCATCATATGCTAAACATGTATTCACTATATAAATTTATTAAGTAGTGAATAAGATTTTGAATACTGTAGTGTTATACAGTTTATATTTATGTACTAGACAGGTACATAAATTTCTCTGGAGATGATGAAATTTTGAATATGAATTAGGGGACAGAGTGACTGCTGGCATGTCAGTCACTTGGGAGACTCTCAGGAGTTTAGATGAAGCATAATCAAGGATTACTCTGGGAATGTGGAACCTGAGAATAGAGGACTATTCTAGAAATTTTTCTAGGACTTCTGGCTCTGGGTTTTGTATTGCTTAACTGTACTGCTTCTGACCATCACACTGGGGATCTTCAAACAAAAATCCAAAGGCCATTCAAGCAAATGTAGTATCTGGTACACACAATTATAATGAACCTAAGCTTTCTTAAGGGAGGTTATTGGCATCAAAGTATTACTAATTCCTCAAAGGGTACTTCAGCAGGCTTAGTCTGGGGCACAGTGATAGCATATAGGACTTACAGATTCTGTTTTGGACATACTGGCACAGTTCAGGGAGTTTTCCCTTCTCAATGAGAGGGAGTGACCAGAACCACACTTTAGACTGAGAGCCTAAGAAAACTGACTGTACTCTGAAATAGAAAGATGGGGAAAAGGGGAGAGAAATTTGCATGTAGCTGTAGCAGAGAGAAGAGAGGCATAAGAAAAAAGCTTTAGTTTTCTACACTGGATAGACAGCAGCTGGAGGATGACTCTACCTTTGGAGAGACTTTACCCCCTCTGAGTTGTGGATGGAAGGTAGGAAGGGGGAACTAAGGAGGTTGAAGAAGGGGAGTGAAGGGGAACTGAGGTTAGTATGTAAAATGTAGAAAAATTTAAATAAAAGAAAAAGAAAAGAAAACTCGATGAGTTGTTTTGGTTGTCCCAGACCCTTGGTGAACTACATACCCATGACTCTAGAGTATGTGTCACAAGACCATATGCTAAAATATTGCCTAAAGAATTCAGGGAAGAAACTGTATCATAATTGTACAGTATTCATCAAGATAGGAACTTGGCAGGAGCCAGAGTCTACAGGGGAACATGGACACTGTTTCTGAGCTATATGCTAGGTATAGGAAGGACCACCCAGGGGCAGGTTCAGCATTTACAACCAGACTTCTGGAGGACCTTACAGAGGTGGGATTAGCACATCTAATTCAATCAATGAAGGACTGCTCATTGACAGAACCAGCATTTGTGACCCAAGCTGGCAAAAGACTGCCCAGAGGTTTGACTGGCATCTGTGTCTCTGGGAAGGAATACTGAAAGTTGAAATTATTACTAAGAAACAGGCAAGACTGTACTCAGGTTATAAACCACAATCACCTCTTGCCTTTCATGTTTGTTCCTTCCCTGTTTAATATCCAATGTCAGCTTGTCCAGACAGCACTATCCTACTCTGTTGCTATCTCCTCTCTCTTGCTTGTTCTTCTTCCCTTATCTATTTTCTTCTATCCATTTTTATTTTTCTTTTCAAAGGCTTTCCCAAAGAGTGCAGGTTGGCCTGATTCGTGGTACTTCTATGTCTGTGTCTCCTGAGAACTGATTATCTAATTGGATTCTTTTAACTCTCTCCTTTTATTCTGCTTTTAGTCAGAACTACCTCATCTTCATACCTTGTCCCTATTGTCTCACACTTGTAATTATGTTTCTGTCTCCTACATTTTGCCTATCAACCCAATACCAATCATTCATCTTACTCTACATTTCTCCCTTCCACTCATACACATAGTAAGTAGTATTGTGATGACTATAAAACTCCATTTTATTATATGCATTCATCTTAGTACCCACTAGCCATTTGTCTCTGATTCCAGTCCCTGGAAGATAGGTTCCCTGTAACCCTGACTCAGTGGGCCCTACCCAGAAATGTACAGCCATGACCGTCTACTTGTTATGATAAGACTAACTGCTTTTTGGCTTCTGTAGACTGCTTATGCACAGTCAAGGACTGCTTTGAAGCTACTTTGACTAACCAGTCTTGGCAAATCAGATCACAGATCAGAAAGCTCTTGGCATTCTTGTGCATATACTCAAGTTCTTATAGATTTTAGCTTTATAAATCTTTCCCTCATCCCCTTTTCATGCCAGTTTCATATTTGGCTCAGAGATTGTTTGTCCTGATAGCAGCTAGTCAATAAATGTTTAAACTATAATTCAGATTGAGTTTATGGTCTTTCCCAGGAGTCACTAACTCTACAACATTTGGAGGCTTCAGCAAGACTCCTGGGGGGAAACCAGACTCGGGATCAGGGGTCCAGGATAAGTCCCAAGTGGAAGAAAATCCAAGGCAGACTTTATATGGCCCTGGAGATCCTGAGATCGTGGCTGCTATAAATTAATGGTCACTAGTTAGGGTTGGCTCCAAGTGGGAGCATGTCTAAGACCCAGTTGATAGGCCCAGATTGTGACCTCTCCAAATTTGCAAATTGAAAGCAAAATAAAAGTAATAATTGCTGGTCAACATGTTTCTGATGCTTGGACCATTCAGTGAGTTGTTCTGTTTTGAAGTCCAGACACGTTGGAGAGACAAAAAGGAGATCAGATGTGACCATAGACCTAATAGCTGGGGCAGAGGAGACATCCTATTATCTTTCCAGTTTTGGTGTATGAATGAAGGTGACCACCACTTGTCTGAGTTCTTCTGATCTTCCCTAATTGTGTTGTCTTTTTACATTGTTATCTTTGTCTGTTGGACTAGTGTTTTCAATTTTGTTGCAAAGATGGGAGTTAGACTAAGCACAGCCAAATCGCCCCTGAGCTGTATGCTACAACATTTTCATGATTTCCAAGAGGCAGACTGCTTCTGATTGCCTCCATGCTAGTTCCTTCCCCAGACTTGCTCTGTCTCTGTCTCTGTCCCTCTCATTGGCTCACTGAAGCCTGCTGCTTAAGTCTTGCAGATGCACCAGGAGTTCCTCTAAGCCCTCCTGTTTACAGTCCTTTCCCCTTCCTCTGTTTCTGAAGGATGTCTTTTGCTTGCTTGTTTTATCTCCCAGCTGGCTTCTGTTTCTGACCATGGAGCTCTAGCTGGTACAATCCTCTGCTCTGTTAGTCTGGGACGATGAAGGCACCCCTCTCAACTCCCCTGATGTGCAGTCCTCCTGGTTCCCTGTTCTGTTACCTGCTGCTCACTGACCTGCTGCAGCTGGCCTACACTGAGAATTTTTCTCTAAGCCTTCTTTGTTCTCTGCTTGCTATGCTCTCTCCCTCTGATCACTAGGTTTGGTTTTGCAGGATTCAGGTGTCTTTTGGGTATGGATAATATTGAAGTATTGTTCTTTATGTTTTCTTTAAAAAGCTGGCTCTGAGCCTTTTAATCCCAGCATTCAGGAGGCAAAGTCAGGAGGATATCTGAGTTTGAGTCCCACCTGGTCTATAGAGTATGCAGGAAAGCCATGGCTACACAGAGAATGCCTGTCTCAAAAAACAAAAACAAAGACAAACAAACAAACAAATCTGGAGCTGGGTTATGGTTCCCTTCTCCTTGTCCAAGCATGTTTGTTTAAAAGGTTTCTTCAAAACCTCTGCATTGGGTCAGTTAGACCTCCTGACTCTGACAGGAAAAGGAAACACAAAACAGCCCAGGAAAAGACACTGTGTGCTATAAAACAGCTAAAAAAATAAGGGTAGACTCTTCCAATATGAATTGTTGCTGTTTGTCTCATGCTACTTCTCTTGGTTTTATTTAACTCCCTAAAACATTTTCTGAAATGTAAATATATCTCAAGATCTATAAGACTATTGTATAACTTTCTTACCTTAAGCTTTATGAGCTTATTAAATATGGTTAAAATTTGTAAAAATAACAACAAAACCAACCAACCAAAGAACAACCAAATGCTAACATTTTCTGAGTTCCCGTAGATACCTCATTTGTAAACTTTTCTGTTTAATGTCCTCTAGGTTATAGACACTTATATTATTCTGCAGTTTAATGACTTTATAAGAAAAATTCTTATTAAGCTTTTTCAGGTTGTCTACTTCCATCTGCACACACATACACAAACTGGTTCTAAAATAAAATAACACCTTTCATCTAAAATATCTCAGTAATAACTCTTAATATGTCTGCTTAAAATAATCAGAGCTATACTTGATAAAAGTTAATATTCCTTCAAAAAGAAAGGAGATTGGCAAGGTCATTTGATCTTTACCTAAACATCTAGTCACTTCTTCAGCTGGTTGTATTCAATTAGGCCCTAATTACATGAGGCCTCAATGTTTTCTGGATAAACTATGAGTATACAGTCTAAAAGCTAAGAGTAGTAAGAGTGTCTGCCTGTACATCAATGGAAAAAATGTTCTATATATATTGGGTAAAGGCTCCAGAGAGTATGGATATTCAAACCTCTTGCTGAAATGTAAACGTTCTTTCCCTCGGGATCTGTAAGACCATTGTGGGGAGGGGGGAAGAACTTGTAGAATTCCAAGCAAAAAGTCATCTTAAAACTTGTAACAAAAATGGGTAGTAGTTTAAGGAAAGCCTATCCATAGGTAATCTTAATTCGTTATTGTAACTTGAAATCTATTCTTGTTATCTCCTTTTTAGACTAAGAAGGCAACAACAGATCTCCAAGATATTTTAGATTAAGATGGACTTTTTATATGATGTTTCTGTCCTAAAAAAAAAACAAAATTTTTAGATAAAAACATGTTTAATAAGTAAAATACATATAATAAATGTTTATACGTTCCTAAGGTCTACTCAGGGTTACAATAATTGGCTTAAAAATGTAGACTTAGCCTTTCTGTTTGCTAACTTTTGTTTTTCTGTTTGTTTGCTTGTTTTTGAGATAGGGTTTCTCTGTGAAACAGTTCTGGCTGTCTTGGAACTCACTTTGTAGTCCTGGAACTCACTTTGTATACCATGCTAGCCTTGAACTCTTAGAGATCCACATGTCTCTGCCTCCCAAGTGCTATGATTAAAGGCATGTACCACCACTGCCTAGTGGTTTTTGCTTAACTTTGTTAAGCTTTAGCTGTTTGAATAAACTGAGTCATACAAAAAACAATCTGTAATATTTTGTAATATTGATTATGTAAGAGAATCAGAAATGTAAGTTTCTCAATCTCTCTATGGATTGTGTTTATGTTTATTAAATTTTCATTCTCTGTGGACCGCATATATTAAAGTTTTATTTTGAAACTAAAAGTACTTCACTTAAAAATTAAAATTTTTAAGGCTGAAACTTAATTGCAATAAAAGTATAACATCCTGGGGGCTGGAGAGATGGCTCAGCAGTTAAGAGCATTGACTGGTTTTCCAGAAGACCTGAGTTCGATTCCCAGCACTCACCTGGCAGCTCACAGCTCCAGTTCCAATGCACATGAAATAAAATAAATAAATTATTTAAAAAGTGTAACATCCTAATCATGTAAAAGCTACTAACCAGTCACCTTATAAATGATCACATTCATTAATGTGCTCAAAATTTTGTTTATAGTCATGCTAAGTACAAATGCAATTCATTTACAGAAACAAGTTTGGAGGAAGAGACCAATTTATTCCTCACTTTCTATAGTCTTCTACATATATTTTCAAGGTTAAGCCTAAAGCAAATAAACAAGTAGTTTATTTAAAATAATAAGGTATATTTAATAATTTAAATTATGGCCCTCAAAGTCTTCAGCAGTGTGCTGAATATGAAATTTAAAATGTTCAATAAAAAAGCTTCCTATGATAGACAAAACTGCTAGCTCTTAGAGATAGCCCTAAGGTCTTCTCCAAAGAAGACAACTGGGCACAAAGAACTCCACACGAACTGTGGTAATGCTAACCACTGGGAAGAGAACTGCCCCATGCCTCACCCACTGCCAGGCCCCTCCTCAAACTATGGACAAGCAGGACACTGGAGAATTGACTGTTCCTCTTTGCCTCACCAAAGGAGGCTAGTATCACAAGTTCCTCATCCACAGAAAAGTCTCTCAGACCTGGTGGGCATGACATCTGAAGACTGATATTGCTAAGTGTGGTAGCAGAAGAGTTAATGATGTCCTGTGTGACAGCCAAAGACTAACACCACCCTGACCTCTGTTCCCCAAGGAAACCATTGAGATCACCATGGAGGAGCAGAGGGTAACTGTCTAGCCTTTTAATTGACATACAGGCCATTTGGATTATACTTTCTGCTCTAATTTGTACTTCTCAGACATCTGATATTGTTGATGGCTAACTGTAGCTTTATCAGTTTAACAGCAGCAAGCACCCAACTGCCTCCCCTGTACCCCAGCTGCAGCTGCCTAGTCAGCCCATTTCATATACAAAAACCAGGACTTGCTTTTTCTAGAGCTACTGGGTTTCCTGCTTAAAAAAATAAAGAGTAGACACATACAGTTTACCTTACTGAAGTCTTTAGACTAAAAGAGAGCTAAATTGGCATAACAGGTTTCAATGCAACTTTTACTATTCCTTTATTTTTGAAAAACTTCCTTTTCAATGACTGCTCTCAATCAATCACCTAAATAGTTGATTTATAAAAAGATTTAGAGTTTATAAAAATTATGAGGGTCTAGGAAAATGATTTAGTATATGCAAGTTATAAAGATCTGAGGTTATATCCTTAAGCTTAAATAAGCTTAAATAAGTTATAAAAATCTGAGGGAAGTAATTTCAGGTTTAAATTCAAGTTGTAAATGTCTGAAAGAATAACTTAATGTATATTAAAAGTAAAAAAAGTATTTTATATTTTGTCTCTCACTGTGCTATTGTTATATTAAGACTTCAAAAAATTTAGAATTTTATCATTAACCAGTGGAGTTCTGATAAGCTATTAATCTAACTCTTGACCAGACTGACTACTGTTATCATAGTCACAAACTCAAGATTTTAAATTTCCTTTGGTTGTTTTCTAAATATAGACTTAAAAGTGCTTCTCATTATGTTGAAAGTTTCAAATATACAGTCAAGATAAAGATTTTTGCCCTAAACTTCTTAAAGTTTACCTTCTGTCCTTAGTCTATATCCTAGCAGATTTCCAATCAACTAAAGACTGCGAAGTTCTCCAAACACCAACCTCAGGTGGTCTTTCAGGAACTTTCTGAAAAACAGATGTAAACCAGATGCTTCTGATATAATTTCCTACCAGTTTAGCCCCTGCTTCGGGTTAGTATTCCAGGCTGCTCCAGATCTATCCACCCTTTGCTAGCCCCTGGTGGTCCAATACAACCTAGACAGCAAACCAGATGTACCCTGCTCCCTCCTGGCCTCTGCTAGCCCCAGGTGGTCCAATAGAATCTATTCAGCAAACCAAATGTAATCTGCCCCCTCCCAGCCTTTGACCACATTCCAGTATTCCTGGGCCCTAACAATGTCAGTCCCATCTGTGATGCCTATTAGCATACCAAAACTCATGCTGGTCTCCAGGCTCCTTCAGTATGACAAATACCTGTTAAAATAGGAGAGTTAACAAACACTTACTAAATGGGTTAATCAAGAAGGTGGCTGGAATTGGATTGTATGGCTTACTTCATGGCTACCAAATTTTACCTGGATAAGGCAAATGGTTATTTTCTCTGTCTCACTGCTTTATGTATCCTGATGCTCATTTGTAAATGTTAATGCAAAATACTATAGATACCAGGAGCCATAAAATTCAGTTCACCAAGTTATTCTCCTAGAGCCAATGAGGGACTGTAATGGACTAAAATCCTCTCCTGTTACTTCTGGATGTTACCATAGGGGTCCTTGTATCATAAATTGGCTACTTACTTACACACACACACACACACACACACACACACACACACACACACACACACACACACACCCTCAACACAAATAAGATATCAACATTTTCCCTACATGCATGTGAATTGATGACATGATTCATATGATCTAGAGCCAGTGGAAAATGTGATGACTAAACAAACTCCATTTTATGCTAAGTATCCATCTTAATACCCACTAGCCATTTGCCTCTGACTATAGTTCCTGGAAGATTAATTCCCAGTAACCCTGACTCAGTGTCCCTCCACCCACCCAGAAATGTACAACCATGATATTCTACTTATTAAATGATTAACTGCTTTTTGGCTTCTGTAACCTCCTTATATAGACATTCAAGGACCATTTTCAGATCGCCTTGACTACCTAGTCATAGCTGATCAGAGCAGCTCTTGGCTTTCTTGTATAGATACTCAAGGTCTTGTGTTTTTTGCCTTTAAAAATCCTTCCCTTACCACCCTTCCCATTTGCACAGCCATCTCAAGTTTGGCTCAGGGATTATTGTCCTGCTAGTGGCTTTACTAAATTCAACTCATTATAATTCAGATTGAGTATATGCTCTTTGTCTTAGGGGACATGAACTCCATAATATCTTAGTAGATACAGTATTATGAGATTTCTTTTTCTTCATAAATGATTGATGTTTAAGTAGTGACTTATTTAACTATGACTATATGTTCATAATGGACCTATACTTTACTAGTGCTTGTTTTGGCAGACAGTATGTTACTTTCAGGGGAGACCTGGGTGTTGATCTTGGTGAACCAAACACTAATATATCAGAGAAAAATTATTTCTCTAGCCTATGATAACCTTGTCCTTTATGAACACTGCAAACAGCTCCACTGGGAGAAAAAAGGATTTTGAATCTTAAAATGAACCAGGAGCTTCTTCTGGCCTGGCTAGCTTTCTTAGTGCCTGCTACAAATGGAGCTGAGGGAGAAAAGATATCAACAGTCTTACCAATTATTAAACCCAAGAACTACAATGCCAATCTACCAGGAAAGATGTGCCCACTGGGGTAGTATGTCACAACTATATGAGGAATACTCAACTGCTCTCGGATTGGACTTGAGGCATACTACACAGGAAGAAATTCATCTGTTACTGTAAACTGAGTTAAAAAGGAAACACACAGCTAGGAAGAAAATTAGCCCTAGTGGTGGGCTTACTATTTGTATTTAGCTAAATTGACATAGTATCAAACTCTTCTCTATTCATGCTTATTCTTCTAGACAAATGCTCCTATCAGCCCTAATTGGAGAATCTTCTTTGCAGTCAATGGTGGTGAGGCAGAAACTCAGATGCTCACAGTACTGAGAATAATTGACAGTTGAGTGTCCAGCTCTAAAGAAGACATTTATACTATCCTCTCTGTGGCATATGGGACTTCAGAGGACAGGGAGCGAAAGAAATGTAACAGCCAGAACACAGAGAGAATGTCTGCAAAATGCTATATTCAGGGTATGATGCAGCACCACAATCATGATCTCATAACAGCTGTGTTTGTCGGTTTTGGTGCTATATAAGACTGAACCAGTCAACAACAGTTAATTGTGGATCAAGGAGGCACTCCTGGGGCCCCAGCTCTGCTGAACTTTTGAATATGGATGAATTCTTAGGGGCAGCATTAATTGTATTCAGTTGTTTGTCCCTGATGAACACACCAGACTCCAATGGATGATTTAAACCTGTAGCTACACAGTTGTAGAGGTTAAAAATTGTTTGATCATGAAATATAACAAATAGCACAAAAGTAAGAAGAAGGTTTGAAGGAAGAGGGGTAAATGGCAAGAGTGGGAGGGAAATTATAGAGAATGGGACATGAGAATAATCAGAAAGTATTATATACCTGCATGAAATTGTCAAAACCCAAATTAATTAATAAAAGATAAATAAAATAGAAAAAGAATGATTAAAAATAAAATCTGAAAATGGCCTAACCTGAGATGCATAAGTCCCAATGCAAAAAACACAAGAAACATGAAAAAACAAGGTGAAATAACTCCATCAATAATTACTAATCCCATAGTAATGAGTGAATGAGATGAAGTCCCAGACAAGAATTCTAACAAATGATTAAAAGCGTCTGTAAAGAAATCACAAAGAACATGGACAAACTTCTGAATAAATTCTAAGAAAATAAACTTAATGAAATATGAAAGTCAATATAGGACGTGAAAATGGGATTCAGTGAAAAGATAAATACACAGCTATTAAAACTGAAATATTGGAAATGAAAATTTCAGTAAGTCAAATAGAAAGCTACACAACAGCATGGAACAAGAAGAAAACGAAAGCAGGGCTTGAAGACAAGGTACATGAATTGGAACATTAAACATAATGAAAATGATAAATTAATAAGAAAGTATGAATAGAACATACTGTATAATACTACAGAAGAGAAAATATGTGGATCACGGTGGGCATAAAAGGAGAATTTCATGCTAAAGACAGAAAATATTTTCAGTAAAACTATAGAGTAAAAGTTCCCAAATCTAGGGAAAGAGATGACAATCCATATACAGAGGGCTTGGAATGATATATTTCAAGTTCTGAGAGACAACTGCCAACCCAAACCAATATCAGTAAATCAGCAAAACCATCTGTCATAAATGAAGAAAGAAAGCTTTCCATGGTAAAATCAGGCTAAATGAATTTATGAGTAAAATACCAGCTTTGTAAAAGATAATGGAAGGAATCCTTCAAATTAGAGAGTAAGATGACCAGGCTACAAGAAGGAATTAACCATACTCCTGCAGTAGTTAAACGAGGGACTGGAAAATAACAAACACTCCAAAATTAACAAAATGAAGCATCTATGTGAATACCAGCCTGATTTCTACATGCTCTGTAACTCAAGTATGTGTCTTTTTTTTTTCAACAACAGAGGGTAACCAAGAGCATGGAAATAGTCTATAATGTCCTTGGGACCTCACTGGCTACCAACTGCAAAAGAAGTAGCCCATTCTTCTCACTGGGAATATTTGTTAGCCCTAGTAGTGGCATTGCTGCCATACCATAAAGCAATTTGGAGAAGAAAAGGAATCTTGAGGCAGGAACTGAAGCAAAGACCATAGAAGAATACTGCTTAGTGGCTTGCTACCTGGTTTCCATCAAGTCGCCTCTTTTTTTCCCTTTTATTGAAAATAGATTATTTTCTCACATAATATATACTGATTACCGTCTCCTGTCCCTGTACTCCTCTCCACCTCACCTTCCATTGGAATCCATTCCCTTTCTGTCTGTCCTTAGCAAAGAATAGGCTTCTAAGAGATAATAATAAAATGCAACAAAAATGAAAGTTACAACAAAAACTATTACATTGAAGTTGGACAAGACAAATGAACAAAAAGAAGGCAACCCAAGAGAAGGCACAGGAAACACAGACCCACTCATTTGCACACTTAGGAATCTCATAAAAACAGTAAACTCAAAATAATGACATACATGCAGAGGACCCAGTAGTGCAGACCTGTGCAGGCTCTGTGCTTGCGACCTCAGTTTCTGTGAGTTCCTATGCGCTTTGCTCATGTTGATTTAGAAGGCCTTGTTTTCTTGGTGCTCTTCATTCCCTCTAGAGCTTACACTCTCTCTGTCTTTTCTTTTGTGGGGTTTCCTGAACCCTGAGGGAAAGGATTTGATGGAGGTCTCCCACTAGGGCTAAGTATTCCAAGGACTCACACTGTCTGTGTAATGTCTGTATCTTTCCCCATGTGCTGCAGGAGGAAGCTTCTCTGATGATGAATGAGCAAGGAACTGTTTATATTTGTCTTTTTTTTTAGCCTTTATGCCTTCCAGCACCACTTGCCTAGGGGTAGCACTTCTATATCAATCTTTAATCAAGAAAATTCCCCAGGCACACCACTCCAGAGACTTTACCCAAAAGACTCCAACATGTCACAGAGATTCTTGCACGTCAATGTTTATTGCTGCACTTTCTCCAGCTGTAATGTACAGAACCAGTGTCCCACTATGTATGTATGTATGTATGTCTCTTATTTGTGGATCTTAGACTTTATATAAATACATGAACTAACATGTATATATGATGTGAAAGTAGAAGAAAAACTATCTAGGGAAACAAATGGTACTAAAGATTGTTAGGGGAGAAAAAGAAGAGTATAAATGTATGGGGGAATATGCTCAATATGGCAATATGATATGCCATTATGAAAATGGCCTTATGTGGCTGGAGAGATGGCTCAGTTGTTAAGAATGCATATTTCTCTTTGCAGAGGACAGAAGTTCAGTTCCCAGCATCCAAGTCTGATGGCTCACAATTATCAGCAACTTCAGCTTCAAGGGATCTGATGTCCTCTTATGACCTCTGTGAACACTTGCACTCACCATGTGTCTATATCCATATAGAAACAAACATACATAGACACAGGCACACATACACACACACACACACACACGCCATTACAAATAAAATAAATCTTTAATAATATCTATTTTTACTTGTTATGTGTATGAGTGTTTTGCCAGCACACATTCTTTTTGTGTACTGTGTACATATTAGGTGACTATGAGCCACCATGTGAGTGCTGAGAACCCAACTCAGACCCTCTGCAAAAATAGCAAGTGCTCTTAACCACAGAGCTATGTCTCCAACCCCCAAATAAAGTAAATCTTTATTTTAAAAATGAAAATGTCCCCATGTAACAGTGTATGCACAATGAATCTACACAAGAACACTTTTTAAAAGCAACCACAGTCCACGGCTTTGGTACAGGCAATTACTTCTACCACTGCTACAGGCAATTCTAGCTTTGCTGTGCCCTCTGCTCCCTTGCAATGGATTAAATAAACTTGTCCTTTTAGACTTGGGGAAAAAAGCCTTCCCAGGTATTTCATTATTTGACTGGACATTTTTCAAATTTCCTTATTCTTTAAGTTCAAAATGTTTTTGTACAAATATTTCCAATATCCATTAAGTCCTATAGAATAGGGCTAAAGGGAAAAAGACTTCTTCAAGACCTAACTCTTATGAGCCAGAGTCAGGTTGGATTTCCTTTTTCTACTGTTTACTGTAGTCATCCATGAGTGCAAATTTGCTTCCTCAGCCTGAGCTAAATGCTCTTCCAAGACAAGTACCTGCTTTCCCCCTGTCCATTCATGTAATATAATATTTAGTCCAGGATTGCAAGAATCATTCGCATTTGCCTTCTTCATATCACTACTGATTTCAAGGACCATGAACGCGAGAGCTGTATAATAAGCCCAAATGATGCTGCTTTTCGGTCTTTTTTGCTGGTTTTGTTTTCTGTCACCAAGGAAATAATTGTTAAAAAGGCAAAAAAATGCATTTTTCCTTGACTATAAACGTGAAGAAACTTGGGAATTTGTTCTGCAACTCATAATCCTAGGAGATCTCTTTATTCTCCTACTTTGTACCACCAGTCTGGTGTATATAGTAAGTTCTAGCTAATGAGGTGTCACGGGAGTAGTCAATGTGGGTCATTATTCTCCTTTCTCTCTTTATTGGACCATATACATTAACACACATTAATCTAAGCTTTGTGTCTTTTGATTCTGTAAATGTTTTAAAGAAAATAAATAAAGACACATTAGGGAGCTTTTAAA
Organism: Cricetiscus sungorus; assembly: GCA_030556225.1. Lineage (NCBI taxonomy): Eukaryota > Metazoa > Chordata > Mammalia > Rodentia > Cricetidae > Cricetiscus > Cricetiscus sungorus. Next base: position 60,766,457 of record JANBXA010000726.1, on the reverse strand, counting down.
CCCAAAACATTTCTGCCTGACTGGCCTCTATTCAGCAAGTTGTCCACATTTTCTAATAAGATTTGAATCTTACTCAGTTCTTCTGTATAAACAACCCATATATTGACCAATAGTTGGCTGGGTATATGGGAAGTCACAGCCCCAAGATGGCGCCTGGCTGGATGCCAGGTAGTTCGCGCTTAGCTGTAAACAAGCCTTATTTGAAAGTGCTTGATGGATCTGGTGCGCTTCCTCCTTCTGTGGCCTATCCGGGATCAACAGGTGGCATGAGCTGATTGGGCTGTGAGCACATTTAAGGGCTTGCTGGGGCTGGGAGAAGTGGAAGCTGATGGGAGCAGAGGAAGCTGATGAGAGAAGCAGCAGAAGCTGATGGGAAGAGAGTAAGCTGATGGGAGAAGCAGTGGAAGCTGATGGGAAGAGAGTAAGCTGATGAGAGAAGCAGTGGAAGCTGATGGGAGAAACAGAAGCTGATGGGAGCAGATGAAGCTGATGTACAAGGATCCTGAATAAAACTGCTTGAAGAAGAGTCGTGGTTGCGTGTTTCCTTGCAGGTTGAGGTAGGCGCGCAACATGGGTACATTTCCTATATAGAAATAATATTAAATCATTCATGGCTCCTAATTTCAGTGCCATAGTATCCTGATTGTACTTTTAGTCAAACTTCTAAGGTGTCTGTCAGACATAGGCAAACTCTCTGCCACCTCTTTTCAGGTCGTTGTGGAAAGGTAAGTCTTCTGATCTAGCACTTTCCTGAGAAGTTAGTCCTCTTATCCATTTCACAAAAAACGGTTTTCATACTTTCCCACTTTCTTTATATCCTGACTTCAAACCACATCACATACTAGAATAGGCAAGAATTTATATGGCCGCTCTTTAAGGTTAATTCATGGTTTAGAAGTTATTCTGGTGTTCACTGCTTTGTTAGTGTTTAAACCTCACTAGTCCAATCCCCTCCCCCTGAAACCCCACTTACCTCCCCTCTCGTGTACCTATTCTTATACCAGCCTCCCAGGATTCTGACTAGTGAATGCTCTAGGTTAAGCAGAATGTGGACAATAAAGAAACCCAACACTTTTTGATAGAGAAGTCCTAGTCAATGAACTATAGGAAAATTGCAGAAGATAATCTTATATATCAAAAATAGCATGCAGTTGAAAGGTCTGCTCTGGGTAAACATGCTGAAGATTCAAATAGATCCAAATAAGGAGTTTGTAATACTAAATTATCATCTACAGATATATCACTCTTTCTGCCCATTCATTTATTTTAAAACAGCCTATATATTCCATCTAGGCACTGTGTAAGATATTGAAAATGCTGGCCAGAATATTTTTTCAGGGAATGTATACTCCAGTGGGAACTACAGGAAATTGAAAATGTAATGCAGTATGATCTGTGTTATCAGAAAATGGAATGTTTACACTGAGTTTACTGGAAACTCATAAAAGGGACACCTGACCAGGATTTGTGTTTCAATGTAGGCTTCTTCAAGGAAGTGACATCCAATCTGAAACCTAAAGAATGAATAATTATTGCACAGGCAACAGGAGAAGAGAGAGTGTTCTTTCCAGTGTGGTTTGGCATGTGCAAAGATTATAGAAATAGAAAGTCTGCAAAGTTCAAGAAAATGTGTGGATTTTGTAATATTTATCAAGAGTAAAAAATGGTACAGCAGACCTTAGGAGCCAATAGCAGAAGCAAAACTTAATGGAATTTAATTGAGCTAGATGTTATTAATACTGTGAGATACACAAAATTTGAGTTTGAACCAAAAGACTTGGGTAAGATCTTTTTAGCGATGAATCTTCTCCCACAAAAAATTAGCATTAGACAGAGGGCAGAAATATGAGGATGTCTAATGGTGTTACTGTTTTCTGAAAAACATAGAATATTCATTAAACAAAGTTTAGTATATTATTTAGTACAAGGAAAGTTTCTCAATTAAAATCTCATGCTTATGGCACAGTTCTGAATGATTTAATTTCCTGTAGGGAAAATAATTAAGAAAACAAGGGAAAGATCTGGCGAACATAGAAGAATTTGGTGGTCAAGAAAGTTATCTAACATGACTGTAGAAAAGGATCAAAGATATCAGGGATGGTAGGAAGGGTGTAGCTTCTCTCACTTTCCCTCTATTTATATTACTAAGTTCCCAGGGGGAACTGCTTAATAGAAATGGTGTTTGTTTCTGTTTTTGAACCCATATTATTCAAATCTCTCTGATATAATGAACAATCCACAGAGAATAGTAAAACTGCTACACTGGAAGTCTAAATGTCCTATATCCCAATTCTCCTCATGCTGTTGAAAACTAGTTATCTGTGAACAAATTTCCTAACATCTCTGATTTCAACATCTTCTCTGTGAAATAAAAATAAATGTATCTCACATCTCTAGTTTGTACACCACAATATTTTATGTGTTTACAAGATAGTCAGTTGAACAAATAATACGACTCCTGTGTGATGGCGAATATTGACTATGAACTCGACAAGATCTACAATCACCTAATAGATAAATTTCTGAACATATCTATGAGGGAGCTTATGTTTTGGGTTAATGGGGGTGGGAACATCCACCCTAAATGTGAGTGCCTCTAATCCATGGGCCTGTGTCCCACATCAAATGAAAAAGAAGAAAGCTAGTACAGCACCAGCACTCATCCCCCTCCCCCACTTCCTGGATGCAACGCCACCTCTTGCTTCTGCTAGCATTCACTTCTTCACCATGATAGGCTGTGCCCTTGAATTGTGAGCCAAGATCAGATGTTTCTTCCTTATCTTGCTTTTCCAGATATTCAATCACAGCAGTGAGAAAAATGACTAATATACTTTGTCCTTTGGTGTCTCCAAATCTATATACATATGGCTGATTGTCAGATATAGTACCAATGGCAAAATCCTTATGAGAAATACAGCCTTTTTTGCAGGAGAAGAGTGATAAAATTGTTAGTTCAGGGAAGACATAAATTGCTCTTGTCAAGGATAAGATGTGATCATAGACTGGGATGACATAATTATGAAGGACAAAATGACCAAGTTGAGCCAATAAGAGAATATGCAAGCTTTATTTAAGGGCATAGCAAATGGCCCACAACTGTGGGATCAAAAGTTCTTTTTGGGAAAGTTCTCATTTTAAAAGTATTTTTATGAATATGTATTCAACATATTAATGACATTCAGTGTAATACATGTGTATGGATAATCCAGCCTCCATTTGTGCACTGCCTGAAGGGTTACTTACAAAGAGCAGCCACATCACCAGAAAGCCCACCCCAAGCTGAGTGACTTCTGGAAGACTGCAACTCTGGAGCTTTCTACAAAGCTTGTAGCTTGCAGGAAGCTTGATTGTCCCAATATTTATCTCCTTCTGCAGTTTGGCTAGTCAGAGTCTTTATCCTTTGCAACTAAAGACTAAACATTTTCCTACCTACAAAGCAAAAATGACCTTAAAATAATATAAACTCCAACTTTATGGTATCTGTGAATCCTTCCTCTAGGAGAAGGGATTGGACTTTAGCATGGACTGAAGAACTAATTCATGTGATATGTGGGAAGATTTTTTTGTTAAGGATAAGGCCTGTTTGAGAAGAGCCATTAGCAAATAGTAGAATAACTGAGGGATGTGTAGCGAGCTAGCAAGTAGGGTAACTAACTGTTCTGTCTCCTGTGATAGGTCATCTGTTTTCCAAAGGAGATTTGGGTGTGTTCTATAGTCAATGTGAAGTGACTGAAAACATATATTTGTGGTACATGTTGAGGAATGTGGACTCGATTGGGAAAACCACTGAGACAGCAACATAGTTCTAGGGATCAGTCATCTCAAAATGGCAATAGACTAAGGGAAAATTGTAGAGTCATGAGAAAATGGCTAGAATTGAAATTCCCTTTTTAAAGTTGGAATCAACATAGTGCTTACTCCCTGCCTTCATTAGGTAAAGGAAGTCAGCAGCCCTGCTAGGAATGGCCATGTTTTGAGTACAGCAGGGCCTCTCTATCATGCTGCAGTTGAAACCCTGCTCCAGACCATAGCTCTAGAGATTGCCTGTTAGATTAATGTGCTCTGAGCCTTACCACATAGTCTCAAGGAAGCTTGTCTTTCCAGAACCTTCATTTGATCTTCATGCTTTCCTGAAATTCTTCCCAAAGATCTTCTCAGCCTCTAGTACAGCAGTTCTCAACCTGTGTAGGAGTGAACAACCTTTCCCAGGGGTCACCTAAGACCACCAGAAAACACAGATATTTACATTATGATTCATACATAGAAGCAGCAACATTATAGTTATGAAGTAGCAATGAAAATGATTTTATGGTTGGAGGTCACTCCAACATGAGGAAGTGTACTGAAGGGTTGAAGCACTGGAAGGTCGAGAAGCACTGCTCTAGTCCATCCCCCTGTTCATCAGACACAACTTATCAAATACTTCCTCTTACCCTTATCAGGATAGTGGGATTGTGCTTTGGCTAAAGGTTAATCCTAGATAGCCTGAAGAATAAGCTACAACAGGGAAGGTGATAATGTTGGTTTTATTTAAATCTATTAAATCATGTGGCCCCTTTGGGATCTGACTGCTGTCTATACTGAGTGGCTGCAGAGAGCTAGAAGAGTTGGTTTTTCAATATGATCAAGAACCATTAATTTGTCACAATAAGCAGAGGAGGTGCAAGAAAAAGAGAAAAATACCAAACTTACTGTGTTCTAAAATTCAGGCAGTTTAAATGTGTCTAGGTAATTGTCATTCAAAGAAGACTGATAATTTTAGCCATTAGAATGGAGACCAGTGAAAGCACAGGGATTAGGAAACCATTTTTTGTTTTGTTTGTTTGTTTTAGGGGATGGTGACTATACCCAAAATCAACACAAATGGAAACAGACTAATAGTACAGGCAAGGTTGATTTCAACTGGAAGATGATAACCTGAGACTTTCAGAATTTTGTGTAGAAAAAGCAAGCAGCCAGTTATGTGATGAGTGCTCATAAGGTTTTCTTTTTTAATGTGTATGAAATACTGCTGCTTCCTAGTATTATAGTAGACACACTTTCCCCTATTTTTTGTTGAGTTCAAAAACAATAGCAGAAACACTGCTAGGCATGGTAGCTCAAATCAGCTAAGCAGACTCTTTGAGGTAGAAAGAAGGGGCTGGAACCTTGGAGCCAGATTGGAGGGGAGGTGCTTAACTCCCCCGTTTCTTTTGGCCTTATGTATTCCAGGCTTGGAGCTGTAGAAAAAGCAGCAACCTGTAAACAACAGTAAGTGCAGACCAAAAATAAAATGAAACAAAAGTACCATATAAAAATTCTGTTCTCTTTACTGGACTCCACAAGACAGACATCATTTCCCCCATTTTCCAGATGGTAGAACAGAATTGGAAATGTTACATGCCCACGTTTTCATAGGATGGTCGTAATCACCATTTCTATGTTGTCAGTACTTCGGAGAAGAGACCTAAAATAGTAAAATTTTACATCAATCTTTAAATCTATTTTTTAACTTCCCATGCATTCCTTTAAAAAAATCTTTTGTCTATTGCTAATTTAATTTTTATAGTTTTCAGTTATGCTTTATTATTGTCTTTATAAACCTGAAAAAACTTTTCCTAGAGGGGAAAAAATATTTTCTTTAAACAAAAGACCAGGAAAGAGTGTCAGGAAGATTAAAAAACAAGCAGACAAACAAACAAACATCTTTTAGGGACAAGAAAGATGGCTTTCCAGGTAAAAGAACTTCATATGTAAGACTGATCTCTTGAGCTTGATCCCTTGAGCCGAGTAAAAATTTGAATGTAGAGAAACTCATCTCTCTTCCCAGCACTCTTATGGACAGAAGCCTATGGGCCAGCTAGCTTGGAGTATGGAGGTGCAGCAACAAGAGAGACCCCACCTTGGGCCAATGAGATCGCTCTGTGTATAAAGGAAAGCCTGATGACCTTTGTTTGATCCCTAGAACACATGTGAAGATGGATTGAGGAAAGCAGATCAATAAACTTACTCTGATCTCCACATATGTACACACACATACACAAATAATGATAATAATAAGTAATAAATAAAAATTAAACTGAACATAGACCTCATCTCAAGGTAGAATGAGAGAACCAACTCTGAAAAGTTGTCTTTTGATCATCAACTTTTAGATAACAACAGCTCTATATTAGCTAAAAAGCCATAGAAAGACCATAACCCTATACCCAGCCAATGCCAAAAAAAGAAAGAGGACAGAAGGAAGGGAGGGAGGGTGGGAGGGAGGGAGGGAGGGAAGGATAGAGCAAAAGAAGGGGGAGAGAGGGAGAGAGAGAGGGAGAGAGAGAAGGAGGGAGGGAGGAAGGGAGGGAGGAAAGAAGGAAGGAAGGAAGGAAGGAAGGAAGGAAGGAAGGAAGGAAGGAAGGAAGGAAAAAAGGAGAAACCCAGGACAGGAATCTAAACTCCTATCTTCACTGGGTTATAGCAGTATATACCAATTTCTCTGCCAGTGTGTTGTCTGTAGGGAGCCCAAGATTTGGTCCCAACCAAGTGTTGTTAAATAATACATACTTCCCTACCATGGTGTTTTCAGGAGGAAAAGTGTAGAGCAAGAGCTTATGCGTGCACCCTGACACAATGAGGTTTCTTCTTTCTTCCACACTCAAACAATAATGTAGAAGATCAAGTAGTCCCTATGAAGCAATAATGATGTTTCCCTTTCTGTAGTATCAATTCAGACCTAGACTTGTGTTCAGAACTGGCATGCAAGAATGGAGTGTGACATTCTCACTTCTTCCCTCTAGAAAGGTGTCAGAATATTATTGGATGTTAGCATCTTAACGTTAGGGCCCAGTAACAATGAGCCATGTGTCTGCCATGTTGTCATTTGCCATGGTTGGGAACAGTATCAAGGTAAAATTCTTCCTTATAACCTAGTGGACATCAGTGGGGAGTTATAATGGCCTGAAATTTCCAATCCTTTCCTTCAGGTAGCAATAGAGGCCAAGTGGGGAGCCTACAAGTAACAAATGTCAGTACTGACTGTCTCCCTGCTAAGATGCCATCTGAGGAATGCAGCTAAACTCTGGGGTTGAAACAATATCTGGAGCCTCAAAACATAGTGTACTACTATACCAGTTTTGATTGATTATCACTCATATCAAGAAACAGGAAGATCTCAAATAAGTAGAAAAATACAATCAATAGATTTAAACACTGAGGTGAGGTACATTAAAATTACCTGGCATAAAATCTAAGCACACAAGTTCCTAAAAATACCCCTGAGATATAAAAACTAGAGTCTCAGAAGAGATACAAAAGATGTCAATAAGATTAAAATCCAAATATTACAAGTGGAAAATACAATAACAAAAGTTAAAGATTCAATGTATGGGCCCAATAACAGAACAGAAGGAACAAAAGAAAGATTCAGTGAACTGGAAAACTAAATAGAAATGAAACAAGATGGCAAAAGGTTAGTGCAACAAACCCTTTATGATTCTTTAAAGCATCTAATTGGTACAAAAGGAGTGATTCTTAAGCCAGGAATTCATTCTGTTTGTCCTGTGTATAATATTATAGCATCTAAAATATTAAACAGGTTCTATTTTTAAAATTTGTTTATTTAATGTAGAAGCAAACTTATTTTACATATCAACCCCAGTTCCCTCTCACTCCCATCCTCCCATGCTCCCCATGGATCCCCCAACCCACCTCCCATCCATACCCGAGGGAGGGTGAGGCCTTCCATGGGGGATCATCAAAGGCTGTCACATCATCTGAGGAGTGTCTAGGCCCTTTTAATCAGGTTCCTTTTGAGAGAAGTTTCCTGTAGAATATTGGCAGTAGTCATAAGGCCCTACAAACACAATTATCAAGAGCAAGTTATTTTGCAAAATATTGGTAAACTGGTTACAAAATTTTACAAAAATAAGCTTAAATTAAGTACTTGTTTACTGATTTGCCAATACCCAATACCTTTTAATTACCAGGTGGCACTGTTTGGGGTTCCTAGTTTCTGCCACAGCCCCCAGTGTGGGATCAAATCAGTCCAACCAGGAAAAATCTTATTCTGGCAATGAGGGACAGTAGGGAACAAACTACTAGAAGCTTAATCAGCCGTGTCTTCAGAGAATATTGTTCAGAGAGAAGGGAGGATTTTGTAAGAATTGAAATGAAGTCATGCTGAGCATGGTAGTGCTTGCTTAAAATCATAGCACTTGGGAGGCTGTAAAAGGATCGTTAAGATTGAGGCCAGCTTAGGCTTCATGGAGAGATCCCATCTCAGTCCAACAATATGGAATTGCTTGTGCCAGCCCTCCAAAAAGTAATGAGGGGGGAAGGAGAGATAACAGCCTGGCAGTTGAGAGCACTCGATGCTCTTGCAGAGGATTTGAGTTTGGTTATTAGTATCCATGTCAGGTAGATTTCAATTGCTTGTACTCCAGCCCCAGGGGACCACATACCCGCTTCTGGCCTCTTATGGGAACTCATGTAAACGTAACACTCACACAGGCATACGCATACAAATAATCAAAACTAAACTAAATCATTTTAAAAAGTAACTAAAAGCTAGGAGATTATAAAGGACTAGCTCTTATGCACAGCTACCTTACTCTAACTTAATATGTTCTGATTGTGGTTCACACTTGCATTATGTCCATGCTATTTAAGACACAGATACATTCGACTTCAAGATTGTAACTAGCATGGCAGAGATGAACATAAGGAGACACTGTGACATACTGCTAAAACAATGAGCCCCCAAGAAACTGGAATCTGCCCCACCCAAAGAATCTCATGCTTTGGAAAAAGAAAGCCTAAAGCCTGTGTTAGTCAAAGGGGAAACTTTTCTACTAGAAAGAGATTTACAGTTTGTCAGAATGTCTTACAGGAGATACAGTGATGGGTCAATGATATGTGAGACCACAACTTGACTGTGAAGGAACTGCTTAGATATGGGGGTCCTCTACTAATTTTTCTTATGTCACGATCCCTTAGATGGACTTGAGGAGTCACTGGGTGTCTGTCCCTCTTTTAATGTGACTTTTCTGCTTTTCAAAAGAAGAAAGAAAGAAAAGAGAAAGAAATATAAAAGAAAAAATTAGCAATCTTAAAAAAAAAAGAGAGAGAGAGAGAGAGAAAATAGGCAGAAAGAATACCTGAGACACTGGATATGGTGGTGCACCCATGCAGTCAGCTACTTGGGACATTCAAGCAGGAGACTTACAAGTTAGGGATCAGCCTGGACAACATAATGATAACTGTCTTAAAATAAAATGCAAAAGAATGAAATCACACACACACACACACACACACACACACAAACCCTAAGGCAAATGTGGGACTATTGTAGAAGATCTGATAGTCATGTCATCAGAATCCCAACACTGGAGAAAGTGGCAGTGAAAATTTAAAGAAATAATGCCAAGAAACTCACCAGTCAAGAAACATAAACTACAGAGTCAAAAGACTGAGGGAATTTTATGTATAAATATAAGAAATCCAAAATGCCAAAAAAACCCTTCATACCAAATACATTTTAGTCAGGCTTTTGAAAATGGTACACAAAAGCAATGTAGAAAGTAGTGACATCAGTGGTATACTCCATAAAAAGGGTTTATTTCAGTTTACAACTCCCAATCATACATAATCCATCATTGAGAAAAGTCAGGGCAAGAACTCAAGGTAGAAACCTGGAGGCAGGAACCGAAACAAAGACTGGCGAAGAATGCTGCTTACCGGCTTGCCCTTCCTGTTTTGCTCAGCCTAATTTCTTATACACCATAGGACCATCTGCCTAGGGGTATCACTACCCACAGTGAGCTAAGTCTACCCATGTCAATCATTAAACAAACAAACAAACAAACAAAAATGGCCCCACAGTCTTGCCTAAAGGGAGTTTGATGGAGGCAATGCCTTGATTGAGACTCCCCCTTCCCACATGACTTCAGCTTATGTCAAGTTGACAAGAATCTAACCAGCACAGCAGTGTGTAACATATGTGAAGCCTTAATTTTTATTCTCTGCTTCTCAAACCAATGAGCCAGATGAAAATCTCTTACTTAATACTTTAAAAGCCAAACTGCTGAAAAAAATGTTCAAAGGCCAGGAAAAGATAGATTCTTCATAGGTGTAAAGAAGAGGCTATACAAATGACAAAGACACATATGAAAAGATAGTTAACAGTACAGGGCACTTGAGGAATGTAAGTTAAAACCAGAAAGTGGTATGGCTTTGTATGTATAAGAATAGTTAAAATGAATATATATATATTTATATATTGACAACACTCAATCTCAAAAGCACGGGGAGAAAGTATGCAGCAATTTGGAGTGTAAATGACAAGGCCCTTCTGGAAAACAGCTTGAGAAGTTTTAAATCCTAAACATTAAACTGCTGTATGATTTGCTAAGTTTATTCTAGGAGATTCATCCTGGAGCAATGAAAGCTAATCTACACACAGAAACCTGAGCATGAATGTTATAACCGCTTTATTTGTCATAACCTGAATTGGAAATGACTGAAATCTTTAGAAGATGGATAGTTAAACTCTGGTACTTCCAGAGTATGGAACAAAAAGGAATTAACAGTTAATCTAGTCAATGACCTGCCTGTAGGTCCAAAGGATTATGCGCATGAAATGGGCCAATCCAAATGGCTTATGTCATGTGTTATTCCATTTCTATAACGTTATTGAAATGACAGAACTATAGGTATGGAGAGCAGATTAGTGGTTGCCAGGGTCAAAGGAGAGGGGAGCAGGAGGAAAACATGTGTAGTTATTTTAAAAAGCAACGTGGAGAGTTTGTGCAATAATGGGAATGTTGTACATCTTTCTGTATCAACATCAGTATTCTTGTGATAATCTACTCTTTTATTTGCTTTTTTCATTTAAATTTTAAAAAATCTTATTTTACATACAAATCCCAGTTCCCTGTCCCTCCCATCCTCCCATGCCTCGACCGACCTCCCCATCCCATGCCCCATCCACTCCCCAGCGAGGGTGAGTCATCCCATGGAGGATCATCAAAGTCTATCACATCATTTGGGGCAGGGCCTAGGCGCTGATGATGGATCTGTTTTGTATGTTGTTACTATAGTGGAAAACTGGGTAAAAGGGCCATAGGATATCTATATTATTTCTTACAACTACGTGTTACTACAATAATTTAGCTGAACTAAGTGCAAATTTGAATTTAAAATGTTCTTCTCTATATTCCTTTGTCAATTCCTCATAACACATTTCCAGTTAAAAGTTGGATTGATAAGCCTTTGAAATGTTGTGGACAGATGTGTGAGAAGTCCAGAAAATAAAAGTGGGAAGGGAAACACTCCATATGAAGAATATAGTATCTATTTGAAATTTCCTGTCCATTGTCTCTTACAGTTAAAGCCCAATCCCAGCTACATCCTGAAGTAAAGTTGTCTCTTGTTAGTCAACACTGCCTCTAGTGTCAGAGTAATTGCAATGCACTTTGAGTTACGTATTCCTGCCTGGAGACCACAAGAAGATACTCTCCAGATCTGACTGACCGGCAAGAAAAAAAAAAAAAAAAAAAAATCACCCACAAGACTAGCTGCACATTCTTATTTTGAATAGAAACAGATGTAGAGAGTCATATTTCAGGACCTCATCTAGCTGAGCTGGTATTCAGGAAATACCTAGGGCTTCTCTAGCCTGTATGTCAAAACCTAAGCAGCAGAAATCCTTTCAAAAAAAAAAAAAAAAAAAAAAAAAAGGTTGGGCTGCATTGCTAAATAATTGAAAGAGATTTGAGGTCTTTATGTTAGATTTAGTGGTTTCTATGGTCGCAGACATGTAACTGGCTTTAGTGTGACTATATTCCCCCACCACTGGAGCTGTGGCTAGACCGGTTTTTCAGGCAGTTCTGTTGCAGAACCTGTAGTGGAGTCTGGTACATTATGAGAGTTGTCAAAAATAGATATGCACATTTCCTTTGTAAAATTATATGGTTAAATAGCTACCTTTTAGTTTGTTGTTGTATACAGTGGAGGGAATTCAGGAAGATCAATGATCATATTTAGCTCTTCTGTATACAAGGTCTTTTCAGTTACAAAAGTGCCATTTTATCTGGGGCCAGGTCAGATAAAGGAATGGAATGTGGACTGCATTCCCTACGTGTGTTGGCTCTGGAGACTTCCTAACAAGTTCAGGAAGGAAGAGGCACCAGAATAATAAGGATGCTCTCTCATCCTTCTTATGTTTGTAGAGGCATGTCTGTCTCGTATCTTCAGGAAGCTGGAAAGTCCTTCTGAGGCAGAAATCTGAATTCTTAAATGCCTTTACTCATTGTCCCTCTCTCTCTCATCTAAATGTCATTTCCTCTATCATTTTACTTCCTATCTCTGAGGGCGTTGTCAGAGAATGAAAACAGAGATGTGGGGAAACACTTCATTCTAGGAACTGTAACATTTATTAGACACATCCTTTCCCATCACTCTTGAAGCCAAGTCCCAGATGTTTCAGAGTGGATCTTGTGGTTATTTCTTAGGCAATACTGCCTCTAGTGTTAGAATTGTTTCACGGCATCTTGAATTGTACACTGACAAGAAGCTACTATCCAGGCATGTCCCTGAACACAACAGGGATTAATAGAAAAACTTCCATAAGCTAGCATCTTACCAGAAAAGGGAAAAGTCAGTACAAAGTTCACAGAAAGCACTAAAGTTGTTTAGGAAACTTGCTTTGGTATCAGTGTTGCAAAGAAGAGAAACATGTTATTTGTACTAATAGATAGTTGAATGGAGGAAGACAATTCATGTCTGGTCAGAGGGTCCGTCAGATGATTTAAGAAGTGGAAGGATCATAGATATATGGGATATACTTTGTGATAGGATGAATATGGAAGTACCAGACTTGGTGACTAATGTATGCTTAATACAAGTATCTTCTAATTCATCTGGCAGAAGGGTTGTGAGCAAGAGAGTGAAAAGATGCATCCATCCGGTCTATGGCTTTAATATATAATCAAATACAAAAAGATGCAGTGGGTGTATTAAGAGGTTTCCTGTAGGTGGGGTACTTTTTAGTATTTTGTTAGTGGTGATATATGAATTATGATCTTAATTGGATTTCAGAAAGTTGATAAAATAGTTGAATAATGAGAATGAAGAAAACATTGTATTTTACATTATTCTTTCTTCACAGGTTAGAATTTCAGTCTTATTACATAAACATTCTGCTTTGTTTCCAGCTAGGTATTACATTTATTAGATAGATATATACATAGTCTATGATGTGCAATAATAATATGTGGTCTAGGGTGATAAGATAGAGAGAAGACCCTTTATAAATAGCAGATGACAGGCAGAGGGCCTAGGCATGACAAGCTCAAATGGACTCATGGGGGTTTAGATAGATATTTTATATTTAGACCCAAAGTCAAGTATTTGTCAGTTGCATGACTGCTGAGAATTTGTGGGGAGCCTATTCTAGTTCAGTCTTTTGAAGCAACATGTAGTAAGCCACAAAGAAACAGTTATCAACTTGTACCTCAGCTTCATACAAACCACACAATTTGTGTGGAGATTAGATGAAAACGTTGTTAGGTCCCCAAAATGTCCCTGTGTACCAGGCTTTTTCTTTTGGGCCACCAACCAGCTCCCAAATAATTACTTAGAGACTTATTTTAGTTATGAATGCTTGTCCTAACTTAGGCTCGTTTCTAGCTAGCTCTTTTAACTTAAATTAACTTCTTTCTCTTTATCTGCCTTTGCCTTGGGGCATTTTTAACTTTTCTTTCTGTGTGTGCTGGCTAGAGGCTTCATGGCTGGTCCCTGGCTTTCCCCTCGTTCTCTCCTCTTTTCTTCTTTGGTTCTTTTTGAACCTAGATTTCTCCTTCAATTTATTCTTTATCTCTGTCATCCCAGCCTATCTTTTCTCCTGCCTAGCTATTGGCCACTCAGCTCTTTATTATACCAATCAGGTGCCTTAAGCAGGCAAGATGGAACAGCAATATGTCTTTACATAATTAAACAAATGCAGCATAAACAAAAGTAACACATCTTTACATAATTAAAGTAGTATCGTGTATCAAAGACAAATGTAACACATCTTTGCCTAGTTAAAATAATATTCCACAACATCCCTGCATAGTTTATTTGGCTTGGTGGCTTGGTGGTTCTTATTGAGTTTAAAAATACCCCCCTCCACTCACGTGTACAAAAACTTAATGTTTGAGGACATATTTTCTTATGTTTTAATCAAACTTCTCAATGCCTCAGTTTTAAAACCTCATAATATCATCTTCCTTGTGTAGAAATAGTCAGAGGAGGATCTGAATTTCTAGGATATGGTACATTGGACTAGTCCCAGATTTAGCACTATAGAGAGCGGTACATAAGGGAATTTCCTTAGGTATTTTTCTTCAGCTTTAACTAAGACTTTTGAGGAATCTGATCTGTATTTTCCTCATGAGCTCTCAACATTTCCCTGAAAAGTCCTTTAAAGTTTCCCATTGTCAATAAATTTTGTAGTTCCATTCTTTTTGTATGGGCTAAAGAATATAAACTAGGTAACAGAGCTCCCTTTGTGAGATTTGGTCCTTCATCATAGCTTGCATTATCTACAATTGTGTATTGAGTCTCCCCTTGTCACCATCATTATTTCCTCAGTTAAACTTCCAACCCTCCCCTTCACTGTCCCTCCGTGTGTGATTGTGTGTGTGTACTCTGTGTCATTAAGAATAGTGAAAAATAAGGATCAGTTATGCCATGGAAGATCATTCCATAGTTTGTAGAAAACATAAGGAGAAAATTGAAGTGGGTAGAAGCTATTTTATTTGATATTTAGTTATTTGAGAAGATTAGGATGCAGAATGTGGAAATATACGGTAGTTTATGGAGGAGGGTTGTATTTATTAATTATTCATGTTTTATTCATGCATTCTGCAATGCTGTTAGATATTATCATTTCCATATAAGAAGCATATAGCCTCTGTTTTCAAAGAGATTAACCTGTGACAAAATAGAATCATAAACTCAACACATGAGTTTACTCATTCTAATAATATTAAACAATACTAAATTCTGTATACCATGCTCAGAACTGTCCTAAGTGTTCTACATTGAGCTTTTCATTTACTCATAATAATATGAAAGTGTCTCTGCAGACACCAGGGTCAGCAGAATAATGACTTGCATGAGGCAAAAAGGAAGTTGGTTCTACACAACTTAGTAGCCCAGTGTTGGTTCAAACTTCGAGTGTCTGACACTAGAGATGTTACTGTGGTCATATTTAAGTCCAGTACAATTTGGATAAAAAGTTTCCTGGCATTAGACAATCCCATGAGCACAATGAGGCACAATACATAAAAATATTCTCAAAGTGCATGTCACTTCTTCCATGAAAATGGATTCTAGATATGGGCTATGTGTGTCTTCTTAAGGTCTCAGTCATACAGATAGCACAGAGGTCATCTGGGCTATCAACAACCTTTGGTCCTGTTTGTGGAAGCCTAGGGAATCCCCTGGCCATATAGACAACACAAGGGTCATCTAGAACATTAGCCACATCCACTCCCATCCTTCTGGGCAGAAAAATTTATACATCTCTTCCTTTGAAGAGACAAATCTGTGTGTTTAATGTTCCTGGTTTCTCTAGTGCTTATCAGAGAGCACAAGGATCTCATGCCTTTCTACATAGCTCCATTACTAAGTTTTAAAGAAAAAATCATGGCTATAATAAAGACTAAGGTTGAATGCATTGCCTCTATAGCTAGTCAATTAACATATACAAGCACAAGAGAATTATAATAGGTAACATAGGACCAAAGAAAGGAAAAAGTAGTCTTAACCTATGGCCATTCAAAGGTCACTTGAGAGATTTTTGTCTATCTCTTTATATAAATCATTCATTTGGCCATCAATATTATGATAAAACCTGACACATTAAAGCAACACTTGCGAGGAAATTGTTGACAACCAAGATTATGCTTGAGTAACAGATAATCTATACTAGATCTATTTTGTATAACTGTAGTCCTCAATTCACCCATCTCTTGGTTGATGTTTGCTATCTTTGCTGTAATATTAGTAGTTTTACTAATCATACAGGTTATCTTTGAAACCTCTCTTTGTATTCCAGTAATCATTCCTTGAATAGACAATGAAAGACCTGTTGTGGCTGCAACCATTACAAGATTGAATAGATAGATGCAAAGAATCACCACAATTTTCGGGGAGAACTCTCTTAATTCTATTGATCATTTACAAAAATGTACTGAGAAGAATGGGTGTAATATGGTTTACCTCACATAAAACCTTATAACCTGAAGTAAGGGCAGTATAACTAGCATTTTGACAAAGAAATATCCATCCCAAAGTCAGTTGTTTACCAGAGGGAAGGGTATGATTAGAGGTGGAATTGTGATAAGGAGAGATTTTAGTCCATTTAAAGCATGAACAATGTGATAGAAAAGCACCATGGACAGGAATGTCAGAAACCCTGTGAATATGGGTATGGGTGGATTCTTTGTTGTCCTGTTACTTGTGCATAGTGCATGAGTGTAGCACCAGCACTACAATCTTTTCCACTAATCTAATCAGGCAAAGGCCTAGAGATTTAAATAATGGACAAGACAACGAGTCGTTGGTGCAACAGGAATGCCAAATGCAGTTTATTGAGGGGAAGGTGAGGGATTATATACTGACTCACAGCACAGTGGGAAACAACCAAGGATCAAGCGTGCAAATTCTCAGGCTTAGTTCCTCTCTAGTAGATTTGTGTTAGCAAGACAGGCAGAGTACCAGTAACATCTCTGGGGCAAGATGTTCCAGCCAACAGCTTCAGGCTTGCTCAAGGTGCCTTGGGGGCCCTACACATGAATGACTCCTATACCATATAGATTTCTTTTTAGGATCCCAGGAATAGACAGGTCTCCTCTGATATGAAAAGATCATTCTTATTGACTGTCATGCACCAAGTTAAGACAGAAATTATTTGCTAAACCACTGACACCAGATAGCACTATTCTAGATACAATAATATCAACTTTAGTAAGCAATACATCCAGTTTTGATTTTCCCCCAACACAATATTTTTATTGATTATTTTGTGAATTTCACACAACTTACCCTGGTCACATTCAGCCTCCCATTCCTTCCACGTCCATTTTCCCATCCTTGTGCCATCACTGAATAAATAAATAAATAAATAAATAAATAAATAAATAAATAAATAAATAAATACACCAAGCCCAATTTGTGTTGCACATATACTCACTGGAACATGGTCAAACTCCCAGTTGCCAGCCCCTTAAAGAAAACTGAGTCCTTCCCCACCCTCCCACCAGAAGCCATCAACTGTGAAGAGCTACACTTCAGCATCTCTATAACAGTTTTTAAGGACTCTCTTCAATGGCTTCCTGTCTAGACCATTTATTTGAGGGAGGTGGTTGTCACAGTAGCCTTCATGTCTTTCATTCTCAACTATAAATCTGCAGTCATGGATACTACAGCTAAAGAAACTTCCTTGTTCAAAGAAGCCAGTGACAGCATGGACCACGGATATCAACATGGCCCAGGCAGCAACCCAGGCCACAGGTATCTTGCAGTGGAAATATGGACCACGAGTATCAATGTGGTCTCAGGTAGTAGCACAGACCACTGACACCAACATGGCATCTGACAGTGGCTCGAATTGCAGACATTTACATGCCTACACATACAAGGCAGCATGGACCATTGACATCAGCATGACCTGAGACAGCAGCACAGGCCACAGACATCAGCATGGCCTCTGGGGTCAGCACAAAACACAGATGTCAACATGGCCTCTGGTAGTAACAAGGATCATGAACATCAACAGGGCCCTTGGCTGTAGCACAGACCATTGTAGAGGGAAGTTTCTGTTCTGCCTGGTCCCATAGCCATTCAGTGACAAATAATCACACAGAGGTGTATATTAATTATAAACTGGTCTATTGCTCAGGATTATTATTAACAAGCTCTTACAACTCAAATTAACTCATAATTCTTACTTATTTTTAGTCATGTGGTTTGGTACATTTTCTCAGTGTGGCATTCTCTTCTTGTTTCCTCTGCATCTGGCTGCTACTTACTCTCTGCCTTCCTCTTCCCAGCATTCCCTACCTACATTTCCTGCCCGTTCAGCATTTTATAAAACCAATATGAGTGACAAATCTTTACAGTGTACAAGAACATTATCGCACATCAGACATGGACACCAACATGGACTCTGGAGGCAACACAAACCATGAAGGTCTTTCAAGGGGGCCCAATCCATCTCAGACATCCTGCCCAGAGCTAAGGTGGTCCTATAGCTGGATGGTGTGTTTGCAGGGAGGGCCTGCAAGAACTCCTGATGGCTGCATTCCATCCTGCCAGCCCTGCTCAGCAATGGCATGCCTCCTCCATACCACTCTTTGAGCACTGCTTGTTCCTCCATCTTTCCCACCTCTCCATCACACATATATTCATTGAAGTGGCATTGCAAACTGCAGTGTGTCACACAATATGTACACACACACACACACACACACACACACACACACACACACACACCAAAAAGTTTCACATGCAAACTACTCATTGCAACTAGTCATTGATAGTCTGGTTCAAGATTTCTGGCTTCTGAAGCACCATAAATATTAGACTATTGCTGAGACCTTGAGACCTTGTCTTGGATATCCTATTGTTGCCAGCATCAGGGTGATCTTGTGGCTTGGAAGCACATCTGAGGACAGGATCTGAAAGAGCTTCAAGCCACTGCAAACCTCTCTGCCCTCTGTGCCAGTGGCTCTGACGGCTCACCAGGCATGGCCATTGGGAGCACTGGGCCCCACACCCTCCTTCCCAGAGCAGGTTGGGCATCAAGAGCTGCAGGAGCTGAGAATCCATGCTAAGGGCCGGATCCACTGGCCTATCTCAGCAGTTCTAAAACTACCCTAGAATGACTACCCAGCAATGACAAGTTTCTTTGAGCTCCCATACACTCTCTGCTGCATCCTGCCATGTTTCACCACCTGTCCTTCCAATTTGATGAGACCACTTTTAAAAAGCATCTTCCCACAAGACCTGCCTTTTTTAGTTCTTGAGCTACTACTGGCTCTGCAGCCTACTCCACTGCCTCTGACCCCATTGCACCTCCCCTTGGAACCTCAGTGGGTGTCTCAGATTCCTCAGAGCTGCTTCTCAGGTGCAGGTGGCCATTGCAATCTTGAATCAAATCCCAGGGTATTCCTTTTTTCATCTTTATACAACTATAATTTCCACTATCAGAAATTTCCAAAGAGCACTTAATTATGCTAAAATCTGTATTATTGCATTTTGATTGAGCAGTTAGTCCAAACAAAATGTCCCCCCATTGACATGCTAAATATTTGTATACCATTTTTTGTTTAGAGAACTGGTCCTAAAGGATAAAAGCAATCCTTAGCATGGCAAAACAACATTATACTATCTCCTATTACAGGTGTGCCTTTTATCTCCACAGAAAGCATTTGGATTCTGCATTGACAAGCTGAGAATTAGCATGCAATTATGTCATTAAACATAACAGCATTATTTTGGGGTCAGTGGTATTATATCCTTGTTGTTTCTCTAAAGCTTCAAAGAGTGTTGATATCTCTCAAAGTTATCAGCTTATTCTTCCTCTTGAGTCGGCACCTCTTGATAGGTTTGTCTTGTAATTGCAGATGTTTCATTTGTCTGGCGGTTTCAAGGATGCTGTCCTTGTTGGATGCATCAGAATGTTGTCTTTGTTGGGGTTCCTATTGCTATGAAGAGACACTATGACCACGACAACTCTTATAAAGGAAAACATTTCATTGAGGGTGGCTTGCAATTTCAGAGTTGTAGTACATGATCATCACGGTGGGACATGGTGCTGGAGAAGGAGTTGAGAGTTCTACATCTTGATCCACAGACAGCAGGAATCAGCTTGAGCATATATCAGATCTCAAAGCCCACCTCCACAATGACACATTTCTTCCAACAAAGTCACACCTATTGCTACAAGGCCACACCTAATAAAGCCACTCCCTCTGTCAAGCAATCAAATAAATGAGCCCATGGGAGCCATACCTATTCAAACCACCACACAAGCATAAGCTAGATTCAGTGTTAAAACACTGGGCCCTTTCCATTGGTTAGTTTCTAGATTTTTTTTCATTTAGCATATACTTTAGGCTGTGTCTACATTAGAGTAAAATGCTGCTTTGAGGCAGCAGAAGAAACAGCATCTTTTTAAGTGAGAAAAAGGTAAAGTTAGCATAGATAATAAATGTACGTGGGGATTTGCATGGGTGTATATAGCCCCTTTTATTTTTAAAATTTGACATTTAAGCATTTGATAGTGTTGTTCCACAATAGCTTAATCCTGTGGATTGTAAGGAATATTAGTAACATAATTAATATTTCATAAACTGCAAAATTCTTTAAAGCATTTGCTAGTATAAGCAGGATCATTACTAGTTTTTACTTGTAGTTGGAGTCCTAGAAAGAAAATGTGTAAATTCTATATATGAGGCATACTAACTAGTATTTTCCTGTAGCTCCCAGGGCCCCATGCCATGCCTGGGTCTTCGCTCTGCAGCTGACTAGTTAGAGAGAGGTGCTGTGCATATCTGTAGTGAAATCCAAGCACAGGTCTTTAAACAAATGACATCAGAGAAGATCCAAGACACAGACAGCTGTGGTTTCAGATGTGAAGCTGATGTCCAGCCACTACTAATCATGTACTACAAGCTTGGAAGACTGTGTAAAATATTGTCTATAATAGAGGATAGGCTCTTATGGTCCTCCTTTAACTTCCTCCCTTGCCAGAATCTGACTGTTTATGAGACCAAGGGAAAGAATAAAACAAAACACAAAACAAAACAAAAAATAAACTTAATTAATAGTAGTGAACTTTTATAGATTTAAACCTAAGGCTATAAGATTAAAGATTTGGGGATCTTTAAATTTTAGGGCAATTTTAATTCTGAGCTCAAGGTGACTCCCCTACCAGGCAATTAGATGCTTAGAAGTATCTAAGAAATAATCACAGAAAATCCTGAAAGAGAAAACAACTGGTTTTTCCATGTAAGTATGAGATAAACAGCTAATACTGTAAATGAGATGAACATGTGAACAATATAAAAGCATAACAGTTTCATGGAGGAAAAACTTCCTGGAAGGGTTCAGGTTTTACTACATTATGCAGACAATCTAATGTAATAGATTTAATCTGCACCAAAAATAATTTCAGATAGAAACTTCAAAATGATCTAACTCCTATTGGTTGTATTTTTCTTTTAGCCCCTTGTGTTTTACAAGGGAATATTTTATTCATTTTACATACCAACCACAGTTCCCTCTTCCTCTCCTCCTCCCCTTCTGTCCACCTCCCAACCCATCCCACTCCCCATCATTTCCTCAGAAAGGGTAAGGCCTCCCATGGGGAGTCAACAAAGCCTGGCACATTCAGTTGAGGCAGGACCAAGCCCCTCTCCCATCAAGGCTGAGCAAGGTATCCCACCATATGGAATGGGCTCAAAAAAGCAAGCTCATTCACTAGGGATAGATCTTGGTTCCACTCTCAGGTGTCCCAGGAATAGACCCGGCTACAAAACTGTTGCCCATAGCTAGAGAGCCTGGTTTGGTACCATGCAGGCTCCTCAGCTGTCAGTCTAGAGTCTGTGAGCTCCCACAAAGACAGGTCAACTGTCTGTCTTTTTTTCCCCATCATGATCTTGACCCTTGCTCATATAATCTTCCTCCTCTTCAAGCCTGGTACTTGGATGCAAATCTCTGCATCTGCTTCCATCAGTTGCTGGATGAAGATTCCATGATGACAATTAGGGTAGTCACCAATCTGATTACTGGGGAAAGCCAATTCAGGCACCCTCTCCACTGTTGCTAGGACTCTTAGATGGGGTCATCCTTGTAAATGCCTGGGAATTTCCCTAACACTAGGTTTCTCCTTAACCCCATAATGGATCCCTCTATCAAGATATCTCTTTCCTTGTTCTCCCACCCCATACCTCCTTAAATTGGACCATCCCTTCCCCTTTACTGCTCCCCTGCGGACAGTTTACCCAGGAAATCTCATTTATTTCCCCTCCCCAGGGAGATCCATATAACCCTCCTAGGTATTCCTTGTTACCTAGCTTCTCTGGAGATGTGGATTGTGGTCTGGTTATCTTTTGCTTTATATCTAACATCCACTTATGAGTGAGTGCATACCATATTTGTCTTTCTGGCTCTGGGATACCTCACTCAGGATGGTTTTTTTCTAGTTCCATCCATTTGCCTGCAAGTTTCATGATGTCATTGTTTTTTGTTTGTTTTTTGCAGCTTTGTAATACTCCACTGTGTAAATGTAGCACATTTTCTTTATCCATTCTTAGCTTGAGGGGCATCTAAGTTTCCAGGTTCTGTCTATTATGAATAATTCTGCTATGATCGTTGTTGAGCAAGTGTCCTTGTGGTATGATTGAGCATCATTTGGGTATATGCCCAAGAGTGGTATTGCTGGATCCTGATGTAGATTGATTCCCAATTTCCTGAGACACTGCCATACTGACTCCCAAAGTGGCTGTACAAGTTTGCACTCATCAGCAGTGGAGGAGTGTTCACCTTACTCCACACCCTCACCAACATAGGCTGTCATCAGTGTTTTTGATCTTAGCCATTCTGACAGGCATAAGGTAGTATCTCAGAGTCATTTTGATTTGCATTTCCCTGATGACTAAGGATGTTGAGCAGTTCCTTACAGGTCTTTTGGCCATTTGATTTTCTTCTGTTGAGAATTCTGAGTTTAGATTGGTACCCCATTATTTAATGGAGTTATTTGGTATTTTGATGTCTAGTTTCTTGAGTTCCTTATATTTTTTAGAGATCAGCCCTCTGTCAGATGTGGGGTTGGTGAAGATCTTTTTCCATTCTGTAGGCTGCTGTTTTGTCTTATTCAAACATGCCATTATGTTTTTATTTCTTGGTCTTCTGTATTATCCAGAAGAAATATTTTTAAATAAATCTTTTTATTTCAATTTACCGTTTTTTGTTTTAAATCCACCACAAGGCCATTTACATTGTTTTTTTATTTTTGTTTTGAAAAATTTAAAAAGAAGTTTCAGTAATCATAAATACAAAGGAATCCAAGTGGTGTTTGGATTCTTAGTGTCTGAAATGTAAAATTCTCCATTTTTAATATAAAGGATGAGATAAAAATCTTATTTTGCTAATACTGTGAGTGCACCACTGAATAGATGCATCAGCAGAGAAAGCATCTTAGTCTTAGTTACAGACACTCATCGCACCAACTCTTTGGAGAAGCTTTCTATTAGAAACAGCCATGTCAGTTCCTGGCCTTCCTCCTGAGCAGGCTTGCATGTGCTCTCTAGAGACAGAGGTGCCAGGAGTTCAGCATTACTGTCATGTTTCAGTAGAATTGGATTTTTCTTCCTTCCTTCCTTCCTTCCTTCCTTCCTTCCTTCCTTCCTTTCTTTCTTTTTTATTTTCAAGGCAAGATAACTCACTTGAAGTAGTGTGCTAAATCTTTCTTTTATTTCTACTCATGTTCCATCTATTCCAATTTTCTGTTTACTAGAGTCCATCCTTGAAGACCTCATCTCAAATGTTTTCATCCTTCCATTACTTCTTCTCTACATTTACAACCCTTCTGCAACATTCCTTTATCTCTCAAGTTAGATAAGTTTCCATTCACATTGCATGTCTATCCTTCATGTACCTACTTAAATATGAGGTCAGTTAATTATTCAGTAACTGAGAAATAAAAGGTAATTATAGTGAGTTTAGACTGTTGACTCACATGGGTGAGTACAATCTTTTTTGTGGATTATGTAGAATTTATATATAAAATATATGCTCTTTGTGCTTTTGAAAAACCATTTTTTAAAGCAGAAAAAAACTCTTATAATTTTTAGATATAATTTAGGAAATTCACATGGAGTATCTTCAAAAAATTATCTTAAAAGGGGATCTTTTGAATAATTAATATCTATAGATCCCTAGTAACATGGTAATACAATTGTTATCTTATGGAATAAATAACCTGCATTTTATTTAGTGGCACAATAATTTATATAGGGTCTTTACCAGCAAGTTGTTTAAGATGTGTCCTTCCCATCATTATTGAGTCTGTAATTTCTTGTAAATAAGGAATTACGTATTGTTGAGGAGAATTATGACATGCATAAATTTCTATAATGCCATTAACTTATTGATATGTAATTTCAGTAAAAGGTGAAGAGGAAGGAAGAATAAGGAATTGATAATGAAATAAAGGATTAATTCTATGAGCTACCATTTTAGCAGAAGCATTATTTAATAATCTAATAATGTTCTCTGCTTCAGGTATTATGTTTATTATGAAATTTAGCCAAGAAACTAAAGAAATCAGTTTAAAGAATGGAGCCAAATTCCAATTGACATGATCAAAAAATTTAAATTTTGTTCTTTTGTTTTATTTATCATGAAAGTTAGCACTCATCTAAGTATTGATTAGATGAACAGGAGAGGAGAATGTCATTTATATGCTAAATGACCAGTACCTCAGGAACTTTAATAAGAACTGGCTTAAGAGCTTTATGTCCTAGTTACAATTGCTCCTATACTAAAAATTGGGCTTGTTTTAATGTTTCCCCATAAAGGGGCCATTGGTTAATCTATGTTGAGTTATTCCTGCTGTGAGGAAAAATGAACAAAAAAGGAACAACAAACCAGAACTAAGCTCTGGGGCAGTCCTAGCTTGTAGACAAAAGTTTCTGTTCCACCTGGTCCCACAGCTGATTATCTCCCAAAAAAACACACAAAGACTTACATTAAGTATAAAATGTTTGGCCAATGACTTGGGGTTCTTACTGGTTAGCTCTCTGAATTATTAATTCATTTCTATTAAACTATGTATTGCTATAAGTCTGTGGCTTACCCATAATCTGGCATGTTACCCCTTCAGCTGCTACATGGCATTCCCCTGCCAGCTTCTGTCTGCATCCTATACTTCCTGCATGGCTACTAGCCAATCAGTGTTTTATTACCAACCAATAATTGAAACATATATACAGAAGGACACTCCCCATTCACTAGCTCATGCAACTTGGATGTTGCATCAGATACTGTTTTCCGCATTTGGTAGGACCCCAGGTAGAGGAAAGGGTGGTGGATCAGTGCAACAAGAGGGCTCTGAGTTCTAGTCAGATAACATGGGAGGGTGAGCCAAGCTCTGCTTGCAGCATTCTAACCCGAAGTCCCAAAGTCTTCTACTTTCCTCCCATAAAACATTTCCAAAGGCCACAAGGTCCACTTGCTCTTCTTTGCAAAGAGCTGCCAAGATGTGCCTGGCAGGGAACTATTTTTATTTCTCTTCCTGAGAGGGTCCAAGAAAAACATTAACCTACTCCACCTTGCAAAATAAGTGACAGGGATTTTGTCTCCTTTTTCATAGGCTCCCTTCATATTAATTTCTACATGCTACCAGTATTTGTCATTGCAGCTACTTGATCAGGAACAAAGGATTAGACTTTATAGCTTATTGAACAAAGTTTTAGAACTCTTACTCTGAATATTTGCTCTTCTGCGTCTTAAAAATCTCAAAAGTTATTTTAAAAATGTTCTGTCTCAGAAAACTGAGAAGAAACCATGTTATTTTCTCTCTCTTACTTACGATTATGACTCCTTGGGTGAGAGGACTTAACTTCTGCCTTCTGATTCCATTTAAGAAAAATTTTCTTACTTTCTCTCAGCATCAAACCCCACATTGCGTGACAGTTGTATGGGGAGTTGGGGAGGAAGGATCTCTGAAAAGACCAAGGCTGGCAGAGAAACATCTACATGAGGCAAAAGGAAGCCAATTCAATACAACTCAGTAGCCAGTGTTGGTTCAAACTTTGAGTCTGACACTAGGCAGTATGTATGTATGTATGTGTGTATATATATATATATATATATGTATATGCACATATGCACATATATATGTACATATATATAATTTATTTAAATTTGAAACACACATGTTTTACATATCAATCCCAATTCCTGCACCCTCCTGTCATCCCATGTTCCCCCCAGCAACCCCCATCCCAACTCCTTTCTGCTCCCCTTGGAGGGTGAGACCTTCTATGGAGAGTCTTCAAAGTCTGTCATATCATTTAGAGCAGGGCCTTGGCCTTTACCCATGTGCCTAGGCTGAGAAAGTATCACTCTATGTGGAATGAGTTCCAAAATTCCACTCATATACTAGGGATAAATACTGATCCATTACTAGAGGCCCCATAGATTGCCCAGTCCTCCTAACTGACACCCACATTCAGGGGGTCTGGGTCAGTTTAATCCTGGTTTCCCAGCTATCAGACTGATAGTTGAGCTTCCCCTTGTTCAGGTTAGCTGTTTCTGTGGGCTTCTTCAGTCTGGTTTGGCCCCTTTGCTCATCACTCTTCCCTCTCTGTAACTGGATTCCAGGAGTTCAGTTAGTGTTTAGCTGTGGGTGTCTGCTTCTGCTTCCATCAGCTACTAGACAAAGGCTCTAGGATGGCATATAAGGTAGTTGTCAATCTTATTATTATGGAAGGTCATTAAAGGTAGCCTCTCCACTATTGCTTAGATTGTTAGTTGGGTTCAAACTTGTAGAACTCTGGGCAATTCCCTAGTGCCAGATTTCTCCTTAAATATATAATGGCTCCCTCTATTATGGTATCCCTTTTCTTTTTTCTCCTCTATTCTTTCCTGTGTCAATCTTCTTGATCTCTCGTGCCCACCTCTCCCCTCCTCTTCTCCCCTTCTCTTTCTCCTAACTCCTTCTCCCTCCCTTCATGCTCCCAATTTGCTCTGGAGATCATTTCCATTTCTCCTTCTCCAGGGGACCATGTAAGTCTCTCTTAGGCTCCTCCTTGTTTCCTAGTTTTTCTGTCAGTGTGAATCGTAGGCTGGTAATCCTTTGCTCTATGTCTAAAATCCATATAGGAGTGAGTAGATACTTTGTCTTTTTGTGACTGGGTTACCTCACTCAGGATGGTTTCTTCTAGGTCTATCCATTTCCCTTTGAGTTTCAGGATTCCATTGTATTTTTCCACTGAATAGTATTCTATTGTGTAAATGTGTCACATTTTCTCCATCCATTCTTCAGTTGAGGGGCCTGTAGATTGCTTCCAGGTTCTGGTTATAAGAACTAATGTTGCTATGATCATAGTTGAACAGATGTTATTGTTGTATGAATGTGCAACTATTGGCTATATGCCCAAGAGTGGAATTACTGGATCTTTAAGTAGATTAATTCCTATTTTCCCGAGGAATCACCATACTGATTTCCAAAGTGGCTGTACGAGTTTGCACTCCCACCAGCAGTGGAGGAATGTGCCCCTTTCTCTACATCCTCTCCAGCATAAACTGTCTTTGGGGTTTTTGATTTTAGCCATTCTGACAGGAGTAAGATGGTTTCTCAGAGTTGTTTTGGACGATTTCTCTGATGTTTTCTTGGATTCAATTTGCCAGTATTTTATCGAGTATTTTTGCATCAATGTTAATGAGGGATATTGGTCTGATGTTCTCTTTCTTAGTTGTGTCTTTGTGTGGCTTGGGCACCAGGGTAATTGTAACTTCATAAAAAGAGTTTGGCAATGACCCTTCTGGTTTTATTGTGTGGAACACTTTGAGGAATAATTGTATTAGCTGTTCTTTGAATTTCTGGTAGAAACTGAAACCACCTGGCCCTGGTCTTTCTTCTCCTCCTCCTCCTCCTCCTCCTCCTCCTCCTCCTCCTCCTCCTCCTCCTCCTCCTCCTCCTCCTCCTTTTCTTCTTCTTCTTTTACATATCCATTCCAGTTCCCTCTCCTTCACTTCCTCCCTCCCTCCCATGCCCCCTGACCACCCTCCCATCCCATTCTTCCCCTACTCCACAGAGAGGGTGGTGCCTTCCAGGAGGGGTCAACAACATCTGTCAAGTAATTTGGAGTAGGTACTGGGCCCTCCCTCCTGCCTCTAGGTTAAGGGAGTATTCCTCCATGGGGAATGTGCTCCCAAAGTCCTTTTGTCCACCAGAGATACATCCTGGTTCCACTGTCAGAGATCCCTTAGGCTGCCCCTGGGTTTTTGTGGTTGGGAGATATTACGGATAGGTTCTTCCCACAGCCCGTCTGGTCCCACCGCCATGCCAGCCCCCAAATAACTCGCTGAGACTCTGTATTTGATATAAGGCTGTTGGCCAGTTAACCATTTCTTACCATCTAGCTCTGTCTTAATGATTAACCCATTTCTACTATTCTAAGTATTTCCACGTGGCTCATCTTACCGGCCAGAGTGGCTGGCTTTCTACCTCTCCGGGCTCTCCATCTTGACCCCTCCTTCCTACCTCCTCTTTCCTCCTTGTCTCCTAGCCCTGCCTATCTTGCTTTCCTATTGGCCAACAGTGCTTTATTCATTAACCAGTATGAGAAACATATTTACAGAATAACATCTCCCATCAGGGAGACTTTTGATGACTGCTTTAATTTCATTAGGGGTTATGGGTCTATTTAAATTGCTTATTTAATTTTGGTACATGATATTTATCCAGAAAGTTGTCCATTTCTATTAAATTTTTGAATTTTGTGGAATACAGGTTTACAAAGGTTCTCTGGATTTCCTAAATGTCTGTTGTTATGTCCCCTTTTTCATTTCTGGTTTTGTTAATTTGCATGTTCTCTCTCTGTCTTTTGGTTAGTTTGGATAAGGGTTTATCTATCTTGTTGATTTTTCGAAGAACCAATTTTTGTTACATTGATTCTTTGTATTTTTTTCCTAGTTTCTACCTTATTGATTTCAGCCTTCAAATTGATTATTTACTGGTGTCTACTTCTCCTGGATGAGTTTGCTTCTTTTTGTTCTAGAGCTTTCAATTTTGCTGCTAATTCTCTAATGTGACTATCCTCTAGTTTCTTCATGTGGGCACTTAGGGATATCAACTTTCCTCTTATCACTGCTTTCTAAGTGTCCCATAAGTTTGGGTATGTTGTGTCTTCATTCTCATTGAATTCTAGGAAGTCTTTAATTACTTTCTGTATTTCTTCCTTGACAATTTCCATGAGTTTGTAGGTTTTCTGTAGGAAACTCAATTTCCATGAGTTTGTAGGTTTTCTGCAATTTGTGTTGTTGTTGAATTCTAACTTTAAAGCATGGTGATCTGACAAGATATAGGGGTTATTCCAATATTTTTGTACCTATTGAGGTTTACTATATTGCCAAGTATGTGGTTGATTTTAGAGAAGGTTTCATGTGGTGCTGAGAAGAAGGTGTATTCTTTTGTGTTTGCTTGGAATGTTTTATAAATGTCTGTTAAACCCAATTGGGTCATAACTTCTGTTAGTTCCTTTGTTTCTTTGTTAAACTTCTGTCTGGTGGGCCTATCTAGTGTTGAGAGTGGTGTGTGGAAATCTCCCACTATAGGTGTGTGAGGTTTTATGTGAGATTTGAGTTTTAGTAATGTTTCTTTTATGAATGTGGATGCCTTTGTATTTGGGGCATAGATGCTCAGAATTGGGACTTCATCTTGATGGATTTCTCTTGTGATGAATAAGAAATGTCCTTCTTCATCTCTTTTGATTGATTTTAGTTCAAAGTTTAATTTGTTAGATGTAAGTATTGCTACACCCACTTGTTTCTTGTGTCCATTTGATTGGAAAATCTATTCCCGACCCTTGACTCTGAGGTAATGTCTGTCTTTGAAGCTGAAGTGTGTTTCTTGTATGCAGCAGAAGAATGGATTTTGTCTTCTTATCCATTGTTTTTTTTTTTTAACCTGTGTCTTTTGTGTTTTCTTTTGTTTTTCTGAGGCAGGGTTTCTCTGTGGTTTTAAAGGCTATCCTGGAACTAGCTCTTGTAGACCAGACTGATTTTGAACTCACAGCTATCCACCTGTCTCTGACTCCTGAGTGCTGGGATTAAAGGTGTGTGCCACCACTGCTAGGTGCCTGTGTCTTTTTATAGGCAAATTAAGACCATTAATATTGAGGGATATTAATGAGCCTTAATTATTAATTCTTACTTGTTTTAGATTTGGTGGTGGTGGTGGTATTGTGTGTGTAAAATTTTCCCCATTTTTCTTTTGGCTGTTGGTAAAGTGGGATTATCTATTGCTTATGTTTTGTGGGTGTAGTTAATTTCCTTGGCTTGTAGTTTCCCTTCCAGAACTTTTTGTAAGGCTGGATTAATTGATGTGTATTATTTAAATCTGGTTTTGTCATGGAATATCTTGGTTTCTCCTTCAATAGTGATTAAAAGCTTTGCTGGGTATAGTAGTTTGGGTTGGCATCAATGATCTCTTAGTTTTGGCAGAATATCTATCCAGGACCTTCTGGCCTTCAGAGTTTCCATGGAAAAGTCAGGTGTAATTCTGATAGGTTTGCCTTTATATTTTACTTGGCATTTTTCCTTTGCTGCTCTTAATATTCTTTCTTTATTCTGTATGATTGGTATTTTGATTATTATGTGACGAGGGGATTTTCTTTTGTGGCCCCACCTTATTTGGTGTTCTGTAAGCTTCTTGTACTTTCTTTGGCATGTCTTTCTTTAGGTTGGGAAGGTTTTCTTCTGTTATTTTGTTGAGTATATTTTCTGCACCTTTGAGTTTGGTTTCTTCACCTTCTTCTGTACCTATTATTCTTAAGTTTGTCCTTTTCAAGGTGTCCCAGATATCCTGGATATTTTGTGTCAGGAATTTGTTGGACTTAAGATTTTCTTTGGTCGATGAATCTATTTCTCCTAGTGTATCTTCAACACCTGATATTCTCTCTTCCATCTCTTGTATTTGGTTGTTATGCTTGCATCTGTAGTTCCTGATCCTTTGCCTAACTTTTCTTTTCCAGCACCCTTAGACTGTGGTTTTGGTTTTTTTTTTTTTTTTTTTTGTCTCTATTTCATCTTTTAAACCTTGCACTGTTTGAATTGTTTCTTGTAATTTTTGGTTTGTCTTTTCTATTTCTTGAATTTTTTTCTTCCATTCCTTTAAGGGGTTTTCTCATTACCTCTTTGAGGGCATGGTCATAAAGTTATTTTTAGGGCCATTCTCTTCTGCTTCATCTGTGGTGGGATGTTTAGGTCTTGCTAGTGTAGAATCCCTAGATTCTGGTGGTGTCATCTTGATCTTTCTGTTGTTGACTATATTCTTATACTGTTTTCCACCCATCTCTTTTTCCAGTGCATACTGGTAGGGTCTCTCTGTCTTCTGGTGGGTACAGGACCAATGTTCTCTTCAGGTGAGTGCAAACAGGTTCTATACTCTGATGGTTTTCCTACTCCATTGGGTGGTGGAGGGACTCCTCCATGTTTGGAGGCTGGACCAGGAAACAGGCAGACTCTGGATGGGCTGGTCTGCTAGGGTGGGTTCCTCTGCATGCAGTCCTCAGTCCTCAGGATGGTTCCAGCAGGTCACCAGAAGGCTGGCACTTTATTTTAAAAATGTTCCTTGGTATAATACAATCCTGTGTGCCCAATGAGGCCCAATTACATAAAAACTCTTCCCAAAGTGCATGTCACTTCTTCCATGAAGATGGATTTTAGAGATAGGCTATATGTGTTTTCTTAAGGGCTTAGGAGTGAATTAGGTGTGGTCTCAGTTATGCAGATAGCATAGATGTCATCTGTATTATCAACCATGTTCTGTTCTGCTTGTGAAAACATGAGGAACCAGGTATGGCCTGGCCCTAAAAATAGTACAGGTTTCACCTAAGATATTAGCCACCTCCATTCCCAACCTTCTGGGCAGAAAACAAGATATATATCTCTTCTTTTTAAAAGGTAATCCTGTGTGTTTAAGATTTCTGGTTTCCCTAGTGATTATCTGTGTGCGCAAGGACCTTTGTGCTCTCAGCATTAATAAACCCATGATTTAATATTATTAGCCTCATTTTATGAGTTAAAAATTGAAGCATTGAAAAGTTAAATAAAACACCCCAATTCATATATTGTTTTATTGGAACAGAGAGTAGGCCACATAAGAAGGTCAGCTTACCTAATAGACTTAGATATTTAATGAAGGCATTCTGGTAGAAATTAAGCTTGATATGGCAGGGTGAAGAGGAAGTACCAGGTTGATAGAAATGAGAGCATGTGTAGGAGTACAGAAGAACTAGGGGGGAAATCTGAAAGATTTCTTTGGGCAGAGCAGTGTTTGGTAGAAAGATGCTATTGATGTGGAAATCAGGAATTCTTGTCTGAGGGACTGAGATTTTTAGTAAAAAAAAAAAAAAAACAAAGGGCACTGAGATATTGTTCATTAGACAATGACATGGATGATGTGATAAAATGGGTAAAATAAGAAAGAGATTAGCCAAAGTGAGGGACACTTATTTTATAGAAATTTTATAGGACTTGATTTTGTATGGGTTTTTGTCCCACACAAAAAAGAAATCTAGGTAAGTGCTAGAATCATTGACGAATAGTGAGTTTAAAAAAATCATTCTACTCTGAAGTTTCTTTAGAAATACTACTCCTAAACTCCTATTCTAGAAAATGTTTTGAATCCTATTTACTAGGCAACTCTAACACCAATGTCTATGTGGTCAGATTGTTTCT
The DNA here is from genome assembly GCA_030556225.1 of Cricetiscus sungorus. Classification (NCBI taxonomy): domain Eukaryota; kingdom Metazoa; phylum Chordata; class Mammalia; order Rodentia; family Cricetidae; genus Cricetiscus; species Cricetiscus sungorus. Next base: position 60,733,967 of record JANBXA010000726.1, on the reverse strand, counting down.
TAAACTGTTCCTTATTTTTTTTTAATTGATGAGCTCTCTGACAGGGCCACAGTCCCATCTTCATGTCTGTGGCATTGCATGTTTACATTTCAGTCTCTTGTAACAATTGCTGTCTCAGGTTTTTAAAAAAATGGACTAATCAGGACATGTGTCTTCTCTTAGATTAAGTTTACATGAGGGATTGTGTGTTGGATGTCCGTTAATTTGGACACTGTTAGAAGTGTGACCTTTGAAAAGATTAGGAGTCCTAAAATCTACTTACTTAGCCCTAACGATTTCCTTGTAATAAACTAAATAATAGCCAGTTGTTGAGTATTATGGAAGTGAGATGATTTGATGTAAAGTAAAACAAAGGGCAGTTTTAATAATCTCAGATTCAATGTCTCTGCTATTTCACTGTGTAATGCAAAAAATATAAATTAAAATCATAGTATGCTCAAAAATATTCAAACCAAAATATGTGTAAATGCACAGAAAAATATGTGTAAGTGTGCAGAAATATGACTAGAATTTTATGGTGAAAACTATTACATGGTGATGAAGGAAACCAAAGGAGATTTAAATGGAGAGATTCAGTTACCTGCAATAATTAAAAGATTTAGAGTACTAAAAAGTCAATGCCCTAAAAATTATGTACAGATTTAACAAAATTCTGTCAAAATATAATTGAAAGTGTAGAACTCCTTTTTAAGAATTTTTATGGAAAGGCACTACAACAAGAATAGACAGAAATTTGGAAAAAATGAATAAAGGGGAATTAAAGTGCTTGATTTTAAAAATCGTGTATTAAAGACTGTATGATATTGGTGACTGGGACAAGTGAGCCCATTTAGCTGAATTTTGACAAAGGTTAACTATAATACAATGGAGAAAGAATCATTTCTTTTAAAACATTTAATTGGAGCCAGACATGATGCCTATAATCCTAATACTTGGAAGATGGAGACAAAACAAAACAAAACAAAAGCAGGAAGTTCAAGGCCAATCTTGGTATATAAAAATGTCAAAGCCAGCCATGAATCTCCTTGTAAAAATTGATGATAATTGCATTGGAGATGCAACAATAAAATATGTCGACATAAATCTAATGACTTATAAAAACAAGAAACTAAATCACAGGGCTAGATGTATGACATGAAATTATAAAACTTTAGTAAGAAAGAGAAAACTATTATAATCTGGAGTCAGGGGGACAAAGATATGGGTAGAGTCTTGTCAACAGATACCAAGTTGTAATTAGACAAGAGAAAGAATTTCTTTATTACTATTATTTTTTCTTATTTTACATATCCATCCCAATTCCCTCTCCCTCCCTCTCTCCCATGCCCCTGGATACCCCTCTCATCCCATTCCCTCACCCACTCCACAGGGAGGGTGATACCTTCCAGGAGGGATCAACAAAAACTGTCAAGTCATTTGGAGTAGAGACTAGGCCCTCCCTCCTGCCTCTGGGTTAAGGGAGTATCCCTCCATGGGGAATGTGCTCCCAAAGTCCTTTCGTGCACCAGGGATACATTCTGGTTCCACTGTCAGAGGTCCCTAAGACTGACCAGGCCTTCTAACTGAGACCCATGTTCAGGGGCTCTGAATCGGTCCAGTGCTGGTTTCCCAGCTACCAGTCTGGGGGCTCATTAGCTCCCCCTTGTTCAGGTCAACTGCCTCTGTGGGTTTCTGTAGCCTAGTCTTGCCCCCATTTTCTTATCACTCCCTCCTTGCTGCATCCAGGAGTTCAGCTCAGTGTTTAGCTGTGGGTGTCTGCTTCTGTTTCCATCAGCTACTAGATGAGGGATCTATGATGGCAGATAAGTTAGTCATCAATCTCATTATATGCAAGTGCTACTAGATGAGGGATCTATGATGGCAGATAAGTTAGTCATCAATCTCATTATATGCAAGTGCTCAACATCCTTAGCCATCAGGGAAATGCAAATCAAAACAACTCTGAGATATCATCTTACTCCTGTCAGAAAGGCTAAAATTAGAAACTCCAATGACAGTTTATGCTGTAGAGGATGTAGAGAACGGGGAATACTCTTTCACTGCTTGTGGGAGTGCAAATTTGTACAGCCACTTTGCAAATCAGTATGGCAGTTCCGCAAGAAAATGGGAACTGATCTACCTCAAGATCCAGTAATACCACTCTTAGGCATATACCCAAAGGACGCACATCTGTGCAACAAAGGCACCAGTTCAAATATGTTCATAGCAACATTATTTGTAATAGTCAGAACCTGGAAGCAATCTAGATGCCCCTCAACTGAAGAATGTATAAAGAAGATGTGGCACATTTACACAATGGGGTACTACTCAGAGGGAAAAACAAAAAACAAAACAAACAAACAAACAAACAAAAAACACCAATGGAATCTTGAAATTCACAGGCAAATGGATGGAACAAGAAGAAACCATCCTGAGTGAGGTAACCCAGTGTCAAAAAGACAAAGTACTCACTCATATATGGATTTTAGACATAGAGCAAATGATCACCAGCCTACAATCAACACCACCAGAGAAGCTAAAAAGTGAGGAGGACCCTAAGAGAGACATACATGGTACCTCACAAAAGGGGAAAGGGCCAAGATCTCCTGAGAAAATTGAGAGCAAGGAGGGAGGGAAGGAGTTGTGGGAAAGAGAAGGGGAGAAGAAGAGGAGAGAGGAGAAAATGGGGGAACAGGAAAATTGAGTCAATGAAAGAACAGAGGAGAGCAAGAAAAGAGATACCATAATATAGGGAGCCATTATAGGTTTAAAGAGAATTTTCACACTAGGGAAATGTTCAGAGACCTACAAGGATGACCCCAACTAACATTCTAAGGAATAGTGGAGAGGCTACCTTAAATGCCCTTCCCCAATAATGAGATTAATGCCATCCTAGGGCCTTCATTTAGTAGCTGATGGAAGCAGAAGCAGACACCCACAGCTGAACACTGAGCTAAACACCTGGGGTCCAGTTGCCGAGAGGGAGACGTGATGAGGAAAGGAGTCAAGACCAGGCTAGAAAAACCCACAGAGACAGCTGACCTGAACAAGGGGGAACTCATAGACCCCAGACTGTTAGCTGGGAAACCAGCATAGGACCGACCCAGAACCCCTGAACATGGGTCTCAGTTAGAAGGCCTGGGAAGTCTATGGTACTTCTGACAATGTATCCAGGATGTGTCCCTGGTGCATGATGGGAGATGTTATTCTGGTTAGGGTTAGGGTTAGGGTTAGGGTTAGGGTTAGGGTTAGCACTGTGACCAATGAGATAGCAAGAGAGGTGCGGCTAGGAGACAAGGAGGAAAGAGGAAGCAGTAGGGAGGGGTCGAGATGTAGCCCAGGGAAGAAGCAGGACGCCAGCCGCGGCTCCTTGATAAGACGACCACGTGGAAATACTTAGATAAGTAGAAATGGGTTAATAATTAAGGCAGAGCTAGCCCATAAACAATAATGGTAATTGGCCAACACGATTGTATCAAATACAGAGTCTCAGAATGTTATTTGGGGCACACGTGGCAGCGGGACCATGGCCGCGGGACCGGGAGGCCGGCGGGGGGGGGGGGGAGAACCTTGCCGTAACAGGTGCAGGAAAGGACTTCGGGAGCCCATTCTCCATGGAGGGACATTCCCTTAGCCTGAAGATACAGGGGAGGGCCAAGGCCCTACCCCAAGTGACTTGACAGACTTTGAAGATCCCTCATGAAAGGCCTCACCTTCCTTAGGGAGTAGATGGGGGATGGGATAGGGTGCTCTGGGGGGCGCATGGGAGGATGGGAAGGTGAGGGAACTGGGATAAATATGTAAAATAAGAAAAATATTAAATAAAAAAAATTAAAACAGATTTTAGGGCTGATACCTTGATTGTCTTTCCTCATTTTGTTCAGTATGCTTTCCAGGCATGATCCACATCCAGAACAGTCCTGAAGATGGTTTCTCTTTATATAGTTTGAAGATGATTTAGGACATTTGTTTGTAGATTCCTTCATGCCCTTCTTTATTTTAAAATTCATTAAGCTGAATAGTTAAAAACAACAACAACAAAAGACTATGGTTGAGGCTAGAGAGATGGCTCAGTGGATAAAAGTACTTGTGCAAACACGAGGACCCGAGTTTGAATCCCTAGCACATATGTAAAAATGAAACCAAAACAAAGGCAGTCATGGCCATGATTAATCTCAGTGCTGCAGAACAGAGCGATGAATCCTGGAAGCTTGCTGGCTAGTGAGCTCAGCTGAAAACTATGAGCTTTGGTATTTAATGAGAAACTCAATCTCAATGGAATGCGGTTTGGAATGATAGAGGACACCTGGTATTGTCTTCTGGTTTCTGTGGGCCCATGCATGGCTATACACACATATACACATTTACACACCATAAAAAAGGTAAAAAAGTAATAGCTACTGAATTATTACTATGTATACTAATGACAGTGTTTCATTTGTTATGTCCTCTTCTCCAAGTAGGACTGACAAGATTAACACAAAATAAACATTTCATGAACAACCTTATGACCTTCTAGATTGTTTCAACCATCTTCCCAGTGCCCCCCAAAAATTTAAATCTTTGAACAAATGGTGAGTGTAATCTTGGACACATGACATGAATAAGAGGAATATTAAAGGCACCAGTGAAATCTCTCTGATGAGACCTGTGAGTCTCTCATCTATTAGGGAGGATTTGAATGCAGACTAAAAGGTAAGGAACAAGTATGAAGAAGTTAAGTCTTTCTTTGTACAGAGTTGGTCTAAGGTAAAGCATTATTAGTCCAGTGTGCAGGAACAAAATTGGACAGAGAAAATGTGGCTGGATTCCAGTTTCAAGTTAGAAATACTGCATGCAAGTTATTGGCAATGACTCCACAGTCAGAGTATTATGCATTATAGCCTGGTTTCCCTAATTCCTAGCTGTGAGACCTTGAGAAATGACATAACCATTTTATGTCTCAATTTCTTTATCTTAAAACTTGGATTACACTTTACTTACTTTATAAGATTCTCTGCAGCTTAAATGAGTTTATTTCTATAAATTATCCACAAAATCACACAAATGTCAATCAACATTACTATTATTTCAGACATTCACCTCAATATTTCAGGCTTTTATCTCCATTCTAGGTGGCACTATCTCATATGTCTGAATATTATGATGCATTATGGACTGTGTTGAATAAATAAAAATATAACAAGCAACTTCTGATTCTAATTCCTAACCTAGATCTCTATTGTAATTGGCTTCCAGAATGCTCTCAGGGAGAGAAGGAGATAAAGATGAAAGAAGCTAGTGGGTAGGGTGGAGAAAGAGACAGGAACTCACTTTTTTCCCCTTTTCTATTTTTTAATTTAAATTAGAAACAAGCCTTTTTTACATGTCAATCCCAGTTCTCTGTCCCTCCCCTCTTCCCCTGCCCCCCAACAACTCCCTGAGCTGTGCCCCTGTCTGCTCCCCAGGGAGGGTAAGGCCTTCCATGGGAGATCTTCAAAGTCTGTCACATCATTTGGGGGAGGGCCCAGGCCTTCCCCAGTGTGTCTAGGCTGAGAGAGTATCTCTCTATGTGGAACAGGGTCCCAAAGTCCATGTGTATACTAGGGATAAGTACCGATCCACTACCAGAGGCCCCATAGACTTTCCAATCCTCCTAACTGACACCCACATTCAGGGGGTCTGGGTCAGGAGTTCGGCTCAGTGTTCAGCTGTGGGTGTCTGCTTCTGCTTCCATCAGCTACTAGATGAAGGCTCTAGGAAAAGTCATGTACTTTTTTATATATACCTTTTGATCCATCTTCCTACTACTCTAATTTCTGTCCCTGTACTTCTAGGAGTATATGGAACACTGAATGAACAGTCTCACCATGAAGACAAAAAGTCTTGTGAAGTTAAAATGATATATTATGTAGCATATCCTCAGTTTTCTATGGATGGGCTGCCTGGAAATGCTGAATATTTCTACAGCTTCCATCTGGACCACTTCTCATTCACACAATGGTTTATCTTACTTAATTGTATTTAATGGGAGGAGTAAAAAAATACACATTTATCTTCCTGGAATTGGAAGTTCCACCTTGGTGTAACCTTACCATTTCATCTGGTCCTACCCTCAGACTTTTAGCCTTCACCTAATAAGTAGTCTTCAGAAGAGAACATATACCTTATTTTATCATGTCTATTTGTAGTAGAAGAAATTGTAGATGCAAAATCACGGGAAAGATGGAAAAATCTGCTAGCTAAAATAAGTTCAGATTGTGAATAGAATCAGATAATTCTCAAGACATATGTGGTCTAGAATATTCCTTGCTTGTCTTACTGAGGGCTTTGTGATATATGTGAACTATACTGGATAGAATAGTTGGTCGTTGGTTTAGAGGACATATTTATTGGCAAGCAAGAGCCCAAAGCCTCAGATTTTAAGTGGCACAACACTGAATAGGCAACAGATGATACTGTTAGCATTTACAATAATCTGCTGATTGATCTGATAGCTAAGGAGGAAGATTCACTTTGAGTGACTTGAAAGATTTGGTACCCTTAATATGAGAGGGAAGTTAGGAACCTACACACTTCTTTCCTAAAGATGAATTTTTTTAAAATTCCATTTATTATTTCAGTCTTTAAAAAACTTTTTGTGTGCTTATATTGCCTCTATCATTTCAAATTTCAATGCCAAATCGAACCTTACTAATGTGTGTTGAAGAAATCATGATCAAAGTTGCATACTTATGGGTCTGGACAGGTCACTGAGCAGTTAAGAATGTTGTTCTTCCAGAGGACTCAAGTTTGGTTCCCAGCACCCAACTTGGGCAGCTTACGACCACTAGAAACTTCAACTCAATGAGATATGATATCCTCTTCTGGCCTCTATAAGCATTTGAACACATATGACACACACAGAGATAGATAAAAATAAATTAGGAGTAAATATCTTAAAAGTTGCTTATTTACAATCTTCCTATTAGTGTAATCTGTTCTTGTAAAGCCTTAAGAACCTTCAAGTCTTGCACACAACTTCAACTATTTTTACCAGAAATATAGATGCTAATTTTATTCACTATGATTATTTCTGTTCAGTTTTAGAATGTAGTAATATACTCAAAAAGTTAATGTGATAACATGCAAATATTGTTTCAAAAAAGCTTATATTATACCTGGTTAATGCAGAGTGTGTTTGCACAGGATTCAATAGTTTACTATAGCACACAAACCTTAAATTTACATACCGATATTGGACTTTTTCAAGAGGAAGAGTGCATTCATCTTTGGGATGACAGTGAAACAAAAATAGAAACACTCTCATCATATAGTAGAGAGTTCATATATGAAAAATAAGATAAATCTTTGGTCTTACTTGTTCTGAATCTAATTGTATAATAACATTGAAATGAAGCCGGGCATTGGTGGCACACACCGTTGAGCCCAGCATTCGGGAGGCAGAGGCAGGTGGATCTTTGTGAGTTCGAGGCCAGCCTAGTCTACAGTGCTAGTTCCAGGACAGGTTCCAAAGCAATACAGAAGAACCCTGTCTCAGAAAACCAATAAATAAATAAATAACCTTAACCCTTTTGGAGTTCTCCATTAGGTAATAGTTATCACAAAGGAAGGACCTGGAGTAAAGCAATGTATTATAAAGTTTTATTGTACTTGTGCTTCCATAATGATCAAGATTCCATACTGGTTATTATTTCTCCAGTTAATGCTATAGTTTGAATATGTTCTAACATTTCATGTGTTAGAGGTTTAATTCCCCAGTGCAGCCTTGAATAGGTTTAATGGATTAATGCTATTGTTACAGAGGTAGGCTCATTATAAAAGGATGAGTTTGGACACCTCTTCTTTGTATTACTTGACTTCTTTTCCCATTCTGCCTTCTGCCATGTCGGAAGAAGGCACTTGTCAAATACCAGCTCTTGACTGTGAATTTCCCAGACTCCAGTGCTATACAAAATACATTCTTACTATAAATTATCCAACCTGTGGTGTTCTTATAGGAGCACAAAAAGGGTAGCAAGTATTTGCTGGTATACATACAGCTCTTTTGTGAACTTTTGTTATCATCTATGCCTATGTATCTCACTGATATACTATATATTCTGACTTGGGTAGAATGTATAAAGGGAAGTAATAAAACCAAACTTTTAAAACAAACTTGTATAATAGGAAGGTAGTAATGTGTTTTGGGGGGATCACTGAATAGGGACTTACAGTTTATAGTAACACAATAGGGTAGTAATGTGTTTTATGGAGATCATAAATATTTAAAGCATTGAACACTTTGACAATTCTGTATGTCAATTCAAAGAAGGTGACAAATAGGAGTTTAAAATACACACAGAAAATTTGGATGATAGCCAAGTGGTGATGACACCACTTTAATTCCAGCACTCAGGAGGCAGAGACAAGTAGATCTCTGTGAGTTAAAGGGCAGCCTGGTTTACAGAGATAATTCCAGGGCAGCCTCCAAAGCCACAGAGAAACCCTGTCATAATAAACCAAAGAAAAACAACGAAGAAAGTTTGGGTGAAATTGCCAGTAGATTGAAGACAGTGGATAATTTTGTCAGTGTGTAAGGGTCTGAGGAAATGCTGAAGGAAGACTCCAGACTCAAGTATTATGTAAAAGCAAAGGGTATTTATTATTATTCTAGCATTCAGGGGTCGTTCACCTGTACAAAATGGCAATAATACTCCTCGAGAGGAGTATACAGGTCCCTTTTAAGAAAAGCTAAAGGGAGTTGTAGGGACAGTTATATAATTGATTAATCGAGCACCAATTACATTAGTATATTTGTAATTGGCTGAGGTTTAGTCTTACCATTTTTGGACACATTTGTACAAGTTTGGGCATGTTCAGACCTGACTCAAAAGGGGACTCTGAATTTGTCCTTGAGACATGGTGAGGCTTAGGCCGTGTTCTTGTTTTTTCTCATCCCTAAATGCAAGGGTGTTGTGGATAAATAGCTCTTCCGGGGAGAAACTCCCTTCTCAGAGAACTCAGTTTTGAAAATGGGAGAGTTATATCCCTTCAAGTGGGGAATTTGTAAATCATCCATTCTTCCATTCCTTTCCCTTATCTTAAACCTATCTATCCATTTAAACTTTGATCCATTCATCTATCCACTGATCTACCCATCTATCTATTCATCCGTGTATTCATCCACTCTTCCCAAATATGATTTACTAAGGGTTGGTTTTCTGCTCTAGTTTTATTATTGTGCCATGAAATGACAAAAAAATATATGGAAACATTATGAATCTCTGTACCAGGCTTCCAAATCATGACACAGAAACTTTTTTTAGTTTTGAATGCTCAGCCTAGTATATCTCATTGCTTATCTATGTCTGGATGGCTGGCATCTGCTTGGCTTCTTGCCCTGGGCATGTTAATCATTCTCTCTTCCTTCTCTCCTTCTTCCTCCCAAGCCTAGATTTCTTCTCTTATTTATTCTTTCTCCTTTCCAGCCCAGCCTATATTTTCTCTGTTTAGCTACTGGCTATTCAGATCTTTATTAGACTAATCAGGTGCCCTAGGCAGGCAAGGTGAAACAAAAGCAACATATCTTTACATAATGAAACAAATGCAGCAACAAGAGTAACACACCTTTACACAGTTAAAGTAGTATTCTGCAGCATACACAAATGTTAACAATTTTTGCCAAGTTAGAACAACATTCCACAACATGTCTGTCTTATAATCAATCACTACAAACTTTATTGTCAGCATCAGCCAAACACTGATTTGTCAGTCTAGAAATTTACCTTGTATAATGGATAATCAGCATAAAATATAAAAAGACTTCATGATCATAGCCCATGTTATTATTCAGGCATCTGTACTGGCCTGCCCTTGGAGTCCTGATGGGATTAAGTCCTCATCTGTAGCCACTAAGCACACATTCACTATGTGCCCTTTTAAAAGGTGGGCCTTGCCCACCTCCTCCCTCTGTTCCTTTCTCTCTCTGCTTCTCTGTCTGTCTCTGTCTCTCCATCTCTCCCCTCTGTCTCTCTCTTCTGTTCTGCCGCTCCTGTCCCCAGAGGCCAGTTCCCCCCTTTCCCTTTCCCTTTCCTCTAATAACAACCCCTCCATGTGAGCTCTGTCGCATGTCATCTTTCTCTCTCAAGCCGCTTTTAAAATTAAAACAGCCCACATAGTCAAGTTACATCTCTGAATGCTGCTTTCTCACCTGTGTACCTAGCTAAGTTGCCTCAACATCACAACAATAGACAACAAAAATATATATGAAGTTTGCTTTGAATAAATTAGTCCAGCACTGTTCAAAACCTATTTGTAGAATGTGATTATTAATGTTTTATGGCTACATCTGAAGATGTGTTTTAGCCCAAGAAATTTAGTTAGGGCCAAACCTGTGGTGCTTTGTGTATAGTATGTTGCATGTGTTTTTATAAATATTGAGGAATTTTAAAAGTTTTTTCTTTTTTATTGTATTTAGAGCAACTCTAAATTTTCAGAAAAGTGAGAAACAACTAAAGAGAGCATCCTATGTCATACTCCTTATATTCTCTAATGTATTTTTCTTGGGGTAAAATATGTATGACATAAAATTTACCAATGAACCATTTTAAATCTATAGTTCAGCAACATTTACATTTGTAGTGGTATTTACATCCTCATTGTTAATGCAGCTAACATCACTACATATTTATAGAAGTTGTTCATCATCTCAAACTGAAATACAATACCTATTTTTTTAAAAAACAACTCTCCATTCCCCCCTTGCCCCAAGAAAATATTATTCTACTTAATTTTTCAAATTAAATTGACTATCCCAGGTGTATTTGTCAGCTCTAGTTTAAACAACAAACATTTTATTTATTTTTTTCACAACCCTGGAGGCCAGAAACATGAGACTTGAGTGCCAGCATAGTCAGGTTCTGGTAAAAGACTCTCTTTGCTTGCAAATGACTGCCTTCTCACTGTGTGCTTCCACAGTTTTTTCTTCTGGGTGCTTAGAGAGAAGAGCAAGCTCAAATAGAGACTAAATCTTATCAGTTTGGGACCCTACTCCCATACTTAAGTTATATTTATCACCTAAAATTTCTATCACCTAAAATTTCTATATCCAAAGTTACTGGGGGTGGGCTTTAACACATATTTCATGGGAACATAATTCAGTTTCTAGTACTGGCTAGCTCATAAAATTGGAATCATACAATATTTGTTCTTTTGTGATAATCTTATTTTAGTCAAAATAATAGCATCAAAATTTATGCATTTTGTAAGAAGTATCGACTTTTTGTTCCTTTTAAAAGGTTAAATAATGTTTCATTGTATCCGTATACTTAGAGTATTGTCTGCTTGGTGCTAATTTTTCAAACATGCAAAATGCAAGTTACAGGATCATGGAAGGTTGAACCAAGGTTCCAGAAAGCTGCTAAGGCCAAAGAATGTATAACAGGATTGGATTCCTCACAAAAAGGCTCAAGGGGGTGATGAAATGAAGCTATATACGTGAAGCCCAAATTGCAAGGGTGACCCCAGAATGTTGGAGATGCCAGAATTATGGGATGTCCACTGACAAAAGCTGTGGCACATTATGGAGTGAGTTCAAGGTGGCAGGCTATGTAAGGAGCTATACAGGCTCCTTACAGGATTTCATATGATGTCATCAAGAAAACCAGATTCTGGACATAGTTACAAGATTTGGTGGTTTTCCTGCTTGGTTTTCTGTGTTGCTTTGGCTGGACCTTTACTTGTGATGTCCACATTTTTCCATTTTGGAATAGGAATGTTTTCTGTGTGTCAAAGTATATTTATTGTAAATATGTATCTTTTTTGTGTGTGTGATTCATAGTTAATCAAGGTATTGCCTTGATTCTTAAATGAGAATTTGAAACTTGGTCCTTTGTATAAGGTTATACAATTAAGAATTTGGGGACTCTTGAAGATTAACTAAATGCATTTTCCGTTTAAGGACTATGCGTGAAATGTTATAATTTAAAAGTGATATAATTGGGTGTCTGGCTCCTGCTCTCACAGCCGTTTCAGTGCATTGAGCTCCATAGAGACAGCGCCAGGGCAAACGCGAGCCAGGCAGGCACTGGGCGACTCTGTGCCTCGCGGACAAAAATCAACTAAAGGGCAAAGGAGATCCTAAAAAGCCAAGAGGCAAAATGTCCTCATGTGCATTCTTGTGCAAACTTGCTGGGAGGAACACAAGAAGCACCCACCTGGAGGCTTCTGTCAACTTCTTAGAGTTCTCCAACAAGTGCTCAGAAAGGTGGAAGAGGATATCTGCTAAAGAAAAGGGGAAACGGAAGACATGACTGACAAGGCTCGTTATGAAAGAAATGAAAACCTACATCCCCACAAAGGGGAGACCAAAAAGAAGTCCAAGGACCCCAATGCACTCAAGAAGCCTTCTTCAACCTTCTTGTTCTGTTCTGAGTATCACCCAAAAACCAAAGGAGCACACCCTGGCTTGTCCACTGGTGACGCTGCAAAGAAACTGGGAGAGACGTCGAACAACACTGTTGCGGATGACAAGCAGCCCTAGGAAGAGAAGGCTGCCAAGCTGGAGAAGGACAAAAGGGATATTGCTGTTTACAGAGCTAAAGGAAAACCTGATGCAGTGAAAAAAGGGGTGGTCAAGGCAGAAAAGAGCAAGAAAAAGGAAGAGGAAAAGTGATGAGGAGGAAGAAGAGGAAGACGAAGACGAAGATGAATAAGATGATGATGAATAAATTGTTCCTAGTGCAATTTCTTTTGTCTATAATGCATTTAACCCTTCCTTTTAAAGAAATGTAAGGCTGTGTAAGATTTGCTTCAAAACTGTACAGTGTCTTTTTTGTGTAGTTAACACACCATCAAATGTGTCTTTAGATAGCTCTATCCTGGTGGTGTTTTCAGTAGCCCCTAACCTTGCCTGGTACAGTCTGGAAAGTGTAAATTGGCATGTAAATGTAAAGCTCTTGTTGGTGCACAGCACAAATTAGTTATATGTGGGGATGGTAGTTTTTTGTTTTATTTGGTTGGTTGGTTTGGTGTTTTTTCATCTTAAGTTGTGTCTGATGCAGCTTTTATGAAGATAATTGTTCTGTTAACTGAATACCACTCTGTAATTGCAAAAAAAAATTGCAGCTGTTTTGTTGACATTCTGAATGTGATTTTTTAATTAAAAAGTGATATAATCAGATGTCAAGTTGACAAGAATGGATTTTTGATATTTGATCTTGTCTATCAACATAACACATTTTGAATTCACCTAGGAAAATGTCTCTGGTCAAGTCTGGGATAGCATTTTCAGAGAGGTTTAACTGAGCAGGAAAGACCTAGCCTAATTTTCAATAGGGTCATTTCATGGTGTAGGATCCTAGACTATGTAAAATGAAGAAATTGAGTGAAACACAGGTATCCATCATTCTCTGGTGATAGAATGTGAGTGGGCTGCAAGGAGCCCAGCCATCCGATATTCTTGCCACAGTGTCTTCCCTGACACGATGGACTTTACCCTCTCAGATCAGGAGCCCAAAGAAAGTCTCCTTCCCATAGGTGGATTTTTTCAGGTATTAGGTCACAGTGACAAGAAATGTAATGCAAGTGACATATGTATCTTATTCATAGTATTATAGGAAAGCTTTCAATCTTACACCACTATGTTAGCTGTGGGTTTTCCTCTTAATATCTAGTGTTTCTTCTTAAATTTTTGTGTATATGTGTATGGTATGTATGTGTGTACATGTAAATGTGTAAAAGAGCCACATTTACACATGCCACAGTATATAGGTAGAGGTCAGAGGGCAATCATGTATGTCAGTACTTACCTTCCATTTTGTTTGAGACAGGGTCTTTTATTGTTGCTTCCCAACAATGTATGCCAGGCCACTTGGCCTATAAACTTTGTTAGTCTTACATCTCACCACCCATCTCCCTGTAAGGAGCCCTTGGATTACAGGAACATTTCCATGTCTGGCTTTATGTTGGTTTACAGGATCTGAACTCAGATCTTCACACTTGTACTGCCAGGACTTTACCTGCTGAGCTGTATCCTGAGTCTGCATTCTTAGAATTGATGAATTAATGTTGATGCCCTTTTCTAGAGTCCATAATTTATATTAGGGTTTGTTCTTTGTATTGCACAATACATAGGGTTTCACATGTGTCCTACATTACAGAGTCAGACAAAAATAATTCTTGTGGCTTAACGTTCCTTATATCCTATTTGTCTCTCCCTTCTCTCATGGGGCAACTTACAACCACTGTATATAGACTTTTTAGGGTAGCATTTTTCACTTAATATCCATTTGGTATTTTTTAGATCATTTTGCATCTTGATGCTTAATTTCATTTTATTGGTGAATAATATTGTATTACATGGATGTATCACAGTTTGTCTATTTTGAATATTTTGTCAGTTATGAGTAAAACCACTGAAACATTCATTGTTGTATATGGTTTTGTGTGGATGGAAGCTCTTAACTCATTTAGGTAAACACTAAGTAATAAGATTCTGAGATTTGTCCTAAGAGCATATATGGTTAGTTTTGTAATAAATATACAAAGTGCCTTTAAAAATGACAGTTTCAGTTTGCATTCCTATCAGTAATGTGAGTTCCAATGTTTCATAGTCTATTAATAACGATATTTGTGTGTGTGTGTGTGTGTGTGTGTGTGTGCGCGCGCGCGTGCGCTAATGTATGTGTGCCATGGTGCACATGTAGAGGTCAAAAGACAGCCTTGAGTATCTGTCCTACCTTCTATTTTGTTTGAGATGGGGTCTCCTGTTGTTTACTACTGTGTATGCCAGGACAGCTGATCTTTGAACTTCCTAGGATTCTCCTGTCTTTGCCCTTCATCTCATCATAGGATAGCTGGGGATATAGAATGTATCACTGTGTGCAGCTTTATGGGGCTATGGAGTTATGAGCTCATGTCCTTATGCTTGTGAGGCAATCACTTTTACTCCCTGAACCATCTTCCCACCACTCTCTTTTCATTCTTGTAACAGTATCTTTCATAGAGCAGAAGCAAATTGAAAATATACCATATCAAATGTTCAATAGATATCAACAGAATACGTTTTAAATGGAAATCATTGCATATATTAGTAAAGAAAAACTTAAAATCAATGGACTAAGTTTCCATAATAACAAACTAGCAAATGCACATTAGTTGAAAAGAGAATGAACAATTTAAGACAGGTGTGATGGTGCATACTTGTAATCCTATTACTTGTGAAGTAGAATATGATGATGAGGCATTCAAGACTAACCTCAGATGCATAGTAAGCTTGAGGCAAACATAGGCTAAATGAGGCCATCTCATAAAATTAAAGAACAAGAGTAGAAATCACCAATCACTACATTGTAAAGGTTATGATACAAAAAAAATCAGGAAGCACAATAAATGGATTTTTAAAAGACTATTAGTTTTGTCAGACATCTAGCAAAAATGGTGAAGAAAAATGAGAAATATTACTCACAAATATCAGGAATACAGAGTGACTCTACTTGTAGATATTAAAAGGCAATAAGAGGATTTATTCACTAAATATATTGACTTTAGGGTTTTTTTTAATACAATGCTGTTGGCCAGTTACTATTATTGTTTATCGGCTAGCTCCGTCTTAATGATTAACCCATTTCTACTTATCTAAATATTTCCATGTGGTCTACTTATCGGCCCGAGCGGCGCTGGCTTGCTACCTCTCCGGGCTCTACATGCTGACTCCTCCTAACTACTTCCTCTTTCCTCCTTGTCAACTAGCCCCACCTATCTTGCTTTCCCATTGGCTACAGTGCTTTATTCATTAACCATATTTACAGAATAACATCTCCTATCATCTCCTCTTTTCTGTCTAAAATAAAAGAAGGGTTTTAACTTTAACATAGCAAAATATATCACACAACAGTTATCAATTAAGAATCACAGTTAACAGTATTTAGTCCATTAACATTTTGTAAGACTTAAAGAAAATATCATCTATCCTATCTTTGTGAGTCTAAAGTCCTATATGTAACTTATCTTTAATCTTAACTAAGGAAAACTATAACCATAACTATCTGTCTTAAATTCCTTCAAAGACCATAGAAGGATAATATATAAACTCTAGAAATGACAAAGACAACTCACTGCCTGGTCAGTCTCCTGAAATTCTTCTGTAATGTTCCATCTTCAGCCCATAGGCCATAGTGAGTCTGGAAGACTCTTTCATGAAGCAGGAACCCTGTAGCACTGTCCATCTTGTTTTAGCAGTCATTTTTCTGTGGGTCCTGCATGTCCAGTTTATACAGCATAAAGTCAAACAGTTCAAAAGAGCAGTACCTTGCCCAAATGGCTAGTCTTTCCATATTAGAAGCAAACTCCATAATGTGTTTCTTCAATGTCCAACTTCCTTTCTGATGCAGGTGGTGTTACCAGGAGCAGTTGTGCCTCACTGTCAAGAAAACCCCTAAAACATTTTAAATGCCATATTCTGTAGGTCTTTGAAAGGTTTGAAGAATGCCTATCCATCTCAAATATATCTCTGCATATCTAGAAATCCTAACTAACTTAACTTCAAGTTTTGACTATCATAGATAACTCTCTAATCTGTAATAAATTATACATTACATTTTCCAATGAGCTATGTAAACATAATACTTAAACAAGTGGAGAAAAATACATATCACAAAATTGACCTTAAATTGTACCAATAAATGAAAATCCATTCCAAAAAAAAGCATTCATATCTATACCATAATTCCCTTTTTACCTTTAAAAAGATTGGTTGTGGTCATTAACCATTTATAACCAAGCTCACTTAAATAAAAACAAACTGCTTCCTGCTGGTGGGGGGCGCTGTCATGGGGATGCTAAGAAGATGCAGAAATCCTGGCTGTAGTGGTCTGCAAGGCTGCATTGTCCCATTGACGTTGCTTCAGGGGGGTCATGCTTGATCAAACCACATTAGTCTGGAAGGAATCCACAGTTTTTCAAACAAAATTAGAAATCCTTTTCCCCAGTAACTTGTCCTTGGACTTAAATTTTAGAGTCAAAGCATTTTTAAAATATATAAACTGAATTAATCCAGCAGCATTTCTTTTATCAGTTGTTGTTATTTTCTCAGCAATCAAACAATTTAAAGACAACAGAATCACGTATAGTATCGAAAGTTTCTCTGTGCTTTCCATCTTTTCTTTTTTCTTTCTTTCTTTTTTTTTTTTTTTACTAATAATATAACTTAATATTTTACATGTGGATCCCAGTTTCCTCTCCCTTCCTCCCTCCAACCCTACCTCCCTCCCTCTTACCCTCTTTCCCCTATGACATGCACCCTGGCCACCCTCCCCTCCCATCCCCCACCCCTATTCCACTTGAAGGGCTATGCTATCCAGGTTGGGTCATGTAAGTCTGTCAAGTCATTTGAAGTAGAGACTAGGACTTCTCTCCTGTCTCTAGGTTAAGGGGGTATCCCTCCATGGGGGATGTGTCCACAAGGTCCTTTTGTGCATCAGGAATAGATCCTGTTTCTACTGTCTGAGGTCCTCCAGACTGCTCAGTCCTTCTAACTGAGACCCATATTCAGGGGATCTGAGTCAGTCCCATGCTGGATTCCCAGCTATCAGTCTGGGGGGGGGTGGCTCCTCCTTGTTCAGGTCAGCTGTCTTTGTGTGTTTCTGCAACCTGGTCTTGTCCCCTCTCTCTGCATCTGGATTCCAGTTCGACTCAGTGTTTGGTTATGGGTATTTGCTTCTGTTTCCAACAGGTACTAGATGAGGGCTCCATGATGGTGGATAATTTAGTTGATGATCTCACTATCAGGAAAGGGCATTTATGGTAGCCTTTCCATGGTTGCTCAAACTGTTAGTTGGAGTCAGTCTTGTAGTTCTCTAGACCTTTCTTTAGGTTCAGTTTTCTCTTCAAACCAATAATGGCTCCCTCTTTTATGTCCCCCCCTCTGACTTTAGGTTTTTTATTGATGTTCTTCATGAAGTTGAGAAAGTCAATCTATTTCCTAGTTTCATGGGTTCTACCACAGATAAATGTTAGTTTTGTCAATTGATTTTTTGTATCAATTGATAATGATCATGATTTTATTCTGTAGCCTGCCGAGGTATTCAATTACATATATTAATTTTTGAATGTTAAACCAGTTTTGCATATCTAGAATAAATCCCACTTTGTTTTAATTTGCTAGTGTTTTAAATTTTATTTCTTTATTATTATTTGATGTATGTATTTAATAATTCATATATGTGTTTTATTCATTTTCATACACCCCACTTCTCCTTCCTATTCCTGCTGAATGCTAATATTTTTGAGGATTTTTGCATTCGTGTTCATGAGGAAAGTTAGTTTCAAGTTTTTTATTGTAATATTTCTATTTATGTTTGGATTTGGGTAATAATAATTTCATAGACTTAAGAAATGCTTCATCTGCACTAGAGAAAGGACTAGTAGAACACAGGTGCTATGAAGGAGAAATGTGGGATCATTAACTGGGGAGGGATGTAAAATGGAGAGAGAGTAAGGAAGAAGAGATGAAAATAGCAGAGATGTTTGAAAAATCCACAAGAAATCATATGATTTTATAAGATTATCATAGACAGATGGATGGATGGATGGATGGATAGATGGATGGATAGATAGATAGATAGATAGATAGATAGATAGATAGATAGATAGATAGATAGATAGATGTTGTGGAGATGGCTCAGCAGTTAAGAGTACTTAGTACCCTGGGGTTTAGATGCCAGAACTCCCATGGCAACTCAAAACCCTCTCTAAGCTTCAGTTTCAGGGATCTGAAGCCATCTTCTGGCCTCCTCAGGTACCACACACACACACACACAGTATACAGATATTCATCTAGGCAAAACATTTATATTTGTAAAAGCAAATCCTAAATACATAAAATAAATGTGTATGTACATATAAATGAAGTTATACCACTCTAGATTATAATGGTGCTTCTGAGAACCATAGACTAACAAAGCCTTAGTGCCTGGCATGGGAAACCTCCCTTTCAGCTGCTGTGCTGGAGGAGGCCATCCCAGAGATTCCCAAAATAATACAGGCTATTGCCATTGCTCTTGGTTGAATCCCAGAAAATAAGACACTGTTGTTGAAGACACCACATACTTCAGAAAAAGAACCTGAAGAAATTAAATAGGAACTAACCTAGAAGTCTCCCTCCTTCAGACAAGTTCTCACAGTATTGGAAAGCCCCCACCTATAAGCAATCAATGGCTTCTGAAAGGAGGAAAATAAGTTTTTTTCCATAGATGAGAAGAGGAGAAGTAGAAAAAGAGGGGACAAAGAAGGGGGGATGGCATAAATATGATACCTGCACGAAATTATGAAAAAAATAAAAATAAAAATGCTTTGTCTGTGATCAGAAAATGTTCTAGAGGGTAAATACACTTGGCTACCAAATCGGATGACCTGACTTCAATTCTTAAGATCCTCATAGTGGAAGCAGAGAACTGATACCTGTAAACTGTGTTTTTACTTTCATATGTGTGTCACAACACACACACACACACACACACACACACACACACACACACACACACACAATCTGAATAAAAGTAAGAAAAAAGTGCTTCATCTAAATCCCCTTTCTGACAGTACTTTCTTCTTCCACAATGTTAGAATTTAGAGGAAAATCATCTTAGCCAACTACTTTCTTTCTGTCAATGTTTTGCATGATTCATTAAGTTTACTTAATAGATATAAGTCTATTCAGATGATCCATTCTTCTCTGTGTGAGTTTTTTATGTTTTATCTTTCATTTATATTTATTATTTTTTCTTATTTTACATATCGATACCAGTACACTCTCTCTCCTTCCCTCCCATGCCCTCTGACTTCCCTCCCATCCCATTCCCTCACTCACTCCACAGGGAGGGTGATGCCTTCCAGGAGGGATCAACAAAATCTGTCAAGTCATTTGGAGTAGGGACTAGGCCCTCCCTCCTGC
Organism: Cricetiscus sungorus; assembly: GCA_030556225.1. Taxonomy (NCBI): domain Eukaryota; kingdom Metazoa; phylum Chordata; class Mammalia; order Rodentia; family Cricetidae; genus Cricetiscus; species Cricetiscus sungorus. The sequence goes on along the minus strand of JANBXA010000726.1, from coordinate 60,714,079 downwards.
CTCTGGGTTAAGGGAGTATCCTTCCATGGGGAATGTGTTCCCAAAGTCCTTTTGCACACCAGGGATACATCCTGGTTCCACTGTCAGAAGTTCCTTAGACTGTTTAGACCTTCTATCTGAGACCCAAGTTCAGGGAATTTTGAGTAGGCCCAATGCTGATTTCCCAGCTATCAGTCTAGGGGTCCATGAGCTCCCACTTGTTCAGGTCAGCTGTTTCTGTGGGTTTCTGTAGCCTGGTCTTGACCCCTTTTCTTATTACTCCTCCTTCTCTGCTACTGGATTCCAAGAGTTCGGCTCAGTGTTTAGCTGTGGGTGTCTGCTCCTGTTTCTATCAGCTACTAGATGAGGGCTCTATGATGGTGGATAAGTTAGTCATAAATCTCATTATCAGGGAAGGGCATTTATGGTAGCCTTTCCATTGTTGCTATAATGGCTCCCTCTATTATGGTATCCTTTTATTTGTTTGTTTGTTTTGTTTTTCTCTCATCTATTGTCCTTTGACTAAATCTTCCTGATCCCATATGTTCTCCTATCCTCCCCCTTTCTTTCTCCTAACTTCCTCTTCACTCACTGCCCCCCTCAATATGCTCATATCTTGTCCCATTCCCCTTCTGTGAGGGACCTTATATGAATCTCTTAGGTTCCTCCTTGTTTCCTAGCTTTTCTGGTGGTGTGAATTGTAGGTTGGTGATCCATTGCTCTATGTTTGAAATCTATATACGAGTGAGTACATACCATGTTTCTTTTTTTGTGCCTGGGTTACCTCACTCAGGATGGTTTCTTCAAGTTCCCTCCATTTGCCTGCAAATTTCAGGATTCCATTGTTTTTTCTGCTGGGTAGTATTCCATTGTGTAAATGTGCCACATCTTCTTTATCCATTCTTCAGTTAAAGGGCATCTAGGTTGCTCCCAGGCTCTTACAAATAATGCTGCTATGGACATAGTTGAACACGTCTTTGTTGCATGGATGTAGATTGTTTGGGTATATGCCTAAGAGTGGGATTGCCGGGTTCTGTGGTAGACTGATTCTCATTTTCCTGAGGAACCACCATACTGATCTCCAAAATGGCTGTTCAAGTTTGCACTCCCACCAGCAGTGGAGGAGTGTTCCCCTTTCACCACATCCTCTCCAGAACAAGTTGTCATTGGTGTTCCAAATTTTAGCCATTCTAGCAGGAGTAAGATGGTATCTGAGTTGTTTTGATTTGCATTTCCCTGATAGCTAAGGATGTTGAGTACTTTCTTAAGTGTCCTTCAGCCGTTTTGATTTCCTCTACTGAGAATTCCCTCTTCAGTTCTGTACTCCATTTTTTAATAGGGTTATTTGGTGTTTTGGTGACTAGTTTCTTGAGATCTTTGTATATTTTGGAGATCATTCCTCTGTCAGATGTGGAGTTGGCGAAGATCTTTTCCCAGTCTGTGGGCTGCCGTTTAGTCTTGTTGACTGTGTCCTCTGCCTTACAGAAGCTTCTTAGTTTCAGGAGGTCCCATTTATTAATTGTGGATTTCAGTGTCTGTGCTACTGGTATGTTCAGGAAGCAGTCTCCTGTACCAATTTGTTCAAGAGTACATCTCTCTTTCTCTTCTAAGAGGTTCAGTGTGGCTGGATTTATGTTGAGGTCATTGATCCATTTGGACTTGAGTTTTGTGCATGGCGATAGACATGTGTCTATCTGTAGTCTTCTACACACCATTATCCAGTTGTGCCAGCACCATATGTTGAAGATGCTTTCCTCCTCCCATTGTATACTTTTGGCTGTTTTGTCAAAAATCAGGTGTTCGTAGGTGTGTGGGTTAATATCAATTCTATTTAATTCCATTGTCTACCTGTCAATTTTTGTGCCAATACCAAGCTGTTTTCAGGACTATAGCTCTATAGTAGAGCTTGAAGTTGGGGAAGTTGATGCTTCCTGAAGTTTCTTTATTGTACAGGGCTCTTCGTGCTATCCTGGGTCTTTCGTTTTTCCATATAAAGTTGTGTATTATCCTATCAAGGTCAGTGAAGGATTGTGCTGGGATTTTGATGGGATTGCATTGAATCTGTAGATTGCTTTTGGCACAATTTTGTTGAAAATGTTTTCTGCATCATTAAGCTGGGCTTCTTTGCCTTCTTCTACGCCTATTATTCTTACGTTTGACCTTTTCACGGTGTCCCACATTTCCCAGATGTTTTGTGTTAGGAACTTGTTGGATTTAAGATTTTCTTTGGTCAATTAATCTATTTCCTCTAGTTTATCTTCAACACCTGAGATTCTCTCTTCGATCTCTTGTATTCTGTTGGTTATGCTTGCATCTGTAGTTCCTGATTGTTTACCCAGTTTTTCTATTTTCAGCATTCCCTCAGTTTATGTTTTCCTTACTGTCTCTTTTTCAGTTTTTAGGTCTTGAACTCTTTGAATTGCTTTCTTTATCTGTTTAATTGTTTTTTCTTAGCTTTTCTTACTTTCTTTAAGAGATTTGTGCATTTCTTGAATTTTTGCTTGGTCTTTTCCTCTATTTCTTTCACTTTTTTGCTTGTATTTTCTTCCATTTCTTTAAGGGATTTTCTCATATTGTCTTTGAGGGCCTCATTTTATGAAGTTATTTTTTTGAGTCATTCTCTTCTGCTTCATCTGCTTTGGTGTGTTTAGGTCTAATTGGTGTAGAGTCCCTAGATTCTGGTGGTGTCATACTGGTCTTTCTACTGTTGGGTATTTTCTTGTATTGCCATCTTCACATTGCTTCTTCCAGTGGGTGCAGGTGGAGTCTCTCTCTCTCTCTCTCTCTCTCTCTCTCTCTCTCTCTCTCTCTCTCTCTCTCTCTCTCTCTCTCTCCTGCTCTCCTTGTGGGTGTAGGTGGGTCAGGAGTTCGATGTCTGCAACTCTGGATGATCCAAGCTCTCTTGGAAGTCTTTCCTCTGGCAGAGGGCAGATGATGGGGTTCAAAGATCAGGCAAGTGCAATCTCAAGGTGGTCCCGCATGGATGGGTGGGTCCAGTGTGCTCAGAGCAGACCTAGAAACTTCCACTGAGGTGGAGGGATTGTTGGATGAGTACTATGGCCCAATGCTCACCTGAAGCAGTGGGCTCAGCAGGACAAAGTGTGAGGGGAAAGCAGGCTCTGGTGGTGTATGAAGCAGAGTACCCGGACTGTACTTGCCAGGGCCAGGATATAGGGGGGAGCGAGATGCAAACTAATGCAGGTAGTTCCCAGGGGGGGGGTAGGAGGAGATTCGGCCTGAACTGGTCCCAGACTCACCTCTGACAAAGGGTCAGCGGCGATGGGGTTCAAAGATCAGGCGAGTGGAGCCTCAAGGTGACTCCACGTGTATAGGCAGGTCCGTGTGCTCAGAGCAGACCCAGGAAGTACCACGAAGGTGGAGAGGTTGTTGAACCCACACTCTGTCCCTATGCTCACCTGGAGCAGCAGGCCCAGCAGCTGTTTTATCTTTTATAAGACATTGGTTTACTTTATCGTTGTTATCAAATGTTTGGGTATGGTTGCTCATTATCCTCCCAAATAATCCTCTTAAATATCTGTGAGCTCAGTACTGGAAACCTCTTCTTCACATCTGATATTGACAATTTGTGTTTCTTTTTCATCCATGACTATGTTTTGATTTTTATCAGAGACCTAGCTCTTGGTTTCATTGATTTTTCTCCACTGTTTTCATTTCATTGATTTCTGTTCTAAGTTTTAGAGTATATATTGCTTGTTTTAGGCTTGCTATGCTTTTTTGACTTGTTTCATAAAGAGAAAGCTTAGATTATTGATTTTAGATCTTTATTCTTTTCTAATATGTGCATTTAATGCTGTAAAGTTCCTAAGCTCTGATTTGTTGCATTCTGTATATTTTAATAAATTATGATTTCACCCAGTTCAAAAGTATTTTTACTTTCTCTTGAGACTTTTTCATTGACTCATGTGCCATTTAGAAGTGTGCTATTCAGTTTAAAAATACTGAGGAGGATTTTCTAGTTGTCTTGTTAGTACTGGTATCTAGTTTAACTCATCGAGGTATGCAAAGATGCCTTATGTGGTTTCTATTTTCATTGAAGTAAATTCTGTGGCCATCTTCGTTTGAGTTTCTATTGTTGTGATGAAACACCAATGACCAAAAAGCAATTTGGAACAAAAAAGAGTTCATTTTTCTTAGACTTCCACATTGCTGTTTATCACTTAAGGAAGTCAGGACAGGAAGTCAAACAGAGCAGGACCTGGAGGCAGGAGCTGATACAGAGGCCATGGAGGGGAGCTGTTTACAGACTTGCTCCCCATAGCTTGCTCAGCCTACTTCCTTATAGAACCCAGGACACCAACCCAGGGATGACACTTCCCACCATAGGCTGGACCCTCTACCATTGATCCCTAATAAGAAAATGTCCTCAAGGCTTACCTACAGCCATTCTTTATTAATTAAATGTTTCCAGCCCAATCAGTTTCCCTCGATCCCTCCTTTCTTCCCAGTACTCTCCTAACCTCACCCCTCAACCCATCCACTCTTCCTCCTGTCTTTTCAGAAAGGAGCAGAGCTCCTATACACTGTGTATGTCAGCCAGCCATGATGTGTCAAGTTGCAGCAAGACTGGGCACCTCCTCTCTGGTTGAGGCTGGATGAGGCAACCCAGTAGGAGGAAAGGGTCCTAAAAACAGGTAACAGAGTCAGAGACAGCCCCTGCTCCCTCTGTTAGGAGCCCAGCAAGACCATGTCACACAACTGTAACATACATGCAGAGGACCTGGGCCAGTTCCATGCAAGCTCTCTGGTTGTCTTTTCAGTCTCTGAGTCCTTATGAGCCCAGGTTAGTTGATTCTGTGGGTTTTCTTGTGGTCTCCTTGGCCTCTCTGTCTACAGGCATTCTTATGGAGGCATTTTCTTGAGTTTCCCTCCTCTTAGATGACTTGATCTTTTACAAAGTTGACATAAAACTACCCAGCACAGTGGCCTATGTGGTATACGATGATAAATGCTTCATGTGAACTTGAGGAGAATATGCATTTATTCTGATATTTTGATCAAGTATTCTTAGTGTTAGTTGGGCCAAGATGTCTGTCTTATCTTGCTGTTCATCTCAATTGTTTCAGTTTACCTATTTTCTTATTGCTTTGTTACTACCAGATGTGATTCTACTTCATTTTTCTATCCTGGAATATCATTAAACATCTTTTTAAATAAGTATTTGAGAAGAACAGGTAAGTTACCCACCTGCCAGATGAACTGCCCCACTTCCTAGATATGGCACCCAAAGACCCATTCCACTATCTGCTTCCCTTCACTGCCTTTACACTGCTGGGCCCCTGACCACAACTCTGGTAGACTTACACTGCTCAGGTGCAGTCCACACCAATCAGAAGAACATATTAGTGACCCGCTTGCCAGCTGAATTGCCCCACTTCCTAGATTCTCTTCCCAAAGGCTCATTCCATTGCCCTCACCCTGTCCCCTCCTGGTGCTGAGTACCAGCCACAACTCAGGCAGAGACTCCCTGATGGAACAGAGACCACACCAGCCACCAGAACCACAAATAGGCTGTCCACCAGTGGACCGCCTCCACTCAGTGCCCCTTTTTCCTCCTATTGGGTTGCTCTGTTCAGCCCTGATGTCTTATTGTGGGTTGTTATAGCCATGTTTGGTTGATCTTTCTAGGATGTTTGCTCTTTTCTGAGAGGAGATGGAGTAGGGGTAAATCTGGAAGAGAGGGGAGGTGGAGGGAGATAATTGGGGGAGGGGATGGAGGGGAAACTGTGGCCAGTATATAATATATAAGAGGAGAATAAAAAGTTTCAGTGCTTATAGTAGAGATTATCATATAAACATTGCAATCATGTAAATCTATTATCAAATAGCAATTTACCACTTCATATATAGTATAGGAATATTAAAAACGTACTTCCTTGAATTGCTTATAGAATTTCTTACATTCATTTCATTATGCATGTGTTATAATTACTAATACATAGTTACTATTATTGTTCTGAATAAAGTTTAATTTGAGATCAAATATGAATAAGACAAGTATAACCTATTTATACATTTTATTCTCTTCAAACCTTCCTTATGTAGATTCAATATTCTGACCTATATATTTCTTTTGAAGAACTTGAATTAGTTCTTGATTTTTCAAGACATGCCTGATAGCAATGAATCACTTTATTTTTATTTGTCTGAAAAATCTTTTGTTTCACTTTTAAAAGATAATTTTGCTGGGTGTCAAATTCAAAGTTGATTTTTTTCTTACAACAATGTAAAATTTTGCCTTTTGCTTATGTGTTTACTGACAAGCTTTTCACTGTAATTCTAATCCCTTTCATCCATATGGAATATGTTTTTAATCTCTAGATTATTTTAAGATTCTCTTTCTGTTTTGTTTTCTGCAATTTAAATAAGTTATATTTAAATTCTCCTTTTCCTTTTAAAAACCTACTTGCTTTACTCTAGGTTGCTGATGGCTATTTCTTGGAGTCAGTCGTTCGTTTTGAAACATTCTCTGATTTTATTCAAATATTTCTTCTGTACTTTCTCACTCTGTTCTCCTTCTGGTATTCAAATTATGCATATGCTGTGCTGTTTTTTTATTTTTTATTTAAATTAAAAACAATCTTATTTTACATACCAATCCCAGTTCCCTCTTCCTCCTATTTGCCTACTCCACCCATGATCTCCCCATCCCACCCCCCACTCACTCCTCAAGGATATTGATGTCTTCCATGGGGGATCATCAAAGTCTGTCACATCATTTGGGGAAGGACCTAGGCCCTCCCCCATGTATCTAGGCTGAGAGAGTATCCCCCCCCATAGGGAATGGGCTCCCAAAGCCCATTTGTGCACTAGAGATTAATACTGATCCACTACCCGAGGCCCTGCAGACTGCCCAGGCCCCCCAGCTGACACCCATTTTCAGGAGCCCTGGTTCAGTCCTATGCTGTTTTCCCAGCTGTCAGCCTGGAGGTAGTGAGCGCCAACTTGCTCAGGTCATCTGTTTCTGTGGGTTTCTCCAGCATGGTCTTGACCCCTTTGCTCATTACTCCTTCTCTACAATTGGCTCAGTGCTTAGCTGTGGATCTCTGCTTCTGCTTCCATCAGCTACTGGATGAAGGCTCTAGGATGGCATTTAAGGTACTCACCAATCTCATTAGAGGGGAAGGACATTTAAAGTAGCCTCTCCACTATTGCTTAGGTTCTTAGTTGGGATCATCCTTGTGGATTCCTGGGAATTTCCCTAGTGCCAGCTGTATTGTTTTTTATATTATCACACAGTACTCAGATGTCCTCTTCTGTTTTTTTTTTCTTTCCTCTTTCCTCTTTGAATTTAAGTTTGAGAAGCATGGATGGCCCTGGCCCAAAGCACAATAATTTTTCCTTGGTTGTATCAGGTATACTTGTGACCCCATCAAAATGCATGCCAGATCTTTCACGGTGTTCAGAATTTTTCTTATATTTCTTTTAATTACTTCATAGAATTTTTATCTCTCTGCTTACAGTGCCCATATGTTCTTGCAGTTTTTCTACTTTTTCATTAGAGCCCTTAACATATTAGTTATAATTATTTTATAGCCCTTATCAGATGCTTTAAAAATAATATCACATTCTAAATCTTCCTTTGTTTCTTCAATCTGTTTCTGTGTGTCATCAAAATGCTTACTTTTTTTCTTGAAAACTAGTCATGATATTTTGGGTAACTAGACCTGAGGAAAATAAGCCATTAAATATGAGATTTTGTACCAATCTGACTAAGTTCCAGCCTATATTTAATGTGTGTTGTAGCTGCATGTGCCAAGAGCTTTACTTTCTTCTAGTGTCCATGTTTTAATCTCATGTATGGTTTGGGCTTCCTTATTCACTGCCAGCTAGAGTCTGCATTTTAACATCCCTCCAGCTGTTTTCCTACAATACTAAAGCCCCATTGGTAGAGTTGTAAGGTGTGAAAGAGAATAAGCATCTATGCTATTGCTAAATCTTTGACTTTATGTAAACTAATATTCCTGGGCTCTAACCTAAATAATTGTCAGATTCTCTTCTCCAATATTATCATAACAGTAGTTACAGGAAGTTCAACAGCCATTTATTTATTTAAGCATCATATCAAAAATGGAAATAGAAGAAAATGCTTTTCATCTGATAACATATATGAAAATCTTAGGCTAATACCATAGTTCAAGGTGAAACATTGGATACTTCTTGCTTATGATGGCAGCAAGGCAAGGCCGGCTACTTTCATACCAATACTGGAAATATTGTACTGTAAACCTCAGTGATTGCAATAAGGAATAAAATACATATTGAAACAGACTATGTAACATTGCCATTTTTAGATGGCATCATTGTATAGATTGAAACTACTAATGAACTGACATGATTTTACTGAAACAATTGGTGATTATAGCAAGGACAATGGTGAAGTAATATATTTTATATAGTATGTAATTCTAAAATTAAATGTCTTCTAAGATGATAGACACATATCTAAAACAATGAGAACAAGTATAACAGATGTACTGCATCAAAGGATTTGATGGCAAACTAGAGCCTGTAGGGCAATCATTTCATGCCCCATTTTTGTCAATATATAATTCTCTTAAAACACAGCCAAAAGCTAGGTTATTACATAGAGAAACTCTGTCTCAAAAGACCAAAAGGAAGGAAGGAAGGAAGGAAGGAAGGAAGGAAGGAAGGAAGGAAGGAAGGAAGAGAGAGGGGGAAGGGAGGGAGGGGGGATGGAGAGAGGGAGAGAGGGGAAAAGGAGGAAGGAGGGAAGGAAGGAAGGAAGGAAGGAAGGAAGGAAGGAAGGAAGGAAGGAAGGAAGGAAGGAAGGAAAAGAAAGAAAGATTGTTTTGCTCAGTGGTGGTGGCACATGTCTTTAATCCCAGGACTCAGGAGGCAGGGACAGAAAGATTTCTGTGAGTTTGAGGCCAGCCTGGTCTACGAGTTCCAGTACAGCCAGAGCTGTTACACAAAGAAACCCTGTCTTAGAAAACAAAACAAAAGAACATAGCCAGGCTCTTTGTACTGTGTATGTCTGCTTGCCCCTTTGACACTTTAACCAAGTAGATGGGGCAGAAGCTGTGTGCGACACAGATAATATTCATATTAGAACTTTAACCAACCCTTTCACTAGACCACTACAGTTAAAAGTAAAAAAAAAATCAAGGTAAATAAAGACTTATAAAAATGGAGTGATATGCTTATGGATCAAAAGACAATATATTCTTTTCTAATTTTTAAATATATTTTTGGTTTTTCGAAACAGGGTTTCTCTGTATTGTTTTGGAGCCTGTCCTGGAACTCACTCTGTAGATCAGGCTGACCTTGAACTCACAGAGATCTGCCTGCTTCTGCCTCCCGAGTGCTGGGATTAAAGGCATCCACCACCACCACCTGGCTTAATTTTTTAATTTTCAAAATTAAAATATAATTACATAATTTTCTACCTTCTCTTTCTTCCTTCCAATCCTTCCCATTTATTGTCTTCTTCCTCTCCCTCAAGTTCATGGTCTCTATTTCTTTCATTGCTGTTTTAAACTCTCTCACACACACATATTATGTTCACATATATATATTCTAATATGTATTATATGTTAATATATACATATACAGTGTGCTAGTCTATATAAAGTCACTTGCATGTATATAATTTCAGGACTGATAATTTGGTATTGGAAAACTAATTAGGAGGCTCTTTTCTGGGGAAGATTATTTCTCCCATTCTTAGAATTTCTTAGTTATTTAAAGTTCTTTGTCTAGGGTTGATGCCCTGTGAAAATTTGGCATGTCTATTGGTGTCACCCCTGTTTAGGACTGTATATACTTAAGATATATCCTAACCCTATAGATATATGACAAGAAAAATACCATCAGGGTTTTCAAAAGAATTGACAAACTAATTATTGAGCTTACATGGAAACATAAAATAAGAGAATAGCTAAAATGTTCATGAAAAAAATGACAAAGTTATATAACTAATAATTTCATGGTCCTGGTACATTTATAGAAATCTAGACAATACGGTATTGATATGATCATAAACAACTTTGATTATATGCTAACAAACTACAAGCCATGGACCCAAACTAACCTCACAACTTTTGTGTACATTCTTGTTGCTAAGACTCATTTATTCCTGTGTTTTGTTTGTTTGTTTTTTGTTTAGATGGGGTCTCATGAAACCTAGACTAGCCTTCAGCTTTTTTATGTAGCTGACAATCACCATGAATTCCTGATACTTCTTTCTTCATCACCTGAGTGCTGGTATTACTGCCATGTGGTACTAAGCTTAGCTAATTTTTCCATTTTCAAATAGTTGAAACAAATCAAGGAACAATATTTCATGGCATGTGATGGTTATTTGAAATTCAGATTTTAGTTCCTATAAACTTTAATTGAAACTCAACCAGACAGAAAACAAGCTCTGAAAATTACCACCCACTGCTTCTACAATCAGATCCCCTGGATTTAGGATAGTAGGCTCATCAACTGATGAGCTGGAGATGTGTTCTGATTGTAATTCATGGTATATACAGAAACATGGGTGAATGAACTCTAAACTTGTTCCTATTTCCTCTGCACTAGATTATATAATACCAATTTATTTTCCATCACCTGTGTTTCTCTTCTGAGCAATATGGACAGAGATAGTGATATTTGCCTTTCTTCTCTCTTACTACACTAATCAAACTATAGTAATGTAGTGTATTACTAGAATATAGCCAGACCAGTCAGTGTTTAATGGAATAGGAAAACAAAGCAGAAATATCAAGGTACAACTATAGTCAATTAATTTTTGATCGAAGGGAAATTTAGAAAAAAAATCAAACCTGTTACTCCCTATAACAATTGGATCTAAAACTAACTGTAAACACTAGAAAAATAAATTTTGTAGACAGAAACATAGGAATATGTCTGTGACCTTTGCCTAAGCCAAGATTTCATGAAACTATTGACAAATGCTAAGAGTGAATGAAAAATCATGAATGGAATGGTTTAAGATTTAGAATATTTTTCCTGTAGCAATATCATAAATATACCAAGTAGACTAAAATAAAAAGTGTTACCATATGAACCCTTGGCAAAGATATACATCTAAAACGTTTATAAACTACTAGTGGGGATATAAAACAATGCAAGACTTATGAATGCTGTTGGCAAAATTCATAAATGCTAGAACGCATACCTGACATCATATGCTTTATTTCAACCATAGTTATTTACCCAAAAGAAACAAAAAGCTGCTATGACTTGAATGTGTATCCCCTTCAAATTTATGTTTATCCACAATGAAATGCTGAAGGGTTCAGTCACATGCAAGTCTTGGAATAACTGTAGCTGAAGTGACTTCACAAATGCAATAGCTTTACCATGCAGCTTGTCCATGCCTCACAGTTTAAGATATTCTATTATGTGATATAGTGGCCCCATTGTTAAGGTCTTTGGTAAAGAGGCACACCATGGTAGAAGCAAAAAAGCATTGCAAAACTGCTCACCTCATGGCCAGGAGGTAAACTTAAAGAAAAAGCCCAGGAGCCTACAGTCTCCTTCAATATTGCAACCTCTAACCCACTAGACTCCATTACCTCCCACTCCTAAAGGCTCCATTACCTCCCACTAATACCAAAGGACCAAGCTTTTGATGCATGACTGTTGGGGGCACATTCAACATCCAAACTATGGCAGTATCCTTATAATAGAGACTTTCACCACTCCCACCATGTGAAATCTCAGTGAAAGAAGCTGTCTATGACCCTCATTGTGACACTGCATCTAGCATTGAACTGCCAGTACCTTTATCTTGGTACTTTAGAATGGTGATAAATTTCTATTGTTTACACTACCTAATTTATGTTTTTTTTATTCTGCCATGAATTGACTCAAACAAAAACACATGTCTACATAAAGACATGTACATATATTCATAGAATCTTGATTTATATGACCCCAAATTGAGAAATAATTCAATTATCAATCAACAGAAAATCAGAAAAGCAAAATGTTAGTATTAATACATTAATTAGCTCTCAACCATAAAATATTCAGAATTACTGATGCATTCAACAACATGGATGAAATTCAAATGTAGTAGATCACGTTATTGAAGCAACAACAAGACAGAAAACATGCTGTGTGGTTTTCCATTTTCAAATAGTTGAAACAAATCCAAAAATTCCAAAAGTTCCAAACGTTTCTAGATATCGTATATTTATGTAGATCAATGTTTGTCTGGGACTGGAAACAGGAGAGATGGACTAAAAAGGGTGAAAAATCATATAGATGAGTTGGGGCTTTCTTACATTTTGACTTTGACATTCTTTGTGTAATAAGAGTACTAGAAATGGAGAAAGGAAGTGTTGTAGCTTGCTTTATGCTGCTGTGGACTGTGACCAAAAGCAACTTGTGGAAGAAAGGGTGAAATTTAGCTTACAAGTTATAGTCCATTTTCACCAGAAGCCAAGGCGGGAACCTAGAAGCAGGAGCTGAAACAGAGGCCATGGAGAACTGCTGCTTACCAGCTTGCTTTCCGTGGCTTGCTCAGCCTGAATTGTTATACAACCCAGGACTACTTACCCAGGAATGGCACTGCCCATGGTGATCTAGATCTTCCCACATCAATCATTAATTTTAAAAATGCCCCCACAGAGTTGCCTACAAGCCAATTGTTTGGAATAATTTTTTCTCAGTTTCAGTTCCCTCTAGCTTGTGTCAAGCTAACAAGAAACTCCCTAGCAATAAACATATATTGGCTATATTTCAAAAGCCAACAGAGGAAATTTATGGAATAACTTCAAGTGCTATAAAAGGAGATCAGAGAGATTTGGCACAGTATAGGTGAAACTTTCTGTATTAATACTCCATTCAGTTCAAACTCCTCAATGAAAGTTACAGCATTTATGCCATAGTACCAGTATTCACACAGCAAGAGTGAAGCATGCAGTAATATATATGTAATATTTATGGCAGTATTATCACATTATAAATACAGACACACCTTCTCTTTTGTGTACTCTACCACTTGAGTCATGTCAAGTGAAAGCAGGATCAGGGAAGGAGTAGTGCAAGGATAGAGGCTGGCATATCTGTCACCTCCCCTTGTCTTCAGGGAGTTCAAGAGTGGAACTAGATCCCTAGAGCTCCAAGGCCTAGAGATACCCTTGGATGATCTCCTTCTGTAATACAGACCCTCTTCGTCTGGCTATTGTGGCCCATATGTACAAGAGACTTTGAAGATCAGAATCAGAGCTTGGCAAATATATTGAGGAAAGCAGTAAATATTTCTACATCACAGTTTACAAGAGTGTAACATTTTATTTAATAAAGTTAGAGATGGGACATTCCCACCATAACCATATTGTTAGTTACTTCCCCTTGCTGCGATAAAATACCCTGACAAAAGCAACTTAAAAGGAAAGGGGTTTATTTTGGCTTACACTTACAGAGGGACACTGTCTACCATGGCAGGAAGAATGTAGCATCAGGCAGGGAAAGCAGGGTAGTAGGAGCAAGAGGCTGGCTACTCTCATTGCATCCACACTTAGGAACGGAGAGCTATGAATGTTTGTGTTCACATTCTTTTCTTCTTTTTATTCGGTATAGGAACCCAGAGCATGGAATGGCTCTCTGTCTACACTGGCCAGTCCCTCTCACATCAGTTAACCTAGTTAAGAAAATCCCTTAAGGTGTGTCTTAAGGCTACTCTCTTAGGGGGATCTAGATCATGTCAAGTTGACAGGTGACAGTAACTATAAAACATTTTGTAAAACTCCCTGCCCCATGCTTCTGGACATCTGTTTCATGGTTAATTTTCCACTTAGACACATTAATTCAGCTCTAAGCCTATTAGGAACCATCATAGCTAACTTATGGACACATTAAATGCAGCTCATGAAGATAATACAGAAACAGTAAAAAACAAATTTTGAAAGTCATACATAGACAATCATTAGGAAATTCAAGAATCCCAATTATGAAAAATACATATTCTTTGCCCAATTACAGCATAAAAAATGATTGTTTTCTCATTCTCCACAACCTTCCACGTTTTTAAGGGTATGATATTTTTAGTTTTACAATGGTGCAATACTGATTATTACACATTTACTCCACAATTTTGAAGATAAAATTGCATTTTTTCAATTGTGGAAATGTCCTAATAACTTCTTGAAGGTTGTAATCTTATCAAATAGGTCAGGAAGTGTTTTGTCAATAGTGTTATATGGAGCCTGATTGTAGTTTAGGATGTGCTTTTAATTTCCAAGGTGTGAAAATATTCTGACCTGTGATTTGGTTTTATAGGAATGCAAAATAAAAACTGCATTTGTTTTTCATTTTGTATTCATTTACATTTTGTGTCCTCAATTATGTGTAATTGTGAAAAGCAAGAATTCTGTTGCAGAGCAAACTGTTCCAGGAGCAATGTCTTTAGGGAACCAGCACCAGAGAGACAGGGCGGGGGAGGGGATTCTGTGCAAAGATCAAGGCCAGCTCACAGGAATCCAAAGCTTCATTGTAAGAGAGCTGATAAAGTTTTGTTCACCCCCAGGGACACGTTGCCCATTGTCTCTGTGCATGTGCAGATGCCTCTCCAACAGCAATCTTTATAGCTGTGTCTGTGAACCTCATAAAATTGCTTTTCCTGGCTTTCTCCATTGTGCACTATCACTGGCCTCTATTGCAGGATGCAGCGAGAGTTTCCCCTAACAAACAGATCCGTGATTTCTACAGAGACAGGCCAGGGTCACGAGCCCTACTCCCACACTCAGCCTCTCGGTAATGATGTGCGCACACACCCTGTGACCCCACAGCAGATGCTGCTTTCAATTGCAATTTCCTGATAGAGGTAGAGATCTAAAATGGACTTGCAGTTCCTCTAGGTGACAGAGGAGGGGCTTGTGTTCTTTCGCCAGGCTCTCCCCTTGTCAGCTCATGAGCCTTTGGACACTGCAGAACAAGGACCTTCCATGGCCTCATTCTTGCAGCTGACTGAGTACACACCTGTGCATGTCTGGGACAGGTTCCTCCATGAATTAATTCCTAGGGGCCAGTCAGGAAACAAAAGTAAAACCTGCGTCAGGGACTGTCCTTCATAGAAGCACGGAGTGTACCACATTAGGGTTCTAGGAGGAGGCAATGTCCCCAAGCGCTGTGTGATGGACAGCTGAAGGCCTTCTGGAAAACGACTGCCACAGACCTCATGCTGGAACACAGAGGCCTGATTGAGACGTTTTGAGTTTGCAACTTAAAGGACTATCGAGCCATCCCTCATGTGCCCACATGAAAATACGCGTGCTGACCGGCCAGCACTGACCCTGTCAACAACTTCCCCCATGTAAATTAGAGGGTAGACTATGTCCCTGACACTGGCCACGGAAGTTCCTCCCACAGGACAGAGTGCAACCATGTAGTTCTTTGCAGGTAGTGAAGATGAAGGCTACTCACCTGGGCTCAAGGGGACAAGAGGAGGGCAGCTCTAGGCCAATACCAGGCAAACACACACACGCACGCACGTACACATGTACGCACGCACACACACACACACACACACACACACACACACACACACACACACACACACACACGGTGTCATCCTCCTGCCTCAGATGGTACCTTAAGTATTCCCCCTGAGAGTTCCTCTCTGCGGCTGTGTGAGACCACATGTGTGTGCTTGCTGTACATCAGCTGTAGCATTTCACATGGTAGGCAGTACTGTATGTGCCCACCACATCCTCTCTCTCTATGTTTGTGAGTGTGTGCATGCATCCCCCTGCCCATCCCCCCCTTGTGTGTGTGTGTGTGTGTGTGTGTGTGTGTGTGTGTGTGTGTGTGTGTGTCCTCTGGAGTCCTCCTCAGTTACTTTCCCCATTATAGTTTGACACTGGGTCTCTCATTGAAGCTGGAACTTTCCAGTTGAGCTGGACAGCAGGACAGCAAGTCCCAGGGACCTCTTGGCCCTGCTCCTCCAGTGCAGAGGTCAAAGATGCATTCAGCAGGCCCCACTTTCATCGGTATGCTGGAGATTGGCTTCAGGCTCTCAGTCCTGTGCAGTAAGCACTTTACCAACTGAGCTGTGTCTCAAGATCCTGTCTGGCTTTTCTTAAACCAAATGTAGTGGCGGACAAAGTTTGTCTGCTCATCTGTCCTGTCTCCCCTCAGCTCTTAGTGCTGCTCCTCAACTGCTTCCTCGGCTTTTTCTCACTTCCTCTCTTGGTCTGTCTTCGCTACCCCTCCTTTTTTCTCCCACCTTCCCCTCTGCCTTCACTTCCCTTTTTGTTTTCCATTCTCTCCCCAGCCCCAAACCTCCTCCAGATATCCTGCGGACTCTGCTTCACCATCTCACAGCTTCACATAGCTGGGCCTGGCCTGCTGGAGGCTTCCTGAGGCAAGCCTCCTCTTTCCTTACAACACTTCCTTGGTTCACTCAGAAAGTCTCCCCACGCTGACCCAGCACCCAAGAGCCCAGCAACTCCAAACATCCAAAGATCAGTATTAAAGGAACCCTGTAATCTTCCCTGCCGTTTCTACACACCAGCTGGTGTGTTACAGAGTCCCTCTAATTTCTCACTACAGGTCTTTACTCATTTTTTTCTATGCTTCTCAGGAGCACAGTCA
Source organism: Cricetiscus sungorus (assembly GCA_030556225.1). NCBI lineage: Eukaryota > Metazoa > Chordata > Mammalia > Rodentia > Cricetidae > Cricetiscus > Cricetiscus sungorus. The sequence continues at coordinate 60,697,507 of JANBXA010000726.1, read as the reverse complement.
CCATTCATTCCCAGTACCCTTTCAGAGCCGCCTGGATCGGAGTGTGGTGGCTCATCCTGTAATTCCAGAACAGAGGATCAGGACTTCAAAGCCATCCCTGGCTATGAAGTGAATTCTGGAGGACTACATGAGTCCCTGTCTCAAAACTAACATTAAAATAGGCTTTGATGGAAGGGCGGGGAGGACAGTAGATGACATGAAATATTAAAGTGAAATGCAGGAATACTGGGCAAAAGGCAGAGCTGGGAAAATGGGTGTCAGGAATATGGGTGTTCAGAGTATGCATGACTAGATGATAGTGGACCAAAGAAAATGCTGGAAGGAAATCTGTGCTCTCTTAGCTAATTAGATAGAATGCACACTTATGACACACACACACACACACACACACACACACACACACACACACACACACACACCCCACAAGATAATAAAAGCATCCTGGTTAGAGTCACACAACCTTTGCCTCTGGTTGGCAACAGGGAACCATGGTCCCGAGGAAAGCGCACAGATCCTGTCATGCCCGCTGACACCTAGGTGAGAGCATGTTTCCAAGGAACATGGCTTGAGAAGGGTGGACATGTGGAAAGTGCTCTAAGTGCAGCTGTGCACCTGGTACGCACAGCCCAGATGCTCCCATCATGACACCCTGCGTCCACTTCCAGCTTTGCTAGTAGCCTGGGGTTCAGTGTTGGGGATGTGATCCCCTCACTGTGGAATATTCCATGGCCCCAAAGCACACTGCCGAAAGGGCATCAGAACCCTGGAAATCAGCACCACAGGTCCTCAGGCAAGGTTTCCCAGGGAAACTCTGAAAATCATTTCCAGACACTGCTTAGGAAGGAGCCAGTTCACAGGAACTCCCAGGAGTCGGCAGGGGGACGTTTTCCCTCCCTTTCCTTTGCTTCTCACCTCCCTCTAAACTGACCATTATCTCCTTGTAGAATGCAGAGTCTTGGGAAACGTCTCATCCTGCCTTTCAAGTCGCGCAGACTGTCTATAAAATCCAGCCGTCCTTCCGTGCTCCCACGGTCACCCTTGGCCATGTGCCACCGTGTGTGTCTGCATTAATTGTAAGGAAAGCAGTGTTCTGCCATGGAGGGCTCTGTGGCTGTTGGCAGGCCTCTCCCTTTGGGGCTTCATGATTCTGTGAAATGAGGGGCAAGACCATGCTGGCCTCAAGTGCAGGCTTGATGGGAGCCAGAGTTCTAGGTGGTCGGGAAGCCAGGAGTCCATGTGGTTCTGCTTCTTTGGCACCATGCATTGAACTCTGGTCTCTTCACTCCTGAGCCTCAGTTTCCCAGGGCATAGCAGGATTGACAACTGAGGAGTCATGGAGCCCTCGGCTGAGGGTCTTGGCCCTGTCCCGTGCCCGTGTCTTTCTAAAACTCAATCCAAAGATCCCCAGCACATACACAGAGCCTCTGTCATCCTCTGGATTTCTTCTTGGAAGTGTCTCATGGTTCCATTCCCTCTTTGCTGGGTGCTTTTGTGTCCAGGTAAGCCTCCAGGCCCCCTTTCCTGGCCCTGTGGCCTGTGCTTATGAGCTTTCAATCACCAAAGGCTGTCAATTAGTGTAATTAACGTGTTCTCATCTTCAATCTTGGCCTGTTTCGTTTTCTGTGCCCCCTCCCACCTCTGTTCTCTTCTATTTTAACTTAGTGAGGAGAGCTCCTGTCTGCATCACCATAGCAACCAGAGTTGAGGGCCAATTAAGCCATGACTGAGCCATTAGACACCTAAGCTGATTAAAGAGTCCAAAATATTGGCGGAAAGGAGACAAACAAGCTAGGTCCTTGCTGCAGAGATGTGAGTGTCACAGCCAGTGAAAACCGTTTGCAACCTGGGCTCCAAGCAGCTGAGCTGTGGGCCCGTGTGTCATCTCCATGGCCTGTGTCCCGGGCCCTCAAGCAAGGAAAGGTCACCAGCGTCTTCTGTTCTCAGGGGAACCGTTCTGAATGCCTCCCTCTCAGCAGGTCCCAAGCAGTGACTGGAGTCTGCAGTGCCAAAGGACATTCATGGGGACAGACAGGAGCAGTCAGTCACACAGTTCACCCTGAGCCCCTAATTTCTTGGCACCTCCCTCACCTACCCCATTACTCTGTGGCGTTTTCTCCAATGAAAGGGACCCTTTTCAACTTGCTGGTCCCAAACATGTCTCCTGTTGCTCTGGTCTGTGTTTGTGCGTTTTAAATCCCACGTGTATCAATTAGTGCAATTAAGACATTCAAATTATAATTGGACCCCCTTTCCTATGTGCCTAAGCCCCCCGCCCAAGTTTCCTGCTGCCTTCCATTTCATTTACCGAATAAAGCTCTTGCAGAATTGCCATAGCAACAGGCCACTGGGCAGATTAAGCCATTATGGGTCTGGACACTGACACTCAAAACTGATTATGGGTCTGGAAACTTGGATGGCTGAGCAAGAACCCTGGAATTTGGACAAGGAGGCTCTTAGTTGCAGTGTAGGGGCAGCTCAACAGCTCAGGACGTTGTTCAATCCCGACTCCTGACTTCATTTTGTCCCGTTTGCTTTTGTAGATGTGAAGAATGGGACAGCAGTAGTTATAGTTGGGGTGCCTGTTATTAATTATGATTGCCTGAATTTGGATGTCAGATCACACTCTTAGAGTATCCCCTGCTAAGTGTCAACCTCACACCTCTGTGGATGACCTCCCCTTTTATATACCTAGTTCTCGTGGTGAAGGTCGAGAATTCAAGAGCCTTATGTGGAACATGATATTTAGGATGTATGTTTGACTTTGCCCCTATTCCCAACTCTGTTATTCAGCCTGCTATATCCACTGAGTATTCCAAGTTCCCATTAAGTTACCTGGTCCTTGTCTTTAAGAGATGGCCGAGCAGGGAAGATTCTGTACTACTCTTCTAGTGGACTCGAATTTGGCTCTCAGAACCAGGAGTTCTCATCGCTTATAACTTCAGTTCCACAGGATCCAACACCTCGTTCTAGCCTCTATAGGCAAACAAATAGGGCATACAATCACACCACCCACCCACCCACCCACCCACACACACACACAGAGAGAGAGAGAGAGAGAGAGAGAGAGAGAGAGAGAGAGAGAGAGAGAGAGAGAGAGAGAGAGAGCAGAGAGAGATATTTAAAGAATATACCTGGCTCTCATAAAAGGTTCTTAGTGCCTACTCCCATCACTCATAACAGAGGGTTCTACTAATGAAAGGACAGTGCAGCCCTTTGGATCAATTTCCTAATATATTCACTTCTTCTGGGGAAAGCCAGCATCTTCTATTTGCTTTAAGGTTGTTTACAATCTAGTTGGCTTGACTCTAGTAATGACAGTGTGAGTACCCACAGTATGGCACAGGAATTGATCATAAAAATTCAAGTTTGTGGGGTTATCCTTTTCAGTAAGAGTTCCTCTCTCCCTTAATACTCCCTCTCTCTCTCTCTACTCATAGGCTCCAGTTATTTGCACTAAGAACAGAGCTCCTAGCCCCAGCAGAATTGTCATGGCAACCAAAAGCCAGAGTAGGAGATTGCTGCTGTCACTGAACATCAAAGCTTATTGAAGTGTGTGTGGCAAAGGGCCCTACTTTCTGAAGGAAAATAACTCCCAGCTGGAGAGGGGTAGTCCATTGACCTCCCCCAACCCTGTGCTCCACTAAACACTCCACCCTTTCCTCCATGCCTGAATTATGAGAAGATGCAGTGCGCATTCTCTTCCCTGTGAACCAATGCCTATGTTGGCAACAAAGTATTTGTTGTTTGTCCCTAAATTCCCCACCCCAAATCATTACTAAAGAAATATATGAGGGTACATATTCTCTTAAGGTGCATGTCCATGGCTGCATATCTTTTTTCTGCCAAGTCAACTCATTTTACTCGTATACATTGCGATTCACACCCCATTTGTTCTCCACAAAGTTTCTAATACTTGGATGGCCACATCCTTGTGATATTGTACAAATAAAGGAAATGTCCCACATACCTATCTGTATCTAAGCAGATACTCTGTTTGTCCTTTCATCACTTTGGATAGCTGTCCACACTGCTATCAAAATTCAGCCTTGTGTCTGATGAGTTGATTCCAATCCTTTCTATCCAGGCAGTGCACAGCCCTCACAATAATTCTGATGCTCTCTTCCACAAACTTACTCTTCTTTGCCGAGTGATTCCCAGTGGCACATAAACTTTCTAGAAAGTATCACACATTACAATAAAGCAAAACCGAAATCCGATGTTACCTTTAAAAGTATGTCTAGTATACAAACATGGTATGTACTCACTCATTAGACAGAGAGCAAAGGATAACCAGCCTACAATCCACAACCTCAGAGAAGCTAGGGAACAAGGAAGACCCTAAAGGGACATACATGGACCCCGGAGAAGGGGACAGGTAAAAAATCTCTTGGATAAATTGGGAGCATAGGAGAGGGGAAGGGAGGTAGGAGAAAAAGGAGGGGAGAAGGGAATCAGGGGAGAGAGAGAACATGAGGGATCAGGGAGCTTGACTTGGGGGAGGGACAGAGAAGGAGAGCAAGGAAAGAGATAACTTTATAGAGGCAGCCATTATGGGCTTAAGGAGAAACCTGGCACTAGGGAAATTCCCAGGAATCCACAAGGATGACCCCAACTAAGAATCTAAGCAATAATGGAGAGGATACCTTAAATGCCCTTCCCCTGTAATGAGATTGATGACTACTTTAAACGTCATCATAGAGCTGGGGAACCTGCATAAAACTGAACTAGGCCCCCTGAACGTGTGTGTCAGTTGGTGGTCTTGGGCAGTCTATTATGGGGCTGCTGGCAGTGGAACCAGTATTTATCCCTAGTGCATGAATGGACTTTGGGAGCCCATTCCACATAGAGGGATACTTTCTCAGGCCCTGCTGAATATAATGTGACAGACTTTGATGATTCCCCATGAAAGGCCTCACCCTCTCTGAGGAGTGGATGGGGGTGGGATTTGAAGAGTGTGTGGGGGGGAGTGGGAGGATAGGAGGGAGAGAGAACTGGGATTGATATGCAAGATAAGATTATTTTTAATTTAAATAAAAAGAAAAGAAACTATGTCTAGTATATCATCTCTTCTCTGTTCTTATACCAAAGATTGTTATGCATATTTTATTTCTCGTATTTTTTATTCCCAGTTTTTCTTGAAACCGCCCCAAACTTTTCACATCTTTAGACAACAACCTATTGAAGTTAGTCATCCATTTTAATATAATGTTTTTATTAATTCTTTGACCATTATATACTTGCAGACAATGTATTTTGATCATATTCATCCCACTGCTTCCTATAACTCCTCCCAGATATACCCCCATCTCCATCCCCTCCCAGGAGACAAACAAGTTTTTGAAAATTTTTATTAAATTTTTTTCATTTATTTTGCTTACTGTTGTTTCCCCTCCCTCTTCTCCTTCCATTCCCTCCTGTCACGATCCTTCTACTTGTCCCCATCCACTCCTCTTGTCTTCATTCAGAAAGGGCAGGCCTCCCATGGGGGTCAACAAAGCATGCATGGCACATCAAGTTAAAGCAGGTCCAAGCTCCTCACCCTGCATCAAGGTTGAGTGAGGCAACCCAGTTTGGGGGTTGGGTTCCAAAAAGCCAACTCAAATGCCAGGGACAGGTCCTGATCCCACTGTTAAGAGTCCCACAAACAGAAGAGAGAAAGGAAGGATTGTAAGAGTCAGGGGGTGGGGTTAAGGAACATGACAGGAGAACCCACAGAGAGACAGCTGACTTGAGCTCCTGAGAGCTCATTGACTCTAGATTGACAACTAAGGAGCTTTCATGGGGCCCACCTAGACTCTCTTCATGTGTGAGACAAACATAGAAAGAAAAATGTATCTTGAGTCTCAGTTTCACTAATTCTAGTCAATTATCAGTTGGCTCATTTGCTTTCACGCTGTGACAAAGCGAGAAGCATACAGTAGAGGAAAACTGCTCACATCATGGTGGACAGAAAGAAGAGATAGGGACTAAGGGAATAAGGACACACTCTTCAAAGGTGTGTCCTCACTGACCTACTTCTTCCAGAATCCAGCATGTAATTGTCCCTTCAAGTATGAACTCTATGAAGTGTGCGCCTCTTAGCAGACCTACCAGTTAGGCAACAAGTTTAATACACGAGCCTTTTGGGTAGATTCTTCATGTTGAAATGATTACAGCCTCTGTCATTTAACACTGCCCCTCATGTTTCTTCTGTATGCCACGACTTCAAGTGGGTTCTAATAATGATACCATATTACATGCTGATGAATTGAAAAACTATGCTATACGTATAAGAAAATGGTTGATAGTTTTTTCTAGTTACTAAATCAATACGTTTCATGTGCATCCAAACATACAATAACTTTAATCATTTATGAATGAAAGACTTTAAAGATTAACTTTAAAAATTCAGCAAATAACAAAATTTCTTTGAATCACACACACACACACATACACACACACACACACACACACACACACACACACACACACACACACACACACAAACAGCATCCCAAGGAAGGGGAAGGCAAGACAGGTTTTTACCTATATTTATGAGTTTCATCAAATCTACCTAGTGATGTAGAAAGATAACTCCTTTTAAAAATGAGTATGCCATTAAATGAAGCATTGCCCATTTAAGTCTAACTTTACTGAGAGCACCAAATTGGAGACATGCTTTTTTTTTCTTTTTCTTTTTGTTTTGTTGTTCTTTGTTTGCTTGCTTATTTGCTTTGTTTTTCAAGATAGGGTTTCTCTGTGTAGCCCTGGCTGTCCTGGAACTAACCTTCACCAGCCTGCTCATCTTTCTGAGTTGCTCAGACCAAGTTATTTTATACCTAGCCTGGACAGCCTAGGGTGGGATGTCTGAGTCAGATACCAGCTTTGTGCTCAAGTGAATCTAAATCAGAAAGCCCTCACCCAGGAAGGGGTCAGAACGAGACACCAACACCCCAGTGGACTCTGGGAAAACTGACTTCACCAAGATCCTGCCTGCATGGAAGAATAAAAGTACTTGCTAGTTTTTATAGACATCCTTTCTGGGTGAGTTAAAGTGTTCCCTAAATGGACACAAAATGCTCAAATAGTAGCTTAAAAGCTCCTCCAGGAACTGGTCCCCTGATTTCGCCTCCCTTCAACAATGGCCAAACAATGGCCTGGCTTTCATAGACAAAACCTCTCAATTGATAGCTAAAGCTTTATTCATAGATTATAAACTAAATTATGCTGTTGTGAGCATCCAGTATTGATAGTGTAATAGAAACCAGAGGCCTGAAACCAGACCATTGGCTCTCTACAATGGACACTTGCTAGTAAAAATGCATGAACAAAGGGGGTTATTTTGTGACTCAGTATGCCACACTTCCATGATGAGACTTTTAACAATTTTTTCCACTTTTTTCTCTTAAATTTTGTTTTATTTCAAGGGGGGTGTGTAGGGGCAGAGGGCAGATACGAAAGGACAGGGAAATGAATGTGATCAAGATACATGATGTAAAAGACACATAGAATAAATAAAAGAAAAATAAAAGTAAAGCACACAAACAAACGCCCTTCATTGTGCAATAGACCCCCGAGTTCTGGCCAGGTGAAAAGAATACACACGGCATTGAAAGAGACTCTAACAAAACTCTGATTAGAGTCCAGCAGAGGGTGGATAGGCCTCCTTCCTTTGCTGTGGTCCGCTGCACCCCATATAAGATATTTATCCCCTATGAGATGTTCTGGAAGATCTCCCCACTGCTTTCCAAGCTCAGAGACCAGCAGTTGGCAGAACTCTAACCATTTGTTTCTCAAGTCACTACAGGCACTCCGGTTCTCCATAAAGATTATTCACTGGACTATCCGAGACACAGCCGACCTCTGAGTCCACCACTAGTTTCCCCTTGTTCCAGTCCCGTGCACTGAAGTCAACCTGAAAAGGACCCCACAAGGTGATTCTCCCTACTCCTATGGTGCAGGTAGCTGACATTACAACGTGGGGCCACCACACCCAGGTCAAGAAAGCAGAAGCCACAGATGCTGCTGCCGAATGGACTGTCTCCAGACTAAGCACCATGGAAATCAAGGTTTCATTGGACCCCATTCCTTTTACTCTCTGCTCTTGTACTTTGTCCTAAGACTTTTGTTTGGTATGAATACAGGATTATGGTCTAATTCCCATGGTCTTTAGGCCTAGACTGGAAACTAAGGAAGATAGACAGATACAGGAAAGGTATTAGCTAATGTGACTACAGACCAACAATCCATATTTCGTCTTAACCTTTACTTACTGATATGTCTGGTTATATATATGATTATATATATATATACATGTATATAAAATATAACATGTACACACATAAATGAATTTATCTTTTAAGATAAAAATACAGTCTTTAGTTCTATGCATATCCTGTGGTTTGGTCACCTAGTTGCCAAAAACAAGGGAGTTTCCATTGCAAAATTGGGGTTGTAAAACTGAGGCTTCCTGAAAAAAAATCTTTTAAAAAAGATTCTGGCCTTTGGAAATCAGGAAAAACTTGGGTAATCAGACCATGCCACTGGAAGGGATCCTTGGGATAATTCCTAGACCCCCCCCAAAAAAAAGTCAGTCAAGATTGCTAGTTATGCTTAGACCCCCAGGCTCAATACAACATAGGGACAGGAACTAACCAGACTGTCGGCCTATTGACTGACAAACTCATTGTGACTGGGGACAGCCCAAATTAATGTTAAAGGACTTACAAGGGGCTATAGCTTGTCTACTATCCAAATCCTTTAACCTAGGCACTTTCCCTTATTCTGATGCCTGCTGTTCTGCCTCATGGGTTAATTCATCTTGATAACAGCAATATTACTGCACCCCTGGGACTACTTGGTAGGCATATTCCAATGGTTTGACTAAATGTGCCTCTTCTGATGCTTTCCAAACTAAGTAGACAGGTGAATCTGGACCTCAAGGTATTAAAAGAACAGTTAGATTCCCTCGCAAAAAGGATCCCACAAAATTGAGGAGGCTTAGACTTATTTCTCATGATGTCTGACTATGGGAAAGATCTGTTAACAAATGACAATTTGTTACGAACATGTTTTTCTGCTGGCCTGGTCCCATAGCTGCGCCAGCCCCAAATAACACACAGAGATGCTGTATTAAATAACGATGCTGTTGGCCTGTTACTAGCATTTCTTATTGGCTAGCTCTGTCTTAAATATTAACCCATTTCTATCAAAGTATTTCCACGTGGTCTTATCTTACTGGAGAGAGGGTCCGGCATTCTACTCTCTCCACCCTCCATATTGAATCAGGAGTAATTTAAAAAATCTTGCCATGGCTAAAACAAACAAACAAACAAACAAACAAACAAAAAAACTAAAAAGGAGAAAGAGACTAACGCATAAATTAGATAATTGATACCAGTCTCTGTTCTCTTGGTCCCCTGGCTATAAACACTGACAGTGCCTTATTATCAATTCTGGTAGGATTAATGGTGGGCTCCTGCATCTTAAACTACATGGCCAATTATTTATCAGTTCAGTAAAATTAATAGTCCTTAGGACCAACTACACTTCTTTAGAGCAGGATAAGTCCACAATTTGGCTCATTCACTAAGACCAGTGGGCAATGTTACAGGGCCCAAGACCTTGGTAGGCCCAGAGGCCTTAGCACAACTGACTCCATGATGGAAGTACCATTCAGGCTTTAAAACTCAGCATGTAGACAGTATCACCTGTCAAAATGAAAATAAAGACCTAATCCATCAAAGCCCATAGTTCTGGGAAAGTCTCTAAATATGCTAACTTTGCCTTTTGACTTTTGCAGTTCTGTTCTTGTTAACTGAAGTATTTCAAACCAGACATGTTTTGTTGTTGTTGTAGTTGTTGTTGTAGTTGTTGTTGTTGTTGTTGTTGTTGTTGGTGGTGGTGGTGGTGGTGGTGTGTGTGTGTGTGTGTGTGTGTGCGCGTGCGCGCGCGCTCGCGCGCTTAAAGGCTCACCCTGAAGAGGTCTTGGTACTATGCTGGGATTCCAAACATTCAGTGTAGTCAACAGAGGGTTAATAAAGACTTTCTATTGGCTTAAGCATGAATCTAAACAGTCTTCTCCTATGGATACTCCACAACAATCTCAATTAATGCAATAAAAGAATAACACCTTAGCCAGGTGTGGTGGTGCATGCCTTTAATCCCAGCACTCAGGAGGCAGAGGCAGGTAAATCTCTGTAAGTTCAAGGCGAGCCTGGTCTACAGAGTGAGTTCCAGGACAGGCAGGGCTAAACAGGGGAACTTTGCCTCCAAATTCCAAAGCCAAAATAACATTTAACAAATTAGTAATAGAAGGAAACTACTTAGGTATAGTAAAAATATAATATGTGAGTCCATGACCACAATTTTAACCAGTAATGAAAGACTGAACAAATTATCTCTAAAATCAGGGGCAAGCAAAGGATGCCTATTTTCATTTCTATTCAACTTTTTGTTAGAACCACTAATTAGGCAAGCAAAGGAAATAATATGTTCTAAAATAGAAAGGAAGAAGTAAAATTATCTGTGTTTATAGGACACATTGTTATATATAGCCACAACACTAAATATTTAGCAAATAATTTTAAAACTAAGCTGTAAAATTTCAGGTCACAAAATCAACATGCTAAAATCAGTTCTACTTCAATCCATTAATAATGAACAATCTGAAAGCAATTCCATTTACAATAGCCAAAAAAGAATAGACTGCTTAAGAATAATTTAATCAAAGAGACCACTATAATCTGAATGTTTATATTCCTCAAATTCATGCATTGAAACCTAACGATCTATGTGGTGAGACAGAAATGATTATTTCATGAAGAATGATGCAATTACATCATATAGCTAGAGTCTTTATGGTGCTGGCATAAAGACAGAGATTTAGGCCACCAGAACAGTAGACAACCAGGAACTGAACTCCCACAGATCATGAGGCTCATTGTAAAATGATCTTTTCAACAAATACATTTGAACAACTGGTTATCTGTACATGGGAAATTAAAATTGGATCTTTGTATTATATTACATACTGATATTAACTCAAAATTGATGAAGTATCTAAATATAAAATCCAGCATATAAAGCTTTAGAAATAAAACTCAGGAGATTCATGACATCCAACTTGGCAATGAATTCAAGGATTTGAAACACAGACCAAAAACATAAATTGGACTACATGAAAAATATGAGTGCTGCCAATGCTCCTACAGAGAAGAGCTTACTGTCAAATTTGAAATATTTAGCATGGTCAGAAAACTATTTTAGCAACATAGACAACTGAGTGTGTTGTTGTGGCAATAATGTTATTGATGAAACATATCCTCTGATATTCTACCCAATACATTTCCATCATAATATACACTGATTCATTTTTGATTCTTAAAGTTACCGCTCTTATTAATGGCAATCTACACTCTTAGACTTTTTGATACTCCAAAGATGTAGGGTAGCCAGGCGGTGGTGGTGCATGCCTTTGATCCCAGCACTTGGGAGGCAGAGGCAGAGGTAGAGAGGCAGAGAGGCAGAGAGGCAGGGGCAGAGAGGCAGGGGCACAGGCAGAGGCAGAGCTCTGTGAGTTCAAGAGCAGCCTGGTCTACAAGAGCTACTTCTGGGACAGCTTCTAAAGCTACACAGAGAAACCCTGTCTCAAAAAGCCTATATATACAAGGGCCAGCCAAAGAAGCCTACCCTGACCCTAAAATCAAAGCCACTGAAAGAAACATTGTAGCCCTGAAATCAGAATCAGTGAAAGAAACCCACTCTGGCTCTGAAATCTGAGCTACTGAAACAAACAAACAAAACTTTAGCCATGAACCTAAGAAACACACTTTGACCCTAGAGCCAGAGCCAGTGAGAGAAATACGGCTTAGCCCTGAAATTAGAGCTAAAGGGCTAAAAGGGGCCAGTGAAAGAAACACAGTTTGTCCCCGAAAGAAGAGCCAACTCTTCCCCTTACCAACTAAACTAACCAAACCCTGGAAAAACTCCAACCCCAAGAAGCCCTATTTAAGTCTCTCTGCCTGTTCAATTAGCAACTGTTCTTTTCCACCCTGGCAGAGGCAGCCACTTTCCTGGACTCTGCCCTACCCTTCTCTGCCCCTGAAAAAAAATAAATGTCTGTACTTCATGAATAATCTGCTTTGTGGAATTTTGCTTTAGTAAACCACCAAACACATGATACAATTTATAGACACAGATTGTTCATACTTGTCTTTTATTATTATGTTAGGACAAGTAATAACTAGCAATGTCTCCTGTTTCATTGCTGATTTTGCACAGTCCTCCTGCCTCACCCTTTCCCACTTTCTAACCCCCACACCCACCACTTATCCCAGAGTTGTTCTCCACCTGAGGGTCATGATCCCCTTTATAGATATTCATATCATGATTCATAAAAGTACCAAAATGACAGTTATGAAGTAACAATGAAAATAATTCTATGGTTGGGAGTCACCAAAACATGAACAATCGTATTCAAGGGTTGTAGCATCAGGGAAGTTGAGAAGCACTGCCCTAGAGCTTACCAATTTTATTGATCTATTGACTGAACCATCTTTTGTTCTGAATTTACTCTGTAGTTTTCTTATTTTAATTTTACTGATTTCTGTTGAATTTTTGTCATTTTCTTCCATCTGCTTTAAGTCTTATTTGCTCTTCATAATGTAATTTCCTGAGGCAAAAGCCTAGTTACTGGTTTTTAGGTCTTTGTCTTCTAATATATTATACTCAATTCTTGGTATTTCTCTAAGCACTTCATTAGCTGTAAATCACAGATTTTGATATATTTTATTTTACTTTTCATTTAGTTGAAAATGTTCTCTGCTTTCCCTGGAGACTTTTTCACACATAGTTTTGTTTAACTTCTAAATATGTGCTAGATTTCCAGCTGTCTCTGATGTTGACTCTGGTTTGATTGCGTGTGCATGAGAATTTACTTTATATGATCTTTATTCTTTTTAATTTGTTAAGATTGGTCTTTTGATTGAGTATATTGCACTATTTTGTGACTATTATATGCAATTGAAAAGCATGTGTATTCTTCTGTTGCTGGGAAGGTATTCTATAAAGGTCACTTGTGTCTCATTGGTTTTACTTTTGAAATATAATTTTACTGTTAATATGATATAGTATGTTGATAGGTTTTTTAAAATACTTAAAATATGTTGTCTTATTTTTAAGTTTTCTAGACTGAAGTCCCCCATCCTTTTTCTACATCTTTCTCTGTAGGCTGTGTGGCCCCGACACTGAACAATTGCAAGAATTTCTTTTTGTCATTGGTTTCTTAGCAGTGCCGACATACTATGCCTAGGTGTATATGCAGTTGTTCCTCGATGTGTGGTAAGGTCTTATGGTTTGAATGTGAAATGTTCCCCAAAGGCTTGTATATTTGAACACTTGGTCTCCAGCTGATAGGACTGTTTTGGGAGGTCATGGGACTCTTTTGAACACAAAGCCTTGCCAGCAAACGTGGGGCCATAAAAGTATACAGCACCACTATGTCCAGCTTGAATTCTCTGCTTCCTGGTCAGTGCCATATAACAAGCCATGCCACCAAATGTTACTGCACTAGATGAATCTTCAGGTGCCATGCTGTTCTTGTCATAATGGAGTATAGCCCCTTACCATGAGCAATTGTAAGCCCTTTCCCCCCTAAGTTGCTTCCATCAGCTATAATGTTTACAGCAACAAGGAAAGAAATTAATACATAATAAGCCCATTTTAAGTTAGAAGTGTCATGAACTGAAGACACATTGATCAATATGCATAAGCTACGAAACATCACAGCCTAGCTTAGACTATTTTAAATATTATCATAACACTATAGTAGTCTACACCTGAGTGACATCATATAACTCATCTATTTGGTAATAAAATATTAAATACTTCATGTAATTGATACAATATTACACTGAAATTAAAATGCATAATGGTTGTATGAGTAGACTATTGTAAACTACAAAAATCATAAGTTTAATAATTGTTCATAAAAGAAGAAATTCTATTGTTTTGCTTTTATTGAATTTACCCTGTTTGATGTTCTCTGAAATCCTTGAGTCTTCAGTATTTGCTGGCCATATTGGAGACTTCTCAGGCATTATTTCTTCAGATATTTCCCTCTCTCTGCTACCTTTTTTGGTGACATGTATATTAGACCCATTGTTATTGTGTTACATCTCTTGCATATTCTGTACACCAGTCCTTTTTTTCTCCTAGTATTCCAGTCCAGGTATTTTTATTGACAACTTGGAGGTTAATGATTCTTTGCTCAGCTGCAGTGAGTCTGTTGGTGACCCCAACAGAAGTAATCTAATGTTCCATGATTTTTATTTAGGGTATTTCCATTTTTTCTCATTATCGTATGTGTAAGGTGTACAATGTGATCTGAATATGGAGATACATCATGAAATGACTGCCATAGTTGTGTTAAAATGTACTGGTTCTTACAGTTTCTTACAGTTTCCATTTTCTGCCAAAAGTACTAATGTAATTTTGTGTGTCTCTGCCTTTGTCCATTAGAGCTTTTTTTTTTTTTTTTTTTTAAAAAAAAAGGGTTCAGCCTTGGAAATAATTGACATTCAGGCAGAAACTTATGTTGGAAGGCGGTATCCTGTGCATTGTAAGATATTTAGCACAGTCTCTGGTCTCCACCCACTAGATGCCAGTAGCACATTTTCTATTAAGATACAGATAAGCGATCCCAGATGTTGCCTATTGTTCTCTGTGAAAAAAATTACCTGCTTTTGAGAACCAGTACTTAAACATGTTAATCATAGTTGTTTTAAATTCTCTTTTTGATAGTTCCAAGGGCTATATGATACACGAGTTTGTTTCACATGATTTCTTTGTCTCTTCCTGCTGTGTATTTTTGTTTTTGTTTTTTGTATGCTACATTATTTTTGGTTGAAAGATGACAATGCATAGGGTTATATATAGGAATATCAATTTTTATACTTAGATATTAAGTATGATTTTTCTTCTACTAGGCCTTTACTGTGGGGGTTTGTGTTGATCTAGTCAGGAATTGGACTAGGTTTGAAATTTGCTTAGTTGCTATAGTTGCTATGGTTACCAGAGTTAGAATTTGTTGCTATGGTTATCAGAGTTAGAATTTGTTGTTGCCATGGGCACCAGAGATTTCAAAATCCTCTAGTGATACCTTGTTTTTGTTTCTCCACTTGGCTCTGGATCTTTCTTCTGTCTTGCTCCCCATGGAGTCACACTCTTGCCATTCTTCCAGGTGTACTACACTATATTTTTTCAAGGTTTGTTAGCCTAGTTGACAGGGGTAGGGGAACAGAATTGGGCATTCCCTATTGTTCTTTTTAACCCTCAATCTTGGACAAATATTTTAAACTGGGGTTGTGGGGTTTATTATTCACAACATTACTGGAGCAGCAACTACGAAGATGAGTATGGATGCAGTTTTCATAATCTCTCACATAACTATACTGAGATTCCATTCATTAGTTCTGCATAATAGTTGTATAAAGCAGATGTAGTATGTGTCTCAGACTAGGTAGACATGGACAGTGACTGTTATTCTTTTCTTCCAGCCAGAAAGGGGCTTTCTTAGGGATCTTTTGGTCTTCCTGGTATATTCTAAGAAAAACCCCACAAAGATGGGGCAACTTGTTCATGCCTGAGAACTGGC
Organism: Cricetiscus sungorus; assembly: GCA_030556225.1. Classification (NCBI taxonomy): domain Eukaryota; kingdom Metazoa; phylum Chordata; class Mammalia; order Rodentia; family Cricetidae; genus Cricetiscus; species Cricetiscus sungorus. Next base: position 60,681,873 of record JANBXA010000726.1, on the reverse strand, counting down.
CTTATTCACTCATACTTGCTGGCATTTGACTTTTTGCAGCTGAGTAAATATTTTTCTTTTGGTTTCCTTTTCTATTTCTTTTATGATGATGGGAAATCGAACTTAGGTTTTGCACATGCTAGGCAAACTCTTTACTACCGAGCTACCTTCCAAGACCCAATGTTTCTAGTTTAATCTTCCTAAAGTTTCTGTTCTTCAGCAGCATGTGTTTGGAGTAGACAGTAGTCTGGCCTCATCTAAAACACACTTTCACAGAAGCAGCAACAATAACCTGTGTGCAAACATCTGGGCATCAAGGCCCTGCCAATTCACATAGAAAACTAAGCATCACACTATAGAGCCATACGTCTGTCTTCCTTATTGCATTGCTCCCAATGAGAAACATTACCTTTTTGTATCTTTCTGAAAATGCAACATGGCTTTCACTTCCCCTCTGGTCATCTTTAATGTTTTATTTTCACTGGGCTTTAACAATATGATTGTTGCTTACTCTTTTTTTTTAATGTTCTTTTATTTTAGAGCTTACTTGGCTTTTTGGTTCTTTTAGAAATTTTGGGCAAAATTTGGCCATTATTCTTGAAATATTTTGTGCATTTTTCTTCTTTGTTGGCCTTGAACTTAAGATAAATGCATATTTGGCCTGTAGATATTGTCAATCAGCTTTTTAAATGATTACTTTTTTTGACAATTTTTTCCAGTGTTACTTCAAGTAGACCAAGAATTTCACTTCTCCTTTCTTCTGAATTCCTGTTCTGCTGCTAAATCTAATAGTATTTTTATATATTTTCCATAATCTAATAGTTTACTTTTAGTTTTATTTTATTTTTAATTAAGATGTAGTTACAACATCTCCTCCCTCCAGCACCTCCCATGTCCCCTCTTCCTCTCAAATTCATGGCTTCTTTCTAATATAACACTTTGCTTTTTAATTATTTTATTAATTTTATTTATGTATGTACATTTTTAGGTTCTGGCAATGTTTAAATTTATGGCTACATGCCAGAAGAGGGCATCAGATCCCATTATAGATGGTTGTGAACCACCATGTGGGTGCTGGAAATCAAATCCAGATCTTCTGGAAGAGCAGCCTGTACTCTTAACCACTGAGACATCTCTCCAGCCTCCAATTTATGGGTTCTTTTACTTTAGTGATTATTGTTACATAAATGAATGAGTGTGTAAATACAACCATCGAGATCTCTAATGTTGCTTGTGTGTATATGTTTCTCAGTTAGGTATTTGATAAGCACTTAGGGGGTTCATCACTGGAAAAAATTAATTCTCCCTCTCACAACAGTCTTTAACTGCCTGCAGTTCTTCATCTGGAGATTTTTCCCACTCATTTTGGCATGTCAGCTAATGCTGTTATTGCTCATGCTTAGGCAGCTACATTGTTGAGATTTCATGGCTAGAGCTCCACTGTCAAATCTAGAAGACCCACTCCTAGCAGACTTCCTGTTATTTGGGATCTAACAATCTTTCCACCCTCTCTTCCTCAATGGTCTCTGAGTTTTAGGTCTGGGAGTTGTATATAGATGTGTGTGAATTTTGGCTGGGTACCCCAAGATCAGTTGTTCTCTCTACTTTGATCACTTGAAATCCACATACTTTTTTATCTTGTAGTTTTCATTGTCAAAAGTTCAAACTGAGTTTATTTTCATGATTTTTCTTTAGCTTTACTTAGTGTCTTGAACACAAAATTAGCATAATTACTTCAATTTTATGCTAATTCTTGTTTTTCTTTGCTTGAAGGGGGTGGTTTTGTTTCTCTCTTTTGAATTGCTGGAGATGCCACCCTGGACCTCACACACACTAGGCAAGTACTCTATCACTGTGATATATCTCCTACCCCATCCCGGTTCTTAAATCTGTGTCAATTCTGATCAGGTTCTTTTACACTTCCCATCTTAATTTTATACCTAGTAAGTTTTAATAGGATGAATAATTCTGTGGACTTTTACTTTTTATTTATTTGTTATGTTTATTTATCTGTTCTGTGTGCAGTATATGCCTGCATGCCAGAAGAGGGCATCAGATCTCATTATGGATGTTTGTGAACCACCATGTGGTTGCTGGGAATTGAACACAGGATCTCTGGAAGAGCAGCCAGTGCTCTTAACTGCTGAGCCATCTAATACATTTTAAAGATAAAATGTTATACAGTGTTACTTGTAGGCAGAGTGGTTTTCAGCAGATTTGTAGAATTAACAGTATAATTGATATTTTATGTTCCCAAATACCATTATATTCTTTAATATCACAAATGACTTCAGATGACTGGTGGGGAGAAATTCTTGATTATTACTTGATGCAGGAGGGTCCAGCCCACTGTGGCAGCACCATTCATAGGCACATGATCCTGGGCTGTATGAGAAAGCTAGCTAAGCATGAGCCTGAGAATGCGCAAGCTACTAGGCAGTGTTCCTCCATGGTTTCTGCTTCAAACTTCCTGCCTGTGCTCCTGCCCCTACTTTCCTCAATGATAGACTGTGACCAGGAAGTGGAAGCCATATGAACCCTTTCTCTTCCTTAAGTTTTTTTTTTTTACCAGAGTATTTTATCATAGCCATGGAATGAAGGTAGTGCTATGGGTAACTCACTAAAGATGACCACTCAGATGCAGTTTACAGCCAATTGAAAGTCTTTAGTCCAGCTGGCTATGGCTCCACCCAAGTATTTGGGGACTTAGGTGTGGCCCTGAGTGTCCAAAAAGGCAGAAACCAATTCCTGGCATCCTGCTCAGCAGCTGCAGGAGGCTTCCAAGAAGCCAACAGTTTAACAGTCACTAAGATAAGCAGTAAGCTGGAGGGGGTCCTGCAAAAACAGGCAGTTTAACAGAAGCTGAATAAGTTAGGACATCCTACTCTTTGGTGCCTAGAATAGAGTTTGGCAATTTTTTTTTAATGGGATTCTGCATCAAGGAGATCATATTCTAGTTAGAGCTGCAATGGCCTTAGCAAGAATACTAAATGAGGAACCTTTTCTTTGTCTTGCCCTGTAACAGTAGAACAGTTGTCTTTCCATCCTACTATTTCCTTTACTGTACAAAAACTTTATAGCTTGATGTCATGCCAACCATCTGTTTTTACTTTGGTTGCCCGGTTTGTTTTAATATCCAAGACAGTATCATGAAACTATATCCTAAAGTTTTCTACTAAGAGTTTTAAACTTTTAGAATGTACATTTAAGAGCCTTTGGGATGCTTTGGCAAAACAAAACCACTTGTCATACAAGCCTGATGACTTGAATTTGATCACTAGATCCACATAAAGGTTAAAGGAGAAAGCTGACTTTAAAACGTTGTCCTCTGGTCTCTTGATGTGTGCCAAGCATGTGCACATTCCCTCCCACAACACACTTACCATAAAAACATTGAAGGGGCTGGAGAAATGGCTATGCAGTTAAGACAGCTGTGTGCTACTCATGCAGAGAACCTGGATTTGTTTCCCAGCTACCATGCCAAACTCACCTGTCACTCCAGCTCCAGAAGAGTTAATACCTCCTTATGGCCTTCATGGGCACCTGCACATCATACTCATACACACACACACACACACACACACACACACACACACACACACACACACACACACATCAAAGATAAATCCTTTAAAAAAATAAAAAAGACTGTCTTAATCTACTTTGAATTTCCACCTTTGTGTAATATAAACATCTAATTTCATTCTTTGGCATGTGTACATTTAATTTTCCTAAAAATATTTGTGGGAAAGATTGCCCTTTCCCTTTTGTTTATTCTTGGCATCTTTGTCAAAATGTAATTAGTCATGTATGTGAGGAGTTACTTTTGAACTCTCAATCTGCTCATTGGTTTATCATAACTTTATGTCAGAACCATTTTTTCTGAATGCCACATTTTGACTTTTTCATACAAGCATGAAATAATAGTGAATTTTATCAAATGCTGTCTTTGCATCTATTGTCACTTACATGATTTTCTTGATAATCAGTAATGTGAAGTATCTTTTAGCATTACATATATTGAATCATGCTTCTCTTTGTATTAGTCAGGGTTCTTTAGGGAAATGGAACTTACATGATAAATCTATGAATCTCATGTATAAAGGTGATTTATTAGAATAATTTACAGGCTGGCTGTGAAAGAAAGTCCAAGAATCCAGTTGCTCAGTTCACAAGGCTGGATGTCTCATCTGGTCTTCAATAATGCTAGAATCCTGAAGAAATAGGAAGGAATGGGATGTGCTACCAAGGTGAGGGCAAGCAAGTCAAAAGCAAAAGTTTCCTTCTTCTGTGTCCTTATATAAACTTCCAGCAGAAGGTATGGCCCAGATTAAAGCTCTGTCTTACTAACTCAAGATCCAAATTAAATATGTGTGTCTTCTACCCTCCAGATCAGGATCAAAGACATGTCTTTCCCTGCCTCAAGATTCAGATCAAAGATGTATGTCTTCTGTGGGAGCCCACAAGTGACTCTGTTTCCATTGGACTCTATTCTGACTTATAAGACATTAGTGTTCAAGCTTGCTTGCTCCAGTCTCCTTGAGAGCCGTGAGAAATTTCTGATTAAGCCCATGGGATAGAGTATATTATCTTTCTAATGAGCTACTAATGCCAGCTGCAGGCACACAGATAGATAATGCAGCTACTTGCTGCTAGTGGAACCCATATTTTAGATAGTGAGCCTGGTTGCTCCTCAATTCAAGGATAGTGCAGGGAGCTGGTTAATTGACTGTGCTGGTCTTTGTTCTGCTTTACCTCTAGTCTGTGTATAAGCAGGGTCTAAATTAAACTCGGGGCTCTCCAGTGTTCCCAAATCTATCCTGTGTTTCTGTCTCTGTTTCTTTATCTGCCATTTCTCAATCCTCACTTCCCTGCTCAGGTAACCCAGCTAACTCATTGGAGCAGGCACCGACAGTCTTTCTACCTCAAAGATTCAGACTAGAAGTGAATTAACATACTAAAAACCAAACAAACTCTCACAGGTGTACCCTCAATTTCTGGATTGTAGTTCATTCCAGATGTAGTTAAGTTGACAACCAATAATAGCCATCACATCCTTCCAGAGATATATCCCATTTGGTAGTCCTGTATAATCCTTTTAGTGCACTGTTGTTAAAATTTTGTTTGTTTGTTTGTTTGTTTTTTCATGTATGTTCACCAGTATTGGCTTGAAGTTTTTTTCCTTTTAATGAAACCATTTTTTTTCACATAATATATCCTAGTTTGGTTTCACCTCCCACTACTCATCCCAGTTCCTCCTCCACTCCTCTCCCATTCAGATTCACTCCCTTTCTGTCTGTCATTGGAAAATAAACAGACTTCTAGGGGATAATAAAACACATTAAGATAAAACATAAAGTCACATATCAGAATTGGACTAAACAAAGAGAAGAAAAAGAACCCAAGAGAAGATACAAGAATTGGAGACTAGATTCAAAGCAATCCCCATCAAAATTCCAACACAATTATTCATAGCTCTTCTAAGGACAGTTTTAAGTTTCATATGAAAATAGACACATACACACACAATCTAGGATACCTAAGTCAATCCTGATTAATCAGAGAACTACTGGAGTTATCACGATCCCTAATTTCAAGTTGTACCACAGAGCTATAGTAATAAAAATAGTATGGTATTGGTACAAAGGCAGACATATTGATAAATGGAGTCAAATTGAAAGCCCAGACATAAATCCACACACTCCTATGGATATCTGACTTTCTATAAAGAAGCCAGAAATACACACTGGAAAAATATAGCATCTTCAACAAATGGTGATTTTCATACTGGATGTCTGCAGTAGAAGAATGCAAATAAATTCATACTTACCACCCTGCACAAAATTCAACTTCAAATGGATCAAAGACCTCGACATAAAACCAGATACAGTCAACCTAGTAGAAGAAAGAGTGGGGAATAACCTTGAATGCATTGACTCAGGAAACTTTTTGAACAGAACACCCATAGCACAGATACTAAGATCAACAATTAAATATGAGATCTTACGAAACTACAAAGCTTCTGTAAGGCAAAGGACACCATAATTTGGACAAAATTGCAGCCTACAGAATGGGAAGAGATTTATACCAACTTTACATCCAATAGAGGAGGAATATCCAAAATATATAAAGAACTCAAGAAAATAGATATTAAAAAACAATAATCCAATTAAAAATGTGGTACTATCTAAACAGAATTCTCAGTAAAGGAAACTTACATTTTCTTAAGATTGAGAAATATTTACAGACATGTTCAGCATCCTTAGCCATCAGGGGAATGCAAATCAAAAGGACTTTGAGATTCCATCTTATACCTGTCAGAATGGCTAAAATGAAAATCATAAGTGACAGCTCATGCTGACAAGGATGTGGAGCAAGGGGAACACTCCTCCATTATTGGAGCAAACTCATGTTTGTTGCTGTTCTAATATCCAGAAATTGTAAACAACTTAGATGTCCCTGAACAGAAGAATGTATAAAGGAAATATGGTAACTTACACAATGGAATATTATTCAGCTTTAAAAAAAAGAACATCATTAAATTTGCAGGCAAATGAGTGAGGTAACCCAGACCCAGGAGGATGAATATGGTAGGTGTTTGTTTATATCTGAATATTTGCTGTAGACCCAGAGATATTGGATATAGAAGAGGAGATCAGGGGGGACATGTGGATCTCCCTGATGGTGGGGAATAGAATGGATTATACGGGTGGATTGGGGGCATGGGAGGAGGGAAACATGATGATCAGGTGGAAAGAGGGAGGGGAGATAGGGCTGAGCTAGGAAATTCAGAGAGATTCAGCTAAAATTGAAGGGCATTTGAGGGATGGTATGAAAACCTAGTGCAGTGGAAACCTCTTTAAATATATGAAGGTGACTCTAATGAAGTCTCCAAATAATGGAGGAGACAGAGTCCCAACTGGTCATCCCTTGTCACCAAATGAAGCTTCCAGTACCAGAACTGGATTACATCCAATTGAGTTGTCAGCAAAATGGGTCTCATGTAAACCCCCAAACAATTCAAGCTGCTGCCAAAACAGTTTTCTACTCTCCAGGAACTGACAGCAAGGCCACATTGATGAAGACAATATCTACACAACTCATTGAACATGGAGAGGTTGAACTGGTGCCTACATAGGACCTTTATCCATATATCCAGGTATTATTGGTACAGGAAGGTATGCTGCAGGCTACCAACCCAACCACAAAAAATGTTTTATATACAATAGTGTCCTACCTGCAAGATGTGCTAGGGCAATAGTGGCACAAAGCTTGTGGGAGCAAACAACCAATATTGGATTTGACTTAAGGACGACTCCATGAGATGAAACCCATAACACACACTGCTTGGGTGACCAAGAACAAGAGAATAGATAGCCCAGAAAATGTTTTAAATAATATTTTTATGATAATGTTTTTATTTACATTTGAAACAGTATTGCTTTACATGTCACTTCCAGTTCTCTTGCCCTCGCCTCCTCTCTTGTCCCTCTCCCAATCCAGGGAGGGTGAGGGATGAAGCCTTCCATGGGGGATCTTCAAAGTCTGTCATATCATTTGGAACAGGGCCTAGGCCTTCCCCCATGTGTCTAAGCTGAAGGAGTATCCATCTATGTGGAATAGGCTCCCAAAGTCCATTCCTATACTAGGGATAAATACTGCCCAGTCCTCCCAACTAACACCACATTCAGGGGGTCTGGGTTGGTCCTATGCTCATTTCCCAGCTATCAGATTGGAGTACATGAGCTCCCACTTGTTCAGGTCAGCTATTTCTTAGGGTTTCTACAGCCTGGTCTTGACCCCTTTGTTCATCACTCCTCACTCTCTGCAATTGTATTTCAGGAGTTAGGCTTAGTGTTTAGCTGTGGATGTTTGCTTCTGCTTCCATCAGCTACAGGATGAAGGCTTTAGGATAAGGTAGTCATCAATCTCATCAGTGAAGGACATTTAAGGTATTGTCTCCACTATTGCTTAGATTGTTAGTTGTGGGTCATACTTGTAGATCTCTGGACATTTCCCTAGTGCCGGATTTCTCTTTAAACCTATACTAGCTTCCTCTATTATGGTATCACTTTTGCTATCCTCTATTTTTTCCCTGACTCAATCTTCCTGTTCCCTCATGTTCTCCTCCCCTCCTCAACTTCTTTTTCTCCTAATCCCCACCCTCCAATGCTTCCAATTTGCTCAGGAGATCTTGTTCCTTTCCCATTTTGTGGAGGACCATGCATATCTCTCTTAGGGTCCTCCTTGTTTCCTAGCTTTTCTGGGAGTGTGAATTGTAGGCTGGTGACCCTTTGCTCTATGTCTAAAATCCATGTATGAGTGAGTAGATACCATGTTTCTCTTTTTGTGACTGGGTTACCTCACTCAGGATTGCTTTTTCTAGTTCCATTCATTTGACTGAGAATTTCAAGATTCCATAGTTTTTTGGTTTTTTGGTTTTTTTTCCTGCTGAGTAGTATTCCACTGTGTAAATGTACTACGTTTTCTCCATCCATTCTTCAGTTGAGAGGTATTTAGGTTGCTTCCAGGTTCTAGCTATTACAAACTATGCTGCTATGAACATAGTTGAACAGATGTCCTTGTTGTATGGGTATAATGCTTAAGAGTGGAATTGCTGGATCTTGTGGTAGACTGATTCCCATTTTCATGAGGAAATGCCATACTTATTTCCAAAGTAGCTAAACACCTTTGCACTCCCACCAGTAGTGGAGGAGTGTTCCCCTTTCTCCACATCCTCTCCAGCATAAATGGTTTTTGGTGTTTTTTGTTTTTGTTTTTGTTTTTTTTACCTTAGCCATTCTGACTGGTGTAAGATGGTATGTCAGAGTTGTTGTGATTTTCATTTTAGATTCCTCTATTGAGAATTCTCTATTTAGTTCTGTATCCACTTTTTAATTGGATTACTTGGTGTTTTGGTGACTAGCTTCTTGAGTTCTTTGTATATTTTGAAAATCGGCCGTCTATCAGATGTGGAGTTGGTGAAGATCCTTTCCCATTCTGTGGGTTACTATTTTGTCTTGTTGACTGTGTCTTTTGCCTTACAGAAGGTTTTCAATTTCAAAAGGTCACATTAATTAATTGTTAATCTCAGTGTCTGTGCTAATGGTGTTATGTTCAGGAAGCAGTCTCCTGTACCTATTCGTTCAAAGGTACCTCCCACTTTCTCTTCTAAGAGGTTCAGTGTGGCTGGATTTATCTCCATTTGGATTTAACTTTTATGCATGGCAATAGACATGGATCTGTCTGCTGTCTTCTGCATAACTGCATCCAGTTATGCCAGCACCATTTGTTGAAGATGCTTTCCTCTTTCCATTGTATACTTTAAGCTGTTTTGTCAAAAATCAGATGTTCATAGGTGTGTGGGTTAATATCAGGATTTTCAATTCTATTCCATTGGTCTACCTTTCTATTTTGTGCCAATACAAAGCTCTTTTCAGGACTATAGCTCTATAGTAGAGCTTGAAGTCAGGAATGGTGATACCTCCAGAAGTTCCTTTATTGCACAGGGTTATTTCGGCTATCCTGGGTCTTCTGTTTTTTGATATTAAGTTGACTATTGTCCTTTCAAGGTCTGTGAAGAATTGTGCTGGAATTTTGATGGGGATTGCATTGAATCTGTAGATTGTTTCAGCAAGATTGCCATTTTAGTATGTTGATCCTACCTATCCAAGAGCATGGGAAATCTTTCCATTTTCTGGGAACTTCTTTAATTTCTTTATTTAAAGATGCAAAGTTCTTGCAATAGAGGTCTTTCACTTGTTGGGTTAGCATTACCCCAAGATATTTTATGTTGTTTGTGGCTATTGACAAGGGTGATGGATTTTCATATGTTGAACCACCCCCACATCTATGGGATGAAGCCTACTTGGCCATGTTGGATGATTTCTCTGATGTATTCTTGGTTTTGATTTGCCAATATTTTATTGAGTATTTTTTGCATCAATGTTCATGAGGGATATTGGGCTGTAGTTCTCTTTCTTAGTTGTGTCTTTGTGTGGCTCAGGTACCAAGGTAATTGTAGCCTAGTAAAGAGTTTGACAATGATACTTCTGCTTCTATTGTGTGGAACAATTCGAGGAGTGTTGGCATTAGCTCTTCTTTGAATTTCTGGTAGAATTTTGCACTGAAACCATCTGGCCCTGGGCTTGTTTTGGTTGATAGACTTTTGATGACTGCTTCTATTTCATTAGGAGCTATGGGTCTATTTAAATCGTATATCTGTTCTTGATTTAACTTTGTCCATTTCCTTTAAATTTTCAAATTTTGTGGAGTACAGTTTTTCAAAGTATGACCTGAAGATTCTCTAGATTTCCTCAATATCGGTTGTTATGTCCCCCTCTTCATTTCTGATTTTTTTAATTTGCATGTTCTCTACTTTTGGTTGGTTTGGATAAAGCCTTGTCTATCTTGTTGGTGTTCTCGAAGAAACAACTCTGTGTTACATTGATTCTTTGTGTTGTTTTCTTTGTTTCTACTTTATTAATTTCAATTTTGTTATTTCCTGGAATCTAGTCTTCTGCAGTGAGTTTGCTTCTTTTTTTTTCCTAGAGCTTCCAGCTGTGCTATTAATTCTCTAGTGTGACTATTCTCCAGTTTCTTTATGTGGGCACTCAGTGCTATGAACTTTCTCTTAGCACTGCTTTCAAAGTGTCCATAAGTTTGGATATGTTATATCTTCCTTCTCATTGAATTCTAGGAAGCCTTTAATTTCTTTCTTATTTCTTCATTGACCCAGGAATGGTGCAATTGCTCATTGTTCAGTTTCCATGAGTTTTAAGGCTTCTTGAAACTCGTGTTGTTGTTGAATTCTAACTTTGAAGCATAGTGGTCAGATAAAAATCAGGGGTTATTCCAATTTTTTCATATATGTTGAGGTTTGCTATGTTGCTGAGTATGTGGTTGATTTTAGGCTCCATGTGGAGCCTAAAAATAGTTATATTGTTTTGTGTTTGGATGGAATGTTCTATAGATGTCTGTTAATCCCAATTGAGATATAACTTCTGTTAGTTCTTTTGTTTCTTTGTTAAGTTTCTGTCTGGTGGTCCTGTCTGGTGATGAGAGTGGGGTGTTGAAGTCTCCCACTACGAGTGTGTGAGGTTTTATGTGTGCTTTGAGTTTTAGTAGAGTTTCTTTTTTGAATGTGGGTGCCTTTGTATTTGGGGCTTAGATGTTCAGAATTGAGACTTTGTGCTGATGGATTTCTCCTGTGAGGAATATGAAATGACCTTCTTCATCTCTTTTGATTGATTTTAGTTTGAAATCTAATTTATTAGCTATTGGGATAGCTACACCTGCTTACTTCTTGGGTTTATTTAATTGGAAGATCTTTTCCCAACCCTTTACTCTGAGGTAGCATCTTTCAAGTTGAAGCAAGTTTTTTTGTATGCAACAGAAGGATGGGTATGTTTTTGTATCAATTCTGTTAACCTGTGTTTTTTGATAATCAAGTTAAGACCATTAATATTGGGGGAAACTAAAAACCATTAATTGTTAAATTTTTTTTGGTGGTGGTGGTAGATTGTGAGTAGATTGACCCTGCCTTTTCTTTTGACTTCTAGTAAAGTGGTATTATCTATTGCCTATGTTTTTGTGAGTGTAGTTAACTTCCTTGGGTCAAAGTCTTCCTTCCAGAACTTTCTATAGGGGTGGTTTTGTGTATATGTATTGTTTAAGTCTGGTTTTATCATGGAATATCTTGTTTTCTCCATCTGTAGTTATTGAGAATTTTTCTGGGTATAGTAGTCTGGGCTGGCATCTGTGGTCTCTTAGTGTTTGTAGAACATCTATCCAGGACCTTCTGGCTTTCAGAATTTCCATAGAGAAGCCAGATGTAATTCTGATAGGTCTGCCTTTATATGTTACTTGGTCTGTATCCTTTATTCTTTCTTTATTGAGAGGGGACTCTTTTTTGGTCCAGTTTTTTTTTTTGTTTTTTTTTTTGTTTTTTTTTTTTTTTTGGTGTTCAGTAAGCTTCTTGTACTTTCACAGGCATGTTCTTCTTCAGGCTGGGAAAGTTTTCTTCTATGATTTTGTTGAATATATTTTCTGCACCTTTAAGCTGGACTTCTTCGCCTTCTTGTATTCCTATTATTCTCAGGTTTGGTCTTTTTGTGGTATCCCACATTTCCTGTATATTTGTGTTAAGGATTTGCTGGATTTATTATTTTCTTTGGTTGATGAATCTATTTCCTCTAGTTTATCTTCAACACCTGAGAGTCTATCTTCCATCTCTTGTATTCTGTTGGTTATGCTTGCATTTGTAGTTCCTGATCATTTACCCAGCTTTTCTATTTCCAGCATTCCCTCAGTCTGTGTTTTCTTTTTTGACTCTATTTCAGTTTGAATTGTTTCTTTCATCTGTTTGAATATTTTCTTGGCCTTTCTTGCTTTCTTTAAGAGATTTGTTGATTTCTTGCACTTTTTGTTTGTTTTTCCTTCCACTTCTTTAAGGGATTTTTCTCATATCCTTTTGAGGGCCTCTGTTATTTTCATGAAGTTTATTTTTAAGGTCATTCTCGTCTGCTTCATCTGCATTGGGATGATCAGGTCTTGCTGGCATAGAATTCCTAGATTCTGGTGGTATCATATACATCTTCCTGTTGTTGGATGTATTCTTACACTGTCATCTTCTCATCTCTTCTTCCAGGGGGTATACATGGGGTTCCTCCCTCTCTTCTCTAGCGGAGCCTGGAGAGACAGGGCAGGAATGGTACCTGATTCTGGGTTCTTTGTTCTGCCTCCAGGTCCCTCTGGGGATTTGGTGGCAGGAAGGGTCTGGCAGCTGCAGGTCAGGGGACTCGAAGGGGAAATGGGTGTTGAGGGAGTCCCCAATACTCAGTACTCACCTCTCTAGTGGAGGGTGGAGGGGCATGGCAGGAATGGTGCCAGATATTAGGTTATTTGTTCTGGCTCCAGGTCCCTCTGGAGGATTTGGTGACAGGAAGGGTATGGTAGCCACAGGTCAGGGGACTCGAAGAGTGAGAGGTCTGAACTTATGTTTTGTGCAAGGCAATAGATATGGATCTATCTGCAGTCTTCTACATGTCAGCATCTAGTTATGCCAGTACAATTTGTTGAAGATGCTTTCTTTTTTCCATTGTATAATTTTAGCTTCTTTGTCAAAAACCAGGTGTTTTTAGGTGTGTGAGTTAATATCAGGGTTTTCAATCTGATTCCATTGGTCTACCTATTTTTTGCATCAATTCCAAGCTGTTTTCAGGACTATAGTTCTATAATAGAGCTTAAAGTTAGGGATGGTGATGCCTCTAGAAGTTCCTTTATTGTACAGGTTTGTTTGATAGCCCAGAAACTTAGGGTAAAATCAAACATTACTGGTCTGGGGGGGTGGTGGGGAATGTAATGATAAAATATCTCCTAATGATATTCTACTAAACTCATAGATCAGTGCCTTATTCAGCCATCATCAGAGAATCTTTCTCCTGGAGTAGATGGGACCAAATAGATCCACAGCTAGATAAGTGGGGGGGGAGATGAGAAAGAGAGAGATCTTCTTAGGGATCAGGGAAAACTCCCACCACCACAGAAGAGGAATTAGAAATAGCATAAAAGCCAGAAGGAATGGAGGATACTAGGAGAACAAGGCCTTCTGCATTAACTAAGCAAGGTGCATATGAACTCACAGAAACTGGGGCAGCAAACATGGGGCCTACACTGGTCTTCATCAGGTCCTCTGTGTATGTATTATAGCTTTCAGTTTAGTTTTTATGGGATTCCTGAGTGTGCAAAGGAGTGGGTCTGTGATTCTTGTGCATGCTCTTTTCCTGTTGGTTTGCCTTGTTCAACTTTGATATGATAGTTTTTGTTTTATCTCATTATATTTTATTTTGTCATTAAAATATTATCAAATATTAATTGCCTTTGCTTTTATGAAGAAAGGAATTAAAATGTTATGCAGTATAAAAACTAATTGTGGGGCTGGAGAGATGGCTCAGCCGTTAAAGGCTAGGCTCACAACCAAAAACTTAAGAAAAACTAATTGTGGTCAGGTGTATAATTTTGATTAGGTTGTTTGTTTCCCCCTTTTTTATTTTTATGTTCCATATATCAATATATTCCAGATATCAATCCTTTTTTATTCTTCATGTTCCATATATCAATTATCTGGCAAATAATTTTTCTTATGATGTGGGCTGTCTCTTCCTTTGACTGGTAGTTTTCTTGATATACTGAAGTGTTTTCAATTATTAGCCAAATTTGTTAAGCAACAGTAGTCCAGTTTTAAAAGCCATTGTTTACGTCCATATCTTCTAGTATATTCTTCATACTTTCATCTAGAGTTGAAAACTTTCAGGTTTTAGTTGAGATCTTTATCCACTTGGACTTGATTTCTGTATGAGTGCGATAAGGAGGGATTTAGTTTCATTTTTCCACACAAAAACTTCCAATTTATCCTGTACCATTTGTTGAAGATGCTGACTTTCCCCAAATACATATTTTGGCATTTTTGTCAAAATCCTGTCACTGAAGTTGCATAGGCTTATATGGCCATATTTTGTGTTTTCAGACTTTTTTCTATTTATGAGAAAAAGTACAATGGGGTTTTCATTGGGATTCCATTGAATCTATGACTGCTTTTGGTATGATGACTATTTTCTTTTCCATTTTTAATTTTTTTTATTTTATTTTACATTTCAATCACACTTTTCCCTCCCACCCCTTCTCCCACCCTCTCACTTCCTTCCACCCTCCGTCACCTCCCACTAGCCACCCTAAGTCCACTCCTTCTCACAGATAAGGACTCCCAAGGGGAGTCAACAAAGTCTGGCACAATAGTTGGGGCAGGGCCCAGCCCCTCTTCCATGCATCAAGACTGAGCATGGCATCTCACCATGGGAAGTGGGCTCCAACAAGCTAGCTCATGTACCAGGTGTGTATCATAATCCTACTGCCGGGGGCCCCTCAGCTAGTCCAAGCTTCACAACTGTCTCCCACATATGGAGTGCCTAATTCAGTTCCCTGGAGTCTCCACAGTTGTAGGTCTAGAGTCCATGAGTTTCCATGAGCTTGGCTCATCTGCCTCTGTAGATTTCTCCATTATGATCTTGACCTCCCATGCCCATATATTTCCTCTTTTCTCTCTTCACCTGGATTCCAGGAGCTCAGCCTGGTTCTTGGTTGTGGATCTCTGCGACTGGTTCCATCCGATTACAGGGGTAGTCCAGTTCAGGCACCCTCTCTACTATTGCTAGGAGTTTTTGTTGGGGTGCTCCTTGTGGATTCTTGGGAGTTACCATAACACCAGGTTTCTCCCTAAGCCCATAGTGACTCACTCTACTCTATTAAGATATCTTTTTCATTGCTCTTCCATTACATCCCTCCTCACCTAGACCATCTTGTTCCTTCCTGTTCTCATCCTCCCTCTCCCTTACCACCCTCAGACCCCAGTTTTCCCTGTACGTATTATCTAATTTATCTTCCCAGTGTGATCCATGTCTCTCTCTTAGGGTCTTTCTTGTTACCTAGCTTCTCTGGAGCTGTGGACTTTAGTCTGGTTATCCTTTGCTTTATATCTAATATCCACTTATGAGTGAATATGTAGCATGTTTGTCTTTCTGAGTCTGTGTTACCTCACTCAGGATGGTTGTCTCTAGTTTCATCCATTTGTCTGAAAATTTCATGAGGTCATCATTTTTTTTTACCACTGAATAGTACTCCATTGTATAAATGTACCACATTTTCCTTATCCACTCTTCAGTTGTGGGGCATCTTGGTAAGGCAAGGACATTGTCAATAAGACAAAACATCAACCTAAGGAATAGAAAAAGACCTTCACCAACCCCACATCTGACAGAGAGCTGATTTTAAAATTTATGAAGAACTCAAGAAACTAGTCATCAAAATCCAAAATAACCCAATTGAAAAATAGGGTACAGAGCTAAACAGAGAATTCTCACCAGAAGAATCTCAAATGGACAAAAGACATTTAAGGAAATACTTGGTATCCTTAGTCATCAAGGAAATGCAAATCAAAATGACTCTGAGATACCATCTTGCACCTGCCAGAATGGCTAAAATCAAAACTACTGCGGACAGCTTATGTTGAAAAGGATGTGGAGTTAGAGGGACACTCCTCCACTGCTGGCCGTGAGAATGCAAACCTGTACAGCTACTTTGGAAATTAGTATGGCTGTTTCTAAGAATCAACTTACGTCAGACCCAGTGATACCACTCTTGAGCATATACCCAAAGGATGCTCAATCATACCACAAGGACATTTGCTCAACAATGTTCATAGAACATTATTTGTAATGATGATTATTTTCATAATTTTGTTTCTATTGAATGGGGAGAGTTGTTGGAGTTCTTTTCATCTTCTAATGTATTCTTCAATTTATTTCTTGGATGTTTTGAACTTTTCATTGTAGAGGTTCTTTATTTGTTCATTAAATTTATTCTGTTGTTTTTGAGACCATCATGTGATAAATTTCACTTATCAACTTATATCCTTGAAACTCTGGAATGCAACCAATTTGGTCATTGAAGATACATTTTTATGTGTTTTTGTGTTGGTTTAAAAGTATTTTATTAAAAAATCTATGTTCATCAAATACATATTTTCCTTTTAAAATATTTGTTTATTCATGTATTTATTGTGCCTACCAAGTTTTTCAACCAGTGACATACTTTCTTGAGTTTAGAAACATTCATTCCCTTTCTCTTGGTCCCACTAAACTGATGGAAGGTTCCTGGTGGAATCAAGTGATGATCTGGGGATTGAGAATTAGGATGGCAAGGAAGAAGGGATACAGATTATTTCACTAGGGTCTCTGGGCCAGATGCTGTGATTTGAGGGCCACCAGAGGGTGAAAGATTATATTTCAGGTATGTCAGAGGGGGCAGAGACTGGAGAAAAGATATACAAGCAGGGAAACATGAGAAAAAGTTGCACATGGTCACTTGCTAAGATTCCTATGCCTCATGGGTTGACTGGAGATTCTATTGTATTGAAGTCATGGCTTTGGGTGAAGGCTTGTCAGCTTGGAAGGTGACAAGAGGAGGGAATATAGGATCAATTATCTTGGTCTCCAGACCTTGTTGGGCAAATTGGAGAGTCACAGTCAAATTGGCAGGAGGGACCTTAATAAGTCCTGTGTGAAGATGTGTCAGAAGGAAGGGATCTCTTGGACTTGTGGACATACTGAAGTAAGTTGCGTGTGGGGACAGCTACTAGGATGTGGAGGTAAAATGTCACTTACTGGGGTTTATGAGCTGACAAGAATTACTTTAATATATTTTGGAAATGTATTATAGTTGAAGAAGTTCCTTCTCATATTAGGTTCTTGACTATGCTGTTGAGTAGAAACGTCTAAAGAGAAAAGGACAGTAGGGTTAAAATATGCATTTGTTTTACAAATTCTGTGCACATTTGTAACTCAGATTACCTTCATTAAGTATTAATTATAGTTTTAATCAAAAGAGTTCCATTTTAGAAAAAAATTAGACTATGAACTCCCAAGGGAAGAAAATGTGGTTGCAGAGAATGTTTCTTTCTTTGTAACTAGCTTCCATTATTTATTAACATGCAAGTTCTTTCTGGTCATAGAAGGCTTTGATGAAAATCTTAAGCTCCCCATTTTTTTTTAGGTGTGTGGTCCTGAATCTTAGTTTCTATATTTTTAAAAATGAAAACATCAATACTTAAAAACAGAATAGGATACCCACTCATCCTCACAGTCAGGAATCTAGTAGACTAGAAGCCATAATATATATGAAAAGGACCTAATATAGACCTGTGCAGGCCCTTAGCATTCTGCCTCAGTCTGTGAGTTTATGTGATCTTTGTTCATATTGATGTAAAGGGCCTTGTTTTCCTTGTGTCCTGCATCCCTCTGGCTCTTACACTCTTTCTGCCTCCTCTTCATAGTGGTTCCCTGAGCTCTGAGGGAAGGGATTTGATGCAGACCTCCCATTTAGGGTTGAGGGTTCCAAGGTCTCTCACTCTCTGAATATGGTCTGGTTGTGGGGCTCTGTATTTGTTCCCATCTTCTGCAAGAGGAAGAGTTTCTGATGATGGCTGAGGCTTGTAGTTTTCTTGTGTTGTCTTTGTCTAGTTTAGTTATCAAGGAAATGCTAACCTCACAGGAACAGTTTAGAAATGTTCCTTTCAATTTCCGGCAAGTTTTCTTCAAAATTTTTTCAGTTTGTAAGTGATTGGCACTCATTTTTTTACTTAAATGTTTGGTAGATTTGCCAGTGAAGCCATCTGGTTCTGAGCTTTTCTTTCTTGAATGTTTTTTTTCTTAAATTTATTCAATTATCATACTAGAAACAGGTCTGCTCTGATTTTCTGTCTCCACGATTCAGTCTTTGTGGAGTGTGTATTTCTATGAATTTTTTTATTTTCTAAATTACCCAGTTTTGGACATATAATTATTCAAAGACATCTCTCATAATTCTTTTTTCATTGCTGTTATATCAGTTGTAATGTTTCCCCTTTCATTCATAATGTATCTGTTCAAATCTTGTATCTTTTTCATGATGTAAATTCTTGTCAGTTTTATTTATGTTTTTTCATTGTTCCCCCTTTTCAGTATCTCCCATACATTTTGCTTTTACAGTTTACTTTGTATTGTGGGGTAAGTTAAGTTTGAAGAAAATACTTGTCCTAATTTTTTTCATATGTATTCATTTTGTGAAATTTTACAAGGACATATTCTGTTTTAACTTTGGCATAGTGGCTACACCTTAATCTACTGCTATTTCAGCCAGCAATTGCAAATTTGCAGTACTGGCCTGCTTCTGTAGCAGTGGCCTGGCCACTCACACCACAGCCTGATGGGAATTCTGTTCCTCCAGGCACAGGCCTGTTGCTGCCATTAAAGATAGCTTTAATTAAATCTCTATCATTTTAATTATGAATAAGATTCAAGACCTAAAAAATAAAGACTCAAAAATCAGGTGTTCATAGGTGTGTGGGTTAATATTAGGATTTTCAATTTGATTCCATTGGTCTACCTGTCTATTTTTGTGTCAATGCTCAAGCTGTTTTCAGGACTATAGCTCTATAGTAGAGTTAAGCATATCCCTTAAAGTATGATTAGATATTATATAACTTCTTGTCCTGTAGGATATGTAATATACTTTTAATATGCTTTATGTTGTAGTATGTGAAAAGAACTGTTTCATTTTACTAGAGATATATGCTGGAGATTTGCCAGTATTAATTTGTACAGATATCCCCATAATGGATAATGGTCATGACTTCTAATGAATGTGTAATTACAGAATCAGTCTTTTCAGAACTTAAAGCAGTTGCCCATTAAAATTCTGAATATGTATCTATGATATGGTGCACATATTTTAATTTTTAAAACTCTGCAAAATGAAACACATCCATCCATTTGCCAAATTCCCTTTTTCTTTTTGCATAACTTTTGGGTTACTGTCTTAGTTAGTGTTTCTATTACTGTCACAAAACACCATGACCAAAAGGCAAGTTGAGGATGAAAGGGTTTATTAGGGTTACTCTTCAGCATTGCTGTTCATCACTGAAGGAAATCAGGACAGTAACTCAAACAGGGGAAGATACTGGAGTCAGGAGTTGATGCAGAGGCCATGGAAGTGTGCTGCTTAGTGACTTGCTCAGCCCACCTTATTTATTTATGTATTATTAAAAAGTTTTATTTATTTTACATACCAATCACAGTTTCCCCTCCCTTCCTCCCTCTTCCCCCATCTTCCCCTACCCACCCTCATCTACTTTTCGGAAAGGGTAAGGCCCCCCATGGGGAGTCAACAAAGCCTGACACATTCAGTTGAGGCAGGACCAAGCCCCTCTCCTGCATCAAGGCTGAGCAAGGGATCCCACCATATGGCATGGGTTCCAAAGAGTCAGTTCATGAACCCAGGATGGGTACTGGTCCTACTGCTAGCCCCCTCCAACAGATAAAGCCACATAGTTGTCACCCACATTCAGAAGGTCTAGATAGGTCACATGCAGGCCTCCAGCTGTCAGTCCAGAGTCTATGAGCTCCCATGAGTTTAAGTCAGCTGTCTCTGTGGGTTTTCCTACCATGCTCTTGACCTCCCTTGTTTATATAATCCCTCCTCCCTCTCTTTGACTGGTGTAACATGAATATTAAAAACCCAGAGACAGATACTAGGGTCCAAGCTGTAGATTAGAGAAGCAAAACAGCCAAGCCACCAGAGAGCTCTTACCTCTATCAAGTGCTCAGGAGATCCTGTCCTCAAAGTGGCTGGAGACTAATTTCCTGAGACTGACTGCTCATTCCAGGACAGGCTCCAAAGCAGTACAGAGAAATCCTGTCTCAAAAAACAAAAACATAAACATAAAGTGGCAATATCCATGCTCAGTGGCAATAGGACCATGATATAATTCCTGTACATGGGCTAGCATGTTGGAGTCCATTCCCTATGGTGGATGCCATACTCAGTCTCAATGCATGGGTGAGGGGCCAGGCCCTGCCCCAACCTAATGAGCCAGAGTATATTGACTCCTTATGGGAGC
The DNA here is from genome assembly GCA_030556225.1 of Cricetiscus sungorus. Taxonomy (NCBI): domain Eukaryota; kingdom Metazoa; phylum Chordata; class Mammalia; order Rodentia; family Cricetidae; genus Cricetiscus; species Cricetiscus sungorus. The sequence goes on along the minus strand of JANBXA010000726.1, from coordinate 60,661,403 downwards.
CCTTACCTTTGAGAATGAGTAGACTGGGGGTGGGCTGAGGGGAAGTAAGGTGGTGGGAGGAGGTGCCAGTGGATGGAAGAAGGGGTGGGAGGGACAAATGTGCTTGGAATGTAAAACAAAGTCAAAAAATTTAGAAATGGAAAAAAAAAAGACTGGCAATATCAATAGACATATTAACATGGAAAGGGGGAAATTACTCAGAATCTGGCCCCTAGAAAAAGAACTACAGGTAACTAATGACTGCTGGGAGGGGGAGAATTATTCTTCCCAGGTATGTGCCCTAGCTTTGCAGAGATCTGCCTGCCTCTTCCTCTGGGATCAAAAGCGTGTACCACCAATGCCCAGTCTGGATATTGCCACTCTCATGACTTTGTTCATATAGCCATTTACAGGAGAGGTGCTTTACACCAGCCTTCCTGGTATTGTGCTTCTTACAATCTTTCTTCACTCTTCTCTTCTACAATGTTCCATGAATGGTAGATGGAGGAGCTGTGATGTAGAAGTATCTTCGGGGTTGGGCTCCCTACAACCTGTTGTCTCTGTATTGTGTTCAGATATGGTTTTCTGTGGTGGCCCATTTGCTGTAAAGATAGGCTTATTTCATGATGGATGGTAGCTTCTGTTATTTTATGATGGATGGTAGCTCCAGTTCCCTGTGGGTGTAAGATTACGATTAAGAATGTAGTAAGAACCAGTGTACTGGTTTAGTAAAGTGGAAGTTGTAGATTTTATCTTTTTTATTTTAAAGTGTTTGCTTGGACAAATAATTATTTATGGATGAGACAGCACTGGCAGCAGAATTGCAAGCAGACATCTCTTACAAGACACCCATGAAAGCAGAGCAGAAATTTTTTTTTATTTGGTTTTGGCTATACAGTTGCATTACTTGTTCTGCCTTGATTAAAGGGCTATAGTTATACATTTAAAAGGGTTTTTTGCCTGTTTGTTTGTTTTATTTTACAAAATAAATTAATAAGCAAAATAAAAACCATTATATTGAGTCTGGACCAGGCAACACAATTAAAGCAAAAGACCCCAAGTACAGGTATAAGAATCAGAGAGCTACTCATTTGCATACTCAGGAATTCCATATAAATACTAAATTGAATGCTATAATATATACACAGAGGACCTGGTGCAGATCTGTCCAGGCCCTGTGCTTTCTCATTCAGTTTCTGTGAGTTCATATGAGCTTTGCTCAGTTGATTTAGTGGACTTTCTTCTCCTGGTGTCCTCCATCCCCTCTGGCTCTTACTCTTTCTTCTTCCTCATCTACGAGGTTCCCTGAGCTCTGAGGGGAGGGATTTACTGGAGACACCCCATTTAGAGCTGTGTGATAGAAGGACACGATACTCTCTCTGCATTATCTCTGGCACATGGATCTCTGAATCTGTTCCTATCTGCTGCAAGAGAAAGCATCTCTGATGATGACTGGATTAGACACTTGTCTACAGGTTTATGAGAATATCATTAGGGGTCATTTTATTGATACTTTTTCCCAGACCAGTAGTATTTGATTTTACCCTTAGATCCCTGGGCTATCTAGTCTCTGGTTCTTGACCACCCAAGCAGTGTCAAATATAGGTTCAGTCACATGGAGTGGGCCCTAAGTAAAATCAGTCATTGGCTGGATCCTCCCACAAGTTCTCTGTCACCATTGCCTTGCCCTGGAATATCTTGCAGGCAAGACAGATTGTAGATCAAAGGTTTTGTGGCTGGGTTGTGTTTACATTTCTCTTTTTGCAGCCTGCAGAGCACTTTCCCACACCAAAGAGACTTGAATGTAGGGGTGAAGGCTCCATATAGGCACCAGCTTGACTTCTCCATGTTCAGTGAGTTGTGTGGGTGTTGTCCTCAGCAATGGGGCCCCACTGAGTAGATTTTTTTTTAAGGTTCATGACCTCACTATCCCTAAGAAGCTGGCTTGTTTTCTGTACTAGGTATGATTTCCTCCCTGTTGAGTGGTTCTTAAATCTAATTAGGCAGCTGTTGGTTGCCACTGATGTGTGCATGCCACTTACTGCATCTTTGTGTATATCTTGCCATGCTGTTTATTAACATGGATCATTAGTTGCAGCTGGGTAGGACTGTTTAATTCATTCCCCTCCTTGGAACCTTGCGTGCATGCATATATATATATATATATATATTTCTGAACCCATGGAAGCCAGACTGTAAGAAACTGGCTTTCAGGACAGATCGTGGGAATCATCTGAGTCCTCTGTCCTAAAGGTGAGGTATATTTAGCAATAGGGTTCATCTTCAACCTCTGAGATGCAAGGGCTACATCTATGTCTATAATCTATATTGAGGAGTCACTTGGTCTCCTTGGCCAACCATTAGAGAGGAGGTTTCTGGCACTTGGTACTGGGGTTTTTGTTACTCTGTGCTTCTTGCACACACACACACACACACACACACACACACACACACACACCACACACACACCACACACACACACACACACACACACACACACACACACACACACACACACATCTTATCTTGAAGTTAAGCCATTTAGACTGACAATGCTACCAACATTTGCCTTCTTTCTAAATAGTTTAAAAATTATCACTTTGTCTTTGATTTCTGACAACTTTGATTTCTGACAAGTGTTGGTATGTATTTTATTAGTTTATGTTGAGACTTTTGGGCTTCATATTGTAAACTATAAACCTTGATATCTCCTCCTGATTTGGGAATTTTTTTACAAATATTTCTTTGTATCTGCTTTCTTGTCCCTTCTTGGATTTCATAGTTTGTATACTTATTCACTTGTTGGTGTTCAATAAATCCATTTAGCTATCTTTTTTATTTGTCTGCTCATTTGCTTTTTTTATTTGCTTGTGACTGATAATTTCAAATGACCTGTTTTGTGCATGTTGGTTCTTGGTGCATGCTCTACTTTGATGTTGAACTCCTATATTCAAATTTTAAGTCCAGTTATACTATTTAGTTCTAAGATTTCTGCTTGCCTGTTTCTAAAAGTTTATATCCTCCTTGATAGTCTCTCCCTTTTTTGCACATTGTTCTAAGTTCATTGAGAATCTTCATGATGAAAATTTAGAATATTTTGTGTAAATGTAAAAGAAATGCACCAGTTATTTTTTCACTCAACGGGTTATATATGAAAAATCTTCATTAAAATTGTAAACAAGGTGATTGGCAGAAATTCAAATTCATCTAAGTCCAGCACTTCTTGAAATCAAAATATGTGTTCAAGGTTGCACTAGGTACTCCAAACTGCATCCTTCTTATCTGCTGTACCACTTCATTAGCCAATCATGTGGGAATGTGAGGCCTACTCTGACACTCAGTAAGACACAAGTCACCTTTGCATTATGAATAAAAACTCAGCAAGAGTCCTGCTGGGTGTGTTTGCTAAGTGAAACGTCTGCCTTGCCAAAATTCTTTGGTTTCTGTGGTCATTTCCTTGGGACCTCAGACCCATTCTATTAAATAATTTACAAGTTTCCTTTGCAGTAAAGTTGTTTTGTGACCTACATCTAGTTCTTTTAGGAATGTATTTCCCTTTTTTAAATTATCTTTGGCTGTTTGTTTTGTTGTGTTTGTATTAGTATTTTACTATGCAATAGTAAAAATGTGCCACCTTTTCCTGTCTTCTTAGAGTGGCCTCAAAAAGAATACTTTCATTAATCATCCAGGACAAAACTTCTGTGGAACTCGGAAGTCTTTAGTCCATTATATCATGTTGGTTTTTATTGGTCCGGATACCTAGAGTATGCCTGGTTCTGTCAGCACTCTGAGACATGTGTGTTCGAAGTCTCTCAAGGAGCACCTAAGGAAGTTAAAACAATGAGTGAACAGTCCACCCTTTCCCTTGCCATCCATCTGAGATAAATGAGATATACACTACCCTCTTGTTTGGTGTTAAATGTGCAGTCTATTTTCTTTGCTCCTCCGGGAGAATCTAAGAACTGGGATGTCTGGTTATATGATGCAATGGCAGGGGTGGAATTTTGACTAGGAACTGTCTCTGTATTTGCTCCATCTTTAATGTTGTTGTTTTTGTATTCTCTAAGGGTGCAGGAGCTTCAGGTCTTCTCTAGATTTCTGACAAAGGAAACTGATGAAGCGATATGTTCAGGGAGTAAGGATAGTTTAACATTATTCTGCCCTGCTATGTTAATGTTACATATACTTAACCTCTTATAAATATTCTTGAGCTTTTTTCTGTGGTCTGATTACATTACATGAAAACAGTTTCAGCTATTCTGTTTGCATTTTGTTACATTTTAGGTGGGGAAAGATGCCTAATTCAGTGTAGCAATGATTATTCTCCACTACTGAGATTAGACCCTTCTGAGAACTTTACCATTATCCTAGGGATTGCATGGTTTTCTAGTGTAAGTGGTTAGAACAGGCACTATTTATAAGCATATGCAGAATGTTCTTCCATTGTGTTCTTTCATATGTCTTTCTCCTGTTATGAGTACTTCCCTTGCATTCAAACACCCATCCACCATCAACAACATATTGAATTGGATATCTCTTCTTTCTACTGCCCTCACTCTTTTATTTTCTCCTTTCCTCCACCAAGGCTTGAAAACTCATGGAAATAGTCTGAGGCAATTATAGGACTAACTTTGTTTGCTTTATGGTTCTCAAGTATCATTGTCCTTTTACTGCATGGATTTAGAGAAATGGAACTGGATTTGACCACAAAGCATCCTCCCTGAGGCTTAGCTCTCATAGTATCAGAAGGTGCTAAGCAAGCTGCCAGGGGAAAAAAACAATTAGTAGTCTTAACCAGATGTGATGCCTATAAAACACAACAATGACTAACATGGTAAGATATCCCCAAGGGTACAATATTGGTAATTATATCTTGAAAGTAAACAACAGCTACCAAATTTGATTTAAGGCCAGTTAAATAAGAAGAAATCCATGCCTGGTACTATAAACCTGTACAACTACCCATGGTTGGTAATCCCATTAGGTGAAACTAATATTGCTACTTTCCTAAACCAGTGTAATTTCTAGCTGCATTATAAACATTTACCCTTACATTCATAAAATGAGGCATCTTTGAAGAGGAACAAGAGCTATATTTATCTGTGAGTACAAAGATAAGTATTTAAAACACAGCTAAAAATTATACTGTATTAAGATATTTTCTGTTTCCCATGAGCTCCCAAAAATATGATCACTTACATAAGACCTGATGGGAGATGTGATTCTGTATATATGTTTCTCATACTGTTAATAAAGCCCTGTGGCCAATAGAAAACTAGATAGGTGGGGCTAGGAGACTAGGAGGAGGAAGAGGAAGTAGTAGGTGGAGTCAAGATGTAGCCCGGGAAGGAGCAGGAAGCCTGCCGCGCGGCTCCCGGATAAGACGACCACGTGGAAATACTTAGATAAGTAGAAATGGGTTAATAATTAAGACAGAGCTAGCCCATAAACAATAATGGTAACTGGCCAACAGGATTGTATCAAATACAGAGTCTCTGAGTGTTATTTGGGGCTGGCGCGGCTGTGGGCCCACGTGGCAGCAGGACCGGGAGGCCGGCGGGGAAACCTGCCGTAACATAATGGTGTCAGAAGCGGGACTGAGAACTTTAGCTTAAAACTTAACAAAAGTTTAAAAAATAGTTTTTAGAAACAAAGGAACAGAGACTAGCAAGACTTCTTAGTAGCAGCATTTTCTCCGTTGGATTTGTTTTGTTGTAGACAGAGATTTGTGTGGCTCCTTTAAGAGAGGTTTCCAAAATTAGCATAAGCGGTAAAAACCGCCTTGCTTTTAAAGAGCTCTGCTAACAATTCATTGGTGTGTACAAGAGCTGCAATGAAGGTTTACACTGTGTTTTAAAAAATACGCTGGCTTGGGAGAGAAAAAGAAACGGGATACAATGGTTTAAAAAGAAAAAAGGAATTAAATGGATGGATGTAATGGCACACGCCATTAATCCCAGCACTCAGCAGACAGAGGCAAGCAGATCTCTGTGATTTCAAAGTAAACCTGGTATGCAGTGAATTCCAGGACAGATAAAAGTTACACAGAGAAACCCTGTCTCAAAATATGTAAAAATAGAAGTAGAAGAAATAGAATAATAAAAAAGCCACCTAAAGATGGAAAACACAGAGAAATTTTGGATACTATACGCGATTCTGTTGTCTTTAAATTATTTGATTGCTGAGAAAACAACTACTGATAAAAGAAATGCTGCTGGATTAATTCAATTTATATATTTTAAAAATGCTTTGACTCCAAAATTTGAACCTAAGGACAAGTTACTGGGGAAAAGGATTTCTATTTTTGTTTCCACAGAAAATGGAAGGCTATGGATTCTTTCCAGACTTATGTGGTTTGATCAAGCCAGACACCCTGAGACAACTCCCCAGGTGATCCAACATTCAAAGCAGTTGAGACAAAGCCTTGCAGACTACTGCCAAGATTTCTTAGGATCCCCATGACAGCGCCCTCTACCAGCAGGAAGTAGTTTGGAAAGAACGACGCCCAAATTCCCAAATATTGTTTATAAATGTTTGTTTTCATTTATATGGGCTTGGTTATAAATGGTTAATGACACAAGCAATCCTTGTAAAGGTAAAAAAAGGGAATTAAGGTATAGATATGAATACTTTGCTTTGGAATGGATTTTCTTTTATTGATACAATTTAAGGTCAATTTTGTGATATGTATATTTCTCCTCTTGTTTAGGTATTGTGTTTATATAGCTCATTAGAAAATGTAATGTAATAATTTAGTACAGATTATAGAGAGTTACCTATGGGAGTTAAGTTAGTTTGGATTTCTAGATATATAGAGTTGTATTTGAGATGGATAGGCATTCTTCAAACCTTTCAAAGACCTACAGAATATGGCATTTAAAATGGTTTAGGGTTTTTCTTGACAGTGAGGCACAACTGCTCCTGGTAACACCACCTACAGAAGAAAGGAAGATGGACATCGAAGAAACACATGAAGTTTGCCTCTAATATGGCAAGACTAGCCATCTGGGCAAGGTACTGCTCTTCTGAACTGTTTGACTTTATGTTGTAGAAACTGGACATGCAGGACCCACAAAAAGGTGACTGCTGATTCAAGATGGACATTGCTACGGGATTCCTGCTTCATGGAAGAGGCTGCCAGACAGCCAGACAGTCTACAGGACACAGAGAAAAGTTTCCTGCCTTGTTGAGGAGTCTGGACACACATTATGGCCTATGGGCTGAAGATGGCACATTACAGAAGAACTTCGGGTGACTGACCAGGCAATGCATTGTCTCTGTCATTTCTAGAGTTTATATATTATCCTTCTGTGGTCTTTGAAGGAGTTGAAGACAGATAGTTATGATTATAGTTTTCTTAGTTAGGATTAAAAATAAGTTACATATAGGTCTTTAGACTGACAAAGATAGGATAGATGATATTTTCTTTAAGTCTTACAAAATGTTAATGGACTAAATATTGTTAACTGTGATTCTTATTTGATAACTGTTGTATGGTATATTTTGCTATGTTAAGGTTAAACCCCTTCTTTTACTTTAGACAGAAAAGAGGAGATGATGGGAGATGTGATTCTGTATATATGTTTCTCATACTGTTAATAAAGCCCTGTGGCCAATAGAAAACTAGATAGGTGGGGCTAGGAGACTAGGAGGAGGAAGAGGAAGTAGTAGGTGGAGTCGAGATGTAGCCCGGGAAGAAGCAGGAAGCCTGCTGCGCGGCTCCCCGATAAGACGACCACGTGGAAATACTTAGATAAGTAGAAATGGGTTAATAATTAAGACAGAGCTAGCCCATAAACAATAATGGTAACTGGCCAACAGGATTGAATCAAATATAGAGTCTCCTGAGTGTTATTTGGGGCACATGTGGTTGCAGAACCATGGCGGCGGGACCGGGAGGCTGGCGGGGAAACCTGCTGTAACAAAGACCTCTATCTATCTGTCTGTCTGTCTGTCTATTATCTATCTATCTATCTATCTATCTATCTATCTGTCTCTATCATGGGAAGAGCTGGTGGGGGAATGAGGGTGGGAAGATGCAAATGTGATATACTTATATATGAACTCCTTAAATAATTTTAAACAAATAACCACATTGATATGCAAAAAAGTTATTTCTATGCCTAACTCTCATTGAATTTCTCAAAATGAACATTAGTTAGCAAAATGTTTGATCCTTTGCCTGGGATAAAAAATAATAAGGTGTTTTTGGGAAGATGGATTGGTGAGTTAAGTGCTTGCCACAAAATCATGAGGACCTGAGTTCATCCCCAACACCCACATAAAAAGTCAGACATAATAGTACTCATTTGTAACTCTAATGCTTGGGAGGCCAAGATAGGTGGACCTCTGAAGCTTGGTGGCTATCCAACCTACCTGAATAGGTAAACTTTAGGTCCTATTGAGAGATTATGCTTCACATATAAGGTGGGCAATTCAGGAGGAATGAAATGTAGTTGACCTCTGACCATCATATACATATGTACACATGTGCACATGTACACACATATGCATCACCCATGAATATGCACATATACCATCCAACACAAAAATAATTAATAATAGAAACAAAAATTGTATGCTCAAAAATCTCAATTGTCATAACAGATTTTTAAATTAATTTATATTGAAATTAAAAATAATCTTATTTTACACACCAATCACAGTTCCCTCTCCCTCTCATCTTTCCATTCCCCCCACCATCTTCCCATCCCATCCCCACCTCAGGGAGGGATCATCAAAGTGTGTCACATTATTTGGGGCAGGACTGAGGCCCTGCCCCGTGTATCTAGGCTGAGAGAGTATCCCTCCATAGGGCATGGGCTCCCAAAGCCCATTTGTGTACTAGGTATAAATACTGGTTCCACTGCCAGTGGCTCCATAGAATGCCAAAGACTTCCAAGTGATGTGCAAGTTCAGGGGGCCTGGTTTGGTCGTATGCAGGTTCCCCAGCTGTCCAGATGGGGTCCTTGAGCTCCCACTTGCTCAGGTTAGCTGTTTCTGTGGATTTCTCCAGCCTGGTCTTGATGCCTTTGCTCATCACTCCTCCCTGTCTGCAACTGGATTCCAGGAGTTCAGTTCAGTGCTTGGTTGTGAATCTGTGCTTCTGCTTTCACCAGCTACTGGGTGAAGGCTCTATGGTGGCATATAAGGGAGTCATCAATCTCATTATAAGGGAAGGGCATTTAAGGTATCCTCTCCATTATTGCTTAGATTGTTAGTTGGGGTCATCCTTGTGGATTCCTGGGAATTTCCCTGGTGCCAGGTTTCTCATTCAAAAGTGGATATTAAACATAGAGCAAAGGATCACCAGCCTACAATCCACAAGCCCAGAGAAGCTAGGAAACAAGGAGGACCCTAAGGGAGACATACATGGACCACATCCCCAACCCGAGAAAGAGAAAGGGACAAGATCTCCTGAGTAAATTGGGAGCACAGGGGTAGGTGAAGGGAAGTAGGATAAAGAGAGAGAAGAAGGGGAGTGGAGAGGAGAACATGAGGGATCAGGAAGGTCAAGTTGGGGGAAGAACAGTGAAGGAGAGCAAGGCTAGAGATACATTAATAGAAGGAGCCATTGTGGGCTTAACAAGAAATCATAACAGATTTTTAACAATATTTTATTTTATTATTCTTACATTAATTTTTTATTCTTCTCTAATATATTACATTCCAACCTCAGACTCTCCTTGAAGACCCTCTACCTCTACCTTCCCTCTCCCCAAGATCCACTTCTCCTCCTTTTCCCTTCTGAAAAGGACAGGCCTCCCAGGGATATCAACCAAACATGGCATGTCATGTTGCAATAAGATAAAACACATCCCCTCATATTAAGGCTGTATAAGACAACCCAGTAGGAGGAAAAGTGCCCCAAGAGCAGGCAAAAGAGTCAGAGATAACCCCACTCACACTGTTTTGTGTCCCATAAAACCACCAAGCTACACAACCATAACATATATGCATCAGACCCGTGTAGACTCCATGGTTTGTTGCTTCCATCTCTGTGAGCTCCTATGAGCCCAGGTTAGTTGATACTGTGTGTTTTCTTGTGGAATTCTTGACCCCTGTGGCTCCTACAATCCTTCCTGTCTGTCTTCTGAAAAATTCCTGGAGCTTCACCTAATGTTTGGATGTGGGTCCCTGCATCTGCTCTCATCAGTTGCTGGATAAAGCCTCTCTGGTGATGATTATATCATGACAGATTTTATATATAAAAGTTAATATTATATGTGGCAAAAGTAAAGAAAAATGTTAGTTGCACATAACTTAAATATGCTATTTTTGGGGGGCTATAGAACTGGCTTAATGACTACGAATGTATACTGACCTTCCCGAGAGCCTAAGTTCAGTACTCAGGAACCACATTAAGCAGCTTACAACCTCCTATGAGTCCAGCCCTATGGGGATCTGTGGCCTCTGGCATGCATAAGCACCTGCATACATATATATATATCCACACAGCAACATACACAGAGACACATAATTAAAACCTCAGTACTCTGGAGGCAGAGGCAGGTAGATCTCTGTGAGTTTGAGGCCAGCCTGGTCTACATAGTAAGCTTTAGGACACCCTGAGCTACAAAGAGAGTCCCTATCTATAATAATAATAATAATAATAATAATAATAATAATAATAATAATAAATATTTTATGCTTTGAGTCCCCATTGGAACGTGTACCTTACTAGTATTCAGCACTAAATCTGAAAGTGTTAGTTCCCATTATAAGTATTGGAAGCACATGGCTGGGAAAACTCTTACATCCCCTCTGGAAACCAGTAAATTTGTCATGTAAAATGATGTATGAAAAAATTAAAACAAAACAAAGCAAATAGAAAAACAGAAAAAAATACCTTGAAGGTCTGCTGTTAGGTGCAGTGTGGTTTGAATGAAAATGGCTCCCATAGCTCATAGGAAGTGCAACTATTAGGAGGCATGGTCTTGGAGTAGATGTGGCCTTATTGGAAAAAGTATGTTACTGGGCAAGTGCTTTGAGGTCTCCTAGGCTCAAGACAGGACCAATCTCTCTCTCTCTCTCTCTCTCTCTCTCTCTCTCTCTCTCTCTCTCTCTCTCTCTCTCTCTCTCTCTCTCTCTCTCTCTCTCTCTCTTTCTGCTACCTGCGAATCCAGATACAGAATTCTCCTAACTAACACCCACATTAGTCTATGGGGCTTCTGGTAATGGATCAGTATTTATCCCTAGAATATGAGGCCTTTGGGGGCCCATTTCACATAGAGGAATACTCCCTCAGCCTAGACACATGGGGGAGGGCCTAGGCCCTGCTCCAGATGATGTGACAGACTCTAAAGACTCCCCATGGAAGGCCTCACTCTCCTTGGGGAGCAGAAAGGGGATGAAATGGGAGTTGGTGGGAGGAACAGGGGTGGGGGGAGACAGGAGGGTGTGGGAACTGGGATTAACATGTAAAACAAGCTTGTTTCAAATGTAAAGAATAATGAGATTGCATTAAATTGATTGCAAGATTAAAAATTAATAATAATAAAAAAAGATGTAGAACTCTTAGCTACCTCTCCAGCATCATGTCTGCCTGCATGATGCCATATCCAGCTATGATGATAATGAATTATACCTCTGAAACTGTAAGCCAGCCCCAATTAAATGTTTTCCTTTATAAGAGTGTCTCTTTACAACATAGTCATAGTGTCTCTTCACAATAGAATCCCTAAGACACCACTTTAGTCTAAAATAAGAGAAAAAATCCCCACTCCCACCCCTAGAAAAAGAAGCTTGTCTCTTTACAATAGAATCCCTAAGACACCACTTTAGTCTAAAATAAGAGAAAAAAATCCCCACTCCCACCCCTAGAAAAAGAAGCTATTTGCAACTGATACCTGCTTGGAAGGAGAAAATCAGCTTTCTTAAATGGAGTGTCACTGAGTAAATCAACCAGGGCAGACCCAATGCCCAAGAGTAGTTGGCCAGCACAAAACAAACTCGATTTTGAGTGTGTATGCTTTTTGTTTGTTTTGGTATGTTTTTTTGTCTTAGTGATTCTCTCCACCCCCCCCCGTTTGTTTTGATTTTCATTTTTCTGTTTTGTTTCATTTTGTCATTTTTTCCCTGTTTTTTCTTTTTCTGAGAGAAAAAGACTGAAATTGGATGGATAAGGAGATTGAGATGATCTGGGGTGAGTTCACGAAGGAGAAAGAATATGATCAAAATACATTGTATGAAGAATAAATAAATTATTTTAAAAAGGAAAACTCAAAAAGGGTTCAATCACCCCCTGAAGGTCAGTGGGACCAGAAAGTTTTGTGGGTGCCACCATTTTGTTTTATTCCATGTGGTCACATTAACCAAAACAGCAGAAAAGCCACATGGCATTTACTCTCTTTAATATCATTAGCAAAGAGGGCAGCCAAGTCACATGTTTGCCTCATCTTAATGAGGTCACCAGCCAAGATGATGCCAAATCACATTGTTGCTTTCTGTTCATGGTGAGCTCAGTTCCTTGGTAGAGAGAGCTGTGGCATCTCCCATCGAGGCACAAATCTCTGTGGGTTCCAAACATCTCACAGATTAAATGTGGACTGTTACACCCCTCTTTTTAAAAAACACGTTTTAGTTAGGATGTATGAAGAGATGGTACCTGTGGCCCATGTACAGATGCCCAAAGTATCAAAATTAAGAAATAGGGGACAGAATCTCATATTCTTAGCTCAAAGAAGTAAAATACACATTTATCTATTAGGGTAGCTTGAATCCGTGTGAGAGCTCTCAGACCTAGAAAAGGAGAAGAGATTTACCCATTATCTAATTTTTAAATCAAAAGAATAGTGCTCCCCCTCTCTGGGTTGCGGAAATGACAGGGGAGGATGGGAGATACAGGCACTTTGAAAAAATCCCAAGGTTGGTCTGTCTCCAGGTGAAGCATAACTTTCAAAATCTTACTAACGAATGTCCCTCCTTGGAGCATCATAAATCAGGTTTCACCCTGACCACTGTGAAGTAACATCACTATGGAGCTGGACTTAGCTCCAGTTTTAGCTTTTGTTCTGAGTCTCTAGTCACTGAACAGATTAATTTGCCTCCTGCTATATGCAGACATTAGGTTAGTGTCTAAAGGGCCTGACTGCCCTTGTTAGAGAGAAGAAAATAAAATTACCATCCTCAGTATTGGAGCAGGAGGTTGGCAGCTCAACAGTCACACCTTCCTATCCGCCCTACTTTAAATGGCTTATCTTACAAAGTTTCCAAGCACTCACTCCTTATGCAAGAGTCTGATGTAACGAGCAGCCGATTGCACACTTGATCTGCCAACACAATTTATATCAATCTAGATATATAGAAGACCTTGTCCCTCTCCAGGGATTTGATAAAAAGGTTCTGGTGCACAGTCCAGCCAGCTGCACAATTATGCTTCCCCTTACTAAGCAGGACTTACGCTAATCCTAATGCCAAAGAATTTTCCTCACTAAATTGGTAATGTTTTCTATGAAGTTGTAGTCAAGGAGATCTGATGGCTGATTTCTGAACTTGACACTGGCCTGCGAAAAGCATCTCAAACTCTTAATCCAAATTAATGGCTGTCTTCAGAGTGCACATTTTGTAATGGACAGCTGTAGCAAAGAAATCATCCATCTTGCTAATGCCTATGACAAAGGCTGTCAAAGGCTCTTTGGACATTTTTGTTTGTTTGTGTTTTCTTGACTGTCCACTTCTTTTAATAAAGGCAAAACTGCCCCAGCTATTTTCTTAATTACGCTCTCAGCAGGATAGGAATTATGTTAGTACTAACAGTCTTATAGTCTATTACAGATGTTACCTCATTCACATGGCATGCTCTGAGCATGCATGCTGTCATCATAAGGATGGATATCTGCATCTTTGCCATCTGTTAAGTTTTATCATGACCCCTTAGATTTACCCTCCTCTGAGGCACTTTTAACAACTTCACCTTCTATATCGCCATTTTTGCTATCTTTAAAGAAGTTAGAGTGGTCAGTGCTAGGAAACTCCTGTTTAAGGGAGGAATGAGGGACTAGAGGTTAACCAGATTCCCTGATGGACAGACAGGTAATAAAGAATGGTAAACTTCCAAGGTGGCTGGCTGCTTCTTCAACTTCTGAGACAAAAGCCTGGTAGCTTGAAACAATGGCCTTGTGGGATTTTTATTTATTTATTTTTTCCTGCTTATGGACTAGCCTAACAAATTCAAGGTCTGATCAAGACGTGTTTACAAAACAAGCCACCCTGTCTTTCTTCAGTTAGGGAAGGAAGACCCTTCAAAGACTTTAAAATTCCCCAGCCCTCGGGAGAGGGTCTTTTCTGTGTGCTTGTAGTATATGTGTATGTAGTATATGTTTCTTTTCCCTAATAAAAGCCTTTCTCTACTAGTAAGCAACAAAAATAAATCTATTTATATGTGCAAATATAATTAGATTCCAATAATTTAATATTATAAGTTAGAAGAAACATACTCATATTTAAGCATAAAGACTGATAACATAACTTTCGGTACCAAAATGTTACCTAGTATCGGTATTTACAAACCTTTTTCCCCTCTGTTTTTCATAATGAGTCTGAATAGGCAGCAAAGATCCATTACAAAGACATCACTAGAAATCTATTGTCTGTTTCAGTCTTTCATTGGGTCTAGTGGACAAGGCATATAATCTTGTCTGAGAGCTATAAAAGTAATAGAAAATATGAAAACCTCAATTAACATTGTCTCTACTAAATTCAATAAGGATGCTTGTGTCCTATAAATCATCTCAGAAATCAGTTTAACAATTTTAAGAATCTAGGCTCTTATGCCAGCTTTTTTCTTCACACTATCCATTGTTGCAACATTCTTTCACTTTATTACCTGAAAAAGAAATACTCTGTTTTCTTTGCCCCATAATTAGACAAACCTTACATGGATCTAGAGACTCCCTTGATTAATGCTGATTTGCTTGTTAAAGGTTTATGAACTAAATTTAAAACTAATAATTTTCATAAAGTATATATTATGAAACATATACTTATTTAACTTAACCCTGAAAACACATGACAAGATATTGGTCTAGGCAGTGGTAGTTTCATTATTAGTACTCCAAGAATTCAAAAATGAAATCAAGAGTAGATAAATTGGATTACATGAAATTAAAAGCTTCTGCACAGCACAGGAAATAACAGAAAGAAGAGACATCCTACAGAATGAGAGAAAATATCTGCTAGATATTTGACAGAAACTAATATCCAGAATACATTATAAAACACTACAATGCAAACACCAAAAGAACAGGTCAATCCATTCAGTAAATGGGCATGTGATCTGAAGAGACACGTCTCAATAAATACATGGGAAAAAGGTTTAACATCTTTAGCCATCAGGGAAATGCAAGTCAAAACTCTATTGAGATTCTATATCATCCCAGTCAGAATAGCTATTATATTTTTTAAATGCTAGCTAGGATTGGGGGAATGCTTAAACACTGCTGGTGGGAAGGTAGATTAGTCTGGCCTCTAAGGAAATCAGCAAAACAAAAACAAAAACCCAAACAACAACAACAAAAACTAACAATAGATTTACCATACATCCCAGCAAGACCACTACTGTGTATCTATAGCTAAAGAAAATAAATTTAGAATTCAATAGAGACACTTGCATACACATATTCAAAGTAGCCAAAATAGAAAATCAGCCTAGATGTCTATGAACAGATGAATGGAACACACACACACACACACACACACACACACGTATGTATATATCTATATATCTCTCTATATATATATATATATAGAGAGAGAGAGTTTTATTCAAACATAAAGAATAATTAAATCATATTATGAGTAAGAAATTTGGGTAGAACTAGAATTTAGGTAGAATTAACCAGACACAGAAAGTATCATGTCTTTTCTCATATATAAAGCCAAGCAAACAAAAAGGATGGTATCAAAATAGAGGACTGACATTTAGGGAAGGTAGCTGGGGGAGTAGGGAGAGAAGGAGGACAAAGAAGATGGCAAAGAATTCATAATAATACAACACAATATAAGCACATATGAAAGAAAATGTACAGTGAAATGAATTTGCACAATTAATATCATTGAAGAATTACAATGAATAAGCTTTTATAGAAATTATATTGTTTATATGGCTACATAATTGCCCCCATCTGAATATATCAACTAATGAAAAGATAAGCAATAAGTTGACCAGCTGTCTGGAACAAAATAAACATTTTCCCTACATTTTTTCTTATACTACATTTATTTATTTATTGCAATAAAAAATAACTAGTACAGTAATTCCAAGTGTAAAATCCTAGAGATCCAAATTCTTGGACAACTTAAAAGAATCTTTTAGTAACTGCCATAAGACTTTGTGGTTTTCTCTTAGGCATATACCCAAAGGATGCACATTCATACCACAAGGACATCTATTCAACTATGTTCATAGTAGCATTATTTGTAATAGCCAGAACCTGGAAGCAACCTAGATGCCCCTCAACCAAGAATGGATAAAGAAAATGTGGTACATTTACACAATGGAGTACTGCTCTGCAGTAAGAAAAAAATGACATCTTTAAATTCTCAGGCAAATGGATTAAATCTAGAAGAAACCCAGACACAGAAAGACAAACATGGAATGTACTCACTCATACGTGGACATTAGACATAGAGCAAAGGATAACCAGCCTACAATCCACAAACCCAGAGAAGCTAGGAAATAAGGAGGACCTTAAGGGAAACACACATGGACCACATCCCCAACCCAAGAAGGGAAAAGGGACAAGATCACCTAAGTAAATTGGGAGCATGGGAGGAGGTGAGAAAGGGAGAAGGGAGGAGAACATGAGGGATCAGGAAGGCTGAGTTGGGGCAAGAACAGAGAAGGAGAGCAAGGGATACTTTGATAGAGGGAGCTGTTGTGGGCTTAACAGGAAACCTGGAACTAGGGAAATTTCCAGGAATCCACAAGGATGACCCCAACTAAGAACCTAAGCAATAATGGAGAGGCTACTTTAAATGCCCTTCACCTATAATGAGATTGATGACTACATTAAATGCCATCATAGAGCCTTCATCCAGTAACTGATAGAAGCAGAAGCAGACACTCACAGCTAAGCACTGAGCTGAACTCCTGGAATCCAGTTGCAGACAGGGAGGAGTGATGAGCAAAGGGGTTAAGACCAGGCTGGAGAAACCCACAGAAACTGTTGACCTGAACAAGGGGGAGCTCATGGACTCCAGTCTGGTAGCTGGGAAACCAGCATTGTACCAACTGACAGTGGAACCAGTATTTATCCCTAGTGCACAATGGGCTTTTCGGAACCCATTTCCTATAGAGGGATCCTTTCTCAGCCTAGATACAGTGGAGTGGCAGGGGGAGGGGGATCAGTCCTGTCCTGAATGATGTGACAGACTTTGATGATTCCCCCATGGAGGCCTCACCCTCCCTGAGGAGTGGATGGGTGGTGGGATGGGGAGATAGTGGAGGGAATGAGAGGATGGGAGGGAGAGGGAACTGGAATTGGTATGTAAAACAGGTTGTTTTTAATTTAAATTAAAAAATAATAAAAAGAGTAAAACAATCAAAAAGACTTGTTTTTATATGAGGAACATGTAAGATATTGTGTACTTTCAGATGCTTTGAGGTAGCACTATAACATTTATAATGAAACTTAGCAAAAATTATCTTTTAAAAATCTTCATGATAATATCCAAAATTGCAAATACAAATTGGTTGCACAACTGAATGAGCACTGGTATATTAACTTTAAAGTTATTGCTTATGATAACTCCAAAATATATGAAAGGAAATGCTGGTAGCACTGTGGAAGTTGGAAGTGGACAGTTTCCAACAAGTCTTTTGCTCTGAAAACTTTCAAATTGACTTTATCCACTTTACCCATATACCATCCACAATGGGATATGAATGTATTCTTGTTATTATTTGCTTGGTGTGTAAACAAAACTCCTTAAATGAAGCTGTGTCTGCTGAGACTGATTGGCTGATTAGAATTTCAGTACTGTGGAAAGTTGGAATGTTGCAGGTCTAAATGTTATTATTACCTTATCTTGGGCTAAGTTCTAGCCCTTTGGAACAGACAACCTGTGTGTAGGAACTAATATCTTGTAACTAATAGACATAAAGCTTTTGCAATCTATTAACTTAGCAGACTACTAGCTTCTATCAACCCAAAACCTAAGAACACCATCAGATAGCATCTTATTTAGGCCTATAGAAAAGCTGCCCCCATCTTGCTGCAACTGCCTGTCTGATGTACCCATCAATGAATTTTAAACTTGCCTTGATTTATGACTTTCTCTGTTCTTTAGAACTATAAAAACTCTGTTGCTCCACATTGGAACATGGAATTTGGTGTATCTTAAATCTGTGTCCCCAGGCCATGGTCACTCAAAATGGTTCCAGAATTAACTATCTCTTCTTCCCTTTAAGGTGAGAGTGTTTGTTTGCATCAATAATGTCCATGTGAATTGAAACTTTCCCTCACTGTAAGCACATAAAAATGCTTATTTTCATTCATCTGACTTACAGAATCCCCGTTTCTTTTTCTCTAGTAACAGAGGCACTTACATTATTAGAATTTTAATTAGTACACTGTAAATTTTCTCCTTTTGTTGAGAAACTTCACTGTGTTTATTATCAATAGCCTTCAGAAAAGTAGAGAGAATTATTGGAATTGTAAAATCTAAAACTATCCTTAGGAAAAAAAAACAACCTATCCTTATCCTCTCTTTGAAAGCCCCAAATACTTCTGTTAGCTTTATGATAATGATATAAAGCTCCATGGGACCCACAGATTAGCTCCTATAGATTAACAATATTGTTTCATGCACTAAGGAATTTCAAGGTCTGAAATTTGACCAAATTATAGCTTTATTCATTAAATACTCATACAGTGTTTTGAGGCTTAACAGTACAAGTTATGGGGAACACTTACAAAGTACTCAGCAAAATACATCCTACACAATCTGCAAATTTGATCTCAATTAGATATCAGAGAAAAGTTGAATTTAAGACTAATTGAAACTTATATTATCAGGAACTGTTAACAAGTGCCCTAACAATAATACTCAAAAGTTCTGATACTTTTATTCTCTTCTTAACTTAAAGATGTGTATCACACCCTCTTGACTCCTGAAATGTTAAATTCAAATGACTTTAAATTGAAGATTCTTATGAGTCTTTCAGAAGCCTTTTCGTTTTTTAAAAAAAATATTTCTTTATTACATTCCAATCCCAATTCCCCCTCCCTTCTCTCCTCCCACTCCTCCCATTCCCCGCTCCTCCCATCTGCTCCATGGAGAGGGTAAGGCCTCCCCTAGGAAGACTACTAAGTCTGTATCATCATCTTCTTGAGGCAGGACCAAGGCACCTCTCCATCCCCCACATCCCTGTGTCTAGGCTGAGCAAAGATTGGGCTCCACTAAACCCAATTAGAACTAGATCTTGCTTGGTCCCACTACCAGTGGCCTCAGAAGCCTTTTCTTACAAAAGCAACATTTAAAAAAAAAATGAGATCACCTTCTACTATCAAAAATGAACAGCCTCCACCTCAGACAATGTAATAAGATTAATTCAACACTCTTTGGAATATTTTATTTGATACTAATATTTCTCTCATTCCTCTTCATA
This sequence comes from Cricetiscus sungorus, assembly GCA_030556225.1. Lineage (NCBI taxonomy): Eukaryota > Metazoa > Chordata > Mammalia > Rodentia > Cricetidae > Cricetiscus > Cricetiscus sungorus. The sequence continues at coordinate 60,641,812 of JANBXA010000726.1, read as the reverse complement.
TTGTTATTTTCTTTCTTATAGTCTCCTTTCATTTAAGGAAAAGCAACATTTTCCTGTAAGGTCTTTCTAAATGATTGTCAATGGTTTAACCATTGACATTCTTCACTGTATTCTGCTGAGGTATAGTGCTAGTGATGGCCATACAGATACATTTTGATGTATCTGTAGTCTACAAAAAAGAACATGAGCCATGACTACCTACCTTTCTAAGTATAGCCAGCTAGTGTTATTGATTGGATTTTACAAGTCCTGAATTTCTAGGAGAGTTTAAGAACGAATAACGAATAAAAACTTCTGTTACAATTGATGCATGTATCTTGTCCAGACACTTAGATGATACTGTTTAGTTCATCTAACATCAGAGAATTCAACATACCTTGAAATAAATGGAGGAAGGCAGACTAACCAGAATCTATCTCAAACTACACTCTCTAATCTCTGAGTATCAAAATTTCATAATTACCTTGGAGACAAACCATTGGGCATGTCTGTGAGGGAATTTCTGGATTTGATTAATTAGAGTGTATAGACATGCCCTGACTGTAGATGGCACCATTCTGTAGACTGAGGTCCTGAGATTAAGTAAAAGAAAAAAAAAGTGAGCAGTCATCTCTCTCTCTATTCCCTGACTGTGGATGAAATCTGAACAGCTGCCTCAAGTGTCTACAATCAGGATTTCCTTGCCATGATGGATTTCCAAACCATGAGCCAAAATTAAACCCTCTTTCCTGGAGTTGCTTTTGTTTGGTATCTTATCAGAGCAATGAGGAAATCAACTAATACATCCATATGTTGTGGATTTATTTCCTGTGACTTGATGCTTTCTGCCCTTGGATGAAATGGGTTATTGTGAATAGAGAAAGGTAGTTCCTGGTATCCAATTGGTGCAGTTATTGGTTATTAGTTAAACCTTGATGCTCTCCTGTTTGCATGAATAATTTCACAGATCATCAGCTTCAAATAAAAACAATCTGTAATGCGGTCTGAGCAGGACAAAAACATGATGACTTTGTAATCAGAATGTAACAGAAAACAAAATAAAACAAAACAACCCCCCCCTAACATGGAAACATGGAGATGTTTAAGACACAATGAGTAATGAACATCCCTAGCTATATGAGAGACTGGCATTACTTTGCCAGTTGTATTCTCAGCCATATTCTAGTCTTTCCTCTTTCTAGATAAGATTTATTGAGACCCTAAAACAGAATTGTCTCTACTTTCTGATAGAATCCAATCTATAATGAATTCTCATTTCCCTTAGATTCTCCACCAAATTGTACAAATGATACAATAATCCCTAGTCATGTCATCTTACTGGGTTGATACATACCCAAACTCAGCAGGTCCAATTACAAGTATGCTCTTATTGATTTATGGCTGGATGACACTTATAATCAAAAGCATTATTAAAAAACATTACAAAAATCAAAATAAATAGCTAACATGCCTATATTAAAAGGCTGGGAGAGAGTAATTTTAAGATGCTCACTTCAAATTGAATAATCAGAATGAAAATTGCAAAATCTTTCTTCATAAAACATTGGAAATGTCATTCTAGAATGCAATGGAGCATGAATGGCCAAGGCAGTCTAAAAAGAATCTAGCTAGGCAACTAACATTGCAATATATTAATACTTACTGTAAAAATAAAACATGAGCACATAATATTTTTATAGGATAAAAACCTGACCAGTGTAAGAACACTGAAAATGTAGATATAGACCCACACACTTTCATCAACTGATTTATATCTAATAAGATGCTACAGTGGGATTATGAGAGGATGATTTTTCCCAAGCATGTTCTTGTATCAGTTTTAAAGATGGGTATGGTGTCTTGCTATTTGCTTTATGGCAAAATAATTAATTATTGAATTCTCATCTCACAGCATACTAAAAAATAAAATAAAACACTGAGAGAATAAAAAAGGAAACCTATCTATGAGAGGGAGACTTATATTACACATTGTATCAGTTACTTTTCTGTTACTGTGATAAAATATCACGACCAAAACCAACTTACAGACAAAAGTGTTTATTTTGGCTTATGGTTCCATAAGGATAGGAGTACATCATAGGCAGCAGCTGGGATGGCATCAGGAGAAGGAAGCTGAGAGATCCTATTTTTGTTTGCATACAGAAAGCAGGAAAAAGAACTGTAAGTGGGGTGAACCTATAAACTCTCAAAGCTCACCCCCAAACTGTGATGTACCTTTTTCTAGCCAGTCTACTTCTTAAAGCTTCTATAACCTCCACATACAGCACTACCAACTGGAGATCAAGTGTTCAGATACATGAGCCTATGGGGAACATTTGTCATTAAAACCACCACAATTATAGACAAAAGTGTTGTTGGATATTTGTACACTGTGTGAAGGTGTATTGTTGTGATTGGTGTAATAAAAAGCTGAACAGCTTATAGACAGGCAGGAGGTATAGATGGTATTTCCAGGGAGAGAAAGGAAGAGGAGGAGAAATTTAAGTGTGTCAAATGGGAGATGCCAGGAGACTTGAAGAGGAAACAGAAGGTACATGGTATAAGAGAGGTAACACCAAGTGATAGTGTGTAGATTAATATAAATGGGCTAATTTAAGTTATGAGAGCTAGTTAGGAATAAGCCTAATCTATAGACTGAATTTTCATAATTAATAAGAAATCTCCATGTCATTATTTGGGAGCTGGTTGGTGGGACAGAAAAAGACTCATTACACAAGACTTGTACTTATAAAATATATAAACTTTATAAATGTATCAGTTAATTTTCTCACCATTGCCACAAAACACTTGACATAAACAAGGAATGGAGGATTCGTTTTGGCTCATGATTTGGAAGAGTATAGTCCATCCTGGCAGTGAAGAGTGGCAAGAGATCATAGTAGCAGGGACAAGCATCTCATTTTGTTCCTGTATCTGTAGACCAGGAAACTGAGCAAGACTAGAAATGGATTTGCCTATATTCTTCAAAGCTAGTCCCTATGGTCGGATAGCATGCATCTATATAATCTCCCAGGATAGCACCATTGGCTGGGAAACAAATGTTTAAACACAAGGATAATCAACAAGAAATAACATCCTAGTAAATACTTTAAAAAGAGCCCAATTTCATTTGTCATCAGAATAAAGTAAACCAGAACACAATATTATACCATAATTCCAATGACCAAAGTAGTTATAATGGAAAAAAGGAAAATACTGTGTCAAGATATTATCTTAGTTAGGGTATCTTTTGCTGTGAAGAGACAATATGACCACAGCAACTTTTTTTTTTTTAACTTTGTGTGTGTGTGTGTGTGTGTGTGGTTTTCACATCATGCATCCTGATCCTGCTATCTCCCCCATCCCCCAAATCTGCCCTTCTCTCTTTTAACTTCCCCTACCAACCAAAACGAAATTTAAAAGAAAAACCAACCAAACAAAACAAAGCCAGAAAGAAGAAGGGAACACAAAGAGAGAATTTCGTGGTGGAAGCTGTGGTGTGGCTTCCCCCTTAGTCCCTTTTGCCCTTTCATCTTCATTTGCAAGTGTTCCCTGCCATGCATGAGTCACCAGTCTGGTTCAAAGCCTCTGTCCTCTGTCACGCCATGGATAATGGGCTCCCCCCACCCACCCCGCCCCATCTTGTGTAGTGGAGATTCTTTAGTTATGAAGTGGCAATGAAAATAACTTTATGATTGGGGGGGTCACCACAAAATGAGAAACTGTATTAAAGTGTTGCAGCATTAGGAAGGTTGTGAAGCACTGCTCTACATCCTCCAAAGCCTCAGGGAACACGATAGAAGGGAGAGAAGAAAGAATATAAGAACTTGAGGATGAGGAAGAATGAGTGCCATGAAATGCTTTCTTCTGGGCATGAGATGGCCATCACACTCATGAATTCACAGGAGTTCGCATTACCTGCACAAGACCTTTACAAGAGCAAGTCCATTAATATCCCACTATGGATAGGAAAGGGTATCATGTAGGCACACCTCTAGCTGAGTAGCCATTGGCAGATAATGGCTACTGGTGGAAAGGGAGTATTTTTTCTTCAGTGATGTAGTTGCTGGTAAGTTGCTCATGATCCAGCAAATAACTTCACATTCATGCAAGCAATCTTAATTAAACTCAGTGGGTCTTTAAAAAGAAAACATGAAAGTAGGAGGGGAACTGATTTTTAGAAGAAGAAAAGATTTCAGATGGAATGGAAAGTAGATAAGAAAATGTTGAAGGAAAATATGATCAAAATGAACTATATGCTTATATGAAATTGTCAATTAATAATACAAAATAACTTTAAAAAGTACATTCTGAAATATCACAAAATAGAATGCACACAAGGAAAATGAATGCTAGCTATAAGCAAGAATATAAATGAGTCCCACAAATAGCACTGAAAGAAAGAAGATATTTATGAAAAATGGTAGTGCATTATGCCAATTATAAAGAACTTTAAAAAGGCAAAATGAATATATGGTGTTAAAACTTACAGTGGTATTTACCCTTAAAGTATAGAGTGTTCTAATAAAGGACACAGGAACTTCTGGTTGCTGGTAATTAGATGTTGGCTATACAGACATATACAATTTCAAAATCCTTTGGTCTCTATAATTAAAATTTGTGCATTTTTCTACAGAAACGTTATTTTTCAATACAAACTTGGGAAAATGAGAGATTAGAATTATCTATTCCAAAATGATAGCAGCAAACTTATCTGATTGATGAGAATGTGTGTGGGCTTTTCTAAAATGTTCTTAAACATTTTTATATTGAAAATAATAATAAAGTTTTATCATATAATCTAAATAAAGGAGTTTTTCAGTGCTAAAACTAAAAACCAGGACTTTGTGCATACTAGATGAGTACTAGTATATAATTAGAACCAGTTAGCTGTATTTCTAGCCTCTGACTATAGAATTATTGTTCAAAATCAATTATGGGTGGTGGTATACACCTTTAATCCCAGCACTTGGGTGGCAGAGGCGGGCAAATCTCTGTGAGTTCGAGGCCACCTGGTCTACAGAGCAAGTTACAGTACAGCCAAGGCTACACAGAGATACCCTGTCTCATAAAAGAAATGCTTCAACAGAAGCAAAGGGCCACAGCTAAGCACTGAGCCAAGCTCCTGGAATCCAGGACCATGCTGGAAAGCCCACAGAAACAGCTGACCTGACCAAGTGGGAGTTCACAGACCCCAGACTGACAACTGGGGAATCAGCATAAGACAGAACCAGGGCCCCTGAACATGGGTGTCAGTTAGGAGGCTTGGGCAGTCTATGGGGCCTCTGGTAGTGGAACGAGTATTTATTCCTAGTGCATGAATGGACTTTGGGAACCCATTTCCCATGGAGGGATGCTCTTTCAGCATAGACACAGGGCAGAGGGCCTCAGTCCTGCCCCAAATGATGTGACAGACTTTGATGATCCCTCATGGAAGGCCTCACTCTTCCTGGGGAATGAATGGGGGATGGGATAAGGGGGTGGGAGGGTATGGGAGGATGGGAGGGAGAGATAACTGGGATTGCTATGCAAACTAAGATTGTTTCTAATTTAAATAAAAATTTATATTAAAATACTTCAAATATAATCAGTCATTATCATTTTACATACCAGCTATAACTACCACAGTGTACTATACATACAGCAAAATCTAGGAATGAAATTTTATATATGTGAGTAGTTTTGCATAATTAATTAGATTATACCTTTGACTAATAGTCCTTTGTAAAAAGTGTTACACATATTCTGAATTCATAATCATATAATAGATACTTATCTGCCTTCTATAATAGAAGTCTATATTCATACAATTATAAACTCCATAATAATGAAAATGAACAGATTACTATTGTAAACAACATGAATAAAAAGGCAATAGAGTGGGAGTGATGCTTGGGAGTAGATACTATTAAATACATTCTGTATGATTCTATTATTAGTATTTAAAGTACACCACACACACACACACACACACACGCACACACACACACACACACACACACACACACACACACACACACACACCCGTGCAACCAATTCATCTAAAATGCCAGAAGTTAGTAAGGCATTTTTCTCTAAGGACAAGTGAAAAGGAAAGGATTGAAATAAAGTGCCACCAGAACTGATGCTGGAAATGATCTTAAGTGGCACCATGATTACATGATGTGTTAAATGTGTCATCACTTATCAAGTGCTAGAATTGTGGGTTATGGACTTTTATTATGTGCATATTCTAATAGTCAAGTGAAAGACTTTATTAACACCATATGGAAGATAAAACAGTATGAACATTATTCATCCTTAAACATGTGTTTTAAAAAAGCTAACACAGTCTCATAAGAAGTTTCAGACAAGGAGTGTGAATCCATCTTTTTGCATTTACATTGACACATGTACATCATAGACATAGCCTCATTGTTGTTCATTTAGGAATAACTAGCAATCTTTGTTAGCCTGGAAAACGCAAAAATAGCTGAATGAAAAGAAAATGCAGCTCAGTGTGTCCAGGAGGTGACTTCATGGAAGAACATGCTGAGAATAATGAGGAAGATAGAGAACCAGGTAGGATGAATACCATGGAATGAGACTGAGATGTCATTTCAGAGTTAATGTGCTGCTTTTCCATTTGATATTTGTCTTTAGATAAGAATAATTAAGTCTGACTCAAACTGTGAGCAGGGTTTCATTTATAAGTAAAGAGGTGTTAAAAAACCAAACTAAACTTCAAGTTTTACTTCAAGAAATACCAATCTAAAACAAAGAACATGTTACCCTTCTGGAGAACAGAAGAGGCCAGAGTAGAAGAACCCTCCAATCTGGCCTCACTCATCCCTTTGCAGGAACTGAGAAGAAGACACTGCTTTCCCCCAAGAACCTCCTAAGGCACGAACGACAGATCAATATAAAGCAGTACACATTCTGTCTTGTCGAACATGCACATCTATTTGAGTAGTAAATACAGTTCTCTTTTGCCTAGTTTGGCCAGATACTTGGTCCTGAACCTCCTACTTTCCTAATAGCACGCACATTTTTTTCTTTAAAAACAAAAAAAGGATGTAGAAAATGACAGGGGTCAGTGTCAGAATGAGTGGCTTCTGAAGGAGTTTCAGGGCACTGGATCACTGGATGTAAAACAATAATCATTATCACCAAGAATTTGCAAGGATTTCAGTTGTGGTTGCAGATGGCAATCAGACATATTTTTTTCTTCCTTTATGATGCTCTGATGCATTCTTGGATTACAGCTAAGCTTTAGTCCAACTACTGTGGCAGCACTCCCAGAAAACAGAGCAACTGACCCTTCTTCCTGGCAGTGTATATACTATGCACCCTCAAATACAAATATACAAACCCCTGAATGAAGAGGAGCACCTACTCTGCTGTGCAGCCACAAATAGTTCTGGCATATAGGAGGAAATTCAGCCCTTCCTGTTTAGGCAACTCTGTCCTTACCTCCCACCCATCCTAGCACGTTCCGGCTCTAGCCAATCTGGATAATTGGGAGTTATGCAAACTTGTCTTTTATACTTCTGAACCTTTCCTGTTGATGTTTCCTAAAGCTACAGTGCCCTTGTAATCCATGAACTCTTCCCATTTATTTCATCACTTGGAGCTCAGCTCCTCTTTGACTCTTTAGGAACTACCTCCAGTCCAAGACACTTCAGACAAAACTGCCATTCAGTACTCCTGTGTTTGTACTATATGTAAATTGACTCATGCTGATTTCCATGAATTTTATCTGAGCCATTTTTATGAAATAGTGCTAAGAAGTCACTGAAAGTCAGCTGGTGTGAAAGAAAGTGCTTATGCTCTGGACTCCGATAAAAGGATTCAAAGCCTGATCTCACTCACTTATAGCTGTACTGGCAAACTCACCTCCCTGAGCCACTTTTCTCGAATTTAACATGAATATTAATCAAACTAGCTAAGATTCAGTTATTTTAATATGAGCAAAATAAAACATCAAAAACAATGCCTGCCACCTAGTAAGTGCGCCACAAAGGGTTGGCCCTCATCACCACTAATTGAACCCTACCTACTGCAAGCTGCATTTGGAAGGGAATATTCAATTTGTCCTCAAGGCAATCACTAATGCCCCGCACAAATACCCAGCGCTGTGTCTGGCATGGGCATATGTTAAAAAAATAATCTGTTGAGTTGGTGGAAGCCTTAATGGCCCTACAATTATCATGAATACCCCCCAATCCTTTATTAAGCCTTACCAATGTTCTTAATACCACACAGAAAAACTTTAAGTGCAAGATCACTAAACAGCCCCATCCCCTTAATGCTTCTGCTTAATCTCTGTTGTTTCTTTTTAAGAATTCTCTTCTCTAAGAGATGTTCGAACCCCTCAGCAAGCCTGCCCATCAGAAGTGGGAGGGGGCGGGAGTGAAAGCTTGAGTGGGGCGTGGTCACCAAGTCGCAGAGGCTGTCTGCGCCTGCGTAGGCTGCGGCAAAGCTAACTGCTCTTGGGCTTTAGCTCATTGCTGGCTACTGCCTGTGTAAAAAGATCGCCTTTCTTACGAGCTCTCACTTTTGATCCACACAGCTGCCGGGTATCAGGCTTCGGCTCTGTGCCGAGGCATCAACACAGCTCTGATCCTCTCTCCAGCGGATCGCTGACCTCCGCGTTCGCGTTCCTGTCTCCTGGAATCATGTCTCTGGTAAGCCAGAATGCGCGCCACGGCAGCGCAGAGACCACTGCAGATTACAGCGACGGCCGGGGTGAAATGCTGGCTACTAATGCCTCCGGGCCCTCCACCTCCATGCTAGTCCCCGAGGCTTCCCAGGGCCCTCAGATTCCAATCGACCCACAGGGTGCCAGCGCTTCCCAAGCAGTGCAGGACCCGAATGACATCGAGGTTCTCATCGATGAGCAGTCCCGACGTTTGGGGGCGCTCAGGGTCCACGACCCTCTAGAAGAGAGGTCGGTTGCTTTGGTGAATTTCATGCGCATGAAAAGCCAAAGTGAGGGATCTATCCGGCAGTCAGACATGCTGGAGTTTCTCCGAGAATACTCAGATCAGTTCCCTGAGATACTCAGACGAGCCTCGGCGCACCTGGATCGGGTCTTTGGGTTGAATCTGAGAGTTCTTGATCCTCAGACTGACACTTACAACCTAATCAGCAAACCAGGTCCCCAGTCCACTGAACGGCTAGCCGAGACCCTGGACATGCCCAAAGCAGGTCTCCTGGCCTTGGTCCTAGGGCACATCCTCTTGAACGGCAACCGGGCAAGAGAGGCCTCCATTTGGGACCTGCTGTTAAAGGTTGATGTGATAGATGAGCCTCAGAGGATCAACAACCTCTTTGGGAACACAAGAAGTCTCCTCACTACTGACTTTGTCCGTATGCGGTTTTTGGAGTACTGGCCAGTGTATGGCACTAATCCCCTTGAATTTGAGTTTCTGTGGGGCTCTAGAGCCCACAGGGAAATCACAAAGATGGAAGCCTTGAAGTTTGTAGCAGAGGCCCATGATGAAGAGCCCTGGAGCTGGCCAGAAGAATATAACAAGGCCCTGGAAGCTGACAAAGCCAAAGAGAAAAGCCAGGCTGCTGGCTTAGAGTTCTGGTCAGAGGACGCTATGAATGATAAAGCAAATGATTTGGTCCAGCTGGCCATTAATGTCACTGAGGAGTTGCTGCCTATACATCAGGATGAGCTATTGGCTCATACTGGTAAAGAATTCGAGGATGTGTTCCCAAATATCCTCAGCCGGGCCACTCTAATCCTTGATCTGTTTTATGGGTTCTCTCTGATTGAGGTCGATACCAGTGAGCACATCTACCTCCTGGTCCAGCAACCAGAATCAGAAGAAGAGCAAGTAATGTTAGAGAGCCTGGGCAGACCCACCCAAGAATATGTGATGCCGATCCTGGGTTTGATCTTCCTGATGGGCAACCGTGTCAAGGAGGCCAACATCTGGAACTTACTCCGGAAATTTAGTGTGGACGTAGGGAGAAAGCATGCCATCACCTGTAAGCTCATGAGGCAACGTTATCTGGAATGCAGGCCACTCTCCTACTCTAATCCAGTTGAATATGAGCTGCTTTGGGGTCCTCGGGCTCACCTTGAAATCACCAAAATGAAAGCCTTGGAATACATGGCTAGGCTCTACAGAAAGCGGCCACAGGACTGGCCAGAGCAATACAGAGAGGCTGTGGAAGATGAAGAAGCCAGGGCCAGATCTGAGGCAACTGCCATGTACCTCTTTGGCCCCATGTGAAGTCTGATGTTTCACTTTAGTTGAGTGGCATCAGTTAAAGGGGCCTTTGGGAAAGGGGCAATACTGTCCCAAATCAGAAGTTGGGAGGGTTGGGGTAAAAAGTACACCTTGTGCTTAATGTGTTCCAATTCTAACAGTATTTCTTTCCTTCTAATATATTCTAATTGTCTTCATGATCAGTGTTGATAAAAGAATTGCTCACTTTCTCTTCCTGTCTTGTTTCAGTACAAATGTTCAGATAACTGTGTAAAATGTATTGGTAATGTTTATGTATTTGAAATAACCAGTAAAATAAGCTAAATAACAGTAACAATACACACACATGTACATAAACACACCCAAACACAAAGCCCCTCATTCGTGGTTGCCCTCCTTTTGAGTCTATTGTTGTGTTAACAAGCAAACTAACAAAAACAAAAGCCTGCCACTTACCTGTGTTTAGTTTGCTGTTGCAGACTATAGTAAAAAATAAAAGTATAATGAATTAGATGCCATGCTTATGTCTTCATTTATTCTATAAACATTTCTCAGGTGCCTGTGTGCTGAGAACAAGGCGATGTGCTGAGGATATAGAGGTAAAGAAGTCCCACTTGGACCTCAGAAATTCCCCCTAAAAGAGGACAGTCATGGAAGTAAACAAGCAATTACATTGTGCTGTGGCGAGTGGTATAAGAAAATGGAGTTGGCTGGGGTGTACTATGGGAGTCCACAAGTATAACTTCCAACTACATGATGGGAGGGCAGTGAAGAAGGAAGTGCAGTACAAGGAAGGCTGGGAAAGGGTCAGGAGTATGAAGCAGGAAATGGGTGAGGGTAGAGTCAAGGGAGGTGGTGGGAAGGACAAGGTGGAATGAAAAGCTGGGGACATGGTATGCTTTAGTGGTGTCTGGGGAATGATACCTCAGACTTAGGTGAACTGGTGAAGGTATAGACTGTAGATAAAATACCCAAGGGGAGGGGGTGGAAAGTCACCCAGAAAGACAATATTGAGTTCAGAATGGGAGTGGGAGAGAGAAACCTGTGCGTGGGGTTATCTCCTGGGGGTAGCTCTTGGGAAACAGTAATAGTCTTCTTAAATACAGCTGGTCTTGGCTCTTCAGTCAGATTTAATTCACACCCTATACCCCGCGCTAATACTGTTTATTTCAACACTCAAGCTGTTAAGGTAAAAGATAGCATTTTAGTTCTCTTCATCCTGATTCCACTGACAGCATCTGACCTGGCTCACAAGGTTTGCCTAGAAAGCTTGCAGGTAACAGTTTCTGAAAGGCATCCCTGGCACGGGGGTGGGTATCACTAGGAAAATCTCCTGACTAGGGAAAGGCAGTGATGCCTTCCAGTACTGCATGCTGTATGCGTCCTCATCTCCTGGCATCCTCAAGACTTCTCCCCTTTGCATCCTTTTAATTATCAGAGGTCTCCCCGAAGTGCCACCTCCTAGCAGATGGTAAACTAAGGAGACATTTCTCACACTTTTATTAGCCTCAGTACAATTTCCAAGTCGGGAATTGGACAATGAGAGAAGAGATACACCCTTTTGGCCCCCAAGTCTGACCTGCAGCGGTGCAGGACCCCAATTAAGAGCAGTCTGCCTGAGAAAAAAAGACTGCGCAGGCGCACTCAGCTGTTGCCAGGGCGATATAACCCCCGCCGGGTCTCAATAATATCCGGGTAGTAGCATTACGAAGAACTAAAGGCTAAGTGGCAAGTGGTGGGGGTGGAGGGTGGGATATCTGGTGCCCAGAAAATTAATACCTGGAGAGCCTGAACTGATGGAATTCGGAGAAATGGGGTGAGGTGGGCTTGGGGCAGTTGAGGAAGGGGGAGTGTCTGACTCAGAGAATTTGGGATCATGGTCCTACCCAAGCAACAAACTGCAAGGGTCTCTTCAGCTTTCTTAGACCCTAAATTGGTTTATGCTTTCAGAGAGAGGAAGAGAAAGAAGGAAAGTCGATCAAGGTGCCAAGTGTTTCTTGCTGTGACTTTTTGGATTGGTGCAGGGTCCTCAGACACATCAGCTTTGCAGGGGATCTCCAGAATAGAAACCTGCCAAGGGAAAGTTATGGCATCTGGACGGACCAACAATCATTAATATAAAGCTCTAATTGTTTTCGCACTAAATATGTGCCAGAAACTAACTGTGCTGCATTTTCCAGGTGCTTAACTCTCTAATCTTCCCCTTCATTCTTCAAGAGCATTTTAATGTTTCCCTTTGACACTTACACAGACTGAAGTTTAACGTTCCCAGGGTAACTAATATTCCCAAGGTCGCACAGTCACCAAGGGGACCTGGGCTTCCAGTCTAAGAAGCCCTTTCCATCACATGTGACCTGTGCTAAGTTCTCAACCAAATTTGCAGACTCTCAAGATGCAAGGAAAGTTAGCGTAGCCAGGGTGTGGAGGCATGACAGTGCTCTCCAAGGGGGGAAGAGGGGAGAAAGAGCAGGGCTGGAACTTCTCCAAGCTCATTTTCGTGCTATCACTAGGGCTCCACTGAGCTGCCTGGAAATAGAATACACATGTCTGTGTACTCTCCCTAAGCTGTCCTGTTATTCTTGCTCATTCTGCTCTCTGTAAACCCCAGTCTTATCTGCTGCTTTTCACCCAGCCAAATCAAGAATCACCATTTCTGAACCACCAAAAGTGTTTATTGTTTTTTGTTTTGTTTTTTGTTTTTGTTGTTTTTTGTTTTTTTCAACTCTGAAGGAACGATAACTTGACAGAATTTCCCACTTGTCAAGACCTTCTCAAAAATACATGAATAAAAGTAGAAAATAGCCCTGTGTCACAGATGCCACATGCAACTGTCCAGAAATGGCAAATGTGACATTTGCATGGCAGGTGTCTATGGCAAAGGAAAAGATGTTGTATCTCTGTGATCACATCTCTTCCTTTGCAGGCAAAGAGATAACCAGGGATCTTCCCTCTTTCAGGCACCAAGTTAGAATTGACACCAGTAGGAGAAACACAAGCAGTGGAAATGGATGGCTAGTAAACAAGAGTTATAGAAGGCACTGCAAGGATTACCCTCAAATATCCTTATCATCCCTATTAATTAATTTGAAAAAAAATGTGCCTTAGGAGAAAGCTAAATTGGTAAAGTGCTTGTTTTGCAGGTATGAGGACCTGAGTTGAATACCCCAGGACTCATGTGGAAAAGCCATGCTGGTGATCTCAATATTTGGTGGTGGGGGGGGGGGGGGAGGAAACGAGGATCCCTGGCACTGGCTGGCTAGCCAGTCTAGCCTAATTGGTGAGCTCTAGACTAAGGAGAGACCTTGTCTCAAAGGAGATGAGCAGTGTTTTTGAGGATGGCACTGAAGGTCGCCCTCTAGCTTCTACAAGCATGTGCTCATATGCAGCCAAGTACACACAAACACGTGCACACCACACACATGGACACTCATGCACATAATTGGAAATCTTGTAAATGAATTCCATCAACACATTTGGTTAGATGTGTCCTATATACACTTGCCACGCAGAGTCCCCTTTGACCTATGACTGGGATCTTTCCTAAGGAGATAAGTTTGTGCAAATACTCATTTTAAGTATTTAAGGCCCAAGAGTACACTCTTTTTTTTTTTTAGATTAAGGAAGCCTTTCCTGACATTTCAAAATATCCACCAGCTTCTGTGTACACAAGCATCCACAAATAAGCATGCAATTAAAGTAAAATCTGAGCTTGACTAGAATATATGGATTTCAAGACAATTATTTTAGGTCTCTAACTGATGCTCCTAAGTTGCTGGTAGTGATGATCCAGAGCAGGGCTTCTTAAGCTCTTTCCACTCATGACTGTTTATGATGCAAGACATTTTGTTTTGTTTTGTTTTGTTTTTATTTATTGTTTTTAATTTTTAGTTTAAATATTGATCCTAGTTCCCCTCCCTCTCTTTCTACTTCCCTCCCTTCCTCTTTCCCTCTCTCCTACCCTCTCATGTCCCCTGACCACCCTCCCCTCCCATCCCCCCACTCCACATGTAGAGTGATGCCATTCAGGAGGGGATCTAAATCTGTCAAGCCATTTGAAGTAGGGACTAGGACTTCTCTCCTGTCTCTAGGTTAAGGGAGTATCCCTCCATGGGGAATGTGCTCCCAAAGTCCTTTTGTGTACCAGGAATACATTCTGGTTCCACTGTCTGAGGTCCCCTAGACTGCTCAGGCCTTCTAGCTGAGACCCATGTTCAGGGGGTCTGAGTCAGTCCCATGCTAGATTCCCAGCTATCAGTCTAGGGGTTCATTAGCTCCTCCTTGTTCAGGTCATCTGTCTCTATGTGTTTCTGCATCCTGGTCTTGTCCTCCCTCTCTGCATTCCAGTTTGGCTCAGTGTTTAGTTGGACCCAAGAAATTTTTACATGACCCCAATTACACAGCCATATAAAATAGGTATACACAAACCAAACATTTATTGATAATAACTCACAAAAATTTCCTTTAAAATTAATTTATTGATATACATGTAATTTTACCACTGAAGACAAAAGTAAATTTGTATACTAGTAAAATAGGTGTGTTGGTTTATTTTTACATAAAGAAATCCTGGTTCAGACCTTGAGGGAAATCAGTGGGTAGGGTGCCTACTTATCACTCATGAATCGCTGGGATCTAACTGTAGCACCATATAAAACAGGTTGAGGTGCTGCGCCTATAATTCTAGCACTTTGGAGGTAGAGGTAGGAGGATTAGAAGTTCAAGAACACCCTTGACTAATTAGTAAATTCAAGGCCAGCCTGGGCTACATGAGATTCTGTCTCAAAAATAAAAGTCTTGGCCACATATTTGATACTATAGGGCACAGAGCATCTTCAACATTTTTCAGAACTAGTCAATATTTTGATTTAATAGCTATCCATCAATAGTAAGAATACCACTTCACACAAATATATAGTACAATATAGCAGAAGTATGTTTTAAGGGAACCAGACAGGTGACTCAGTCACTTAAGTATTTTCGATGCAAGCATGAGGACCTGAGTTAGAACCTCAGCACCCACGTAAAAAAGCCAAGCACAGCAGCATACCGAAATCTCCGCATTAAACAGTTTGAGACAAGAATATCCTGGGGCTTTATGATGGTAGATACATTAGTCATCAATCTTATCAGGGAAGGGCATTTAAGGTAGCCTTTCCACTGCTGTTCGGGTTGTTAGTTGGGGTCATCCTTGTAGGTCTATGGTCATGTCTCTAGAGTCAGTTTTCTCTTCAAACTATAATGGTTCCCTCTTTTATGGTCTATCTATCTATCTATCTATCTATCTATCTATCTATCAATCTATCTATATCTCTATCTCTCATCTATTCCTCCCCTGACTCAATCTTCCTAATCTTCCTAGTCTCACGTGCTTTCCTCTCCTCCCCTTCTCTTTCTCCTAGCTTCCTCTCCACTCACTGCCTCCCCACTCCCAATATGCTCAGTAGATCTTGATCCTTTCTCATTCTGTGAGGGACCTTATATGAATCTCTTACATTCCTCCTTGTATCCTAGTTTCTCTGGCGGTGTGAATTATAGGCTGGGGATCCTTTGCTCTATGTCTAAAATCCACATGTGAGTGAGTGCATATCATGTTCCTCTTTTTGTGACTGGGTTACTTCATTCAGAATGGTTTCTAACTTATCTACCATCATAGATACCCCATCTAGTAGCTGATGGCAACACAAGCAGACACCCACAGCTAAACACTGAGCTGAACTGGAATCCAGATGCAGAGAGGGAGGAGTGGTAAGAAAATGGGGACAAGACCAGGCTACAGAAACCCACAGAGACAACTGACCTGAACAAGGAGGAGCTCATGGCCCCCAGACTGATAGCTGGGAAACCAGCATTGTACATACTCAGACCTTCTGAACATGGGTCTCAGTTAGAAGGCCTGGACAGTCTAAGGGACCTCTGACAGTGGGACCAGGATGTATCCCTGGTGCATGAAAGGACTTCGGGAGCACATTCCCCATGGAGGGATACTCCCTTAGCCTAGAGGCAGGAGGGAGGGCCTAGTCCCTTCTCCAAATGACTTGACAGATTTTGTTGATCCCTCCTGGAAGGCATCACCCTCCCTGTGGAGTGGGGGGTGGGGTGGGATGGGAGGGTGGTCTGGGCCATGGAAGGGAGGGAGAGCGAACTGAGATCAATATGTAAAGTAATAATAATAATAACAACAACAACAACAACAACAACAACAACAACAGAATATCCTGAGACTTATTGGACTTATTGGCCAGCTAGTCTTGCCAAATTAATGAACTTCTGGTTCAGTGAGAGATTTTTGTCTCAAAAATAATAATACAGTGGAAAGCAATAGAGGAAAACAACTGTTATCAAATGCTGCGCCTCACCCCCCCATGTGCACACATACCCACATATGTGCACACCAGAAACATGCATACATACACACACAAGAAATGTGTCTAGGGACATTTCGCAAAGTTTGGAAATCTGTCTTAATAATAAGCCAAATTTGATTTAATGGTTTTATTTTTATAAAACTCAACTCAAAAATGGAAGCAGCACCTTCTAAACTCAAACATTCTGTTGCTGGAGAGATGGCTCATTGGTTAAGAATGTGCACTGATCTTGCAAAGAACCAGAGTTCAAGTCCCAGGATTCATGTTAGGTAACTACAGCTCCAGGGGATCCTCTTGCTTCTGTGGGTACCTGTATTCACATGCATTTATACAAATATTATTGCAGTGTGTCAAGATGTAGTCCTGATCATTGCACATTGCAATGGCATGCACAGTGTAAAGTACACACATTGTGTGTTCAGAACCAAATCTGAAGTCATGTGGTGAGACATGAACAAGTACTACCAGAAACATTTCAGGTTCATTCTGTTTGTTTTTCAATTTCAGTCATCCAGGCTGGCCTCAAATTTTCTGTGTAGCTGAGAGTGGACCTGAACTTCTAATTCTCCTGTCTCCACCTCTGGTGTGCTTGGGTTACATATGTGTGCCATCATGTCTAATTTATGCAGTGCAGAAGAGCCAATCAAGAGCTTCATGCATGCTAATCAAGCACTCTACCCACTGAGGTACATCTGCAGCACTGTGTGTTTAATTTGAGTTAATTTGTGTTGCTACACATTCAGAAACCTTTTACTGTTGCCAAACTTCTAGAAACCCACACATTCAATTATAGGGTCCCATATCACAGTTTAAGAATCTAGTATATGGAGTGGCCTATAAACAACTTTTAAGATCAGGCAAGGACACTCTAGTCTGTTGTATTAATCAGGGTGTCTATTGCTGCGAAGAGACACCATGACCACAGCAACTCTTATAAAGGAAAACGTTTATTTGGGGTGGCTTGCTTACAGTTTCAGAGGTTCAGTTCATTATCATCATGGCAGGGAGCATGGTGGCATGCAGGAGTCAAGATTTCTACATCTGGATCAGCAGGCAGCAGGAAAAGAGAGAGTGGGGGGAGGGAGGGAGGGAGGGAAGGAGGGAGGGAGGGAGGGAGGGAGGGAGGGAGGGAGGGAGGGAGGGAGGGAGGGAGGGAGGAGAGATTGGGCCTAGCATGGCCATTTGAAACCTCAAAGCCCACCCCGACACCTCTTAATAGTGGCACTCCCTACTAGTCTATGGGGGGTTATCTTCATTCAGTACATCACATTCCACTCCCTGGCCCCCATTGGCAACCAATAATGCATTGGTCCATAAAAGTCCCCATAGTTTGTCAGTCTCAACACTGTTTAAAAGTCTAAAGTTCAAAATCTCTTCTGAGATTCATTCAATCTCTTAACTGTAGCCCCCTCTAAAATAAAAATAAAAAAGATCATATACTCCCAACAGACAATGGCACAGAACATACATTACCATTAAAAGGGCTGGGGGGAGAATATAATGAAGAAATACTGGACTGAAAACCAGCTGGGGCAATGATATAATATCAGTATTGCTCTATAAATGTGTAAAAACAATGGAGATATATATATTTTGCAGGTACTTTGAAGAGTAACTTGGTAGGCAGAATAACAAGTCCCTCACAGATTCCACTGGCTTGATTGAAATGAATAAAACTTGAACACCATCTAAATCATAAGGATCCTAATGGGAAGTATGATGAATCATAAGGAACATAACACTAGAAGCAAGAGTGAAGTGACATGAGAAAGAGGTTACAACTGAATATGGGAATACACATAGAAATGAAAAAGGACAACAAGGAGGACAGGAGGGTGCGGGAACTGGGACTGACACATAAAACAAGCTTGTTTCAAATTTAAATTTTAAAAAAGAGAAAAGAAATGAAAAAGGGCAAGGAAATGGATTATCTCCTCAGAATGTCATCAACCCTGATGACAACCTGATTTTAGGATTTTTAGGAAGATAGACCTGAAGCTGGTTTTGAACTCCAAATCTCAAAAATAATAAGATAACATATCTTTTTTTTTGTTTTAATCCATTAAGTCTGTTGTTGTTATATCACCAATGTGAAATAGTTTATCAAGGGTTAAAAGAATCTGAGTGACTACCCCCACTGAGGAGTGGATGGAGTGGTAAAGGAGGGAGAAGGGGAGGGAGGGGAACTGGGGTTGATATGTAAAATAAAAAAAAAGGAATCTGAGTGATTTAAGTTTCTACTCTTGCTTGAAAAGAAATCAACACTTAGATGAATGAAATTCCATATTTAAAGCAGCCGAATCTATAATAATTAAACTCTAGAGTAATCTTACAGCAGTAAAAAAAAAAAGTACTATAATAACCAAAGTAATTAAGTGCTGAAAGAAATAAGCACACAGGTACTTACATGTAGATTATGTTATGTTAAATAGAGTATATTAAATATAGAATATAGAATAAAAGGCTATGCTATATCACATTGTAGTTCCCTTCCTTATGTCACAGAGAATAGATAGAATCCAGAGCTTTGTGCATGCCAGACACTCTGCCACTCAGCTATCACTAGTGCCTCAGTTTCTAAGAATGAAGTAAACAGAAAAAGATACTTGGATGAACAGTAAATGTCTTACTTGAATTAGTTTGTCTGTTTTTCTGTTCTGATTGAGCTGAGGTTGTTTGCAATGGAAAATGCTTAATTTGCTTTGAATTTCTTGTTTTTGAAAGGTGGATTTAGCTTTAAGCTTCTGTCCTCTCCTAATAACTAAATTCATAGGCAAGTAGTTGTTTCCACATGTAGCACATAATTTTTTCTGGGTAATTATTTTTGAAAGGAAGCTGTTCATATTATTATTACTATCATTATCATTATCATTATTATTATTATTAGTGAACACAGGTGGATGTGAAGCATTTTCATTGAAAAATCAAATGGTTTTTCATTTTTCTGTTGAATGAACCTGGTGCAACTCTGGCAGAAGGGCAAATGTTCTGCCAGCATTGCAGCTGGTGTTTTTACAGTGTGGTCTCCTGGGTCATGTGTTTCTTTGTAAACGTTCTGGCTGAGGACTATTTTAAGAGCATCTTTTCCACTATGCACAGTGGTCTTTGAGCCAATAGGTCACCTTCCCTGGTCCTGCAGATCCTTTTCTTGCCCCCCCCAACCCATCTCACCTGCAGTACTGAGTGGTGTATCTCAGTACACTTCACCTCAGGGATCAAGTGTCTGCCTGGAATTCAACCAGCAGCACCTAATCTGCCCCATAAGGTCCCCTTACATCCTCATCCCATCAGCTTATGTGAAACAATGGGAAGAGGTAAAAGGGCAGGGGGACTAAGGGAGCTGACCGTGTTCAGTTTTCTTTCTTTCTTTTTTTAAATTGTCCTACCAAGTCTGCCAGTATGTGAGATTCAAACCACAGGTTAGCACAGGGTAATTATGTAATTATGTGATTCTTTTAGTTGAATGCAATGTTTTGCCCCCACATGATTGTTTAGCTTCTGTAGTCACACAATGTACTCTAAGTAAATTCCAATTCCATGTATTTTTTGTTACAAAATTTCTGGAAAAAATGTGAAACATTAAATGCACACACACATGTATATGTATGTATATAGCCACATCATAATCTCCTTTTCTCATTAGTGGTTTTATGATGCTTATTGTTGATTTTATATATTCATTTGCACTTCGTGAATTGAAATAAACAAGAACATAATGTGATGATATCTTTTTTTTAAAGAGTGAAGAAAGAATCCTAACATTCTAAGTGTGGGTTCACCACCATAGCCCTAGAGGCAGTGGGACCTGGGAGAATAGAACGGATAAATGATATGGTCAAAGGTCTCATGCAATAGCCTACTGCATTCAGAGCCTTGGACAATTTATACTCTGATGTCACATGAGTGAAATTTTCATGAGCTCAAGCTGTATACAATCACAAGGACAAACTGCACACATGTGGCTGAAACATGTTTTTCCACAGAGGCATATAAAGGATAGTTTCAGCATTTAATTGAATAACAGCAGCAATAATGAGTAATCTGATGTGCACTTTCCCAAAAATATGTTGCACACTGTTGTTGCTCCTTCTGGAGTTCATCCTTGCTTCGGCTAATGGCCTCTTGGACAAGGAACTGCCCCCACCTTGACCACTGATTTTGACATGAGGTCCTATGTGCTTACAGGAGACAAACATAGAAGACTGCTGAACCTTGCCAAGTCAGGGTAAGGCAGCCTTTCTACCTCCCTGCTTTTGTTGTGGTCTGTCAAGTACTCTTGGCCTTAGCCAAAACTGGCTATACCAATGTTGCTGTGAGACCTTGAGTGACTGTTCAGGTAGCTTTCTGTTTCTGTCCTTGCTGCATCTTTTGGAAGTTGCCCATCCACACTTCCTGTCTACCCTAGTATTGTAATTTTCCTTCTCAGGTCTTGATGAGGTTGTAGATTAAACTATCACATCTATTATTCTCTCTTCCTAGTTAGATATATTAGGTACTAGACTTATGCTTTCCAGCTTAGGACAACTCTATTGTAAACTCCCTCATGCCTTCACCCTAGGACTAGATATGTAGGTTGTTTTGTTCTCGATTTTCCTTTTCTTAGAGCACACTTGTTATTCACTGTTTTTTTTTAAAATATAGTTTTGTATCAAGCCTAAATCTTTTCTTTAGACTAAATGGGGAATTGTAGTGGGATATTCACTTTGTCTGCTTCTGTGGCACTGACCACACCCATTGGGGGTGGAGCCAGGAGCGGAAGTGTCCTGTGGAACTAGGCCTGAGGTGGAGCCAGGAGCGGAAGTGACCTGTGGAACTAGGCCTGAGGTGGAGCCAGGGAACGCTCTCTTGCTGGCTGGACTCGGAGAGGAGAGCATCCGGTTCAACCTGCTGGTGTTCATCTGTCTATGTTGTGAGTTATTTCTCCCTGAATAGACATCTATTTGGCCTATTTGTTTATCCTGATCCTTATTAAACAGCAATAAAACTCACTTTTATCTGCTACACCCAGGAAGGTCAAGAAAACATACTCCAAGAACAATTCTGTTTTTGAAGAAACAGGTCACAAGACTCTTGTCTTGTTTTCTTGGAGTGTTCTCACAAGCACTCAGAATTCACATCACACAACTAATTCTTGGACCATATTCTGACATGGCTTAGCTTAGGAAATAACTTCTCATGCTGTGGCTGAGAGTATGGCCATGCCATTCCCATTCATCTCTCTCTCTCTGTCTCTCCTCTCCCTTCCACCCCTCTGTCTTGCTTGTGGGTCACAGAATAAGCTCTCAGCTACTGTTCCAGGGTCATGCCTGCCTGCCTGCTACTATGCCATGATGATCATGGACTCACACTCTAAAATTGAAAGCAAGCTGACAATTAAATGTTTTTTTATAAGTTGCCTTGGCAATATTGCATTACCAGAACAATAGAAAAATAAGCAAGATTGAAATTGGTACCAGGAATGGAGTACTGCTATGATAAACTTGATCATGATATTGGGGGTTTTGGACTAGAAAAGCACTTGAACACTGCAAGCAGGGTTTCATGGGCTGTCCTAATAGGAGCTTGGAAGACAGTAGTGTTAAGAGCAATATGAAAAATGGAGGTCCAGATCAAGAAGTTTCAGAGAGGAACAATACAGTAATAGGCTGGAGGAATTCTTGTGATATTTTCCACAAAGAATATGGCTATTTCCTGCCCTAGTCCTAAAACTTTGCTTGAGACAAAATTGAAAAATAATGGATTCATTTCCTTGTCTGAAGTTTTAAGAAATCCTAATATTGACTTTGTTGCATGGTTACTCGTGATTGTTTTTATGCAAGTCTACAATGAAAAAGAGCAAACAAAGAAAAACACAAAATGTATAATTTGAGAAGAGCACCAAGAAAGTTAATGTTGGAGCTAGAGCTTATGTTGAAGAAGATTGGAAAGGCCATATGCAAAAAAGGAATAAAGGAAGTTTTTGCTGCACTAGGTTTCCACAATTTTCCCTGAATGGCCCCCAATTTCAGTTATATCTCCTGTACTTTGTCTCTCTCCATTCCCACCTCACCCCAACTGATTCCTGGAATCTACGAGGATGACCTAGTGAGGACATATAGTGATGAAGGATACAGAGTCTGAACTGGCCATCTTCTATAACCAGGCATGGCTTCCAGTGGTGGGGCTAGGACACTAACCTAGCCACAAAAGCTACAACATACATTCTGTCCTGCTTGCAAAAATTGCTGAGGTAATGGTGAGGCAAAACTTACAGATTGGATAACTGATGACTGGTTCAACTTGAGGCCCACTCCATGAGAGGAGGCCCATGCCTGATACTAGCTAAGAGCACCAAGAACCAGAGGCTGGATAGCCCAGAGACCTAGGATAGAACCAAACATGACTTGAAAAAAAAAGTTAATGAAATTATTCCTAATGATATTTTGCTATACTCATAGATTGGTGCTTAGCCCAATTGTCATCAGATAGGCTTCATTTGATGGAGCAATTGACAGAAGGAAATTCAGAAACCCACAGCCAAATATTAGGTAGAATTTGGGGAATCCATGGAAGAGGGGGAGGAAGGATTGTAGGAACCAGAAGGGTTAAGGATACTAAGAGAATACAGCCCACAGAATCAAATAAGTGGTGCTCATAGGAGCTCACAGAGACTGAAGCCACAATCAGGGATCTTGTGTAGGTCTGAGATAGGCCCCCTGTGTACATGTTATGGTTGTGTAGCTTGGTGTTCTTGTAGAATTCCTAACTGTGGGAGTATAGGTGTGGGTATCTCTGATTCTTTTGCCTGTTCTTAGTACCTTTCCCTCCTACTTGGTTGCCTCATCCAACCTTGATACGATGGTATGTTTCTGGTCTTAGTGTAACTTGTTATGTGTGTTTGGTTGATATCTGTGGGATGCTTGTTCTTTTCTGAAGGGAAACAGAAGAGTAGATCTGGTGGAGAGGGAGGGTGGAGGTAGGGGAATTTGGACTAATGGAGGGAGGGGAAACTATGGTCAGGGTGTATTGTATGAGTGAAGAATACATTTTTAAAAATGAAATAAAGGAATGGTCCCTTCAAGGCAAGACTCCACCTAGCTAATCCTGCAATTTGTGAAAGGAAAGGGCCTGAGGAATGTTCTGCTAAAATGTAACCACCAGTCAAATCTTATGAAAATATAATTCAAGCAGGGGTCCAGGCTTTAATCCCAAGTGGGCAATGAAACTTGCCAGCATTGGCCATGTGATTCTGGCTTTAGAGTCATAAAGGATACACAAGGAAATGGGTTGTGGAATCTTTTTCCAGTTAAGGGGAGCTGCTGAGTTCTGGCATGTGGCAAAGAGTGCCTGCATGGAAGCTCTAAGATGCCATTGCATGAAGCTGTGAAAATAAAGCCCGGATTATGTTGGAGATCCTAGAATGTTGGACGTGCCAGAGTCATGGGATGTCTGTCAGATAGAGCTGCAGGCAGGGAATATAACCAGCCCAGGAGTATGTTATAGTTAGCAAAGCTGGAATGGGCAAAGCCATCTAATCCCTTTGATATCACACATGGAGCTACAGGCTTTGGAGTTTTCTCTTCTGGGTTTTGGTCCAGTATTTCCACACTGTGCCACGAGTCCTCCCTTTTGGAATGGTAATGTGTATTTTGTGCCATAATATGTTGAAGGTATATAATTTGTGCTTTCATTTTAGAGGTTATAATTAAGAGATTGCCTTGAGTCTCAGAAGAAACTTTGTACTTTTAAATAATCTTGAGACTGAAAGACTTTGGGGACTTTTGAATTTGGACTAAATGCATTTGGATTATGATATGGTCATAAGCCTATGGAGGGCAGGGAGTATAATATGGTATTATAGATAAGAATGACTCTATAGGCTCATGGGTTTGAATGCTTGGTTTCCAATTACTGGAACTGTTTGGAAAGGATTCAGAGATGTGGCCTTGCTGAAGGAGGAACATCATAGAAGGTGGGCTTTGAAGCTTCAAAAGCTCATGCCCAATTAGCTCTATCTGCCACATATTTGTAGATCGAGATGTAAGATTTCAGCTACTGCCCTATTGTCATGTCTGCCTGCCTGCCTGCTGCCTGCTGTCATGCTCTCTGTCATGGTGGCCAAGGACCCTAATTCTCTGAAACAGTAAGCACCCAATAAATGCTTTCTTTTGTAAATTTCTTTTGTCATGGTGTCTTATCACAGCAATAGAAAAATAACTAAGGCATCATATTAAGGTAATATTATCTGTAAACCTCCTAAAACTAGGGCAAGAAACCTAAAGCCTTTAGGCTTCATCTCCGTGAAGCCTAAAGAACCCCCAGATAAATGAACTTAAATCTGTACAGGAGCACTTTATAATTTGCTGAGAGTTACAGAGAGGAGGAGGATTTCAAAAGCAAGAAGAGAGTGTTGTTCCCTCCTCCTTACCACCCCCCCAGTGCCCAGTTTTCCCTGTAAATATCATCTAATTTCTCTTCTCAGGGTGATCCATGTGTCTCTCCTTGTTACTTAGCTTTTCTGGAACTGTGGACTTTAGTCTGATTATCCTTTGCTTTATATTACTATCTATTTATGAGTGAATATGTAGCATGTTTGTCTTTCTGAGCCTGGGTTACCTCACTCAAAATGGGTTTTTTTCTAGTTCCATCCATTGGCCTGAAAATTTCATGAGGTCATCATTTTTTTACTACTGAGTATTACTCCATTGTGTAAATGTACCACATTTTCCTTACCCATTCTTTGGTTGAGGGGCATCTAGGTTTTTTCTAGGTTCTGGCTATTATGAATAATGCTGCTATGCCAGGCTGAGCTCTGGGAGTCCAGGCAAAGAGAGGAAGGAGGGAACATATGAGTAAGGGATGCCAAGATGACAATGGAGAAATCTACAGAGACAGCTGAACCAAGCTTGTGGAAACTCATGAACTCTAAACCTAGAAATGTGGAGACTCCGTGGCACTGAACTAGGCCCTCCATATAGGGGAGACAGTTGTGAAGCTTGAACTATCTGAGGGGCCCCTGGCAGTAGGACCACAATGCAAACTTAGTACATGAGCTAGATTATTGGAGACCATTCTTTAGGATGAGATGCCATATTCAGAGGTAGTAGGACCATGATATAATTCTAGCACATGAGCTAGCTTGTTGGAGCAATTCCCTATAGTGGGATGCCATGCTCAGTCTTAATGCATGAGAGAGGGGCCAGGCCCTACCCCAACCTATTGTGCCTGATTTTGTTGACTTCTCATGGGAATTCTTACCTGTGAGGAGGAGTGGATTGGGGGTGAGCTAGTTGAGGGAGGGTGAGAGTAAATGAAGGGGTGGGAGAACTGTGTTTGGAATGTAAAATAAAATAAAAAAATAAAACTTGGAAAATAAAATAAAAACAGACAGTTCATACGCAGCGACAAGAATTCAGGTAAAGTATGCACACACAGATAGAGGTGGGTAGGATGTTTTAGAGACATTTTGTAAAGTTTCTTCACTTCTACATTCTAGGTATCATCAACTAATTCTTTTGCTATCAAGTAGGAGGTACATTTTTACAGAAATACTTTTACAGACAATTCTAGGTGAAGGAAATGCAGAAATGGAAATACATATGTGGAGTATATGTTCATTTATGCATTTGATAGGTAGGAGGATGGAATGGAAAAATAACTGGTGTCTGGTGTCCCTGCCCCACTGTGAGGAAAAGATACATAGACGTTGCTAAAAAAAATGTGCCCTCATTGCTTTTCTCACCTTGAGGCATGGGATGACAGCTGATGTGGGATATATGTTGAGAACTGAAGGACTACATTAATTTCTCTCATGGATGTGATCAAATACCTGACAACTTAAGGAGAGAGGGTTTATTTGGGTAACAGTCCAGTGGGATAATGTCTGTCATGGTAAGGGAGCCACTGGTCATTGAAGAGGAGCAGGGAGTGGCTGGTCACATTTCACCCAGAGTCAGGATGCAAAGAGTAACTGTTTCTCTGCTTGCTTTCAGTATAGGACCATAAAGCATGAAAAGGAGCAACCCAATTAAAGAGAGTCTTTCCTTCTCAGTCCAACTTTTCAGAACCTGCACAGTCCCCCCTAGAGTTTTCTTTCCTACGTTACTCTAGATACTGTCAAGTTGATAAATAATATCAACCATCATGGGGGCCTAGTGAACCACTTGTCTCCAACTAAGAACATTTCCCTCCCCAAAGATAGTTCTTCTGCAACATATATTTCAGTAAGTATTTATGTCCAGGGACTGGAACAATTTCCTTCTCTGCTTGGTTTCTGGTTTCTATGTCATGAGTCCAGGATCTCCTCTCTTCTTATTTAAGTAAGTGAAGAGTCTGTGAATATAGAAATTAGCTTTGAAGGTTGATAAATATGCTCTCTGTGACCTTTAAAAAGAAGGGTGATAAATATACTCACTGGGACCTTTAGCAATATTAGTTTTCTTAATCCAGGAATGTGAATAGGCTTTCCACTTTTTATTCCTTCTTCAATTTCTTGCACTAGAATTTTGTGATTTTAATTACTGCTTTGGCTAAACTTATACCTATGTATTTTTATACATATTTTAAATAATATTTCTTTCATGTTATTTTTCTCAGAAGCCTCAATATTGGGTATGAGTTGCTATCAAATTGTGTTTGTTGATTTTGTATGCTTAAACATTTTAACAATCTTTTAGCAGAGATTTCAGGTTTATCTACATATAGAATCTTGTCATTTATAAACAGGGATGATTTGACATATTCACTTACTATTCACATGTCCTTTATTTTTAATTTTTGTCTAATTTCTCTGGCTGACTTTCAGTTTTATGTTAAATGAATGAGGTGAAAGCAGACATCCTTCTATTGTTCATAATCACTCAATGCACTGTTGGCTGAGAGTTTATTTATAAGGCATTTATTATGTTCCTCCTATACACAATTTGTTCAGAGTTTTTCACAAAAGAGTGCTGAATTTTATTGAATGTTTTCCTGCATTTTTTAGATTATCATATGACTTGTGTCCTTTCTATTGTTGATGTGATACATTACATTTATTAATTTGCCAATATTGAACAATGCTTACATCCATAATATATTCCACTTATACATAAGGAATGTTTTTTAACATGCTATTTGGTTCAATCTGCTAGCTTTTTATTGAGACTTGTTTTGCATCTATGTTCTCTATAGCTGTCTTTTCTGGCTTCAGTTCAAGATAGTTCTTGCTCAATAGATTCAGCTTTGAAGAATTCCCTCTCTTTCAATTTTCAAAATAATTTGAGAACTGATATTAGTTATTAATTTTTTAATTATTTTAGTTTTTGAGATTGTAATATTTTCCCCTTCCTTTTCTTTCATCCAAACCTTCCTATATCCTCTTTCAAATAATGGTCTCTTTTTACATTAATTGTTGTTATACACATATATGTATATGCACATACATTATAATCTTCTCAGTCTGTATGGTGTTAGTTGTACAGAAGATTTCAGGGCTGACCATTTGGTACATTTGGTGTTGGATAACGAATTGGTATGCTTTTCTCTGGGGAAGATTATTTTTCCCATTCTCAGAATTCCTTAGTTGCCTGTAATTCTTTGTGTAGGATTTTCCCCATTCACTATAGCATATCTATTGTTGTCCTTGTTGAGCTCATGTTAGGCAGTCATATTGGTGAGACTCTATTGTAGCAGGCTTTCTTGGACTACCATGATGTGGAGACTTACTATGTTCAGCCTTAGCTTAGGCTTGTTTCTAGATAACTTTCTTTTTACTTAAATTAACCCATTTCTATTCATCTATGTGCTGACCTGAGAACTGTTTACCTCATCTATCTACTGTCCATCTTGCCTTCCTGTTTCCTCTGCCTGGCTGGCCCCAGGC
Source organism: Cricetiscus sungorus (assembly GCA_030556225.1). Taxonomy (NCBI): domain Eukaryota; kingdom Metazoa; phylum Chordata; class Mammalia; order Rodentia; family Cricetidae; genus Cricetiscus; species Cricetiscus sungorus. The sequence continues at coordinate 60,613,421 of JANBXA010000726.1, read as the reverse complement.
TAGCTGGATGGCTCCCCTTTTCTCTCTGCCCACCAGCCCTGCCTATCCCTTCTTTGTCTACCTATTGGCCATTCAGCTTTTTATTAGACAAATCAGATAAGGTAACACAGCAACACATCCTTACGTAGCTAAACAAATATTTTATTTCACAATAGTCTATGGGTGCAGCTTCTGACATTCCTAGGAGACACTTTCTCCCAGAAAGTTGATCAGATCTGCTGGCTCTTAACAATCTTTCTGCCTCTTCTTCTGCAATGTTTCTTAAATCTTTGGTGCAGGAGTTGTAGTGCAGACATATCCATTGGGACTGTACTCCACAACTCTGCATTTTGATTGGTTATGGTTTTCTATAATGGTCTCTGTCTGTTGTAAAGAGGTGTATCCCTGATGAAGGGTAATGACTACATGTATCTGTGAGTGTAGACAAATATTGAGAATGCAGATAAAGATTATACTGGTTTAGTAAAGTGGTGGTTATACATTGTCTTCCAAGATCCATGACTTTATTAGCCCTGGGTAGTTAGCTAGGTTTCCGGGAGCAGGCATGGTTTCCCTCTCATTGAGTGTGTCTTAAGGCCAATGAAAGATCTGTTGGTTACCACCAAAGTTTGCATGCCACTACCCTTACAGTTATTGTGCCTTGCTGGTCATTGTAGTTCATATGCATCATAGCTAGGTAGGGCTATTGGTTGCTTCCTTCTTCCGGAAGCTTGCAGAATGCCCTCTGATACTCTGAAAGTTATTCCCCAGGGAGGAGGTTTTCAAGTCAGTTCCAGCTTGGGGTCTGTAGGCCCTGTGTCTGATTTGAATGGTATCTACAGAAATAGGAACTCATCTTTCACCTATGGCAGGCAACCAGGGGCAATAACAATAGCCTGTAACATTTTGAGAGTCACTTGGACAATGTTGAATGACTATAACTCAAAAGAAGATTTCTTGTGCCTGGTGTTGGGGTTTTAGTTAGATGATTTTTAGTTCTTGGAGGGAGCATTGCCATGATAGATGAGAAATTTTCATTTAAGTTATATGTGTGTATTTATGCAGAGACTTGTATGCATTACAGTAGATTTTGGTAGATAGTTATGACATTCATACTGGTATCTTACCACCTCTCGCCTCCTTCTACATTTATAATCCCTTCCCCTTTCTAATTGTACCATGCTTTAATTTTTTGATAGAACTCAACATAAACTCTATTTAGTCTATTTTTGTTTTGTTTTGTTTTGGTTTGGTTTCGTTTAGTGACTGTTTCTGAATCATCAGCACTGCACTTCTTACTGATATATTTAGAGCCTGTGACTTCATGGTTTAGTTTTGGTAGGCAATATGTGTCCAGAATTTTATCAATCCTTAATTTTATAAAATATTGGAATATAGTCTTAATAAGTACTGATCTTTTGTATTCATGTACAAATGTTTCTTTTTCATCATTATTTTTATTTATGATTGTTACATTTTTTCACAGAATACTTTGTTTCATTGATCTATTGTATATGTTTAGTCTCTATTTTATTTTTAAAAATCTTCATTGATAATTTATAATCCTGGAGTTATATTAGATAGTAAATAATCATTGATAATTTCAAAGTCAGATAAGTTATTAAAGCATTTGTAACTAAGTATAAATTTATGTTTAGGTACTTTGGTTTCCTTATTTTGAAGATAATATAGTTAAGCTAAATATATTTGTGCATGGCACACAGTTCACAATAACTTGCCTTCTCATATTTTTGTAGAAATTAAAACCACTAGGAGTAAAAAATTCTAATCAATATATGCAAATGAACTATTAGGATTAATAAAGGTAAAGACAACAAAACTCTATATACAAAGTTCATAAGGAAAATATGTATTTTGGTAAGGAAATGGAGCCATTATGGGGTTATCAAGAAACCTGGCACTAGGGAAATTCCCAGAAGGATGACACCAGCTTACTCTAAGCAATAGTGGAACTGGTCTTCCCCTGTAATCAGATTGATGACTACCTTAATTGTCATCATAGAATATTCATCTAGTATATAATGGAGGCATATGTAGGGATCCACAGCTAAGCACTAGGCCAAGCTCCTGGAGCTCAGTCGAAGAGAGGGAGGGGCAATATAATATGACCAAAGGGCTCAAGACCATGATGGGGAAACCCACAGAAATAGCTGCCCTGAACTGGGAGCTCACTGACTCTAAACTGACAGCTGGGGAACCTACATGGGACTGAACAAGTCCCACTAAATGTGGGTGACAGTTGTATGGCTTGGGCAGTTTGTGAGGTCACTGTCAGTGGGACTAGTGCATAAACTAGCTTTTTGGAGCCAATTTCCTACGGAGGGATACCTAGTTCAGCCTTGAAATGGTGGAAGGGGCCTTGGTCCTGCTTCAGTGTGATGTGGCAGACTTTGTTGACTCTCCATGGGAGGCCTCACCCTCTATGAGGAGTAGATGGGGGTGGGGTAGGGGCAAGGCGGAGTAGGATAGGGAGGAGGAAATGGGATTGGTATGTAAAAATAACAAAAGGTTGTTTTTTAAAAAACATGTTTTTATTAAAGAAAAGGTGTGAATTTTGCATTAATACTTAGTAAGAGAGGAAAATTAGGCGAAACTAAAGGAATATAGAAAGTTATAAAAGGCTTACAGAAAGGGAATTTCATGTGTTATGAATCCAATAATGTATTAATGTAAATGTAGACTTTAATTTGGTTTTCTTGGATTGTTTGTCTGCTTGTTAAAGTTATTGTAAAAGGTTTTTGTTCACTTAAAAATACCTGCCTAGGAAACTAAATTTTTGTGTTTTATCAAAATAATCTCCTGTACTTTATAACCTTTATTATAAAGAAAACTAGATTTCTTTTTTCAGTTCAATTTAATTTATTATATTCACAACTATGATGACTTTTTTCTGATATGGTTGTAATAAAATGGTATTTTAATGTTTATCAAGAATAAGTACTGAATTTGAGGATTGAACTGGGTGTGGGAAGGGGAATCACTGTTGAGTCCCTTCTAAAATCTCAGCTACCATTCTTTATTTCTCAAGGGTTTTCACTCATCACTTCAGGAGAAGGAAAACCTCATTAATCCCCCCCCAAACTGGTAGGGAATGGACACGTGAAACAGCACAGTGGAACCCAGATTTCTTACTTTTAAGTGAGATAAGGTTTTTAAAATTTTGTTTTGTTGTTATTTGACAATGTTGCTTTTCTAAAATGAAACCTTAAGTGAATTTTTTGATCTGAGATTTATCAGTGGGCCCTGAAAAAAATCTTGGATTGGTTCTTTTCACCTTGTGAAAAGACAAGTACCAAAACAATTCACTTTATTACATAAGCTCAATTGCATCAAAAGCATTGCCAAATTAAAAAAAACAAACAAACAAAACCTAGCCTATTCTCCCTTGTCCCCTCAGCCTAAACCTGCCTCTGTTCCCATCCTTCAGGTCCAGTCTCCTATGATTTTAGTAGGAAGGTACCCACCTGTGTCTTACAGAGCCAGTGGGAGACAAGAGATAATAATTCTCAGACACCCAAAATTTTATCCATTGTTTTTTTCATTTCTATGTGACCCAAACCCAGATGCTCCCCCTCATGACAGAGATTATGCAGATACATAAACCAGAGACACAGACAAAAGAATACCTTGAAAATGAACTCAGAAGCATGCTGTATCAGGAAACTTTAATGTCAGAACATGGTCCAAGAATGGAATCCTGTGAGGAAATTTCTGAGTGTTTGTATGAAAACTCAAAAAAAAAAAAAAGACAGGAGCCTTGTGACCTCAATTTCTTCAAAAAGCTGGAATTATTCTCAGATTATGTTTTCTTGCCTCTCCCAGGTATAGCAGATAGAAGCAAGTTTACTGCAGATTATATATCACAACTGACTATTGTTACCTGTTTATATGCCTCTATGGAAAAACATGTTTTTGCCACATGTGGCTTACCTTTGTGATTGTATACTTTGCTCATGTTACTCCTTTTAACCCTCAGAGTGTAAATTGTCTGATGCTCTGAATAAAGTTGGCTATTGCATGAGACTTTAGTCCATCTCATTTATCAGCTCCATTGTCCCAGGTCCCACCACCTCTCAAGCTGTAAACATTTAAAGTCAGAATAACCTGCATTACAGTTAGAATCAAATTTAAGTTACTGTTCCTTTTGTATTTTCTTATCCAGCTGCTCCCTTATCAGACCTCATCTTTTTGGATTTTATTTTCGTTTGTTTTCTCCATTTGTCTACATGCTCATCTGAGAAGACTCAACTTCTTCCAGCTTTGAACAATAACTTCTTTTAGAAACTGAAAATTAGTTACAAGAGAAAAGTTTCCCAGCAAACTGAACTTTAAAAAAGCTTCATATATATATACAATAAAATGTTCATAGACATTTGTCAATACTATGGTGTATGATACACCTAGTACAATGCTGTCACTTGTAATCTCAGTTACTACTTTAAGTATTGTATGGCACAGAAAGAAAAATTAAAGTTCATTGTATAGTTAAATATCATCAAGTATTTTTCTCTTCAAAACAGACCCTTGACATGTGACATCTAGCCTAAACTGGCCTGAAATTTTAAATCCTCCTGCCTCTGCCTAATGCTAAGATGAGAGACATTTGCCCCTATGCTTAGCTTTTATCAACATATCTTTTTTTATATTGAGAGGGGTTTTTTGAGATAGAGTCTTGCTATGTAACCACTAAGCCAGACTGGAACTCACTATATATACCATGCTGGCACTGGATTTGCAGTGATTCTTCTGTTCCTGATGCCAAAGTACTGGGATTAAAGGCACATGCCACAAATCCTGGCTTTTAAGCATTTTGTTACCTACCAAAATTTTATTTCACTCTGTTTTGTATCTGAAAATATTTGTGATCAACTATCACCCAGACTGTTTTATGACTACATTGCTTGCATACTTATGAGATCATACCACTGGACCAAGTAAGTATTCTTGAAACTCTGATGGGTAAATTGGCAAGTTCATGAAATTGCTAGCCTTAGATCAAGCAAACAAAAGAATTAATTACATAGGACTGATTGAATTGATGAATGATGCTTACAGCTTTGTTTGAAACATTGGTGGCTACACAATGAGCTCTTTTCTGGATATAAAGGAACTTTTCTCATTTTCCCTTAAGTATCTATGCTTATACCAGCTTAGTAGCTTATACTTTTGCAAATATCAATGAAATATTTATCTTTCTTCTGCACTCAGCCCTTCCAAATTTTAGAAACTCATACTGAATACTCTTATTTGCATTGCAATATAACTATTTGCAAAAGTTCAATAAGACTCTATCCTCCTTATAACATGTTATAGGTGAAAATGTAATACAACCAATGCTTTTATTGGAATGTCAGATTTAAAAAATTAAACATTATTTTGGATTCAATGCTTACCAACTGCTCTTAGGGAAAGAGCCTTGCTTTGCCTTTGTACAGAAAAATAAGGAGGATCAAATTAACTGGAAGGACCAAAAACTATACAATATCTGGAGACCTTGGGAAGAGAGTCACTCAAATCAAAGCTTTTGCTAATGAAGTCCATTAGTGAATGCTTGGCTTGGAGCTCTAACCTTGAGAGGCTTTTAAAATTCTTGTCTGATGTTGCTTATAAAAATTTCCAGGAAAGTAAACTGAAAATGCTTCTAGGGCCTATTGCCATTCTTTCTGTGTGCATATATATATATATATATATATATATGTCAAATCTAGTATGATCAAACTTACTTTTTAAACAAGAATGTTTTGGTCATCTCTGATCAAAAGAGCAGGGTAATTCTAGTAAAAATTTTGTGTCTCGTTGGATAACTACAGCACCTCCCATGAGTTCTCAATTCTGCTTTCCTCTAATTTCTGATTGCATCTCTACAAACCAATATTTTCATTTCCTCCATCTCCTGACTTGGCATTAGCCAACTTCTTTACCCAAACCCTGCAAGCCAAAATTGAACAACTTAATATAAACTACATAGAAATCCTACAATAGACCAGAAAGCAGTAAACTTTGTACCTGCTGTCTCATATTGTAGGAAGGGTACCAAATACATTCAAGCTATAATTTGGGAAATCAGCCCATTGGTACAGCCTGCTTTACTATATCATCTAAATATCCCTCTGATGGGAGATGTCATTCTGGAAATATGCTTCTCCTATTGGGCTCTGGGATCAGGCTGGCGGGAAAGTGCTCATAACATCCCTCTGGCTGACTGCTAGAATAAAATGTGGGTTTACATTATTAATCTTGTTTTAAGATAATTTTAGGTGCTCCATTCCTTAAATACCCGACTTCTTCTCCCACTACTTCTCATGTGATTTTCATTGTGATACTAGGGAGTGAACCAAGGGCTCACACTTTCCAGACAAGTGCTCCTCCACTGAGCTATATCTGGAGATTCCAGCTAGTACTCTTTACTATTAAGTGTCAACGTGAGGTGTTCTTCAGTTAAACAAGGCTACACATGTTTCTACACATAAGAAATGGACTTATATTGAACAACAACAAGAGAGACTAACAAAGATTCTCTGTTTAATTAAACATAAGTCATGCTTCTCTAAGAATGGTCAGACCTATATTTGGACATACCTTTCAAGAGCCAAGTTTAAACTAGATTCTGCTTAGTGTGTTTATCTCTTATGTACACACATATTACTACCTGGTCCTAGAATCTAGGACCTAGATGATGCATTACTACTTTTTTTTTAGTACATGGAATTGAGTGCTATCTGTTTCCCTTATACAAAATTATCATGAAACACCTCATAAAATCACAAGACACCTACATTAACTGATGTCAGATTTTTTCATTTCATTTGCTATTATAGTTTGTGTAGTGTGTGTGTGTGTGTGTGTGTGTGTGTGTGTGTGTGTGTGTGTGTGTGTTTCTCTGATGCTTTATTCTGGTATTGAATTCAGGTCATTAAATTTGAGCAGCATGCACTTTTACCCATTTAGCCATTTCAACACATACAAATGTGCACACGCACACACACTCATACAAACACACACACACACACACACACACACACACACACACAGAGAGAGAGAGAGAGAGAGAGAGAGAGAGAGAGAGAGAGAGAGAGAGAGAGACAGAGAGAGAGACAGAGAGAGTAGGAATAGTATTTTTCTTAACAAGGAGAAGAGCAAATTTTTTTGAGCAAATTCTTACAACAGAGAACAACCTAATAACTGTGCCTCTACTAATCAAAATACAAAGGCCTGCAATCTACTGTCAAAAGTCAAAACAATCAAAATATCAGACAATAAACAAGGAGATTTAAACCAGAAGGCTTCAGGTTTTCATTAATGTCCTTCTCCAAGAAGAACACTGTTCAAGAGTGGTTTATGTGTACTCTGTGATGAGACTACTGGTCAGCAATCAGTAAGATAATGGGAATGATTTGCTTAGTCATTGTCAAAGATACTACTTTCTGCCACAGCTGGGAACAAATTCAGAGACCCACAGTCAGACAGCATGCAGACAGAGAGAGATCTTAGAGCACTCTTCCCTAAATGGAATATGTCTATCAAATTCCTCCCCTCAGGGTTCAGAAAACCCGCAAGAGAGGAGGCAGAGTCTAAGAGTCAGATGAATGGAGGACACCAAGAAAACAAAGCCCTCGAAATCAACTGAGTAAAGCTCATATGAACTCAGAGACTGGAGTACGGTGCACAGGGCCTGTTTGAGTCTGCGCCAGGCCTTCTGTGTATAAAGTATGGCCTCCAGTTTAGTGTTTTTATGGGAATACTGAATGTATGAATAAGAGTACTTTAAGAAATAAGACACTGAGTTCATTAGAAAATTTGCAGCTGAAGATTTTAATCAGTAAGTCCTACCTATTTTCCTGATGCCAATAGGAACTGGAGTTCACCATTTGATGAATTGAAAATGGAGGGGGAAAGACTGGATTTAACTAGACTCCTGTCCTCCTCATCCTCTTCCTCCTCCTCCTCCTCCTCCTCCTCCTCCTCCTCCTCCTCCTCCTCCTCTTCCTCTTCTACTGACTTTCTGGGAGCACAAAGTTTCTCTTTGTTGAGAAACTTACAACTGAAATGTAGAGAAGATTTGGAAAAGAGAGGAGTATTATTCCATGACCCAGCACTGTTCTCTTCCCTTTCGGTGGTGAATTTCCCAGTCTTCCTTACCAAGGAGGAAAGTCTCACAAAGCTGGTATCAACCCACCATCTCTTTACTACTCCTCTACCAAGTGACATTCACATCCTTCATACCAAACCTGATATGAAAGATTTGTGGCCAACATCACAACTAGCTTTAAAATGGCAGTGAGATAGCAGTTCTATCCAAATTCATGATACACACCACAGTTACAATGGTACAACCCAGCAGCATTACCAAAGGAACATATGAAATTGCTTTTTCATCTGCTCCAGACTTTAGACTATGGGACACCTCATGAAGAAGTTGCCTTAAGTAAAGTCAGACTGATATGACTTATTACTGAAATGTCAAGCATCAGTGATGACATAGCCTTTCACAAATCCTGCTAAGGACATGACCTCATAAGCAATGCCCTAGACTGTGTACATCCTGAAGAGCTGAAGCCATTAAACAACTAGGAATCATGGCCAGAACCTCAGAAGAAGAGAATGCAGAAATCACACCTTCCAAAACATTATTTCTTAGGTTTTTGTCTTCTTTGCTTCACTAAATCTAAATTAAGATCCAGATCTGCCACAGACTTCAGAATCAAGTCTGTGTAGCAGCATTTGTCACCATAGTAAAAGACAGAATTTACCTCACTGTAAGTTTTGTAACATGGACCACTAGTACTTTCTGTGGTTGGAATTTTGTGGAAGGTGTTTAATTAGACAATTTTAAAACAAAACAGAAAAACACTTTATAAGGAAAAAAGAATACCAAGAATGCATCAGGCAACACAGGAATAGGGGATGTCACATGAATAAGTTATGTTCAGAGGTGTGAGGTTAATACCTAACAGGGGATACTCTAAGAGTGTGATCTGACATCCAAATTCAGGCAATCATAATTAATAACAGGCACCCCAACTATAACTACTGCTGTCCCATTCTTCACATCTACAAAAGCAAACGGGACAAAATGAAGTCAGGAGTCGGGATTGAACAACGTCCTGAGCTGTTGAGCTGCCCCTACACTGCAACTAAGAGCCTCCTTGTCCAAATTCCAGGGTTCTTGCTCAGCCATCCAAGTTTCCAGACCCATAATCAGTTTTGAGTGTCAGTGTCCAGACCCATAATGGCTTAATCTGCCCAGTGGCCTGTTGCTATGGCAATTCTGCAAGAGCTTTATTCGGTAAATGAAATGGAAGGCAGCAGGAAACTTGGGCGGGGGGCTTAGGCACATAGGAAAGGGGGTCCAATTATAATTTGAATGTCTTAATTGCACTAATTGATACACGTGGGATTTAAAACGCACAAACACAGACCAGAGCAACAGGAGACATGTTTGGGACCAGCAAGTTGAAAAGGGTCCCTTTCATTGGAGAAAACGCCACAGAGTAATGGGGTAGGTGAGGGAGGTGCCAAGAAATTAGGGCTCAGGGTGAACTGTGTGACTGACTGCTCCTGTCTGTCCCCATGAATGTCCTTTGGCACTGCAGACTCCAGTCACTGCTTGGGACCTGCTGAGAGGGAGGCATTCAGAACGGTTCCCCTGAGAACAGAAGACGCTGGTGACCTTTCCTTGCTTGAGGGCCCGGGACACAGGCCATGGAGATGACACACGGGCCCACAGCTCAGCTGCTTGGAGCCCAGGTTGCAAACGGTTTTCACTGGCTGTGACACTCACATCTCTGCAGCAAGGACCTAGCTTGTTTGTCTCCTTTCCGCCAATATTTTGGACTCTTTAATCAGCTTAGGTGTCTAATGGCTCAGTCATGGCTTAATTGGCCCTCAACTCTGGTTGCTATGGTGATGCAGACAGGAGCTCTCCTCACTAAGTTAAAATAGAAGAGAACAGAGGTGGGAGGGGGGGCACAGAAAACGAAACAGGCCAAGATTGAAGATGAGAACACGTTAATTACACTAATTGACAGCCTTTGGTGATTGAAAGCTCATAAGCACAGGCCACAGGGCCAGGGAAAGGGGGCCTGGAGGCTTACCTGGACACAAAAGCACCCAGCAAAGAGGGAATGGAACCATGAGACACTTCCAAGAAGAAATCCAGAGGATGACAGAGGCTCTGTGTATGTGCTGGGGATCTTTGGATTGAGTTTTAGAAAGACACGGGCACGGGACAGGGCCAAGACCCTCAGCCGAGGGCTCCATGACTCCTCAGTTGTCAATCCTGCTATGCCCTGGGAAACTGAGGCTCAGGAGTGAAGAGACCGGAGTTCAATGCATGGTGCCAAAGAAGCAGAACCACATGGACTCCTGACTTCCCGACCACCTAGAACTCTGGCTCCCATCAAGCCTGCACTTGAGGCCAGCATGGTCTTGCCCCTCATTTCACAGAATCATGAAGCCCCAAAGGGAGAGGCCTGCCAACAGCCAGAGCCCTCCATGGCAGAACACTGCTTTCCTTACAATTAATGCAGACACACACAGTGGCACATGGCCAAGGGTGACCGTGGGAGCACGGAAGGACGGCTGGATTTTATAGACAGTCTGCGCGACTTGAAAGGCAGGATGAGACGTTTCCCAAGACTCTGCATTCTACAAGGAGATAATGGTCAGTTTAGAGGGAGGTGAGAAGCAAAGGAAAGGGAGGGAAAACGTCCCCCTGCCGACTCCTGGGAGTTCCTGTGAACTGGCTCCTTCCTAAGCAGTGTCTGGAAATGATTTTCAGAGTTTCCCTGGGAAACCTTGCCTGAGGACCTGTGGTGCTGATTTCCAGGGTTCTGATGCCCTTTCGGCAGTGTGCTTTGGGGCCATGGAATATTCCACAGTGAGGGGATCACATCCCCAACACTGAACCCCAGGCTACTAGCAAAGCTGGAAGTGGACGCAGGGTGTCATGATGGGAGCATCTGGGCTGTGCGTACCAGGTGCACAGCTGCACTTAGAGCACTTTCCACATGTCCACCCTTCTCAAGCCATGTTCCTTGGAAACATGCTCTCACCTAGGTGTCAGCGGGCATGACAGGATCTGTGCGCTTTCCTCGGGACCATGGTTCCCTGTTGCCAACCAGAGGCAAAGGTTGTGTGACTCTAACCAGGATGCTTTTATTATCTTGTGGGGTGTGTGTGTGTGTGTGTGTGTGTGTGTGTGTCATAAGTGTGCATTCTATCTAATTAGCTAAGAGAGCACAGATTTCCTTCCAGCATTTTCTTTGGTCCACTATCATCTAGTCATGCATACTCTGAACACCCATATTCCTGACACCCATTTTCCCAGCTCTGCCTTTTGCCCAGTATTCCTGCATTTCACTTTAATATTTCATGTCATCTACTGTCCTCCCCGCCCTTCCATCAAAGCCTATTTTAATGTTAGTTTTGAGACAGGGACTCATGTAGTCCTCCAGAATTCACTTCATAGCCAGGGATGGCTTTGAAGTCCTGATCCTCTGTTCTGGAATTACAGGATGAGCCACCACACTCCGATCCAGGCGGCTCTGAAAGGGTACTGGGAATGAATGGTGACTGTGCTCCTGAGAAGCATAGAAAAAAATGAGTAAAGACCTGTAGTGAGAAATTAGAGGGACTCTGTAACACACCAGCTGGTGTGTAGAAACGGCAGGGAAGATTACAGGGTTCCTTTAATACTGATCTTTGGATGTTTGGAGTTGCTGGGCTCTTGGGTGCTGGGTCAGCGTGGGGAGACTTTCTGAGTGAACCAAGGAAGTGTTGTAAGGAAAGAGGAGGCTTGCCTCAGGAAGCCTCCAGCAGGCCAGGCCCAGCTATGTGAAGCTGTGAGATGGTGAAGCAGAGTCCGCAGGATATCTGGAGGAGGTTTGGGGCTGGGGAGAGAATGGAAAACAAAAAGGGAAGTGAAGGCAGAGGGGAAGGTGGGAGAAAAAAGGAGGGGTAGCGAAGACAGACCAAGAGAGGAAGTGAGAAAAAGCCAAGGAAGCAGTTGAGGAGCAGCACTAAGAGCTGAGGGGAGACAGGACAGATGAGCAGACAAACTTTGTCCGCCACTACATTTGGTTTAAGAAAAGCCAGACAGGATCTTGAGACACAGCTCAGTTGGTAAAGTGCTTACTGCACAGGACTGAGAGCCTGAAGCCAATCTCCAGCATACCGATGAAAGTGGGGCCTGCTGAATGCATCTTTGACCTCTGCACTGGAGGAGCAGGGCCAAGAGGTCCCTGGGACTTGCTGTCCTGCTGTCCAGCTCAACTGGAAAGTTCCAGCTTCAATGAGAGACCCAGTGTCAAACTATAATGGGGAAAGTAACTGAGGAGGACTCCAGAGGACACACACACACACACACACACACACACACACACACACACACACACACACACACACACACACACGGGGGGGAGGGGGGATGGGCAGGGGGATGCATGCTACACACTCACAAACATAGAGAGAGAGGATGTGGTGGGCACATACAGTACTGCCTACCATGTGAAATGCTACAGCTGATGTACAGCAAGCACACACATGTGGTCTCACACAGCCGCAGAGAGGAACTCTCAGGGGAATACTTAAGGTACCATCTGAGGCAGGAGGATGACACCGTGTGTGTGTGTGTGTGTGTGTGTGTGTGTGTGTGTGTGTGTGTGTGTGTGTGTGTGTGTCGTGCGTACATGTGTGCGTGCGTGCGTGTGTGTGTTTGCCTGGTATTGGCCTAGAGCTGCCCTCCTCTTGTCCCCTTGAGCCCAGGTGAGTAGCCTTCATCTTCACTACCTGCAAAGAACTACATGGTTGCACTCTGTCCTGTGGGAGGAACTTCCGTGGCCAGTGTCAGGGACATAGTCTACCCTCTAATTTACATGGGGGAAGTTGTTGACAGGGTCAGTGCTGGCCGGTCAGCACGCGTATTTTCATGTGGGCACATGAGGGATGGCTCGATAGTCCTTTAAGTTGCAAACTCAAAACGTCTCAATCAGGCCTCTGTGTTCCAGCATGAGGTCTGTGGCAGTCGTTTTCCAGAAGGCCTTCAGCTGTCCATCACACAGCGCTTGGGGACATTGCCTCCTCCTAGAACCCTAGTGTGGTACACTCCGTGCTTCTATGAAGGACAGTCCCTGACGCAGGTTTTACTTTTGTTTCCTGACTGGCCCCTAGGAATTAATTCATGGAGGAACCTGTCCCAGACATGCACAGGTGTGTACTCAGTCAGCTGCAAGAATGAGGCCATGGAAGGTCCTTGTTCTGCAGTGTCCAAAGGCTCATGAGCTGACAAGGGGAGAGGCCTGGCGAAAGAACACAAGCCCCTCCTCTGTCACCTAGAGGAACTGCAAGTCCATTTTAGATCTCTACCTCTATCAGGAAATTGCAATTGAAAGCAGCATCTGCTGTGGGGTCACAGGGTGTGTGCGCACATCATTACTGAGAGGCTGAGTGTGGGAGTAGGGCTCGTGACCCTGGCCTGTCTCTGTAGAAATCACGGATCTGTTTGTTAGGGGAAACTCTCGCTGCATCCTGCAATAGAGGCCAGTGATAGTGCACAATGGAGAAAGCCAGGAAAAGCAATTTTATGAGGTTCACAGACACAGCTATAAAAGATTGCTGTTGGAGAGGCATCTGCACATGCACAGAGACAATGGGCAACGTGTCCCTGGGGGTGAACAAAACTTTATCAGCTCTCTTACAATTAATCTCCTTGAGTGTGAGAGAGAACTGGCACTCATCTGTTCTAGAGGGTCTTTCCAATTTTACTGTCTGCTCCCCAAAACAGTTTTTGTCCTGGAACACTTTCTGCTCTGCAGTGGGAAACATGTTTTTTGTGTTTATTAGTTGCTTGGTTTTATTGTTTTGGCTATTGTTTTGACACAGAGTCCTTTATTAACCAGGATGACCTCAAACATCTTATCTTCCTTCCTCCATGTCTCAGTTATTTGTATAACTAGTATGCGCTGGAACTCCTAGCTGGGAATATTGTTTCCAAATGCCCCATTGTCTTTTACATTTTCTTGGCTTGTCATATATTGATTATACACAGTGATGGTTTCATAGTGTCATTTTCATTCAAACATATTGCATTTTGACTATATTTTCCCTATACTCTCTTCTTACTTTTCCATACTCCAGTTTGACTTCAGCTTTCATGTCACATGATATGGTATACTGTATATAAAATATAGGATATCTGTATTAGCTAGGGTTTGTACTGCCGTGATAAAACACCGTGACCAAAAGTAACTTGGGGAAAAATGGTTGATTTCACCTTCTTTACTGAGGAAAGCCAGGTCAGGAACTTAGAGGCAGACCTTGTTGTAGAGGCCATGGAGGAATGCTGATTACTGACATGCTTATGATTTTCCCAGACCACTTTCTTATAGAACCCAGGACTACCAACCATGAGTGGTAGCATCCATGACGGGCTGGGCCCATTGATCAGTAATTTAAAAAATGTCCTAAGGGCTTGCCTACAGCCTATTCTTATGGAGACATTTATTTTCTCTGCTGAGACATCCTCTCAAATGACTCTAGCTTGTGTCAAGTTGACATAAAAAGTAGCCAGAACAATGACCAAATGACAGGAACCATGTAGTATAAAAAGTGCATTGTGCCCTTTTGAGTTTGGCTTATGTTAATTAATATGGTGCTGTGCAGTTACATTCATTTTCTACAAATGGCATAATTTGATTCTTTTTTATAGCTGAAGAAATCTCCATTCTCTCTCTCCCCCCCCTCCACACACACGCACGCGCGCACACACACACACACACACATTTATGATCTATCCCTAACTATGGGGTGAGTTAAAGGTGAGAGATTATCTCCTAATCAACCGCTTAATGATTCAAGGAGCTGGAATTGCAGTTCAGGGCTCCTGACAACCATATAGTGCTTACCTTGTATGGCTGATGGGAATGATTGAGCAAGCCCATTTCTTTCCTGTAAGTAAATTTTCTAGACAGAGAAAAAGAGTTTGACATATATCCTCCATTGCTCTCCCCCTCCGTCTCTCCCTCAACTCACCTTCCCCATCCCTCATGTTCCCATCCCTCATCCCCTCCATTCTAAACCCTCTCAGTTTACCCAGGAGATCTTAACTATTTCGCCTTCCTGGGGCCCTCCATGTGTGTTCGCCTTATGCCCCCCTTTTTTACCTAGCCTCTCTGGGGTTGTGGATTATAGCATGATTGTCCTTTGTTTTATGTCTAATACCCACTTATGAGTGAAGACATCCCATGTTTATCTTTCTAGTTCCATCCATTTGCTTGCAAATTTCAAGATTTACTTACTGCAGAGTAATACTCCATTATGGGGTTATGGTGAAACCTGGTCCTAGGGAAATTCTCAGGAATCCACAAGAATGACCTCACCTAAGATTCCTAGCAATAGTGGAAATGGAGCCTGAATGGGCTTTCCCTTTTAATCAGATTGGTGACTACCCTAATTGTCATCATAGAACCTACATCCAGTAACTGAAGGAAGCAGATGCAGTGACCCACAGCCAGTTGAAGAGAGGGAGGAGGGATCATATGAACAAGGAGGGTAGAGCACGACAGAGAAAACCAGAGACAGCTGACCCAAGCTAGTGCGAGCTCACAGACTATGGACTGACATCTGGGGGACCTACATGAGACCAAACTATACCCTCTGTATGCAGGTAACAGTTAAGTGGCTTGATCTGTTGAAGGGGGCTGGCAGTGGCACCAGGACATATCCCATTACCTTGTTCAGCCTTGATACAGTGGGGAGAGGCTTGGTTCTACCTCAAGTTGGTATGCCCAAATTTGTTGACTCCCAAAGGGAAGCCTTACCCCCTCTGAGAAGTGGATGGAGGGTAGGAAGGAGGGTAGGTGGGGTGGGATAAGGAGAGGGAGGGGGAACTGTGGTTGGTGTGTAAAATGAAAAAAAAATTAAATAAAAAGAACCAATGGATCAATAGGGAAATAATGATAAATATTGAAAAAAGTGAACATTGATATAAAATTTACCAAATCTTCTGGAAATTTTGAAAGCAATATTAACAGGTCAGGTTTTTAATGTAAATACTTCCATTAAAAGAAGTTCCTTAGAGTTGGACTAAAACTCAGATGGTAATGACCTTGTTTGGCATGCATAAAAACCTGGGTTTAGTTCCCAGCACTGATTAAACCATACATGGTAGTACAATTTCTGTAATCCTAGCTATTGGGAGGTGGAGGCAGGAGCATCATAAGTTCAGAGTCATCTTTGGCTATATGATGAATTCAAGATTAGCCCAGGGCAGGTAGTGGTAGTTCATGACTTTAATTTCAGCACTTGAGAAGCAGAGGCAGAAAGATCTCGGAGTTCAAGAATGCTCTACAGAGTGAGTTCCAAGACAGCCAGGGCTACAGAGAAACCCTGTCTCAAAAAACAAAACAAAACAAAACAAATAAAAAAATATTAGTCTGGAATACATGAGACCGTCTCGAGAAATTTTTTTAAACCAACAACTCAATTTTATACTGCATGGAACTATTAATAGAATAATGTACTTATTTAAAATTCAGTAAACAGAATGCAATAAAATGATATAGTGACAGATAAAATGAACAACAACAGGAAGATTAAACTAAGGGTGGGCTCTTCAAAAGTATCCACAAAATTTAAGAAGCTGTATTAACTAATAAGAAAGATGAAAGAAGACATAAATATTTAAAATTATAAATGAAAGAGATTTCTAACCAATTTAGTGAAAACAAAAAAGATTATGAGGTAGTAACATGTGGTGGCTAATCTTGATTGCTAACTTGACTACATCTACAATCAGCTGAAAACCCTAACCCTGGACATGCTAATGAGGAATTTTTCTTAATTGCACCATTTGGGGTGGTAAAACCCACACTTAATCTGGGCCATATCTTCTGATGGCAGTCTATATAAAAGTACATGGAAAAAGGAAGCCTTTGCCTTTGTCTGCTTGCCATCACGCTCACTGGAAAGTTCATCTATCCTGTTGCTATGGTATCCCTTTACTGGAATTAGAACCTACTTATTAAAGATTGCAATGTAGACTGAAGCCTAGCAGCTCTCTAGATATTCCCTGGGAAATCACCAGATTGAAACTACTGAAACATCCAGTCTTGTGGAATGAACAACTCCTGGATTCTTAGCGTTTCCACCAATGTTGGACTACCTGGATCACAGCGTGTAAGCCATTCTAAATCGTGTGTGTGTGTGTGTGTGTGTGTGTGTGTGTGTGTGTGTGTGTGTGTGTGTGTTCCATTTCTGTTCCTTTAGAGAACACTAATACAACACCTAGTAGAACACACCTTATATAATGAGCAAACAGACATTTGGGATAGAACTGTAAGTAGTAAGGACACTGTCTCAATAAGCAACAGTCTCTTAACAAAGGAAAGCCCAGAACTTGATGGCCTCACTAGTGAATTCTTAAAACAACAACAACACCCAAACACCTCTCTTCTCAAACTTTTTAAGAAATTCTTAAGTAGAACATGCTCCTGGTCTCATTTAATGAGGCCAGAGGTAACTTGATATTAAGACCAGACAAAATACTTAAACAGAAAGAAAACTTCAGGCCAATATCTTTTCTAATTAACATAATCTAGAATAACCTGGGGAGAGAACTCCAATGAGGCATCACCCAGATCATGTTGGCCCATGGATGTGTCTTTGCAAGATTATCTAATTATACTTGAAGTAGGAATGTTCTCCCACTGTGGTGGTACCATTCCCTAGGCAGGAGGCCTGAACTTTCTGAAAGTAGAGAAAGTGAGCTGAGTGTAAGCAAGCATGTATGGACTTGTTCTCCACCAGTTCCTGACTGGGGATGTGACTAGCTGCTTCAAGCTCTCACCTTTGCTTACTCTCGCTGATGGACTGTAACTTGAATTTATGAACCAAATAAATACCCTTTATCTTAAAAAGTTATAAGCAAAACATTAGCAAAGCTAGCTCACCAAGATATTAAAAGGCTTAGACACAATGCCTACATACAATTTATTCACGGAGTGCAAGAGTGATCCCCAGTATGAAATTTAGTCACTATTCCACCTTACTAAAATGAAGTGCAAACATAATTATCTCAAATTTTACAGAAAAATAATTTGATGGAATTCAGTAGACTTAGGGACTAAAATCCCTCAACAAACTAGGAACAGAAGAAAACCACCTCAACATAATGGAAAAAGAATATGCTCAATGATTAAATTCTTTTTTCCTTTTTTTCAATGATCAAATTCTGAAAGCTTTTTTTTCCCCTCAAAGTATGTTTGTTATTGGAAGCCTTAGCCAGAATAATTGAAAGAAAATGAACTCTGGAAAGGAAGAAAATAAAACTACCTGTGTTTGCAGATGACATACTTATTCATGTAGAATCATTTAAATATTCCACACCAAAAAGAAAAATCTGTTATCTCTAATAAATGAATTTAACAAAGGGACAAAATACAAAATCAACACACAAAAGCCAGTTACAATATATACGTGTGTGGAAATATCAATGAAATCCATTATTTTGCATAATATATGCTAATAAGTGATTATTGTAGAATAGACTGTCAGTTATATTTCTACTTATTAACAATGAATAAACCCAAAGAAACTAAGAAAAACAACTCTTTATGAATAACATCAAAAAATGAAATAGTAATAAATTGAATTATACTTTAAAAATCTATTTTTATTAACTCTTAGAGAATTTTATACAATGGATCTTGATCATATCCACTCCCAACTCCTCCTAGATCCACTCTCTCCTTTGCCCTCCATACTTACTGTCCTCTTTGTTTGTTTTCTAAAGGAGATTATCACACTGTAGATGTTTTTGTCCTCTGTCTCTTACTACTGTCCCATATTCCACAATGTTCCCTATACAGGTTTTGTTGTAAATGTATTAATTTTGGTGGGCACCCCATAGTGAGTTGATACCTCTATTTTGACCAGTTGTGACTTTCTGTAATGATCTTCATCTGCTTCAAAAAGAAGCTTCTTTGAAGAAGGTGATATAAGGATAAACATTTAGAATGCAGTTAGAGATTATACCGGTTTAGGAAACTGGCAGTTATAGGTCCTCCTTTAGGGTCCGTGACTTCACCAACTCCAAGTAGTTGACTAGCTTTACAGGGTCAAGCATGAATTCTCTTCTATCAAGTGGACCTTAAGACTAATCAAGTGGTTGCTTATTACCCCCAGGATACAAGTACTACTATTGCACCTTTAGAATATCTTTCCATGCTAGACATTATTTTGATATGTTGTGTTATAGCTGGATAAGACTATTGATTTTCTAAAATGGAAGTTTAAATAACTCCTTTTGAAATCGAGAGAGCTAGTCCTCAAGAAGGAGGCTTCTATGTCAGATCCAGGTTGATTTCCTTAAATCCTGTTTCTGAAGTATGTCTCCAATAACAGAGCCTTCCTTCCTTCCTTCCTTCCTTCCTTCCTTCCTTCCTTCCTTCCTTCCTTCCTTCCTTCCTTCCTCCTTCCTTTCTTCCTTCCTCCCTCCCTCCCTCCCTTCCTCCCTTCCTCCCTCCCTCCCTCCCTTCCTCCCTCCTTCCCTCTCACCCTCCTTGTCTTCCTTTTGTAAGGCACCAAGGACAATAGCAATAGCCTATAGAGACAGGGTTTCTAGCTCTAGCTGGCCTCAAGCTCTTTATGTTGCTAAAGATGATGTTGAACCCATAATCCTTTGGTCTCCTCTTCCTGAATGCTATGATTGTGTATGTGCACTTCTAGTCCCACTTTCTTTGTTGTAGAGGATGGAACATAGAGCTATATGCATGTTAAGCAAGCAATCTACCAACTCTGCTACATTCCCAGCTTTCTCCCCTGTCATGTTGTTCTTCTGAAATTCAACTTAACTTTTCTTCAGGTACTAGAGACTGAAAATAGAGCCTCATACATACTGGACCAGGAACCTACCACTGAGCTGTATACCCACTCCAATGAAAGACATGTATATTTAAAACTGAAAAAATGCTTTGAAAGAAATTTGAAGACATAAATAAACATTTCCCATTCCATTTTCATGAAGTATAAGAAGTAATATTGTTAAGAGGTCTATACCCCCCCCCCAAACATCCACAGTTTTCACGGATTCAATGCAATTCCTATCAAAATCCTTATGGCATTTTTCAAGACATAGATATATCTCTAATAAAATTCATACAGAATCTCAAATGACTAAAGCCGTTCAGAAGAACTTAAACATTGTAGACAGAAGTTTCTGTCCCAAATAAACACACAGAGGCTTATATTAATTATAATCTGTTTGACTGATAGCTCACACTTCTTATTGGCTATCTCTCTCTTAATTATTAACACATTTCTATTAATCTGTGTATCTCCACATGTTCTTGGCTTACCAGTGATGCCTAGGTCTTTTTGCTTCCTCGGCAGCTACATGGTGTCTCCTTGACTCTGCCTACTACCCTTCTCTATCCCTGTTTGGATTTCCTGCCTGGCTAAATCCTGCCTGTCCATTGGTCAAAACAGCTTTATAAGAGAAACATATATTTACAGCATACAGAAGGACATCTCCCATTAGGACATCTCAGACTTAAATGACTTGAGACGTATTACAAAGCCATATTAATCAAAATGGTATGAAATAGGGCAGAGAGCCCAGAAATAAATCATTGTCTATACATCAAATAAGTTTCAGCAGGGATGCCAAAAATACTTAAAGCCAGCAAGAAGGCTCAGCAGGTAAGGGTGGCTGGCAATCTGAGTTTGATCCTTGGAAACAATGTAAAGGTGGAAGGAGAGAACTGAACCCACAGAGTTGTCCTCTGGTACACATATACACCATGGCACATACACCCTTCCCATATCATGTTCATTCATTCATTTATATATTTAATATATTAACATAATATATTAAATATTATATATTTAATAATATCTAATACATATTAAAATCATGGAAAAACCATATATTCACATTCAAATGAATAAATATTGTTCCTTAACTTTGAAAATGCATTCTCAAAATGGGACACATTTCTTTGAAAACCCTACACTGTAATGAGCTGTGTATGTAAAATAAAATCCTATGCTAATACTTAAAAGACAAATAACCAATTAATAAAAGGACAGAATATCTGAATAGACACTTCCTCAAAGATAAACAAATGGCTGATAAATATGTGAGAAGCTGCTGCAAGCCTTTTACCATCAAGGACATGAAAATCAAAACCACAATGAGATACCACTTGACACCCAATGCAATGGTAATAAGACAAAAGAAAAAGAAAATGTGTTGTCATAGACATTGTGGAACTTGACCACATTCATTGCTGGTAAGACTCTTAAATCCTGTTGTTAAGAACAGTTAAGAACAGTTTGGCAGTTCTTCAAAAAAAAAAAGTTAAACATAAATGCACATGTCACCTAATAAGCCTATCCTAGATTTAGTTCCAACAAAGAATTTAAAATGTCTATACAAAAGCTTATAGGCAAATATTCATAAGAGATCTAAAGTGAGATTACTCCAAATGTTCATTAAATGAGGAAGGTCAGTACAATTCTAAACAGCAAATGAAAAGAATCAAAGAAAGAATTGACCAGTGGGAATGCATGAAATTTTTAAAATGTTCTACACATCAAGGAAATCATCACTAGAATGAAGAGAAAACCCACAGAATGAGTGAATAATTTACCTACTATACATCTAACAAAGCATTGTTTAAAATATCTGTGATATATACATAACTTCAAAAATTAAATACCAGGAGAGCCCATGCAGCCAATAAATGGGCTGATGAATTGAATACATGGTCCTTGAAGTCACTGATCACTTCTGGCCTTTACATTCTTTCTGGCCTCTGGAAGAGGGTTCCCACAATGATGCTGAGCCTTGGGAGAAATGGGTGTGATACAGATGTCCTATTTAGGGTTGAACATTCCACAGACTCTTATTTTTGTGGGACTCTGTGTTAATTGCCATTTACTGAAAATAGGAGCTTATTCGATGAGGTTTGAGAGTTGCATAATGAAAAGCCATTAGGAGTTGTTTTAATACTATGTCCATTTAACAGAATAATAGTAATATGGCCTATGACCTGTCTAGCCATAGGTTCTTGAATGAATAGTGGTGTCAGATACAGATTTCTTGTGGATCATGCCTTAAATCTAATCAAAAAGTGGACGATTACTTTTATAATATTCATACCACTTGCGTGGTTCACAACTGGGTCAGACAACTATATGAAATAAAAAAAAAAGAACTATGAGAGGAGAGAAAAAAAGGTCTAAGAGAAGAGAGAACGATAGAATGTAGTGGTACAAAGCAGAAGGAATGGCGACTTGGGAGGAGAAGAGGTACCAGCAGAAATGGGTAAAATGATACAAGAAAGGATAGTGAAAAGGCAAACAAAAATGTAGTATAATGACTTATTACTATGAATGAATGAAATGTATGAAAATTTCACACTGAAGAGTATTGCTTTGTATGACAACCAAAATTAACTTAAAAGCAAAGAATGAAGGTAAACAAGTAAAAGAAATAAAAAGATATATTCCACAGAATGAATGAATCTTGAAAACATTATACTATGTAAAATAAACCTGTCACAAAAGAACACTTGATCTAGTTATGTAAAATGTTTCCAATTGGAAAATTTACTAAGAATGTAGATTACAGTTTCCTTAAGTCTGGTTAGATTCAAGGAAGATAGAGGGAGCTATGATGGTCACCAAGCTCCACAAATATATTTAGTTTAATTGTACTCTTCGCATAGGTGAATTATATTTCTCCTTAGTTTTCTACAAAGGAGTTATATGGGATGCATAAAAGAAATTGTCCTTTACAGACCTTGTGAACACATGTCCCATGGAGGGATGCTCCCTTAACCTAGAGACAGGAGAGAAGTCCTAGTCCCTACTTCAAAT
The DNA here is from genome assembly GCA_030556225.1 of Cricetiscus sungorus. NCBI lineage: Eukaryota > Metazoa > Chordata > Mammalia > Rodentia > Cricetidae > Cricetiscus > Cricetiscus sungorus. The sequence continues at coordinate 60,590,540 of JANBXA010000726.1, read as the reverse complement.
GACTTGACAGACTTACATGACCCAACCTGGATTGCATAGCCCTACAAGTGGAATGGGGGTGGGGGGATGGGAAGGGAGGGTGGCCAGGGTGCATGTCACACGGGAAAGAGGGTAAGAGGGAGGGAGGGAAGGAGGGAGGGAGGGAGGGAGGGTTGGAGGGAAGAAGGAAGAGGAAACTGGGATCCACATGTAAAATTTTTAAATTATATAATTATTAAAACGGAAAAAAGAAATTGTCCGTTATCTAAATTTTATTAAACCTATCTACATAAAGTCCTGCTTCCATGGTTTTCTAGCTTAACTGTGTAAGCATCTCTCAGTTATTCACCCTAAACTACTTTACCCAAGAAGGAATCTGATTTTGGTTAACATGTACTCTTTGGGATGATACAAGGTAAGGCAGGAAAGTTCCAGTTGTAGGTTCTTAGAATCTTAATCAGCACAAATGAGAAAACCGAGTCCCAGGCCAAAGAAAACACCATCCCAGCTGGCAGACTATGTTCCAATAAGAGTGGTGAGTGATTCTTAGGACTACTGGTGATTAATAGCAAGTCTCTTGCTATCTGGAGCAGTAAGCAGCAGGAAGAGCATTGACCACAGGGTCTGCCAAAATTTTAACACTGCACACATAATTCTATAAATAAAGTGCTGAGAAAATATGCTCATACTCATGTGTTGAGGGTACAATATTGGGGAGAGATTCCCCCACGTATCTCCTTGAAGGTGCCTGGTATCCCCAGCTAGCATAATGTTTGAAAACAAATGCTATGATGTTAACATCTAATTCTATGGCTCCCATGGAGTGAAGGTAGAGTGCCTTCCAACAGTCCACTTCTCTCTAGTTAAGATGTGCTGTTTCCTCCCTCCTGTCAGCTTCTCTCCTCCACTCAGTATTCTGGGTTCTATAAGCAATTTAGGTATTTAATTACACAGCTATAACTTAATTGGTCCTAGCTGTTAGTTGCTATAGTGATGGAGCCAAGTGCTTTACTCACTAAGAGGGAACCTAAGGTGGGAGGGAACAATATGAGGAGAGGGTGAAGGCTGAAATGAAAATACTTTAAAAATTCCTCTATGTGATTAAAATTCCATTTTAAACTATTTTCTACTCCCCATAAAATAAATCTCATTCAGGATTAAATCCTTTCAATGAGGACAATTCCAAGGCAAGGATAAAGCTCCACATAGTCCAAACTATAGTAGTTTTAGATAGCAGCTTTGAAAAGACACAAAGAGGGATGAAGATCAGGATCTAAACGTCCATCAGCACATGAATGGCTAAAGAAAATGTGGTTTCCAGGTTCTTGCTATTACAAATAATGCCGCTATGAACATAGTTGAACAAATGTCTTTGTTGCATGGATGTGGATCATTTGGGTATATGCCTAAGGGTGGACTTGCCGGATCCTGTGGTAGAATGATTCTTATTTTCCTGAGGAACCACCATACTGATCTCCAAAATGGCTGTACAAGTTCACACTCCTACCAGCAGTGGAGGACTGTCCCCCTCTCTCCACATCCTCTTCAGCTTAAACTGTCATTGGTGTTTCCGATTTTAGCCATTCTGACAGGAGTAAGGTAGTATCTCAAGAGTTGCCTTGATTTGCATTTACCTGATGGCTAAGGATGTTGAGCACTTTCTTAAGTGTCTTTCAGCCATTTTGGATTCCTCTATTGAGAATTCTCTATTCAGTTTTGTACCCCACTTTTTAACTGGGTTATTTGGTGTTTTGGTGACTAGCTTCTTGAGTTCTTCGTATATTTTGGAGAGCAATAGTGGAGAGGCTACCTTAAATGACCTTCCCTGATAATGAGATTGATAATTACCTTCTATGCCATCCTAGAGCCCTCATCCAGTAGCTGATGGAAACAGAAGCAGACAATCACAGCTAAACACTGAGCCAAACTCCTAGAATTCAGTTGCAGAGAATGAGGAGAGATGAGCAAAGGGGTCAAGACCAGGCTACAGAAACCCACAGAGACAGCTGACCTGAACAAGGGGGAGCTCATGGGAAATTAGCATAGGACCGACCCAGATTCCCTAAATGTGGGTCTCAGTTAGGAGGCCTGGGAAGTCTATTGTACCTCTCACAGTGGAACCAGGGTGTACCCCTGGTGCACGAAATTCCCCATGGAGGGATACTCCCTTAGACAAGAGACAGGAGGGAGAACCTAGGCCCTACCCCAAATGACTTGACAGATTTTGATGATCTCTCCTGGAAAGCCTCACCCTCCCTGGGGAGTGGGTGGGGAATGGAATGGGAGGGGGAGTCAGGGGGCATGAGAAGATGGGAGGAAGAGGGAACTGGCATCAATATGTAAAATAAGAAAAAACAATAATTTAAAAAAGAAAATGTGGTATACATGCCCATACTATCTTAACAAAGAAGGAAACAATGTTGATCCTGCCGATATGAATGAACCTAATGGTGTGTGTGTGTGTGTGTGTGTGTGTGTGTGTGTGTGTGTGTGTGTGTTTCCTGCCTCAGAATCTCATTTCATTTCATTAAGCTTCTTTGGCTACAGCAACTTCTCTTGTTCTGATGATCCTGACAGTTTAAAAAATTCCTGGCCAAACATTTTACAGACTGTCCCTCAACTTATATCTCTCTGATGTTTTGCTCACATTAGAATTATGTTTTAGGGGTAGAATAACACAAATGGCAAAGTGCCATTCTCACTATATCATATCAAAGGTACATCCTATTCATATCATTTAATGGTCCCAATATTGGCATTAGGCCAACTGGCTGAGGTAGTGCTTGTCAGGTTTTTCTGATACAATTTCCTTTTTTGCTGTGCTTCTTGCAAGGAGATCACTGTGCACAGTGGCCATTGTAAAGATTAGAAGTTATAATTTCCTACTTAAGGGATAACATTATAAATTCTTTAGAAGTCTATGCAAAAGATTTATCTTCTCTATTCAGTTTATTTTAACAATTTATGCCAATATGAATTCATGAATATTTATTTTAGAACCCAGGTAATAATTAAATATTTGTTTTAGCTGCTTTAGCTTTGGCCTTTAGAAACTCATTTTAGTTGGCTGCTATGTCTCCTTGATATCTTTCATTATTTTAGCTTTTTTGTTTGCTTGCTTTTTTCTTGAGGTTGGGTTGGGATCATTTTGACTTTGATGCACTGCCTTACTTCCTACACTACAATATGCCTCTCATTTACCTTGTGCATTTCCTGCCACAGTATCTGTACCAACCATTTCTCCTAAAGTTCTTCCTTTTAGTGGAAAATGGTATTAGAAACTAAGATTTGATGGCTAGGTGAACTGGTTGGCACAAAAACATTGCTTCTAGGCCCTCTTAGCTGACAGAGCAAAGAAAAAAAAATACCTATAAACTATCTTCTCTAGATACAAATATCTGTACATATTGGTACACAATAGCACTATCTGTATATTATGCTAAACATGAGGTGATACCAGCATTTTCAGTTCTAATCCACCACTATATGGAATTCTACCTTATATGCATACTCTCACTACAATGGTAAGAAATCTAATCCCTATCAACCATATCCACTTATTTACACATGATTATAAAGGAATATATGTAGTTATCTATTTGGCTTCAGGGTGGTAAAAGCCTTTCTAAAATTATATATAAAAAAAAGCACATAGGCGATAGGTGAAGTTAAAAGCTAAGAGAAGGCAGAATTTATACACATTTAATACATGAACTGATGCTTAAATATTTATGTGGAAAATGAACATCAAACTTAAAGAAACATGCATGCAACACATAATCATAGATTAATAAGTAAATTTCTTTTAGTGAGATAAAAACAAAAATTATATATATATAAAACTGTTAAATAATACAGGTGTAACAGTTGCTTTTAATTATTCATTGGGCATTATCTAGAATCATGTGGGAAAAGAGTATCAATAAGGGATTGTCTAGATCAGGTTGGCATGATATTGAGGATTACCTTGACTATGTTAATTGATGATCCAGCCCACTGGGAGTGGCACCATTCCCTAGTTTGGGTTTTTGAAAGAAAGTGCTGAGCACAAATATTTATGCACTCAAACATTTCTCTCTTCTATTGACTATGGATGTGCTGTGACTAAGTATTCTGAATTTCAGCTTCCTTAACTTTGCAGCTATGATGGAGTGTAACCTAGCATTGTGAGTTAAAATAAATCCTCTCCTCCAAGTTGATTTTTATTCATTTTTATTTAAAGATGCTTGTCATACATGATATTTTGTTCATTTTCTTTTCCCTCCAAATCCTTCCAGAACCTCCCCTCCCAGCTTCGTGTTCATGCCCCCCATGTCTCTCTCTCTCTAAAAGAGGAAAAAATATTTCTTGCTTTTTGAAAAGTCCATATATGTTACTCTATTTACATCATTTCCCTTTTCTTCTCCCAACACTTCCCATGTCCTTCTCAAACTACATAAATTCATAACTTCATTTTCTATTCTCTCATATATTATATCTCAACCTCAGTTATCCTCCCCTTCAATCCCTCCTCCCTACCTTTCCTTCCCGCCAGATCCACTCATCTGTCTTCCTACAGAAAAGGGCAGGCCACCCAGAGACAACAACCAGACATGGCATAACAAGCTACAATAAGACCAGGAACAACCCCTCATATTAAGGCTGGACAAGGCAACCCAGTAGGAGGAAAAGGATCCCAACAGCAGGCAAAAGAGTCAGAGATAACCCCTATTCACACTGTTAGGAGTTCCACAAGAACACCCAGCTACACAACCATAAGATATATTCAGAAGACCTAGGTCAGACCCATGCAGGGTCCCTGACTTTCACTTCAGTCTCTGTGAGCCTCTATGAGGCCTGCTTAGTTGATTTTGTGAGCCATGCTCTTGTGGTGTCCTTGGCCCTCTGGCCCCTACAATACTTCCTCTCCCTCTTCTGGAGAAATTTTCTGAACTCTAATATTTGGCTGTGGATTTCTGCATTTGTTTCCATCAGTTGCTCTGATGACAATTATGCTAGGCTCCAGACTATGAGTATAGCAGAGTATCATTAGGAAATATTTCATTGACTTTTTTTCAGTCATGTTTGGTTCTACCCTAGGTCTCTGGGCTATCTGGCCTCTGGGTACTGGCCCTCCAGGCAGTGTCAAGTATGGACTCCCTCTTGTAGCATAGATCTCAAGTTGGTCCAGTTATTGGTTGGCTACTGCCACTAGTTCTATGCCATCTTTACGACAGCACATCTTGCAGGCAGGACAAATTGTAGGTCAAAGGGTTTGTGGCTGGGTTGGTCTCCCAATCCCTCCACTGGTAAACTTGCCTGGCACAGAAGATGGCCAGTGAAGTCTCTATATCCCCCATTACTAAGAATCTTTGCTAGGGACATCCTCATAGATTCCAGGAGTTTCCATTGCACTACATTTCTATCTCAACCATTTCCAGCTGTACCTCCTAGCACTCTCTCCCTTCATCCCCCCCCCAACCTGATCACTCCTGTTCCCATCCTACTTACCCCAGCCCACCCCTGAAATCTACCTAATTTTCCCTTCACAGGAAGATTCATGCACCCTCCCTTGAGCCCTTCTTGTTACTTAGCCTCTCTGGGTCTGTGAATTGTAGCATGATTATCCCTTACTTTACAGTGAATATCCACTTATAAGTGAGTGAATAGCCATGTTTGTCTTTCTGGGTCTGGGTTACCTCACTCAGGATGATCTTTTCTAGTTCTATTGATTTAACTGAGAATTTGATGTCATTATTTTTTACAAGTGAATAATACTGCATTGTGTGAATATACATTTTCTTTATCCATTCCTCTGTTGAGGGGCATCTAGGTTGTGTCTAGTTTCTGGCTATTATGAATAAAGCTCCTATGAACACAGTTGAGCAAGTGTTCCCTGTGCTATGGTTGAGCATGATTTTGGTATATGCCCAGGAGTGATAATGCCAGGTTATGAGGTAGATTTATTACCTCATTTTTTGAGAAATCACCATACTGATATGCAAAGTGGCTGTACAAGTTTGCACTCATACCAAAAGGAAGGAGTGTTCCCCTTGCTCCACATTCTTGCCAGAATGAGCTGTCATTTGTGTTTTTGATCTTAGCTATTCTGACAGATGTAAGATGGAATCTCAGAGTCATTTTGATTTGCATTTCTCTGGTGGGTTAGAATGATAAACATTTCTTTAAGTGATTTTCATCTCAGCCATTTGAGATTCCTGTTGAAAATTCTCTGGTTGTATCTGTACCCCACCTTTTAATTAGATTATTTAGTTTGTTGATGTCTAGTTTCTTGAGTTCTTTATATATTTTAGATATCAGCCCTTTGTCAGATGTGGGGTTGGTGAAGATGTTTTCTCATTTTGTAGACTGCTGTTTTGTTCTTTTCATGATGTCCTTCACCTTAGAGAAGCTTTTCTGTTTCATGAGGCCCCTCCTATATATAAAAGACAAACAGTCTAAAAAAATAAATCAGGGAAACATCACTCCTCACAATAGCCATAAATAATATAAAATATCTCAGTGTAACTCTAACCAAGCAAGTGAAAGACCTATATGACAAGAGTTTCAAGTCTTTGAAGAAAGAAATTGAAAAATATATCAGAAAATGGAAAGCTCTCCCATGCTCAAGCCATCTATAGACCTCAACATAAATCCAGATACAATGAGCCTGATAGAAGAGAACGTGGGGAGTAGCCATGAATTAATAGGCACAGGAGACAACTTCCTGAACAGAGTACAAATCATGCAGGCACTAAGATCACCAATTAATAAATGGGACCGTGTAAAATGGATATGGTGATGAGGGGGCTGTTGAGGGAAGGCTAGACTGGCTCTGAGAAAATGTTGTCTTTGAGTGAGGTCTTATCTAGGTACCAGTGTGGCCTCTGGTAGAGCAGAGGAATGGTACTGAAGTTGTGGGCCTGGATAAAGTTGTGGACCTGCATATGGAGATGAGGGGAGAGCGTGTTTTAGGGAAGCTGGGTGGGCTCTGAGGAAGTATTGGAAGACTGTGAGTGGGGTCTTACCTTGGGTTCTTGGTACCAGAGTGTTCTCTGGCAGAGAAGGAGGCTTCTGCCAGAGTTGAAGGCTGGGGTATGGTGATGGGGGAGGGGATTGTTGGGGAATGCTGGATGGGCTCTGAAGTGTGTTGGTTCTGTGGATGGGGTCTTTCTTGCTTGGGGTTCTGGGTATTGGCATGGCCTCTGGTAGATCAGGGGGCTCAGTTTCTTGTTCTTTAATTAAATTGTTACACATATATGCTTATGTTTATATTAGCTTATATATACAATATGCTGAGATACCTTAGTGTTGCGCTCATGTGTGTTTATGGACCACCTCGTAGGATCAGGTAATCTATCAGGGAGCTCATCTCTGCAGAAGACTGAGTTTCCCTCTCCCAGCAACCATCAATTTTTCATAGTCCTTCTAGTCATGAGGCCTGTGAGAATTGGTTGTCATCACTTTTTTGGTCATGTTTAGACAACCATATTGTTGAGATTTCCTGGGAGAAGCTTCCCTGCCATATATAAAACAAACTGTCTCACAGCAGACATCTTGTCCTGATCTTACATTCTTTCTGAACCCTCTTCTGTGATTTTCCCTGAGCAGGTGTAGGGGTTGTTTTGTAGATGTATCAATTGGGGTTGAGAGCACCACACAGTCAGTAATTCTCTGCATTCTGACCATTGGAAATTTCTATAATTATCTTCATCTGCTGCAAGAAGAAGGTGATGGGTGAGAGCTGCATTTATCTGTGTGTATATTGTTAAGTATTTAGAATGCAGTTATACACACACACACTCTCTAGCTTAGTGAAGTTAGTGAAGTTCTCTTGGCTTCACCAACCAAGGGTAGTGGGCTAGGTTTACAATACAGGTATGAATCCCCTTCTATTGGATGGGCCTTAAATCCAATAAGATGGTTATTGGTTACCCCTAGGTTCTAAGTGGCACTGTTATAACTTTCAGGGTATCTTGCCATTCTGGTGATTTTTGCAGTTCATAGGTATTACAAATAGGTACTACTACTGATTGCTTTTGTCCTTTGGGAGCTTGATTAATTCCTTTCAGTACTATAAGAGCTAGTCCTCAGAGAGAAGGCTTCCAGGTCAGTTCCAACCCCATTCCTCGAAATCCTGTGTCCAGTGTGTGTGTTTCTTCAGCAATAGTTTCTTTACCTCCTCTTTCTGGGAGGCTACTAATGGAAACGGGAACAGCCTTCAGTTTTTCTGGGGGTGGTATTTCTTTGACTCCTTTGACCGACAACTCAAAAGGAAGTTTCCTATGCCTGGAACTAGAGTTTTTGTTAGATAGTTTATAGCTCTTGGGGGGAACATTGTCACCTCAAGTGGCATAACTTCAATTAAATATATGTATATGTGTAATTTTAAGTAGATATAAAATGATTCCCTTTGGCTTTTTAAAACCCTTTTAAGTATTATTCGCCCTACTTCCCTCTCCCTTTTTGTTGCCCACCCATCCCCCTTCCTAGGTATGTCTCTCCATGCCCTTGTTTTTCCATGTCCCATTCATAGCACCTGTGTCCTATTATTCCCAACAGAAATGAAACTAGGACAACAGGTTAACAACTCACACACAAAAACAGAATCACAATGAATAATTATTATCTGAAAAACTGAATTTCATGAATAACAACAAGAAAAATCATAATCAAAGAGAGGGAGACTATTTTATTCAATGTCATTGAGCTTTTGAAGACACATAAGTGTGGTATCATTTTAAATATAGCGCTTACATTTTTATGGTGTTAAAGATTAAACTCAGGACCTTGTAAATGCCAAACAAAAGCTCTACCAATGAGCTATACCCCCAACCCCCAATATTGCTTTTAAATGGAAACTTAAACAGTGATTAAATATCAATTTTCATATACATGAAAAACAATTTGTGATGAGGTTAGGGGGCAATGTTCTCTGGTAAATTGAGGGAATACATTTTGGCACAATTTCTCTTGTGACAAATGTAGCAGTAGCTGTGAAATGTATCATCGAAAATGTCCATACTCTACTCTGACCTAGCACTTTCTCAAAGAGGAATGAATTCTAGGGAAAAAAATTAAACAAATGCAGTACGATGTATACACACAGGTGTGTGTTATAGTACTGCAAAAAAAAAATCACATGCGTACATGTTGTGAATCAACAGGAAATTGGTTGAATATTCATGATAGCTCCCGATTCTGGAATATTGTAGTCACTAAACATGAGGGTGGGGTGTATATTTACTTATATCAGTAGAATTCATGGCTGCTATGTGTCTATTCTCACTCGTATATTTGGTTATTCTAACACAATCATTATAATCACATCTTTTTAGTAATGTTGATTGGGATATACTCATATGACTCAGTTTTGCTTTGGAAAAGGTTTTCACCAGATATGAATAACTATTTATAATTACATCCTAAATACTTATCTGTATATGCAGAGAAGCTGGGAAGAGGTAGTCTTCAGAAAAAGTGCACACATACCTTTTAGAATAGCTACAATTCAAAACAATGACAATACCAAATGCTAGCAGGGGTATGAGAAAATGGGAACTCTCATTCACTGCTGGTGGGATGCAAAATGCTAAACACATTGGAAGAGTGGCAGGTTTCTACAGATTTAAATGTAATTTTCTCATATGATAAGGTAATTATCCTCTATTTACTCAAAAGAATTGAAAATGCACATCCATATACTCAATATCTTGTAGTGAAATAATAAAAATGAAAGTTGATGTTCACACAAAACACGCTTATTAATGTTTCTTGTAGTTTAATACACAATTATCAAAATTTGGACACACACAGCCAAGATGTCCTTTAATAGGTGAATGGATAAATTGAATGTATGTTCATGTGATATACTTACATCTTTTTGGTCATTATTTTAATTTGTAATTTTCAGATGTGATGTTGAACACCACTTTTAAATGCTTATTTGGCATCTGTACATTTTGGTGAGATGGCTGTTTATATACATTTCCCCATTTTAAAATTGAGCTTCTGATTTACTTATTGGCTATGAAGCCTCAAAAGAACCTAGACTAAAGGAGGATTCTTAGCAATAGCAAACTGTATCAAAGCATAAGCATTGTTTGGATCCTGACTTCATATTATTTTTTAAATATATTTATTATTATTTTTAATTTTCTAACTCTCTCCATGTGCATCTCTGCTTCCTGTCTCCTCTCCCCCCCCTCTCTCGTGGTGTGTGTGTGTGTGTGTGTGTGTTGTGTGTGTGTGTGTGTGTGTGTAAGTGATGCCCAGGGAAAACTAGAAATGGGTATTGATTCTCATAGAACTGGAGTTACAGGTGGTTATGAGCTATGCAGCATGAGTGTTGGAAAACAAATTCAGGTTTTCTGCAAAAAACAATACATTATGTTACGCAGTATGATATATCTTCAGCCTCTTAAAGAATATTGTAATACCTGACTTTTAAGTAGGTTGTTGGAAGAAATATTATATAATAAGGCTGTTTGACAATGATAAATAAATGTGCTTTCTTAAAACCCTTCCTTCCTTCCTTCCTTCCTTCCTTCCTTCCTTCCTTCCTTCCTTCCTTCCTTCCTTCCTTCCTTCCTTCCTTTCATCAGGTTTTCTCTGTGTTGCCCTGGCTGTCCTGTAACTCTTTCTCTATACCAGACTGACATTGAATTCAAAGATTCACCTGCCTTTCCCTTCCAAGTGCTGGGATTAAAGACGTGTACTAACATCACCACTGACACCCCTTTTCTTTTAGAGCACTAGTTCTCAACTTGTAGGTAGCCACCCCTTTAGGAGTCAAATGACCCTTTCTCAGGGGTTGATATCATTTATTTACATTGCAATTCATAATAGTAGCAAAATATAGTTATGAGTATCAATGAAAGAGTGTCGGGGTATCACCACAATACAAGAACCTGTACTAAACAGTTGCAGCATTCAGAAGGTTGAAAACTACTGTTTTAGAGACACACACTCAATGTTTAATGATGAGAGAGATGATCTTTGGAACTTACTTCAAAATACTCTAGAAGAAGAGGAGTTGGGTGGAACTATAGACAAAATGATATTTACCAATATTTAATTATTGAAAACAAGTTTGTAACAGGTATAAGGGGAAATGTTACATTTTCTTTACCTTTGTATACATTTGAAATTTTGTGTAATACGATGCTTAACCTGAAAAATTAGGGGAAGCTGGGTATGATGTCATGTATCTGTAATCCCAGGACTCATGAGACAGAGACAGGATGACTATGAGGCCACAATGGACCACACTTCCTCCTTCCCCAAATAGGTGAAGTATATGAAAAAATTCTACAGATAAAAACTGAGAGAAGAGTAAAAAATTGATCAGTGAACCCTGAAAACAGCCCTGGAGCACGGCATGCAAATGGAATTTTGATAATAACACAGAAAGCACCAAAGAATTTGGGGAAATATGGGGTGATTTAGCAAATGGAGATAGAAAAGATGGTTGTACCTAATTTTAAGATGAAAGTCTACTCCAGATAAAGAAGATACAAAACAATGTCCTTTAAACATTTAGGTGAAAATATAAACAACATCTTCTAGACCTTAGCATACAGAAATATTTCTCTAAAGCACACAAAGCTCTATCCACAAAATACAAGTAAAGTTAATATAAAATCAAAAACCTTTTTTCTATTAAAAAGTAAAATAAATGAAGACAAGCTTTAAGATGGAAGCAGATATCTACCATATATCTAATCAATAAAGCATTTCAATGAGTAATACATAAGCTACAAATCAACAACAAAAGACAAATAATGTAACAGACAAATGGGGAAAAGAACAAACATGTATTTCATAAAAGAGGAGAAACGTAAGGCCAATATGACATGTGAACTGAATCTCTGCTTAGAAATTACAGAGACACACAAAGGTGACCCCAATTAGGAATCTAAGCAATAGTGGAGAGGCTACCTTAAATACCCTTCCCTTATGAGAATAATGACTACCTTAAATGCCACCCTAGAGCCTTCATCCAGTAGCTGATGGAAACAGAAGCAAAGATCCACAGCTAAGCACTGAGCCAAACTCTTGGAATCCAGTTTCAGAGAGGGAGGGGTTACGAACAAATGGGTCAAGACTATGCTGGGAAAAACCACAGAAACAGCTGACCTGAGCAAGTAGGAATTCATGGACCCCAGTCTGACAGCTGGGGACCCAACATAGGACCAAACTAGACCCCATGAATGTGGGTGTCAGCCAGGACTGGGCAGTCTATAGGGCCTCTGGCAATGGAACCAGGATGTATCCCTAGCACATGAACAGACTTTGGGAACACATTCCCCATGGAGGGATACTCTTTCAGCCTAGGCCCTACCCCAAATAACTTGACAGATTTTGATGATGCCTCATTGAAGGCCTCACCCTCCCTGGAGAGTGGATGAGAGATGGGATGGTTGGTGGGGGGCATGGGAGGAAGGGAGGAAGAGGGAACTGGGATTGATATGTAAAATAAGATGATTTACAATAAAATATTTTAAAAAAGAGATGAAAAAAAGACTATCATGGTGAAAATGATAAAAAAATACTTAAGAAAAGAAATATTATGTGACAGAGTATGGGAACATACAGAGGTCATTGGGTTTTCTTATACATTGCTGTTAGAATAGTAAATTTAAATGTTCCCCCCTGGAAAAAAAAAACTGGCATTGTCCATACTTGAACATGAACTGGTAATTCTTTTAGCTATACACTCCAAAAATGTTGTGAACAAATAAAGGAACCAATAGTTTAAAAAAGTACATATAAGCACTATTTGTAAAACACCAACAGTAAAAATAATTCCAAGAACACAAAAATTACTAAACCCAATGTTGGTACATTCCAAAAATACAACAGTGTAAAAGAATCTACAAGAAGTACATATTGCAACACAGATTGACCATAGAAAGATAACGCTGTGTGCGAAAATCAAGTTTCAGAAAAATCCATCATTTTGCTTTGTTTGAAGTAACTAAATTCAAAATGTTGCAAGATTTATATTTTATGATTAGATATGAAATTTATAAAAACAGAAAAACAAGGTAACAATAAGAAAATTTAGGACAAAGTGAGCTCTTGGGATGAAGCAAGAGGATGAATAACAGTCAACATATAGTAAATATAAATGTATTTTTAATATTCTAGCAGTTTGATTGGTTTATTGCACTATTTTCTTTTTAAAAATTGTTATGGCTTCTTTGAGAATGTTTTACAGCATGTTTTTGATCTATTTACCCTCTGCCTCAGTTCCTCCCAGACCCAGTCCCTATTATCTTGCAGTCCGCCTTAAGTTTCTATTGTTATGATAAAACACCATGATCAAAAACAATGTGGGGATGAAAGGGCCTATTTCTTCTTAGACTTCAAAGTAATGGTTCATCACTGAGGGAAAGCAGAGGAGGAACTCAATGAGGGCAGGAACCTGGAGGCAGGAATTGCAAAAGAAGCCATGGAAGAGTGCTTCTTACTTGCTAGCTCTCAATGGCTTGCTCACCCTATTTTGATTGCACCAACCTGTCCACGGATGGCATTGTTCACACTGAGCTGGGCCCGCACATACCAAACATCAATAAAGAAAAAACTCACTCCAGGCTTGCCCAGTGGCCAACCTTGTGAGGCAATTTTTTTAACTGAGGTTTCTTCTTCCAAAACGACCCAAGCTTCTGTCAAGTTGACAAAACTAACCAGCACACCTCCAAACTCTGTATCCTCTTTTCTTCTGTTTTTTGTTGTTGTTGTTTTTTGTTTTTTTTTTTAACCCATCAGGTTGAATTTATGTGGCCCATTTTTGGATGTTCCACTTTCCACGGATGTGGTCAGCTTTCTAGGGTCTTAGAATAAGCTGACATTCCTTATCCCATTAGTTATAAATCACCAATAGTTCCTCCTCTGGTAGGAGTAAGACTTCATGCCCATCTCCCCTTTCCATGATGGGAGCTGATATAACTTAAGCTTGCATGGAGCTTGCGTATGCTATCATAACCATTGTGAGTTCATATGTACAGCTGCCCTACTATGTGCCAAGAGATACTATTTCTGTTACCCACTACCTCTGGCCCTTACATTTATTACTCCCCTTATTTCACAATGTTCCCTGAGCCTTGCGAGGAGTGTAATAGAGATGCCCTGTTTAGGATTGTGTTAAGCAACATTTATGACAAATAGAAGCTTCTCTTCTAAGAGTTGAGAGATGCATTAATCTATGAGCTTAATGATAAGTCATTTATAGTTGGTTTAATACTATGTTAATTTAATAGAGTAATAGTAGTAGTTTTTCTCCTAGAGCCTAGGGCCTGTCTAGCCACAAGTTCTTGGTCCAGTAATGGTGCCATGTATGGCTTTCAAGGTTACTTCCATGATGCACATGTCACTATTTTGCCAGTGGGGTTATCTTGCCAAACAAATTGTTATTATGGCTCACAGGGTTCACATCTGGGGAAGAATAATTATTTTTCCAGCAGCATGAATAGCACCTTCCAGCACTATGAAAGCTATGCAGTAGGAATGAAACTTTCAAGTCAGCTTGATTTCTTCATATTCTGTAAGCCGATTATGTGGTATCTTCAGCAATATGGTCTTACTGTAAAGTTCTGCAGGATAACTGAAAAGCATCAACAATACCCTGTAGTATTTAATGGATCTATGGGACCTCACGGTCTAACAATTCCAGAAGAAGTAACCCATTGCTGAGACTGGCAATTTTATGTTTTAGACTGTAGGGACATCATGAATCCATTATAGAGTAACTCCATTTTAGCTTTTTTTTTTTTTATGTGTACACATATATTTTAGGAAGGTTCTGCAGTAGTAACCTTCCACATGACTTTTTTGGAAAGTCTTTAGCGTTATTTATCCCTCCCTATATTACCTTCTCATCCCATCCAACCCCAATATAACCCTTCCTGTTCCACTATTCCCTTTTAGCCCTTTATGCCACCGAGTTCTATCTCCCCTCCATGAAAAGACCCCCAGTCTCTTCCTAGTTTCCTCTATTTGGTTATTCCAAATGAGATATACATATCTGAAGATTCAAAACTAACACCCATAAACAGCAGAAAACATGCGAAGTTTGTCTCATATGTGTGGTTCACCTCAGTCAGAATGACTGTTTTCAACTCCCTCTATTTACTTGAAAATTTCATAATTTTGCTTTTCTTAATGGCTGGATAATTTTCCACTGTGTAAATGTGCCATGTTTTTATTATGTATTCATCAGTTGTTGGATATCTAGGTCATTTCCATTTCCTGACTATTATGAATACAGCAGCCATAAACATGAATGAGCAGGTGTCTCTAGAGTAGGAAACGGCATCCATTGGGTATATGCCCAAGAAGGGCATAGCTGGGTCATGTGGTAGGTGTAATTTAGCTTAGTGAGGAACCTCCACACTGATTTACACAGTGTCTCCATCAGTTCATATTCCCACAAGTAGTGAATAAGTGTTCCCCCTTTTCACATCCACTCCAACATTTATAGTGATTTGCTTTTTGGATCTTAGCCATTCTGACTGGGGTAAGATGAAATGCCAATGTAGATGTAATTTGAATTTTCTGATGCCTAAAGATGTTGACCATCTTTAAGTGTTTCTAAAGACGTTGGACATTTATACTTGTTTCTAAAGGTGCTGACCATTTTTAAATGTTTCTCAGTCATTTGTATTTCATTTTCTGAGAACTGTTTAGTTCCGTGCCCCACTTTAAAATTGCATGGCTTGTTTTCTGTTATTGCACTAGTTTTAAAATGAGTGAGAAAAAAGCAGTCCCTAACAATCAAAAATTGGTCTGACATTTCTTGAAAGCTTTCCTAATGCTCATAGCAAGGCTGGGTTATTCTCTGGTGAAAACAAAGAATCTCATAAAATATCAACACCAGACAAGGTCTTTTTGAAACAGAATATGAGGACAAGGCTACTCTGTAAATTTGTTTAACCACAAGCAAATACAAAGAAATAATTTTGCAATATATGAAACAGTAAAACCTCTTCTCTCGGTTAAAAGATTAATGGTTATTTCTTTACCAATTACAACTAGTTATGATAAGATAGATTAAAATGCCCAACCATATACTATTTCTGCTTCTTGACATCATTCAACCCAGAGTCTCATTTTTTAATTTTTTTCATGTATTTTATATTTCAATGGCAGTGTCCCATCCCTCCTCTTCTCCCCCCACCTTCTCCCCTGCCACCCCAATCCACTCAGCCTCTGTTTCTGTTCAGAAAGGGGCAGGCCTCCCTTGGGTGTCAACAAAGCACAGCATATCAAGATGAAGTAGGACTAAGCTCCTCAGAATAGTTTCCCAAAAGCCAGCCAAAGCAGTGGGAGCAGTCTGCCCCACCCCCTTTAAAAAATTTTAGCAGGTTTTCTCGGATCGCCAACCCCCAAATCATGTCATAGAAACGTATTAGTTATAAATGCTTGGCCTTATGGTTGTTCCACTAGATACTGTAACTTAATTTAACCTGTTTCTATTCATCTACGTTTTGCCTCAGGGCTCTTTCATTCTGTATGCCCTGCTTCCTCTATGTCTGGCTGGCTGGTTCCCTGCTGCCTGGCTGGCCTCCAGTTGACTGGCTGGCTCCCATTTTCTCTCTCCCTGCCAGCCCTGCCTATCCTTCTCTGTGTAGCTATTTGCTGTTCAGTTTTTCATTAGATGAGTCAGGTGCTTTAGGCAAGCAAGGCAAAACAGCAACACATTTTCTCATAATTAAATAAATGCAGCATAAAAAAAGCAATACATCTTTACACAGCTAAACTAAATGTAGTATTAGCAAATGCAACACATCTTTACAAAGTTAAACTAATATTCCACAACAACCAATCATGTAGCAAAAGCTTAAGTCATGTTATGAAGCCTTTTAAAACTTTCTGAGTACCGGAGATGGGAGAAAGGCTTGTTTCCTATATCAAATAAGGATCCTACAGCTACACAGGCATGTTTCTGGGTTTTGTTTCATCCTATTTATAAATTGGAGCAGTCTTTGTGAAAGACTGAGGCCCACCAAGAATGGCTCTTACTAGTTTTAGCAAAAACTGTCAGGAAGTTGGTTTTACCATGTTCATATATTTTATGTACTTTCTTCATAATGCAGATGAAATGTGGATGGGGTTCCACAAACAGACCCTGGTCTTTGCCAGCACAAAAGAAAGAAAGAAAGAAAGAAAGAAAGAAAGAAAGAAAGAAAGAAAGAAAGAAAGAAAGAAAGAAAGAAAGAAAGAAAGAAAGAAAGAAAGAAAGAAAGAAAGAAAGAAAGGAAGAAAGGAAGAAAGAAAGAAAGAAAGAAAGGAAGGAAGGAAAGTGATGGAGCCCAGAAAAATAATTAGAGACCTGAGGTTAAAAGCCTCTTGAGTTATCACTAACTGGTGTTCTACTTTTCTAACTAAAAACCTCGTTCCTTTCACATTCTGTTTGAGGGTTATTTTATAACATTTTCATGTGTGCTGGATAAACAGGGAAAAAAATCCAGGACCCTGAAGGGGAGGCATGGAGGAGTCTAACTCCAAATTCAGTCTATTAGAGGAAAAGGGCAAAGAAGGAAACAATTATGAGAAGAGGGAAAATGACCTCAGGATGCAGAGGGACTTAAAAGAATTTGTAGTGACCCAAGCCAGTACTTTAATGACCAGCCCTTTCTGTCCTCTCATCCAGTATCTCCAATTTCCAGGAACTGTTTTTCAGTGTGAGTGGAGAGAAATCATCTGCATTGTTTGCTTGAACTGTTGTGAAGAGGAGGGCAGGAAAGGACATCTCTCAATCTCAACACCACCGCTTTCATCTTTCACAGTACAATACCAGGGGGAAACAAACCTAAAGGTAACTCATGGAATTGTATATGAAGAGCATAGCTTCAAATAAAAAAAAAAATACAATATTTGTGTACTTTGACAGCCCACATGAAACAATACAGAGAAAATTGGCTATACTAAGCAAGCATGACAAGCAAATTTGAAAGTGTTCTAGTTCATTGGTCAGTCATAAAACAAAACAAAAACAAACAAAAAATATTAATTTTCAGAAGTGGAGGCTAGATATTGGGCTTTAGATATTGATCATTTTGGTTTCTTCTAAGACCTCTCTTCACATGTGCAGATGGCCATGTTTGCACTGTGCCATCACATGAGGCATTCTCTATGCACACAGAGGTGTGTCTTAATTTTCTCTTATAAGCACACAGGTCTTCACCAGTCTGATCACAGGGGAAGGCCAATCCAGGCACTCCCTCCACTTGTAATTGATTTTATATAGAGATTGATATAAAATGTCAGCAATATCTTAATGATATATTGGATGCATCACAATACAGACTATGCTCTGAGTGCTCATGATCTCGAGGAGGGGGGAAGCATGAACCTCCTGTGTGGTAGTTGATTTTGTCAGCTGGATTGGTAAAGTTCAAGATTAGGAAAGTGTGAGTCTGGGTATATCTTTGAGGCTGTTTCCCAACAGGATTAACTAAGGAAGGAGGTAGAGTGGAACTGGGCTACCTGACCTGAATGTGGGGCCCAGAGTAGGGTCCAGGTGAAATAAAAGAAGAAAAAAAGAGCCCCAGCACAGGCATTTTCTTTCTTTGCTTCCTTACTGTCATGAAGTGACCTGCTCTATTCCTTCTCTGAAAGGGCTGAGAGCATCTAAAGTGATGAGCCAAGAACCAGAGATGGTACAGTAGTTAGGAAAACTTGTTGCTCTGTTGGAGGACCTAGGTTCAATCCCAGCATCCACATGGTGGCAGGCTACCACCTGTAACTCCAGTTCCAGGAGATCTAACACCATATTCTGGCCTCCAGCAGGCACCAGGCACACGGGGAAAAACAGTTAAAATACATAAATTTAAAGAACAGCAAAACCCATGAGCCTAAATAAATTCTTCCTTCAGTTGTTCTGTGAGAAACTACATAATGGTGATTTTTTTTTTAAAAAAATCCAACTGACACACTCTAAAAATAGCAAATGTATCCAATGCACAAGTAATGAGACTGCCTTAAAATGTCCCTCTACCCAACTGCTCCTTCAGGGGAAGACCCAGTCTACATTTACTCCATGTTTTGAAAGGCTATCAGACAGTCTTCTCTTGAATTCCACCGTTCATTTCGTCATGTTCCTTGGGTGTGGGAGAATCTAAGAAATAGCAGAAATAACCTTAAAACGTAAAAGGGGCAGACCTTGAATTCTTGCAGAGAGGCCTGATCCCACAAGACTCCCTCACCCTTTCACATGACCTTCCATAAGACTATTCCAGATTCTCACAGTTTGGATAGCAGAGCATTAGGGAGGTGATGGGAGAAGTGTGTTAGGCATTTAGTAGATTCTAGGAGTGACATGACTGGGAACTGTTATGACAGCAAAAATAACAACATGGAGAAGAATATGGGAAATGTTAAGTATCCCTAGGTCCCTCTCCATTTCCAGGTGTTAAGTATATTTTGAGGAGTGACTATAAATAGTTCATATTTCCTAAGTCCTTAAAAGTTATGGGCATTAACGGGCATTGGTGGCCCATGCCTTTAATGCCAGCCTTTGGGAGGCATAGTCAGTAGAATCTCTGAGTTCAAAGCCAGCCTGGTCTACATAACGAGTTCCAGGACAGAATTCAAAGCAATAAAGAGAAACTCTGCCTTGAAAAACAAAACAAAACCAAACAACAAAAAACAACCAACCAACCAACCAAACAAACAAACAATTAGAAGAAGAAGAAGACAAAGGATGAGAAGAAGAAGAAGAACAACAACAACAACAACAACAAGGGCATTAAGCAAAATTTAGTGTGGATACCCACTGACAAAGTGACAAATAGGACTTTCCCACAAAGTCTAATTCTAATTTTATATACTAAGCAAGCCTGGAAGCTGAGATGGGAGTGATTATCCAAGGAAACAGCGGTGGCGACTCTAGCAATAAAACTTACCTACAGGTCTAGGGCCATGCCAATCTGAGTGGCCTGCACTGCCACCTAGGGAAATGGTGACATCCAGACCTGGCTGCTGCCAAGAACTATGTCTAGGTCCATGGTCCTACTGTGGTTGGGGGTCTGTATTGACTCCAAGGCCCGTGTTGCTGCCAAAGTTCACATGGAAACTATGGCCTTGTTAGTGTCCAGGGGCTGTGCTGCCACCAGAGCCATCCTGATTTGAGTGGCCAGTGCTTCCAACAGGAGCCAGGATGTTGTCATCTGGACCCAAGCTGCTGCTGAGGGCCATCTCTTGGTGTGTGGTACAGCTGTAGCTGGTGTCTATGTTGAAATCTGTGGCCTGTGTCACCTCAGGGCGCCAGAGGAACCATGACTGATGAAATGAGAGGGCCATGTTGAGCCAGCCAGGGCCTTTGCTGGCCCTGGGAAAGCTGGACTTGCCTCTTGATAGACATTGCTGCAAGAGAGCTGGTCCCTGCACTTAGGCTTGATGACCCCACCCCTCACCATAAGTGAGGGAGAATCGACCCAGATGGCACTTAAGTATGAGAGACGACTCCACCCCCTCACCGAGGGGGGTGGCCCCAATGGCCTGCACTGACTTGCTCAGCTACCACCCAGGCCCACAGCTGGGCCTTGGGCCCACCCTAACATCTACCCTATCGAGTACCTGCTGGAGCTCTAGGACCGGAAGAAACTGTGGAACAATAATTACAGGATCTTCATGACTTAGGACATCGGCAGGATATCTAAGTGGAGTTTCAGTGAGGATCCAGTAATGATGGTATACCAGAAACCAGAGGCCTTACCAATGACTCATTACAATGAACATCTGCTATTAATGCTGATTGGACAAAAGGGTATACTAGGTGACACACCACTCCCAATGACACCAGGATCAGCTGTGAAAAAATGGAGAATTGAAAAGGTCTCTTGTTTGTTTGCTTGCTTACTCTGTTTTGATTTGTAAATTTTTCTTTTGGGGGGGCTGCTGAAGGAGTAAAGGGAGGCTATGGGAGTACTGGAAGGTGAATGGAATTAGGGTGTATGCTATGAAATTCTCAAAGATCAATAAAGAAACTGTGTTTTAAAAGAGCACCCGGCCAGGCATTGGGGACGAATGCCTTTAATCCCAGCACTCAGGAGGCAGAAGCAGGCAGATCTGTGAGAGTTTGAAGCCAGCCAGGTCTACACAGCAAGTTCCAGGATAGGCTCCAAAGCTACACAGACAAGACCTGTCTTGAAAAAACAACAAAACCAAAATCAAACAATCAAAAAACGATTTACCTGGTAGGATGGCACTCAAATTGCCACCAGAAGACCTCTTCCTCTACCCAATTCTCAGTTCTGAAAAAATAAACCCCATATGTCTTCCCTAGAACAACTTCCAGGGTTAGAAGTCGGGACTGTAGACATGCATCTGCATTGTGACACTGCTGTGACCACAGCCTGCTGATATTTGCTAACCCTCAAACCCCCTTACTGAGGCACACATTCCCAAATTTAAACCTGTTTATTCTAAAATGCAAATCTTAGGAGGTTTTCTGATGGCACTTGTCAAAAAAACCATGCAAATGATGCACTAATGTGCCCTATGTGGCTGGCAGTTCTGTGCTATTTTGAAGTCATCTGTAAAGTGAAGGGGCCATCTTACGTTTTGGTTGCTATTTTAACTTTTAACATTGGTTCTTTGCGTGTGTGTGTGTGTGTGTGTGTGTGTGTGTGTGTGTGTGTGTGTGTGTGTGTGTTTCAAGACTGGGTTTCTTGGTTCTTTGTGTGTGTGTGTGTGTGTGTGTGTGTGTGTGTGTGTGTGTGTGTGTGTGTGTGTGTGTGTTTCAAGACTGGGTTTCTCCGTGTAGCCCAGGCTGTCCTGGAACTCACTAAGTAGAATAGGGTGACCTCAAACTCAGAGAGATTCCCACACCTCTGCCTCCCAAGTGTAGGATTAAAGGTGTCTGCCACCATCACCCAGCTTAACATTGGTCCATTGGAACCCAATTACATACAACTACCAAACTATCACTATGCTGAAAAACCATCAAAACAGGAGGAGACAAGAACAGACTTTGCTCTGCCCACAACACATCCCCAACAAATGAAGTAGTTCTCTTCTACACACACTCCAATTAAAAAAAAAAAATAGAAAATCTGATAAGAAACCATAAAGAATGAATTGCATGAATTGCCCATTAAAATATATTGCCCCCACAAACTTTATTAAATCTATCAAATAAACAAATAAATAAGTATAGGGATTGGGGAAACTGTTCATCCAATAAAGTATTTGTCATGCAAGTGTAAAGATCTGAGTTTAGATCGCCGGTGCTCATGTGAAAAGCTGGTTGTCTTAGTTAGGTGTGATGAAACACCACAACCCAAAGCAACTTGGAGAGGAATGGGTGTATTTCATTTACACTTCCAGCTATCAGTTTATCACTCAAGGAAATCAGGGCAGGAACCTAGAGGCAGAAGTTAATGCAGAGCCCATGGAGGGTGTTGCTTACTGGCTTGCTAAACTTTTGTTTGTTTTATTTATTTACTTATTTTTTTTTAAAATAAAACACAGGACTACCATCCCAGAGATGACATCACCATCCATGGGCAGGGCCCTCTCCCATCATTATTGATAAGAAAATGCCCTACAGCTTTGTCTACAGCTGGATCTTATAGAGGTAATTTCTTAATGTAGGTTCCTTCCTATCATATGACTATGGCTTGTGTCAAATTGACATAAAACTAGCCAGCACACTCACCTGCCATCTTACTGCTGAGGAACTGGATACATAGATTCCCTTGGCTTGCTGGCCAGCTACCCCATATGAATCTGAGAACTCCAGGTCCAGTAAGAGCCCTTGTCTCAAAAACTAACATGGAGAATGAATGAGGATAACATCTGACATTGATCTCTGGTTTCCACACATATGCCAGCACACCTGTATGCACATACACACAAACACACATGTATACAAAAATATAAAACACGTGGTTACATATCATACACTGATACATAGCACACAAAATAAAAACCTAGAATAACGTGCAGAGAAAGGGTACTATTGCAGTAGTGATGACCTCTGACCAGGAAACCTGTGTTTAAAGTCAGACAGGAAAATACATCCCAATTCAGTATTTAAGTTTATTTATTCATTTCTATGTTATGTTTTTGACAACGGGTCCACTATGTAGAACAAGATAACCTTAAACTCACAGAGATCCCTGCCTCTGCCTCTTGAGTGCTGCTGGGGTTACATCATGCCCATTAAAGTTATCTATTAACTTTTTTTTTTTTTTTTTTTTTAGATAGGGAGAAATGAATAAAGCTCCAAAGAACTGGGAGTGGGAAAAAGGGAGGAAAGGGCATGGCAATTGATTACAAAGTGTTTTTCCCCTGGAAAAAAAAAAAAAAAACCAAGTCAATAAGGAATGGCTGTGTGCTGGTTCAGGCTGATGATGGGTCAGGGTTAAAGAGCCGGGGGAAAGGAGAGAAGCTTAGATTATTTTATCAAGTTAAGGTAACAGGCACATTGTACCTGTTTGTCTGGGGTCAGGAAGAACAAACAATTCAGGAAACAGCTTAGAGAGCAGCAAATGTGCCTGGCTTTGTTATAGGGAAATACAAGTAACACGGGGAAGGTTAGTTATATTTGCAATAAGAAGTCTCCTAAAAAACAAAAGGTATGGGAGGATTTCATACTCTGCTTTTGTTTGTTTGGTTACATTGCTTGTTTTTTGCCATTCTGAACATTGAACCCAGGACCTTGCATACACCAGGCAAGTACTTTACCATCTGCAGGACATGGAAAGACTTATTACTTGGCCCTGTGTTCCAGAATCATAAAGTTTAGGTGAAATTCAACATTGTCAGACCTTTCTTTGATTAAAAATGAATACTTGTTGCCAGGCAACTCAAGTGCATGTAAACCTCCTGAACTGTGCAAAGCCGTGTCCCCAAGCATTTCATCAGATTTTCTTAACTGTTCAGACAAGATTTGTCCAGGTAGTAGGCCAGCCTATGCACTCTTTGCTGCAGCAATGAGCCCTTCGAGGGAAGGTTTATCAGGATACTGGTGAGATGGTAGACTGGCAGAGAGAGACTTGATATAGAAGATTGTGGAAAAAACCCTGTTTTAATAATCTGAGTGGAAATGACAATGGGTGACATTTACTTAGTACTTACTTTGTGCCAGACGGCACCATCAAATACTGTACCTTTTCCCTCTAATTATACTTAAAGTATAACTTCTGAGGATGGGGTCTTTGTGAGAGTGCAGAGTGGGGGCTGCCAATTAAAGCAGCTGCCTAGGCTTCTGCAACTCTTTCCAAGCCCTAAAGCCCCTCTGCGAAGCCTGAGGTTATTTTTACTGACAGTTGGCTTCCGGGTGCAGCTGTTCCTCTCACAATTGCTTCCCTGTTTAATTTTCTTCTTTACCAGTCCACAGTCCTGCTTAAATTTTCTTCTTGGATGTGTTTGCTTGGTGTTTCCTTTCTGTTTGATTTTAATAGCTTCACCAAGGTTTATCTACCACACAATCCTCCCACAGAAAATGTGTAATTTGATAATATTTTGGTAAAGCCAGGCTGTAAAAGAAAAGTGTATCTTTGACATGCCTTTCTTTTGTAATTATTTTCAACTTCTGTACCATTATCTCTAGTCTTCCCTTCTCCAACAAATGCACAGGCCTCCTATATATCATTCCACCTCCAGACAGAAAGCAACATGTACCTTGATTAAAGTAATCTGTAAAATATCGATGAACACAAGGGTTTCTCAGCTGTCCCATTTGTATTTAGGCAGTTCAGTTAATTGGATCTCTTTGGTGCCCCAGCTATGTCTCCTCTATAAAGTGCTGGTAATGATACCCATACTTCAAAGAGTTGCTATGAATCTTACATGAATTCATTTATAAGAGATAGTTTTAATGTGTGACATAGGGCATGAATTCAGTGAGTGTTTGCTGTGTGTTTACTATTGGCATTAGGAAGCTCCCTGGTGGTGATAGCTAACATGATGGCTCCCATTCCTGCATTGTGGTAAAGTTCTGTTGCGGGGGGGGGGGGAGTAGGGGGTACCTTAGAAGTTTATCTTTACCTGAATCATGTTGATACTGGGAAGAGAATTTAACTTAGAAAATTCAAAATCTCTGGTCCTGTTAGCAACAGTGGTGAGACACAGTTCAGCACTGCCTTTGGGAGCCCCCCCCCCAACTTCTGAGGGGCTGAAATTAGGTAATGCTGGATGGTTCCCTACATCACATAAAATAGTTTCAGGAGAGTATGTGTAAAGCAACATCAGTGATAAGGGATAGCACATACTTCAGATTTAAGCATGGGTCTGGGCCAGGGGAGAGTAAGAGAAAAGAGGGAACAGGGGAGTTGGTGGGGGGCATGGGAGGATGGGAGGGAGAGGGAACTGGGATTGATATGTAAAATAAGATTGTTTCTAAACATAAAAAAAAAAGTGATGATCACTGACTTCGGACAAGGACAGTATACAACCAAGGAATGGATGCAGAGTTTGAGATATGGCGAGTTGTGCTTAGTGTCTTCTGTGATTCTGTAATTTTCTAAGCTCCACTGCTCAATAGCTTCAAGATAAAGCAGAGTTTAAAAATTAAGTAAAAACATACACTCGTAGAAAAATTTTTTTTGTAAATGAAACTGTAAAGTGGTTTTATGAGGTTTCCTGTTTCGATTTAGGAATCAGAGAAGAGTGCTAATGCAATTAAACCATTGTGTGCATGTGTGTAGATTAGCTTCAGAGATCTGCCCATCTCCACATCCTTAATTTGGGGAGTACAAATGAATGTTATTATTTATACTCAGCTTTTTGACATGAACTTTGGCCAGTAAAGCTGGTTTACTGAGTGAGCTCCAGGGCATGGGAGACTTGTCTCAACCAAAAAGATGGCTCCTCAGGTTGACCTCTGGCTCACATTCATGTGCTCAGACATACACATGCACTACACACACACACACACACACACACACCCCAAAAGCATAGTAACAATTATGGGTTGTCCAAATTACATCTTCTGGTATTTATCAAGTATTTAACAGTACCAATGAATTACTCTTTAAATCATAAACTAAAGCTATTTTCAGAATATAAGCAGGAATTATTAATGGCATGTGAAATACCAGCATACATTTCTGTGAAAAATACAGGATACAGAGCAAAATTATGGAAAATGTGGTCAAGGCAAGTAACTACACAGATGGTAATAAAAATAAATCTAAATGTTGAAGCCATTGTTTCTGGGAGTATGTAAAATTTCTAAGTTTATCTGAATCTCTATCGTGCATGCATATTATTTTTATAACGAGAAAAAGTAAAAGCCACAAAATTAAATCCTGGTATAAATACAGGATAAAGGATATGAAAATCGTTCAGAGAAGTGCTTTGAAAGAAATCCCTTCCTTTCCTCACTATCAAAGAAATGCAAATGAAAACAATGCTGTGAGGCAGATTTTCACCCATCACACTGATAAACAATTATGTTAAAGATTACAATCGATGCAGGGAGGAGTTGTAAGCATTTCATACCTACCTTGCTTGGAAACCTATTTTCTTGTAACTGGAGGGAAAGACCCACAGAGTCCCAGGTCACAGAACATTGCTGCCATCTTCAGGAAGCAAATGTAATAGATCCAGCACCAACCTTCTTTTTATCGTCGTTCCTTTTTAGTTCAATCCTTTTTTCTTTCCTTCCTTCCTTCCTTCCTGCACTTATTTCTGCCCTGCCTTTTGTTTCTTTCGTTTTCGGCTGATTTAGCATAAACACAAAAGCCTCCATGAAGACTTTACACTAAGTGAGCTATACCCTATGCCACAGATCCTTAGCAAAAAGCTTTTAAGACAAAGAGATGAAAAGGTAAAGGTATATATGTTTGTTTATAATGCACTGAGGGCTAATCACATTGGCTGACATTGTCACTTTCTCTGCCTTACAATCCACTGACAATAGTAGCTTTTCAGTTTAAAGGCTAAGTCATTGCTATCTCTAGGAGGCCTGCTCTTAGGGGAAACAGAGGTGTGGATCTGGGGGAGAGGAGTGGAGGGAGGGAGGCTATAGTCAGGATGTAATGTGTGAGAGCAGAGAGAAAGGGGGGAGAGGTACGTTTTAAAATGTTCCTCCTCTGCAAAGGTTGGCGCTCCAAGGAATTTTATCAAAGTCTCTCTGCTCCTCTGCCAATCCAAGGATGACAGCACCACATGAGGAATGTAAAGAGTCAGCATGCATAAGGGCTTAGAAGGCAAAGCCAAAAGGCAAACGTACTAAGGGAAGCAGAGTCCTAAGTGAAACTAATCTTGATAATACCAGAGGCATGGAGTAACATCAGCCAAGTTGTGGATGAGGAAGCCGCTAGGCTTCTTTCTCTCTCAGAAGGAAAGTAAGGGAAGCAAACCAAAACCAAAACAAATGAAATAAAGCCGAAGCAGAGACTCTTTAAAACAACACTGCTAGAGTCTGGAAAAGAGCCAAAGATTTGGCATCGACCAAGCCAGTGGAAAAGCCATCTTCAAAGTGATACGCGATCATGTTTCACCCACCCTTGTTCGCATCCTTTCCAGTGAAGTGGTTGCCTGTTTTGGTCTTGAAGATTCAACCCCAGGACTCAGTTCTTTCCCTTGAATAGGAAGATGTAGAAGACAATTTTCATGTTACTGTGTATACACAGCTGTTCTGTGCTGTGTAAAAAACTATCTAAATGGTTGATTCAAGGCATTTAGGCATTTGTCTTTACTGAACTTGTAACTAAGAAAGAGCTGCAAGGAAACAAATTGGAGAACAAAATGGAACAAAATGCCATAAGCTGAGGGACACAACAGGCCCATTAAAACACACAAAAAGCTGATTTAATAAAGATTGCCTGAAGTATCAGAATGTAGCCACACTAGTTAGCTATAGAAAGAAGCTAGGTGGTGGTGGCACACACCTTTAACCCCTGGATTCAGGAGACAGAGGTATACGGATCTCTGTTAGTTCAAGGCCATCCTGCACTGTGAGAAATTAATCCAGTCTAAAAGAGAAACAGCTCACACAAAGATCTCCGCCCTTGGGATCCCAAGTCTTTAATCCCAGGATTTGAGAGCTATAAAAGGAAGAAACAAAGGGTCTCATTTGAGGACCAGACAGCCCTTTCGGTCTGAGGGAAAGGTAAGAGCTAGTGGTCAGCTGCTTTGCTTTCCTGGTCTTTAGCTTGAACCAATATTAGAGCCTGATTTTTTTCTGATTTTTTATTATTCGTGTTACTGTCCAGGATATTGGGTCTGTAACAGCTGCCATGGGCATGTGAGAACTCATGAGAGTCACTGGCACAATGAAGCAATCTGTGCACTCAGAAAACGACCTTGGGAACCCCGAAGCCCCCCCCACCCTTTCCGGGTGGCCTTTAAACTCAGAGCACATTAAGTTGTCAAGGATTATCTCAACAAAGACCACTTCTGTAAAGCCCATAGATTTCAAAGAAACCTGTTAAAACATTGTCAAAGGACCGGGCATAGCTTAGAGGGTAAAATGCTTGAATTGTAAACAGAGGACCTGAGTTTACAGTAAACTTGAAAGTAAAAAATTGAAATTACCTACTTCAGGCAGCACACCAAAAAGAAGAAAATCAGAGTCCAGGAAATCTATTTTAAGGGTATAGCTCATAAAATTGCTGAGACCCAAAACTACAAAATTATCAGGAGAAGACTGGTAAGGTTCATGACCTCACTAGCCCTAACCCACAAGAGGACTCAACCAACCAGGAGCCTGTCCCACATCAGAGGCACCAGAGTTGGTTACTATTATAATATCTTTGTGATAAGGAAGCATGGTCCTGCCCAGCACCATGATGGACTAAGCAGGACAAGGAGATCCACAGACAGGCCTGGGACAGTTCATGGTGTATGTATGGTGTGGTATGGGAGGGAGAAATGAACAGAATGGTTCATGTCCCGTGGACAGAGGTGGGTAGCTTGACTGCCATCCAGGGTCATGGTGATGTCTGGGTCTGAGCTGCTGCTGGGCCCATGTCTGTGTTTATGGCTCTGATGCAGCCTCAGTCTCTGCTGATGTCCATGGCTCTTGATACCACGAAAGGCTGAGAGGATTTGGCTGTACAGAAATGGTCTCGCCCTTCATTGGCTGTGACACTAGGGAGACCTGGTCCTGCCCCTCAACAGCTGAAGCACTCAGAAGACAGGGTCCTACACCTCACCTGGCTAGTACAACAGAGCTGACGCTGATCACGAGGGCATGGACTAGAATGGGAGAGCAGGCCATGCCCTTCTAGTCAGCCATGGGGTGGACTGGGTGAGGGAAAAATGCCCTCCTCTCCTTGCTTGTAGCCTCCTGCCGCAGGTGGGGGACCTGACCCAATCCCTCACTAGCTGCTGCACTCAGATCATGCCCGGAGCCTCACCTGGGCAGCACAGTAGAGTTGACTCTGTAGATGGGTACAGGTGAGCTGGCCCTGAGGACAGGAGAGGGCTATAGCTGGTACTACCTCCCTCCTCTGTGATATGGTGGTGGGAAAGATGCCCCCCTCTTACCAACTGCAGCACTCACTCCGTAAAGCAGGCCCTACACCTTGCCTGGACAGCACAGTAGAACTGACCCTTTGGGTGGAGGTGTGGGTGAGCCAGCCCCAAAGTTGTGTGGGAGAGCTACTCATCTGTCACGTGGCAGCATGGGCAGGGGACAGATGTCCCCCCTTTACCCTTCAGCCCTCACTACCTGTGACAAGGGAGCTGACACTCTCCTTTACCAGCTGCAGCACTCAGGAGAGCAGGCCCTGTATGTCGCCTGGGCACCACGAGAGCTGACCCTGTTGGCAGAGGTGCAGGTGAGCTGACCCTGAGAGTATGAGAGTGACAGAGCTGTCCCTACCCCTCACCAGCTGCAGCACTTGGGAGAATGGATCTGCCTCACCTGGGCAACACAGCAGAGCTGGCCTTGAAGGTCCAGGTGTGGGAGAGCCCACCCTGAGGGTCTAACAGCACAAGAACTGGCCCCACCCCTTGCTCATTGCTCCAAGGGTCAAACTAGGCAGGTCAATGCTGGAGAGCTCACCCTGGTGGTGAGGACAGGGTAGAGCTGGCAGGCTGACCAACCTTCCAACTACACAGGCCCAGAACCAGGGTTATGAGTTGGTCCAGCCCATTTATGACCTGCAGGAGCACATGAAGGGGCTGGTCCTGCAGACCTATGACACAGAGCAACAGGATATCAAAGAGGAGCTCCAATGAGGGCCCAGCATCAATAGTGTACCAGAAACCAAAGTCCTCAAACCAGACCAATGACTCTGCAATAAACACTTCCAAGTAAAGAGTTTACTGTGTCAGCTTCCATGATGAGATTTTTTTACCTTTATTTTTATCTTTTTTTTTTAAAAAAAAAATTATTTTCTTATTTTATTACATATACTGTATTCTATCTGCATATCAGAAGAGGGCACCAGATCTCATGAAAGATGGTTTTGAGCCACTATGTGGTTGTTGGGAATTGAACTCAGGACCTGTGAAAAAGCAGTTAGTGCTCTTAAACTCTTGAGCCATCTCTCCAGCCCCTCTTTTTTTCTCTTAAATTTTATTTTTTTTTTTTGGGGGGGGGTTGCAAGGGCAGAGGGTGGACACGAAGGGATGGGGAAATGATGAATGGGTTCAAGATGCATGATGTGAAAGACACAAAGAATAAATAAAAAGAAACTTAAAAAGGAAAAAAAAACTAAACAGAAATACTGGAGCTAACAGAGGTTATGAACCAAATGGAGCTCATAGGCATCTACAGAACATTTCACCCAAACACAAAAGAATACACTTTCTTCTCAGCTCCGCATGGAACTTTCTCCAAAACTGACTACTGATGGGAGATGTCATTCTGAAAATATGCTTCTCTTATTGGTTAACCAATAAAGCACTGTTGGCAAATAGAAAGGCAAGATAGGTGGGACTAGGAGACGAGGATTCTGGGAGATGTAGTAGAGGGGATATTCAAGATGTAGATACTTGAGAGAAGAGGTCCAGACCCTCTCCCCGGTAAGATAAAGAGCACATAGAAATACGTAGATTGATAGAAATGGGTTAATAGTTAAGACAGAGCTGGCCAATAAGAAACGCTAGTAACTGGCCAACAGCTTTATATCTAATACAGCATCTCTGTGTGTTATTTGGGGGCTGGCACAGCTGTGGGACCAGGCTGGCAGGAAAATTGCTCATAACAGCCCACAGACTTGATCACAAAGCAAGTCTCAACAGATACAAGAAAACTAAAATAACTCTTTGTATCTTATCAGACCACTATGATTGAAGCTGGATTTCAACAACAATAGAAACAACACAGAGCCTACAATCTTATGGAAATTGAACAACTCTCTACTGAACACCTCTCTACTGGGTCAAGGCAGTAATAAACAAAGACATTAAAGACCTCATAGAATTCAATGAAAATGAATGCACAACATATCCAAACTTATGGGACACAATGAAAGCAGCACTAGAGGAAAGCTGATAACACTGAAGTACCTACATGAAGAAATTACAGAGATCTCATACTAGCAACTGAATAGCACACCTGAAAGCTCTAGAACAAAAGGAAGCAAACTACTCCAAGAGGAGTAGATGGCAGTAAATAATCCTCAATGAAGCAAAGAGTTAGTTCTTTGAGAAAAATCAACAAGACAAGCTATTATCCAAACTAACTAAAGAGCAGAGAAAGAATACCAAAAATAACAAGATCAGAAACAAAAAAAAAGGGACTTAAGAACAGACCTAGAGGAAATCCAGAGATATACTTTAAAAACCTCCACTCCACAAAATTGGAAAATCTAAAAGAAATGGATAATTTTCTTGATAGGTCTACTTACCAAAGTTAAATCAAGGCCAGAGTAAAAAAAAAAAAAATTATATGGACACAAAACAGAAACAGTCATTAAAAATCTCCCAACTAAAAAAAGTTCAGGGCCAAATGGTTTTAGTATAGAATTAATTCTACCAGATTAACAAAGAAGAGCTAATACCAATACTCTCAAATTATTCCACAAAACAGCAACAGAATATAACCCAGTTAGAACACAGTTACCCTTAAGCCCAATCCACATAAAGATGCAACAAAAAGAATTACAGATCAGTTTACCTTATCAGATACAAAATTCAATAAAATACTTGTAAACCAATTCCAAGAACACATCAAAAAGATCACCATGATCAAAAGATCACCATGATCAAGTAGGCTTCATCCCAGAGATGCAGAGAGAATAAGTAAGCACAATCCACCATATAAACAAGCTGAAAGGTAAAACCCACATGATCATCTCGTTAGATGCAGAAAAGCCAACACCATTCATGATAAAGTTCCTAGAGAGATTAATGATACAAAGGACATACATAAACATAAGAAAAGTAATTTACAGAAAGCCTAAAGCCAATATCAAATTTTATGGAGAGAAACTCAAAAGAATTCCACTAAAGAACAAGACAAGCGTTGTTCACTCTATTCTATGTAATATGGTACATATTACATATGTCTTTGCTTAGCAACTAGACAACTGAAGGAGACTGTCTTAGTGTTTTTATTGTTGTGAAGAGACAACATGACCACAGCTGCTGTAATTTAAGAAAAGTGGTACTTGAGAGACACCATGTGACAGGGTTCAAGCAGAGGTTTTTGGTTTTTGTTTTGTTTTTGTTTTTAAATCAGGGAAAGGAATCATAAAAAGGGAAAAAGGAAGGGTAGGGGGATACCAGCCTACAGAGACAGGAGCAGCAGGAGAGGGGAAAGATGGGGAGAGAGAGGGAAACAGAGAGCGGGGAGAAAGAAAGAGAGAAGGATGGGAGATGGGCAGGGCCCTTTTAAAAGGGAACATAGTGAATATGCACAGGTGGTGCTCTTAGTGGATACAACTGAGGGTGTATCCTGTCTGAACCTCAAGGACAGGCTACTACAGATGCCTGAATACTAACAATGGCAACTTTCATAAATAAAACAATTAATTGGGGTGGCTTGTTTACAGTTTCACAGGTTCAGCCCATTACCATCATAACATGGAGCATGATGACATACAGGCAGACATGATGCTGAAGCTGAGAGTCCTACATCTTGCAAGCAAGAGAAAGTTGACTGACATACAGTGCAGTATCTTGAACATAAGAAACCTCAAAGCCCACCCCCACAGTGACACACGTCCTCCAACAAGGCCATACCCACTCCAACAAAGCAACACCTCCTAATAGTGCCATGCCCTATGAGATTATGGAGGTCAATTACATTCAAACTACTACAGAGATCAAGGGGATACAAATTGCAAGTAAGTCAAAATATCTTTCTTTGCCAGTGATAGATAGTTATAGTTATAGATATATAAGTAACCCAAATTCTACCAGGAAACTCCTGCAGCTAATAAAAACTTTCAGTATATCAGCTGGATACAACATTAACAAAAAAAAAAAAAAAAAAAAAATCAGTAGCCCTCCTATATACAAATAACAAATCAACTGAGAAAGAATCAAATAAACAACAACTTTCACAATAGCCTCAAAAAGTATAAAATAACTTAGGGTAACTCTAACCAAGCAAATGAAACACTTGTATGATTAAAAACTTCATTTCTTTGAAGAAGGAAATTGAAGAAGACATCCAAAGATGGAAAGATCTCCGATGCCCAAGGATAAGTAAGATTAACATAGTGAAAATGGCCCCCTTACCAAAAGCAATCAATCTACAGCTTCTGTGCAATCCTCCTCAAGATCCTAACACAATTCTTTATTAACCTTGAAGGAACAATTCACAACTTCATATAAAAGAACAAAAGAACAGGATATTTAAAACAATCCTGAACAATGAAATGACTTCTGCATCACCATCTCTAATGTAAATTTGTACTACAGATACAGTAATAAAACATTTGCATAAAAACAGACACATTGATCAATGGAGTAGAATGGAAGACCCAGACATTAATCCAAAATCATATGAACACCTGATGTTTGATAAAGACACCAGAAATACACACTGGAAATAAGATAGCATCTTTAACAAATGATGCTAGTCAAATTGGATGTTGCAAAACTCAAGTGCAAATGGACCAAAGACCTCAACATAAAATGATACACATTGAACCTGATAGAAGAGAAAGTGGGTAATATACCCTTGAACACACTGGAGTGGGGAATACCTTTGAACACATTAGCATGGGAAACAACTTCCTGAACAGAATACCAATAGTGCAGGCACTAAGATGGACAGTGAATAAATAGGCCCTCATGAAACTGAAAAGTTATGTAAGGCAAAGGACACCATCATTCAGGCAAAGTGTCAGCCTACAGAATTGGAAAATATTTACCAACTACACATCTAATAGAGGACTAATATCCAAAATATATAAAGCCCTGAAGATACTAGACATCCCCAAACCAAAAAATCCAATGGGGAACAGCTGGGTAGCAGTGGCACATGACTTTAATCCCAGCACTTGGGAGGCAGAAGCAGATGGATCTCTGTAAGTTCAAGGACAGCCTGAACTGTTTACAAAGTGAGTTTCAGGACAGCCAAGGCTACAGAGAGATCCTGTCTCAAAAAAGAAAAGAAAAAAGGAAGGGAGGAAGGAAGTTAGGAAAGAAAGAAAAGAAATGGTGAACAGATCTAAACAGAATTCTCAGCAGAGGACCCTCAAATGGCTGAGAAACACTTAAGAAATGTTCAACATCCTTAGCCATCAGGGAAATGCAAATCAAAACGACTTTCACATTACATCTTACATTTGTTAGAATGGCTAAGATCAAAAGCACAAATGGCAGCTCATGCGGGAGAAGATGAGTAGCGAGGGAAACACTCCTCCATTGCTGGTGGGAGTGCAAACTTGTACAGGTACTTTGAAATCAATATGACAGTTTCTCAGAAACGTGGGAATCAATCTATTGGGCATATACCCAATGTACACTCCATTGTACTAAAAGGACACTTGATCAACTATGATCACTGAGGGTTCATTTGTAATAGCCAGAAACCGGAAACAACCAAAATGTTCCTCAACCGAAGAATGGGTAAAGAAAAAGTGTGGTATAGTCACACAATGGAGTTTTTCTCAGCTGTATAAAAAAAAAAAAAAATGACATCCTAGAATTTGCAGGCGAATGGATAATGGATAGAACTAGGAAAAAAAAATCATTCTGAGTGACATAACCCAGACCCAGAAACCAGAAAGACAAATCTGGTATGTATACACTTATAAGTGGATATCTGCCATTAAGTAAATGATAACTAAGTTACAATCCATAGACCTAGAGAGGTTAGGTGAAGAGGAGGGGTCTAGGAGGAAGCATGGATCTCCCTGGGAAGAGGAAATAGAGTAGATTTTAAGTGTGGACTTCAGATGAGTGGGGACAGGAATGGGAGGGATCAGGTTGGGAGAAGATAGAATGGAGGTAGAGTATGTGGAAAGAGATGGCTTGAATTGGGCGGTATTTGGGGAAGTGTGGAAACCTAGTACAGTAGAAACTTCCTGGAATTTCTGAAGGTGGTCCTATTGAGAACTCCTAGTAATGGGAGATATGGAGTCTCAACTAGCTATCTCTTGTAGCCAGGCAAGGCTTCCAGTGGAGGGACTGGTTTGCACTCAATCGAGTTGTTGGCCAATGGGATTCCATGGAAAGCCCAAATAACCAGGCTCATGCTAAGTCAAAATATTGCTCCCCACATACTAATATCAGGGCCCCATTGCAGGGGACAGTATCCACACAACTCATTGAACATGGAGAAGTCAAACTGGTGTTCACTTGGAGCCCTCATTCCTACGTTCTAGTCTTTTTACTGTTACTGAAAGAGAAATGGGAGCTCAAAGAGATGGGAGCAGCAGTCAGGGGACCTGCATGGGTCTACAACTGGTCTTCTACATATATATTATAGCTATTAACATAGTATTTTTATGGGACACCAGACTATAAGAACAAGTGGGTCTCTGACTCTTGTGCCTGTTCTTGGGACTCTTTTCTGTTGGGTTGCCATGTCCAAGTTTGGTATGA
The DNA here is from genome assembly GCA_030556225.1 of Cricetiscus sungorus. Lineage (NCBI taxonomy): Eukaryota > Metazoa > Chordata > Mammalia > Rodentia > Cricetidae > Cricetiscus > Cricetiscus sungorus. The sequence goes on along the minus strand of JANBXA010000726.1, from coordinate 60,554,666 downwards.
AAGTTTTTGTTTTATCTTATATTTTATTTTGTCATATTTCATTGTTATCTCTTAGAAGTAAGGAAATAGATCTGGGAGGGGAGGTGGAGAGGAACTGGGAGGAACAGAAGGGGGAACCATATTTAGGATATATTATATGAGAAAAGAAGCTATTTTAAACAAACAATCCCTAGAGAATGACAAAGGGGGTGCTAGGCAGCTTTGTCAGAGATGACAGGGCTGAGGGCAGAACTCCCAGAAGGGAAGTAATTTCTCATAGTCATCTATAGCCTGCAATTGAACTGTTTTACCTTCTTATTAGTCCCAGGATTTAACTCCGGCTCCTGAACAACTCAAGTGTATATATTTGCTTCACTGTATGTTGTGCTTATTTAAGGCTCTCAAGAAATTACCACTCTTACATCTTTCATGCATACTTGTTTTGTGAACAGTGTTTATATATTACATGTATTTGTGATTTTACTGGAAATTGTGATTTTTAAAGGAAAATTACATGCATCAAACCCAACACTATTGTTAAGTCACATGAAGCTTAAATCGCAAAAGAAAAAAGATACAAATAGATTTCTATGCCTTCCAGGTTGCATATTTTACTTTCAATTAAAGCATGGAAAAATGACTCTGTCTTAAAAAAGGTATGCAGAATAAAAAAGAGGAACATAAATTGATCTACCACACTGACAAAAGTTAAAAACAATAACCTTTAATGTGAAGAATAAAATATGCACATATGGCAATGGTAGACATTAATAGTTAATTGCTTCTGATTATCTGTTCCACAAAACATGGGCTTTTGTTTCTTTTTGTATGGCTTTGAATATGAAATAGTCCTTGAAGGCTCAGGTTTTGTTGCCATCTGATGGGCTTTCAGCAGGTGATTGGACCATGAGGGCTCCAACTTCATCAATGGATTGCCTAATGATGTAATCTAATCTGAATAGACTATTAGGAGGTGAGGTTGAGTTGGAAGAAGCAGGTCAACTGAGTGGGCGTCCCTTAATCCCTTTCCCTCTCTGCTCCTCAGCTGCCATGAAGGGGGCAGAAATGCTTCACCAGATCCAAATAATGGAGAACAATGACCTCAGCTGATCATGAACTGAAGCTTCTGAAGCCATGAACAAAAATAAATCTTGCCTTATGTGAGTTGTTTCCTCAAATACTCTGGCATGAAAATGAAGACAACTGACAGGCTTTATTTGTCTTCAGGTCTACACCTCTGGATGCTACAGAACAGAAGCTAGTATGTGGTAGTATTGCAAAGGTATTTACTGAATGGATTTATAGGTTCCTTGTGAATCAATACATCAATTTTTAAAAAGGAATAATTACAGATAAAAATAATTTGAACATAATTAATAATCTTGACTTAATAACTATATAGATACTTTGATGATGAAAACACAAAATGAACATTCTTTAAATGAGGCATAGTCAACAATAATGATGAATTAGACCCCAAAGAAAATATATGTAGTCTATCTTTCTCCCTCTGTCCCTATGCATAAGTGCATATATATTCATATGTATATGAAGAAGTATGAACATAGGCTTTTATCTTGAAACATGATCTCACTGTGTAGCCTTTACTACTCCAAAACTTGCTATATAGGCCATGCAGGCTTCAAACTCCTGAGTGCTGGGGTTAAAGAAGGGTACCACCATTGCCCACCTAAAAACACAAACTTTTGAACTGACTCCTGGAATATCAGTATTTGTTACTTGAGTGGGGTTGGGGTTGTGAAAAATTAGGTTGGGGGGGGGAGAAGAGTGACAACTTTTTCTTTCACTTTTTACTCCATACCTCTGAATTATTCTATATACTATTTGGATTTTTCATAAGCATGTATAATTGTGCAACCATAAACACAAACCAGACAAAAAACTGAAAATAAGCAAAAGGAAATATATTAAGCTAACCTGAGTGGGTTTTGAGTTTTTTTTCTTCTCCGTTTTGCTTTTCTGTGTTGCTGAATATCTCAACAATAAGCATATATTACTTGAAACATTTCAGTAAGATCTGTACTGTATAATAAAATAAAAACATGTTTGATGGGAGATGTTATTCTGTAAATATGTTTCTCTTATTGGTTAATGAATAAAACACTGTTGGTCAATAGGAAAGCAAGACAGGCGGGACTAGGAGACTAGGAGAGAGGAAGAATTAGGGAGGAGATTCAACATGGAGGACAGAGAGAGTAGAATGCCGGGCCCTCTCTCCAGTAAGATAAGACCACATGGAAATACTTAGATTAATAGAAATGGGTTAATATTTAAGACAGAGCTAGCTGATAAGAAACTAGTAACTGGCTTACAGCTTTACATCTAATACAGCGTCTCTATGTGTCATTTGGGGCTGCTGTGGTGGTGGGACCAGACCGGCAAGGAAAAACTACTCGTAACACGTTATCCTTTCCATTTAATACATAAGGACATCAATGGACGTCAACACCACTCACTGTCCAACTTTTGCCCACTCAGTGTCAGACTACTTTTAGTTGCTATAAGGAAAATAAAAAAATCCTAGAAATGTGTTGAAGGAGAAAGTGGTGAACCAGCAAAATGGCTCAGCAGGTAAAGGCACTTGCCAACAAGCCTGGTACCCAAAGTTAGATCACCAGAGCTCATATGGTGGAAGAGTACCACTCCTGAATGTTGTCCTTTGAAGTCCACATGTGCTAGACTAGATAAAAGGAGCTAAATCAACAAATAGCAACAACAACAACAAAAAAAAAAAAAAACAAGCTATATTCTTAGATGTGAAAACTAATTATTTTATTTATATTGCTTCTTTTATTTTTGAGATTATACTTACATCATTTCCCCTTTCCCTTTCCTCCCTCCAAACCCTTCCATACCTACTTCACCTTACTCTCTTTCAAATTCATGGGCTCATTTTTCATCAGGTGTTGTTACATGTATACAAAACTATTTTAAAAGATGTAACTTCTTCACATATGAGTATAGAGATTTCAGGTTCATTATCATAGCTTACATAAAACCTTCCTACTTATTATTTTCAAGTGTGTGTGTGTGTGTGTGTGTGTGTGTGTGTGTGTGTGTGTGTGTGTGTGTATGCATGTGCACCATGCACACATCTGAACACATACTTGTGGAGGCCAGAGATCAATGTCAAGTATTTCCCTGTACCACTCCTATTTTTCAGACAGCATCTCAAACTTTACATTTTTATTTACTTTAAAGGATAGCCAGAACAAAACCTAGTAAGACAGAGAGTCACTATCAATTTTATTTAAAAACTATGAAGCAAACGGGACAAAATAAATAATTTAAGCTTACAATATCCCACTATCACATTAATAATACAGGAATGGGTAAAATGTATAAAAATGTTAATAATGGTAATATGTAGGTTTTTGTTTTCCTTTCTTAGTCTTTCCGATATTTTTAATTTCCATATATGCATATGGAAATTATATATATACATATATATATTACTTTAATGATGATAGCAAAAGCAGTAAGTTTCCCTTTTAATCTCAAACAGGAAATTAACAATAGAAATGAAATGATAATTTAGAGGGGGGAATATAGCCAATAAAAACATGTAAATGTAAACCTGGCCTACCATTTGTAAATGGCACTTACAAATAATAAAGCTTTTTCATGTCTGAAATTGACAAATGTATTTAAAAGGGCTATTTTCCAAGAGAGTATTCCAGCTTTCAAGAGAGCAGAAAACACCCATTTCTGTTTCTTTAAAACACAAAGGATAAAGAAAAAGGAGTTGGCTTCTAGTGTGGCTTTGCTACCACCCACAGGCAATTATATAAACTACAGCTAAGAAATTATTCTCTTGCCCTGAAATTCACATTAGTAGTGGATTCCATGCACATTCCCAAACACACAAACAAGCAGAAGAAATGTAAGAAAATTCATGCATTAAGACTCTGGCTGTAGCTACAGAAGTAAAATGGAAATAATGAGTGGGGAATTCTTTTGCAAATGATTAGTTCTCAAACTAATGCACAGGGAATCCAGATGAATGTAAGCACATGTATCAAAGTACAGGAGTCGCGACTGCATACTGGGCCATGTAACAAATTCTATGAGTTATAAAACAATGGAAATCATATGGAATAAATTGCCTTAGCATAATGGATTTATCTAGAAAATATTAGCGTAAGAGATTCCCAGATTCCACAGTCAGTTGTGGGTCTCTGTGTTAATCACCATCTACTGAAAATAGAAGCTTCTCTCATGAGGGTCCAAAGAGTCATTACTATAGTAGTATACCGGTATTAATGCCAGCTTAGTATTGTGTTCATGTAGCTATACATATGAACTCACAGTGCTTGTGACAGCATGCCAAAGACTTGTGCAAGCCAAAACTAGACTAGATCCCAGCAAGGAGAGGGAAGGTGGACCCATCGCTACCCAAGAAGCTATTGGTAATTAATAACAAGTTGCTAGAAAAGGCAAATTCAGTTTTATGTAAGAATGTAGCTGCTGTTAAGTCAACCATGCTCCAGTGGAAATCACAAGTCCAAGAATATTTGGGCTTTCACATTAGACTTAATCTTTTTTTAAAGACACATAATTGCGTGAATAGTAAAGTAGGGGCATAGGAGTTGGAGAAGAGGGTGAAAATATCAAAACATGTATGAAATACTTAAAAAATAATTTAAAAATATATTTAAGCCAGACGTTGGTAGTGCACACCTTTAATCCCAGCACTCGGGAGGCAGAGGCAGCTGGATCTCTGTGAATTCAAGGCCAGCCTGATCTACAGAGTTAGTTCCAGGACAGGCTTCAAAGCAATACAGAGAAACCCTGTCTTGAAAAACCAATAAATATAAATTATATATATTTAAAAGAAACCTGTTTCATTAAACATGTTATACAATAATTTTAAAAATATAAACAGAAAATGAAAAGAAATTCTACAATTTAAAAGTACAGCAACTGTACTAATTTGAGGGTGACTATAACACAGACAACACTTAAAATTCTATTCTAAATGAAAGAAGCTAAACAAAAGGTCATGTATTATAAAACTTCCATTTATTTGGTATATCTAAACTAGGCAAGTACACAGAGAAAGAGAAGAGAAGAAAATGAATACTGGGTTTCTTTTTCTGTGGTAATTGAAATGTTCTATAATTAGTGGTAAGAGCAATACAAGGTTGATACTTACCTTACAGGAGATACCATAATCATGAAGGTGCTTTTCCCAGAGCTAGGCTCATCCACTGCACTACGGATATGCTGACCCCTGCAATTTCACCAAATGAGGGAAACTCAACTGCGGAATTTGTGGTAATTTGTGGACTACATTCACACTCTCCCCTAAAAAAAAAAAAGAGGGGGGGGGGGAGAAAAAAGGGAGAAATACAAGACTGCATGTGTATTAACACAACTGACTACTACCTATCTACATAATGGATTCTATGGTAAATGAATTCTCAATAAATGGAATGGTTAACTTGTTTTCTTAAAGCAACAATAACAAATGGTGATGAGAATGCAGGGAGTTGGATCACTCATACATTGTTGCTAAGAGTGTAAAATGACCTAGTAGTTCTGCAAAAATATTTGGCAGTTTCTTATGTATAAAACAAAACAACAACAACAAAAAAACAAAAACACTAAGCTAAACACATACCAATGATAAAACACTGCCATTGAACCTTTAGGCATTTACTTCAAAGATTTTTTTTTTAAGTTTATGTCCACACAAAAATCTATATGCAAATGTTCATGACAACTCTATCTTTAAGAGCTGTGTACCAGAAACCACAGATTGCTTCAATAGGTGAGTGACTTTTAAAACTGTGGTATAATCCATACTATGAAATGCTACTTAGAACTACTTTCCATCTCTTGATTCCATTTACATAACTTTTTTGTTGTTATTATTTTGTTTGTTTATTTTTCGAGACAGGGAGTCTTTGTGTAGCCCTGCTATTTTGGAACTATCAGACCAAACTGGCTTCGAACTCACAAGTACCTGCCTCTGCCTTCTTTCTGAGTGAGTGCTGGGATTAAAGGTGTGCACCATCACCATATTTTATATGTACCACAACACATAAAAAAATGTTCCCCATTTTAAAATTGGATTTTATAACTTTTTACTAGCAATCAGATTTGGGCTTTGACAGTAAGTACATTTCACACATGTCCATTTTTCATACCGATGACAGTAACCTCTACCCTTTCCCATCTCCCAAATCAATACTGTCTACCCCTTTTCTTCCCTACAACTCTTCCTCACATTCACATGTATTGGGTTTGTTTTGTGATCTATCGAGTGCAACCAGGGCCACCTGTGTGACCATAGATAGGAAGTTATACATTGCAGCCTGTGGCCTCACCAATGGGTGCATAACTGAAGACAAGGTCTGGTCCCCTCTCTAAACTCTGTCAATAACCAATAGTTCAACACTAAAGGGGAGAGGCCCATGAACCACTCCTTCTACTATGACAGCTGACAGGGCCAATCTTATCTAGGTTAAATCCAAGCAATTACTGTTGTTGGAAATTCATCATTGCAATGGTTACATTGAGTCTAGAGGATGGAACTTTGCAGCCCCTCACCTTACCTTCCAACTCCTAGTTCCTACCTCTTCTGCTGTATTTTCTGAGTCTTAAACAACAAAGGAATCCCTTCTCCACATCCATGTCAGCATTTGTTGCTACTGGTATTCTTGATGATAACCATTCTGACTAATGAGATGGGATTTTGGGGTGGAGGGGGGCAGGGGAGGAGAGAGGATGAGACAGGGTTTCTCTGTGTAGCTTTGGAACCTATTCTGGCACTCGCTCTTGTAGACCAGGGAACTCACAGAGATCTGCCTGCCTCTGCCTCCCAAGTGCTGGGATTAAAGGTGTGTGCCACCAGTACCCAGCGGAGATGGGATCTTAAAACAATTTTATTTTCTATTTCCCTGATGGCTAAGGATATTGAAAGGTTTTTTCCATGTATGTGTTTCCTAGCCATTGGTGGTGCTAAAGTCTGTTTAATTCTATAGAAATTTTTTAAATGGGTTGATGATTTTCTTGATGTATAGTTTTTTGTTTTTTTTTTTACCAGAAGAGGTGGTCTTCCTCAGAAAATACACCAATTTGTTGTCGGGTGCCAAATAGTCAGCCCTGAAAACAGAAATAGAATATAGGTTTTTAAGGTATATGATTTTCTGAATTTCATTTATATCTATTGTAATGTCTCCCCTTTGTCTCTAATTCTTTTGTTTGGTTTTGTTTAGAGGTCTGCTAATCATAAGAACTAACTCTTCATTTCATTGATTCTTTGTAGTTTTTCATTTCTAGTTCATTAATTTCTTCATTGCTCTTAATTATTTCTCTCCACCTACTATCTTGGGATTTGGATTGTTTTTGTTTTTCCAAGGCCCTCAGGTACACAATTGATATTTGAGATCTTGCAAATTACTGTATTTTTAATATTTTAAAACTTAAGCTCTGTTATCAGAAACTGAAACTAAAATTTAAAAAAAAAAAATCACACATTAAAATTAACCAGATCCAAAGGTATACAACTCCTTAAATTTCTATACAGTTAGAGCAGTCATTTGAAAAGGAAGCTGTGGAATGTCAAGCTGATTCATACTTTCACTACTACAGGAACAGAGAGAGCCAATGCTTAGGCGTCAGGCTATTGTGAGACCAGAGTGTACCCTGTGACCAGGACTGCACTCCAGTGGCTTCGGGTGTGAGTGCAGGGCCTGTGCTTTTGCTCCAGTGTGCCCAGTATCGCCCTAAGAGACAAGAGTTGGTTCCAATAATCTCTATGGTTGTTATGGATGTGGGATTGGTTTCTATGGATCCAGTACAGGACCTGGAGTCTATACTACTATAGTTCCAGAGGCTACTTTGGGCCTGTGGCTCTAACCACAGCCCCAAATAGTAGACAAAGTTCACTGGGTATGAAATTTGGTATCTTGTCTCCAGCAGGTTCATATAATTCAAGAAGTGACCAAAGTTTTGGCCCTACTGTCACATAGCCAAGATGAGATCATTTCAGCAACCCATTCAATATCCATCACCAAGTTCCACTAGTCCCCTTAACTGAACTTCATCCAGATACTACTCTAGGCAGAAAACAGAATACCCTAATAGGCTTGGAAGAAGTCAAAAGGAATCCACTTCAACAGATGCATAAAACACAACAAAGCAGCATTAAAAATGACACAACCACCACCTTCGGCCCATGACCAACAGATGAATTTCCTTAAGAGGGGATTCTAGATTATGGAGACAAATGAACTGAGAATTTGATCTTACTATTCAAAAGAAGTAAACAGATGCATGAATTAAGGACATCGATACAAGACCTGGAAAAGGTACCCATTAGTAAACTGGAGATAAAAGTCCAAAATATTGAGGAAAAATTTAGAAATGATATTGAAACCCTGAAAAACACCAAACATAAATAACTCTCTCTGCTCCAAGTTGCTTTTGGTCATGGTGTTTTATCACAACAGAAAGCAAACCAGGATAATGTTTACTCAAGAAGTTTCATTGAATAATATGCAGTTATTTGGATGGGTTTGCCTTTATATTTTGACCCCCACCCCACCCCCAGTTTTCAATAGCTCCCTTTTTTCTTTCTCTGCTTTAGCTTATGAGCTGGGAGGTATTTATGCTTTGTTTTTAACTTTTTTATTCTCTGTGGTTTTCACATCATACATCTTGATCCCAATCATCTCCCCACTTCATAGCTCTACCCCCTGCCCTTGCAATGCCCCCCCAATACAATAAAGGAAATTTTAGAAGGAAAAAAGAAAAATCTCATCAAGGAAGAAAGCTGTAGTGTGTCACAGTGAATTACACAGCATACCCTTTCTTTAGTTCATGTATCTTTACTTGTAAGTGTTCATTGCAATGAGTCATTGCTTTGGTTTGAGGCATCAATACTGGGCCTTCACTGGGACTCCTTGGATATTCTGTTGTTACCTTGTGTCCTGGAGACCCCGCAGTTCTGCATCTACAGGACAGGCTCCTTCATGTGCTCCAGCAAATCATACACATAGGCCAACTCTTAGCCCTGGTTCTGGGCCTAGGTAGTTGCAGGGTTAGTCAGCCCTCTAGTTCTACACCATCCTCACCACCAGAGTGAGCTCTCCAGCACCACACCAAGTTAGTTCATGCTATGCAGCAGGCAGCAAAGGATGGGGGGCAGGTTCTACTTTTATGCCCTCAGGGCTGGCTCACTAACACCTACACCACCAGGGCCAGCTCTACTGTGTTGCCCAGACAGTATAGGGGCCACTTTCTAGAGTGCAGCTGGCGAGGGCAGGGCAGCTCTCCCACTGTCATGACCTCGGGGCCAGCTCTCTCCACAGGAGACAAGGGCTCCCCCACCCACACACCCTCTCCCCTCTTCCCCCACCACAGGGTTGAGGTTTGTGTTTTAACTGATTTGGAGTGCTCCCTCTACTTTGTCTTCAAAGCCCTAATATTCTTTTATGTGATCCATTCTGTTGTTGACACATTCCATTGAGCTTTTTAGCAGACTTCATTTGTTATTTTGTTTTAGTGTTGTTTTTGTTTTGGTGTTTCTATCTTTACTGGATTTAATTTTCATATACTGAACTATTCTCATTATTATGTTTAGCTGTTTATGTGGCCTTCCATAATTTTCTTCCTGTTGTCTTTAAGTTCATTCATGTGGCTATTTGTGCCCTCTCTGAATGCTTTGAAATTGTTGAACATGTTTATAATTGTCTTTTGAAATTCTGTGTCTTGAATTTCTTCTAACTTATTCTCTTTAGGGAACATTACTAAGAAATTGACTGGATATTAGTTTAGTTTATCCAGTTTTGAGCTGTAACCTAGGCAACTGGATTTACAGTGTTATTTGTGATTTGGCATGGGTTTTTAATCCACCAGGTCAGAATCCCAAAGTGGAATTGTGGGCTAGGTAGTTTAGGGGACCCTTGAGAGGGCATGATAAAAGGTCTGGGGTTTGAGTGTGGACAAGGTCTAGTACAGTCTAAGTGGAGTGGCTATGGAACACCAGGCCAGAGGTCAATGGTTCAAAAGCTGGCATGGGAGTCACTTACTGGGGCCTGGACAAGGTGATTGCATGGGGTGCCTTGCTGCACAGGACCAGATGTGGAGCGTGCCAGGAGTCAGGGTAGGTAGGGGTGGGTCACTTTCCCAGCCTGAGCCAAAGCAGCCTTGTGGAACAGCTATGGTGCACTGTAGTGGAGACAGAGCCGGTCAGGGGTAGGGCAAGGCAGGTGTGCAATTTCTTTCAGGGCCCACACCTGGAAGGAGAGTGTGGCATGGCTGTGACATGAGCAACCAGAGGTAGGGTGACAACATGGGGCAGCTGCGGGGTGTGGGACCAGAGGTGATGATATAACTTTCTGATAATACAAAATTATAGAGATGTACCAGAGATTTATGGTTCTCGGATGGGAAGGATAGGCATGGAGGATAAGGATGTAGAGGTGGAATGGTTATGATAGGACAGCATTCAAGGAATCGTTGTGGTGATTATCATTCTGTACCTTGACTATCATAGTCATGGATTCACAAACATACACACTTGATAAAATTATATAGAATTAAACTCATACACATGCATAAATGAATGCACATATAAATAACTAGGAAAGAAACATGTATTAGATTAATATATTATATTAATGCCTACTTTCTGCTTATGATATTGTTTAGGAAGATGTTGTCATTAGGGAAAACAAGGTAAAGAATACATTTACTCACACTCACATATTCAACTATATAAAATAATGTAAAGACAAAAATACCAAAAATACCTAAATTAAGTGGAGGCTTATTTAGCCATACCATGAACTATTTTGTGGCTATTCAAGACTAAGCAAGGCCTAGGGAGGTGGCTCAGCTCAGTAGTAGAGTGAAGACTGGCAGATATGAGAGTCTGAGCTTGATCCCAAGCTCTGGAAAGAAAGAGGTTAACTCAGTTAACTTGTAAGAATTGCCCAGACAGCAAATCAAGCTGTAAGTAATCCAGGTTACAACAAAGGTTCCTTGAAATTTCCTCAAGGCAGGAGCAACAGCAGCAAAACCTCTGCAAAGTTACCATTAGAGTCAAAGACCAGAGGAAAGTTTCAAGTGACAGTCTGGCTTCTACTGGTTTGAGCAGCACATCCTCATATTCCCATTTTCCTGGGAAATAAGAAAACTTAACTAAGAATACTTCTAAGACACATTGTTCAGCTGCTATTAAATTCCTGCAGTACACCTGATATGTCACTCAGCTGTCACAGTGACAAAACACCTCAATCAACTTAAAAGGATTTACTTTTAGTTTCAGTTCATGGTCACTTGGTCCCATTGCTTTGTGTCTATGGTGGCATAACACATCACGGCAGGAGTATGTGGCAGAGGAGGCTTGACCATTTCAAGTAGCTGGGAAGGAGAGAGAGGAAGGAAGAGCCTGGGATCTCAATACGCCCTTAAAGAGCATACACCTACTAACCTAACTTCCTTCCATTAGGTTCCATTTCCTCAAAGTTCTGCTGTCTTTCCTCAGTGTTAATGGCTGCACACCAAATTTTTAACATGTGGGTCTTCACAGAACCTTTTATGATTTAAACAGCACCTACAGAAATCGAATAAGGGGGGTGTGTGTGCTTCTAGGATGTCTTTTCTCTCTCATGCATAAAATGGGAATAATAGCAGTATATATCTCACAGGAGCAATAAGAATTAAATAGGTTAATGTATGTCATTAGAATTGTGTCTGCTTCAAAGTGTTAATGAATCGTTGGCACCTACTGCCATTATTCCCATTTGCAAGGCTTTTAAGGTTTAATTTTATTTGTATGCATGTGAGTATGTAACACAATAAATGAAAGACGCAGAGACTGACATTGGGGTTCCAGCTTCAAGCTGAAGATCAGAAAAACAAAGCAGCTGGCCATTAGCTCTTATATCTACTCAGACTGGGCAATCCTGTCTCTACCAAACCTCTGACTGTAATCCCACACTGCTATGCTCTCCTCACTATAGCTAAAGAATCCGGAGACTCAATCCTTCCTATCTGTTTCTGTCTTAAATACCTCTCTTGCGTTCTGGGATTAAAGGCGTGTGATCCCAAGTGCTGAGATCATCTTTGTGTGAGCTGTTTCTCTTTAAGACTGGATCAATTTTGTGTAGCTCAGTGTGGCCTTGAACTAACAGAGATCCATCTATCTCTTAATCCTGAGTCCTGGGATTAAAGGTGTGTGCCTGGCTTCTATAACTTGAGGCTGACTGCTTTCTGAATCCTCAGGCAAGCTTTAATAAATTATAAATAATATATCACCACATGAGTGCAAGTCATTTGAGTGCAGATGCCATCAGAATCCAGAAGAGGGCACTGGATTCCCTGGTGGTTGTAAGCCTACTATCATGGGTATTTAGAATTGAACCAAGTCCTATGTAAGAGCATCAAGCACTCTTAATCACTGAGCCTTCCAACCCTCAGAAATCATTGTCCTTAAATCAACTCAGTTGTCCTTTCCCTAGTTCACTGTCTTTCTTGGTAGGTGCACAAAGATCAATGGCTATAAACCATAGATGTCCTGAATAACTAGACCAATACCCTGTAGGGTAGTTACTTCCTTCTGACTTGGTCCCCTTTCCTTTCTATCTCCTGCTTTGAGAATCGTTTTTGTGGGGTTTATAATGAATACTATAATAGGAAGGAAAAGTCTCCAGGGATCTATCCCCAGCTTCTGGGCTGAACATGATGGTGTGTACTTGTGATCCCAGCATTTGAATGATGAGGCAGGAAGAGCTGAAAATTCCAGACCAGTTTGTACTACATATTAATTCCAGGCTAGCCTAGGCTACAGAGTAAGATCTTGTATCAAACACAGGAAATAAACAATGTAACAAAAAACCACAAGCTCCTGAAACAGTGAGGGAATTGAGGTTGAAGAGAGCCCAGCATAAACTAAGCCTACAGCTTTAAAACTTTTCCCTCTATTCTTGATCCTTAGGTGACAATAACTCCCCTACTCTGACAAGTATTATGAGATAAGGAGGGTGCTTCAAAGGGTATCACTAGGCAAAGTTCCTGTATTGCATGTCTGATTTTCCCCCTCTCTGATTCACAATATCTTGAAAATGGAAGGACACACAATATGACAGGCATATTGGCACATCACTGTAATTAATCTTAGTGTTTGGGAAGCTGAGACAGAAGGGTCAGTGGGAGGGCTAGCCTGCTGGAAAATGCACTGCTGTATAAGCTAAGGAAAGGGTGATTCAGAACCACTTGTCATCATTTTGATGGATTTGTACAGTTTTCTCTACAGGTTCTTCAGGTAAATGCACACACAATCCGATATACATAATGAGATGGTGCCTGTTTTTATAGATTTCCATGTCTTATCTTGAATAATAGATGAGTACTTTTTTTTCCATGTCACTAAGAATTCTTCCAAAGCAGCATTTTATTTACACAGGAATACTTACATATGTTTTTCTGAGACAGGGTTTCTCTGTGTAATAGTCCTAGCTGTACTGAAACTAGCACTGTCTGTAAACCAGGCTGGCCTTGAACTCACAGAGATCCACCTGCCTCTGCCTCCCCAGTGCTGGGATTAAAGGTATGCTCCACCACCAACCAGCTAATATTTTATATTTTAATTTAAAGTTTTACAGTTCTTTTTGATGATTTCATATGTAAATATTGACTTTAGAACACTTCTATCCTTTGCTCTCTACCTCCATGTCCTCCTATGGGAAGAGTGAGACAATGGTAAGATAGGGTCCTCCCTACAGCCACTGTAGAAATCAGTATGGTGATTTCTCAGAAAATTAGGGATCAACCTACCTCAATACCACTGTTGGGCATATACCCAAAGGAAGCACATTCACACAAGGACATTTGCTCAACTATATTCATAGCAACGTTTGTTTGTTTGTTTGGTTGGTTGGTTTTTTGAGACAGGGTTTCTCTGTGGCTTTGGAGGCTGTCCTGGAACTAGCTCTTGTAGACCAGGCTGGTCTCAAATCCCACAGAGATCTGCCTGCCTCTGCCTTCCGAGTGCTAGGATTAAAGGCACGTGCCACCACCACCGGGCTTATAGCAACATTTGTAATAGCCAGATCTTGGAAACAACCTAGATGCCCCTCAACTGAAGAACAGATAAAAAAAAATATGGTATATTTACACAATGGAGTACTTGGTGGTTTAAAAAAAAAAAAAAAGACATCTTAAAAATACACAGGCAAACAGACAGACAACTATAGTATGTACTCACCCATAAATGGAAACAAGACATAAAGCAAAAGATTCCCAGCCTACAATCCCCAGAGACCCCCTCTTCCAGAAACAGAAGGAAGAAGATGAAGAAATCTACAATTAAACAATGGTCCAAGCTCCTAGAGTACAAAGTCAGAGAGGAACGATAATATGAACAAGACCATGATGGCAAAACCCACAGAATCAGCTGACGTAAGCTAATGAGAGATCACTGATTTCAGGTCTGACAAATGGGGAACCTGCATTAAGACTAGACTTACTTGATATAGATGACAATGATGTACCTGGGACAATATATGAGGCCACTAACAGTGGGTTCAAGATCTAACTCTAATGTACAAACTGACTTAGTGGAGCCCAGCCTAGACAGAGGAGTGTTGGTTGGCATGGAGAGCTGCCTTGGTCCTGCCTCAACAAGATGATGGGACAGACTTAGTAGACTTCCTCAAGGAGGCCTTATCTTCTCAGGGTATTAGATGGGAGGTGAAAGGAGCAGGGGAGCAAGGGAGCAGAACGAGAGGAGAGAGGGTGAATTGGAATTGGAATGTAAACAATAAATTAATAAAAATAAAATGATAGGGTCCTCCCCATACCTTCTCAGATGCATGACCTCTTATTCTTTAATTATTAGTCTTACATATGCATATGTATTTATATAAATAAAAGCTGCTCAGTCCATTTAGCTGCTCATATGTATGTGTTTAAGGCTGAGCACTTAAGATTGGATATCCAGAATGGGAAAATGAAGGTGAGAGAAGGCATAGAGGGAACGGAAGGGCAGAGGAAGAAGTGTTGGAGCTAAGCTGTTTTCCCCAGGGATGGCACATGCTGCAGAGGAGCCAGTGACTTTGGCTGCATTTACTCAGTATTTACTTTTAGACTGATACAAACAATTCTTTAGAAAAAGCAGTGAATAATATTTTGTGCCCAAGGGGACCTGGGAGCAAAACAAAGGATAAAGCATGGGGTGCCATTCCTGCCCTGGCCCTCACCCTCTATTAGAAAGGAGAGGGAGAGATCCCACCTAACTCACTGGAAGAAGAGATGGAAAGACAACAATATAAGTTTATATGACACCAACAGAGTCTAGGGATTCTAAGCCAACAAGACCTGAACATCTTAATGAAGATGAAGCAGAAGATAATGACTTTAAAAATAACTTAATGAAAACAATAGAGGCCCTCAAAGAGGATGTGAGAAAATCCCTTAAATAAATGGAAGAAAAAACAAACAAAAAATTGCAAGCAATCAACAAATCTCTTAAAGAAAACCAGGAGAGCCAAGGAAAAACAATCAAACAGATGAAGAAAACAATTCAAACAGTCCATGACCTGATAACTGAAATAGAGACAATAAAGAAAACACAATCTGAGGGAATGCTGGAAATACAAAGACTGGGTAAATAATCAGGAACTACAGATGCAAGCATAACCAACAGAATACAAGACATGGAAAAGAGAATCTCAGGCACTGAAGATAAACTAGAGGAAATAGATTCATTGAACAAAGAAAATCTTAAATCCAACAAATCCTTAACACAAAACATCCAAGAAATGTGGGACACTATGAAAGACCAAACCTAAGAATAACAGGTATAGAAGAAGGCAAAGAAGCCCAGCTTAAAGGAGCAGAAAATATATTCAAGAAAAAAATAGAAGGAAACTTTCCCAACCTGAAGAATAACATGCCTATGAAAATATAAGAAGCTTACTGAACACCAAACAAACTTAAACAAAAATGAAGTACTCTTGCCACATAATAATGAAAACACCAAACATAAGAGAATAAAGAAAGACTATTAAGAGCAGCGAAGGAAAAAGTCCAAGTAACACGTAAAGGCAGACCCATCAGAATTACACCTGATTTCTCCATGGAAACTCAGAAAGCCAGAAGGTCCTGGATAGATGTTCTACAACCACTAAGAGTCCATGGATGCCAGCCGAGACTACTACACCCAGCAAAACTCTCATCACTATAGATGGAAAAAGCAAGACATTCCATGAGAAAAACAGATTTACACAATATATATCCATAAATCCTGCCCCAGAGAAAGTTCTGGAAGGAAAACTCCAACCCAAGAAATTTAACTACACCCACAACAACATAGGCAATCGATAGTCCCACTTTACCAGAAGCCAAAAGAAAAAGCAGGGTAAATCTACTCAGAATACCACCACCAACAACAAATCCAAAACAAACAAGAATTAACAATCAATGGTCCTTAATTTCCCACAATATTAATGGTCTTAACTCGCCTATTAAAAGACACAAGTTAAAGAATGCTAGGAAGACAGAATCCATCCTTCTGCTGCACACAAGAAACACATCTCAACTTCAAGGGCAGATGCTACCTCAGAGTAAAAGGTTGGGAAAAGAACTTCCAATCAAATGGACCCAAGAAGCAAGCTGGTGTAGTATCCAGATATGTAACAAATTAGACTTTAAACTGAAATCAATCAAAAGTGACAAAGAAGGCCATTTCATATTCCTCACAGGAAAAAAATCCATCAGGACGACATCTCAATTCTGAATATCTATGCCCCAAATAGTAAGGCACACACATTTGTAAAAGAAACATTACTAAACCTCAAATCTCACATAAAACCTAACACACTCATAGTGGGAGGCTTCAACACCCCACTCTCACCGCTAGACAGGACCACCAGACAGAAACCTAACAAAGAAACAAAAGAACTAACAGAAGTTGTGTTTAACAGACACCTATAGAACAGTCCATCCAAACACAAATGAATTCCTTCTTCTCAACTCCACATGGAACCTTCTGTAAAATCAACTGTATACTCAGCAGCATAGCAAATCTCAACAGATATGAAAAAATTAGAATAACCCCCTGTATCTTATCAGATCACCATGCTTTAAAGTTAGAATTCAACAGCACCACAAATTGCAGAAAACTTACAAACCCATGGAAACTGAACAATGAACAATTGTACCATTCCTGGGTCAAGGAAGAAATAAAGACATTAAAGACTTCCTAGAATTCAACAAGAATGAGGACACAGCATACCCAAACTTATGGGACACTTTGAAAGCAGTACTAAGAGGAAAGTTCATAGCAATACATGCCCACATGAAAAACCTGGAGGAGAGTCACATTACAGAATTAATAGCACAATTGAAAACTCTAGAACAAAAAGAATCAAATTCAGCATGGAGGAGTAGATACCAGGAAATAGTCAAATTGAGAGCGGAAATCAATAAAGTAAAAACAAAGAAAACAATACAAAGAATCAATGTAACTAAAAATTGGTTCTTCCAGAAAACTCAACAAGATAAATAAACCTTTATCCAAACTAACCAAAAGGCAGAGAGAACACATGCAAGTTAACAAAACCAGAAATGAAAAAGGGGACATAACAACAGACACTGAGGAAATGCAGAGAATCTTCAGGTCATACTTTGAAAACCTGTACTCCACAAACTTCAAAAATTCAAAGGAAATGAACAAATTTCCGGATAGCTATCACTTACCAAAATTAAATTAAGAACAGATAAGCAACTTAAACCTATAACTCCTAATGAAATAGAAGCAGTCATCAAAAGCCTCCCAACCAAAAAAAGGCCAGGGCCAGATGGCTTCAGTGCAGAATTCTACCAGAAATTGAAAAAAGAGCTAATACCAATACTCCTCAAAGTGTTCCACACAATAGAAGCAGAAGGGTCATTGACGAACTCTTTTTACCAGGCTACAGTTACCCTGGTACAGAAGCCACACAAAGATACAACTAAGAAAGAGAACTACAGACCAATATCCTTCATGAACATTGATGCAAAAATACTCAATAAATACTGGCAAATCGAATCCAAGAACACAACAAAGAAATCATCCACCATGACTAAGTAGGCTTCATCCCAGGAATGCAGGGATGACTCAACATATGAAAATCTATCAATGTAATCTACCATATAAACAAAAAAATGTATGATCATCTCACTGGATGCTGAAAAAGCCTTTGAAAATCCTACACCACTTCACGATAAAGTGGTCAGGAATAACAAGAACATATGTAAACATAATAAAAGCAATATACAGTAAACCAACAGCCAACATCAAACTAAATGGGGAAAAACATAATGAGATTTCTCTAAAATCAGGAACAAGACAAGGCTGTCCACTCTCTCCATATCTCTTCAATATTGTATTTGAAGTTCTAGCTAAAGCAATAAGACAACAAAAGAAGATCATGGGGATACAAATTTGGAAGGGAAGAAGTCAAACTTTTACTATTTGCAGATGATATAATAGTTAACTTAAGTGACCTGAAAAACTCTACCAGGGAACTCCTACAGTTGATAAAGACCTTCAGCAAAGTGGCAGGATACAAGATCAAAGCAAGAAAATAAATAAATAAATAAAATTAGTAGCCCCACTATATACAGACGATAAAGGAGTTGAAAAAGATATCAGAAAAACGTCACCCTTTTCAATAGCCACAAACATAAAATATCTTGGGGTAATGCTAACCAAACAAGTGAAAGACCTATATATATAATAAGAACTTTGTGTCTTTAAAGAAAGAAATTAAAGAAGATACCAGAAAATGGAAAGATCTCCCATGCTCTTGGACAGGTAGGATAAACATAATAAAAATAGTAATCTTGCCAAAAGAAATCTACAGATTCAATGAAATCCTCATTAAAATTCCAGCACAATTCTTCACTGACCTTGAAAGGACAATACTCAACTTTATATGGAAAAACAAAAGACCCAAAACAACCCTGTACAATAAAGGAACTTCAGGAAGCATCGCCAACTTCAAGCTCTAATATAAAGCTATAGTCCTGAAAACAACTTGGTTTTGGCACAAAAATAGACAGGTAGACCAATGGAATCAAATTGAAAATCCTGATATTAACCAATACACCTATGAAGACCTAATTTTTGACAAAACAGCTAAAAGTCTATAATGGAGGAAGGAAAGCATCTTCATCAAATGGTGCTGGCACAACTGGATGATGGTGTGTAGAAGACTGCAGATAGATACATGTCTATCACCATGCACAAAATTCAAGTCCAAATGGATCAAAGACCTCACCATAAATCCAGCCATACTAAACCTCTTAGAAGAGAAAGTAGAAGGTATCGTTGAACAAATTGGTACAGGAGACTGCTTCCTGAACGTAACTCCAGTAGAACAGACAATGAGATAGTCAAATAATAAATGGGACTTCCTGAAACTGAGAAGCTTCTGTAAGACAAAGGATACAGGCGACAAGAAGAAATGGTAACTCAGAGACTGGGAAAAGATCTTCACCAACCCCACATCTCACAGAAGGCTGATTTCCAAAATATACAAAGAACTCAAGAAGCTAGTCACCAACACACCAAATAATCCAATTAAAAAGTGGGGTACAGAACTGAACAGAAAATTCTCAATAGAGGAATCCAAAATGGCAGAAAGACCCTTAAGAAAGTGCTCAACATCCTTAGCCAGCAGGGAAATGCACATCAAAACAGCTCTGAGATACTATCTTACTCCTTTCAGAACAGCTAAAATCACAAACACCAATGACAGTTTATGTTGGCGAGGATGTAGAGAGAAGGGAACACTCTTCCAACTGCTGGTGGGAGTACAAATTTGTACAGCCATTTTGAAGATCAATATGGTGGTTCGTCAGGAAAATGGGAATCAGACTACCACAGGATCCAGCAATTCCACTCTTAGGCATATACCCAAATGATCCACATCCGTGTAACAAAGACATGTGTTCAACTACGTTCACAGCAGCATTATTTGTAATAGCTAGAACCTGGAAACAACTTAGATGCCTCTCATCAAAGATCCATTCATCAAGGAATGGATGAAACTAATGTGGTACATTTACACAATGGAGTACTACTCAGCAGAAAAAACAACAACAACAAAACACAAACAAAAAGAATGGAATCTTGAAATTGGCAGGCAAATGGATGGAACTAGAACCATCCTGAGTGAGGTAACCCAGTTACAAAAAGGCGAACATGGTGAACTCATATATGGATTTTAGATATAGCGCAAAGGATCACCAGCCTAAATTCCACACAACCAGAGAAGCTACGAAACAAGGAGAATCCTAAGAGACACATGAATGGTGCCCCACAGAAGGGGAGAGGGATGACATTTCCTGAGCATATGGGGAGGGGGGCAGTGAATGGAGGAGATAGGAGAAAGAGAAGGAGAGAAGGGGAGAAGAGAAGGGGAGAGGAGAACATGAGGGAGCAGGAACATTGAGTCACGGGAGGAATAGAGGAGAACAAGAAAAGAGATACCATATTAGATGAAGCCATTATACGTTTGAAAAGAAATCTGGCACCAGGGAAATGTCCAAAGTCCTACAAGGATGACCCCAACTAACAATCTAAGCAATAGTGGAGAGGCCACCTTAAATGCCCTTCCCTGATAATGAGATTGACAACTACCTTATATGCCATCATAGAGCCCTCATCTAGTAGCTGATAGAAAGAGAAGCAGAAACCTATAGCTAAACACTGAGCTGAACTGCTGGAATCCAGTTGCAGTGAGGGAGGATAAGAAAAGGGGTCAAGACCAGGCTACAGAAACCCACAGAAACAGCTGACCTGAACAAGGGTGAGCTCATGGACCCCAGACTGATAGCTGGGAAACCAGCATTGCATAGTCCCAGACCCCCGAATGTGGATCTCAGTTAGAAGGCCTGGACAGTCTAAGGGACCTCTGACAGTGGAACCAGGATGTATCCCTGTTGCATGAAAGGACTTTGGGAGCGCATTCCCCATGGAGGGATACTCCCTTAACCTAGAGTCAGGAGGAAGGGCCTAGGCCCTACCCCAAATGACTTGACAGATTTTGATGATCCCTGTGGGAAGGCCTCACCCTCACTGGGAGTAGATGGGAAATGGGATGGAGTGTGGGTGGAGAGCATGGAAGGGAGAGGGAACTAGGATGGTTATGTAAAATAAGAAAGAATAAACAAAAAAACAAACAAATAAATAAATAAAATTACATGATTGGATATCCACAGAGGCTAGGTTAAGGACCAGGGGGAGGAGAGGTTCTCCCAAGAAAGAGTAAATAGAATGTAGTATTATGGAAAGATAAAGGAGAAATTAGAATAGGAGTAAATGTGGAGGGTGAGGGGAGAACAGGGTAAAACAGGATTATAGGCAGGGACAGCTAACATTAAAATCCTTTGAAAAATCACATGGAAATCTACTACTATAGAAGTTTCCTAAAATATACACATATATGAAAGGAATTCACATGGAGTAAGGTGTGGAAGTTCCCCAAGTAGACATTTTATGATACTAGTTAAAACCTTCACTATCAGGAATAGGTTACATTTTGAGTCACTTGCCAAAGGAGATCCATGGACCTCCCCTAAATTTCAGAAGCTACTGTGAAAGCTATTGATTGGTTCCCCCAAACCTAAATGTAAGGCTCTATCGCTAAAGACAATACTTACGTCATCATGCATGAAGAAATGAGCTAGTCCCCAAATAGAAGCTTCACCATTATTGACTAAACTATGTTCATGGTGCTGGAAGGTACTTTGCACACTCCTAGAGGAGAAAAGTAATGATCAGTATTGCCCAGCTATAAACCCTACAACCTACAATAGCTACCTACTTATAAGATAGGCTGGTACAACAGTGGTACAAATGTTTGGGAGTAACAAACTACTTTCTGATTGGATTTGAAACCTAGTAAATGAGATGGAATCCATACCTTACACTACTAAATTGGCCTAGAACCTGAGGATAGATAGACCATGGGCTTAGGGGAAAACCTAATACTATTATTCTAAGAAAGTAACATAGCAATAAAATGACTACTAATGACATACTGCTATAGCCATAGTTCATTGCATCACTCAACCCTCATCATAGAAACTTCTTTAGGCAAGAGATGGGAATTAACACAGAGATCCACAACTGAACAATGTATAGAGAGTTTGTTTGATTTCTGTTTTTTTTTTTTTTTTTTTTTTTTTAGTTGTTTGAGACATGGTTTCTCTATGTAACAGCTCTAGCTGTCCTGGAATTCATTCTGTAGACCAGGCTGGCCTTGAACTCACAGAGATCCTACTGCCTCTGCCTCTGCCTCTTGAATGCTGTGATTGAAGGTGTGCACACTACCACCCAGCTTGGTTTCATTTCTTTGTGAGGGGTGGAATAAGGGAAGTTGGGTGAGTAGGGAGAAGGGGAGAATCTGGGCAGAGTTGAAAAAGGGGGAAAACGTGATCAAAATATATTGAAGGATTAAAAAAAAATAAGACCTAGAGATGTAACTCATAGCTCAGTCATAGCCAATTTGCCTACCATGTGCAAGGCCCTGCATTCAAGTTCTAGTACCAGAAAACTGTTTAATTAAAAGTAGAAAATAAGAAAAGGGATACAATGAAAAGTATCCCTTTCAACTTAATCTTCCATTTCCTTTGTTGCTATTTACCCACTCACACACAAAGTTAACCACGGCTTTCTCTTTCTTCTGTAAACCTCAAGTACATGTGTTTGTGTTTAAATAAATATATAGCTTCCCAAATATACAACATGCAGTATTCAACATATATTTTGACAAACACTTTCTGCTCACTTAACAGTATATCTTACTGGTCTATACACTGCAGTATATAAAACATTTCCTCATTCTTTATAGAGTCATTGCAGCTTCATACTTATTTATTTAATGGGTGCTTTGATAGACATTTGAGTTTTGCTATTAAAAACAATGCTGTAGTGAAAGACTTGGCATACATGTTTTTACAAGCACATACCAACCCTGGTGGTGTATCTATGGAATATGGTTTTGGAAGGGAAACTACTGGGTTACAGCCTATAGGAAGTCACAATTGCTTCAATAAACATATCAAATTATACTGTTATCAACAATGCCTAACATGTTTCCCTCCCAGAGCCATGATAACAGTATTTTTTCAAATGTTTTGCCATTAAAATTGGTGGAATAACCAGACGAACTGGGATACAAGGTGTATTCTAAGAGATTCATATATGGTCCCTCACAAAAGGGGGAAGGGACAAGTCCACCAGAGCAATGGGAAATGGGGGGAGGCAGTGAATGGAGAACTAGGAGAAAGAGAAGGGGAGGAGAGGAAAACACATGTGACTAGATAGATTGAGTCAGGGTGACGGGGGGGGGGGGAATAAAAGAGGGAGTCATTATTGGTTTGAAGAGAAAACTGAACCTATAGAAAGGTCTAGAGAACTATAAGACCGACTCCAACTAATAATTCAAGCAACCATGGAAAGGCTACCATAAATGTCCTTCCCTGATAGTGAGATCATCAACTGAATTATCCATCATCATGGAGTCCTCATCTAGTACCTGTTGGAAACAGAAGCAAACACCCATAACCAAACACTGAGTTGAACTAGAATCCAGATGTAGAGAGAGGGGACAAGACCAGGTTGCAGAAACACACAAAGACAGCTGACCTGAACAAGGAGGAGCTTGGGCCTCCTAGACGGATGGCTAGGAACCCAGCATGGGACTGACTCAGACCCCCTGAATATGGGTCTCAGAAGGACTGAGCAGTCTGGGAGGACCTCAGACTGTAGAAACAGGATATATTCCTGGTGCACAAAAGGACCTTGTGGACACATCTCCCATAGAGGGATACCCCCTTAACCTAGAGACAGGAGAGAAGTCCTAGTCCCTACTTCAAATGACTTGACAGATTTATATGACCCAACCTGGATAGCATAGCCCTACAAGTGGAATGGGGGTGGGGGGATGGGAAGGGAGGATGGCCAGGGTGCATGTCACAGGAGAAAGAGGGTAAGAGGGAGGGAGGGAGGTTTGGAAGAAGGGAGAGGAAACTGGGATCCACATGTAAAAATTTTAAATTATATTATTAATAAAAAAAAGAAGGTAAAAAATGCTGCTGGATTAATTTTATATATATATATATGTATATACATATATACATATATATATACACACACATATATATAAAATGCTTTGACTTCAAAATTTAAGATTAAGGACAACTTACTGGGGAAAAGGATTTCTAATTTTGTTTCCACAGAAAATGAAAAGCTATGGATTCCTTCCAGACTAATGTGGTTTGATCGAGCAAGTCCCCCTGAAGCAACATCAATGAAAAAATGCAGCCTTGCAGACCACTACAGCCAGGATTTCTGTGTCTTCTTAGGATTCCCCCTTGACAGCGCCCCCTACCAGCAGGAAGCAGTTTGGAAAGAACGACGCCTAAATTCCCAAATATTGTTTATAAATGTTTGTTTTCATTAAAAAAAAAAGGCATGCATAATTATGTCCAGCATAAAATAAATAAATTTTTAAAAAATAAAAACACAAAACAAAAAAAATTGGTGGAATAATAGTTCCTTGTCTTTCAAGTTTTTATTTTTGGATTTTCAGTTTATAATAGCTGTTGGCAAACAGGCCTTGGTGCTTTCTCCCCCAGCTTCTGACTAAAAACCTAAGATTACCCAGAAAAGGAGAAAGCTTGAAGCAATTCTGCAAAGTAAAAATGACAAGGAACCCACTGCCAGAATGTGTGAAACATTTTCACTACCTCTAAACTAAAGCACATGCTCTCTTTCTCTTTCTCTCTCCCTCTCCTTCTCCCCCTCTCCCTCTCCCTCCCCCTCTCCCTCTCTCTCCTATATATATCTCATACACACACACTTTTCCCTTGGGACTTTACTCAATGATCCCATATGGTATTCTGAGACATATTTGGCAAGTGAAAAAGTCATGGCTCAGAAAGCTGAAACCATCTACAGATATATCATAAGGGTCAGAGCTATGGGCGAGAAAGAAGACCTGGGTTCAGTTCCCAGCACCCATATGGCAGCTCATATCCATCTGCATCTCCAGTTCCAGGGGATCCAGCACCTTTTCTGGCCTCCGTGGGCATGTGCACATACATACATGCAGGTAAACACTCAAACACATCAAATACATCCTGTTCTTTAACAAAGTAGAAGAACTAAGGTTCAAACATAGGTCCACCAAATTATAAAGCAATACTCTTTTCAATATAGTATACATTTACTTCCTTTCTTTGTTTCTACTTTTGGTACAGAGATAAGATTATAAAATCAGAAAAATTGTTAGCCCTCAGATTTTGAGTGCTGACTTCTGAGAAAGTTCAAAACGCCTTTCTTCTACTCCCTCACACCTATAGTATCCCCACCCCCCATATCTGTGGAAAACTAGAACTTCGAAACTCAATATTATAAAATGGGTAAAAGAACATGGAACTGAAAAGGGGATGCATTAGCCACTGGAGAAGATCATGCACTAGAACAAGTGTGGTTAACATCATGCCTTTACAGTAGCCAGGGACTGGCCAAGAGTTTTCACATTAGAACAACTCAATTGTACAGAGACAGCCAGCCCAGCACAATGAAGAAACTGAAGCTTGAGCAAATTAACTTATTTGCTCAAATTGACAGAAACACAGGTGGAACTGGGTTATTTCTGTGGAAGGATGATTTCCTCAGAGTGAAAGAAAAAACTGTAGCCTTGTTGTTCATTTGCAATTTATACCAATGCCTGTGCTTTCCCTTGCACCATTGTCCTAAACTGCAAATCATCTCCTGTGAATTCATAGACTCAGATCACTAGAGGTAGAATTTGAAATTGAAGGGAGTCCAGCATGCATAAGACTAGAAGTAAAAACAAAACTGACTTGCCTAAGATAATACTGCACTAGGCTGCAGTTTCCATGTGTCTTCATCCTGCTTCAATTCTTCAATCCTTCCCATCTATTCACCAGTTCATCAGATCTAAATAAAGTCTGATAGAAACCTGACACAGTCTGAAAATGAAGGGAACTCCAAGAGGATGCTGCTTTGAGGATTTCTTTTAAGCTCCTTGGTTTAAGTGTTGGGGAAAGCCACGCATGACTGCAGGAGTCTGTGTCAAGGAAGTGAGTCGGAGACTTCTGGGTAAATGCTAGGCTAGAAGCTGTTTTCATGTAAGCCCGAGAAAGAATCAAAGTAAGACAACTGATCCAAAGAAAGAGATTTGGATAGCCACAAAGAAAGAATCAAAGAAAGAATCAAAGTAAGACAACTGATCCAAAGGAAGAGATTTGGATAGCCACAAAGAAAATGAAAGGAAACCTGTGATATGCAAAGAAAGACAACAAATTCACAGGCATTAAGCTGAACATGGCTCTCTAAAAGGAAGGAAGGGAAGCAGAAATCACTTCCTAAAACACTTTCTTCCTCTCTCAGTAGGAATGGGGACTGAATGAGCTGCTCAACAAGAAGATTCCCAAATAAAACCAGATTTACCAGTAGATGTGCAAACCACAACACAAACACAAGTAACATAAAGCAAGGCCACATGATTGCCCCAGAAAGATCATAATTCCTATTCGACAGAGCTCAAAGCTACTAATACATAAAATGCTGGATAAAAACTTCCAAAGTACACCGATAAGAATGACCAATGAGCTGAAAGAAGGTACAAAAAAGCAGATGAATACAGTAGAGGTGGAAAGTAAAAGATACAAGGAAACACTATGGAAAAAGTCAGCAAAATTGATGAGAATATTAGCAACATGGGCAAAAGAATGGAAATGTAAAGAAAAATTCAGCAAGGAAAATGACATTTCCATAGCATGTGCGTACACACACACACACACACACACACACACACACACACACACACAAAATTAAGTATCATTTTAAAAATCTGTAAGGAAGCCATACGTGTTGGTATATGCCTGCAATCCCAGAAGCTCAGAAATAGATATGGGAGGATAAGAAACTTCAACTCACCATTACTATGTATCTTGAGCTACATAATAAGTTCAAGATCAGGCTGAATACATAAGACACTATCTCAAAGCAAGCAAGCAAGCAAGCAAAACAACTTCTCAAACAAGCAAAAAAGCTATAAGGAAAAAACATGAATTCACCTACAAAGCAGAAACATCAGGATAACATCAGACCAATAGCTCAACAATCCTGAATGCCAGAAACGTGTGGAATGATACATTTCAAGCCCTGAAAATAACCATGAAACAAAAGTGCTATCTCCAGGAAAACTGTCACTCAGAACTGATAGAGCAATAGACATTTCAAGCACAAACAGAGGAGGTTCATGACCACCAAGCCAGCACTGTAGAAGATACTTATAGGAGCACCATACAGAGAGATCAGTGTTGATAACAAGAGCACAGAAAAATAAATTTCATGAGGGGAACAGATGAACACAGGAATCGGAAGGAAGCCATTATGTCCACCTCAGTAAGCCAGACAGTCCTTAATAGTAATAGAAGAGACAGTAAAGAGCAAGCAATACCAATCAATGAGGGAAACAACCAGCAAAATACAGGAATAAGTAAACAACTCTCAGCAATAACCATACATTTAAATGACCTGAACTCACCAGTAAAGGGACAAAGATCAGCTAAATGAATTAAAAATCTAGATTCAGCTACTTGTTGTCTCCAAGAAACACACATCACTGATACAGTCACTCACAGATGGCAATTCAAAGGGAAAAAAGATGCCATCACGTGAACTAAACTGAAAATAGGCTAGTGAAGCTATTCTGATACCTCACAAGCCTTCAAGCAAGAATAATTCTACAAGTTAAAGCAGGTCACTGTGCATGAATAAGAGAACAATTCATTAAGAAGCTTTAACAATTATAAATATATATGAACTAAAAGGTGTGGCTTCAAGTTCCATAAAGCAAACAGAAATAGTCATAGAAGGTAACCCAGTCTGATACAATCGTACTGGGTGATTTCATTATATTCCTTTCATCTTCAGATAGGACACCCAAACAAAAAACAACGAAGAAACCAGAGTTAAACCACACTATGGACCTAAAGATAAGGAGTACAGATTCTTCTCAGCAGCTCATGGAACATTTAATATAGACCACATTCTATGCTACAAACCAAGCCCTTACCAAATACAAACTGAAACAACTTTCTGAATATTATCAGGCCCCTATAAACTAGAAATCAATAACAAGAAAAACTACAGAAACCACACAAACATAAAGAGATTAACAGCACATTCATGAATATCCAATGGATTGTTGAAGAAAACAGGGAGGAAATGAGACTGCCTAGAATCAAATAAACACCAAAGTATAACTCATCAGAACCTTCGTGTGACCCTGGGAAGACGATTTTACCTCCCTAAACCTCTTTTCTTAAATTGTTTCCAAGCCAAACATCCTATAACTCATGAAAGTTAACAGCATTGTTAATTGTGCTTTTCAGGGTGACAATTGTTTGAGCACAGTAATGAAAAGGCTGAGTTAAGTGTGATCTTCCTCTAGAAACATAAATTTTTGTGTTCAAAAAGCACTCTCAGCTAGCAGAGCTGCAGGGAGTCCCCCTGATGATCAGATTGCATGGGTGGGAATTCAGAATCCTGCTTCTAACAAAGCAAGAGCATCACAATACAGGGACACACATGCATACATGTGCTGGAAGAACTCTCAGGACTATAACAAAGACAATGAGAGAACTGTGATCTATGACACACAAGGAAAAGCAGAAGAGACCAAGAATGACAAGGCTGGAAAAGCTCTCCCTAAGGGTCCGGATCCTGTTCCCAGATGTCAAGGAGTCTAAAAGGACTATGGAAGGATTTGAAACCTGAATCAACAGATATCAAAGTATGTAGATTGATACGGATGGACAGATTACAAGTAAAATGTTTAGGGAATTTTTCAAAATGAAATGTGTCTTACATGGAATAAGCTGAATATAGAACTATAAAGCAGAAGATTAAAAACCTGTTCTCAAGTTGGAAAATGCTCTGTCATGTGCTGAGTGACCTCAAAGGTAAAAAGCAACTTAGATTCTGGTGAGCATGCCAGGTGACACTCAGAGTGCTACTAACAGTGAGATGCTCGAGTTCTCTGAACTTGATCTCTCTGAATACCTTAATAAATACTCCTGAGAATTTAGGATGATAGAGCTAGAAACCTTAAAATAGTTTAAAGGGATAAGTTAAGAGACATAATTCATTTTCATGGAGCCTTCCAAAATTTCAATAATATTAACGTCTATGGCTACTAAGTAATGTGCCCTCCAAATCACTAAAAGAGAAAGTTCTAAATAACTGTCTTCATGGAGATCAGCTTCAGAATAAAATATAATAACTCTTCAGGTCACTTATATAAGCATTTAATAAGAAACATGCCCCAAGTTTGTACTTGTGCATCTTTGTGCAAATAGCCATTGATTCCTTAGTCTATATGCAAAACCTATATGTAGTCTTCCCATTTTAGATGAGTAGACTGCCAGACTGCAGAGCTCTTCAACAATTCTATACAAGAGGACTGGGTTTTGCCCATATTTGCCTCAGTTCAGCTCTAGACCATGGTTCTCAACCTGAGAATCATGACCCTTTTGGGGGTCAAATGACGGTTTCACAGGGATTACATATCAGATATCTACGTCACAATTCATAACAGTAGCCAAATTACAGTTATGAAGTAGCAACAAAAGTAATTTTATGGTTGGTAGTCACCACAACATGGGGAACTATATTAAATGGCTGAAGCATTAGGAAAGTTGAGAACCACTGTTCTAGACAGAACAGAGATTTCCACATAGAATAACCTGAGGAGACTATTTCCTTGGCTCTGGGAAACAGGATGCAGAGATAGCCTTTTCCTTCAGATGGTTACAACATAGGAAAAGGCAAACTTGACCAGCTGGAAAGATGTTTGGTATTAACTCATCTTGTAACTACTCTTAAAACTCGACAGAGTGTCCAAATGTACTTTCACTGAATTGCAGGATTATGCTAATTCTGGCTGCTATTATGAACTATTATATACTAGATGACTATAGTGAGATATTCACTTTGTCCGCACCTGTGGCACTGGCCACGCCCACTGGGGGTGGAGACAGGGGTGGATATTACCTAGGGGAACTAGGTCTGAGGAGAGGCCCTGGAGCCCTCTCTTGCTTGCAGCACAGGGACAGGAGAGCATCCGGAGCTCTCCTTGGGTCCAAGAACCTGCTGGTGTTCATCTATCTATGCTGTAAGTTATTTCTCCCTGAATAAACATCTATTCAGCCTATTTGTTTCTCCTGATCCTTATTAAACCTCAATAGATGACATGTAAATAAAGTCAAAGTTATGAATCAGGAAGCAAGCAGCTATGTCTCCCAATCACTTCATAGATGGGAGTCAGACAAGAACTGATCACTGTGTATCACACTGATAATCAGGCTTGTCCTCATAGCAAAGCTCAAGAATACAGTAACAGGAAGTAAGCATCTCTCAAAGTCTGAATTCAGTGGCACCACAGTTGAGACCTGATGAGTATTTTCTTCCAAGCTGTAAACTGCCAAGTCTATACATGCACATGGTAGGAGAGCAATCTCTCTGGCTTCTTGTTGTGAGGGAGATAACCTAATTCACAAGGGTGACACATTCAAAATTATTTTCTCAATATCCATAACTAATACCACCACACTAGGGGTTAGATTTCGATGGAGGAGATAGACTCTAACAAGGCCACACTGAGATACTGTTTCTGAGCCACTTGGAAAATCTTCATCTCATCAAAAACATTTTTTTTTTTTTTTTGAAAATGGGGTGTTATTTGGAATGTTATGTGGTGATGTATATTAGTTCTTGCTTTGAGCTACAGCATGGGAAAGATCACGCAAAATAAAAACTACAAGGACATTAGCCACATATTTTAGAACAAAAGAAACACTGGATAGAGGCTGGGGTGATGGATCAGTAGGTGAAGTGCTTGCTGTACAAGTGTGAGGACCAGAGATTGAGTCCCTGGAACTCACACAACACTAATACAGTAGCATACATCTGGAACCTCAGTGCTCCTAGAGCAAAACAGGAAGAGAATCCCCAGAAGCTCAAGAGCCAGCTGACTTGGTATACACAGCAGCAAAATAAGACTGTATGAAGATGGGAAGCAAGAACTGACACCTGAGGATCCCCACATACATACACCCACACCCAAATGTGCACATGCACAGACACCACACACACACACATACACACACACTCACACGTGGGTGAAAGAAAAATAATAATAAATTTCAACCACAGGCACATATGGACATGTTCATTTGCACACACACACACACAGAGAGAGACAGAGAGAGACAGACAGACAGAGAGAGAGAGAGAGAGAGAGACAGAGACAGAGACAGAGAGAAACATTGCTAAAGACGACATCATCCCAACACAAAATCAAGACTTAAGCAGCTGGCTGGGTGTGGTAATGCTCATCTTTATTTACAGTACTCAGCAGGCAAAGGCAGGTGGATCTCTGTGAGTTTTGAGGCCAGCATGGTCTATATAGCAAATATAGGGAGTTCTATAACAGCCAGGGGATACACAGGGAGACACTGTCTCAAAAAATCAATCAGCTATGCAACTACTTATGCTGCAATAATAGTCACAATGACTTTATTAATGGTGGGGGGAGGGACTTAAGCTGATCACTGTCTACCACTGCTTGATAAATCAGTCTTGTACTCATAGCAAAGCTCAAGGATATAATACAGGAAACAGACTAAAAAATTAATATGCAGTCTATTGCATAAAACTATTTATACTCACATTCTATTAAAGTTGGTCAGGAACATTTCCTAGGCAGGTAGGAGAAAGGTGAAGAAGGGAGAAGCAACAATTTATAGGAAAAATGACTTCTTTTTTCTTATTATGGTAGCTCTGGGATTTTCTCCTCTCACCACCTTCCACATCACCATAGGAACAATAGCATTACAGACATATGCTGCCATGCCAGATTTTACATGTGTTCTGGAGATTGGAACTCAGAACTCAGTTCTTCATACTTTCATGACAAGTACTTACCCACTGAGCGTTCTCTGCAGTCTGTGTTTTTACACACACACACACACACACACACACACACACACACACACACACACACACGTATGTGTACATATGTATACGTAATACATATATGTATGTATATATACATAAATGCTTCAATTAAAATAATTAATACATCTGTCACCAAACATATTTGTTTTATTACTGGGCCATAAAACTGACTTAGCAAACCTAAAACACACAATCATCTTATTAAGTCACCATGCTGAACAAATTGCTCACCCAAACTTTCTCTTCTTGTTCTACGTGAACTTTGTAACCTCTGAGCAACATGTCCTCATGCCTATCACCTGCACCTCACCCCACCCTCTGGTAACTATCCATCTATTATTCATTCACTATTTCTGTGAGTTCCATAATTGTGAGATTCTACATACACGCGAGATAAAACAATAGTCATTTTCCTGTACTCAGCTTACTTCATTTAGCATAATGTCCTCCAGATTCATTCATACGTAAGTAAAGGTCAACTCTCCTTCTCTTGTAAGGCTGCATAATATTCCAATGATGGAATCTTTGACTGCATTCACAGCACATAACAGCATGAACACAGGGTGTGCTAACTTACGAAAGCCATCATAACTTGCCATCGATAGATAAAAGGGTTCACAAGGCTCTACCCCTAGCTGAGGAGCTACTGGCAGTTAGCACCTTCTGGGGAAAGTCGAATAAGAAAGTTTTCTTCTAGGGGAATGGCCCCAGTAATAGATTGACTACAATTCAGTGGATGGCTTCACACCCATGTGTATTTTATGAGGACTAATTTTGGATTCTGGGTTTACACTCAAAAAAAAAAAAAAAAAAAAAAAAGACATGAAGTTGGGAGGGGATATGGGAAGTACCTAGGAGGAATTGGAAACAAAAGTATATATAATGTATGATCAAAATACATTATATACATGTATGAAAATTTCAAAAGTAATTTTAAATTGAAAACTTGTGGAAGGGTAGCCAGAGAGTAAAATGGGGTTTAGTCCTGTAGGGGCATACTAGCTAAAGACTGGCCTTTCCTTCATCTAGTGACTGATGGAAGCAGAAGCAGACACCCACAGCTAAACACTAGCCAAACTCCTGGAATCCAATTGCAGAAAGGGAGGAGTGATGAGCAAAGGGGTCAAGACCAGGCTGGAGAAACCTACAGAAACTGTTGACCTGAACAACGGGGAGCTCATGCACCCCAGCCTGATAGCTGGGAAACCAGCATAGGACGCAACCAGATACACT
The DNA here is from genome assembly GCA_030556225.1 of Cricetiscus sungorus. NCBI lineage: Eukaryota > Metazoa > Chordata > Mammalia > Rodentia > Cricetidae > Cricetiscus > Cricetiscus sungorus. The sequence goes on along the minus strand of JANBXA010000726.1, from coordinate 60,521,365 downwards.
GAACATGGATGGGTCTCAGTTAGGAGGACTGGCCAGTCTATGGGGCCTCTAATAATGGATCAATATTTATCCCTAGTATAGGAGTGGACTTTGGGAGCCCATTCCACATAGAGGGATCCTTTTTTAGCCTAGACATATGGAGGAGAGCCTAGGCCCTTCCCTAAATAATATGACAGACTCTGAAGACTCCCCATGGAAGGACTAACCCTTCCTGAGGAGCAGAAAGGGGATAAGCTGAGGTTTGGTGGGGGTGATAGGGGAGGATGAGGATGGGAGGATGAGGGAACTGGGATTGACATGTAAAACAAGCTTATTTCTAATTTAAATTAAAAAAAAAAAAAAAAAAAAAAAAGACTGGCCATTCTGCCTGTGTGACATCAGAAACCAGTGAGGTGTTGTAATGCCTTTTGCAGAACAAGAAATGCATCAATTTGAAGAATGTGGCTTTAAAAGCTTTTTAGATAAGCCGGACATTGGTGGCACACGCCTTTAATCTCAGCACTCAGGAGGCAGAGGCAGGTAGAGCTCTGTGAGTTCCAGGCCAGCCTGGTCTACAGAGCTAGTTCCAGGACAGGCTCCAAAACCACAGAGGAACCTTGTCTCAAAAAAACAAAAACAAAACAAAACAAAAAAGCTTTTTAGATGAAGAATTCAAGTCCCAAAACAGGTCTTCTGATAGGGTACATGATCTGAACAGAACGCAGGTCATAAAGTTTTATTCACGGGATCTCAGGCAGCTATAGATGTGGACTTACGTTTTCTAGTTACACAGAGGTAAAGAGGAAAATGTGATCCCCAAAAAACTCATGGTATCACTTAAGTCAAAGCCAACTAACTGCTCAGAAAAATTGGCCTTTCCCTGACATGAACCTTTCCCAAGAAGGATTCAATGTGGTATGTGGTTTTTCTTTTTAATGATATCCTAGCATGAAATACAAGATTTGTGGAGACTAGTTAGTTCTTCCTCTCACTGTGAGTACAGTTAAACCAAAGCCATTTGTCTCCTCCCATTTATCATCACCCCTAAACTGCTCACAGTGCGCATATAATTTATGGTGCCAATGTGTTTTATTTCTAATTTTGCTATATGACATGTTATTTGTTATTTCTTTTCCTACCTCCCTATTTTCTTCCCTTCTGTTACAGGGTCTCTAGCCCAGGCTGGCCTTGAACTCCCTATATAGCCAAAGATAACCTCGAACTTCTAATCCTCCTGCCCCAAACTCAACCTTGAGTGCTCTGTCAAAGGGACCACCATCATACCCAGCATGTTTTTTTTTCCCCTCAGGGCTATTCACTATTTTTTTATTTTTCATTTTTTTTTTATTTTGTCCATGATGGTACAACTAAAATAAAAAAAAAAAACTAAGAGAAAGATAATGTTATGGGGCACTTTCATATCTCACTCTTATTCTTCACTGGATTTAAAAATACAATATTTGCAATATGTATGTATTCCTTCAATAATCATGAATGGAGGCAGTTTCAACAGGGAAAATTAATCAACAATAAAACCCACACTAAAGATAACAATAGACAACTTGATACAACTGACCTTCTAGTAGGCACAGAAAAGCAAAAATCATAACAAAAGAAATAAGTATACATAAAGAACAAAATATAATTTTCAAAAAGAATCCAAAAAAGCAGGTTAAGAGGAAATGTTTGGATGCAGATTGCCATTTGAAGTTACATATTCAAAGATAGGCCACACTGTAAAATGACATTTAATAAAAACTTGAAAGATGAAGAAAATAGGCATGTGTTACAACCCGGAAAAGAATGCCCCCAAGGAAAACAAAAGAGCTGAGTGCAAAAAGCTTCTATATTAGAAGCAATAAGGTCACCACAGACAAAGGGGAAGAAGGAAAGGGAGCACTAAGAAAGAGAACATCTCAGGAAAGAAACTGGTACCCAAATCACAGACAGATTTACAGGCAAGAGTAAGGGGCCCTGTTGTTTTCAAGTGGAGGCATTTGTTAGCTTTGACTCTATGCTTGTTTTTCTTGAAGTACCAGGGATTGAAACCAGACACCTCTGCATGCTAGCAGAGTTCTATCCCTAAACCCTATGTGCAGTCACAGACTGTTTAATAGAATTACTCCGGCTGCTGAGTTATTGTAGACAAGAGAAGGACAAAGCAGGGAAAGTCAGGAAACAATTCTCGTAACCCAAAGAATTTGATGGTGGCTTGGAAAAGGATGGTAGCAGTGGAGGCAGTGAGGTCACTCAACAGACTCTACAACTATTATGACAGAAGAATTCACAAGATTTTTTAACAGATGAAAAACAAAAGATGAAGAAAACAGCAAAAGGTCATCCTCAGTCTGTGATATGATTAGAAGGATACACAAAAGGTATACAAGTTCAATTTGGAGCCTGGGTTAAGAGCCTTATGCAATTTTATCAATGGATCAGAGGTATGTTAGTCAGCTCTCCACGGCTGTGAAGAATGACTAAGATCGACAACTGAAAAGAAGGAATGGTTTATTCTGGTTCAGTTTCAATCTATAGGCACTGGTCCTGTTATTTTGGGTCTATGGTGATGAAGTACAAACATATGGCCAGGAGGCCTGTTTGACTCATGGCAGTCAGGAATCAGGAGAGATAGGGGCAGACTGACATCCCACCATCACCTTCAAGAACATGTCAAACATGGATAAATTTCCTTCTACTTAGCCCCAACTCCTAATGGTTCCACCATCGGTATCTCCCAGTAGCACCACAGCAGGAGAACAAGCCTTCAAAATATGGCCCTTTAGAAGCAATTCCAGATCCAAATTATGACAAGGATGGCCATAATGGAGATGTTTGAAAAATAATTTATGATGTAGTAATGTGGGTAGGGCCAGAGACAAGAAAGAAATGAGAAGCTTGAAGATATAGATGAAAACCTAGAGGTAAAATGTTATCAGGTAATGTTCATTCTTTATGATCCATCAAAAAAAATGTCATTTCCTTGTCTTTCCACCCCTTGAATACAGGTTACCTTTTGCTGAGGAAAATAGTATGAAGCAGTAAATCACCCTTTTTGCTTCCCCTTTTGGTCATGCTGATGAGGCACAAATAAGCCTATGAAACACAACCTACCAAGATTTGAGGCTTATAAAAGTGAGAAAGCACCCAAAAATGTCATTCAGAGCAGGAAAGAGGAAACCAGTAAGACTTACTACCATAGATAATCTTCAAGAAGGGACTCATTTACTAACAAGATTTGAAGTCCCTAAAGACTACTGTGATGGTGCCTCTTCCAACTGGCATACACAAAAGCCAGGTGCCTAGGTATATGAAAGGGGAGCTTTGTCTACCAATTTCTCAGTGGGTAGGAGATTATCTTGGATCACATTGATTCTACTAGGTCTACTGTTTGCTACTACTCAGTGCTCTAGGCAGTATCTTCTCTCATTGGACAGATATGCTCTACTTCCTGTTTATTAGAGTTTTATTGGACATTCTGTAACAATTTTGGGCCTTCCATTTGTAGTTTCTGACATACTAGGGAGGATATACAGATAGTTTTGTCTGTACTGCTATGAACTAAAGTAGTGGCCAATCTAGATTGCTGCATAGTCCTTCTCCAGTGACATCCATAGTGTCATGTTCTTAGCCACCATTTCTATCATGTCACAAAACAGAGATCCATGTAGCAAATAGATCTCAGTAAGGACAATTATGATACCTGACAGTTGGTAGGCTATAGCCTGGTGGGGGTAACAAGAGCTATATTTTTGGTTACTAGCCTCTTGTGTTCTCCAGAAGCCTTCAAGAACCAGAATCTACGAAGTCATTCTTTCAAAAGCAGTTTGGTTAAGAGCTGGGGCCACAAGAGCAACATCTTACACCTTTGTACTGTCCAGCCACAACAAGGATATCCTGTAGGTAGCCTACCTCCTCCAGGTATACATGTAGCTCCTCACTGACTTGATGAAGTTCTGGAACATCAATGGAGGCATGGAGATGCCTGGGCATTCTCTCTATCTAATCCAGTAGTCCTCTGTGCTCCACTCTGCCACAAATCAGGCACAATCTGTTTTTGCTTTGTCCTCATTTGTTATACCTGTAACAAATACACACAAAATCACTGGCATTGAAAGACAAATAGCTTCCTAGAAGCAGTCCTACATGTCTTAGAAAGCAGCAAATGTGCCTTTTAACAACAGTTCACAGGGGCTGTAGAGATGGCTCAAAGGTTAAGAGCACTCGCTGCTCTTCCAGAGGTCCTGAGTTCAATTCCCAGCACCCACATGGTGGCTCAAAACCATTTATAGTGAGATCTGGTGCCCTCTTCTGTAATGCAAGTACACATGCAAACAGAACACTGTATACTTAAGAATATTTAAATATATTTTAAAATATTAAAAAATAAAAATAGTTCACTATAACAATTGAGAACATACAGCATTCCAAATAGAAATTACTTGGATACCACCCCCTTCATCCTCTATACACACATTTAGACAGGCATACTAACCTTAATTTATCACTAATTTGGTAATAAGATCTTTCACGCTCTTCATTTACAGCATGGTGATCCCAACATGTACAAAAATTATTTTAAGTTATCTGAGATGACTGCTGACCAATAAGCACATGTCATCTTATTCAGGGAGTGAACACTCATACTGCTCCTTACCTCTTTTTTCATCAGGACCCAACATTTCCCTGATGAAGCTTTGGAAGGATTTCTTCTGGTGGCCAAAATTAAGAATCTTCTAGTTAACCCCAGTCTGGTTCATGCTTGTTGGTTCCTTCTTGTTTCTTCCTCCTCCAGCCTAGATTTCTCTATCATCTTTCTGTGTTCAAACAGATACTTGGGGGAAAATATAAACAATGCTTGGAGAAACACTGGGTTAGAGATGAAGCAGGACTGAAACCATGGCTGTATTTCTTCACTGTTGAATTGATGCAATTACACCAGCCTTAGTTTCTTATATTAAAGGAGTTCAGCAACCAATGTGTCCAGGTCATTCGAATGAGGAAATATGAAGGAAGCCCTCAGCATGAGTTAGCATTAGGTAAATCACAAATGGATAGAAGCAGTCAATAGTGATTATGACTCAAAACACACCATGGCGTGACATTTCATCTTTCTCTAATCTTTCCTCAACTATAAGGAATTTGTGTCCTTAAAGCAATGTACCTCAATTATGCACAAACTACAGACAATCTTAAATTGTAGTATTTAGAAGAGGACAAACCTTCCCATGGCCTGCATCTGGAAAAGAGGGAGATGCTGACTGAAGAAAGAACTGCATACTAGACAACCAACACAATGAGACAAAAACTTGGCATTGTCTTGAACAGCTGGTTGTCCTTAATATTCAAACTAAACTCAAGTAGTGAGGCGTCTTGAAGCAGGAAATGCAGAAATCTTTCCAGGCTGTACCTTACACTACAGCAATGTGCCAACCCACTTGCCATTCTCAACCCTCCCTGGCTCATGCCTCCCTACCTAGTTAGTCATTTACCTTGCCTTAGTCAAGCTACACTTCTTTTGCCAGGAATCCACTTTTCTCAGCTCATTTGGTCAAGTAACCATGGACATTAGCTTGGACTGTGAAACCTTAAATCTCTTCATGGCTTCTTTCTGGAAATCTTTTCGTTTTTATTTCTCATCACTATGCATCCCAAGCCTAGAAAGGTAGAACCAGGCCAAGTATGATGCTAGTATATACCTGCAGTCTCAGAACTTGGGAGAAGGATGGAAAATGCTGTGTTCAAATCAGTCTTAACTACCTGAGACCCTTCGAAAGGGTGGGAAAGGGGGGCAGAGAGAAGGTAAACTGAAACTGGGAGGGAAGAGATAGAGGGGTGAGAAGAGGAAGGGGGATATTGAACAGGCAAGAACCAATAAGCATGAACCAGACCGGAGATAACTGAAAGCAGTCTAATTTTGCCCACCAACTATATGCCTATGTTTAGTTTACTCAATTTACCATGTTGTTGTTGTCATGGTTGCACATAGGATTCTTTAAGACACCAGTTATGATTACACTGCAGCAAGGGCCTATTCCAAACTCTTAACCAGAATTAAAACTCCACTGGCATTCCACTGAGAGCCTGGAGGTCTGTCTGTGCCACACTCCTTCCTCAAGCTAGGAGAAGCCCAGTCTAGAAGGATGAGATCCTAGGACCCATAGAGAAAGTAGACAAGATAGGAAAGCAGAACACAAAAAGGAAGGGATCAGACTTCCCCACCCTTGGGACTCTGAGGGATAGTGGGAGTCTTATTTGGGAGCTTTAACCCAAATGCTCAAAGCCCTAACCTTCATGCATTGTTTCCCAAGCTCTAGTGCTGGCATTTTCTGAATCCCACTGAACTCTTCCAGTAATATTTCCTATTCTGATGAAGGGAAGGAAGCAGTACATATCTGTGTCTTAAGTCTATTCTAGGTAATTAATGCCATATTGCACCATTCCTAATGTCTTCAATTTTCATTTCTGGAGGAAGTAGGTTCTTACCGCTTAGTTCAAATGAAGATAGATACATCCATTGTATTTTTCATTTTGGCTGTTTTATTTTCTACTACGCATGATTATCTGAAATTAAGTCAATAATGTGTTTATTGTCTGTCTCCACATTAGAATGAATAGTACCTGAGAAACGAGTCGATGTGTCTTAGGTCTCCGGAGTCTGGCACATCATGGGGTCAGACGCTTCATAATGGAAAGGAAAGATGTGAATTACGCCCTTAACGTTAACTAACTTTCCTCCCCACCCCAGCTCAACTCCAGACCTAACCAGAGAAACTTCCCGCCAAACATCTATACAGCCCAAAGCCATGTCCATGTGGAATGTTGCTCTGTGTTACTCCCCAAGATTTCTGTCAGATAAGGTCGAAAGACTAAGACCGACTAAGACCTCCCACCTCCTCACATCCATTCCTACCAGTAAGCTACCTCGAGTCCGTCCTGGGGGCGATGGGGGTCTCTCGGGCCACCCGGAACCATGACTCGAAACGCCGCCAGCCAGATAAACAAACACAAGCTTCCCATCATTCTTGGCGGTCCGAATACCGGAACCGCAACTTTATACAGCCGGGACTTCCTTTGCTGTTGCTATAGCTTCCAGACTCTGATTTGAAGGGACTAAGTGTCAATCAATTCCGGATTCATTTCCGGGGCAACCTCACGAGCTAAGTGGTGGGGCTTTCTGGTCAGTCGGCTTTTGTCTTCCCTTTTCTTTTTGTCTCGCTCTGGATCTTCACTGGTCCATTCCAGTCCGAACAGCCAAAGTCGGGAGGTAAAGAAAACATTCTTCTGGCCTTTGTTTTCGCCTATGAAATACTAGCCGCTTGATGGCAGCATGATTTCACGAATGTGGTCAGGTCCGTTCTTCCCCCGCCCTTTGTGTTTAGAAAAAAAAAAAAAGGTACCTCAGTCCAAAACTGCTTCCGTGTAGAAACAACTTTTCTGTCATTTTTATAGCCCCCAAGTTTTTCTAATTCTGAGCCAATATGAGTAGATGAGTGGCTGGAAAAAAATGTTTTTAATGGATTTCTTTGGTTATTGGGATATGCATTTTGATTTTTAAAATACAGCACTATATCTCCCGCGAGAACATTTTTTTTTTTTTAAATTAGAGCTGATTAATAATAGTAAATAGAAACATAGTAAGTTAGTTTGTGCCACTATTAAAATAACAGACTGGGTACTTTATAACCATTAGAAATGAATTTTTCACGTTTTAGAGGTTGGGAAATACAAGTTGAAGGAATGAACTGCTTATGACCTCTCACTGCTTTCAAGATGGAGCATTGTTGCTTGGAACTTGGGAGGAACTGTTTAATCACATGATGGAAGAGATGTCAAGGAATTCACCTCCCATATGTCTAATCACCCAATCTTGTTTACAATGGTTTGCCATCAAAAACCTTCCAAAGCCTACACCTCCGAGTGTAATTGTATTAGTGATTAAATCTGTGACCAAAATATTAATACAGTTGTACCTAGATGCCATATAGTGAGCAGGCCTTCTAGGTTAGCTAATTCTCCAAACTGCATGAATAGTTGTAGAATAACTACAAAGAAGGTAGTTTTGTTCTCATTTTAAAAGTATGTGTGTATAATATACATTATTATACATATAATTATATATACACATGACACACTGTTTAAAAATAGCATAATTAGGAATCTAATTCACCTAGTTTATCATATGGGATATTAGTATTTGATGTTGTTTTCTGAGTTTTCCTTCTTGAAAAGCAAACATGTCCACTGGGTACAAAAAACAGTGGCTGGAGTTCCTGGCTGGCCTGCTGAAATTAATTTTCTTATGTTATTTTAGATTATTAAAAGGCATCTGTAGAGAGACAGAAGGCAGAAAGAATAAGAGGTTTGGTATGATCTTAGGGAGGACCATGTTTATTCATAGTGAAAGAGCATTTTGTCACACACATGAGCCATGGCCAAAATGCCTCCGGGGATTGTGGGCCACTTAATAGGACCAGAAATGTAGTACACATGGGAAGTTCTTAAATGTAATCATTTATCAGGAAACTATCACTTCACACATTGGGAAAACTGAAGCAGTGAAGATGGCAATGAGGCAGAATGGAGGTTCGATTCTGGACAACACAAAGTTTAGAGACACTCATGGAGACAGAGCATCAAATAACCAATGTCTTGGTTAGTTTTATGTAAATTTGACAAATGCTACAGGCATCGGGGAAGAAGGACTCAACTGAGAATATGCCTGTATAAGTCTGGCTTAGTGACAAGTCTGTAGGGCATTTTCTTCATTGATTGATGTGAGAGAGCCCAGCTCACTGGGGCAGTAGCACCCCTGGCCATGTGATCCTAGGTGGCATAGCAAAGCAGACTGAGCAAGCAATCATGACTTGCTTTTACTTCAGTTCCTGCCTCTAGGTTCTTGTCTTGGGTTCCTGCATTAATTTGCTTCAGAAATAAACTATGATGAAGAAAACATAAAAGGAATAAACCCGTTCCTTTCCCAGTTGCTTTTGGTTATGGGTTTTTAACCACATCAACAAAAACCCAAAGACAGCCAATAAATAAATTCAGAGGTTTTGAGAAACACAATGAACAAACTTAACCAAATGCCTATAAATTGAACTCTGAAACCAACAATCATATAATACTCATTATTTTTCCAGCTGTGGAACATGTATGATAATTACATTATAGTATGTGATACACTTCAAAAAATGGGACTGCAGAGATGGCTCAGTGGTTAAGTGATTGCTGCTCTTGCAGAGGACCTGAACTTGGGTTTCCTGTACTTATATCTGGCAGCTGACAACTACCAATAACTTAAGATCGAGTATCTGATGCTTCTGACCCCCACAGGTAACTACGTGGACATTCAAACACACACATTTGAAGCAGGCTTTCTTGGATTGCCAGTTAGTTAATGGAAATTAACCCATTTTTATTAATCTATGTGCTCTCCTGAAGCTCGTTTATCTCATTTACATACTGTCCCTCCTGTTTTCTGCTTCCTCTGAGTCTGGCTGGCTTCTTTTTTTTCTCTGCCCACCCCTCTGCCTAGCTATTGGCCATTCAGCTTATTAGACCAATCAGGTGCATTAAGCAGGCAAGGTAAAAGAGCATCATATAATTTTTGCAGAATAAACAAATGCAGCACATCTTTACACAGTTAAACAATTATTCTATTCCATAACACACATAATAAAAAAAATCTATAGTTTTCAAAAAGTGGGAAATTCAGATCATACAGAAAGGCTTGAAACCCTATCCAGGATAAATTAGTGATAACAAGGTCAGTAGTTATTCAGCAGGAATCAAGCCTCACAGCTGCCATGTAGACTGTCTTTTGGGCATAGTTATTATGGAGTTCTTGGCTATTGCTCTATGAACAGCAAAGTAAACATGATTGCCCTTAAAACTTGTTCTCACAGACAGAAAGAAGAAAAAACAAAACCCCAAAGTTGTGGACAGAAATGGTGTAACAGAACATTCCACTCTGGCATCAATGCCTTGAGAAAATATACTAGTAATATTTGCCTTCCTATTTCCAAGGTTTCAAAATTTCACATGGTGTCATATTTTCATCTCTAGCAAAAACTCTTCTCTAGAATACTCAGACTATCAGTGACATGCTATACCATCTATTTCATGTGTCCATCTATAAGAAAGAACTCATGGTATCTCCTACATGTAACTGTGAGTATAACGCTAGGATTCTTTCTGTAGTGAGTTTTCTGTGGAGTTTGAAGAAACATATTTAAAAGATTTTTTTTCAAGACATAATTTGAATTTTTTTTCCAATTTCAGCTATTGTTGACACTAATGTTGGAAAGTTAGCTCAAGTTTGAGTCAGGCTACTACCACATTGTTTAATAACATTCTTCTTGTTAGAAATAAATTGATGGATAACTCTTCAAAGATGCTTTGAGCCAGCTTCCATCTAGCTATAAATGAACAGAAATCACTAGAATCCTGCTAATTCAACTCTGATTAGCTACCCCCACTAGCCCAAATAAAAAGTTTACACTAAAAAAAAAATATATAGTCAAGCTTGCCTTCAAGGTTATGTATCTTATAACTTTAAAATAAATAGGATGTAAAGCATAGAGATGAATTTATGAACAGTTTTTTATTGAATGACAAATGTAAGCAGCACAGGGAAACATGACACCTTGATGATGTAAAAGATGTATAAGCCCTCCTGGTTTTTCAAAAAAGAGGAAAAGGGTCATGTGTTAAGAGTGTATAAACTGCTGGGTGGTGGTGGTGGTGAATGGCTTTAATCCCAGCATTTGGGAGAGAGAGGCAGGCAAATCTCTGTAAATTCAAGGCCAGCCTGGTCTACAGGGCAAGTTTCAAGTTGTAGGACAGCTAGAGCTGTTACACAGAGTAAACACAAAAAAAAAAAAAGAAGAAGAAGAAGAAGGAAGGAAGAAAAGAAAAACAAACAAAAAAAGTATATGTACTAACTGTTCTGTTCTCTACACTTAACACTTAAGTCAGCTTGGCCTACCATTCTAGGTTGACGCCTTACTTTGCAAGATTAAAAAACTAACTGCCTCGCTTTTGCAACTCTGAGTCTCTAGTATTCTAATTATGAAGTGAGAGTCATTTTTGACATCTTAGAAATGTTTCTAAGGTTATGGTTTTTCTTCCCAATGATTTGCCAATTTGATGCCAATTGAAGAGACTCAAGAGCTCTTGCTCAGATTACTAAAATTCCAAAGCAACCTATACTGACCCACAAAATCCTTCTCAAATAAAAAGTAATGACTAGAAGTTTGATATTATATTTAAAAAACAAAGGACTGGGGATTTCCAAATAATGGCAAAATATCAAGTTCACTTTTGCAAAAACAAAGACTGTTGAACATAATTTCAGTGCTAATCTCTTTAGCTTCAACCTATATTCCACTAAAAACATCCTTCCCTAGGAAAACATTCCCTTTTTCATTTTTCATGGGCTGGGCAATCAAAACACCTCTGAAATGAAGAACATGACCAGCAAATAAGCACTTGCAGTTAACATCAGATTTTAACAACTGTTTGCTACTATTGGGTCATGATCATTTAAGATTATACAGTAAATCTTATTTTAAGTATTTGCTGAAATAATCCACAGAAAATCACATGGAAAAACAAATGCCAAACATTGTTATGTGAAATCAAGGTGACTGTACCTTTTTAATTTTTAAAATATGGATAGATCTTATGCTGACATGTGGAAATAAAGCTATTCAAAGAAAGAACTGTTACTGTATATCTTTATGCTGATTTTAGTTGGCTTTTATTGAGTTAAACTTGTGTGCTGTGTGGTATGATTCAAAAAAATAATCAAGTTTGTCTTGAAGCTCAGTTATGTCATTGATTAATATCGTTTTACATTGTTTAAAAAGTAGATATAATCTAAGTTATATGGGAATCTACAGTCTACAGAAGCAGCATGAACTAGAAGTGGGGCTGGTTGGGGTAGTGTAAGATGCTGGTTAAAACATAAAAAGTTTTAGTTAGAAAATCAAATCCATGAAAATTGTTGAGAGTAAGCTTGGAAGTGTTTTCACGCGGAAAAATAAAGTAAGCTAATGCACTTATTAACTCTTTGGCCATTCATATATATCTTTCATGAGTTGGTTTAGAACAGTGCTTCTAAACTTGCTGTGACCTTTTAATACAGTTCCTCATGTTGTACTGACCCCTTGCCATAAGATTTTTTGATACTTCATAACTGTTATTTTGCTACTTTATGAATCATAATATAAATATCTGATATACAGGGTATCTGATATGTGACCCCCATAGGGGTTCAGAACACTGGTTTAGAGTATAAATAGTTTTTGAAATCAGCTTTTAAAGTTAGTATGCAAAGTAATGGGGAGCATTATGGCATTTTCATACATGCTTCAGTCTTAATTCATCCTTTTGCCCAATGGTACTCCCCTTTTGCTAATCCCCTTCCTATTCCACATAGCCCACTTTCTGTTTTCCTATCACAAATATTGCATCATTTTTTGTCCCTAAAATCTCTTTTTTACGTGTGTCCCCTTTTCTGTTTTATGACCACACATCCATAAGCCCAGATTTTTCAGATGTGAGAAAAATGTAATATTTGTCATTCTTTGACTGGAATATTTTCCTTAACATGGTGATTTTCATTTTCATCCATTTTCTTCATCACAGGATAAATCTGTCTAGACTTTAACTTCTCTGACTATTCTGTTTCTTGATATTTTTTTAAAAGTTTATCTAAAATATTTTTGGTTTTAGAAAGCATGTTTGGAGTGCAGGAAAGAATGTTACTGTTCTGTTATTGCCTGTATACTTTCTATTGTTCTTAGGATGACAATTTTCATCTACAGCATGTTTTCCAATCTTACTGCTGAGATCCACCTTTCCAGTTGTTAGTGGACACCAGTACAGAGCTCTTGTTCAGACACTGAGAGCAATAATTCATAAGATCTTCCTTAAAGTCCATTGAACCTCCATTTACCCTTGTGAACTTCCATTTACTTCTAATCCTTCTCTCCAATGTTTGAATAGCTACTTGGAGTCTGAAACAATAGGCATAAGTGAAAATAATTATTGTAATAACTCTCTCTGTCTGGTCTATTTTCTTTGCTTACCAATGAGAAAAAAACTCTAGGTGATAGTCTTGTCTCTTACAGTTTTAGGTTAGAAGAAGGATCCCTATCCAATATTGTTAAGATCTACTTACTGGTCAATGCAAATATCTGTGATCAAATATTTGAATAGTAAACAGTTACTTTATTTTAAAATATTAAAAATATGTCTAATATACTATTTACATATTACGTGCTTTAATTTAAAAATTTTAAAGCTACATATCTACCTAAAACATTAAACAAAGCAAAGCAAATTACATAAGTTACTTCCAGAAATAAAAGGCCTGTTGAGCCTCTTGAGTTTACTTGTAATTTAACAATTCAGGAATCCGCTTCAGTCTACTCTTCAGTCTACTTTTGGTTATTGACCTCTGCATTTGCCAACATTCAACATCTACATGGACAGTGCATCCTACATCAGTATCTCTGGGGAGCACATAGACTCATGTACTTTCAGTTTAACTGTTCCTGTCAAACCCTCCATCTGCTTCTTAAATTGGTTCTTCTACTACTGTGAATGGCTACTCAACACGTTACAAAGGCAGGTTTCTTAAGATCAGTCTTAGTACATCTTTCTCTCAGCTGTTCCATGGTACTTTGTACAAGAGAACAAGTGGCACCTGGAGGCATCACCTCAATTTCCTACTTCTGCTGTCTGTTTCTGTGCAGGCTCACTTACTTCCTACCACCAACAGTCTTTCGCATAAGGCCAACTTCTAAAAAATAGCATAGTCTCTCCAAACTAAAAATGATAATTTTAAAAGTCCCAGTGCAAATATGATCCATTAAGCACCTGATTAAACATACTGTTCAGGAATGTATCTGAAGGCAGGATTTCAAAGTGGTATTTACATATTCATGTTCACAGCAGCATAATTCACAACTAGTCGAAAGGGGAAGGTAATCCAAGTGCTTCTCCGAGGATAAATCCAACATACTGTTTACATACAGTGGAATGTCGTTGGGCTTTAAAATAGAAAGAAATCTTGTTAGTCATTGGATCAAGTGAAATGAGCCAGTCACAAACAGAAAAACTGCATGAGCCCACCTATATGGAGCAAACTCAGAGAAATTGAATGGTGATTTCAGGAACTTGGAAAAAGGGAGATGGGAATGTATTGTTTAGTAAGCATGGAGTTTTAGTTTTGTAACATTAAAAAAAAAGTGCTGGAGATCTGCCATAGAAAAACAAGAATATATGTAACACTTTTGAATTGTTTACTTATAAATGAATGGTTAAAACCATACAATTTTAAGTTATTTGTCCTTTACAACAATTCAGAGTTCCTAGACCTGACAGCTCTTCCTATTTGCAACTTTCAGAACTTTCTATGGGTGCTGCCATCTCTGTCTCCCCTGCCCTCTTAACCCACTCCCATCTGATTTAAATCACCTCTCAGCATTTCTGGCCTCAGTATACTCGGGTATCAAACTTTGTTCACCACTTGTTTCTGATCCCTTGACTGCTGTGAGACTCTACCTTATACTCTACTGATGTCTCGGTGGCTACTCTTTCTGTTTAGTCTTTGGATTTTTGCCTACTCATAGATGCTTATGTCCTTGTCCTGTCTCTCTTTGTGTCTTTTACAGTCGTAATATTTTAATTGTTAAAGAACAATTAAACAGTGCCTGCTCAGGACTCTCTCTGCCTTGTTGACTCTATATTAGTCCAAGAAGCTATTTCCAACTCAATTTATCAAATGTCACTCATCCTTCCTCCTGTGTCTTCTAACTCAGTAATATCCCCCTCCACATTTTGGTCTAAAGCCTGGGGTTCACACTAGGATACTGATTCTATTTTATTCTCCACATCAAGTTGGTCCAGAAGATGTTATTCATTCTTCAACTTTATCTCAATTGTCAGTGTTTTCTTTTCTATCACCTACCACCTTCAAGCTGGTCTGCTTTTAATTTTGTCTTCAAGTTTACCTTCCACATCGTTTCATTGCTTTGAATGTCTCTTGAATTCCCCTGGTCAACATCCCATGCCTGACACTGGGGCTTTTGCTAGGTAGTCTATGGCTTTTGGGGAGCATTATCACCACACAAGATGTAACTTCATTTGCATTTTCATTTAAATTACATATACACAATACACTTAATGTTTCTCTATGGCTTTTTCAATCATCTTTAATGTTTTTTATCTCTCTTCCCTCCCTCTCCCTCTGGATTCCGTGTCCTCCCACCAGATAAAGTACCTTCAGTTTTCCAATTTCCCAATTCATCCTACTCCTGCTTTCTATAGCTCCTTCTACTCCTGGTTTCAGTGATAACTTCAGGAAGATTCAGAACTAGGATCCAGAAATCAGGGTGAATACACAGCATTTGTCTTTCTGGGTATGGATTACCTCACTTAGTATAATATTTTCTACTTTCATCCATTTACTTGCAAATTGATTCCACTTTTTTCTTTACAGCTGTCATAGAATACCACTGTATACCACATTTTTATTATTCTTTCATCAGCTGAAGGACTTTAAATTATTTCCATTTCCTAGCTATTATGAAGAATATGACAAATGTGGCTGAGCAAATAGCTATAAAACAGGACAGTGAGTTCCTTGGACATACACCAAAGAATGGATAGCTACATAATATGGTAAGATTTCAGTACTACAATAACAATATAACATCACAGTAATGGAACAAAAACAAACTAGCAAATCAATATAACAAAATAGAAGTCCCAAACATTAGTGCATGTAATTTTACAGCCATCTGATATTTGACAAAGATGCCAAAAATACATGGTGGAGAAGAGACAGCATTTTCAACAAATGATGTTATGAGAACCGGATATCTACACATAGAAGAGTGAAATTAGACCCATATGCATACTCTGAATCAACTTGAAATAGATCAAAGAACTCAATGTAAAATATGAAATGCTGAAACTGCTAGAAAAATATAGGTGATACCCTACAAGATATAGTTGTCAGAAGAGACTTTTTGACCAAGACATCATTCAGTTAGGAATTAAGGCAAACAAACAAGAGCTCATAAAACTAAAATACTTCTGTACAGCAAAGAGAACAATAAGCTAGTGAAGAGGAAGCCCACAGAGTGGGAAAGAGTCTTTGGCAGCTATTCATTTGTTAAAATAAACAACTATATTAGACAAAACAAGAATCACAAAAAACAATGATCCAGTTAAAAAGGGCCGGGGGTGGGAGGTGGGGAGGGGACAGCTATGGATCTGAATAGAGAATGCTCAAAAGAAGAGTAGAAAAATGGCTAAGAATTATCTTTTAAGTGTTCATCATTTTTAGCAATTAGGGAATGCCAACTCAAACAACTTTGAGATTCCATGTTATTAAATCAGAATGACTAAGATGAAGAAAACAACTGACAATAAATGCAGGTGAGGATGTGGGAATGGAAACTCTTGTTCACTATTATTAAGATTCCAAACTGGTGCAGCCTCTGTGGAAATGAGAGTGGTGAAGTCTCAAAAACAAACAAACCAAAGACAAAATCAAAACAAAAAATGGCACTTTTTTTTTTTTTTTTAATCTCGTTAAAACTCACCGCACAAAAGTCCCGACCGCACTCTGCTCCAGCTAGATTGTTCTTTGCAAGGTCTTATGTTGATTTTTCACTAATACCTTTGCCCATGCTATTCCCTCTGCTTCAATTCTTTCCAATGTGCTTGGCTAAGTGCCCATCATGACTCAGCTCAGGTATGCTCCCACAGTATGGGATGATGATTACCTCCGTATTACCTCACCCTAGGTAGTTTTCCCAAAGCAGGTAGCAAATTTTTCTTCATCCCGAATTCCACCTTCCAGCCTATAATTGCTTGTTAGTGGTTTACGGTCTGTGAGCGTGCGTGCATGCCTATGTGCGCGAGCTCGCATGCACGCTGGAATGGAGTGTGAATTGGACTTTATGCTGGGAACATAGGACACTGTGGAGTTAAAAACAGCATCACTTAAAAACTATTTTTTTTTTTTTTTTTTTTAAAGTTCATACAACATAGTTTCCCCGTTGACTTATTGATAAAGGTGACAAGTAACAACAAACCACCTAGGCGCCTGCAGGGCCCGGATGAGGCGGGGCCGCGGCTTCCTCTGGTAAGGGAGGGTGCACGCAGGCTCAGACTGTGAAAACGATCTCCATTTCCGTTCTACTAGTCTCAATCCACTCTTAAGCAGCACGCGCAACAAACCACTTCCGGAAAGGCGAATTTTTTTTTTCCCCCCCACTTAACCCGGCTGTAATATGGATACCACTAGCGAATGCGACGAACTGGTAAGATGTTGCTCTAGGGCTTGGTAAATAAATACCCTAGCGGAGAATGGGTGGTGAGCAACCCAGGGAGTTGGGATCATTCACCCAGTCCTGCTTTTTTTTTTTTTTTTTCCTTCTCAGGTTTCTGGGGAAGTAGTGTCCGTGGCCCATGCGCTTTCTCTCCCAGCCGAGTCGTATGGCAACGACGTGAGTATGACTCACATACACTTCCCGCCCATCCAGCTATCCAATAATGTCTGAATGTTCTGGTACTAAATTACATGTCTGTCCCTTTCCCATTGTCTTCTTCAGAGCTCCCCACGTCAACCAAAAATTGTTCCTTATTTCACATCAGTCTAATCGTAGTTCACAAATTTATGTAGGACTCCAATGCCTGTGAAAGTGATACCCCTAAATTTTCAATGATTTAGAAACACCTGGGAGGCGTCTAAACACCCGCATGTACAGCCCATGTACAGCGATCAAATCAGAATGTCTTGGGGAAAAGGAGCAAAGCCTTAGTAGTTTTAAAGGGCCTTGAATGATCCCATTGTGCAGCAAAATTGCACTTGTTTGTGGTGTGTTTCATTTGGACCCTTATACATGCTGTTTGTTGAGAGTTAAGGAAAAAGACAGCAGGAATAGTAATACCTCCCAAATCAGAATGTAATGTGTACTAGATGAGTAGCTCAGGCAAGTAGATTTCATCGGAGAAGTGTGACTTGAACTGGCCCCTTTAAGTGGACAGAAGACTTAGATTCAAAAGTAAGAAACAGCTTTTCTTTTTGGGTGGGATGGTGCATATGCAGATGGATTTTTCTGCCCTTAAGAAGAGACAACAGGCTGGTTGGGAACACACAGTGGGTACTTGGTCAGATTTATGTATAATCTAGCTGCATCTGGGGTTTTACAGAGTGGAACAAATAAATCTGATAAATGATGAGTATAACATGCTATACTCATGAAAGTGAAAAGTAGTTTCACATGCATTTTTGTCCTCCAAACAACTCTGAGGTGTATAGGTGGGTATATTAATGTAACTAAGTTTATTAAGTCGGTCCTGATTTTCCACACTTTCACTAGCTGCTGGGAAAAGATGTCCAGTGGTTCATTGTTTTTGTTATTCTGTGTTGAGAGCTTCTTTTGGTCTTTATAAGGGAAAAAGGTTCATATTGCCAGATCTTCAGCTTTTATCCCTTGACAGCAATATCATTTTCTGTAGGCCTCTTGAGATTTAGCAAGGTGCCTTTAATTTCTTACTCATTACAGGACTGAGAGATTTCTTAGTTTGTGTTCTTCCTTCTTTGCAGCCTGATATTGAGATGGCTTGGGCCATTAGAGCAATGCAGCATGCCGAAGTCTATTACAAAGTGAGTTGTCTTCCTCATTACAAAGAAGTCAATGTGTAGTTTTAGTGTATGATGCTATGCTAATCATAGTTCTCAGCAAATTAAACTATTAAGCTTTGCAGATTGTTTTAACTACCAAAGAAATCTTGCCTCCAGGGAACAAGGGTAGAGGTTTGATGATGATAAGTTCTGCTTGTCTATCCCATGTTGTTTGCTACCTGGAAGAAAGATAACTGGACCATACATAGCAGACACTTAAGTGACTATTGAATGAATGAACAGTCCATAGAGCCAGACAATACTAGAGCTGAAGGGTTCATTCAATTGCCAAATTGGTAAAAGGAAAAGGAAAGGAAAACAGAGAGAGAGAGAGAGAGAGAGAGAGAGAGAGAGAGAGAGAGAGAGAGAGAGAGAGAGAGACTGACTGACTTATTATAGCTCTTAAAACCATTTTAATGACTTCCCAAAACCTGCCTAAAGTAATCTTCTGTCCTGAAACCATTTGGTTTCCTGATGCTGTGGCACTTCTGGAGGGTGGGGGGCCTGTAATGAGTGACTAACATCTTTACGTTTGTTTTATTGTCTGGCAGCTGATTTCATCAGTTGACCCACAGTTCCTGAAACTCACCAAAGTGGATGACCAAATCTACTCTGAATTCCGTGAAAATTTCAAGAAGCTCAGGGTAGATGTATTAGACCCAGAAGAACTCAAATCAGAATCAGCTAAAGAGGTAAGTATCCTCTGAAATGTTATCTAACATCTGGTCAATGTTTTTTATTGAAATTTTTTATGTAAGCTTCAAATTTGTTCAAGGGGCTTACAATAAGGAACCTAGACCTTATATAAATTAAGTCAATTATGGAATGAATTATTTTCTTAGACACTTTTTGTGTTTATTAAGACTTTTTTTCTCTCCTTGTTTTGGGCACTTCAACTACCCCATTTACCTATTCATTTAGATAGAAAGAGTGGGTAATGAAATAGTTAATAGAATGCAGGGAATGTAGGTAGATATTTTGATTCTCTGGACTTTTGTTGCATTGATCATAGGTCCTGGATAGCATACAAATTGTGTTTCTTGCTTATGTGATCATCTCTTATTGACACAGAACACTGATACTATAATAGGAAAAACATTTTCCTTAAAAGTGGGCTCTTGCCTAGTGAAGAATTTAAACTTTGAAATCTTAGCAGGCTGTCCCTGATCTTTGAGAACTTGCCCCTTACTCGGTGGCCATGTATAACATAAAGGTACATCCCTGCCCTGCTCTCTTTGTCTCCTTGATACTTTGGTAAGGATTAATAACTATTTTGCCTTGAGCTGGCTGATAACTGAAAAGAAAACAGAGATCCATTATAGAATTCACATTTTAATGTTGTTTGTTTTTTTTTTGAGACATGGTTTCTCTATGTAGCTTTAGAACCTGTCCTGGAACTCACTCTGTAGACCAGGCTGGCCTTGAACTCAAAGAGATCCACCTGCCTCTACCTCCTGAGTGCTGGGATTAAAGGTTTGTACCATCATTGCCTGGCTAGAAATCACATTTTAATTTGGCAGTAAAAAGATTGAGGTGGTTGCTTTTGTTTGTTTGTTTTTCCTAATCAAAATGTTGTGTAGGGAGACACCAGCCTAAAAACATAACATAGCACCAAAATGTACAATTTTCTCCATAAAGCTGACAGTCACCTCAATACTAGTCTCTTTCATGTTGGCTTTTATTTTCACTGGGGGAAGCTCAAATCTCTTTCCTGGCTTGAGTACATTAGACTCTTGGATTCATCAGCTAAGGTGTCATGTTTTTGCCTTTATAGAAGTGGAGGCCATTCTGCTTAAAATTTGAAGGAATCGTAGAAGATTATAACTATGGTACTTTGTTGCGACTGGATTGTTCCCAGGGCTACACTGAGGAGAACACCATCTTTGGTGAGTTTCTTGCCTCTGGCATTGTTTCTGTAAGAGGGTCTGAATGAGGAGTCTGGGTTCACTGATGGTGAACTGTCAGATAGAGACATAGTTTCATTAACAGATTAGAATTCAAGATTTCTAGCTTACATATTTGAATGGATTTTGTGTGAGTTAAGGTTTGTCTGTGGGTTTCTAGTCAGTGTACATGATTATGTAAGACAAGAACAATTGATTCTATTTGCCTTTCAGCACCCAGGATTCAATTTTTTGCAATTGAAATTGCTCGGAACCGGGAAGGCTATAACAAAGCAGTTTCCGTCAGTGTTCAGGACAAAGAAGGAGAGAAAGGAGCTGACAACAAAGAAGAGGAAGCTGAGAAAGGAGCTGATAGTGGAGGAGAAAAAGAGGAAGGAATCATCAGAGAAAAGTAAAAAGCTAACCAGACAGGAGAAAAAGAAAGCCAAGAAACATGTGACTCCGCTGAACCCACAAGTATCAGGTTAAATGATTGCCCTTGTGCAAGTGGAGGACTCAGAGGACATCTTTCTATAGCTACTAAGAGAAGCTGCTTTGGGCGTAATAGCTTAAACATAGATTAACGGAGTCTCTTAGTTAATTGTTGCTTGATACCCTGTTTCCTGTCTGTAACTATCATTGAAGTAAGGCATTTTGTAAATAAATTTCTTTTTGTTTGTATTATTTATGACTTATTATGGAAAGTATTTACATTTATTTGACACTTCAAAAAATTCAGGTATATAATCTCATCACCATATCTCATATAAAACTATCTGTATGTTAATTCTTCTCACTGTTCTCAGTAATGACATTCTCTTAATGTGTTAGCTTCTACCTGCTTTCGACATTACAACTTCACCTTAGCCAAGCCTAGTGGCTCGTTCCTGTAAGTCCAACACCTGGAAGGCTGAGGTAAGAGAATTGCATGACTTTGAGGCCTGCATTGTAGAGTGAGACTCTGTCTCAAAAATAAATTGTTTAAAAAAGGATTGGCTTTTGCCTTTGTGATAACGATATAGCTCTCTGATTTCCTTTGCTGGATTGGAAAGATATAAATACTCGAGGGAACAGCAGCCTCAACTATCAAGTTAGAGAGTGCCAGGCAATTTATCAGAGAAGAGCAAGAGCCTTCACCTCCTTTTAGAGAATTTTTGTCGGTCTTTGTTGTTTGTTTTTCTGAGACAGCTTCACCTTATAGACCATTCTGGCCTGGTACTACCTATGTAGGTCAGGCTAGTTTCATACTCAGAATACTGCCTTGTTCATTCTCTGATAGCTTGGTTGTTATTTGAAATTTAGCCAATAATAATAAATGCTAGTTCAGTATTTATAATCTAATGTAAGTCTGATAAAGTGGCTTTACATTTATAAGGTTGTAGGAAGGGGCACATATTTATATTTGACATACAACAAACATTTGTTGATTTGCTATGGGAGGGAGATGTTTCCTTCTCAAATGAAGCTGTTTGGAGTGAGGGCTTCAGGCATCTGCACAGGTATATGAAGAAGATTCCTGCGCTCCCAGACATCCTGAGCTTGATCACTGAAAATGCAAGGAAACCAGGACACTAACATAAAGACGGTGCTCTTTCAAGATGAACAACGGCATTCTTGTATGAGAAAGGATCTGTCGCTCAGTGGTGGTGGTAGTGCATGCCTTTAATCCTAGCACTCAGAAAGCAGAGGTAGGTTAATCTCCAAATTTGAGGCCAGCCTGGAAGAGAGCCAGGGCTATGCAATGAGACCCCATCTTGAAAAACCAAAAAAAAGGGAGGGAGGGAGGAAGGGAAAGGAAAGGACAGGCCTTATTAGAATATAGAAAAGAGGATAAAAGACCTTTTTCCCTTAGTAAACACAGGAGAAAAGTAAAAGTTTATTGCTATGTTGGCTATACATAAAAAATGAAAGGAAAATCATGCAACTAGCAGTAGCACTTGTATATAAAGCAAAAAGGTAGTTTCTCTCTAAGTTCTCTTTGGCAAATCCTTAAGACTATTTCAAACATTTATTAAAATTTCCTTTTGTAAAAATGTATAGTTTTGGAAGAATAGAAGAATTTCATGTATTTCATATTAGCCAAGTAGTTAAGAAAAGCTATACTGTGTGATTTTTTTTTTCTCACTCTAGTTGTTTACAATTGCTTGTTCATATGAACTGTCTTAGAAGTTGAAGAAGAAAAATTCCAAAAAAAATTCTGTGCAAAATTACAATTGCACAGAGCCTGGGGCAGCATGCGCAGGTCTGCACCAGGTCCTTTGTGTATATATTATGGTTTCCAGATTAGTGCTTTTATGGGATTCCTGCGTGTGCTAACAAGTGGGGCTGTTTCTTGTGCCCTCTTTTGGGCTCTTTTTCCTTCTATTTGTTTTGTCCAATTCCAATGTGTTTGTAGGTTTTTGTTTTATCCTTTTATATTTTATTTTTATTATCTCTTAATGAGAGACAGAAAGGACATGGATCCATATGGGAGGGGATGTGGGGAGAAGTAGAAGGAGAAGAAAGCATAATCAGGGTATATTGTGTGAGAAAAAAAATAATAAAAAAGTTGTTCACTAGTTGAACAACTAGCTTAATGACGGTTCAATTTTATATTGAAACATGAAAATCAGAGTGCCTTGAAGCAAGAGGTATCTCCCTAGAAGCAGGCGATAAAAAATGGAAATTACGAATAAATATAGTGAAGGCAGATGGGCTGTAAGAGGCAGCAGTTTAAGGCAACCTCCCAGATTAGAGGGCAAAGAGTAGGCAGAATGGTCGATGCTGTAAATGAATCTTAAGATGATTACAGTGTTCTCCCCTTGTCATGAGTGTTCCTATGTAATCCCCCACTGTTTAATGTGGACAAAACCTGTGAATATAAAAAGATTTCATTCCTAAATTGTGGATGATTTAGTTGTATGTTAATCAAAGGAAGCATTATCTTGTAGGCCCTTCTTAATAGGTGAGTCCTTTAAAAGAAGCAACAACAGGTATTCTGTTGTAGAAACAAACAGCCATGTTTTGAGAGGAAGGGATCATGCAGAAGGCTGAAGGTGACATTTTTCTCTACCTGGCAGCCCTCAGGAATATGGGGATTCTAATTAGTTCTAAGGAACTTAACTCTGCCTACTGGTAAGGTGGAAGAGAACCGTGATACTCAAATGAGATTGGCAGAGTGATTTGGGCCCCAGAAGTTAAGCTGTTCCTGGACTCCTAACTCCTAGACAAAAAAAAAAAAAAAAGGATGTTGTCTCACACCTGAATGATGGTAGTTGGTTACAGAGTATACCTAAAAGTTGGAAGTTGGGTTTACAATCAGACAGTGGGTAGAAGGACATGATAAAAAAAAAAATCCTAAACTGTTTTGAACAGACTGTTAATAGAAATATATATGGACTTTTTTGTTGTTTGGGCTTTTTTGTATGTATATATGTGGTTTGTTTATTTGTTTGTATTTTTTCTTTGAAACAGGATATCTCTCTGTAGTCCTGGAATTTGCTTTGTAGACCACACTGGCTTCAAACTCACAGATTTCCTCCTGCCTCTGCCCCCCGGGTGCTGGGATTAAAGGCGTGCATTACCAGGCTCAGGCCAGGAATAGAGACTTCAAGGGTGCTGCTAGAAAGAGGTCAGAAGGAAGTCAGGGGTCATATTACTGGAAACTGGAGGTAAGCTGATTCTTAAAAGGTGGTAGCATTGAACTTAGATCCTAGAAGTTTGAGATTTGAACTCTGAATTTGAGCCAGGCTTGACATAGAAATCTGAGTTATTCAAAATAGGGCAGTACTCTAGTTATTTATTTCAATACCTTTTAGAAGTAGAAAAAAGATGGTAATTATTTGTACTTGCAGGAGGACAGATGGTAGGTAGAAAATGACTGAAGGAAGCATATTGGGGCCTACCCACAAAGTAGAGCTGTCAGCGTACTGCCATTGTTTATTATGAAACTATAGGTTAAACATAGGAATGTCCTTTACCAGAGGATTAGAAATATAAACTGCATTCAAAATGACCTGGAGTCATTTAGAACCTACACTATAAAGGAAGTCCTGTACTCATTAATGGAAATACGCTAATGTGCTCGAAATTAGCATGTTTTCGTACATATACTTAATCCTGGCTGTCCTGGAACTTGCTTTGTAGACCAGGATGGCCTCAAACTCACAGTGCTGGGATTAGAGGTGTGTTCCACCACTGTACTGAAACGTACGTGTGTGTGTGTGTGTGTGTGTGTGTGTGTGTGTGTGTGTGTGTGTGTGTGTGTGTACATTGCTTTTCATCTTATTTTTTGATACTTGGTCTCTCACTGAACCTGGACCTTGCAGGCTCAGCTAGATTGGCTAGCCAGCATGTCCTAGAGATTTTCCTGTCTCTGCCTTTTCTTTTTACCTGGATGCTGGGGATTGAATTTAGATCTTCATTGTTTCTGTGGCAAACATTTAAGCAATTGAACCATTCCCCCCAACACTCAGTAACTTACAATAACTTTAGTGATAAATAGTTTTGTTTTTTTTTTGTCACAATGTTTTATAATGAATATAATTTAGAATTTCTGCAGCATGGTGGTAATTTAAGCAGGCCAGGTGTTCATTAGTTGTGTTGATTGCCCTGCCTGAGTTGTCTCTGGACAGGCCTGGATTTTGAGGTTGTGATGGCAAGTCTGAAGCACCCCTAGCTGGAGCCTGGGTCTATGGAGTCCAGCCTAGCCAGTGTGGGGCCTGAAGTATAGGTCCTTAAGAGACAGTTTAGAGTCTATTCTGTGAAAGTCAGCCTAACACTTTAGCTATAGAGGGTAGATGAGTCTTTGAATGCTGGCCTGAGGGCTAGGTCCATTGAACCTGTACCTATGGCTAATAGCATGGTTTTTCTGGTCACTGAAGCCAGCCTGTTTGAGACGGCTATAGTCTGTGTTCTCAAGGCTGACCTAGAACCTGAGTTCATGAAGATAAACTGGACACCAAGGACAATTGGGGCTGGCCTCATTGTTGGCTTTGCTGAAATGAGCCTGGACCCTGAGACCTCTGAAAGGTGGATCTGTGGGCACTAGTGTAGATCCTGGGAAAGCAAGAGCTGGTATGTGTGGCAACCAGCCTAGAATCTGGATCTCCATCAGACTGGCCTGGGCTAGTTTAGAGTCTGGGACTGCAAGGCTAGCCTAGTGTTTGAGTGAACCTAAATTCGGAGGATATGGTGCTAACCTAACACTGGGATTGGCCTACAGTCTAAGACTATATGGAGTTTTGTTTTTCAGTGGTGTATGTCTGGAGGCTAGGCCTGGTCTAGAACCTGGGGTGGGTCTGAAACATGAGCGTGCAGGGTCTATGGCCCTGCCTGACTGAATTTCATTGTTATGGGTCTGGTGCTGGGTCCTGCAGCCCATGTGTGTTCCATTCACTGTCCGTCTCCTGCTTTTCTGCTTGGGCTACATACAGGGTGACACATGTGAACTGCATCCATACTTCCTTCTTTAATATGTCTTTCTTTCTTTTCACACTTCAACCAGCTGCTGCAAACTGTCACCTCGATTGCTGAACTCTTGTAAAGGTACTTTGATGTGTAAGTAGTAGTTGAATGTCATATGTTTTGGGGAGGGTAAGAATATTGGAAAGTCCCATTCAACCATTTTGCTGTTGTAACTAATAAAATATAAACTTTAAAGGGGGTTCATTGAGGCTAGGTTTTCTAGTTTACTTTACATATATATAGCAATATAAGCGCCATAGGTGGAGATATAATTCTCTTCTGTTATAAAAGTAATGTTCAGATTATGGGCTTTCTATTTAGCAAAAAAGTTGTTGGTAGTGACTAAAAGAAGAATCTAGAAATAAATCTTCTGAGTTTGACTCTAAATTAGTCACCTTGTAGTCCATTTCCAAAATGCTTTGAACCCATGTTGATTCACTTTCCTCAGGATTACAGGTATGTGTCACCATGTCTGGCTCAGAAATTGACTCTAGAGACAAGATCTTAATATGTTAGTATGTGGTTTATGCTGATATAGAATTCACTCTGTAGTCCAAGCTGGCCTTGAACATATAATGCTTACATCTGTCTCCCAAGTACTAAGATCACAGGCACATGCTGCCACACCTGGTTTATCCCATCATATTTTCATGTTACAGACAACTTGATTCTTCTTGCCCTCGGGAAACAAAGCTCTTTTCCAAGTTGCTATTAGACTTTCTTTTCACGTGCCATTGGCCTTGTCTCTTGTCTTTAATGACTAAAAGAAAAATATAAGAAGATCAAATTATTCAAATTTGATTTCCCCCCCCAAGACAGGACTTAAGAAGATCAAATTATTCAAATTTGATTTCCCCCCCCAAGACAGGACTTCTCTGCGTAGCCCTGGCTATTCTAAAACTCATTCTGTAGACCAGACTGGCCTTGAACTCAGAGATCTGCCTGTCTCTACCTCCCACGTGCTGGGATTAAAGGCATGGAGCAGCATGCCCAGCCTGTAATGGAAATGATTTTACTAATTATCAATAACTAGAAAAATGCCCATATTTATTGAGTCACTACACACAGAGTTCTTGTACTTATTGTCTCATTCAGAATCAAAATAATCCTGCAAGGGATATTTTATCTTATTTTTATTTATTTACTTACTTTTCTTTTATTAGTCCAGCCAGTGTGAAAAGCAGTGTGGAGGATCCTCAAAATGTTGAGATAGAAATAATATGTGATCCTCTATACTGTTCCTGGGTATATACCCTAAGGAATCACATTCAGCATATAGGGACCAGACTTACACAACCATGTTTGTTACGTCACTGATTACAACAGCCAAGATACAAAACCACACTTGATCCCATCAACAAGTGTTGAATAAAGAAAATGTAGCATATACACTGTAACATGAAAAACAAAAGACCCAAAGTCTGATGTTGGGGTTCAAGCTTCAAGATGAAGATGAGAAAAGCAAAGCAGCTGGCCACTAGCTTTTTCCTCTACCTCAGGCTGAAAGGCCTGATCCACGAGCTGTCCACCAAGTTCAGATTGCTGCCTCTTCAGTGTGGCTGGAGAGAATCCTGAGACTGTGCCTTCCAATGTGGCTAGAGAATGAATGCCAGCTCTGAGATCCTGTTCCTCTCTTATATTCCTCTCTAGTGCTGGGATTAAAGGTGTGTGATCATCCCTCGTGCTGAGAACATCTTTGTGTGAGCTCTTTCTCTTTAGGGTTGGATCAATTTCTTGTAGTCAGCATGGCCTTGAACTAACAGATCTGTCTACCTCTTAATCCTGAGTCCTAGGGTTAAAGGTGTGTGCCTGGCTTCTATGCCTTGAGGCTGACTTTGCTTTCTGAATCCTCAGGTAAGCTTTAATAATCATAAATAATATATCACCACAATACACAATAAAGTTATGATGTGAAGAATGAAATTTTGCAGATGGAACTTGAGATCATTAAGTGAAATAAGTGAGACTCAGACAAACTATTACTTGCTTTCTCTTATATTAAGGATTGAGTTTTTTGTTTTATGTTTGAAAGACCATTGGGGATAAGAAAAGCAATGAGGACAAGAAAAGAAAATGAGAGGATGGATAGGAACAATTTGATATACATGCATGAAAATGTCATAATAAAAATCATTATTTTGGCTAGGTGGTGGTGGCACCTGCTTTTAATCCCAGCACTCAGGAGGCAGAGGCAGGCAGATCTCTGTGAGTTCAAGGCCAGCCTAGTCTACAGATTGAGTTCCAGGACAGACTCTAAAGCTACACAGAGAAACCCTGTCTCAAAAAAAAAAAAAAAACCAAACAAAAAATATCATTATTTTGTATAACTGACATCCATTTGCTTTTAATTTCAATCAATATTTTCACAAGGGTTTTATCATTTTGGTACATGCATTAAAACAGACTCAAGGACAATACCTAGCAATAACCTTACACCTTCATAATCAGCTAATTTTTAAAAAATGTTCAAGGGCACACATATATACTAAGGTAAAAAAAGATTCTTTAGTGAATGGTATTGGGAATCTGGGTATTCACAGAAAGGGAGGGAGAAGACAGGGGAAAAATAACAGGAAGGGGGGAACGAGACCTGACATGTCACTTATGAAAATTATAAATAGCTGAAAGACTAAATGTAAATCTCAAAATCACAAAACTTTAAAGAAAATATAAGGGAAAAATCTCTTTGACATTGTCTTGGTAACAGTTTGTCAACTGTAAAAACTTAGCAACAAATACAAAAATAAACAAGTGAGACTTCATCAAGCTAAAACCTTCATAACAAAGGAAAAAACAAAATTAAAATGCAGCATCCAGAATGGTAGAAAACAGTTGCAAACTTGTTGTAAAGAGAAGTTTCCTTGAGGAGGAAGAACTACACTTGTATGTGGATAGGGACAAGTGTTAAGATTGTTATGAAGGGTTATGCTCATTTAGTAAGCTGTTAGAGCTATTGAGAAAAATGTTATGGAAGTTACTCAAAATTTTACAAATAGAATCATAGAGCAATACCATTTCTGTATACATACAAAGAAAATGGAATCATTGTTTCCCTTCGTTTTTACTCACATTTATTTACTTGTTGTTTGTTTGAGATAGGATCTCACTGTATAGCCCTGGCTGGCTTAGAACTACCAGGCTGGCCTCGCTCTTAAGAGCTTTGCCTGCTGTTGTGTCTGCCTCCTGAATGCTGGGATTAAAGGCCATAGCACCTGCCTTCATTTAATTTTAAAGATGTGTTTTATTTTTTATTTGTCTGTGTGTGTCTATGTCTGTGTGTGTCTGTGTATGGGCATATGCAGTTGTATGCTGTGCCCATGGAGGCCAGAAGAGAGTGTTAGGTCTCCTGAAGTTGGAGTTAAATGTTGTGAGTTATCTGATGTTGATGCAGGGAAATGAACTCAGTTCCACTGGAGGGAACTATGTTAACTGAAATAAACCAGGCAGAGAACAAAAATTATTGTGTGGTATCACTTTGTATGTGTAATCTAAAAAGATCAAACTGAGAAATCAATAGTAGTTGCTAAAATTTCGTGGTAGGGAAAACTAGGAGATGTTCAAAAGGCACAAATGTTTAGTTATAAGAAGAATTAGTTTTGTCTAATGCACAACATGGCTATGGCATACTTGACATTTACTAACCAAAGAGGAGGCCAGAAGAGAGTGTTGTATTCCCTGGAACTGGAGTTACAGACTGCTGTTTGCTGTTCTGTGGGTGCTGGGAATGAAACCCAGTCTTCTGCAAAAGCAGCAAGCACTCTTAACCACTGAGCCATTTCTTCAGCCCCTTTGTGTAGCCTTTCAAATTAGATATATAAATGAGGATATCACAATGCAATCATTAGAGTAATTAAAGTTAAAATTAACTAACAATACTAGATGTAAGAATGTTGAGCAAACTGAATTCTGATAAACTGTTGTGAAATGGAAATGGTACCTTACTTTGAATAATTGTTAGATATGTTCTTTTAAAATAGTACAATAAGAGAACTAGGGAGATAGCTGAAGTACCTGAAGCTGAAGCATGAATATATGAGTTCAGTTCTCTAGCACTCACATAAAAAGTTAGGCTTGCTGGTGAATGCCTGCAACCCTCATATTGGGGGTAGTAGAGTCAGACAGATACCCAGAGCCTGCTGGCCAGCCAGCCTAGCCAAACGGGTGAGTTCCAGGTTCAGAAAGAGAATGATAAGGAAAGACATTTGACTGACTTTTGACTTTCAGATTTGTTTGTACAAGCATGCATAGGCACAAGTGTTAGTCTAAACTTTCCACCTTGTTTAAGACAGGGTATCTTGTTTGTCACTGCATATATTAGGATATCTGTCCATGAGCTGTCAGGGATTCTCCTGTATATACCTCCCATCTTGCCTAGCAATGCTGGGATTACAGATAAATTTTATGTGGGTTCTCAGCTTATTATAAGAATGCACTTTACCCTCTGAATCATCTTGTATATCTTCTATTTTTTTTTAAAAAAAAAAAGGTGTTTTTTCAAATATTTTGGTCAGGTAAGCAAGCTGATGGATATATTACTTAATATTCATATAACCATGCCATGTTGTATGCATGTATGAAGATATTGTACCATACTCCATAAATACACATAATAATTGTTATTTATCAAATAAGTGTCTCAGTTACTTTTCTGTTACTGTGAAAAGACATCCTGGGCAAGGCAACTTATAGACAAAAATGTTTAATGGGGGCGTACAGTTTCAGAAGGTGAGTTCATGAACATCATGGCTGGTAACATGGCTGCAGTCAAGCAGGCAGACAGAAAGGCAGGCAGGCAGGCAGGCAGGCAGGCATAACACTGGTTGAGTAGCTAAGAATGTACATGTTGAGACAGCCATGAGGTAGGAACTGAGAGCTAACTGGGAATACTTTTGATACTTTTGAAACCTCAAGTCCCTCCTCCAATGGCACTCTTTCCAAAAAAGACCACATCTCTTAATCCTTTCCAAAACTTCCCTACTGATTGGGAACCACACATTCAAATATATGAGCCTATGGGGACCATTCTCATTCAAACCACTGTGGTGATACTTTGTGCTCTAACAAATAAAGCTTGCCTGAAGATCAGAGGGCAGAGCTAGCCACTAGTTAACCATAGAGGCCAGGCAGTGGTGCCACACACCTTTAATTCCAGTACTTGGGAGGTGCATGCCTTTAATCCCAGCCCTAGAGAGGTAGAAACAGGAAGTGAAATGGCTGGGCAGAGACAGGAGGAGACAGGAGCTCACTCCTTTTCAGACTGAGATTTCATAGAAATAAGAACTCTAGTGGCCAGCTCCTCTGCTTCTCTGATCTTCACCTTTCACCTAATATTTGACTCTGGGTTTTAAATAAGACCAAATAGATTAGTGCCACAAACCACCACATGAAAATAATGTCAGTATTTTTTTTTAAATTGGCCTAATTCTTCCTGATTTGTGAAAGTTAAAGTTTTGCGTGAAACGTGTGCTTGTGTGCATGCATGCATGCCTGCCTATGGTTTATGTGTAATTTTGCATTACAGTAGTCAGTAACCTTCTGAGTGCTTTACACAACTCACAA
Source organism: Cricetiscus sungorus (assembly GCA_030556225.1). Taxonomy (NCBI): domain Eukaryota; kingdom Metazoa; phylum Chordata; class Mammalia; order Rodentia; family Cricetidae; genus Cricetiscus; species Cricetiscus sungorus. The sequence goes on along the minus strand of JANBXA010000726.1, from coordinate 60,489,787 downwards.
GTATGTAATATATAATTTCAACTTTGGTTGGGAAACAGGACCATTTTATGACTTGAGAGCTCCTGTGTTCCTTCTGACTCCTTTCCATTTTTCCTTAGGCTTTGTTTCCTCAGATATAAAGCACAAATGTGATACACTGATCCTTAGTTTTCTGGAGATATGAGAGATGTGGGTCTTTGGATTTCTGCCTGCCTGCCTGCCTGCCAGCCTGCCTCTTTGAATCTCTCTCTTGTTCAGTGCTCAGTCTAACTGAACCTTTTTTTTTCTGTCCTGCAGACTGCCTGGCTGTTAAGGAGGGAGGTTGCTAAAATTAGATTTGCCTCAAATTTACAGGGAAATTGAGTCTCATTTCAGGTAGGAAGCCAATATTGATAATCCTCCTTTACTATGAAGGTCTTGTATCTCCTGAAACTTAATCATTGACAATGCCTGCTTTTTTACTGACGTTTTTTTAGTTGTTTCAGGAAGGAGGGTGGCATCATTTCTACTGGCAGTACTCGTATTATTTCTTGTATGCAACACCAAGATTTGTATTTCTAATTTTTTTAGATCAAAGAATGACTGGATGTACAAGATAATCACAGTACATGTCAGACATAGAAATTAATACAGTCTCAATCCCTATGTTACTTAACTTGTTCATGATTATTACACACACATACACACCTTAAAGTTCAATAGAGACCATCAGTCTATCTATAATCTTCCCTCTTTCAAATTGTTGTGTTAGATATCTGCGTGTTAAACTTCAGAAATGCACAATGCTGGCATTCTCAAACCACAAGATCTCCATGAATACCTTCCCCCCACTAAACCCATCTAAAAGAGTTTAAAATATTAGTTTAGAGCATCCTGAACTGGCCAGTTATAACAAAGAGGTAATCTTCAATTAGAAGGAAAATGTTTTGGTGATTATTTATTTAAATTTGCAACAAGCTTGTTTTACATGTCAATCTTAGTTCCCTCTCCCTCCTCTCCTCCCCTGCCCCCTCATTTCTTCTCTTTTCAGCTCCCCAAGGAGGGGGAGGCCTTCTATGAGGAGTCTTCAAAGTCTGTCATATCATTTGGAGCAGGCCCTAGGTCCTCCCCTATGTGTCTAGGCTAAGAAAGTATCCCTCTATATGGAGTAGGCTCCCAAAATCCATCAGTATACTAGGGATCAATACTGATCTATTACCAGAGGCCCCATAGATTGCCCAGGCCTCCTAACTGACACCCACATTCAGGGGGTCTGGGTCAGTCCTATGCTGGTTTCCCAGCTATTAGACTGGGGTGCATGAGCTCTGCCTTGTTCAGGTCAGTTGTTTCTGTGGGTTTCTCCACCCTGGTCTTCAACACTTTGCTTGTCTCTCCTCCCTCTCTGCAACTGGATTCCAGGAATTCGGCTCAGTGTTTAGCTGTGCTCAATGTTTAGCTGTGGGTGTCTGTTTCTGCTTCCATCAGCTATTGGATGAAGGCTCTAGGATGGCATAGAAGGTAGTCATCAATCTCATTATCAGGGAGTTTAAGGTAGCCTCTCCACTGTTGCTGAGATTGTTAGTTGGGGTCATCCTTGTAAATCTCTGAACATTTTCCTAGTGCCAGATTTCTCTTTAAACCTATAATGGCTCCTCTATTATGGTATCTCTTTTTTCTTGCTCTCCTCTATTCTTTCCCTGACTCAATTTTCCTGTTCCCACATGCCCTCCTCTACCCACTAGAATACAATTATTTATTTATTTTTCTTATTTTACATATGGTTCCCAGTTTCCTCTCCCTCTCTCTGCCCCTCTCTCTCTACCTCCCTCCCATGTCCCCCAACCACCCTCCCATCCCACCCTCCCACCTCCACAGGGAAGGTGATGCCTTCCAGGAGGGAACACCAAAATCTGTCAAGTCATTTGGAGTAGGGACTAGGCCCTCCCTCCTGCCTCTAGGTTAAGGGAGTATCCCTTCATGGGAAATGTGCTCCAAAAGTCCATTTATGCACCAGGGATACATCCTGGTTCCACTGTCAGAGGTCCCTTAGACTGCCCAGGCCTTCTAACTGAGACCCATGTTCAGGGGGCCTGAGTCAGTCCAATGCTGGTTTCCCAGCTATAAGTCTGGGGGTCCATGAGCTCCCACTTGTTCAGGTCAGCTGTCTCTGTGAGTTTCTGTAGCCTGGTCTTGTCCCTCATTTTCTTATCACTCCTCCCTCTCTGCATCTAGATTCCAGTTTGGCTCAGTGTTTAGCTGTGGGTGTCTGCTTCTGTTTCCATCATCTACTAGATGAGGGCTCTGTGATGGTGGATAAGTTAGTTGTCAATCTTATTATCAGGGAAGGGCATTTAAGGTAGCCTTTCCACTGTTGTTCAGATTGTTCGTTGGGGTCATCCTTGTAGATCTCTGGACATTTCTCTAGAGTCAGTTTTCTCTTCAAACCTATAATGGCTCCCTCTTTTATGACTTCTCTCTCTCTCTCTCTGTCTCTCTCTGTCTCTCTCTGTCTCTCTCTGTCTCTCTCTGTCTCTCTCTGTCTCTCTGTCTCTGTCTCTCTGTCTCTCTCTCTCTCTCTCTCTCTCTCTCTCTCTCTCTCTCTCTCTCTCTCTCTCTCTCTCTCATCTATCTATCTCTCACCTATACCTCCCCTGACTCAATCTTCCTAGTCCCACAGGCTTTCCTCTCCTCCCCTTCTCTTTCTCCTAGCTCCCTCTCCACTCACTGACCCCCCCAATATGCTCAGGAGATCTTGTTCCTTTCCTCTTCTGTGAGGGACCTTGTATGAATCTCTTAGGTTCCTCCTTGTATCCTAGTTTTAGAACACATTTTTAAATTAATTAATTTATTTTTTCTTATTTTACATAATGATCCCAGTTCCTGTTCTCTCTCTCCCTCCCTCCTTCCCATGTCTGTCTCCCCCCCCCACCCTCCTATCCCATTCTCCCCTGGAAGGCATCACCCTCCCTATAGAACACACTTTTTAATGTGGACCTGAACTTCATCTCTCATTGTAACAACTGATTGTTGAGTAATTGTCATATTTACTTTACTGCTTTTCCTTTGTTTGTTTGTTTGTTTGAATTTGTTTGTTTTAAGGGTTTAAGGGAAGATCTTGCTATATAGCGCCTGACTGGACTGGGATTCACTATGTAGACCAAAATGTCCTTGAACATGTGGCAGTGCATATACACAATACAGAGAGGAGTACTATTAAGCTACAAATAGAATGAAATAATGCCACTTTTGAAAGTGTGGATGGAACTGTAGATTATTATGTTAAGTGAAATAAACCAACCACAGAAAGACAAGAGCCACATGTTCTACTAATATGTAGAACCTAAAACAAAACAACTCACTGAAATTAAAAGTAAAATGGTGATACCAGAGTCTCTGGAGTGTAGGAAAAAGGTAGGGTGCAGGCATATTGATCAATACCTATAAAGTTTCAATTATGTGACTAAGATTACTCCCATCCTATTTTATAGTAGAATAACTATAGATAATAATAATGTGATATGCTTTTTAAAAAGCTAGAAGACTAATTTTTTAATGTTTTAACCCAAAGAAATGGTAACTGAGGAGATAATATGTTTCCTATGACTTAAACATTTCAGAAAATGTACATTTAATGAAATACCATATGCTATCCCATTAACATGGAATTGTTTTTATGTACCAGTTAGTAAATTCATTTAATTTAAAATGTCCTGCTGGGGATATAGCTCAGTTATATTAGAGCATTTGCTGGACATAAGTGAAGCACTGGGTTCAATTCCCAGTACTTAAAAACAAAACCAAAAACAATAGCAAAAACTCAGCATAGTGGTGATACAGGACAAAAAGACATGGAAAATTAAGGGGACATGAATATGAAAAGGAGTCCCTCACCTCAGTTTGATGCGTCTGGCTGCTAGAATTCCAGCTGCATAACATTTATAACTTCTTTCTCTCTCCTCCTCTCCTTCTCGCTTTCTCCCCATATGTGCATGTCTTTTTTTTTTGTGTGTGTGTGTGTGTGTGTGTGTGTGTGTGTGTGTGTGTGTGCGCGTGCACTCAAGCATGCATGGGCACGCATGCGCTGTGCATGTGTGTGGAGGTCGAGGTTGATGTCTGCTGTCTTTCTTTTCTGCTCTTCATAATATGTATAGAGATAGTCCCTCACTGAACCAAAAGGTCCTTGATTTGGTCAGTGAGCTTCAGGAATCTACCCATCTGCATGCCCCCCACTTCAGTGCTTGGTTTGCAGACACACCCTACTGTGCCTTACTTTTATGTAAATGTAAATGCTGAGGGTCTGAATTTGGGTTTTCATGCTTTTGTAGTAGGCACTTTACTAAATGAGTTCTTTCTGCAGTAATCTTTTATATAAAAGTATTTTATGTTAAAATGACATTGAACTAGGCTCAAGGTCTGGATGCATATGATCTCAGGTAGGTCCTCATTCTTTTCCCCAGACATTTTCTGATCAACTTAAATAAGATTGTTAGCTTATCTTCTGTGAACATACCCTACTTTCCTGCATCCCCATGATCTAGACTTTTACCTCAGCAATTGTAACTCTGTCCCATAGGAACCACTCAGGGATTTATTTCATTTATGTTCCTTAGCAGCCTTTGAAGGGTAATAGGTTCAAGAGCTATCAAAATGGTTAATATAACTTTTTTAAAAGCCTTGCAACTTTTTCTTAGAGAAGCATACAAGCGAGCTCTCTCTCTCTCTCTCTGTCTCTCTGTCTCTGTCTCTCTCTGTCTCGAGCGCACTCGCGAGCGAGCGCGCGCACGCGCGCGCGCGCGCACACACACACACACACACACACACACACACACACACACACACACACACTCCACAACCACCAGACAGGGTCTCAGTATGTAGTGCTGGCTGGCCTGGAACTCACTGTATAAACCAGGCTGATCTCAAATTCACAGACACCTGCCTGCCTCTGTCTCCCATGTGACAGGATTAAAGTTGCGTACCCCCCTCCACTCCTGGCCTCCTCTTTCTTAAATCTCATGATTAAGATTATATTACTAATAGGCTATCTTTATTAAATCCCAACTCTGCTTCTTACTGGACAGAGACCTGTCCATACCTCTGCCTCCCGAGTGCTGGGACTAAAGGCGTGCACCACCACTGCCTGGCCAGTTCTGAAATTCTTTCCTGCAACAAAGCCACAAACCCACTTTGGCCTGAGTTGAGGTCCTTACTAGAAACTCCTCAGACTGCTGCTGCATGTGACAGTCCAGTTGTGCCTCCTGCCTCTATTCCTCATGTTGTGAACAGTTATATCTAACAGAAGTTAAATTTAGCTTGGCTTAAAAAGGATGTTTGTGTGTAGCAGGACTTATTAATGTTCTTAAAATGTGTCTTTTTAGCTCCAGTTCCAGCCATAAGGCTAGCAGGACAGACTGTCCCTTGGAAGCCCTGCATTCTAGCACCAGGTAGATGTCACAAGAACCTGCAAAACCAGAATTGTGACCCACCACTCAGCAACACAGCTGAATCCACCTGTGAAAGTTTCCTCCTCCAACCCTTCTGTAAGTTGGAACTTTGATCTAGAGGAGGCAAAAATAAATTATCATCCCCTTAGAAAAGTGCAAATTTTCCTTTTGCTTGTTTCTTTCCTGGTCAATGTCTAGGCATTCTTTCCAGGCATCCTGGGATTTCTCACTCTTTTCCTAAAGCTCTCCCACTGGGCTCTTTGGTGCTTGTACTCCACTGCTGGACTTGCTAAATTTTTTGGGCCCTAAAATGTAAAAACATGGATTTTCCTTTCTGTTCTTTACCTCCCTCCTTCAGACATCCCTGCCTTCCCTGTTGTTTTTCTTTTAAAGTTTTTCTTGACCTCCCTTCCTTCCCAGTATATTTTAAAATTCCTTCCTTAATGAGACTAAGAATCCCAAAGGAGAGCCTCAGTTGCCATGGTGATATATAGGACCCAATGTGGGACTCTCCAGTTTTCTCAATTAAGTTTTACTTATTGACTGTGGGGAGAGGACGTGTCAAGGCATACATGTAGAGGTCAAAGGACAATTTGCCAAAGTTGCTTCTCCCGCTTTAACCTCACAAGTCCCAGAGATTGAACTCAGGTCCCCGGGCTTGGCAGCAAGTACCATTAACAACTGAGCCAGCCCACCTGCCCCTTAATAAATATTTTTAAAAGGCACAGTAGTCTAAAAGAAATTCACTTTTCTTTCAAGGACACCCAGATTGAAAGCAAATGGATGGAAAAATATATTCCATTCAAATTAAAACAAAAGGAAAAGAGACAACTGTGCTACTGGCAAACAAAATAGATTTGAAGCCCTGAACCTAAAACTGGAAAGGGGGGCATTATTAATGATAAAATGGTCAATTCATCAACAGTATATAACATTATAAAAATTGTACTTAAACACAGTAGTAAGCAAACCTAGCACTTTGGGGGCAATTACAGTAGGTTCTAAGCAAATTCAAGTCAACTACAGACTAAAGAGTGAGACCTTGTGATGGTTAATGCTAATTGCTAATGAGCCAAAATAAGACTTTTCTGTCTTAAGGTTTCCATTGCTGTGATAAAACACCATGACCAAAAGCAACTTTGTGAGAAAAGGGTTTATTTAAGCTTACAGTTGCAGACCATCATGAAGGGAAGTCAGGGCAAGAACTCAAAGCATAAACCTGGAGACAGGAACTAAAACAGGCCAGGGAAAAACACTGCTTATTGGCTTGCTCTCATCAAGACTTGCTCAAGCCTGCTTTCTTATACCACCCACTTATACCAACCCAAGAATGGCACGTTAAGCCCAGTTAAATGCTTTCTTTGTAAATTGCCTTGGTCATGGTGGGTTTTTTTTTTTCACAGCAATAGAAAAGTTACTAAGATAGCCTTTCAATGATGTTTATAAGTTTATCTTTGAATTGTAAGAATGTTTACTTTGTTTCTCCTAATTGCCATACCATTGGTAGGAAAGACTTAGAATTAAAGGATGCTTAGAGGTACAGAGGAAGTAATTAGATCCACAGGCTAATTTTTTCAGGGGAGGAAAGCTCCAAACTGGCAGGTAATGAATTTAAATGAAATATATATAATCTTTGAGGCTTTTGTCTATTTTTTGTCTATCATCTCTAAAAGTGAGTATATATTTACATACTATTTCCATGGTTTATAGTGAGTAATCATGTAAATTATAACTGATAATAACCCATATCTCTTTTATTTAACAAGACTTGGGTAAATCTTTGACAGATAAGTGGATTTAAATTTACTGGTAAGATGAAAGTGAAGATCATTGAGATTGCCAACAATTTTTTCTGGGTTGCTAGCCAATCAGGATTATATTTGTCTCTATTAGCTGTTTAAGATTTGATGTTCAATCACTCTAGGCCTTTGGGGTAAGATCAAGTGAAGATAAAATAGCCAAAACATTGTATTGTTGCCAAGTCCTTTCTGTTGCTGGGGTAGTGGTGCACACACGTAATCTCAGTACTTGGGAGTTCGAGGCCAGCCTGGTCTACAGAGCGAGTTCCAGGACAGGCTCCAAAGCTACAGAGAAACCCTGTCTCCAAAAACCAAAAAAAGTAAAGGGAAAAAAAAGAAACAATATTTATTGTTTTTTCCCCCTTCAAACACAACAATTTATCTGAGTTTTCTTTGGCAAAGAAATAATTTACAATAATCTACTTATCCTCCATTCTCCTCCTCTAGGCAGTTGCTGAGATTGAAACCTTATGTGGTCTGGAGTATTTTCCTTTTAACTCTAATAAAATTGTCCTTGAGCTTCTGTTTAATTAATGAGACTAAGAACCCCATGTTAGCCTTTAGTCTAGGGGAAGGATGCTGGGTAAGACTACAGCAGATGCCCTGCCCTTCAGCATGTGTTTCCACTTCCAGCTACTTCTCTTTTTTGTGAGTGTAAAAAATAAACAACTGCCGATTCAGAAGCTCCCACAATTGCCCTGTAAAACTGGTGCCGTGCCACATGCCTGTTAGCTGGGACTTGTTACCTCCCTGTATCTTCTAAGAAGTGAGTAGTTTTGCCAAAGCAGCTAACTTATTTAAGCATGTTTGCATCCCTCCTGGTTTCTGAGGAGGCCAATCTTGTTTCTGGGAGTGGCTGAAATTAGTGGCAGTACCTTCCAAAGTTGCCTCATTGGTGTGGAATATGGTGGGATCTGTGAAGCTAGTAAGTTTCTACAAACTGCCATTGTGAACAGAATTTGCCTGCAGGTTTAACAGTTAAATCTTTTCTTCAGTAAAACTTTTTTCAAGCTTAGGGGAAAAAAGAACCCCAAGCTGGGTTTCTAGTTTCCCTGATATCACTAGGGAAGTGCTCCACATTGGGCTGGGTTCCCAGCTTCCTTTTACTTCTTGTGATGAGACAGGGTCTCACTGGGTGGCCATGGCTTGCTTTGAGCACACAATCAGGCCTTAAATTTCCAAGCAGCTGGGCTTAATAGGCTTGTGCTAACAGGCTTGACTAAAACCAACTATACAACCAGGCAAATAAAAATAATAAGATAAAAAGCATAAGAGAAATATAAAATATCAACATAGTGTTTAACTCCTTGTGTTTATCTGTTTTGGTTAGAGCATCTGTGTATGCACACAGATACTTTAAATTTTAGAATGGTATCATGGCTTACTTTTTACTTTGGATCCAGACAGTGCCTCCTGAAGAGAGAACCACATCCTGTCTTTTTTTGCCATTCTTTTTCATTTGTTTGTTTGTTTTTCAAGACAGGGTTTCCCTTTGTAGCCTCAAATTCAGAGATCTGCCTGCCTCTTCCTCTGAAGTTCTGGGATTAAAGGCATGTGCTACCATATTTTAAATTCGGAAACTCCTGCTTTTCAATAATATATGTGACAAGAATTATGCATTATTGCTTCTTCACCCAGCAACTGTTTTTGTTGCTCTTTCCTCCACCACTCATTTGGTTATTTAGTGACTTGATAGTGCATTTTGTAGTCTTTTAGTGTCTCTAGCAGTACCTGGCTAGTTTTCCCTTTGCACAGTTTTTTATTCCTGTGGGTTTTTTTTCTTTTTTAATTGTTTCTGTCATTATCTTTTAAGTTGTTCTCAAGTTTCTAGTCTGGTTTCCTTGGAGTTGTCACTGTGTCAACATAAGTTATTGTTCACCAAGTGTTTGGACAGAGGTGGTGTCTAAACACTGTTCCCGTATGCCTGCCGACCTTTACTTAGGAGATCAATGTGAGCACATTCAAAGTTCAGGCACTTGATAATGCTGCTCTGACATTTACTTTCTACTTGGGCAAGGACTCATTTTCATCTAGGGACTTACATGGTGTTTGAAAATTTTATTCCTTTAAGTAATATTGAGGTTTACTTTCATAATAAGTTAACTTATTTAAAAACAGTTTGATCTCTTTGGGTTTTACTTTTAAGCTTCGTAAGATGAAGGTAGAGTAACAATTATTTTAGAATTTTGTTTCTACTACTGAGGAAAAAATACCTCTCTAGATTTCTTAACACAGTTTCCAACAAAATCTCCTACTCTGGGTGGTTGGTTATTTCTGGGCCTATATTGGGTACCCCTCACCCCATAAAATCCACTGTGTGCATGCATTAATCAGTGCTAAGCTGAATAATTGAAGCCTATTGAGAATGTGTGAAGTTCATACCTGAAATCTGAGTATCTGAGAGGTTTATGCAGGTGGATTGCCATGAATTCCAGGCCAACCTGGGCCACAGAGTAGGACTCTCTCTCAGTCCCCCTTGTATTTGGAGTACTCTCTCTAGATTTCTATACTCTACTACTCTGCCCAAAAAGTCTCCTTCCTTTGGCTTCTGTGAATGTATAGCTTCCTCTAGCCATTTATTCTCAAGCAATAATACAATAGTTCTTTTATCATTTATTCTTACGTTATTTCTCCATTTGTTTGTTTATTTGTTTGGTTGGTTTTTTGAGACAGGGTTTCTCTGTATTGCTCTGGAGCCTGTCCCAGAACTCACTCTGTAGACCAGGCTGGACTCAAACTCACAGAAATCCACCTGCCTCTGCCTCCCAAGTGCTGAGATTAAAGGCGTGTGCCACCAATGCCCGGCTTCTCCCTTCTTTTATTAGATGGAATATCTACTAATATAGTGTTCAATAGAGTGTTGGTAAAATTCTCAATAATTCCTGTACTTATTAGAATCAATCATTCCCCATTTCTCTCTCAACCCCATCCTGAGGCAACAATTAATATGTTTTTAATTTCAATGCATTTAATTTTTTCTAGACATAAACACGCATATAGCTTCTTTTGTTTAACACAATTATTTTAATGTTGGTAAGGAGGCAAGAGAAACCCTTATACTGCTGGTGGGAACTTAATAAAACCTTTGGAAATCACCATGGGGGTCCTTAGAAAACTGAAAGTGGAATTCACACAAAGAATGGAAAATCAGCTTACTAGAGGTTTCTAGCTCACCATGACATCTCTTTTGTTTCCTTCTTGTATTTTTTGAGAACCACTATGATTATCTTGGGTTCCCTGGGATTAACATTATGTTTTATAACCAGGTAATTAGCAACCTTAATTTCATCCACTACATTAATTTCTTTCTTTTCATGGAACATAATGTGTTTGTAGGATCTGGTAATTAGTATGTGGATGTATTTGAGAGGATGTTATTCTGCTACCCTGTATTGTGTCAACTTTTGCTTAATATAATTTACTGTTGTGCTATTAGATGAATACAGATTTAGAATTGTTACGTTTTCATAATGGAGTGACAGTTTCATGATAATATAATGTCTCGTGTCTCTCTTATAATGTTTACTTAAATAAGCCCATTACCTAATGTTATGGTTACTACAAAACAATTTTGTTAGTGTTTGTATGACATATTTTTCTATTGTTTTAACTTTAATGTTTCTATAACCTTGTATTTAAGGTAGGTGACATTTTTACTTTTCTAATTTTATGCTGTTAGTCTTTGTCTTGTTTCTTGTAGTGTGTAACATAATCACATTTAATATAATAATCATTGGAGTATCTGGTAAATATATATCAACTTAATCCATGTTTTCTATTTGTCTCACATTCTGTCTCTTGTATTCTCCTTTTTAAAATTTCCTTTTCAATTATTTGAATATTTTCTTATTAGTCCTTATGTATCTTTGCACCAGCTTTATTTCAGCTTCTAGTGATGGCCTTTATCAGTTCCTTCCCTCTATTTAATGCACGGGTCTCCATTCTTCAAGAGTTTGAGCTGGCACAGGCAGTAATCCCAGCTGCCCAGGTGGCTACACAAGAGGATCACAGAAGGCATACCTGGGTGACAATGTAAGTTCAAGATTAGCCTGGTTAACTTAGCAAGACTTTCACAATTTTTTTAAAGGCTGTGGTACAAAGCAAAAGCAAAAACATTGAGCCTTGGTATAGTTGCAGGATTTGTTGATAAGAGCTCTGATATGTCCACTGATCTGAACTTTTGAACAAAGGCTGACCTCTTTGTCTATGAACAGCATAGTAAATATGTTATTAAAAAGAATAGGAACTTTTGTCTTAGTCTTTTATAGAAGTTTCACAAGGGAGGAAATTAGTTTTCCATTCTATTGACTCAGAATAGCACACAAAGCCACACAGTTGTTATCAATCTATACTTTTATCTGTTGATTTCAGCATTTTTCTTGATGTGTGTGTGTGGGGGATTTCAATTGAATGGTGTTAGGGCTAGCTGCACATGCTATGCACACAGGCATTGTTCTGAATCAGGTATGAATAGGTCACAAAGGAAAAATAGGGAACATGCTACATCAGAGTGTTGAAAGCATAGTAAGATTGATCACAGTGTTTTTCTTAGAAGTTACCTAATTCTGAACAGGTTGAATACATGGTATGTAAGCAGAATGCCATCCTTTTGTAGCACTGGGTATTGAACCTAGAACCTCATATACGCTTAGGCAAGTAAGTGTTCTGTCATTGAGCTATAGCTCTGACACTGTAGGAATGTTTTTCCTGAGAAATGCTGTTAGAAGCTTGTCTTCACAATCAAACTTTGAGTCAACCTGTAACCAAGTTAATAATGTGCTTTGAGATCATTTATAACTACAAAATAGTTGTTTTAAACCTCTAAAGTTTGAAATATATATTAACATTACAGTATTATATTATACATATAACATAAACAACCTCATCTTTGTGCTTATCATTATTGTGTATTATTGACTTGTTAATTAAAATTGTTACTTTCATTTCTTCCCAGATAATATAAAGATCTTAGACTATTCTCTGCATTTCTATTTTCACCTCTTAATGCTATTTACTTTGTTATATAATTGAATTAAGGATGTGGCTTCTGTATATTGGTTGTAAGTTATTTACTTATTCAGAAGAGGTTAGAATCCATTAGCTCAAAAACCTGTTGGTTGTGGGGTGAGTTTTTAAAAGCCTGAAAATGCCAAGCTCAAATATTTATATATTCAATTATTACAAAGGGAGCATGCTAAGATTTTTGGTTATATGTGCGCTAGGCATTCTCTATCCACTATGAAACTGTAGTGAATGTTTGCTAACCCCAAGTAAGATAAGCCCTGGGTTAGAAGACCCTAAAGTACAACTAATGCTAGCCCTCAGACCTCTATGCTTCTTAACAACATCACCTGGACATGTAAATCTGATCTTATTTTGATTCTCTTCTCCCCATGGAAGTCCTTGTCCCCTTTCTTTTGGGTTGGTTCCCTTACCTTAGCCTTCACCTAAAGCCCCTGGAAGGTTTCCTGCTGAGACAGCCCTCAACCCCAGCCCAGTCATTTCCCTACTCTCAGCATGAAGACCTGTCCTTGTTGCTAATGTGAAGTTCATTGTGTGCTACTGCCACCTTGTGGTTATCTTCTCCTTCCCTTACACACATAACTATATTACTAAAAGTAGCAAGTAGTGAAGAGAAAAGGGGACAGCTGGGTGATGATAAGGGGTTCATCTGGTCAAAAGGAAAACTTTGACAAAAACGATCCTGGAAGACCATAAATGATTGGGACTCACATTTTGGAATGCGTATTCATCAGTTAGATATACATGTTCTGTGCTATTTTGTAGTTCAGTCACCATGAACCTGTCCAAGTTGTAGTACCATATTTTGTAAAAACTCACACAATAAGATTTGGTTTCTGGTGGCTACCTGTCTAAAGAGGGGAGTCGCTCAGCGTGCCTGGGTTTCACGTAGTGGGCAGTGGGCCTGAGTAGGATAAAGGAAGAATGCCTGCCTCTGAACCAAGAGTGGTTTGCCTGCTGACCCCATAATGAGTGAGAGGATCTCCCCACAATCAGGCCAGTTATTTGGGACACTCTGAGAGGACATCCTCATCTCCGTGGATGTTATGGCAAATAGGAGAGCTGAGGCCAGTTTCCTAAACTTAACTGTAGTGGGTACCTCTAAAGAGTTAGTTCACCTGTGAGTGGATGCACTTGCATTTGCCCTTCCAGGAGGCATCGTTCCCATCCTTTTTACAAGGGATATTGAGGCTCCATTACTTATGTCAAGTCAGCCAAAACTTTAAGTTGACCAAAGGTAAAGTGCTTTTGTTATCCTTCTGAGGACGCTGCAGAGATGACCATCCATCTGAATCACCAATCCAAACCACCAGTTGTGTTTTGGGCTTTCTTATAGACTGCTTCTTACCAGGATGCTATATGGAGACACCGTAGGATCTTAGGCAAAAACAGAGGGGAGGGTTTAGGGGAAGAAAACGGCTGTCCTCTATAGGAAAAGGCAGCATAGTATCATCATGATTGTGATGAAGGTATCATTTATACTCGCCCTCTGTGTATGTGTGTATCCAGCTATTTCAAAATATATTTTTTAAATGTCAGCAGAAGCAGATGGATCTCTGAGTTTGAGGCCAGCCTGATCTACAGAGTGAGTTCCAGGATAGCCATGGCCACACAGAGAAACCCTGTTTCAAAATAAACAAAATGCCCGGCATGGTTGTTAATGCCTGCAGTCCTAGAACTTGCCAAGAGTTTGAATCTAGGAAGACATAGCCTTTCTCCCTATACTCAACTTTTTTTCATAAATACTTAAATGTTGAATCAAGCAAAAAAAAAAAAAAAAAGTGGCTGCCCAGCTGTATGGAATGAATCTAGTTAGAGCAAGTTTCAATAACCAAGGCTATAAAGAAACAATTGGTTTTTCACAGCTAGAGCCCCCCCTCTCTGTGTGTGCATGTGCCTGTCTGTTTGTCTCTCACATATTTCATAGTATTTTTCAAGAATGTGATACATCGTTATTAACAATAGTTACTATGTTTTCCAATAGATCTCTTGAGCTTATTCATTTTACCTAACTGCAATTTTGTGTAATCATTGTCCATCTTTTCTTCAGTCCCCATTACTGCCTAACCCCTGCTGACCACCCCTCCACTTTCTACATCCATGGGTTCAGCTGATGTGATGTTAAAATCTGGAAGGTTGCTACCTCAATAAGTTCTCATAACAGACTGTTGAAACGATCAACCCAATTGCTAGCTAAAGTCAAACCTTCCTCAATCAGCTTGGATGGAATTGGTTGTACAGCATGATCATGTTGAAAGTCCAGACCAGACTGAATTCAGTCCACCCAGTTGTTTCTCATGGGGTGCTCTGACAAATGGAAGTCTTCTATACTAGTATTGATTACTAACATAAAAACAGTTCAATAGGTTGTGTCTGCTCTGGATTTAATAAAAGTTCATGAAAAGTGAACTCAGTCAAATGTTGCCTAAGAGTTCTAATAAACACTACCCTGTTTAGTTCAAATCAGTTACTGCAAACAAATAACTCTTTCTCACTCCTAAGCCATACAACCCATTCCCAGCCAAGACAGTTTACTTGTGAACCTGGAGATGAAAGGGGAAGTTACAGAGGACTCCCAGGGAGGGATGGAAGAGGGCCTAAATTAGATGACACCTTTTAAAACAGTAGGCAAATTACAATTCTTTTTTGGGGTTAGAGTGCAATAGCAGGTTTCTGCTTAAGAAACAGTCTTCTTGCCTGCCTCTAATTAATGTTAGTGGACCCTTCAATACTAGAGGAACTAGTGATAACTGAAGCAGGCTTCCCTGGCAGACAGACATTCTTTATACCACATTAATAGTAGTTTGGGTTCCAAAATAGACAAGCAACAGTGGCTACATCTATTTGCCATAGATATCCAACCATCCCCACAGGAAGTATCATTCTCAGGGAAAAGATAATAACGGTGACTGCTTGATTAGCTATAAAATTATCCCAATTTCTTTAGGAGGTACCTGTGTTCTGATTTTTGTCAGCAAAAATATCCCTTTTCTAGTTATTGGATAGGAGTTGACCTCTTCAGACAATGCTTGTATGTTACTGGTAGGCACTGTCTGGCATACATCTGTTATCTGGAGGAGGAGAGATGGCTCAGCAGTTGAGAGTACTGGTTGTTTATTCAGGGGAAGATTCCAAGCACCAGCATGGCAGTTTCCAACAGTTCTTAATTCCAGGTACAGGGGATCCAGCGCCCTTTTCTGGCCTATACCAAAACCAGGTTCACATTCAGTCCATATACATTCAGGCAAAACACTCAAGCACATATAATTAAAATAAATCTTAAAATAAAAAGAATCAGTAAACCTTCTTAACATGTTAAACATGTTAACAGTAACATGGGACTGGAAAGAAGACTCAGTGGTTGGGAGCACTGACTGCTCTACCAGAAGACCTGGGTTCAATTCCCAGTACCCACATGGCAGTTTACAACTATCTGTAACTCTAGTTCCAGGGAACCCAACACTCATGGCAAAACACCAATGCACATAAAATAAAAATAATTTTCAAAAGGTGACAAATATGCCACAGCACTTGTTAAGTCTGGGAATTAAAAAATATTGTCTATCATAGAGGTACCAATTCTTAATCTGACTATTCAATTCTCATTGTGGCCTGTGCTTAAATTGGGAGCTAGCTATGAACTAGGAGGAATTAAGAAGGCTGTTCTGCTCATTAGTGAACATCTACTGGAGAGTGTTAACCTTAGTGAATGTCATTTTAAAAGCATGAGTAAATACTTGAGTCTTAGTTGATATGTTCTGTGGGTTGAAAATTTCATAAGCAAGACTTTTTTCATTCAAAGGATAGTATTACACTTTTCACTGTTATCCATGGCATACTTAAGTCATGCTGGGCATGTACATGCCCCACAGTTCCACTACAAGCTCAGTTTGGGCATTACATCGATTGTCTTAGTCTCACAGGATATCACAGCTATGGGTATATATAGAGGAGATGAGCAGTTGCCCTACATAAGGCAAGTCCCTTCCTGGCTGTTAAACATGGGAGCTAGACTTAGAATGCTATTCCCAATCTTGTAAAGTGTCATCTCCTAACCTTTCCTCTTGGTAGGACCAGTATTTGATAGGAATGTATGGAGTTAAATGCCAAAGCTATAGAGGTCAAGCAGTAGTGATACACCTTTAATTCCAGAAGCCATAGAGCTAGGCAGTGGTGGTACATACCTTTAATCCCAGGATTTGGGATTAAGAGGTAGACAGATCTCTGTTAGTTCAAGGCCACACTGACATACATATGAAATGTATGCAGTCTTAAAAGAAACAGCCCACACAAAGGTGATCTCAGCACCTGAGATCACATGCTTTTAATCCCAGCACTCAGGAGGCAGAAGCAGGTGGATCTCTGTGAGTTCAAAGCCAGCCTGATCTACAGAGCAAGTTCCAGGACTATAGAGAGTTCCAGGACAGGTTCCAAAGCTACACAGAGAAACTTTGTCTCAAAAAATAAAAATAAAAAATAAAAATAAATGCTACATGGGTTCAGTCATATGTAATAATTTTAAAATTAAGTTCATAGGGATTGCGTATAGAATTCGAATTACTAGAGGTTTAGGGGTGGGTAGATAAGAGAGGAAGCAGGAAGTTTGATATCAGAGTATACAAAGTAACTTACAGGGAGAATAAGTTCTGAGACTATTTGCAAAGCAGAATAACTATGGGAATAATAACACACACACACACACACATATATATATATACAAAATTTTAAATATCTAACTATAAAAATTTGAACAATTATAGCATCAATTTTCAACTTTTTAACTGTTTGATTGGATAATAGTTTATGGTATTATAATACATAGCCTTTACTGTGTTGAGGCACATTCTTGAAAAACCTAATTTGTTCTGAGTGTTTTGTTGCCTGCTTTTGTTTTTATTTTTAAGTTGGGGTTACATTCTGTAGCCTAGGCTGGCCTAGAACTCATTAGGTAGCCCAGGCTGGTCTCAAACTCATGGAAATTTGTATGTCTTAGCCTTCTGGGTGTTAGGATTGTAGGCATGAGCTATCACGTTTTGTTAGAGTCTTTTTTGAATTTAACTTTTTGATATTTTCATATATGATTACTATATTGACATCATTTCCATTTGTCTTAGGATTTCTATTGCTGTGAAGAGACAGCATGACCAAGGCTACTTTTATAGAGGAAAACATTTTATTGAGACTGACTTACATTTCAGAGCTTCAAGCTTCAAGCTGAAGATCAGAGAAGCAAAGCAGCCACGCAAGTAGATCTTACCTCTACCCAGCTGAAATGGCAATCCTGTCCCCACAAATCCTCAGAGGCAAAAGCTCTCAATTCCTGTCTTCTCCTCCTTATATTCCTTTCTTACCACTCCTGTCTCCACCTCCCTAGTGCTAGGTTTAAAGGCATATGATCCCAAGTGCTGAGATCACCTTTGTGTAAGCTGTTTCTTTTAGGACTGTATAAATTTTGTATGTCAATGTGGCTTTGAACTAACAGAGATCCGTCTAACTCTTAATCCCAAATCCCGGGATTAAATGTGTATACCACCACTGCCTAGCTCTATGGCTGCTGGGATTGAAGGTGTGTATCATTGTAACTGGTGTGTGTGTGTGTGTGTGTGTGTGTGTGTGTGTGTGTGTGTGTGTGTGTCCACCCTGTAGTTCTTCGTCTAGTGGTGGGGCCTTGTGAAGTTTTCTTCATTCATGTGGGCATGTCAACTGGTGCTGTCATTGTGTAGTTTTTGTTTAGGCAACAATATAGTTGAGGTGTTATAGCTACAACACTGGGAGTTTTTATCATGAAATGCACTGTTGAGCTGCCTGCAGATTGTGTGGTGTGCCTCGTGTTCCAAACTTTTGTGAGCTGTCACCTATGTTGGGGTAGATGTCTTTGGGGTTTTTTCTGCTTCTGTAACCCCTTACCCATATTCCTGTAAGTAGCCCCCAATAAAACTCATTAGCTCTCTTAGATAGACTTGGATGATATCCATACTTTTTCTATAATCATTTTCCCATCTGAGGTGAATGGGTGTTTCTTCACATCTCTCCAGGAATAGTGTCCCACAACAATTTAATATATCTTGGAGAATGTTCTGTGTGTACTTGAGAAGAATGAATTTTTGTGCTGCTGGTTGGAACATTCTATATATGGCTTGAAAGGAACATGTAGTCTAAAATATAATTCAGGTCTACTCTTTCCCTTTTGGTTTTCTGCCTGGATGAAAATGTGTGAAAGTCTTCTTCTTCTATTATGTTCCTTTTTTCCCTTCTATCAGTACATTCAGTAATTGCTCTTTGTAATGGTTGCTTCAAAGTTGAGTACATATACATTTACAGTTGTTAGATGCTTGGCCAGAATACCATTAGCTTGTCTCTTTGAATGAGTTTTTTCTTAAAGTCTATTTTATTTGATATGTTAGCTACCCCTACTCTGCTTTTCCTTCTATTTGCATTAAATAACCTTTCCTATGTCTTCACTGTCAGTGTATGTGTGTCCTTACTAGTAAAGTGAATTATCTGTAGGCAACATATAATTGGATCTTATGCTTTTATCCATTCAGCCACTCTATGTATTTTAGTTTGGGAATTTAATTAAATTATATTAAACCAATTATTAGGAAGTACGGATTTAATTCAGCTATTTGTTTCCTGAGAGTTCGAACTGGTGAGTCTCTGAATCTTGTTCATCTTTGTCTGTTTTTCTTCTGTTTGTTTGCCTTGGTGGCAACTTCAATGTGATAGCATTTGTGTTATCTTATTATAGTTTATTATTATCTCTTAGAAGCCTGTTCTTTTCTAATAACAGACAGAAAGGGAGTGGATCCGGTTGAGAGGAGAGGTGAGAAGGAACTGGAAGGAGTAGAGGAAGGGAAAACCATAATTAGGATGTATTGTGTAAGAAAAAGAAGCTATTTTTCAAAAAAATAAATGTTATGATGATGACAATGCACACACATACACAATGCATTTTATGCAAGTGTTTTCACCCACAATCCATGGACATGTTCTCAGTATTTTTTCCATTCTTAGAACAAGTATATGCTCTTTTAAAGCATTTATTTCTTTGTGTGTGTGTACGTGTGTGTGTGTGTGTGTGTGTGTGTGTGTGTGTGTTTCAAGCTTATGAAGGTAATAAGTTAAAAGTAATTAAGTTTTTTGCCAAATAGAAACTTCTTAGCCAGATGGTGGTGGCTTACACCTTTAATTCCAGCAGAGGGAGGTAGTTCTCTGAGTTCAAGAGCAGCCTGGTCTACAAAACGAGTTCCAGGACAGAACTGTTACACAGAGAAACCCTGTCTTGAAAAGAGTGATGTGCCAGCCTTTCCTAAGTTAACTAAAAGCTAGAAAGTTATGAAAAAATGGTTCTCATGCACTAACTGAGAGTGTTCTAAACTGAATGCTTTGTTATTACACTTGTTGCATACATGTAAGTATCCTATCTCAAAACAGAAGGGTTTAAACAAAAAGGAGTTGTAATGGTTCTGGTAGAGATAGAGATGGAGATGTTCTAAAGAGACACTTGTGTCTCTCATTCTGACTATGAGACTATTCAAACAATGCCCCTGCCAAAGAAATGGGAATCTCATTCTGGGAGAAAGAAAAGCACTTAGTCAGAAGGAGAAACTTCTGGAAAGAGGTTTCCCAGTTCTAATAATTTGTCAGATCACCTCACAGGATGAGACAATGATGGGTTAGTTCTGAGAAGGACCACACCTTATCTTGGATGTGCATGTCTTTAACTCTCAACTTAAACTTTAATCTCACTTCAAAACATAGAAGTTGGATTGGCAAGGTTCACTGAATTGCTCTCTTGGGCCCTCTTCCAAATGTGGACCCATTAAAGAAATTCACCAGAAAACAAAAGGAGGGAGGGTTGGAGGAAGGGATAGAGGGAGGGAAGAAAGAAAAAGAAAGTTCTCTATGAAGAATCAGCACCCTGTGTATCTTGACTTTTCAATACTCTAAATGATGTAATTCTGAATTGACTGTCACCATAATTCTCTATTATCACTTTGTCTCATGCCCTAGGATAGCACTTTTCTACTCAAAATCTGATTTTCCAGTTCAACTCACCAAATCTCGTCCTACTGATTTTTCTTTCATCAAAAACAAAACAAAACAAAAACCTGTAAACATCAGTGTGGAAGATTGGCAGAATCTAATCTTCAGGGAACTTTTCATTATTTTTGTAGCACTAAATATGATGTTTTAAAATAAATAATAGAAAAAAATGTTTATGTTGAGTGCTTTTTGCACTATATTCTGCTTAATAAGAGCATAATTTTACCAAGTTGCAGTAATATTGTTGATACTCAGGGGGGACCTGCCCTTTCCTGAACATAAATGGAGGGGGATTGGATTGGGGAAGGGCAGTGACGGGGTGGACGGAGGGTCTGGGAAGAGAGGAGAGAAGGGAAACTGTGACTAGGATGTAAAATACATAATTTTTTAAAAGTATTAATTTAAAGTTATCACAAGATGTCCACCCATTTTATAGATTGCTTCTAAAGGTTATTATAATATGTAAATGTATGTAGATAGAAGGTAGAAGAACTAAAAAACAGCATCTTCACATATAATTATTATTTTTAATTGTCATTGTTATTTGTACAATTTTTGCAGACAGCTGTGCTTTGCTCATTGATGTTGACTGTTTTGACATTTTTAGAATATGAACTGAATTCATCATTTGTCTCTGCATGCTGTGTTGCTTTAATATCTTTAGACATAGTTTCAGAAACCCTTAAGGCAGAATTTAATGAACTGGTATTTCCTGCCTAAAATATACAGTACCCAAAGTTATGCAAGTGAATGTAGTTAGTCCCTCAACCTGAAAATGATTTTGCTCTTTGGGAGCTCTAAGTTGGCAAAGTTGTATATAAGTACATTTGAAAAACAAACCATTTTCTGACCTGTCAAAAAACAAGTGAGTACTTCAGAATACAACTCAAATTTCTTCTAGTATAAAAGTGCCTTCACTGCTGAGTTGCTGCCGAACTTTCTGGCCTTGTGATACACCTCTGCATGGATCTACTTATGATTTCTGAGTGTATGGCTCTTATTTTTAGATTTCTGTGTTATTCTCAGTGTGAAATCTTTTGTAACTGCTGTGTGCTGCTTATAGTCTTCAAAGTCACTTTATTCGGGCATGTTCTGTTCAGTGTGCCCTGACCCATTCATGAGAATTGATTTTACTTTCTTTGCTTCCATTATATGTCACACTTACTAATTTACAGTTTAAATTAAACAAAAAATTTGCAGTTATTTCTAACTAGTTGGTGTCTTTGAGAATAAATTGTCTTATTTAAATTTCATTATATGAAAATAAACATGTCCACGTGCTTTTTAAAGAGTTGTTTTAGAGTGGATTTGTGTGATCTGTGTTCATTGCTTCCTTTCTTGCTATCTCCTTTGGACAAGATATCATCCAGGGAACAACCAGATCCCTCAGTGCCAGCTCTACATGACTTCTGACTCCTGCTCTGTTATTGTATCCATTCATTATTTCAGAAGAGTATACCATGGTCAGTGTTGCCTATACATCCATTGGCAGATTACTCTGGCAATGTACTATTGACAAGAGTCACCACAGAGAGACACACAATGCTAGGTCAGTTTAAGGAGAAGGGGATCACACCATTGGGCATTTGAGTTATACAATCACATTAATATAACCACAGACATTCTCACCAGGGCTAGAGTTCCTTTTTTTAGTGGTTATAGCATTCAGGCTAAGCTGTATTCTAAGGCAGTACTCACACTAGGCAAGTGTTCTACTACTGAGCCACATCCTAGTTCCAATATGAATATTTTTGAGAGATCCTAAAATAACATAAAGTGGAGATAGTAAAGATCACACAGTATGCAAAGAGTTTTTATTTAGGGCTTACTACAGCAAAGAGACAACCACTGTTACTTTTATTTTAGTAGAGACTTAGTGGCAAATAGAGGAGTGAGAAAATTTTGTAGTGGGAAGGGGCAAGATTCTGTTATGTGTACAAATTGGCAGCCATTAAATTGGGGAAGCTGAAAACCAGTTAACTAGAAATGGGGCATCCTATGTGATTTCTCAGAGTTATATAATTGACTGTCTCTTGTTGGACCACAGTTAGAAGCATAGACAAAAAATAGGGAAGTTGTTAATTATTAATCAAGTCCTGGCCGTTTGGGGATGATTGTTACAGAAGTTATTCTTTAGCTTCCTAGATCATTACTAATGTCAGCCAAATGACATCATACAAGGTATTATTTAAAGGAGGTGGCTTTCCAGAGCTGTTTATTGTAGATCAAAGTGTTATTTTTCTGAAAAGGTTGCTAAAAGCTATAGATTATCATTCTACATTTTTTTATGGTCCAACCTTTGCCAATTTGTGTTTTCTGTCTCTCAGTACACATCTCACATACAGCAATGAGATCAATAGTATTCATGCTGACCCATGAAGAAATATGTTGGTGTTTTGGTGCCTTAAGGCTGTTAAAACTATATAAATGAGCTCTCTAGAAAAGATTCTTTGTGAGTGGATATGATTGAGCAGGTTGTCCTTCATTGAAATATAGCCACATCATGATAAGAAGGGACAGAAATAGACCAAATGTATGATACAGTTAGTGTTTCTTTTTGAAATAACGTGGCCACCTCTAAGGATCCCATATGTGACTATTCTATAGTACATGGTATAATTTTACGTGTGACTATCAAAGTAACTTTATTTAAATTGCCAACAATTCATGTGGAGTCTATTGCAGGCCCATGAAAGCGACCTTTTTTTGTGTGCTTGGCAATCATCAGGAAACGGGCTCTAGTGCACACCAACATGAATAAGAAGGAATGCTCAACTTCCCAAATCTACATGTGTGCTACATGTGCAGCACTGTATAAGATGGCATATTTAACTGCATTCTGAGCTTGCTTCTGCTTCTGGGCAGCCTGATTTTAATACACATTGCAGCAGAATCCATCTCTTCCAAAAAGCACCCCCCCACACACACACCCCTGGCCAAGCCTCACTTATGAAGATGAGCCTGCCTTCCAAACTATGGACATTCATTACTTCATTTAGAAGCTAATCAGACACAACTATTTGGGTAATGGTGTGCTAGGCCCATAACCAATTTTGTGGACCCATGTACTAAATGCAAGGTGGATAACATAAAATCTTGTCAAAGTATGACATCATATGATCTATTAAAATCTGTTGGTGTTGCAGTAAGCCACACAAAATTATCTTCACAGGAACATACAGAGTACTGGCAGCATAGGTTACCATGTAGGCCTATAAGGAAAACAAATGATTCCCTCACCTTCCAGTCCTGGTTAATGTTTCCTGCACTTGACTGTGGCTCAAAATTCCAGTTGCTTTTTAGTAACTAGTAGAAAGCTCCCCAAAGACTAGCCTCCATAAACCAGGCTAATTGCAGTTTTCCAAATCTGACAATGAGGTTTCCTAATAACCACCATAGTGCTAACTGCCATAGGATCCCTAATTTTGGATGTGGCTGGAATAGTACAATTGCAGGATCCCACAAAAGAGATCCTATTTTTCTGTATAGGTAAGGGTTGGGACTGTACAGTGAAATTACCTATGTAACTACAGGTTTCCTAATTAAACTAAATCCTAGCCCTTTGGCCCTTTGAAGAAGGGACAGGTTCTTATAGCGGGCAGCTATGTAAGAATTATTAGAGGCTTCAGTAGAGAAAATGACAGAGGAGACAAGGGAAGGGATGAGAGCTTCACCCTTCCACGCAGCATGCACATTTTTCCTCATAAACGCTTTTGAGGAAGATACAAATCCTAAAGATACTAACTACCAATTTTGAAAACCTATTAAGTACCTGACACTTGAGTAGAAACCCTCTAATAGGTACACTGACTAAATGCGTGCTAGTGTTACCTCCATTTTTATTCTCTGCCCATCTGCTTCAAGTCCCTTTTTTTCACACTGCCAAAGCCTCCCTCCAGCTATTGCGCAGTTTTGGTGCAGAATCACCAGGTCCACTTTCGCAGACCCACGGGAGGGGCTGGGTGGGGCGGGGTCGCCTTGTCGCAGAGCCCATCTGCGCCTGCGCGGACTGCGGCAGAAGGCGGGGTGTGAGAGGCGAGCATTCTCAGACTAGCGTTCACCGTTGGCTAGAACGTTCCCTTCTTTCCCACCATCTCTAATTTCAGCTCCTGTGACTTGCTTGGAACTTTGGTTTTGGCAGCAGCAGCAGCATTACTGCTAGCGGCAGTGCTGGGCAGAGGCGTCTACACACCTCGCGTCCTCTTCTGCGAGATCGCGGGCCTGCCGGTGTCAGCTTCCACACGCTGGTCGACAGGACCATGTCGCTGGTAAGCCAGAATTCGCGCCGCCGCCGCGGTGGAAGGGCAAATGCGCGCAACAGCAACGGGAAAGGTCTCCCTGCTGCCGTGCCAGGCCCAGACGTCCCTCAGGATCCCAGCGATCCTCAGATCCTCCAGGGCCACTGCGCCTCTGATGACCCAGGCACCTCCGTGCTGCCCACCCCCCGGGAGGGCCCAAGCACCTCTGTGCCACCCACCGCCTCAGAGGGCTCAAACGCCTCCGGGCAGCTCATCATTTCTGAGGGACCGAACACCTCCGAGCTGCCCATCTCCGGGGAGGAGGGCCCGGGCACCTCCCAGCCTCCTGCAGTCTCCGCGGGGCTCAACACCCCTATGTCAATCACTGCCGCAGAGGGCCTGGGCATCTCTGTGCCGCCCACTGCTCCTAAGGGCTCAAAGGCCTCTGAGCATCTCGGTGTCTCTGAAGGGCTGAACATCTCCGAAAAGCCCCACTCTGATGAAGGCCCTGACATGCAGCCCACCCTGGGTGAGGGCCTGGGAACCACGGTGCCGCCCACCTTCTCCGAGGAATCGGGCATTTCCGTGCTGCTTCCCTCTGATGAGGGCCTGAGCACCCCCGTGTCGCCCACCATCTCGGAGGGACTGGGCATCAACATGCCCTCCCCCGCTAGTGAGGCCCCAAGCACCTCGGTGCCGCCCATTGCTTCTGATGGACTGGGCATCAACCTGCCGCCCACCTCTGCTGAGGGCGCGAGCACCTCCATGATGCTCTTGGCTTCGGAGGAACCCGACATCTCCGTGTCGTCCCCCTCCGCGGAGGGACTGAGCACCTCCATGCCGCCCCCCTCCGGTGAGGTCCAGAGCACCTGGGTGCCGCCCACCATCTTGGAGGGATCTAGCGTCAATAAGCCGCCCACTTCCAAAAAGGGACTGCGCACTTCGGTGCTGCCTGCTGCCCGTGAGAGCCCGAGCACCTCGGCTAAGGGACGGGGCCCATCCCTGAAACCCTTTTCTGCGGAGGGCTTCAGCATCTCTATGGCGTCCTGCGCTGCGGAGGGATCCGCCACCTGCGGGCTGCTTCCCTGCGGGGAGGGCCGCAGCACCTCCCGGCTGCACATCCTGGGGGAGGGGCGGAGCACCTCCGGGCTGCACACCCTGAGGGAGGGGCGGAGCACCTCGCAGATGCCCCTAGCTGCCGAGGGCCTTTGCGCTTCCGGAAGGTCCACTGCCGCTGACAACCCTGCGGCAGCGTTGAGCGGCGGCGCTTCGGTGGGCATGAATTTATGCAAGTCCCTTGGTCTGCAAAAAGCCTCTGCTCCTGCTGTACGCCCGAAGCGTTCGGAAGGCCCCCTGGAATTTCAGGTCCTGAGAGACAGTGAGAATTCCAATTCCATTACCATTATGGGCCTTGGCACCGCCCACGTTGCTCTCACCCTGAAGCCTCAAGATCCTATGGAGCGAAACGTAGCAGAATTGTTGCAGTTTCTGCTGGTGAAGGATCAGACCAAGTACCCAATCAAGGAATCTGAGATGAGGCAATTCATTGTTAGAGAATATCGAAACCAGTTCCCTGAGATCCTCAGACGCGCAGCAGTCCACCTGGAGTGCATTTTTAGGTTTGAACTGAAGGAGCTAGATCATGAGGAGCACACCTACATCCTGCTAAACAAACTGGGACCTGTGCCCTTTGAAGGGCTAGAAGACATCCCAAATGGGCCAAAGATGGGCCTCCTGATGATGATCCTGGGACAGATTTTCCTAAATGGCAACCAAGCCAGGGAAGCTGATATTTGGGAGATGCTCTGGAGATTCGGAGTGCAGCGTGAAAGAAGGCTTTCTGTTTTTGGGAACCCGAAGAGACTTCTGTCTGTAGAGTTCGTGTGGCAGCGTTACTTAGACTACAGGCCCATAACTGACTGTGTACCAGTAGAGTACGAGTTTTACTGGGGCCCACGATCCCACATCGAAACCACCAAGATGAAAATTCTGAAGTTCATGGCTAAGATCTATAACAAAGATCCTATGGACTGGCCAGCACAATACAATGAAGCCCTGGAAGAAGAAGCTGTCAGAGATGTTGCTAATGGTTGGCGGCCCGTTCCTCACTTTAGGAGGCCCTTTTTACAGGAAGTTTCTCCAGAGCTACTGGCTCCTGATTCAGATGGTCCTGGCTACACCTCAAAATATTCTCCCCATTCATGGCCTGAGTCAAGATTAGAGAGCAAGTCACGGAAACTGGTCCAGTTATTTCTGCTGATGGATTCAACTAAGCTGCCTATACCAAAGAAAGGAATTCTGTATTACATCGGTCGAGAGTGCAGCAAAGTGTTCCCCGACCTCCTGAATCGTGCTGCTCGCACCCTAAACCATGTGTACGGCACAGAGCTAGTGGTCCTTGATCCCAGGAACCACTCCTACACCCTGTACAACCGAAGAGAAATGGAAGATACTGAAGAAATTGTGGACAGTCCAAACAGGCCAGGCAACAACTTCCTAATGCAGGTTCTAAGCTTCATCTTCATAATGGGCAACCACGCCAGGGAGTCTGCAGTCTGGGCCTTTCTGAGGGGCCTGGGAGTTCAAAATGGAAGAAAGCATGTGATTACCTGCAGGTATTTGAGTCAGCGCTACATAGACAGTTTACGGGTTCCTGACAGTGATCCAGTGCAGTATGATTTTGTGTGGGGCCCTAGAGCCCGCTTGGAAACCTCCAAGATGAAAGCCCTGCGATATGTGGCCCGAATCCACAGGAAGGAGCCTCAGGACTGGCCAGAGCAGTACAGGGAGGCCCTGGAAGATGAGGCCAACAGAGCCGAAGCGGGTCACCGGCCATTGGTTGTTCGCAACTTGCGATAGATGACTGTGTGGCAGTCAGAGTGGCCTTGTATGGCCGGGCCTAGAGCCCTGGTTCTCACGTATTGGGGTTGGGCGGGGGGTACGTATCGTATTTGATGTTTGTGTTCCAGTTCCATTTATGTATTTTCATATTTAGTTCTTGTTTGGTATCTTGAAAAGTTGTAATTGTTTTAATAATATTGTCCAGTAATGTAAATGTGATTGACCACTTGCTGTCTCTGTTGTACTTTGCTCTAAGAGTTTTGATAGTGTTATAAAATGTTTTGGGACTCTTTCCATCTTGTTGCATTGTCTAAAAGATAATATATAGCATATAGCTATAGATATAGGCTTTTCCTTGAAAGCTTGAAAAAATCAGTAACGTGATCTAGCTTCAGATGTTAAACAAATATACAACAACTGACAAAGCATTAAGTTGTGGCTGGCTTCCCTTCCTGTCTGCTATTGTGTAAAGAATACTAATGTTTACCTGTATTTGCTTTGCTGTACTAAAATGTATTGAAAAATAAAGGTGTGATAAATTAACAATGTTAATGCACTAACTTACTCAGTAAATATTTATTACATTCCCCTCATATAACAGGGACATTAGTGTATTTTGGTAATAGTCTGATAGACATATACAAGATATAGCCCCTTCTCTAGAACTCAAGGACCAGACGTTTTATTATGATATAAGCTATATAGTACACTAAGTAGAGAGTTCTATGGGAGTTAAGAGGAGGAACCTTAATTTAATTCCCAAATCCAAATAGCCCATAGTGAGCATGATGGGGCTGGGGCTGGGGCTGGGACGATAAGATTGGACTCTTGATACAACATGACGTAAATGGACTCAAATCTGGATTTCAGTCTTCAGTGGGTGTTGGTGTGGATTGAAGTCAGTGATCTGAAGGTAAGACATTCCACGTGGCATAAGCTGTCTCATTGGGCTGGAGTGAGAGTTCAGTGATTAAGAGTACTTACTGCTCTTCCAGGATCCAAGTTTGGTTCCCAAGCTTCCACTTTAGGTTCCTCACAACTGCATGTAACTCCATCTCTAGGGGGTCTAATGCCTTCTGATCCTGGCAGGCACCCACACATGTGGCAGACACTTGCACAAAAATACACACATGCATAAGAATAAAAAATGAATAGGAAAGATATATGAGTTTGCAAGCTGGGGGTGTAGTCAGAGTGTCTGCACAGGCCCTGGGTTCTATCCCAAGCACAACATAAACTAGTTTGGTGGCTCATACCTGCAGTCCTGGTACTCAGGAAGCAGAAGCAAGAGGGACAAAAACTCAAGGTAATCATACATACGTGTGCACAGGCGCGCGCACGCGCGCACACACACACACACACGGGGGGGGGGAGAGAAATTTCAATAAATTTTATAATTAAAAAAATAAAATTTTAAAATTTTTTCAAAAAAAAATCAAGGTTATTATAAGTTACATAGCTCAAGGCCAGCCTGGGATCCATAAGATGTTTGAATTAACTTCCTCAGTTTTAACATGCATCCCCAAACTGAGCATTTAGCCCTAACTAGTACACATTTCTTACCGCTACCAACACCAAGGTTTAGGGAACATCAAGGGAGGAAGAGAGCATGGAAAGAATTTTAAGAGCTGGCTAATGGGAAAGAATGCTATGGAATGCAAAGTTCTGCACTTGGCGTGGTTATTGTGCTTATGAACTCACACCAACTGTGGTTGCCCTCACAAGACCTGCAGAAGATCAATCTAGCCAAAATTCTCTTATAAATGGAGAAAAGTACTCTCCAGGCCCCATCTTTATTGAGTAACTAGCTACTGGCAGTTGATAGCTGCTGTGGGAGGGAGAATAATTCTTTTTCAATGTGTGGCCACTGGTAGGTTTTCCATGCTCCATTAAATGGCCCCACACCCATGCACATGGGGGCATTGCAAATTGGACTTAGTATTTAAAAAGTGAACAAAAAATTGTGAGGGAGACATTGGGGAGGTCTTGGAGGGAGTTGAAAGGGAAAATGGGGAAGGGGTGGATATGGTCATGGTTCATTGTATATATGTATGATATTCTCAACAATAAAGAAAAGGTAATATTTTAAAAGGGGGCTGGAGAAATGGCTCAGAAGTTAAGAACACTTCTAGAAGACCTCAGTCCAGTTTCCCAGCACCCATAACAAGCAACTCGCTGCCACCTGAAACTCCAGCTTCAGAGATCCTACATCGTCTTCTGGATTCCACAGGTACCTGCACACGCATGGCATACACACAAAAAACACATGTGTATCTGTGCACATTCACTTACACATAATTAAAAGTAAATAAATAATTTATAAATAAACAAATCTCTTGTCTCTTAGCAATGTACACCAACACATTTTTTGAGCCTGTTTTACATGATGTCCATGGTCTCCCTGTCATTCTGTTTATACTGTCTTCTTTCAGGTAAACAAGCTAAAGAAGCTGCCCACATGCAGAAAATCTGTTTTTCTGGCAAAGGTAAAATAACCATACCTGAGCAATATGGTGCTTTTACAATTTTCTGCTTAGGTATATTATAGTCCAATGGCAAAATCCAAGTCAGTCAACCTTGCTGTCAATTGAAGGAGAATGTACTTCTTCCAAGGAAGGATATGTAGTGGTCAGCCTAATAGAGACGCTAAACATATTTTAAATTAAAAAGTCAGTTGGCCATATAAGAATTTAGTATTTCTTGTGAGATGGAAAGCTATTGAAAAATTTTCATCTGAGGAATAGATGGATTTGGAGTTAGTTTGAACAAAATTATGTTGGATCTTGCACTGAAAAACCAAAGGGCCAAGGAAAACAGAACTTCTAATTTTAGGATAGCATTTCTTTCCTAATTCTTTTATAAAAATATATTTTTAGGAAAAATTGAACCAATATAGTAGAGACAGAAAGCCTGATTTTTTTTAAATGAAATAACCCCAAATCCCAGTTTCTTTTATATGAAGATATTAAATGAATCAATGCATACTAATTAAGATTATGTGGTCTAGGGCTATATAGTGCTTGATACAAAATCATGGTCTCCCTCATTCAGGTATAGGATAAGTCACTGAATAAGTCACTTAACACTTTTGCCCTTCAGTGACCCCGTTTATAAAATGGGCATAATGATTTTATCTGGCCCATAATTTTTGTAATAATTAGATATAACATGTAAAACACAACTGGATCTTATCTAGTTAGCAATACGTAGATGTTGTTGCCGGCTGATTTTTTCAGGAATTAAAATGAGAAGTGGAACTTTCCCTGAAAAATTTTATTGGGGCTCAATGCCCATGAGAAAGCATAGGAAGCTGAAATCTGCAAAAGTGGAAAAGTAACCATTGTTGCCAATGGATTAGTTGATTTCACCAGCAAGTTTCAAGTCAGGGTGATCCTGCAGATTTGTCCCAAGTTAGGAAAAGGGAACGGAATTTTTATACTTCCATAGTACTGCTCAGTCATTGGATATATCCTGTCTCCTAGTAAAGAGCCTTGTCTGTGGATAAGTACATTCTTTCCAGACAAGAGTGTCGTCTGTTGAAGTGTAAACCCAGTAAATGTCAACAGCTTCAAGTGCTGGAGGAATAAGCACTTCAACCCTGTAGAACTGGGTTATCTGGGTGATACATATAACATTTACCAAAGTTGTTGCTTCATTCCCTTTAACCCCAGCCCCCTCTGTAGTTCTTTCTCTTATCATTATTATCAGCAACTACTGTTGTCATCAAAAGGGATTAAATAACTTTGTATTGTTCTTCATGGGTGTTGTTCATCCACATCAATGAACCATTTTACTTTGGCATGATCTTCTTGAAAAACAGGCTCTGATAGTATACCTTTTACTAGTTAAGTTCTGTATCAGTTTTCCATGTTTCTTAGTAGAAGTGTGTCTTTTGTAGTAATATATATTTATTGTAGAAAATATTGGATTTCATTATGACATTCTCATGCATATATATCATGTGTTTTTTAAAAATCCTTATTGCCCCACCATACTCTCTTGTTCTTTCTCCCCCATCTCACTGGTCCTGTTCCTCTTCCTTCTGTTTTCAAGTCTTTGTTTTGTTTATACTGAGATTATGTATGTGGGAGAAAACATGAGATATTTGTTTTTCTGGGCCTGGATTATTTTGCTTAATATGATGATCTTCAGCTGCACTCATTTTCCTGTCATAATATAGTTTTGTCCTTTTATAGTTACACCGTGAATATATGCCACATTTCTTTATCTAGCTGTCTATGATGGACACCTAGACCTACTGCATAACCTGGAGATTGAGAATATAGCCACAATAATCATGAAAGAGCAGGCATCTCAGTACCAAGCTAACTTGGAATCCTGAAGGTAAGTACCCAGGAATAATATGACTGGATAATAAGGTAAGTTTAATTTACTTTCTTTGGTAATATCCACAATGATTACTGTAGTGACTGCACTGATTTATATTCCCATAAGTGGCATATAGGCGGTGCTTTTTTCCTTCATCCTCGCCAGCATTAGTTGTTTATGTTGATTATAGCCAGTCTGATCAGGATAAGATGGATCAGAATGTACTTTTGATGTTTATTTCTTTAATAGTTAAGAACACTGGATAATTTTTTGGTGTATATATTTGTCTATCTATAACTCCTGGCTATCTAATACTTTCATCTGGATTCTTCCAGACACACACACACACACACACACACACACACACACACACACACACACACACACACACACACACAAAGTCTTTTTTAAAAGCTGAAACATGGAAGAGAAAATATAATTACAGGATTGATAAATGTTAATTTCATTGATTAAGTGGATGATATCAGAGTTGTTATTTTAAACATAAAGATGATTTTTTGCTGAGTGAAATAACTTTGTTCTATCTCTTTCTAGATTAGAATATTTAAATGAACAGTGACAGGAATTTGGTAAGTAAATGCAGTCATTGGTTTTGAATGAAAATATGTGTTGAAATACCTAGCTCTCAGATAATCACACAAAATGCAAAAACTAAAAAGTTACTCCAAGACAAAATCCTAGTCCCTAAATGAGAAAAGGGAGAAAATTGAGAAGTTGTTTAAATTGAGAATCAAATAATGTTTTTACTTCTTTCTGTCTTGAAAGTAGTATTACTGACATTTTGTGTTTGGCTGAAATTAGCTTTTAATGAGCTTGGATTAAATGACCACTTTTTCTAGGCAAAGCCAGCAAAAACTAAGCTCTCTAAAGGAGTCTTTATACTTGTTATTTCATTTTATCTCTT
Source organism: Cricetiscus sungorus (assembly GCA_030556225.1). Classification (NCBI taxonomy): domain Eukaryota; kingdom Metazoa; phylum Chordata; class Mammalia; order Rodentia; family Cricetidae; genus Cricetiscus; species Cricetiscus sungorus. The sequence goes on along the minus strand of JANBXA010000726.1, from coordinate 60,457,185 downwards.
ACAGTTTATTTCTAAACTCAGTACAATTAGGGTTTTCTTCTATTGCTCAACTTAAACTGCGCTTAACAGTGTATGTAATAACATCTAAATTGATCACTCATCAGTTACTGATCTTTCTAGTAACTTTTCACAGTTATTTTTTCCTTCTCTAAATATACTACACACAGTGAAATCATAGTCTACCAGTTTCTTCTTGTTCCACTACCAACTGTTTTCCTCTCTTAGAATTCTAGGAATACACGAGGATTAGTCCTTGAATTTGTTTTCTTTTTCTATACATACACAACCCTTCTCACTCTTCTCTTATTTCCTAGATTTACAAGTTACTTGTGATGCTGCCTATGCCAATTTTCATTTCTAATCTCAGAGTTTGGGTTCCCACGGTGAAGTTTTCTCATAACCAATTAATTTATCATTTCAATGATATTAGGAAATCGGCATACTAGCAAATTCTGATAGTTCTACCATGAAAATAAATCTAGAATCTGAAAATCAACTCCAGAATTACTACTGTATTCATAGCCTCCCAGATTATTGGTGTGGGCTTAGAATCTTTCTCCCTATTTCTGACTTTGTTCTAGCCAATTTATTCTCAAAACAATAGTCAGAGGATTCTGGAAAGGTATATTTCATTTCTATAAATGACTTGCATCTCCTTTCAATCTGTTGATTTGCTCACAATACATGCTTCAGTCACATGGTCCAGCCCACAAGCCTTTTGGATTTCATCTCTTACTACAGTTTTCTCCCTCACACTTTTATTTTCTCTGCTTCTTGGACAAATCAGACAGGCTATAGCTCTGGGCTTTTCTGCCTGTTCTCATTACCTAGAACACCTCAAATAAGTAAATGTCTTATGGAGTTCTTTTGTGACTTTACAAAAATACAGTTTTTAGGAAAGATAGGCTATCTTAAACTATAATTTCGTTCTTGGTTTTCTCTATTTTTTTCTTCCCAGCACAAATTATTAACAATCTATCTTAATCAATATTTGACTTTCGCTACATAGAGAGTTCATGACCACTTTGGGATCTATGAAATCCTATATCAAACAGCAGCAGCAACAAAACATTGTTTTCCTGATTGGATTTTGAGCTTACTTGTGATTCCCATTTTTTCTTTCCTTCTTGTCCCCTTTGGAACAGAAACATGTGTCCTATGTTTGTCTCGGCATTGTAGTTGGGTAAAGACTTGCTTGATTTCATAGGGATGAATCATGGCTTAAATTTTACTCCTATCTCATGTATATAAGACTTTGGAATTTGGATTTGGAAAGAATAGGAATTTGGGGGTACCGGGATAGAATGAATGTATTTGCACATGAGAAAGACACTAATTTTGGATATGAATGGTGAAATGTTATGGTTTGAATGCACCCCTCAACGATTGACTCAAGAGAAATTTACCAGTAAATTCATGTTAATGGTATTTTGCATATAAAGACTTGAGAGGTAATTAGATTTAAATGAAGCCAACATGATCTCTGTCTCTCTCTTTGCTACTATAAGGCAAGTAATTGACTTTTCCTAGCATTTTGCTACCACATTGTTTTACCCCACCGTAGGTCTGTAGCAGAAGGAGTCAGAAGAGGGCATTTGGATGTCCCAAAACTCAAATTATAGATGATTGTGAGCTGGCATGTGGGTGCTTGGAGCTGAGTCTGGGTCCTTGCAAGAGCAGTAAGTTGTCTTAACCGTTGAGCCATCTCTCTAGCTCACAGAAGCAGTATTTTAAGGTGCTATTCTTTGTCTTTATGTTCCTAGGTACTTTGATGAAAAAAAAAATCTGTTGCGTCTAACTAAATATGTGGGTTTGCTTAAGGCCTCTCTATCCTGTTCCACTGATCTCTATGTTGGTAGGATCCTCCTTTTTTTCCATTTAAGAAAAACTTTAGGGCTGGAGAATGGCTCAGAGGTTAAGAGCATTGCCTGCTGTTCCAGAGGTCCTGAGTTCAATTCCCAGCAACCACATGATGGCTCACAACTGATGAGATTTGGTGCCCTCTTCTGGTGTGCAGACATACATGCAGGTAAAACACTGTATATATAATAAATAAAATCTTAAAAAAAAGAAAATCTTTAATTTTTAAAAAAACAATAGTCAGCATGTAGCCACAGGTACCCACATTTTATTAAAACCACATAGAATCTACCTACAAAACTACATTTATTTTGCTTTAGAAAAATTATCTTAAAATTTTGAATATGTACAAAAATATTAAAATAAAGGGTAGAGTACTAAATTAGTTTTACATACAGTTTACTGTATTAAATTGGCAATTATTTTACTTGACAACAATGAAAACTTACAAAAAAAAGAGAATGACTATGGAAAAATAAAACATTTATTGTCCATGTAGTATTCCAGCTAGTAAGATACTAACAATTTGCATTTACAAAATAGTAAATTTGACTTAAAAATTTGTCTGAGGAGATAAAATAACCTCATGTTTTTCCTTGCAGTTTATTTTATTTATTTTTGGGGGTCTTTTTTTTTTCCCCCCGAGACAGGGTTTCTCTGTATTGCTTTGGAACCTGTCCTGGTACTAGCTCTATAGATCAGGCTGGCCTTGAACTCACAGAGAACGCCTGCCTTTGCCTCTCGAGTGCTGGGATTAAAGGCATGTGCCACCGAGGACCGGCTTCATTGAAATTTATTAATCCTCATTATCTATGGATTCAATTTATGTTCCTCTTCCATATATATATATAGTTTCTGTTTGTGTGTATATATACATATATATATATATATATATATACACAATCTTATTTTACATATCAATCCCCCATTCCCTCTCCCTCCCATCAGCCAATGCTCCTCATAATCCCCTCAACCCATCCCCCAACCACTCCCCAAGGATAGCGAGGCTTTCTGTGGGGGATCATCAAAATCTGTCACATCATTTGGGGGAGGGCCTAGGCCCTCCTCCATGTATCTGGGCTGAAATAGTATCTCTCCATAGGGAATGGACTCCCAAAGTCCATTTGTGAACTAGGAACCAATACTGGTTCCACTGTTAGAGGTCCCATAGACTGACCAGGCCTCCCAACTGGCACCCACATTCAGAGGGCTTGGTTTGTTCCAATGTTGGTTCCCCAGCTGTCAGACTGGAGTCTGTGTGCTCTCACTAGGTCAGGTCAGCTGTTTCTGTGGGTTTCTCCAGCACAGTCTTGACTGCTTTGCTCATCCTTCTCCCTCTCAACAACTGGATTCTAGGAGTATGGCTCAGTGCTTAGCTGTGGGTGCTTGCTTCTGTTTCCATCAGCCACTGGATGAAGGAAGGCTCTAGGATGGCAATTAAGGTAGTTATCAATCTCATTATAGGGGGGGGCATCAAAGGCAGTCTCTCCACTACTGCCTACATTCTTAGTTGGGGTTATCTTTGTGGGTCTCTGAACATTTCCCTAGTGCCAAATTTCTCTTTAAACCTATACTGGCTCCCTCTATTAAGGTTTTTCTTTTCTTGCTCTCCTCTATTCTCCCCTGATTCAGTCTTCCTGATCCCTGATCTCCTTCCTCCTCCTCTTCCCTTCACTTTTCCTACCTCCCTCCCTTCTCCCCCCATGCTCCCAATTTGCTCAGGGGTTCTTGTCCCTTTCCCCTTCTTTAGGGTACCATGCATTTCTCTCTTAGGGTCCTCCTTGTTTCCTAGCTTTTTTCTGGCTGTGTGAATTGTAAGCTGGTACTATTTGCTCTATGTCTAATATCTATATATGAGTGAGTACATACCATGCTTGTCTTTCTGTGACTGGGTTACCTCACTCAGGATGGTTTCTTCCAGTTCTATTCATTTGCCTGCAAATTTCAAGATTCCTTTTTCACCCCTCTGAGTAGTACTCCATTGTGTAAATGTGCCACATTTTCTCCATCCATTCTTCAGTTGAGGGGCATCTGGGTTGCTTCCAGGTTGTGGTTATTACAAACAATGTCGCTATGAACATCCTTTTGGCAAGATTGTCATTTTTACTATGTTGAGCATACCTACCTAAGAGCATGGGAGATCTTTCGATTTTCTGGTATGTTCTTTATTAAAGACTGAAAGTTCTTGCTATACAAATCTTTCACTTGTTTGGTTAGCGTTACCCCCAAGATATTTTATGTTGTTTGTGGCTATTGTAAAGGGTGATGTTTCTCTGATTTCTTTCTCAGCCCCTTTATAGTCTGTTTATAGTAGAGCTACTGTTTTTTTTAGTTAGTCTTGTATCCTGTCACTTTGCTGAAGGTGTTTATCAACTGTAGGAGTTCCCTGGTAGTATTTTTCAGGTCACTTATGTAAACTATCATATCATCTGCAAATAATGAAAGTTTGACTTCTTTCTTTACAATTTGTATTCCCTTGATCTCGTTTTGTTGTCTTATTGCTCTAGCTTCAGCAAACCAACAGCCAACATCAAACTAAATGGAGAGTTTTTTTTTTCAATTTGTATATCCCATTGGACCATATGGAATTTTCAGAATATTGATTCTTTCAGTCCACAAGTAGGAGGTACAGAACCATTTATCTGTGCCTTCTTTAATTACTTTTACCAGTTTTTGTAGTTTTCAGTGTAGTTTCCACTTCCTCAGTTAAACGTATTCATAACTACATATATTTTTGGTTTATTATAAATGAATTGTTTTTATTATATTTTTGAATAATTTGCCATTAATGTTAGAAATATAATTTACTTTTTGTGTTGATTTTGTAAACCAGAACTGTCCTGAATTTTTTTATAGTTCTGAGAAGAGTTTTTTTTATATGGATTCTTTACAACTTTCTGTACATAGGATCATATAATCTCCCAGAAGGATTTGTTCCTCACCTTCTTTGATTGCTCTATTTGTTCCTCCGGTCCATTGCTATGCATAAGACTGCCAGTACTATATTGGACAGAAGAGGTGACTGAAGGCACCTGTCATGATATTGGCCTTAGGAGAAAAGCCTTCCACTTTCCAGCATTGAATTCAATGCTGTCTGTGGGTTTGTAATATTTTAAAGCCATTTTTATTTTACTTTTATTTTATGTACATCAGTATTTTGTATGTATGTGCAGGTGTTGGATTTCTTGGAACTGAAGTTACAGACAGTTGTGAACTGCCATGTGGGTGCAGGGAATTGAACCTGGGTCTTTTGGAAGAGCTGTCAGTGCCTTTACTGTGGAACCATCTCTCCAGCCCTAAGCCATTTTGTTTTGAGAAACATTCTTTCATACTGAATTTATCAAGCGTTTATCCTGAAAGGTTGTTGTGTGCCATCACATGATTTCTCTACATCTATTAAGATAACCACGCTATTTTTGTTCTTCATTCTATTGATAGTATGCAGAAATTATTTACTTGTGTATGTTGAGCCATGCCTCCACTCCACAAATACATTCCACTTGATTTTAGTAATTGGTCATATCCATGGACTATTGAATAATGTCTTGTTTAAGATCTTTGCAGTTATGCTCATCAGGAATACTGGTTTATAATTTTTGTAAGATTCCTGAGTCTTACGATGGCCTGATGTTTATGGAGGTGTTCTCTTGAATTTTTTGAAAAGTTTGGACAGGACTAGTATGACCTTTCTTAAACATTTAGTAGACTCAATCCACCAAGCCTTTAGATTTTGGGCAGAAGACATGGAGGTATGGTGTGTGCTAGCTTGTTCTGCCTTTCTTGTTCATCTTACAGCAACTATGATCACCTGCCTAGGGGTGGCACTACCCATAGTGAGCTGGGCCCTTTCACATCGTTCATCAATCAAGAAATGCACTATAGGCTTGCCTACAGAAAAATATTATGGGGTCATTTTCTCAATTGAGAATCCCTCTTTATAAATGACTAGCTTATGTCAATTTGACATAAAATTGACCAGCACAATAGTCTTTGTTTCTCCTTTATATCTGAAATACAACTTTGCCATGCAAAATGTACTTGATCAGTACTTGCCCTCTTCCAGTTCTATGAATGTATTTTATCAACATCTTCTGGACTATAAGTTTTCTGTTGAAAATCTTCTGTGACCCTTATTGAAACTTCCTCATATGTATATTTATCTTACTGAGTTTATGATCTTCTCTTTGTATTTTTTTTTGTAATTTGATGATGTTATATCTTGAGATCATGTTTCTTAGATGATAACTGAAGAAGTTTGAGATTCCTATACCTGGATATTACAGTTTTCTCCAGACCTGGAAACCTGTCTGATATTATGTCTTTAAGTAAACTCTCTATTCCTGTTCCCTTCTCAAACTTCAAATGATCCTGTGTTGATGCTGCTTCAAATATCTCATACATACCTATCTTGACTTCCTTATCTTGACTTTGTTTCTTTTCTGATGATATTTTTAAATAACCTACTTTTAACTTCACAGATTCTTCTGGTGCTTCTCTCTGTCGTGTTTTATTCCATCAGTTGTAATGTCAGCGACAGAAATTTAAAATTATGGGTTGAACCTTTCTGCTAAATTTCAAATTTGGACATTTTTCTGATTTCTTTGAGAAACTTATTTGTACTTCTTTCTGTTTGCTAATCTCTTCTTAAATGATAATTTTGAGTCTTTATTAACTGGTTTATATCTTCATTTGTAGCATCTGCTACTGAGATTATTATATTGTTTTTGTGGTGTTAAGTCTCCTTTGTTTTTCATGTTTCTGGTTACCTTGCCTTGATGTCTGCAAGTTTGATGGAGTTGCTACATGATACAGATTTTTAGTCTTAAATTTTGTTTTAGAAATTCCTTTTTTCTACAGGTTGGTGCAAGGCACCTTTTGGGTGGTATAAAGTGGTTTCCATTGCCAATGATAATGTTCCCTATGTATTCTATGTGCTATGTCAGCTGATGGTGCTGTTAAGTTTCCTGGGATCCTCAGCAGCTGAGCTTTGGTTCCACTCTGATGGTTAGGGTTGCTGGGCATGGTGAAGATAACTATTAAAATACTCCTGATCTCTTTTCTCCTCCCAGGAGCAAAAATAGGAGCTCCCTTTTTGACAGAAAGGATCCCTCTTGGTACTCAGACTGGCTTGCAGTATCACTTTCTAGAAGTCTCAGTATTGTGACATTAGTATATGATGTGTGGCAGTCATGGTGTGGCCACTGAGCCGAGGCCTCACACACAGGCATTTGCAAAGGTAAAATTTCTCTAGAATCCAGGGAGCTCATAGCACTAATGTCTGGGGTGCAGATACCCCTACATTATTTCAGAGTATACAAGGCATGAGTGCTTATGAAGTAGCCAGTCAAGATGAAAATGGTGACACAAACATGTGCAGAGTGTGGACAACTTTACAGTCACAGCAGGTCCCAGCTTTCTGTGGTGATGTGTTGTATTATGAGCATGCTCAGTGGGAGTTTATCTCCAGAGCCTGGGCTTGGAACTAGCTTGCTATGGTGATAGCACCAGTGTTTGAGATAAGAGCAGGCCAATCAGGCACAGAGCCCAGGTCTCACTTAAGTTTAGAGGCCCTTGTGGAGCAGCTCCAGGCTTGGGGCATGTGTGGAGTTTAGAGATGCTGCCACTCTTCCAAAAATGGCACAACAGCAACTACTTCTTCTTGATGAAGTATGTATCTGTATCTAGAGCTTCCTGTTTATGATTCCTCACAAGAAACAGATAGAGGTTGTCCTTGTTAATTTTGTGTCAACTTGGCACATGGTAGAAGAGGAACCCAAACTGAGAAGTGCCTCCATCAGATTGCTTGTAGGCACAACTGTGGGACATTTTCTTGACTGGTTATTAATGTGACAGAACCCAGCCCAATGGAGAAGGTGGCACCCCTGGGCAGGTAGTCCTGTGTGATATAAGAAAACAGACTGGGCAGGTCATGGACAGCAACCCAGTAAGCAGTACTCCTCCATCATCTCTGTTTCATTCCTGCCCCTTAATGATGGACTATGATTAGGACATGTAAGCCAAATAAACACTTTCTTCCCCAAGTTGTTTTTTGTTATGATATTTTATTATAGCAATAGAATCTTGACTTGGACATTGACTATGTTAGTGGTACGAGATGCCCATATCCACTGTACACATAGAACACTATGGTGGTTCCCATCACACAGCTGACACTGATAGTGCATATGCTGACTAGTTTCCTGTCAATGTGATACAAGTGAGAATCATCGGAAAGGAGAGAGGCTCAACTGAGAAAATGCCTCCATAAGGTCAAGCTGTAAGGCATTTTCTTAATTAGTGATTGATAATGGAGGCCAGCCCATTGTGAGTGGTACCATCTCTGGGTTGGTGTTCTTGGGTTCTATAAGAAAGGTTGAGCAAGCCATGGGAAACCAGCCAGTAAGAAGCATCCTTCCATGGTTTCTGCATGAGCTCCTATCTCTAGGATTCTGCCATATTTGAGTTTCTGTCCTGACTTCCTTTTTGATGATGAACTGTAATGTAGGAGAGTAAGCCAAATAAAGCAATTCTTCCCCAAGTTCATTTGTCATGGTATTTCAATACAACAATGATAGCCCTAACTAAGACAGTGCCCACTTTTTATATTTGTTGTTAGTCAGTTTCTGGTATCTCAAGCATGCTAATATCACTAGTAAAAATTTCTATATGAATCTTTTCTGAAGTTTTGATGAACTATATTGCCTCAAATTCTTTAATGGCCCCTTGAGCTCTCTGTGGCCTAATTTAGTTTGTTAATATCTTTTATACTTTTTGTAGTGATATAAAGGCTAATATCTCCTACTCTGCCATTATGGGTAATATTACCTGCATAAGTTTTAGGAATTGTCACATCTAACTTCTGATTAACCTTGATAAAGTTATGTGAGGTTCTATTCACATAATAGAAAGTTTATATTAGTCAACATGAAAATGGAAATTAATATAACTGGGTAGGCATGGTGGTGAATGCCTTTATTTGAGGCCAGCCTGGGCAATGCAGCAAAACCTCATCTTGAAAACAAGGAAAGCACATCTTTAATCCCAGTACTTGGGGGGCTAAATTAGGTGTATCTCTGAGTTTGAGGTCAGTCTGGTCTACAGAGCAAATTCCAGGACAGCCAGGGCTATACAGAGAAACTCTGTCTTGAAAAATAAACAAAAAACGAAAATAAGAAAGCAATGAAATAAATAGCATTATTCAGAAAAAAGTGATTTTTGAGGATAAAAGAATTGAATAATAGGAAAATACTATTCTCAATGTCTTTACTAATAGTTTCCTAGTATACACATAAGCTATACTTATTTATATATTCTCTTAATGGACATTTAGGATGATTCCAAGTTTTGCCTATTATAAATAAGGCTATAATAAATAGTTTTGTCAAGTTTGATCATTGTGGGCATATTTCTAAGTAAAATGACAGAGTGGAATTTTTAGGACATACAGTAGGTATATGTTGAACATTCATATGAAATAGATTTTTTTCCAAAATATGCAGTTTTAATTCTCACTAGCAATATATGACACTTCAAATTGTTTGATAGTACTAATGGCAGGCATCATTAAAAAAATTGACTACTGTAGTGGGTGGAACATACTATTTCACTTTGATTTTAATTTGTACTCTCTAGCAGTTGGCTATATTGAGGAACATTTTCTGTGGTTATTGCGGTCATTTTTGCTTGTACAATTAAAGCCTGTCTGAAGATCAAAGAATAGAGCTTGCCACTAGCTAACCATAGAGGTCTGTTCAGACAGACAGGAAGTGAAATGGCTGGGCAGAGAGAGGTTATAAGCAGATTGTGCCTTGCTCCTTCTTCTCTCTCATCTCTCAACTTTTTCCTCTATTACTTAGAGGAATTTTCTTTATTACTTAGACCAATTAAGAACTTCTTTTTATATATTATTGGCTATTGACTTCTTCATTGTATACATTCATGAAATATGATGTGATGTTTTCATATATGTGTACATTATGGAGTAAATAAAGGTATCACCTTATATACTACTTATGGGGTGAGAATATTTAAAATATTCTGGAAACAATATTAATACCATTTAATTATATAGTATATTATTATTAGTTATAGTCACTTTGCTGCAAATATGTCTTGAGAATTTATTCCATTTGTCTAACTCAAATTTGGTAGTCTGTCAGCATCTTCCCATTATCCATTACCCCCCCCCCAGTCTCTGGTAACCACTATTGTACTTCTACTTCTATGTCTTTAATTCCTTTGGAGTCAATATGAGAAGGACATCTTGTAGTACTTTTATTTCTGTATCTGGATTATTTCAATTACCATAATATCCACCCAGTTCATCAATATTATTGCTATCTAAATGACATTCTATTGTGTGTGTATATTATATTTATATTATTCATTGGTGAAGCGCCTGTTCTATGATCTGTTCCACAAATTGGGCAAAGGCCTAGAGATTGAAATAAAGATACAAGACAGCAGGTCATTCATTCAATGGCAGTGCCAAAATGCTGAATGCCAAATGCCATTTATTGAGGAGATGGAACGGGCTTAAATACTGACTTACAGCACAGGCCCCACTTTCTTTTAATATAAACTAACACCTGTCTTAGGTGGCAGAGGACGTCAGCATAATTTCTTACCCTTCTTTGGAGAGGTCACCCAGGCCCGTAACCCCTCTGCTTTAGGTTGTATATTTGCCCCCTTCTGCCTTACCTGTCTCTGGTGAATAGTTTGTCAGCCACACGTGGGCAGAGGCATTTTCTCTTGAGCCAAAGACAGTAGACTCTGTCTTGTTTAAAAGTTGGCCTGGGCCTGTCTAATGCTGTGGCGAAGTAGTACCAAGTGCCAGCAAGTTGAAGCCCTTGTAAAAGGTCTTCTGCACTGGCAGGTGGTACTCAGGTAATGTCTGCATGGCTAAAGCATGTGTATAATTTAAAAACTGATCACTCCAGGATCCCTGGAGAAAATGATGCATTAACACAGATATGTGTGAAAGACAGAGAACAAGAGGCCATATGAGCCTCTCACAAAAAAAATTCAAGTGTTCATATAGGAGTCTAGTTTGTAGATTTAATTTAAAAAGGCCAATTTGTACTAGATAATCAAGTGTGTTTTGGGTGGCTAAGGCTTCAGCCAAATCACCTGATAGTTAATCCACTGTGCTTGCAGTATTTACAGATTGGGAGAGGGCTATGATAGAAACTGTTGCTTTAGTGATGGAGGCAGCACTGGCAGCTATGATCTTGAAATCTCCTTTCCTCTCTGCTGCACACCTGGGGTATGTGGCACACGACAGCTGTTACTTCATATGTCCAGAAGCTAACCAGTCAGCAGACCTGCTGAGAACAATTGAAACTTCCTCCAAAATTAGTAGCATTAGTTACAAAAAAAAAGAAGGGAACCACAACACAAGTTCCTGAGATGAAGGTAAAATTCTTATCCTTTGGATCAGAGTGTAAATTTATAGCCGCTTGACCTAAACTATAATAAGTGATCAGGAAAAAGGGCCACATATGGCTACTCAGACCCACAGGCATCAGAATGGGTAGATTCTTAATGAAGGCCCATCGGACCTTCTCGTTGGCTGCTACAATCGTGGTCTCTCCCCATATGGCGAGAGGCACCCAAACAGGGTTATCTGCTTCTTGTGGAAAGACACAAACCAACCCTCAGGCCCATACTAGAACTGGGTCAGGTCTGTACCATTGTCCATTAGTGACATTCTTCCACATAACTGAGCCACAGTCAGATTGCCAAGGGTGCCTGTCAGCTGCAGATCAAGCAGCACCATCAATAGTTAAAAAAATTTAAATATAAAGGACAAGTGAAAGATGATTATGAGGCGACTCTGTAAATTCCCCCTTTTTTTGTTTTATGAAGATAGGCTTTAATTGTGCAATGTTTGCCCTCCACGATGGCCTGACCTTGAGGATTGTAAGGGATGCCCGTCTTATGTGAGATAAAAAATTTTTTTCAAAAAGAGTTGAAACCCTGCATGAGCCATTATCAGTTTTTAATTGTCTGGGCATTCCCATATAAGCAAAGGCTTGCAAACAATGGCTCTTAACGTCCTTAAACATTTTTCCAGTATGGGCAGAGACAAATATGAAATGAGGATGGGTATCCACAGATACATGAACAAATTGTTTACACATTCATAATCACATTTCATACACTAGTTTGTGTGGCCACACCATACATACAGAACATACATACATACAAAATGGCATTTGTGCTCATAAGCTTTAGAAATTCTTTGTTTTAATTGTTCAAATTCTGCTTCCAAATTATCTTTTTCATCAGTTATAGTAGAACAATCATCTCCTTGTTGAGATCCCTCTTGTTCTGATCTATTTCACAGATTCTAAATCTTGTACTTCCTCAAAAGTCCTAATCATCTCTGCCATTTTTTCCTTTATTTTATGGCAATGAATTCTTTAGATGTCTTGTTTTAATCCCGGTGCCCTGTCTTTTCAATAGGGCCACTAATTGCCCACTGAGAATTTCCTCAGAGTTACTGGCACCCATCCTTCAATACACCCTCATCACTTACTTTGTGGGCCGGCCTCCGAGGGTGATCTCTTAGGTGATCCTTTCTTTCCCGATCTCAGTGGGACCTCCCTGCACTTGAAGTGCCTGTGCTACAATCTGTTCCATGAATCAGGCAAAGGCCTAGAGATTGAAATGAAGAGACAAGTGGGTCATTTGTTCAATGGCAATGTCAGAACGCCAAATGCTGTTTATTGAGGAGGATGGAACGGGCTTAAATACTGACTTACAGCACAGTGGAAAATATCAGGATTTTTAGGTTTAGCTTCTCCCCTCAAGGTGTGTGTTATCACGAGGTGTGTGTTATCAAAATGGGAAGAGTACCAACAACAGCTTTGGGGCAAGGAGTTCCAGCCAACAGCTTCAGGCTTGATCAAAGTACCTTGGAGGTCCATGCAGGCCCTATACATTGGTAGACACTTAAGTGAATTTCACATCTTGGCTCTTATGAACCATTATTCAATGAACATGGATTTGGTATGCAAATACCTCTTTTAGTAGTTTGGCTTTTTAAGCATATGTTAGCCAGCCTTGTTTCTCAGTGACACTTAACAAAAACAACTTAAAAGGCAGCATGATTTATTTTGGTGGACAGTGTCAGAGATTTTAGTTTGTAGCCACATGACTCCATTGCTATAGGACTATGGTAAAGCAGAATGTCATATCAGTGTGAATATATGCTCATTTAATGGAACATAGGAAGCAGAAAGAGATGAGAGGGGGCAGGAGACTGAAGAGACAAGATATTACTGTTCACCCAGTGCCCCCAGTGATGTGATTACTTCAGTTAGGCCTTACTACCTCTAAGTCCATTCAGCTATAAATTCATCAATGGGTTAATCCATTGACGATGGGCCCTCATGATTCAGTTACTATATTGTAACCGGTTGGGAGCCAAGTCTTCATTGCTATCAGTTGGGGATCAAGACTTCAATGCATGAGGCCTTTGAAAGGGCACTTCATATACAAACCATAGCAGACTATATACCCAGAAAGGGGATTTCTGTGTCATATGATCTTTCTAACTTTTTGAGAAATGTCCATACTGTAGTCTATAATGTTTGTCCTAATTTGCATATAGATAAAAGCTAGTCTATGGGTCGAAAATGATATGTCCTTGCAAATTTAATCGCATTTTTCTGATCATTAGCAATGTTCAGAAGTTTGTCATATACTTGTTGGTCATTGGCTTGCCTACATTTAAAGAGCATACTAGTCTATCTTTTAAAATTGACTCATTTGCTTTGCTACTATTGTTTGAGTTCCTTACATATTTTAGAACTTAATCCATTATCAGATGAATGCTCCCACACATTTCCTTTTCCTCTTTGCTCTCCTGAGGGTCTAATTAGTGGTGAAAAAAAAAACCCATTTGTCTATTTTTACTTTTACTTTCTAAGTTTCTGGAGCCATTCATATTCAAGAAATCTTCGCTAAGGCCAATTCCAATAAACTTTTCTCTTGTGTTTCCTTCCAACAGTTTTACACGTTTAGGTCTTATGCTTAATTCTTTAGTAATTTTTATTTGTCTACATGTAAATATCCATTTTTCCCAACACGATTTATTGAAGAGACTCTTCTTTACTCATGTGTGTCCTTGGTCCCTTTGTTAAAGATTAGTTAGTTATACACACCCAGGTCTATTTCTAGGCCTTCTACTTAGTTCTGTTTTTTTTAGATGTCTGTTTTGCTTGTAGTACCATCATGTTTTCATTGTTTTAACTTCTTTAGTTGATCAAGTAGCATCCTTCAGAGTGTGTCAATCATTCAGTCTTTTGTGTTTTAATACAAATTTCTTTAGATAACACTCAATAATGTTGACACTTAAAGGTTTATTTTCTTTTATTGTGTATGTATGAATGTTTTGGTTGTATGTATGTCACATGTATGCACAGAGGCCAGAAGAAGGTGTTGGATCCCTTGGGTGTTTGTGAGTCATCACGTGTGGGGAAATGAATATACTACTACCAAAATTAATACACAGACTTCGTGCCATTTTTGTTAAAATTCCAATGTCATAGTTCACTGACTTAGAAGAAATCCAATAATTTATATGGAAGTACAAAAGACTATGAATAGTCAAAGCAATTCCAAGGAGTAAGAACATTGCTGGAGGTATTAAAATACCCATCTTCAAATTACACTACAAAATGGTATTGAATCTTGTTAATTATTATTTGTGCACCCATTGGTATTATTATACCATGTTTATCCCTTTTGATTAATGCCTGTTACATTATTAAGCCCAGAAATACATTCCAGGGGGTAAATTAAACTTGAATCTGGTGAATGGCCCTTTTAATGTGATGTTGAATATAGTTTGTTAGAAATTCCACTGAATACTTTTTAAGAATCTGTGTTTCTCAGCTTTAGGAACAAGGTTATTGATAGCTTTGTAACATGCTTTTGAGAGTCTTCCCTAATACCTGGGAGGAGGTTGGCAAGGTATAGTGTTAGCTCTTCTCTCCATATTTGATAGAATACAGCTGTGAAGACTTCTGTGCTAGACTTTACCATACTACTTGCTGCTAGTCTGCTCAGATTTTATATTTCATCTTGCTTCAGTCTCGACAGTATCTATTAATGTTGGAATGTTTCAATCTATTCCTAATTATTCAATTTGTGGTGTGTGATTGTTCATAATGGTGAGTGTATGTCTAGATCCTGATGTCTGGTCCTGATTTCTGTTTGTCTTTGTTGAATGGGTGTTTTGTTCCTTGGTGTCTGTGTCCATCTTGACCTCTGGTCTTTGTGACATGGATTTCTAGTTGCCAGCATGACCTCTGATCTATTATGGAGTCTTTGTCTAAGTTGGGAGCTACCCTCTGGTGGTTAACTTGGCCTCTGTGCAGCAGGTGTCTTTTGTCTTTGGACTGTTGTAGTCTGTTTTTCTGCCTGCTGAGGTCTGCACCCGTTTTCCCCACTAGTGTGGTCTGTACCTGATTGGTTGATTTCTGCTCTTCAGACTATGTGATCTGTACCATAGGAGCACAGAATTGGGGGCAGAGCCCAGGAGTGGTGCTGGTGATAAGGCAGGAGGGGGAAGTCTGTAGGAGTTCAGGGACGGGGCTGGCTGTGGGGAGGATAATCAGGTGGGAGGGCTTGGGCAGCTCAATGGGTCTTGCGAGAGCAGGTTCCAGGCAGTGGAGGCAGTCCAGCTGGCTGTCCCATCACTCACCCACTCCTCTTTGGCTTACAACCAAGTGGTGGACTTCTTCTGGAGTTGGGGGCAGAGCCCAGCAGGATGCTGATCTTCAGACTGTTCCATACTGTATCAGAGCCAATGAAATCTGCTGGATTTGGGACCTACCTAAACATTTGTCAGGTACCTTTATCTTTTTAAAAACCAGATTTACATTTTCTTTTATACTTCTTTTCCAGTTTCTAGTTCATTAACTTTGGTCTAATCCTATTTTGTTTCCTATATTAACTTTGTATTTACTTTAACCCTGTTCTAGTTACCTGAGTTGCGTGTAGTATTGACCTGGTTGAGAGCTTTCCTTTTTGATGTAGGATCTTACTGCTGTAAATGTTTTTTAGAACTGCTGTGGGTTTTAATTCCCATTAAATTTTCAAATATTGCATTACTATTTTTATTTTTCTCAATACATAAGATTTTGAATGCTGTGTTGACATTTATTTTTCTCAATATTCTTTTTTATTTTCTTTAAAAATTTCTTTCTTGTCCCATTGGTTGTTTGGTACAATATTTGTGAATTTCTCTAAATTCCCAATGTTGCCAATTTCTGTACCACTGTGTCCAAAAAATGTTTGATATGATTCCCATCTTTTGAAATTTATTAGAACTTTCACACTCTTACTGTAGTGTATTCCATCTATGCATGAAAATAATATGTATTCTGCTGCTATTGGTCAGAATGCTTATATATTTGTGTTGGGTCCATTTTACTTACATTGTACTAAAAAGTCCACGCCTATGTTTCCTTATAGCTTCTCTGGATGATCTATCCATTGTTGAAAGTTGAGTATTTCCTTACTTGTTTTAGTGATTCTTTAGATTTATTAATATCTGCTTTATGAATTTAAGTATGTGCATTTGCAGTTTATGTACCTTCTCTCTTTAAGGAACTGAGAGTGAATTTCTTACAGGACAATGGTAACACACCCAAAGGCTGAGTGTAGGTGTCTTAGTTTCTATTGCTGTGAAGAGACACCATGACTATGGCAACTCTTTTTGTTTGTTTGTTTTGTTTTGTTTTTCTAGGTTTCTCTGTAGCTTTGGAGGCTGTCCTGAAACTCTCTCAGCCTCTGCCTCCTGAGTGCTGGGATTAAAATGTGAGCCATCACCGCCTAGCATGGCAACTGTTATTAATTAAAACATGTAATTGAGGTGGCAGCTTACAGTTTCAGAGGTTTAGTCCATTATCATCATGGTGGGGAGCATGGCCACATGCAGGTACACATGGTGCTGGAGAAGGAGCTGCTTCATCTTACATCTTGACGTGCAGGTAACAAGAAGTGGTCTGAGATACTGGGTGTGACTTGAGCATATATGAGACCCCAAAGCACACTTCCACAGTGACACACTTCCTTCAGTAAGTACACACCCACTCCAACAAGGCCACATCTCTTACTAGTTCTACTCCCTTTAGGGTCCATTTTCTTTCAAAACAGCATATTAGGCTTTAAAAAACACACATTTTTTTTCCCTACAGTATACTTTGATTATACATTTCCCTCCCCCAATACCTCCTTGATCTTCCCCACCTCCCCACCCACCCAACTCCACACCCTTTCTCTTTTTCTCTTTAGAAAACGAACAGGCAAATGAGGATGCAAACAAGCAAAAAACCCACAAGGCACATGCATGCACTCATGCACGCAAGTGCACACATACACACACATGCTACAAAAACCACTAAATCGAAGACCATAATATACAAGAAAAGACTGATAAGAGACACATCCCTGAGATGCTGAACAGTTCATTTTGTGGGTTCAATTTTGGTGGAGGAGAGGTGAGAAACTCCAAGAATGGATTAAGACTTTCCTGGAATATAAGTTACCCTCCTTTTCTATCCTTTTTTGGGGGGAATTTTCAGGCGTGGGATAGAATCAGACATATGACAGGGTGGATAATTTTGCACAGCTAATGTTATGGAGCTGCTGATATAATGAAGGAAAGGACAATTTGTCTTCTCAGTTGGCCATTTTGGTATCAACTGGTTTGGGGTGGTTTTGTGTTTTTACTGTTTGCTCATTTGAATGATGCCCTGTTGTAGTACAACTCTGCAGTTATATCAGCCTTTAGCGATTACCCATCTGCTTCTTTACCCTCTGTGCCTGTTTAGATTATTTCTTCTCTTGGAGACTCCCATTCCTTAGTCTTGAGGGATGAATGACTCACAGTTGATGCTGGGCTGCTGACTCTACCTAATGAGGGAAAAGAACTCTGACTGATCCATGGCATTCAGAGGTACTGCAGGTGCCTTTGAAATCTTGCAGGGCTATCTGTCTAGCATGGAACTGTTGTACTCTGAAAGATTTGTATTTTACAATAGAAAAAAATGTTGGAACCAAATACAAGGAGCAGAATAATAGTTACCAGGGGCTCACAAATGATGGGAACTAGGTTAGACTTTAGAAACAAGACAATTTTATTGCTGTCCAAATGATGTTTATATTACTTTAAAATAATCTAGACATTTTGTCCTAGAGTAAGAGTTATGGTAAATCATAATGCATAGCAAAGAAAGAAATGTAGCCTGTGATGAAGCCAAATGAAGATATTTAT
The DNA here is from genome assembly GCA_030556225.1 of Cricetiscus sungorus. NCBI lineage: Eukaryota > Metazoa > Chordata > Mammalia > Rodentia > Cricetidae > Cricetiscus > Cricetiscus sungorus. Next base: position 60,439,034 of record JANBXA010000726.1, on the reverse strand, counting down.
CTTCTTGTTTGACTATTGGGTCTTTAAATAGCACAGACACCTTGGAGTAACCTCTATTATAGGGCTCACGTCTCAGGATCTGATCTCCACTATGTAGCACTAAAGATAGTCTGATGATTATTGGCTTCAGATAACTCAAACATACATCCCAAGCCTGAGGTAGATAACAGAAAGTTTGTTTACATAATTGGAAGTACACTTAACTATATGTTAAATAATGTAAGGGCAGTATGTTAAGAAGGGCTGAATAATACATTATGGTGAAGGCTAGCTGGATTGGACTTTTTGTGGCTCTTAGTTAAAACACCAAAGATGTGTCCAAAGACTTTTAGAAACTGTTGGCTTTTCTCCATGAACACTATATTCACAAATGTCTTTTAATATTTTTAAGAAGCTCCTGTAACAGCTGTTGAAGTACATACAGAAAATCCTCTTTTAGATCTTGCCTACCCTCTTTCTGTTTTGTATTATTTTTGCCAATTAGTTCATTTGTTGGTTATACTTTTCTGTTGGATGCTTAGGACAATGCATGTGTCTAAAATAAATTTTTCCCTAAGAGTAAGGATTACTTTCAGGGATTCATGAGGTGCTCCTTGATTCATTTAACATTTTCTATCAGTTGTATCTGTTTTATCATCTACTGCAATGAAACACATTTTCAGTGTTTATGTAGCTTCTCTGACCAAGAGGATGGATGTCTTAGTAGAACTATAGGCTATGAGTCCTGGCTGACCTTAGAGCGTAAGAACCAAGATATAGACTGTCTTCTTAGCCCCTTTATCCTCTTTGACCTCTAAATTTTCATTATTAAATACCCATAAAGTCAGTCACCTGTCTTGAGGCGGAAGTAGTAGGTTTTAATTAGTGCAATAATCTCTCAGATATATGAATATTTTGGAATACACATATGTTAAATATGCCACAATGACCTAAATAATGACTGTTTAATTAACTAGTTGTAAATAAATCATTTAAAAGACTTTGAAACAAAGGCTTCAGTGAATCCTCACTTTGTTAAAAAATGGCTGTCTTCAAATTGATTGTTTTCAGTGAGGATACACCTTCACCTACAAATGCTGATTAGTGGAGTATGGTGTTTATCTCCAATGAAAGAACATGGTACACTGTCCATGAAGCTCTACCACCTGAGGGCAATGTTAAAGGATTGCAGTGGTCCTCAGCAGCCAAGGGTGTATGTTGTTCATAGTGGTAGTGAGGGCTTTTGGAATTTCTAATGGCAAAGCCTGGTTCTGTTCTTTTGATGTATTTCCTTCCCACCTACAAAGTCGTGATCAACCCCTTTCAATATAATTTTACTTAATTAAGAGTGTTTCATTAATGGGCCCCTTGTCATCTTAGTAATAGAGTATAAAGCATAAGCAAACATGTAGAAACTGATGTTCTAGGATACAGGGCAGTAACAGCATCTGTAGATGGAGCACAGGCATCTCCACAGCCACTCTGGTAATGCTGTGCATGGGGCAGGTATTTATGGAAGTGGGGTAGCTGGAACATACTTGTTCTTTTCTTTTTAAGCTTACGTTCATGAGTTTCTGCCTGCTTGTCTATATGACTACTGCATATGTGCATGTGCCCTAGGATGCAAGAAGAGGGCATCATATGCACCAGAGTTTGAGTTATGAGTTTGAGTTATAGGCAGTTTTGAGCTGCCTAATATGAATGCCTGGAACCAGATCTGGGTCCTCTGCAACAGCAAGTACTCTTAACTACTGAACAATTTTTCTACCCCCCTGTTCTTATTTTACTTTATTTTTATTTTTTCTTTGAAAATTCAATGTACATCAGCAACACATGTTGTTTACATAGAAGACTTCATGCCAAAAGCATTATTACTCAAATGTATTTTTAGATGCAAAGATCCCAGTACTTGTGAAAATTGATGAATGAAAGTACACAGTCAAGAATGAGAGAGAAAAGAATATCTACCAAAGATTTTCTGACAAATGCGATGTTGCAGAGAAATGTTGGAGATATTGTTATTTTAATAAGTGATACTTGGACATCAAATATTAATATGGCAAAATGACTAATCTCTACCAATCACAAAAAGCCCAGTTATTGATTTGAGTGTGGCAAGTAAAATATTTTAACTTGTGAAAATTCTTATTTAATATTTATCATCTTTATAGTATTTCAAAATATTTATTTGTATGTTTTAACTTTATTAGCTTTTTGAAATTAGTATGTAAGTGCATGGATTCTACTATATATTTTTCCTACATGTTTTGTTTTTATTAACCCTCCTCTTCCTTCCCTCTTCCCTCACACTATGCACTCTCCTTCTGTTTCTTATCTACCTGTCTAATAGTGCTCTTTCTTTTATGACATGTGTTACTCTTCCACCTTTAAATCTCTTCTCCTCCTATAGTCCTCTTTCTCGTTTTATGACCTCTATTCACACACACTAGTGTCTATTCACATAAACTCAAAGTCTAGAACCAGCCTACAAGAGAAAACAGCCATGAGGAGTATGTTAATATCTTTTTTCAGATAATTATATTCTCTTTGAACCTTACAACCTAATGAAGTGTGATCAAGTCGCTAAGAATACTACTGCCTTTGAAAAATATTAATGTTGGTCCCATGAGTTAGTTTCTTCAAGAACAGGCTCCTCTGTAACATTGAGTCTGATCTCTGAGTCTCTCTGACCTTCTGTCTTTCTATGATGTCATACCCCTTCACACATGATCCTGCCATCATCCTATCCATTCCTTTGTGAGACATCAAAGTTGGCCCTTGGCAGAAGCTATAGAGATGAGAATAACTGATCTTGGACACTCATCTTCACAGACTATAAGGTAAATAAATCTTCTCTTATTTATAAACCCACCCTAAGGCATTTGTTTACAGCAATAGAAAATTGACTGATACATTATAAGAGGAAAAAGACATAGGGGAAGAAGATTATTAAAAGAAACAATGGGTAAAATATTCCCAAATTTGGGAACAGAAATAGACATTCACTACAAGGACTAACGGTTCTCAAATATTTGAAACTCAGAAAGATTATGGCAATGAATTAGAGTTGCATTATCAAAAGTCAAACTCAAACAAAGAATTATAAAACTAAACAAAAGAAAAAATAAAAGCCATTTGTCACATGAAAGGGTTTCCTTCCACAAAAGTACAAGTGGATTTCTCAGAAAAAAAAAACTTTGTACACCAAGAGATAGTGTGATGACATATCAAAATGAAATATATATGAAATCAAGCAAGGTCAAGACAACAAAGAAGGCCAGTTCATCAGGAAGTCAATTAAAAAAGATACAACTGCAAATATTTAACAATTACAAATATGCAATATATAAATACAATTATTGATATAAACAGAGTGTTTATATATTATAAATAGAATTTGTATATTTTGCTGAAAAATATAATTTTTAAAGATATTTTTAAAATTTTGTGTGTCTGAATGTGGGTGTGCATGTACATGTGGCTATCTTCAGGCACCAGAAAAGGGCATTACATCCCTTGGAGCTGGAGATTGGGAGCCACTAAAGTGAATGCAAAAACTTTTAACTGCTGAATCTTTTTATAGCCCCTCAAACCACACATTTATAATGATTATGTTTTTTGAATTCCACACAATGTATTTTGACCATATTCTTTCTTCTTCAATCCTCCCAGATCAACCCCTACTCTCACACACATAGTTATTAAGCCACATCCATTGCACCCCCTTAAGGTAAATATTAAATGGCAGATACACAGTCCATAAAGACCACTGCCCCTTGCTCTAGGGCATCTTATATAATTAAACAAGAAGTCTAATTTGTGTTGAGTGACTACTCCTGAGCATGGAATTTGCCCTGGAGGAATTAAAAGCAGCCTGATGAAAGTGGAATGATCCATCATGGAAAAATTCAGCATCAGATTTAGCTTACTACACATTAGTTGTTCATAAGGTGATTTTGTGTAAAATTTCTTATGGAAATTTAAAGAGCTGAGAATAAATACATATACTGTATTAAAAAGATATAAACAAGAATATTTACATTGGTCAATATCAAAACCATAGTATAAGCTATAATGATAAATATGGCATGTTTGTATGCACAAATAGAAAGCAAGTGACCAACCAAACAGAGTGGAACTCAGGTGCATCCCCACATATACAATCAGATGCTATTTTGGCAGCATGGACAGGAGAATGAAGAAAATGTATATCTTGTTAACAGCTAGCATTATTTCCTTTGGGTATCCATAAGGAAAATATTGCCTTATTAACCTTGTCTCATTTTCTTCTAAATGTATTTACATTTCAGTTTTTGCACAAGTGTAGTTTTATGCTAAACATGTTGCTTGCACACTCTCCTACTCTTTCCTTCTTACCAATTGCCCTTCCTGTTAGTCTTATTGTTCTTTAGTTTCATTTCTACTTTCATGTCATAATTTTATGTGTCTAAGTAAAACTGAGGAACAACAATGAGAAAATCTACAATACTTGTCTTTCTGAGACTAGTTTAATTCACTTAATATCATTATCTTCAGTTGTATTCATTCTTCTGTAAATGACAAGATTTCTTCTATAATAGAAAAAAAATATTGTATATACACGCTAAGGTGTCAGACCTGCAGACATGTGGCCCAGGATAGGTATTTGAATGCATTCAAAATGATTAGAATTGTAAGATTTTTTTTGTGATTTTTTTTTTAAAAAAAATAACCTGATTGCACAGATCTCAAGGATGAATTTTAAAGATGACAGTCAATAAAACACACAGGACACATGCCAGAACTGTTCCCATGCTAATTTATGTATGTGTTTGTTATTGTTATTGATGTCTACATTTTATTACATTTTCATTCATTTTTGTGTATGTGTATGTTTATTCATATGGGGATAGGAGCTAATATGCTATGGTGCTGATATGAAAGCCAGAGAAAAGTTTCTAGAGTCAGTTCTCTCCTTCCAACATATGGATCCCACAGACACAACTCAGATTACCAAGTCCCTTTCTTTACCCAGTGAACCATCACAATGGCCCTGTTGGTTTTCAGCTTTGAAAACATGTTAGTGGACCTAGAGAAATTGCTCTCTTGGTCAGAGGACCTGGATTTGGTTCCCAGCACCCACATGACAGTTAACAACAATCTGTAACTTATGCTCTAGGGGATCCAATATCTGTTTCTGACTTCTGTGGGGACCAGACATGCATGCAGTATACATATATACATGCAGGAAAAACACTAGTGCACATAAAAAACAAGTTTTCAAAAAATTAGGTTAGCATGCAAAGTATTGTTTCCTTATAGCATTTTCATGCATATGTGTCATCATACTTGGTAATAGTTTGTTCCCTCCTCCACTGTCTTCTCTTGTGCCCCTGCCTCCTCCTCTAACCAGTTCCCTCCCCTCTTGCAGACAGTCCTCCCTTTTGCTTTCACATGAAATGTGCTCATTATTATAAGGCTTTTGTGACAGGGTCTCTGCAGACCTGTATGTCCTGGAACTCATTAAATATACCAGGCTAGGCGCTAATTTGTTGCACTCCTCCTGTCTCTGCTTCCCAGGCACTGAAACTACAGGTGTGTGCCACCACCACTATGTTCCTGCGCTTAAATACAGCACTTTGTGTGATCATTGGCTTGATTTAGCTCAGTAGCAAATCATTTGCCTAGCGACTATAAGGTCCTGCTTCAGTACTCTTTTAAGAATAGTTTAACATTTGCTTTTGTTTGTTTGCTTATCAGTGTTCATGCCACAGCACATGTGTGGAGGTCAGAGGACAACCTGCAGGGACTAATACTCTCCATTTACCATGTGTGCCTCAGGGATCAAATGCAGTTTTTCAGGCTTGCCAGTAAGTGCCTTTTACCCACTGAGCCATGTCACCAGTCCCAACACACTTTCTGAACACAGACAACATACATAAGTAATTTTAATTTTGGTAGATAATTTTTCAGACATTTCCATATTATTCCATAGTTGTTTCCTTCTCATTTCACACCATTTTTGTTTCTTATGCACTATTTTAAAAGCAGATGCATATTTATCTTTTCAAAAGAAAGAACATCCCCTTCAGTCAATCTGATCTAATAGTGGCTATCTACCACAGCCCATTTCTAAGGTACCATTGTAATTTCCCCATCATCCCGAAGAACCTAAAAAATATTGAAATCAAGCCCAACAATTTTTATCCACTATTCTACCATCCAGGTTATCTCTGAAGTATTCAGAGTCCATGACCACTGCTCATTTATAGTGTTCTTCTCTACTCACTGTTTTCCTTACTCACTCATCTCTATCTACTTTATACTGTACAGGTTAGCATTTCAGCAATACATTTTCTTACTTTTTGAGAATTTCATACATCACTACTGTATTTACATCATTCCCACCGCTTACTCCTTCCATAACATTTTACACACTACATAAACTACACACACACACACACACACACACACACACACACACACACACACACACACACTACTGAGTTCATTTAGTGTTGTTTTCTTGTAACTCTTCATCTAGGGATGGGGCCTTGTGAAATTCCCCCTATCTGCATTGGCAGGTCAGTGTTGTCATTATGAAGGTCTTGCTTGGGCAACCATGTTGTTGAGATGTCATGAGTATACCATCCCTGCCACCATCTAGGAGGCACTACTTAGCAGGTGTCCTGGCCCTATGGCTTTTAGAGTCTTTCTGCCTCTCTCTTCTGTAATGGTCCCTGAGCCTCAGCTAAGAAGGTTGCTGTGTAGACATCCCTATTGCAGTTGGGCATCCCACAGTTACTTATTCTTTATACTGACCAGTTGTTGATCTCTGTAGTAGCCTCTGTCTGCTGCAAAAAGAGGCTTCTCTGAGGGGTAAGCGTTTCCTGTGTTTTTAGCTGACATGGCTCAATCAAAGCTACAGAAAAAACATTCACTTGTGGTTTTCTTTTTCCATTCCTGCTGAAAACTCTACAGTTTCTTTTTAAAAACAATCACCAAAAGGTGTATGTTGGTTAAACAATAGTTTAAAATCATCAATGTCATATGAAACCCCAGCCTCATCCTGTGAGGATGACATAGTCTGTGGGTATCAGTCAAGATAGTTCACCAGATACACTTCTTGTTTCCCAAATGCGCTAGCAGCAGAGTAGCTAAGGTTTGAGAGATAGAGGTTGTTGATGTTCTTGCATTTTCTTTGATAGGGTAAAGTAAATTTTCTCAGAGTTATATTTTTTCTGTTTCTTGTTAGGATATCACAGGGGGAATTCTTAGATTTTGGATCGCCCATACTAAAACATAAGCACATTGGTTATCTGCTGGATTAATTCAAGATGGAACAATAGCTAATTAAACTGAACATGTATAGCTCTAGATTTAGGATTAATCATCACAATAGGTTAGCCAACACAATAGGTTCATATCTTGGTGAATGTAATGTTAAAACCAAGTACAGCCAGCCTTAAGGATATTATTGGTGCACACCTTTAATCCCAACATTTGGGAGGCAGAAGCAGGTGGATCTCTATGAGTTCAAGCCCACCCTGGTCTACAGAACCAGTTCTAGGACATGCTGTAAAGCTACACAGAGAAACCCTGTCTCAAAAAAAAAAAAAAAAGAAATCAAGCATAGCCCAAACTGTAAAAGAATGGAGAAAAGAAAATCTACTACTTGGTACAGGTAAGGGCAGCACAGGAGTTTTTTTTTTTTTTTTTTACTTTGTTTGTTTGTTTGTTTGTTTCAGACAGAATTACTCTATAGATTTGGAGCCTGTCCTGGATCTCACTTTGTAGACCAGGCTGGCTTCAAACTCACAGAGATCTGCCTATCTCTGCCTCCTAAGTGCTGGGATTAAAGGTGTGTGCTACCACCACCCAGCCAACAGGGTGATTTTATTTGGAGAGATTACACATATTTTATAGGGACATATTTTAGATATACATTCCTGAACATGTTCATATTAGGGTCATAGTTCAAAAAAGAAAGATGTCAGACACATTTTGTAGTATAGTTAGTGTACATTTGAAGGGTTAAAAAATTGCCAGTAAAGAACATGCTATGCCATGCTCAGCTTTGCCTCAAAGATGCCTGCCTTATTTAGCAGTTAACAACTTAATCCTCACTTCATCCTCTGGGCTTCCAAGTTATTCTTTCAAGGTTCTAATCTTTTATCTTCCTTTTCCAAATCTCTACCCCATGGAATTCAAGCAATTGTATCAGTCACAGAAACAGCATTGTGTAGACACTGTTTAAATAGTTGCAAACCACCGTGTAAAGCAAATTCTTGTAATAACCATTGTTCTAAAATTTCTCCTACTGGTTCTACTCCTCACATCAGACCTTGATTAATGAAGGAGTTATTTTGAGGCCAGGTACTTTTATCTGTATGACATCCTTCCTGATTTGTTCTAAGCCTAACTGTACCTCATTCTAGTCTCCCCTCCTCATGACTATAGCAAGTGGGTATACAATCATATTTTCATTATATGTATTTAATGATACTTTGACCTCTTGCGTCCCAGTTCTTCTCATCAAGAGACTTCCCTTCCCAGAGCTAGCTAAATCCTTGAGATCGCCACCAACTCCCTTATGAACTATCCAGCCAAGAGCTCATACTCATTAACTAACTCCTTTATGTTTTACAACTGGTCTCCATCCTAATAGCATACCAAGAGCAGACACTAGACAACTACAGACAGACCTAAAAATCTGAGTCTGGTGACATTATACATAGCTGTCAGTTCTAGGTCACTTACCCTGCCATACTTAGCCTTTCTCATAAAAAAAAAAAACATAATAAAGACTTGTAACACATTCTTTCTCACTAGATCGGCCTAGGCATTTATATGGCCCTTTGTGGCATACTGTACTATCTTATTTGGAAATTGAATTGAAAGTGATTAACTTTTATTTCCAAGGCATGTGTCTCTATTACATTCCCACATCTGATTAAAACAAATACCAGATTACATTTCAATAAGGTAAAATTATAGTCAAATATAAAAGAATCGACACAGACTGGAAATGTTTCTGATATTCAAGGTGATATCTATTAAGTATGATTGTTTTCACCAATTTTCAAGACACATGAAGACACTAAATTTTTTCCTAATATCTCCATCTAACCCATGAAAAGTAGATCTGTACAGAAATGTAAATGTTTGAAGGGAAGATTGACATCACTTTAAATTCCCAGAGCTACATTTCTGAGAATAACAGTTACATGAGGATTTCCAGTGATAACAATTAATTCATAATAAAATAATACTGAAAACATTGTTTCTATACAAGAGCTCATCCTTTACATTTTGGTCTCCATGGCTATAGTGGTAGGACATTATATTGATGATGTCATTCATGACAAAACAATGAGTGCTGGGGGAGTTGTTCCCACAATTCAGTGTCTTCATCTGAAGACACTGTTGGTGTGCAGATGTTTTTAAGGAAATTTTGTTTATTTTCTCTTTCCAAATCACTGGATGTCAAAACCAAGTTTTACAACTCAGACAAGGATGACTTGTTTCTTGAAGTCCAGATTGAAAACATTTCGCCTTCAACTGTGTTTATACGAGAAGTTTCCTTGAAGCTACCTGAAATGTATACTGAAGAAGCATTAAACACTGTCAACCTGGATGGAGAAGATGAGTGTACGTTTGGAACCAGGACATTTTTGCAGGCAACAGAAGGACGCCACTACTTATACCACCTGCGGTTCAAGGAAGAATATTTAGAGAAAGCGAGAACCCTTAGTGGGCTAACGGAAATGGGAAAGTTAGAGATTACGTGGAAAAGGGAACTTGGAGGAATGGCAATGTTACACACAGTCTCACTTCAAAGAGAAGCTCCAAGTTGTGGAGAACTGAAGCTGTCCTTGGAGAAAATTCCAGATACTGTAGCCCGGGAAGAACCGTTTCAAATTACCTGCAAGATAACAAATTGCACTGATAAGAAAATGAAACTGCTTCTGAAAATGTTTGATACGGCTTCTATCCGTTGGTGTGGAAGTGCAAGAAGAAACCTTGGTAAGTTGACGCCAGGCTCGTCTCACTCATTTACGCTAACACTCCTGTGCTTACAGCTAGGCCTAAGGAGCATTTCTGGCATACGGATAATAGACACAACATTAAAGACCAAATATCGCTATGATGATGTTGCAAATGTCTGCGTAGTGCCTTCCATGGTTAAAATGAAAAGCTAAAGAAAACTTCCAATGTGATAGTTTTCAAGAAGTTTCCCAGAAAAACTTTAAATCTTTTATCACCCAAGAAGTGACCAACTAACAAGTATATGGGAAGATTATTTCTGTTGAGACTATTTCTACCTTTCAGAATAAAACAATTGCTGATTTCAAAAACAATCCCCCAGTGTTTGTGTTATGTGAGATACTGCATCAGTCTCAATCTGGAGTTTGAGGTAATGTCCAGTGCTCACTATTCTCTCTTTCTCCCACTTAGAAGGTATCTCTCCAGGGTATGCTGTCTGGGATTTAATAGAGGAAATATGCACAATATAAAATTGTCCTTCCTTCTTTATTTCTAATTTCTATGCTATACTCTTTCACTTGTGTCCTTATGCCTTGTGAAAGTATTTCCCTGGGTGAATTGATGTTGGAATTGATGTTCTCTGGGAGGAAAAGCAAAGGAAGATCCTATTCCATGTCTTGGTGATATGATCCTGAAGTAAATTAAGCAATACACTTCTTTTTAAAAGAGCTATTTCAAATATGGCTTTACTTTCAAGGAAAGCAGGATTTCTTGACAGGATTTATTGGGTTCTGGAATTAGAGAGAAGTTTATCAGTGGCAAGGAACTCCTTGTAGACCCGGGATAGATAAAATTTATGAAAACCTGGTAGGTTATTTTTTGTATGTTTGTTAACTTCCTTTTTGGACCAGGCATTGACAACAGAGGACTACTGTTCTCACTTAAATTCAAACTGTCATACAAATTAAAATGTTGACAAAGTATTTTGTCTTGGCTATCTCAGTTCCATTCTCTGAATCAAAATTCCAGACAGAAATTTAGATTTTTTTTAAAGAAACTTTTTTCCTCAAGCATTATTACTATATATTTATTTGTAAACAAAATGCTGTTCCCTGTGTAATAGAATCAGGTGTACAGAAGTCCTAATGACTTGTAATTCATGTAACTCATTTATTCATACAGCATTATGATATAGACCCCTAGCTATTCCCTGATGTGTGAACAATAACTGTTGTTGTATTATGGTTACCACTGTTTTGTTTTGTTGTTGATTTGTTTTTGTTTTTCAAGACAGAGTTTCTCTGCATAGCCTTGGCTGTCCTGGAACTTGTTCTGTTTATCAGGCTGGACTTGAACTCATAGAGATCCACCTGCCTCTGCCTTCCAAGTGCTGGGATTAAAGGCATGTACTATTTTTGCCCGGCTATGATACCATGTTTTAAATTTATTTTTAATAACATTTTTATTCTTTGAACTTTTTATATATTGGTACAATGCATTTTGGTCATAACCGTTCAACGCTGTCTCCCTCTCACTCTTCTTGGTATCTCAAATTCCATCCCTCCAACATCATGTCCTCTTTTTAAAAGGTAAACCTTTAATATTCATATATGTATTTAATGTGTTTTGCTCTAATCCACCTTCATCTCTCAACCCTCACCTGAGGAGCTTCTGTAGGTAATCGATGCCTGTTAACACAAAGACCCACAAACTGTTCAAGATGCAGAGAATGAGAAACTGGAGTGCTTAGCCCTGAATGGGACAATTAATAAGAAACACAAAAAGAATTTGTTTTATTTCTAAGTGAGCCAGGAGCTATATCCAAATTTGCAGCATTTCTGTTACTTTTGTAGATAATGTACTCATTAATTTTTCTATGTTAAGAAGTTATTCTTTATTTAATAAAAGAGTAACAGTGGACAGACACTTCAGAGAAAATTTAATCACCGAAGAAGGCAAAATCCCAAATTGTTTAGATTACAGTTCTCCTCTCCGCACAAATCAAGTAAGTTTATAAATCTCAAGCCAATAATGGTCTAATGTATCAAATGATTTGTTTTTCAGAAGGAAAACTATGATATGAATAACATATAATAGGAATGAAGACAAACATCTCTCTGCATTGCTTATTGCTTAATATATTAATCTTTCTACATTACTTAATGCTTAATATATTAATCTACTTATCTTAATTGGTTTTCATAATTATTCTTTATTCTTTTTGTATAATTATTCTTACCAGTAACATTCTTGCCTCCATGATTTTCTTTTCTCTAATGTTGCATTCTGGTTCTTCTTGTTGATGATCCTTTGTGTTTGTTTGTTTCAGACAGAGTCTCATGAAGCTGAGGCTGACCTTCCAACTTGCTATGTGACAGAGGCTGATCTTGAACTCTTGATCCTTTTACCTCCCTAGCACTGGAATTGCAGGTGTGTGCCACCACACCAGGCATGGGTTCAGTTTAAACAACTTTTAGCATTTCTTGTAGAATAGGTATGGTGGAGATTCACCCTCTCAGTTTTTGTTTGTCTGGAAAAGTCTTTGTCACAGCTTTCTTTCTTAAAAAACAAACAAACAAACAAACAAAAAAACCCCAAAAGAACATGCTTTACTGGATACAGCATTCTCAATTGGCAGGATATTTTTTCCTTCAGTACTATGTACATCTTATGCCACTTTCTACTGACCTGTGGAGTGTCTGCTGAGAAATATATTGTTGCACAGATTGCTCATCATTATGTGTTGTTTATTTTCTCTTCTGGCTTTAAGTATTCTTATCTTCATCTTTTACTCTTGTTATTATTATTTTTCATCTTTTTAAAATTTTTCTTACATTGAAAATATATTCTTTTATTATACAGTATATCCTGATTATAGTTTCCTCTTCCTCTACTCCTCCCTGTCTCTCCTCCCCTCTGGACCCACTCCCTTTATGTCTCTCATTAGAAAAGAACAGACTTCTTTTTAAATAATATTTTTATTTAAATTTGAAACAAGCTTGTTTTACATGTCAATCCCAGTTCCCACACCCTCCCCTCGTCCCCTTCCCCCAAACCCCTATCCCATCCCCTTTCTGCTTCCCAAGGAGGGTGAGGTCTTCCATGGGAAGTCTTCAAAGTCTGTCATATCATTTGGAGCAGGGCCTAGGCCCTCCCCCATGTGTCTAGGCTGAGGGAGTATCCCTCTATGTGGAATGGGCTCCCAAAGTCCATTCGTATACTAGGGATACATACTGATCCACTACCAGAGGCCCCATAGACTGCCCAGTCCTCCTAACTAACACCCATGATCAGTGAATCTGGGTCGGTCCTATGCTGGTCTCCCAGCTATCAGTCTGGGGCCCATGAGCTCCTCCTTGTTCAGGTCAGCTAAGAACAGATTTCTAAGAGATAATAACAAACCACAATGAAATAAAATATAATAAGATGAAGCAAAAACTATCATATCAATTCTGACATCACAATCCAACAAGAGGAAGAGTCCCAAGAGTCAGAGATCTACTTGTTCTCTGTCAGGAGTCCCATTAAAAATACTAAGCTAATAGCTATAATATATACACAGAGGGCCTGGTGTAGACCCGTTGTAGGCCCTGTGATTGCTACTTCAGTCTGTGTGCTCATATGTACCTTGCTTAGTTGATCCAGGGGGCTTTGTTCTCCTGGTGCCCTCCCTCCACTCTTGCTCTTATAATCTCCACAGGATTCCCTGATCTCTGAGAGAAGGGATTTGATGAAGAAATCCTATTTAGACTCTCTCTCTCCCTCTCCCTCTCTTTCTCTATCTCTCTGTCTCTCTCTGTCTCTCTCTGTCTCTTTCTATCTCTCTCTGAGTAATACCTGGTTGTGGGTCTCTGCATCTGTTCCCATCTGTTGCCAGAGGAAGCCTCTTTGATAATGACTGGATAAGGCACTGATCTATGAGTATAGCACAGCATCATTAGGAGTCATTGTATTGATACTATTTTTTTCTTATTTTACCTATCAATCCCCGTTCTCTCTCCCTCCCTCCAATGCCCTCTGATCCCCCCTTCCATCCCATTTACCCCTACTCCACAGGGAGAGTGATGTCTTCCAGGAGGGATCACCAAAATCTGTCAAGTCATTTGGAGTAGGGACTAGGCCCTCCCTCCTGTCTCTAGGTTAAGGGAGTATCCTTCTATGTGGAATGTGTTCCCAAAGTCCTTTTGTGCACCTGGTCCCACTGTCAGAGATCCTGTCGACTGCCCAGGCCTTCTAACTGAGACTCACGTTCAGGGGGTCTGAGTCGGTCCAATGGTGATTTCCCAGGTATCAGTCTGGGGGTCAATGAACTCCCCCTTGTTCAGGTCAGCTGTTTCTGGGTTTCTGTAGCCTGGTCTTGACCCCTTTTCTTATCACTCCTCCCTCTCTACAACTGGATTCCAGGAGTTTGGCTCAGTGTTTAGCTGTGGGTGTCTGCTTCTATTTCCATCAGCTACTAGATGAGGGCTCTATGGTGGTGTATGAGTTAGTTATCAATCTCATTATCAGGGAAGGGCATTTAAGGTAGCCTTTCCACTGCTGTTCAGATTGTTAGTTGGGGTCATCGTTGTAGGTGTCTGGACATTTCTCTAGAGTCAGTTTTCTCTTCAAACCTATAATGACTCCCTCTATTATGGTATCTCTTTTTTTCACTCTCGTCTATTCATCCCCCGTTGATACTATTTTGGTTTTATCCTAGGTCATGGGGTGATCTAGTCTCTGATCTTGATTACCAATGCAGTGTCTAGTATATAGTGCCCTAGCATATTTTGCAGGCAAAACACCATGGTAGATCAAAGGTTTTGTGGCTTGGTTATTGTTCACGTTCCACAACAAAGAGACTTGAATGTAGGTGTGAGGGCTCTGTGTAGGCACCAGCTCAACTTCTCCATGTTTAATGAGGTGTGTTGGTATTGTCCTCGGCAGTGGGGCCCTGCTGAAGAGGCACCTTTTGTCTTAGCAATAACCTGGGTTGTTTGGAGATTTTCACAGGATCCCCTTGGCCAACAACTCAATTGAATACAACCTAGTCCCACCACTGGTAGCCTCACATGACTACAAGGGATGGCCAGTTGAGACTCCATATCCCCCATTATTAGGAGTCATTATTTAATTTAAATTTTTTGTTTTTTGATAATTTCATACACAAATAACATGTTTATATAATTTCTTACCCCTTCTCCTTCTTCCTTCTGTTCCAATCAGTACCTTTCATATTCATGACCCCCTTTATTATTTCACACACATATACAGACAAGCATGGACATGTACACACACAACCTGATGAGTCAGTCTATTTAGAGTTGACCATATGTATGCATTTTTAGGGCTGACCACCTTGAGTTAGATAAACATGTATTAGGGGCTTCGTCCTTAAAAAAAATGTATTTTTTTGAGCAACCATTGATTGCCTGTAGTTCTTTACCATGAGATGGACCTTATGAAATTTCCCCTATTCAGGTTGGCATTATCTTTTACTTCTGAGAGCATAATTTCACTATGTTGTGGGATATACTAGGTTTGCCTAAATTTCTCTGGAGATGTTTGTACCTAGATATTTGAATCCTTCTCTATATTTAGGGAGTTCTCTGTTATGATCTTTTAAAATAAGTTTTTGACCTCTGTGACATTCTCATGTCCTTCTTGAACCCCAATAACCTGGCACACTAGGTAGAGTTCTCTAGAAGAGCAGAAGAGATAGAGTGTTCGTGTGTGTGTGTGTGTGTGTGTGTGTGTGTGTGTGTGTGTGTGTGTGTGTGTGTTTGAATTCTAGAATGGCTTTCACATCAGGATTTGGGCAGTTCAGCAATGGCTTTCTGAAGAAACTGAGAAGTCAATAGTAACTCAGTCTATAAAGCTGGTGTCACAGCAATCTTAATCTGCTACTGAAGGCCTTGAAGATCTCAGGGAAGGCCAACAAAACTGCTGTCACTGAAGCTGGTGGCAGCAAAAACTATCCATTACACCTGGATATTTGTCCTTTTAAATACTGTCATAAAGTGTTCACAAGCTTGGAAAAAATCATCTCCATTCTCTTCTACTGTGTATTTTCAAATTGTCTTCAAACTCACTAATTCTACACTCTGTTTTAAACTATTTGGCTTCCTCCTATAGCATTTTAAATGCCACTAAGTTAATTTTTCAGACCAAGGAATTCTGTGGTAATTATTCTTCATTGTTATGTTAAGTTTTTCTGTCAAAGTACTCACTCATTTTCAATGTTTTCTTGAAGCTCATTGAGTTCCCTTTACATTCCCAGAATTCAACCATTTTGCTATTATCTTGTCAGTTTCTCAGTTCTTCATGCCTTATTTTGACAAGTAAAAACCTTGTTCCCTGAGAGATTTCTGCTTCCTCCTCCTTCTCTTTCTCCTCATTTTCTTCCAACACGGGATATTGCTATGATTTTTCAGTTCAGACTGGCCTAGAATTTATGAACCTCCTGCCTCAGTCTCCTGAGTACTGAGAATACAAATGTATGCTACTATACCCGACTCTCTGAAAAGCCTTGATACTTGTTAGTGTTCAGTGTCATCTGCATATGAAGGCTTATGTTTGTCACCTGCCTTTGTATGTGACTGTCTTCCCTTAAATTCTAACAGTCCACTTAGTTTCTCTAAGATATTTTTGCGATTTCAGCACTAGATTGTACCATTGGGTTTTTCTGCCTGTTATGGTGTGCTCTTACTATTTCAGCACTAGAGGGCAACCCAAGCTCAGATTTCTCCTTAATCTGCCATTAATGGACTATTCAGCATGAATTCTAGGAACACTTTAGAGATAATCCACCCTAATAACCAATTTCCTCCTACCTAGTTAGGTCAAAATGTGCCATTCACTGTCAGAGTGTTCTTGATTATTCTAAGTTCTGACAGAATCATTGTGGAGGGATCAGTGCCAGTCTTGTATGTCATTCCTGTGATCAAAACACTGCAATATTGTATCATCCCCTGAGTCCATAGCCTGCTGAAATCGATCAGCACAGTACTAGGCAGCACCAGGACCCATGTAATTCACACAGTCTACTGCTGCTGTAGACTTGTGGTCTAAGACTGTTGCAACCTGCCACAGGTGAAATAATCTGGAATAGAAGGCCAATTTATGGGAGTTATTTGTCTTATTTAACACTAGGGTACATCCAGAGACTCTGCCTGTGGGCACAAGCCTGATGGTGGGGGCCATTAGGACCTTGTCAATGCTAGCTTTCGTTAGCCTGGGTTCCAATGCAAAGTTCTGTGTTTCCTGGGGAGTTCTACTGTGGAGTCTTATACTATGCTATGCTTCTCAATGCTTCTCAAGATGGGAGACTGCCACCACATATAGATTATTATAGGAAATGCTTGCTAATTTTCCCATGGCTCCTCCTACCTAAAATAGGTTTATAATCCTATTCCATAGATAGCAGGATTGGCCTGTGATAACAATGACCACAAAAAACAAGTAGAAGTGACATACTCTCCTTAGGAGAAATTCTTAATGTTTGTGTAATTCAACTTCTGCCATAAGGTCAGTAATGGCTTTGCTCTCAGATGTTTTTTCAGCCTGGATTTTGGAGCGAAAGTGACAGAAGAGCCATAGTTGATCTGACAGAAACATGTAATCTGAACAAGAAATAAATGTCACAGATAAATCACTGAATTTTAAAATATTTTAGTGTAGTTTGGTGTAACCTGACTAATATAACTACTTTCACCAATTTTTAATGAATTAGCATGAGTTATCCTCCACTTTGTCCTGGACATTACAATTTCTAGTATTATAAATACCTTAATCTTTTTAATTCTCTCTCATATTATTATCACTATATTTTATGCTGTTTTATGATTTTATGTTGTCAAATATCAGCCATTGCTATTAACTTTTGTGACTTCATGTCATTTGAAAGAATAAACCTTTCCACAAATCTTAACTATACAATATCCATATTTTGTTAATTATGTATAATAATAGGTTCCAGTATGACATTTTCATACATGTATCTTAATCATGTTCACCACCCTAATTATACTAATGATACCCTCTGTCTCCTATTCATTCACACTGATCCCCTTCTTTCCAATGAGCTTTCTCTTTTAACTTTTTTTTAATGATCTCATCAGTTTCATTAGGCTTGTTTACAGGTGCATAGGTACCAGGTACTTTGCAAAAGTGTGGGCAACTTACCGGTGATTAAATTGAGAAAAATCATTTTCCCTCTCCCACCAACTATTAACTGCCTTGGGGAGGGATGGAGCCTCACTTCCTGCATTCATGGTGGAATATTGATAGGCAGGTGCAAGTCCCAGCCAGTTAAGCACAGCTGCTGTGAATTCCAGAATGCAATGGCTGTGTCAAGCCCAAAAGACAGGGTTCCATAAGATTCCACTCATTTCTACCACCTGCTCTTCTGTGATATTCCCTGAGCCTTGGAGGGGATGTCACAGATGTCCTATTTTTTGGCTGAGTATTTAACAGTTATTCATTCTCATCACTAACCAGTTACATGTTTATGCAGTTGCTACTTCTCACTGCATAAAGAAGTTCCTCTAACCAAAGTTAACAGCCACACTAATCGGTGAACATAAATGTAATTATTTAGAAAGCAAGTTGACAGGCTACATTATATCCAATCAGAAGAACAACAGTAGTAATTTCCCCACTAGGAACAATGACTTCCCAAATAAGGCCTTTTGACATACCAGATGTGAATTCCCTACTGTGGAATGGGCCTCAAATTGATTCAGAAAGTGGTTTGTTACCATCTTAGTTACTTTCTTGTTTTGATAATATGCCATAACAAAAGCTACTCAAGGAAAAGAGGGTTTATTTTGGGTTATAGTCCATCATAGTGATGAAGAAATGACATCAGACAGGAAAGACATGGTTACAGTAATGGAAGTGGGTTGGTCCAGCCACACTCGGGAAGCAAAAATTAAACAGGAAAAGTTTCAAAGCACTCACTTCCTACAGTGACCTCCACCTCCTAAAGGCTCTACAACCTTCCCAAGCAGTCTTCACATCTGGGTACAAAGTATTCAAATGTGAGACTATGAGAGACTTTTCACATTTGCCACAACATTTAGTCCCTGTCCCCCATAGGTTCATGGTCATCTCCTGATTCAAAATGTATTCAGCCCAACTTCAAAAGTCCCCATAGTCTTTAATAATTTCAACACTATTCAGAGATCAAAGTCTCTTCTGAGACCCAAGACAATCTCTTAGCTGTGACCCAAAAAAAGGTACATGCTTGCAGTATATGACACAGAGCAAACATTTCTTTTCAAAAAAGGACTCAGTAGAATCGTCTTAGCTCCCAAGAGTTTAGGTAGCTCCACCCCTCCATCTCTGCTGCCTATAGCACATATAGCTCCTCTCTTAGGTATGGTATGATCCATACTGTGTGCAGCTTCATTAGTGAAACTCACATGGTTCTGGATCTTCCAGCATCCTAGGGTCTCTCATGCAATTTAAGCTTCACCTTCACAGCTTCATCCAGTTGCTTCCCAGGGTCTTTTTACAGGTATACTGTGAAACAATCTTTTTGTACACTACGAATATGTATTACTCTCATTGACTAATAGGCTAATTGGCAGGAGGAAGTTAGGTGGGAAATCCAGACTAAGTGGATGCTGGGAGGAAGAAGAGCGGAGTCACAAGAGTCAGGGGTTGTCAGGCAGATGCAGAGGGAGCAGGAGATGAAAGTGCCATGCTAATAAAGGTACCAACATGTGGCAGAGCATAAATAAGGAATATTAGTTAACTTAAAATGTAAGAGACAGTGGGTAACAAGCCTGATCTATTGGCCAAATATTTAAAATTAATATAAGTCTCTGTGTGGTAATTTAGAAGTGGTTTCCAGAACAGGAAACTCCACCCACACAGGTAGGTACTCTAATACCAACACAAATTGCTTAGCTTTCAGCAGCTCTCTGGAACCATGGTACAAGACTCACAACTCCCTCAATCTTGTGTCTTTCATGCCTCCAAAGCCAGTACCACACAGTCAACACTGCCAAGTTCTACTGCCACCTGAAGGTGGACCTACTTCCTGTTGGATCACAGTTGTGTCAGGTTGTGTGTGCTAACACTGAGAAACACTTCCTTAGGTAATTGCTATCCAGAAATAGACGGTTCCTTCAGCATTCCGAGCTCAGCAATAGGGTCTGCATTAGTTACTTTTCTGTTGTAAGCACCATGACCACAAAACTATGGAAGAGTTTATTTTTGCTTACAGTTGCAGGTAAGAACAATCACGGTAGGAAGTTATGGCAACAAATGGCAGACATGGTGTCAGGAACAGAATGCTGAGAGCTCATGTCCTTTAATGCAAGTACAATGTAGAAAGAGTAAACTGGAAGTGGCATGAGGCTTTTCATATCAAAGCCCACCTCCATCTATGTAGTTTTGCCAGCAAGGCAGCACTAGCTAATCCTCCCCAGAAAGTGCCATCAAATGACAGTCAAGTGTTCAAATGCACGAGTCTGGGGAGGAATATTCTCATGCAAACCACTACCTGGTTTTGCCACTTCATTTTGACAGCCAATGTGGAGAAGTCTGTTCTCTTTCACTACAGTTTCTGGGGACTGAATTCAGAGCTGCCTTTGTAGTAATAAATTATTTTAGCCTACTTTTATCATGCGTTCCCCCACCCCTCTTCAACTATGACAAGGTTTTGCTGTGGTATGGTAGCCTGGGTTGGCAACTATGGTATTTCAGAACTTGAAATATATAATTCTAAGTCTTTTTGGCATTTAAAGTTTTTTTGTTGAGAAATCCATTTTTGGGGTGAAGGGCCTGGCTTTATATGTGACTTAGTGCTTCTCTCTCTTGAAGCTTTCAATATATTCACTTTGCTTTGTATATTTATCATTTTAAGGGCAGTACATGTGGGGAGTTTTTTTGTTGTTTTATAATTTTGTGTTTTATATGCCTCTCATATTTGTATGGGCACCCCTTTTAATTTGCAAAATTTTTGTCACAATATGGTTAAAATATTTTCTGTGCTGTTGACATGAACTTCTTTTATGCCTGCAACTTATAGACTGTATCTTTTTATGGTGTCCCAAAGAACTTATACATATTCCATTAATGTTTTTATTTATCTACCTTTGTTCCAATTCATTTATCTTGTGTTGAGGCCTTGTATCCTGTCTCCCCATGATCCATTCTGAGGATTTTCTCTTTATTGAATTCTATCTTCATAAGTTGTATTGAATTCTTTGTTTCTTCAGATATTTGTGTTCTTTAGGAATTCATCCAAAATTTATGTACTCCTATTTTTAAAACAGATGTATTATCATTCTTTTTAATTCTTTATAATTTCACTTAGTTTGCTGTCATTTGGGCTATTACTATGGAATGACACATTGGGAAGGAGATATATTTTGTCTTGGTTTTATACTGTTCTTGTATTTTTTTCATGAAGACATGTACACCTGGAGTGAGAGCACTGGTAGAATCTCATTTTATTTAAGTCAAATTCATTTGTTTACAATGTTTAGGATGCACTTAGTTGTAATAAGATTGAAGTACAATTTTCCTCTGTGAGATTGGTGTTCAGAGCACCAGGCTCCATCCCCAATTCTTCTGTAAAAGTGGAATGTTGCCTACAACAATAGTCACGTTGCAGGGGTTGTCCCACTATGGAAATAGGGTAATGCCTAAATACAAAATAATAACTAATAATCACTCCTTCAGGACTAATCATTTTAGGGCGTGTAGAGACAGTAATAGTTCTATATTAACATATTAGTTACTGCATGTATGAGAGGAAAGAAAAAATAAAAGGAAAAAACATTTATTAGTATTGGGTTGATACATAGAAGGTAGAAGAAGAGAATGTAAACAGCAGACAGTACCATCTGGCCACAAATAAAGGTGGTGGCGGCGGAGAACAAGGGTGTTTTGGCTAATGTATATTGAAGGGAGAGATAAAGATATGGTATATGTTGTATTATATAGAATAGTCTCACCTTTTAGGAGGTCAAGCCCCAGAGACATTGCAAACCTGTGTTCTATGAGAAAAGAAAACAAAAAAGGAAAGAATACAGAGGAAAAATACAATAAAGGGGACGAACAGAGAAGAACTAAACTGGGATGATGAAATTTGTTAATGTTTAAACTTATTATTTAACATTTATTAAATGTTAAAACTTATTTTACATGTTTGTTTACATGAATATCCATGTGCATACTTGTGCTTACAGAGACCAGAGGGCATCAGATCTCCTAGAGGCAAAGATTCTGGCCATTGTGAGATAAGTGGAATGTATTCTGGGAACCAGACTCTGGTCCTTTGGAAATGCAGCTTGGCCTGCTAAATTGACATTAATTGTTTAAAAAGGAAGGAATGGATATAGGGAAGAGTTAGATCTGTGTGGGGCCACAGGGTGTGAAAACTGACCTACCCGGTTGTTGGATTCTGTGCAAAGTCTCAGCATTTCTTCCCCATCTCCTAGAAGCCTTCCTTGGCCACTTACAGATCCTCCATGATAAGCTATCCTGTTCTTTGTTTTGAATGATCAAATGAACAATGTCATCCCAGTCTGTGGGGGCTGCTTCACTGGCCTAGTCTCAGATACTTCTGTGAGTTCCATTTAGTTTCTGGCTATGAATGCTGGCCCTGGTCCCATGCAGCTCTTCTCACTGTTTGACATTGCTCCTTGGAGTCTGAAAATCCCATGTAGATTTTGGTTCCCACTAGGTATTCAGCTTGTTGAATGCTGTGTGCATTTGACTTAAAGAGCCTTTTCCACAGTTGTGCAGTATTTTGCTGGCCAGGTTTCAGTACATGGTCTGACGACACTGGTTCGAGTTTCTCTGAGAGTTTGTTTCCCAGAAGGTCTTGAGTTGCAACCTGCATGACTCCACAGAAGTCTTTCTGAAATGACATCTCATTTCTGTTGTTAGTTGCCTAGTGCTGAGAACTCAGCACCAAGGGAAGAAGGATTTTCTCAACATCCCTGTCTGCTGATTCTGCTGCTGCCTTACATTTGGCCACTTTCCAGTTGTTCAGAGAGACTACTGTTGTTGTGACAGTGCTTCTCCAGCTTTTTCCGGGATTATGTTCTAGGGACACTGGCAGACCATACCTGAGTGTCACCTGACATCTTTAAAACCAGCTCTTGTGGGCTTTATTTACTTTTTAATACTTGCTTAAAATATTTTGCTATGTGGCTTCACTTATGTATAAGAAATAAGGTAAACGAATTTATTTCAAATGACCAGATCATTGCTCTAACTCAATAACCTGTTAGTCCAAACTTTCATTAATAATTTGAAATATTTACTTAAATTATATAAAATAAATTATATAAACATACATGCATTTTATATCCTTGTTTCCATATTCTGTCAGAGCCGCTCTGTATTTATGCCAAACTTTTCATTTGTGGATTAACACTTTAATATTTAGTAGGTTTGTCACTCATCATTCCTGTTTATGTTTCAGAACTGAACCATTATTTTTAAACGTTTATTGTTACAGTTGAGATTTTGACATCATTGTATAAAAATAGAATCCATATCATGTCACACCACTTCTCAAAGTGGTCAAGCCATTCCTCTCCCTCATGCCTCCTGTGCCTACTAATAAGGAAATTCTTCCCATCCACACAGCTGCCCCAAGCTTCACTTCTAAAAAAGAACAACTGGTCTGAATTAAGGGAACCTTTTCATGCTGTGTTGGACTTTGCTTACGGTTTTCTTAGTCCACTCAACTGACAACTCCTGAAAGCAACTGGCATCTATGTCATACAGATTTGAAAGTCCATCTGTTTTTTTGTTTGTTTGTTTTTGAGACAGTATTTCTCTGTGTAGCCCTAGTGTACTGGAGCTCACACTGTAGACCACGCTGGCCTCAAACTCAGAGAGATCTGCCTGTCTCTGCCTCCTGAGTGCTGGGATTAAAGGCATTCACCACCATGCCTGGCTATCTCAAGAAAAATTTCAGACACCTTTTTTGTTTAAAACATGGATATATATCTGTTTAATCTGTTCAAGTAAGTATTGTGTTGTTCTACACATGAGATATACTTACATATAATTAAAAAACTTTTTATTTATTCTTTGTGGATTTCACATCATAAATGTCAATCCCATTATTCTCCCTGTCCCTTCATTTCTGCCCTCTACTCTTGCAACCTCCCCTGACAATAAACAAAAAGCAAAAGCAAAACCAAACAGTCTGGTTGTAGGAACTGTAGTGTGGCCCAGTGAGTCACACAGTAAACTCTTTAGTCCATACATCTTTACTTGCGAATGTTCATTGCAGTGAGTCAAGGTCTGGTTCAAGGCCCTTGGCTTCTACTACACCCTCAATACTGGGCCCTCATTGGGACTCCTCTTGAATATCCTGTTGTTGCCCTGGGATGTGGAGATCCTGTAGCTTTAGATCTGCAGGTCCAGCTCCTTCACATGCGCCAGCCATTCATAGATGTGGCTGTTGGGGTGGGCCAATTCATAATCCTTGTTCTGGGCCTAAGTGGTAGCTGGGTTGGTCAGTTCTCGCTCATTGTCACCACTAGGGTGTGCTCTTCAGCATTGCTCCTGCTAGCTCATCCACTGCAGCAGGCAACAAGGAGCAGGGCCAGTTTTCCTGCTCTCATACCCTCAACTCTGGCTTACCGGCACTCACACCACCAGGACCAGCTCCACTGTGCGGCCCAGGTGAGGTGCAGGGCCCACTCTCCCAAGTGCTGCCGTTGGTGAAGTGCAGGCTTGGCAAGGGATAGAGGATAGTGGGTAGCGCATCTTTCCCTCATCCATTCCAGCTGACAGGGGTGGAGTCAACTCTCCTGTTCTCACAACCGCAGGGCCAGCTCACCTGGACCCTTGCCAACAGGGTCAGCTCTACTGTGTTGCCCTGGCAAAGTGCAGGGCAAGCTCACTCATTCTTATGACCTCAAGGCCAGCTCTCTCTCCCACCTGCCACAGGCAGCAAGGGGTAAGGGATAAGTGAAGACATTTGTTCCTCCCTCACTCTCATATGACAGATGAAAGGTAGGGTCAAGCTTTCCTACAATCATCCATGTCCCCCGTCAACAGGGTTAGCTCTATTGTGCTTCCCAGACAAGGTATAAGGCCTGCTCTCCCTAGTACGTAAGGGGCAGGGTGAGCTCTCCCACTTTCCTGACTCTGGGACAAGCTTTTCTACCTACAAGGGGCAAGGGGGACATGTTTCCTTCACCCATACCACTGCATGGCAGACAGATAGTGAGGCTAGCCCTGCCACTCTCACACTCTCTGAGCATACTCACATGCACCCCAGCCAAAAGGACAGCTAGCTCTACTGTGCAGCCCAGGTGAGGTTCAGGGCCTATTCTCCCTAGTGCTACAGTCAGCTGAGAAGGGATGGAGCCAGCTATCCCTGGAGCTGCAGACAGGGAGGGGTGGGACCAACTCTGCAACCCTACCCTCACTGTCTTCAGTGGTAACAGGAGTCACCGACATCTGAGGCATAGCCCCAGACCCAGACATGGCCCTTAGCAGCAACCCATTCCGAGATGACACCATGGTCCCAGGTGGTAGCACAAGGTGGCTCAGATCTGTATGTCTCCAGCAGCAGCTCATCCCTCGGACACTAATTTGGCCCTAGATGATGACCCAGATGCCTGAACATCTGCTTGGCCCTTAGTGACAACACAGGCCATGACATCAACACAGATCCTGGTTGCAGTAAGACCATGGACCCAGACATGGTCCCTGGCAGCCTGGGCTTGGATGTCATCATTACCCTAGCTGGTATCATAGGTCACCCAGATTGTCATGGCCCAACTGGCAGCTTGGCACTCAAGTGCCAACATGTCCCAATGTGGCAGCCCAGACTCTGGGCATCTGCTCAGCCTTCAGTGGTATTAGGAGCCATAGACATCAACACAGACCCTGGCTGCAGTAGGGCCATGGATCCCAAGTTTGGGTCTGGATGTCACTATGGGCCCAGGTGGCAACACAAGCCTCCCAGATATCTTTGGCCCCAGTGGCAGCATGAACATCAAACACCAGCATGGCCTCAGGTGTTGGCTCAGACTATGGACCTCTCAGAATAGCTCTCAGTGGCAACATGGGCCACTGACATCAACTCCGAGCCTGGCTCCAACAGGACCATGGGCACAGATATGGCTCTCTGCAGCAGTCCTGGCCCAGATATGACCATGGACCCAGGTGACAGCACAGGTCTCTTAGATTGGCAAAACCCCTGTTGGGCACATCCCTCAGACAACGACATGGTCACATGTGGTGGCTTAGCCTCTTGGCATCCACAGGGCTCTAATTGGTAACAGGAGCCATGGACATGAACAACCACAGCTGTGTCAGGGCCCTTGGCAGCAGCTCAGGCCTGGACATCATTGCCCCAGGAGACAGGCAGCCCACTCACATCAGCCAGTTCCTCACTGCCCTTGACTCTTAGATCCACCTCTCTCCCCAACACATGAACCGTTGTGCTGCCCTCTCTCCCATTTCCACACCATATACTCCCCCTCCACAGTGATCTCTGCCTGCCCAGGGCAAGTGTCCTCCAGGCA
Organism: Cricetiscus sungorus; assembly: GCA_030556225.1. Lineage (NCBI taxonomy): Eukaryota > Metazoa > Chordata > Mammalia > Rodentia > Cricetidae > Cricetiscus > Cricetiscus sungorus. Next base: position 60,412,587 of record JANBXA010000726.1, on the reverse strand, counting down.
CTCAGACCTCATGGCACCAGAAGGTTGATCTATGCCCACTCAGGGCAAGGGTCCTGGGGCAGAGTTTTAAGTGTCCTGGTGCTCAGGCCTCATGGCACTGAGTGGCTCATGGTTGATCCACATAATTTGTTTGTAGTAAGTATTACTATTCCATAAACTTGTAAGAGATTTAAAATTTATGCCAGGCAGTTGTGGCACACACCTTTAATCCCAGCACTCAGTAGGCAGAAGTAAGCAGATTTCTGTTTGTGGCCAGCTTGGTCTATAGAGTCAGTTCCAGAACAGCCAGGGCTACACAGAGAAATCCTGTCTCAAAACAAACAAACAAACAACAACAAAAATAAAATAAAATTTTGATCGACAATGCTGTTGCCTTGTCCTATTAAACCAAAGATTCTAAACTTTGCTTTAAAAAATCTAACAAAATTAATCAAACAAAATATATCTAAAACCATTTTTATGTTCTCTGTCTCTGTCTCTCTCTGACACACACACACACACACACACACACACACACACACACACACACACACACACACACACACACCACACACTGGTTGAAATGAAGAGTTTCCTGAACTGTTTCTATTGAATCCTAGTTCAAAACTATTTACTGTTCACCAATGTACTCAAGAAGCTTCTAGCTTACTTGTCTAGCACAGCCTATTATCCTGTACACTGCTAGATAGTCTTTTGTTTCTTCTAGTGAAAACTTTTAGACCCTCAGAATTCTACTCACTTCTTAATCCCAAACAGCTCAATGTCAAGCCATTTATAAGCATTCTTCTAAGTTACTATCATGGTGAACAATGATGATTCCTTTATGAGCCCTGACGAGTGATTTTGGCAAAGGCAGAAAATCGGTGAGCCTACATATTCTTCCTTTCTTTTATTTTCCCTCCTCTTGTTCTCCTTTCTATTCTCCCTTTTTGTCTAACTTCCCCTCGTTTACTTCTATGGTCATGGATGTTCAGTAATTTTTCTTTTGGTGGCAGTATTGCTCTACTAAAGGAAAATAATTCTATCCTCCCACCCTTGGCTTTTGAAAAACACCTATTCTTTGAACAAGTGTATTTCTGTTGAAAAAAAAAAAACCTTACATCTGGGTCTGGAATTTGCATCTAAGGGAGATTTCCTGGAACCTATTCCTAATAATTCTCTGTCCAGGCTTTCTTGATTATATAGGAAAGGAAGGTCAGGCAGCTCCCATGATCTTTCTGTTTCTTCTCTTTTTTCATATATTTTTTTCAATAACTTTTCCCTGGCTATAAAATATACACCTGCTCACTATAGAAATTCTGGAAGTATGTAGCTCAGGCTGATAAGGTAAACATCGTGTATAATCCTACAAACATGAGAGGAGTGCTACTGTTAGTAATTGAAGCAGTTCTCCCCTGACTGGTTTCTTTGTCCACATTTTGATATAATTGCAATCATCTGCTAATATAACATTTGCTATTCTTATTTGTTTTACTTATATCTCATAACTATGCTTATGTTTTTAATTTTAAAAACTTATAATTTAAATGGTTTTTAACATAGCCTTTTAAATACTTATAGAAAGATGTGCTATGAATATGTAACCTTGCTAATTTTAATCTCCTTTGAAATGAGACAGTTACTGTTGCTTATATATAGTACTATTTTAACTATTGGTTCTATCAGTCAACTAAGTACAATAGGTGATCCCTTCATTGAATGTGCAAAATACATTTCAGACGATAAAGACCATTGTAACATGAACAGCAATTGGTTTGGACTAGTAAAAACTTGAACTTCCTCTAGTATCTGTATTTCTTCCTTCTCTATCTGGGATTGCATGGTACAATGGGAAGAGTATTACCCAGACTGGTACCCATTTGACCCCTAACAATCACTTAACTAGTGACCCAGAATGCATCAGAACACTCCAACATACAAATAAGTACCACATCTGTTCAATATTTGGTTTACTTCTCAGTCCAGCTATCTCTAACTGAACCTTCTGGTGTTTCGAGGGTATGAAGACTCTGTTAGTCATTGATGATTGCCTACATAGATCCAGAGATACCATTACTAAGTGTATTTTAGGAAAGTATTTTTTCATACCATACCTAACTATAAGGCAAGGCATCATTACCCGTTTCCTGTCTTACTTATTATCCTGCAAGTAAACTCACTGATTATTTGTGTTTTAAATCTATTGACTATTGGGGATATGGATGAAGGGAAGAAATATAGCAAATAGAGGCACTGACAAAAATTTGATAGTCTCACAAAATTACAAAAATTCTGGAGTGGCTTTTCTGAATGCCCAGATGACATGATAACAGCAATAGCATTTTTTTTTTGTTTGTTTCTCACGAATGATACAATATCAGTCTAGATTTCTTGACTGCAATGCTTGATCAACATATGAAATCTCCTTTCACTATTATCCTGGTGCCATACAGCTTGGGAAATTCCTTAAAAGCCTGTGTTTTAAATCTTGGTTTACAGCTTGGTACTACTAAAAGGTAGTGGAAACTTTTAAGATATGTGTCCTATTAGGAGAGCAGAGGTTATTTGTAGTAACCTAGTTTAAATAACCTAGAGGTTATTTAAAGGAAATTGTAGGAACCTAGTTTCTCTTCTACTTCTTAGCTGCCAGCTGCCACAAAGCAAACAGTTTCTTCTGCCATATACTCCTGCTTTCTATACTAACTCTCTGCAGGCTCAAAAGTAGCAGGGCCAACCAACCATGCTCTGAAACATTCCAAATTGAAAGCTCAAATAAACCTTCCCTCTTAGTAAGTTTATTTATTTCAGACAATTACTAGAGTAATGGAAAATTGGGTAATACACATGGAGATTTCCCTTAACATTTGCATACATTGCATTTCTCCCCTTTGTATTCTACATCTTTCTCTTAATAATTTATTACCTAATGTTAGTGAGTTCCATAAATTGCTACATGAGGATGATACATAGAAGATAAATATTATTGAGATAATATGTATTAATTTGCTAGGAATAACACTGCCCATTAGGAGTAAAGTACACAACAGAAATGTATTGTCTCAAAGTAAATGAGGCTACAATTCCCAGATGTAAAACAGTTGGTAACTTCTGAAAGTTATAATAGAGAAACACAATTCATAGTTCTTTACTAGCCTCTGGTGGTTTGCTCACAATAATTAATGTTCCTTTTCTTATAGAGGTATCTGTATCTTCTTTTTTAAACATCATTGTCACATACATCGTCACATACATAAATTTTTCCTATATATAGAATACAAACCCCATTGTGTTAAGGGCCCAACTTTCCTGAACATAGCCTCATTTTAAGTAACAATATTGTGGTGATTTGAAAGAAAATAACTCCCATTGGGAGTGGCATTACTAGGAGATGTGGCCTTGTTGGAGTAGTTGTGGCCATGGGGGAAGTGTGTCACTGTGAGGGTGGGCTTTGACATCTTCTATGCTATACCCAGTATAGAACACAGTTTATTTCCTGTTGCCGGTGGACCCTGATATATAACCCTCGGTTCCTTCTTCAGCACCATGTCTGCCTGTATGCTGTCATGCCCCATTTTGGTGATAATTGACTAAAAGTCTGAAATGTAAGCCAGCCCCAATTAAAGGTTTTCCCTTATATGAGTTACCATGGTCATACAAATATATACAACAATGTTATTGCTAAAATAGAGTCAAATTTTGGTGAATTTGTATTTAAAACTTTAACATATAAACTGAGGGGGGATAACTCAATTAATAGTATTTCACATATATTAAAATGTTTTCACTTCATAACTAAAATTTGATTGTTGTGCTGGTTTGAAGGAGAAAATCCTCCATTAGTCTCATAGAGTAGAATACTTGGTCACCAGAGAGTGGCATTATTGAAAGGATTAGGAGGAATGGCCTTGTTGGGGAAATGTGTCACTGGTGGTGGACTTTGAGGTTTTAAAAAGCCTATTCCAAACCCAGAGTCTCTCTTACTTCCTGCTGCCTGTGAATCTGGAATGAACTCTCAGCTATATTTCCAGCACCATGTCTGTTAGAAATGTCTATATATTCTTGAATTCTTATGTTGTAACTGTTTATATTTTCTAGAAGTTTTAATATTCATTTATTAGTATATTTTTAAATTTACAAAATATTGGCCTTCATTAATGACTATGCTATATATCTCACTTGCATTTCCCCTCATATTTATACCACCTTGTCTTAGTGTTTCTATTGCTGTGAAGAGATACCATGACCATGACAACTCTTATAAAAGAAAAGCATTTAATTGGGGTAGTTTCCATTTTCAGAGGTTTATTCCATTATCATTATGGTGAGACATGGAGGCTTGCAGGCAGACACAGTGCTGGAAAAGGAGCTGAAGGTGGAGAAGGAGCTACATCTTGATCTGCAGGTTATAGGAAGTGAACTGAGACACTGAGCTTGGCTTGAGCATGTATGAGACCTCAAAGCCCACCCCCACAGTGACACACTTACTCCATCAAGGCCATACCTACTCCAATAAAGCCACACCTCCTAATATTGCTATTTCCTAGGATCTTATGGGGGCCAGTTTTATTTAAACTACCACACTCTTATTAACCACACTTACTTTTCTTTCATTCTCTTAATGGTCCATTTCTTATTTCCAAATAGTTACTCTTCTACTTTCATTTCTATTCTGAATATAACACCAACAGTTTAAGCAATAAAATAAAAACTCACAGTGTTTGTTGCATCAAACCCAAAGACTTCTGTAAAGCACAGAAAAAAAATTTATCAGAACCTCTAATATATTGCCTTTATCCCAAAAACTCTGAAATGTAGTGTTCTTTATTTTCATCTACTGTTACAGGTATTCTATAGGTCCTTCTTTTTGGTTCAGAAATCAGGTGTTTCGGTCCTGGGATTTGTTTATTTATTTTTTTATTGATTATTTTTGAAATTATAATTATTATCATTTCACCCTTCTGTTTTATCCTTCCAAACTCTCCCATATGCCCCTTCTTGCTGTCTTTTAAATTCATGGCCTCTTTTTTTTCATTAGTTTTTGTTTTACACACATTTTTTTTATTTTATCGCTTTATTTTTTTTATTTTTATTTTACATATTGATCCCAGTTCCCTCTCTCTCCCTTCCTCCCTCCCTCCCTTCCTCTCTTCCCCCTCCCTCCCTCTCTCCCTCCCTCCCTCTTTCTCTCTCTCTCCCTCTCTCTCTCTCCCTCTCTCTCTCTCCCCCCTCACATGCACCCCAACCCCCCTCCCCTCCCATCGCCCCCCACTCCACATGTAGGGTGATGCCATCCAGGAGGGGTCATCTAAATCTGTCAAGTCATTTGAAGTAGGGACTAGGACTTCTCTCCTGTCTCTAGGTTAAGGGAGTATCCCTCCATGGGGAATGTGCTATGTTTGCCATTTCAAATGTTTTTAAAATGAGGGTAATAGAAATAAACAATATTTTTTTGAGACAGGGTGTCTCTGTTATCCAGACTAACCTTACTCTCATAACTCAAGTTACAAGTGTGTCCCACCATGCCTGGCCAATAAACTCATTAAAAATAATTTTAATTTGCAAACCTTTGTGCATTACTGTTCTATTTAACACTGCTGTCAGTCAATTGATTGTACTGTATTCAACTCATATTGTATACTAACCCCTCAGCTCAGTGCCTGGTTGTCTCAGAGCACTCAGAAAGCACAGACTAAACTGAAAGCAGATCAGTGAAGCAGAAAGCAAGAGTCTAAAACTACCTCAAAAACATCTTTCCTTGGAGAACTATGGAGATAGGGCATCAGGTCCATGGGTGCAAATGAAGAAACATACCACATCAGCAACAATATTGCCAGAAATATATGCAAAGACATATTCTTTCCTCTGTAATACAGTCAGTGTCACTGTCACCCACTATCCTTTGTTATTTTACATATCAATCCCAGTTCCCTCTCCCTCCCTCCCTCTTTTCCTCTCTCCCACCCTCCCATTCCACCCCCCCCACACACACACACACTCTACATGAAGGGTGATACCTTACAGGAGGGGCCATCTAAATCTCTCAAGTCATTTGGAGTAGGGACTAGGCCTTCTCTCCTGTCTCTAGGCTAAGGGAGTATCCCTCCATAGGGGATGTGCTCCCTAAGTCCTTTCGTGCACCAGGAATACATCCTGGTTCCAATGTCTGAGGTCCCTTAGACTGCTCAGGCCTTCTAGCTGAGACCCATGTTCAGGGGTCTGAGTCAGTCCCGTGCTGGATTCCCAGCTATCAGTCACACACACAAATTTATATTCATAAATATACAAATACAATCTGCTCAGTCCACATAATGTTACTTGTATATATGATTTCAGGCCTGAACATTTGGTATTGGGTAACCAATTAGCTTACTCTTCCCTGGAGAAGGCTATTTCTCCAGCTCTCAGCATTCCTTAGTTTCCTGTAGTTCTTTTTGTAGATTTGATGTCTCGAGCGCCTTCCCCCTTGTACGTTAGCATGCCTATTGGTGTCATCCTTGTTCAGCTCATGTTTATGCAGTCATATTGGTGAGACTTTATGGGTGTAGCTTCCCACACTCCTAGGAGATACAATCTCACAGCAAACTCCCTGATCTTCTGGATCTTACAATTTTTCCACCCCATCTTCCACAAAGTTCCCTGAGCCTTAGGTGTAGATGTATCAGCTGGGATTGGGCTCCACAACTCTGGATTTTGATTAGTTATAATGGTCCTTTTCTTTTGCAAAGAAATGTCTCTTGATAAGGGATGAGAACTAAACTTATCTGCAGGTATAGAGACAAGTATTTAGAAGGTAGTTAGGGATTATGCTGGTTTAATAAAGTGGCAGTTGTAGGTTTTCCTCCCAGATCCATGACTTCACTAGCCCCAAGTGCTTGGTGAGGTTTCCAGTACCACGTATTGTTTTCCTCTTATTGAATGAATCTAAAGTCTAATTAGAGAGCTGTTGGTTATTTTCTGTGATGCGATTATTTCTTAGCTATAATTTTCACTAGTTTCTCTTTTTGTAATGCCAGTTATATAGCTGTTAGCTCTTATGTAGTAGTCTTCTAATTTATAGACTGATTTGATATAGGTTTAAACAGAAGAAAAAGGAGGAAACCAGGTTTTGGAACTCTTCTGCAAAACAAATAAAAAAAATTACTGTTTGTAAGTGGGTCAATTTGACAAATTTATCTAATGACTAGTCCTGTCTAATTTGTGTTGCACTAATGAGTGGTCAGTGGAACGAAATAGCCCAACTTTCATAATCATTGTTGCAGGAATAACACATACTGGATTCTTCTGGAATGCAAAAGTTGTTCTTTCTACTTCAATGCACATCAAGTTGAATTCACATCCATTACAGAGGAAAAACAAAACTAAATGAGAGAATTGAAACTAGTGAAAAAAAGCTTTCTATCTTCTCTCATGGTGCATGCGTCCTTTTGCCTACACTCTATCCTTCCTTATCACCCATAGTTAAACACACTTATTTTAAAAGAATTGCTTTAAATTCCATGCGCTTTTATTGTTCCAACTGTATGAAATCTTGCTCTTATTTTTAATCTATCACTTCACAATCTGGTATTTGCTTTACATTGGCTCTCTTTTTTTGTCACTCTCCTCAGTTGTCTCATAATTCTTAGATTATTGCTTTTCCATTTATGATTATTGTAGTCTCTGTTTACATTAAGGGCTTGTTGACTCTGAACTCCACCTTAAACTTAAAATACTGCACAAACTGTCAATATGGCTGTACCTTTCTTTTTAAAATGATCTTACTTTTCCCAAAAGACATTTCCATTTTTCCATTGCTTCAAAAACAAAAGACCTATCTGCGAGATGTCTAGGAGTCAGTTAGAAGAAAGCTTTGCAAGATTTTAGTTGACATACAAGCTCTATTCTCAGTTGTGCCCACTCTTCTTCAATGGAGATACATTTAGTTTTGCCATCTTAAGCATACAAATGCCCAGATTTCTGCTACAATGTAGTGGAGTTGTCCAGTGGCATGGAGATACAAGGGGAGTGGAAGATAGTTTCTAGCATTTCACTTTCCCATCCTATTCAGAGGATAGTACTATCTATGGTTGGTTAGGGCTATGAAATGTAAGCATATTGCATGCCACTTTGGGACAGAGTGTTACAGTGTGTAATATGCTGTGTTAACTTCTTCACTGAAATGGCTGTCATGGCAGTGTTTCAAGATGGATCCCTGTAAGTCTGGATACCTACATGATTATATTAGATGCCCAACATAACAAATAAATTTATTTTGTTTTAAACCTATAACATAACCTGATTTATTACAACACAATCCCCTTTATGCTTTCCTTCATTAGTTTTTATTTTATGTATATAATTGTTTTGCCCTTGTCTGTCTGTACACCACATACATCCCTACTGACTGTGGAGGCTAGAAAAGGTTGTTAGATCCCTGGAACTGGAAGTAGAAATAGATGTGAGCCACTGTGTGGAACTGAAAATCAAAACTTGGATCCTCTGAAAGAGCAGCAAGTGCTTCTAACTACTAACCCATCTCTCTGTCCCTTATACTTACCTTTGATTTAACATTGTCACCAGTCCTGGGCTTTGGGAATATAAATCACCACAAACTTACTTGTTCAAAATAGTTCAACAGCCTCGTATTACATTTTCTTAGGCATGCTAAATTAGTTGCTAACCCATCTTCATTCTGACTGTTAAAACTAAATTGCTTCTATCTCTTGTCATTCTTTAGGTTTATATCCACATAAAATATCACCATGTTTTACTTTTTCTTCTTAAAGCCCAATTGGAGTTGTTAAGAAAATGTTACAATGTAGATTAAAGCACAGCTATTAAGAACAAGGAGAGAAACAGCTGAAAGAATATTAGTGCCTTGCTTTTTAAGTAAAGTTTTAAGAGATAATTAAGTTAGGTTATTATATTCACTCTACCATTTTTACTCAGAAGTTTTATCTCATCTACTGTCAACATTTACCTATTCCATGCCAGCCAAAACTTTTCCTATCCCCAAAGAACTTAAAACTACCAAAAGAAAAAAAAAACTACTTGATTATAAGTGCCACTACCCTGCTTGCTACCATCCTTCCCTGATGGCAGAACTCAATTTCTTTGCCATTCTGATGGAGACTGATGAACAGTGTCCTCCAGGAATGTTTCAGGCTTTTAACACAACTGATACAGAGAAGATATCAAACTTTGTGAACTGAGTAGCTACTAGGTTGTCAGCCTATGTAGCATAAAGACAGCCATTGGGAATCTACTCATACTAAGTTTTACAGGGATATCTAAAAAACTTTCCCTTTGATATTTATTCACCCTATTGTTTTAGTTCCTTTGAGAACTGAGAACTCTGGTATGGGGTTTTGACACAGAGTACATTGCTTATTAGACCCACACTGTCACAATCAGCTGCATGAGGGTTCCTTTGTTCTATTAGGAGGGAAATCACAAATTAGTAAGACAATTTGATATAGGTTTAAACAGAAGAAAAAGGAGGAAATCAGCTTTTGGAACTCCTCTGTGAAACAAATAAAAAAAATTACTGTTTGTAAGTGGGTCAATTTGACAAATGCATCTAATGACTAGTCCTGTCTAATTTTATTACAGAGAACAATGGGCTAATCCCCAAGCTAGGGGATGGGCTAAGCATAGGTGGAAATCATGCACCACCCACACCTGGGGTCAAGACATGGGCACTGCACACCAGAAAGTTATAAGAACAACCTTGTTTGATCAACCTTGAGAGCATGGGAGTTCTACAGCTGGGTGGGGAGGAAGAGAGCTGTAAGGGACAAGCACTTAAATTTTCCAACAGTTCCTCCCTTTTTACTTTTAAAATGAAGTAATCCCTGTCTTAGGTCACCTGGGGGAACAAATGCCTTACCTGTCATGGGGAAATGCTTTTATCATTCCCTGTCTTAGGCAGCATTGATCCTGCTAGGAGTTGCCTGTCATTTGTTATCGCTTCTCCAGCATCTGTGGTCATACTTAGGCTGATTCAGGTTACACTGCCAGGGCCGTGAGTGCCTGTCGGGTGCAGCCTTGATTTCTTAAAAAGCCATGTGCATATAGGATAAATTTAGAAACCTGTAGGCTTATATCTAGGTCCTGAGGCCTAAAGGCTTATGGCCCTAAGTTTTAAAACTCATAGATATATCTGGATATATAAGCAAGTCAGAGTAAGGTTTTGATATCAAAGTCATAAGTTTATTATGGACCCTGAGAACTGAAGGCATTGCTTGTCTTAGCTACTCTTCTATTGCTGTGAAAAACACCAGGATCAATGTAATTTATGAGAGAAGGAATTTATTTTGGAGTTCACATTTCATGATGACAGAGTAAAGACATGGTGGTAGGAAGAGCTGAGAGCTTATATCTTGATCTGAAAGCTGGAGGTAGAAAGAAGGGTTGTGTGGGGGTTTGAATGAAAGTGGCCCCCACAGGCTCATAAGGATTGGCACTATTGGAAGTGTGGCCTTGTTGGAGTAGATGTGGTCTTTTGGGGGTAAGTGTGTTGGGGTGGTGAGCTTTGAGGTTTCAGGTGCTCAAGTTAGGCCCCATGTGTTTCTTCTTGCTGTCTGCCAATCCAGAGGTAGAACTCCCCAAAGAGAGGGAATGGGGGTAGAATGAGGAAACACTGGGCCAAAGAAAAACTGAAAACAAGCGCTGTGACGTCAGAGTGCTTAGATGGCTCTTTCCACTTTTGCTGTCTTCAACATACATATCTCTCTTGGGCTGATTCCACTTCCTGCATGCAGCTCTCCTTGGCAGTTGTCTCTTGACTCTAGCATTTCCAACACCTTGGGAATCTCTACTACAACACAGGCTTCACTTTTACCATTTGGTATAATGGTTTCCCAGAGCTTCTTGCACTCTCAGGGTCTTCATGTAGGGCCTGCTCTGCCACATAATGCCTGGCCTTGGCAGCTCTCTCCTTCACCATGGAGGAAGATTCCACAATCTTTGCTCTAGTATCCTTCATGACTCTAAAACCAGAACCATATGGATAACATAGCCAGGGTTGACTGTCTACTTGGAGTGAAGCCTGTCCACTCCGTGAATCACATTTGCATAAGCTTTTCTTTGTTGTTGATTTTTAGGAGCAGAAACTTCCTCAGACCTTTCCTTTTTGCAAATTTCAGGTTTATCTAGGCAGAATCTTGCTTTGAGGGTACTTCTTTGTTTATTCCTTTTCAAATTTAGCCTCTTATCATCACTTTAGCAGATAATTTCCTGGCACTCTTTTCTGCATCAAATTTTGTATTTCTTTTTGTTCTGTTTGTTCTTTTTCATTATAGACTTGCACAAGAGTGATTACTAACAACCAAGTGACAGAGTCAATATTAGGCTATCTTGAAATTTCCTCCACCAAAGAAATTAGTTCATTACTTTTCAATTTAGCCAAAGGTAGATGCTTAGGACAAGGGCAGAAAGTAACCACATTCTTTTCCAAACTGTCACAAGGACTGTCTCTATTCCAGTTGCTAATATTGTTCTCTGAAACCTCTTGAGCTTGACTCCATAGTCTTCATTACTATCATTACTACTACCTTCCAAGATTCTACTAGGATGGCCCATTAAGCCCTATTTACAGTGCTCAACCATTTTCCCATTACAAAGTCCAAAAGTTGTCCACATTCTTCAAAAACAAACAAACAAACAAACAAACAAAAAACAAAACAAAACAAAAACCCCAGCATGGTTAGGCCTGTCACAGCAACAATCCATTTCCTGGTATCAGTTTCTGTTTTACTTACTTTTCTGTGGCTGTAATAAAACTCTGTGAGCAAGTCAACTTATAAAAGAAATATTTAATTTGGGGTTTACAGTTTCAGAGGATTAGAGTCCATGGTAATGGAGCAGAGAAATGGTGGCAGGAACAGCTGAGAAATCACATCCTGATCTACAAATTGGAGAGGGGGGGGCACAGTGTTTTGAAATCTCAAGGACCCCCCCCCCCCCCGTGACAGCTCCTTCTAATCATTTCCAAACAACTGGGAATCAAGCATTCCAATACATGAACCTATGGGGGGTAATTTTTATTCAAACTACCACATTGCTCTAAACTCCAAATCCTCTCAAGAAGAACAAAAGCTCTAAGTCTTTGTATTAGAGACTTATTGTCCTGGTCTTTGAATTCTGGTGGTCCTTCACCCAGCAGCTAGTGTTATAGCACCATGACTTGGGTATCAGAAACCTCTGTTCCATTTTGTAAAATATTAATTTTTATTTTATTACTGCACACTTAATGTAAGTGTGTACCATATATATGCAATGCCCATGCAGGCTAGAAAAGAGCATAAAATCTCATGAAACCGAAGTTACAAACCATTGTAAGACATCATCATCTAGGTGCTCTGAATTGAATCCCAGTCCTCTGGAAAAGGAGCCAATGCTTTTAACTGCCAAGTCTTCTCTATAGGCCCCAAACCTTTTATTCTTAATTCCTGGTGGTTCTCTGGAACATTTCCAGCAATGAAGACTTTCTTTCTTACTACCTTTGCCTTCTATATTTTCAGCTATTCACTTTCTTACCTAGTTGCTCTGTTCTTTGAAACTAATTTGGTTGCCACCCAGTTGCTAAGTGAGCCCAGGGACAGCACATCTAAGAATTCTAGGGGCATAGGACCTTAAGAATCACTCTCTAATTCATTATAGCCTTTAGTGTCAGGTGCCTGCAACTGGAAGCCTGGTCTTTTAATCCATTAGTCTTACCATCTCAGTCCACTCTACTCAGGATAAAGACCACAAGCAGGCAATAAAAGACCATCCACCAGCAGTTTTTATTGGAATGTAGTACTGGAGAACAGGGCAGAGGTAGGAAGACTTCAAAGTAGTTCTTCATTTAGGGGTGTGCCTTGTAAGATTTCTCCCACTCATGTTGGCATTCCAACTGGTGCTGGCATCATGCAGGTCTTATTTAGGCAACCATAATGTTGAAATTCCATGGGTGCAGTTTCCCTATTATATACATGTATATCTCAATAGTAGTCATCATTTGCTGCAAAAAGATGTTTCCAAAAATTTTTAGTTTTATTTTTATACATTTTTAATCAAAATATAATTATATTACTTTCTCTCTTCTCTTTGCTCCCTCCAGACCATCCCAAGTCATCTCTCTTCATCTACTTCCATGTACTCCCTCACTCTCAAAATGATGACAGTCTCCTTTTCTTTATTATTGTTACATATATACATGTATATGCACAAATACATAAATACAACCTTCTGACTCTACTTTTGTTGTTTGTGTGAATATTGTTTCAGGCCTGACCACTGTGTTAGGTAACAAGTTGTGGGGCTCATCCTTGGGAGAGGCTAATTCCCCCTTTCTCAGCAATCATTAATTGACTGTAGTTCATTGTCAAGAGATGGGACTCCTTGAGATTTCCACTCTTCCATATTATATATCTAGATATTGCCATTGGTTTGGTCTTGTTTGGGCATCCATTTCTAGGAAAAACTGTTTCACAGATGACTGGTTCTCTTATTCTTAAAATTTTTTCCTCCCTGTCTTTATCAATGTTCCCTGAACCATAGATTTAGGAGTGCTGATATAGATACATCCCTTGTTCACGAGATCCGCATGACCTGTTTTTCTCTGTATCATGTCCAATTGTGTTTTTTGTGATGGTATCTATTTTATTGTGAAGACAGACTTCTTTGATGAAGATTAGTAACTATACTTAGCTGTGTGTATAAGAGCAAGACTTAGAATGTAGTAAGTGATTACTCTGGCCTATAAAAATGGTGGTAATAAATGTAAAAGAAACTTTATTGATGAGGGTCAAGAGCTATACTTACATCTAAAGTTTTAGAGCTAAGATCCACAAATATGAGAGAATATATGACGTTTGCCTTTCTGGGTATGGGCTATCTCACTAAGTATAATATTTTCCATTGCCATCTATTTATCAGTCTGGGCCAATACATAGGGTGTAAGTTCTGAGCTAGGCCTGGGAGTGTGGGTTGCATGGGTGGGTTCTCAGGTGTACCTTTGAAATGTTCAAAGCAGCTGGGCACAAAAGAAGGGCTTAATAGTTGTCAATTAAATGTTAAAACGCAGATCCTAAACAGATTAACTGATTTGAAGGAAAAAAATAAACCTTAAAGAGTGCTTACAATAAAGACTGTAAATACTGTTAACATTTTTAAACAGTATTTAAGAGTGCTTAACACCTAGTTAGATATTCTTGGAAAAGGGACTGGCCCTCTGATGTATCTTATTACCATGAGCTAGTTTGGGAACCTCCCACCTATGAAAAATTACTATCTAGAGAGCCACCCATGGCTGCCATTGTCTGTTTCAAAGAGCCCATATTCTGGTAAGGCTTTATGTTTACCATGCAGGTTCTGGGCTTGACTGTCCTTATCATACTCTAGGGTCTAGTTGAACTTCCCCAAGAAATATTCAAATCTTATTCCTGATATCAGCCTAAAGAGTATATAGCCAATCATGTGTCTCCCAGAGTTTTTCTGCCATAGGCTCATGCTTCCCTGGGATTGTTTAGGTTTTTTATTAACACAGTTCAAAATTCTTTTATGTTTTGGCTCATCAGAAATCCAGACAATGATGTGTAAGATATGGAGAAGGTATTGGGCCAGGAGCCATATTTAACAGCATTAAGGACCTGTGTTCACATGTGTGGAGTATGACCTGAAAGACCAGGACTGTAAGAGTTATCTAAATCAAAACCATCAGACACCATGAGTTTTGGCCTAGGCATCATGGAGTTTTCGTGCTAGCCCATGTTTAGCTCTTAACATTTCGTGTGACCTTAGGAAGACAACATTGCCTCCCTGAGCCCATTTGTTTCTTTAAATTCCTTTCAGAAGTCTATAACTCAGGGAAGTTTAGTAGCATTGGAATTTGTCCTGCGCATGGAGACAGTGGATAAAGAAAAGAAATGAGTAGGCTGAGTAAAGTGTAACCCCTCCTTCAGTCATTTATTTTTTTTAAAAATGCATATGTTCTAAGGCACTTCCTAGCTAGCAGAGCTGTTGTGAGTCAGCCTGGTGTTAGGGAATTCAGAAGCTGGGAAGAAGGTGGCAAAAGACTGTTTCTGCATCTAACCTGTGGTTGTAAAACATATCTTCACACTACATGGAGAGATAGATACACAATGTCTATAGAGGTTTCAGGACTTTGAAACACATGATGAGAAAACTGTGAACTATGTCACATGAGGAAGAGCAGAAGGAATCCGAGATGGCAAGCCAGGAGAAGCTGGCCCACTGGGACCCTGTTCCTGGCTGTCTCAAGGAGTCTTAATGGGAGAGAAATGATTTTAAACCAGAGTTAACAAGTGTACTGGGGTAAGTAGATAACTATAGGAACAGTGTTACTAGCAGGTTTTTCCCTGTCGGTCTGGTCCCACTGCCATGCCAGCCCCAATTAACACATCGAGACTCTGTATTTGATATAATGCTGTTGGCCAGTTACTAATTTCTTACCAGCTAGCTTTGTCTTAAATATTAACCCATTTCTATTAATCTAAGTACTTCCATGTGGTCTCATCTTACTGGAGAGAGATGGCTGGTATTCTGCTCTCTCCAGTCTCTCCATGCTGACTCCTCCCAACTACTTCCTCTTTCCTCCTTGTCTCCTAGTCCCGCCTATCTTGCTTTCCTATTGGCCAACAGTGCTTTATTCATTAACCAGTATGGGAAACATATTTACAGAATAACATCTCCCATCAGAACAGTTTCAAGTTTGTGGATAAATATAAAGTTGTTTGGAAAGTTACAAAGTATCATCAAAACTTGGGACTATTATTTTCTTGCACTTGGTGGCATGAGTACAGTTTGATCTCTGATAGTGTTTAAGGGGCAATTTCTCCAGGGTTAGAAAAGAAAGATTACTTGAAGAATAACTCCTTCCGTAGTAGTCTCCAACTTTTAAACTCATCTCTATGGGCTTGTTACCAAGTCTGACAACGTGAATTCAATCCTGAGAGCAAGTGTAAAGGTAGAAGGAGTGAACTGATTCCCAAAGTTTTCCTTTGACCTCTTCCACACATGTGCCATAACATATGTACCCTCTATCACAAACAATAATAATAATAATAATAATAATAATAATAATAATAATAATATCATTCTCTCTCCTTGGAACAGTGTAAGAAGTTGGATGAATATGATGTAAGGGTGTGAGAGGAAGAAGAGTAAGTAAAGCAGAAAACCAGTTATTCTTTTAAATAGTAGAGTTTAGACAGCCCTACCTCCATGTAAAGAACATAAAAATTGTGTAAAAAGCACAGGCTTGGGGGCTTTCAAAGTCTTTCTCTTTGGCACAGGTATGATGGGTGGGGAGCTTTGTCTCTGCAAATGGGTTGGCTAAAGAACCAGAATGATGGGAAAGGGAATTGGATCCCTGGAATGAATTCCGGGGCTGGCAAGAACAGATGATATCCTTCCCATACTCCCAACTGTTTCTAGGAAACAAGCATTGTTTACCTTCGGAGAGCAGGGAAAAAATGACATTTCTTTCACCGGGAAGGAAAAAAAAAAAAGATAATGTCTGTCTGATCATCTCTAGGCTTAGGCTTGTTTATTTATCAGCTGCTAGGAATCAACTGTTTTCTGAAGCCAAGTCCCAGTTCACAGGCCTATGTAATGGGGGCATATATCATTATTTACCAGGAGATTAGCACCACTGTGCTGATGACCCCTCTGTATCCTCAGTAGAAGCCCTTCTATGTTACCCCTCTCTGCTTTTTCTTCTTGCCTCTGCTTAATTCTACTCCCTTTGGATTTTTCCTCCTTCTCATTTTCTTTGTCTTTTCTTATCCTCTTTCCTGGTTCCCTTTTGTAATTTTTTCCCCACGTTGCTTCTTTTTTCTCTTGTCCTTATATGTGTGTGGTTCTTTTAACTGTTATTATCTCTAGTTGTCTCAGACTCTTGGCAGATGTGCATCTAGGAGACTTTTCCACTACGGACTTATAGAAAAGATAGATATAAAACCAATATTAGCTCATCTCCTTGGTCTCCCAGACACAGAAGGATTGTTCACCAGGACTCTGGTTTGCCTTACTTCAATAGAATATAAAATGACTCCAACCAAAGAATTTCCGTGTTTCCCTTGAGAACAATCATTCTATTATTTACTACAATTTCCTTTCCATTTTTTCCATCTTGTGGTTTAATATTTCCTTTGTTTGAGTTCAGCTCATTACTCCTGGTAAGATTATCTGGGGCTCCTCTTAGTCTCTCTGCTCCCTCTCTAGTGTTTATTGCTTGAATGTACTAAGCAAAGGCTTGTATAATAACAACATGGACCTTTAAAAGTTTGGTTCTGTGACTACTTCTCCTAAAAGTAGTAATTATTAAGACGTTTAAAATGTAAAATCTGAGTCCTAAAGGGATTTAGCAGCTTGCAACATCACAAAGTTAGATAGGAGTGAGCCTGTGATGCCAAACTAGATGTACTTTAGGTCAAAATTCATGGTCTTTCCATAACATCCTTATAGGGTTCAGCATAGCTTATGAAGAAGTTCACAAAACCATTTCTCTAATTACTTGATGGATCCCTAAGTCTAGTTCAAAGATCACATGATCAAATGGATTTTTGGACTACATAAGAGGCAACATGGCACGTTAGAAGAATTCTTGGGATATATTTACATTCACCAAACTGGTCTGGGCATTTTATGTGTAACTTGTTTTGTTACCTTCAGCTCAGAAATTGAGACACAGAAGCAAGTAATATTAAGTATAATACTCAAAGTCACTCAGTGCTAAGCATTAGAATAAGTTGCATGTCTAAGTAGTCTTAGACTAGCTAGAGTTTATGATCTTAACCTCAGTGTTATTCCTTGACTGATGTCCTATATAACCTTGGTCATATTTCTTTTCTCTCCATATAAGATGAGTAAGTTAGACTGGTACAGAGACCCGTAAGCTGTGTTTTGCTGAGTCCTGCTGTTTCCCAGAGATATCTTGGAAGGGAAAATGCAAATGAAGGAATAGTTAGGGAAAGAGAAAGCAATTACCAATACTTTCACTCTTTTAACTTGTTTTCAAGCCAGAACAGCTATGCTTTTTATCTGCTTTACATATCAGAGTTCCCCTACTTAGAAATATATCTAAATAAAAAAAAAGCAAATCAGTAGCAGGCTGTCTTGGAGAATGGCCATTCTCTGTATAGGATTATTACAGGACTGTAGGATTCACCTGGATTAAGAATTGGTCCATAGGTCACTCATTAGAGGCTTTTTCTTGTAGAGAATTTTAAGTTTGCTCCACAATACTGAAACATTTGTCAGGATTTCCACATGAACTCCTTTGTATACTTTGCATTTTCTTTATCGCTTTCTCATCAGGACATCACCTCTGACCTGATTTCAGTCTTTACCTCTGCCCCAACTGTTTGTGCCACAAACACCAGAGAGTCTTTTTTGTTTGTTTGTCCTTGTTTTTTTGTGCAGCCTGTGCAGCCCTGGGTGTTTTGGAACTCGCTCTGTAGACCAGGCTGGCCTCAAACTCACAGAGATCTGCCTGCCTCTGCCTCCCAAGTGCTGGGATTAAAGGCCTGTGCCACCACTACCCAGTGGCACTGGATATTCTTTTGACATAACATATTTGTTAGTGAAATAAGCTACAACATTTGCTAGCCAGGGACCCAAAAAATTGTTGCTATGATACACTATAGCTTATTCTTAAATTAATATTTTGATTATATTCAGATATTTCTGAGTACTAAGGCTATGTTAAATGAAGTTCAAACATAAAGCTGTATGGAAACACAAGATGCTAAAAGAAACAATGGGTGTGGGAGAAACAGAAAAAAAATCACATATCGGTTGTTATATCTTGAATTATACCTAGGATCCCATATTTTACCTTAATTTCCTTAGAACTCATGAGACTAGAAGGTCTTCATACGTGCTCGAAGACTGGATTCTTCTCCATTTGGGAAAATTTTAAGCCTAGAAAAATAGTGATCTGACATCTTAATAGCATATTCATGAATTATAGACCATATTTTGAGTAACTCCCATTCGCTATAGTTAAACTTCAAATGTCATGGAACCTAATGGAAGGAAAACAATTGAAAACTGTGGCCACTATTTTAATGACAGTAAAGTAGCTTCACACAGTACATTTATGGGCTATCTGTATTTTACCTACCAGTATAATATCTCCACATCAGATAACTCCTTTGAAAATTACTTCATAATAACAGAATGGCTGGCTTTCTCTGGATTACTAATGTTTGCCTGGCATGATCATTTTGGCTTATCTATCATGACATGCTCAATGTAACAAAACCTTATCATAAAGCCAGAGACAACATGTGGCAGGAAACTTTAATATTGTATATATAGATAAAGGATAGACAGACTGCAAAATGACTACATAGTCATAGTCACGTTCTTATATGTTTTATATCCACTGTATCATTGGACTGTCACATAAAAAATGTGACAGTGCCTTACTGAGGCCTTTACTCTTTCTGGGTCTGTAAAAAGAATACTTTGTCCTGGCAAGTGAAGAAGAGCTAGGTGTCAACGGCCCTTTCTACTTTAATTTTCCTAGAGAAATGTAATACTTTTATACTCACTCATAGAAAAACTGATCACCTATTTTTTTTAACCTCTTGTTTCCTTCAAAAGTAGCTGATGGTCATGACTCCTTTTGAAGTTCAGGAAAGCCTGAATAAAAGGTCTGGAATAAAACAGACCATCAAATATTCGGTCTAAGAACTTGGAAAGAGGTATTTTTTTCTCAACTCTGAATTAGAGTGTAAATCAGAGAAGCTACAACAGATTGAGAAGTCCTTCTATAAACATGATTATTTTCTAATGCCTGAATTTTCCCTCATCTGCCATCTGCCACTTTTGCTTTATTTTTAGTAGTTTTTCTTTTCATAATTATAATGCTTCATAGTTGTTAAAGCGAACAAGAAACAGTGATTATTTTTGTGTCCAAGATTGGCCTGAGTGGGGTGGAATAGCAGTTCCCTTTGATGTGAATTCAAACATGCAGCTACAAGAGAAATTATTACACGCTATATCCTGCCATTTAGAGACCTTTTCCTAGAATTAATTTTTACTTCAACTCTGGAATTTTTTTATATAATTAGAGGGGTTATTTGCTTGGCAAACTCATCAAAAGACTGCTACTGGACCCCAAAGGATTAAACTGTCTCTACTTTCACTGATAGATACTACTCTCCATTTCATTTTTAGTGATATACTATAAAGCCAATGAAAATGAAAAAAATAAAAATAAAAAAATAACACACCAAACTAAGTTTTTCTCACAGGTTTATAGGAATAGCTGTTATCATTAAACATAAAGAAGTGCATTGCTACTTTTTAAAGTTCAGCCTATGAAAATGAGAAAAATCCAAAGAAAGGATAATTTTGCAAGTTACTATAAGCCAAAAATTTTGGCTTGGGAACATTAAGGCATAATAACTTAGAAGGCATGCACATTTTATTCCCCAGCACCACAATCCTTACAATACACATTAGTCCCCACATACATGGAGAGACTAAGTTTAGTTTGGCTAACATTTATTATTGTTAAGAATGGGCTAGGTTTATTGACATACAATACATAATAACACCTGGCATAATTTTGCCCCACAAGTATTTTATTTTTGAAAATTTTTTATTCTACTGACCCCCACCATGGGCTGGTACGCTGGTTAGTTTAATTTCAACTAAACACAAGCTAGAATTGTGTGATAGAAGGGAACCTCAGTTGAGAAAATGCCTTCATTTGATCAGGCTGTAGGCAAGCCTCTGGTGCATTTTCTTAATTAATGATTGAAGGAGGAGAGCCTAGCCCCTAGCACATTGTGGGTGGTGTAATCCCTGGGCTGGTAGTCCTGGGTTCTATAAGAAAGCAGGCTGAGCAAACCACGAGGAACAAGCAAGTAAGCACCACTCTCAATGGCCTCTGCATGAGCCCCTGCCACCAGGTCCCCACTCAGAGTTATTGCCTTGGCTTCACTTAGCAGACTGTGACTCAGGATATCAAGTCAAATAAATCGTTTTTCCCCAAGTTTCTTCTTGTCATGGTATTTAATCACAAAAATAGTAACCCCAAGGAAGACAGAAATTGGTATCAGGATAGTGGAGTGTTGCTGTGACAGATCTGACCATGTTGTTTTGAGGTGGATTGTAGAAGGACTTTTTAACTTGGGACTAGAAAAGCCATTGAGTCTTCAAAGTTTGGTGAGCATTTCTGCGGGAACTTGGAAGATCAGTGTATTGAGGACAATGGAGGCCTGGCTTGTGAAGTTTCAAAGGAAACTTGAAAGTCTACTGGGGCCATTGCATATTTTGAATTAAGAATCTGTGATTCAGGTCAGGTGGGGCTTAAGGACTGACTGTGATTAACAAGATGCCAGAACAACTGAAGTGAAACTTTTGCTCTTCTGAAACAATCCATGCTGGTCAGGGGGAACTGAGAAATTGACAGTGATTAAGAGAGACCAGCTCATTTGGGAGAAATCTTCCAGGAAGTGTTTCCTCTAGGGTAATGTACAGAAGTGTGTTCCAAAGGTGGCCAAGTACCTCACACTGGCAGCTGAACTTGGTAGTCTAAAAAGCACTCAGGTGGTACGAGTTCCGAAGGCATGAAGGAGTCATGGAGAGCAGCTGAGGCTTGGCACTATGTGGCAAGGCTGGAGTCCCTGAAGAGAGCCCAGAAAGAGGCTACTGGTGAAAGTGCAGCTCAGTTGTAGAGTGAGACCCATGTATTTTGGTGATGCCAGCACCATCGGGTGACTTCCAAGAACAGCAGTATCAGTGGAACAGAGCCAGCCTGAGCTTTGAAGATAATTTTTTTTTGGCTGCAGTGGGCAGAGCCAAAGAAGTAACCCAGGCTTTTTAGAGGAACCTAGATGGTGAGTGGATCCCAGACACTGGGCACTGAGTTATTTATAAGTTGGCATTGGTCTTGCTTTGTTTAGCTTGTGACTGTGACCTGGTTCTTCTCCCTTAAAAGCAAAGTATCCAACTTATTTTGTTCTTTACAGCAGCCAACAATTGAAAGATTTTGAACTTTAAGGAGAGTTTGGGTTTTAAAAGAGAATGGATTTTTAAAGTGTTTCAATTTATGTTCTATATTATGATATTATTAAAAATGGCATCTTGGGGAAAACCAAGAAAGGAAAGGTTCTAACTGAAAAGTGATGTTCCTGTGTGTCAAGTAGATAAAGGGTCAGTTGTGCTGGCTAGTTTTATATATCAGCTGATACAAACTAGAGGAGGGAATCTCAGCTGAGAAAAGGCCTCCATAAGATCTGGCTGGGAGCAGGCCTGTAGGACATTTTCTTAATTAGTGATTGACGTGAGGAAGGTCAAGCTCATTGTGGGTGGTACCATCCCTGGGCTCGTGGTCCTGGGTTCTATAAGAAAGTAGGCTGAGTAAGCCATGAGGAGCAGGCCAGTAAACGGCAATCCTCCATGGCCTCTAGCTTTCAGATTCCCACCCAGTTTGAGTTACTGCCTTGGCTTTCTTCAATGGACTGGTGACTTGGGATATGTAAGTCAAACTCTTTTCTCCCCAAGTTTCTTTTGGTCATAGTGCTTTATCACAGCAAATAGTAACCCTAACTAAGACAGCTGGGTGCACAGGCAAATGGCCAGATTTGAAAAAAAAAGAATAGTGCAATATTAAATTTTAAACCAAGAAGACATAGCCATCAGAGGAATGTTAACCCCGTAAATAGGCAAAAAACCTGAGCAATTAGGACTTCAGATATTTTGTCTTGCTTACTTAGTGAGAAGCAAAGACTATGCTTAATTGTGTAATTTAGGACTTTGAAATTTAGGGTACTTATTCATAATCACATGCCTAGTCTTTGACAACTTCTCTGCTATAGCTTTAATGTTCAGT
Organism: Cricetiscus sungorus; assembly: GCA_030556225.1. Taxonomy (NCBI): domain Eukaryota; kingdom Metazoa; phylum Chordata; class Mammalia; order Rodentia; family Cricetidae; genus Cricetiscus; species Cricetiscus sungorus. The sequence continues at coordinate 60,389,768 of JANBXA010000726.1, read as the reverse complement.
GTTGTATTTTTCACATTTATACCAAAATATGTCCAAATGTGCTGACCATATAAACTTGGAATGTTAGAGATTTATTATGAACATTCCAGGCTTACATTTTTCTAAGAGTCTGTTCTGTTTCTTATCAGCAGTTCAGAAAAACCCACACATGCATGCCTACATCTTCTCCAAACTAAAACAAAACAAATAATCAGGCATTAAGGAAGCAGGCCAATGCATTTAGTTTTGATTGTCGTCCCCATGGATATTGATCAAATCAACACAGCTGTGACAGTGTCCTAATGGAAAGAACAAGGGATTTGGGGAAAACATCTTTGAATATTGTAGGCTATATTTGGCTGAGTGGCATTTGGAAAACTTACTTAACAGATTTGAGCCTTATTTGCTTAAAGCATAAAATAACAAAATAAAACATTTCATAGGGCTGTTGAAAGGATTTGAAATAAGCTGTAGAAATGGTATATCATTTGACAGTAGCTGTTCTGCAACATGGATGCACTTTGAAGATATTATATTTCATGCAGGAAACAGATAGTGGAATTGTGGCCATTAAGGGAGGGGACAATGTGAAAAATGGAATTGTTCAACTTTTGTTTTGTACTATTGGCCATTGAACATAGGGCCTTATACATACTAAGCAAGGTTACTCACTGAACAATGCTCTCAGTCCAAGAATTGTTCAATAGGAACAGAGTTTAGTTTTAAAGAAGTACAGTGTGCATGTAAGTTGCCAGTAGTTGTTTGTATAGGGTTGAGGTGAGCTCTTTCCTCCTTCTACTTTAGTATGCCCATTGGTATTGTCAATGTTCAGGTATTATTTAGGCAGCTATGCTGATGACACTTTATGGGTGTAGCCTCTTTGGCATTTCTAGGAGACAAAATCCCACATTAGACTTCCAGTTCCTCTGGCTCATACACTCTTTCCTACTCCTCTTCCTTAGTGATCCCTGAACCTTAGGTGCAATAATTGTGCTGTAGACATATCATTTTGGATGGGGAACCACATGATACCTTGTTCTTTGTACCTTTATCAGTTGTTTTTTCCAGTATTGGTACCAATCTATTGCAAAGATGAGGGGCAAGAACTACCTAATCTATGGCTATAAGAATAAATATTTAGAATATAGTTAGGGATTATACTAGTTTAGTTAAGTGGTGATTATAGGTTCTACTCAAAGATTCATGACTTCACTTGCTCTAGGTAGTTGGCTAGGTGTTGAATACTAGGCATGATTTCTTCTTTGTTGAAAAGGCCTTAAGACCAATTAGAGAGTAGATGGTTTATGCCAAGGTATGCATGCCACTATTGTACCCTTAGGGTTTTCATGTCACTTTGGTCACTGTCGTGATTCATATAGCTGGATAGAGATATTGGTTGCTGCCCTCCTGGAAACTGGCATGGTGCCTTTTGGTACCCCGGGAGGAGGCTCAGGTCAGATCCCGATTAGGGCCTCTGGATCCTGTGAAGTACATGGTTTCTTGAGCTATAGGGACTTAACTTCAAACTGGGAGGGAACAAAGGACAACAGCAACAACCTGTAATGTTTTGGAAGTCTCTTGCACAAACCTGGCCAACAACTCAAAAGGATTCTCATGCCTGGTGTTGGGTTTATGGCCCTTGGGAGGAGCACTGTCAGCCTGGATGGGAATATTTCATTTAAACTATATGTGTACATAGACTTACATGTATTATATGCCATTTTTAGGTAGATAATATTATTCCTTATAACTTTTAAAATATACCCTTACTGTTACTTTATTCACCTCCCTCCTTTCTAAATTTATTTTCCCCCTCCTTAATTAGGAATGATAGATGAAAAAGAACATGCAGTGTTGTCTTTCTGGGTTACCTCACTTAATATCACCATTTCTAGTTCTATCCATTTCCCTGAAAATTTCATTTTTCATTACAGCTAAATAGCATTCCATACTGTATGCATACTGCATTTTTATTATCCACTAATTGTTTGAAGGTCGTTTGGGTTGTTTCCATTTCCTAGCTATTGTGACTAGAACATCAGTGAACTTAACTTAATGAATATCTGTGAAGAAAAATATCAAGTTCTTTGGGCATAATGCCAAGGAGTGGTATAACTGGGTCAGATAGATGATTTATTTTTTAGCTTCTTGAGGGTTCATCACACTGATTTCCATGGTGACCAGATCAGTTTACAATCCCCCAAGAGTAAAAGAGGGTTTGCTCCTTTTCACATACTCTTCAACATTTCTTTGTTGTTTTTTTGGGTTTTTGTTTGTCAGGGTTTCTCTGTGGCTTTGGAGACTGTCTTGGAACTAGCTCTTGTAGACCTAACCTTTCTTGTTTAAAGCATGGTAAATAAGACTCTGAGAAATGATAGGCTGATGGATGTTTATTCAGGGAGAAATCACTTACATCAGAAACAGATGACCACTGCAGGTTCCCATTCCAAGGATGTCTTTGGATGCTCTCTGTCTCTGACCAGGAAGTAAGAGAGTGAGCTATGGTCCCGGACCCCAGACCTAGTCCTCCCAGGTCATGCCTGCACCTGGCCCCAGGCCTTAATGGGCATGGTCAGTACAATCTTATTTTACATATCATTCCCCCTTCCCTCTCCCTCCCATCCTCCTATACCACCCACAAAGCCCCCAACCCACCTCCCAACCCACTCCCCAAGGATAGTGAGGCTTTCTATGGGAGATCATCAAAGTATGTCACATTATTTGGGGGAGGGCCTAGGCCCTCCTCCATGTATCTGGGCTGAGAGAGCATATCCCTCTATGTGGAATGGTATCCCAAAGTCCATTTGTGAACTAGGGATAAATACTGGTTCCACCGTTAGTGGTCCCATAGACTGCCCAGGCCTCCTAACTGGCACCCACATTCAGAGGGCTTGTTTTGGTCCAATTCTGGTCCCCCCAGCTTTACAATTGGGGTTCCTGTGCTCTCACTAGGTCAGGTCAGCTGTTTCTGTAGGTTTCTCCAGCACGGTGTTGACTGATTTGCTCATCACCCATCCCACTCTGCAACTGGGAGTATGGATCAGTACTTAGCTGTGGGTGTCAGTTTCTGCTTCCATCAGCTACTGGATGAAGGCTCTAGGATGGCAATTAAGGTAGTCATCAATCTCATTATAGGGGAAGTACATCAAAGTCAGTCTCCCCACTACTGCCTAGATTTTTAGTTGGGAGTCATCTTTATGGATCTCTGAACATTTCCTTAGTGCCAGATTTCTTTTTAAACCTATACTGGCTCCCTCTATTAAGATACTGTTAGGATGAAAAAATTTAGCCTAATTCCCCAGAAAACCCAGGAAGCTGGGAGTCTTAAATCCCAAGCTGACGGTCACCTACTTTAATGTTTACGGTAGTGAATGAACACCCAGAAGCCTATGCGAAAGCAGACTTCCTGGGCTAAGGGCGGGGTGGGATACTTTAAAGTAATTGGTCCACACTGGATGCTACGAGGTGATTGGTTCACAATGTGCAGGCTTTGTTATAACCTTATAAAAGCTGTCTCAATTCTGTGCCAGAGGTCGCTCAGCCCTCTACCCTGCATGGTATATGGCTGACAGCCCCAGTATACTGGAATATAAAGACCTTATGCGTTTGCATCAAGACCGCTTCTCGTGAGTGATTTGGGGGGGGCACCTTTCCTGAGTGGGAGCGCGAGGGACCATGCTCTCACGGGTCTTACAATACCTTTTTGAGATATTTCTTAGCCATTTTTATTTCTTCTTTTGAGAACTTTCTGTTCAGATCCCTAGCCCAATTTTGAATGAGTCTTTTTTTTTTTAGTTTGTTTTTTGAGTTCTTTGTATATTCTAGATATTAATCCTCTGCCAGATATAGCTGGCAAACATTGTTTCCCATTCTGTGGGCTTCCTTTTCACTCAGTTGTTTTCTTAGCTGTGCAGATTTTTGTTTTTATGAGTTCCACTTGTCGATTGCTGGCCTCCTTTTCTGGACAAATGAGATCCTACTTCCTATACCTATATTGTATAGAATACTGCCCATGTTTGCTTCTAGCAGTTTCATTAGTTCAAGTTTCACATTTAGGCCTTGGATCCATTTTGGAGTTAGTTTTTGTGCAACTGGACCTGCTTTCATTCCTCTATATGTGGACATTGTTTTCCTAGCATCATTTATTGAAGATGTTGTTTTTTTTGCCACCCCCCCAAGTCCCAAGTATTTTTTTTTTTGGCATTTTGATTGGATATTTGATGACCATAGTTACACATACTCACGTTTGTGTCTTCAATTTTGTTTCATTGATTTGCATGCCTTTTTTGTATATGTACCAGTGCCATATTGTTTTTATTACTATGACTCTGTAATATATTCCTCCAGCATTGCTCGGCTCTTTTTGCTCAGTGTTGTTTGAGGTATCCATGGTCTTTTGTGTTTCTATGTGAATTTTAGGATAGCTATTTCTATTTCTGTGAAGAATAATATGGAGATCTTGATTAATTCCTAGTGTCTTTATCTCTCTCTTCAGAGATTTAAAGTTTTCATTATGGAGATTTTTCACCTCTTTGGTTAGGCTTATTTCTAGATATTTTATTTTCATTGGTGTTATTGTGATTGAGTCTCTTTCTCTGTATGTTTGTTGTTGGTGTTTAGAAAAGGTATTGATTTTGCAAGTTGGTTCTCTATCTTATCACGTTGGTACAACTGTTCATCACTTCTGAAAATTTTTTGGCAGAATTTTGGGATCTCTTATGTATAATATTGCTTCATGTTATTTTCAGTTTAGAATAATGTTGGCTGTAGTTTTCCTCATATATAGGTATGTACAGGTATGGCCCCTCTAGTCCTGCTCTCTAGGACATTTATCATGTAGCATGTCAGATTTTGTCAAAGGCTTTTTCTGCATCTATTAATGATTATATAATTTTTATGTTTAAGTCTACTTTTAAAGTTTATTACATTCATTGACTTGCATTTGTTAAAATAGCCCCTGCATCTCTGGGATTTAGCCAACTTGGTCATGGTGAATAATCTTTTTGATGTATGTCTATATTCAGTTTGCAAGTTTTTTGTTTTTGTTTTTTGTTTTGTTTGTTTGGTTTTTTTTTTTTTTTTTTTTTTTTTTTCAGACAGTGTTTCTCTGTGGGACAGTTCTGGCTGTCCTAGAACTTGCTTTGTAGACCAGACTGGCCTCGAACTCACTGAGATCTGCCTGCCTCTGCTTCCCAAATGCTGGGATTTAAGGCATGTGCCTGCCTCTGCTTCCCAAATGCTGGGATTTAAGGCATGTGCCACCACTGTCTGGCTGTTTGCAAGTATTTTGATTTGAGCATTTTAAAATCTAAGTCTATCAGGAGTGTTGGCCTATAGTTTTTGTTTTGTGGTTAGTGTGTGTGTGTGTGTGTGTGTGTGTGTGTGTGTGTGTGTGTGTGTGTGTGTGCGTGTGTGTGCGCGTGTGCATGCGTGTGCATGTGTGCATGTGTTTTTACCTGGTTTTGTTATTAGTGTGATACTGTCTTCATAGAAGGAGTTTGTGTACACTCCTGTTTCTTTTTTCTGACTAGTTTAAGGATTTGGCTGTAGATCTATGGAATTCTAGTAGAATTCTGCTGGGAATCCATCTGAACTTGGACGTTTTTAGTTGGAGGGCTTTTTATTACTGTTTCGATTTCATTTGTTATGGGTCTGTTTAGATTGGTGATCTCTTCTTGGTTTAAATTTGGTGGTTTTTCAGAATTTAGAAATGAATCCATTTCCTTTTAGGTTTTCCAAAATAATGCATTGAGTACAGGTTTTTTTTTTTTTTTTTTTTTTTTTTTAAATACTCCCTTATAACATTCTGAATTTCTCTGATGTCTGTTGTAATGTTTGCCTATTAATTTTTGAGTCATTAGTTTGGGTCTTCTCTTTTCTTCTTTTTGGCTAGTTGACCAAAGGCCTGTCAATCTTGTTTATTTTCTCAAAGAGCCAGTTCTTAAATTCATTGGTTCTTTCTGTTGTTTTCTTTGTTTCTATTTCATTAATTTTGGCTCTTTTACCAGTTCTTGCCATCTGGTGGGTTTGGGTTTATCTTATTCTTATTATTCCAAATTTGTGAGTTACATTAGTAAGTCATTTATTTGTGCTCTTTCTGATTTATTTTAGTGTAGGCACTTAGAGATAAAAGTTTCCCATGTAGGACTATGTTCAATAAGTCCCTAAAGTTTTGTTTTCATTTTCATTTAGTTCCATGAAAATATTTTCTTGATTTCTTTTTTTACCTATTCATTCAATGAGTTGTTTAATCTTCATAAGCGGTGTACTTATTAGAGGTTTGTTTGTTTGTGTTAGGATCAGACAAGATACATGGAGTTATTTCAATCTTTCTGAATTTAAGATTTGATTTGTGTTTGGTGTTTGGGTAGAATATTCTGTAGGTATCTGTTAAGTCAATTTGATGTATGATATTTAATTCTGCATGTATGTTTAGCATAGTAATGCCTTCATGGTTAACTGTTCCTTTGGTTAGAATGAAATATTTTTTATCTCTTCTGATCATTTTTAGTTTGAAGTCTACTTTGTCAGATATTAGAATTGCAATGTCTGCTTGCTTCGTGGTCACATATGTTTGGAGTATTTTGTTACTACGGTTCTTTAGTAGAACTTGAGGTCAGGTATGGTAATTCCTCCACAATTATTTTTAAGCATTTTTAATTATTTTGGTTTTTGTTTTCTTGTTAATTTTTAAATTTAAATTAAAATAATCATATTTTACATATAAATCCCAGTTCCTTCTCCCTCCCTTTATCCTACTCCCTCCACCCTCTTCCCATCCCATCCCCCATCCACTCCTCAGAGAGGGTGAGGCCTCCCATGGGGAATCATCAAAGTCTGTCACATCATTTGGGGCATGGCCTACCTTCCCCTCCCCCCTTCTATCCCCTATGTAGGCTGATAGAGTGCTCTTCTATAGGGAATGGGTTCCAAAGAGCCAGTTCATTCACCAGAGATAAATACTGGTTCTACTGCCAGAGGCCCTATAGACTGCCCAGGCCTCCCAACTGACACTCATGTTCAGGGGTCCTGATTTGATCTTATGCTGGTTACCCAGCTGTCAGACTGTGACCTGCTCAGGTCAGCTGTTTTTGTGGGTTTCCCCAGCATGGTCTTGACCCCTTTGCTCATCACTCCTCCCTCTCTACAACTAGATTCTAGGAGTTCGGTTCAGTGTTTAGCTGTGGGTGTCTGTTTCTTCTTCCATCAGCTACTGGATGAAGGCTCTAGGATGGCGTTTAAGGTAGTCATCAATCTCATTATAGGGGAAGGGCATTTCAGGTAGGTAGCCTTTCCACTATTGCTTAGATTCTCAGTTGGGATCGTCCTTGTAAATCCCTGGAAATTTTCCTAGTTCCAGGATTCTTGTTAAACCCACAATGGCTCCCTCTATCAAAGTATCTCTTTCCTTGCTCTCCTTCTCTGTCCTTCCCCCAATTCAACCTTCCTGATCCCTCATGTTCTTCTTCCCCATGTTCTCCTATCTCCCTCCTCTCTCCCCCATGCTCCTAGTTTACTCAGAGAAAGAGATCTTGTCTCTTTCCCCTTCTCGGGGACCATGTATGTCTCTCTTAGGGTCCTCCTGTTTTCATATTCATGGTTAGCCTGTGTCTTTTTATTGGTGAATTGAGTCCACTGATATTGAGGAATATTAAAAGACCACTGATTGTTAATTCCTGTTATTTTTGTTGTTGTTGTGTGTATTTCCCTTCTTTGGGTTTTACTAGTGTGAGTTAATCTGCTGCCTATGTTTTCATTGGTATAGTTAACTTCCTGGAGTTAAGAGTTTTCTATCTAGTACCTTCTATATGGCTGGATTTGTGGATAGATATGATGATGGGAGATGCCATTCTGTAAATATGTTTCTCTTATTGGTTAATGAGTAAAGTCCTGTTGTCCAATAGGAAAGTAAGATAGGCAGGACTAGAAGAGAAGGGGAATTCCGGGAGATGTAGTAGAGAAGAGGTTGGGACTCTTTGTCTCTGATAAGATAAAATCATGTGGAAACACTTAGATTGACAGGAATGGGTTAATATTTAAGACATAGCTAGCCAATAAGAAGGTCTAGCCCTTGGCTAACAGCTTTGTAACTAACTAATATAGTCTCTCTGTGTTATTTTGGGACTGACACGACTCTGGGACCAGGCTGGCAGGAAAGTACTTGTAAAATAGATATTTGTTTGATTTTGACTTTGTCATAAAATATTTCATTTCTTCTATCTGTGGTGATTAAAAGTTTTGCTCGGTATAGTATTCTGGTATTTCATCTTGGTCTCTTAGAGTTTTTAAGACATCAGTCCAGGACCTTCTGGCTTTTAGGGTGTTTGTGATTGTAGTAGGCCTACCATTGGATGTTTCTTAGCCTTTTCCCTTTGGCACTTTTAATATTCTTTCTTTGTTCTGTATGTTTAGTGTTTTATTATGTGGTGAGGGGATTTTCTTTTCCTACCCAATCTATTTGGTGGTCTGTAAGCTTCTTCTATCTTTATAGGCATATCCTTCTTTAGGTTGGTTAAATTTTCTTCTATGTTTTGTTGAATATATTATCTGATTTTTTGAGCTGGGATTTTTCTCCTTCTATTCCTTTTATTCTTAGGTTTGGTCTTTTCATGATGTCTCAGATTTGCTGGATGCTTTGTAATAGAAATTTTTAGATTTAACATTTTCTTTGACAGATGAATCTTTTTCCTCTACTATGTCTTCAATACCCGAGATTCTCTTAAGTGTCTTTTGGCCATTTGAGATTCCTCTGTTGAGAGTTCTCTATTTAGATCTGTACCCAATTTTTTATTGGATTATTTTGTCTTTTGAATTCTAGTTTCTTAAGTTCTTTGTATATTTTGGAGATCACCCCTCTGTCAGATGTGGGGTTGGTGAATATCTTTTCCCATTCTGTGGGCTGTCATTTTGTCTTATTGACTGTGTCTTTACAGAAGCTTATAAGTTTCAAGAAGTCCCCTTTATTCATTGTTGGTCTCAGTGTCTGCACTACTGGTGTTATATTTAGGAAGTGGTCTCCTGTGCATTCAAGACTACTTCCCACTTTCTGTTCTATGAAGTTCAATGTGGTAGGTTTTATTTCGAAGTCTTTGATTAATTTCAACTTGAGTTTTGCGCATGGTGATATGGATCTATCAGCAATCTTCTACATGTTGACATCCAGTTATGCCAGCACCATTTGTTGAAGATGCTTTCTATTTTTCATTTTAAAACTTTAGCTGCTTTGTCAAAAAATCAGGTGTTCATAGGTGTGTGGATTAATATCAGGGTCTTCAATTTGATTCCATTAGTCTATCTGTCTGTTTTTATGCCAATACCAAGCTGTTTTCATTACTGTAACTAAAGAAGTTAGTCAGGTAATGTGATACCCCCAGAAGTTCCTTTATCATAGATGATTGTTTTGGCAATCACAGGTTTTTGTTTTATTTTTTTGTTTGTTTTTTTTCCATATGAGGGAGGGAGATTGCTCTGTAATTCCCTCTGTAATACCCTATGCCATGTTTCTTGAAGAGCAGGCGTTCTAATATAGATGCATCCATTGTGGCTGTGCTCTCTGAATTGCTTAATTGCTTCCTTCCCTCTCTGTTGATTTCTGCATTGTATTTAGTCTTGGGTTTACTGTGATGGTCTTGATTTGCTGTAAAGAGAGGCTTCTTTGATAAGGGATGGTGGCTATACTTACCTGTGGGTATAAAAATAATATTTCAGTAAGATTTTTAAGTGTAAGGAATTATGCTGGTCTGGAAAAGTGGCACTACTAGATTTTAAGGTTCAGCCCTGGGAAGCTGGCTAGAGTTTTACTCCCAGGCATGGTTTCTCTTCTATTGAGTGGGCCTTGAGTTCAATTAGGCAGCTGTGGGTTGGCCACTGCCATGTGAGTGCCACTTATTGCATCTTTATGCATTTTTCCCATGGTTGTAAAATTTTGTGGTTCATAGGTATTATGGCTAGCTGGGTTTAGGACTTTGTAATTGCTTCCCTCCCTTGTCAGCTTGCATAATATTTTTGGAATCATGGAAGTTAGATATCAAGGAAGAAGATTTCAGGTCAAATCTCCAGTCATCCAAGTAATGTATTCAAAATATGTGGTGATGTGGTGTCTTTGACAATAAGGGCCTTCCTTCAACCTCTGATAGGCAACACAGTACTTTATTGGGAGAGACTTGGACTACATCAACTAACCTTTCAAAAGGAGTTTTCTCATGTCCAGTACTGGGATTTTTGTTTAAGGTTCTTGAGGGGACTTCGTCAGCATAACTGCCTTAACTTCTTTTTCTGTGTATATACACACATATGTTTGTATGTATTGTGTATGATTTGGTGTAAATATAAAATAACATGGCTCCTGGTGGCTTTATCAAACAACCTTTGTGTTATCTCTTCCTCCTTATCCTCTGTATTGACATCCCTCTCTCTTCCCTGTTGGAGCTCCCATCCCATTATTCCATTTCCCACTTCATATCATCTGTATCCAGTTATCCCCCTCTTATCCCACCTCCACTTATGGTCTCTTTATACTTTCCTGATACCTGTGATTACTCCATACTCTATATGCATATCTGAGGATTTGAAGCGAGGAACTATAAATGAGAAAGCTCAAGCAGCACTTGTCTTTCTGGGTCTGGGTTACCTTACTCAATATAGTCTGTCTCATGAAATTTTCATGATTTCATTTTTCTTTACAGCCAAGTAACATCCCATTGTGTACATGCACCCCATTTTCCTTATCTATTCATCTGCTCAAGGGAATTTAGATTGTTTCTGTTTCATGGATATTGTGACTTTTGCAGCTATAAACACTGTTGATTAAGTTTCTGTGAAATGAGGCTGAGTCCTTTGTTTTATATAGTAGATTTGTTTTTAGGTTTTTGAGGATTCTTAGTTACTGAGTGGCTGTACCAACTCTGCATTTCTTTTTCCACATCATGGTCAGCATTCATTGTCAGTTTTTCTTGATCTTTGCCATTTTTGATTGGGGTGAGATAAAATCTCATGGTCATTTTAATTTGCTTTTCCTCAATTGCTAAAGATGATGAATACTTTTTGAGGTATTTCTTAGCCATGTTAAGTTCTTACATTGAAAACTCTGTTTAGATCCCTGGCACATTTTTAAGTGGGTCATTTTTTAATTCTTTATATATTTTTCTTCTTTATTTTCTTTATTTCATTTTATTTTTTCATCCATTTTACATACTAACCTCAGTTCCCCCTTCCTTCCCTCTTCCCCCCTCTCCTCACTTCTCCTTAATCCACCCCCTATCCACTCCTCAGAAAGGGTAAGGCCTCCATGGGGAGTCAACAAAGCCTGGCACTTTCAATTGAGGCATGACCATCCCCCTCCCTCTCCACAAATCAAGGCTGAGTATCCCACCATATAGAATGGGCTTTAAAAGTCAGCTTATGTACTACGGATAGACCCCAGTCCCACTGCTAAGTGTTCCACAAATAGACCAGGCTACAAAACAGTTGCCCACATGTGGACAATCTGGTTCAGTTCCATGAAGTCTCCCTAGAGTCTGTGAGCTTCTGCAAGTTCTTTGTATATTTTGGTTACTAATCCTCTGTTAGATTTATAGCTGGCAAATATTCTCTCATTCTGACTATTTCTTCTTCTTTCAATTGTTTTCTTAACTGCATATAAGATTTTTGTTTTTTGAGGTCATAGTTGTCAACTGTTGACTTTAATTCCTTTGAAAATGGAGTCCTATTCAGAAGGTCATTTCTTACACCTATATCTTAAAGGGTACTGCCTATATTTTATTTTAGCAGTTTTAGTGTTTTGGGTTTCAAATTGAGGTCTTTTACCCACTTGGATCTAATTTTTGTGCCAGTGAGGGATAAGGATCTAACTTCATTTTTCTGTATATGGACATTCAGTCTTCTCAATACCATTCATTGAACAGGGTGGGATTTTTTTGCCTCTTTGCCAAATATCAGATGTTTTTGTGTCAGTATCATATTGTTTTTATTACTATACTTACATCTTTGTTACTGTTCTATTGCCATGAAGAGACACCGTGACCAATGCAATTTATAAAAAAGAAAGCACTTAATTGGGGGCTTGCTTATAGTTTCAAAGAGTTTGTTCATGATCATCATGACAGGAAACATGTCAGTAGGCATGCCACTGAAGCAGTAGTTGAGAGATTGCTCTCAAATCTTATTGGAAAGATGGTGGCAGAGAAAGAGAAAGAGAAAGAGGGGGAGAGGGAAAGAGAGAACATGAACATGAGGATGATGAGAGTGGACTTGGTGTGAACTTTTGAAACCTCAAAGCCCACACCTCCAGTGACACACACCCTCCAATAAGGCCATACATGCTTTCTAATCCTTCCTAAACATTTCCATCAACTGGGAACCAAACATTCAAACATATGAGCCTATGGGGGCCATCCTCATTCAAGCCACCGTAAGTTTTATAATATCTTGAAGTCTGGAATATTATTGAACTCTAGTGTTACTTTTCTTTGCTCAGGATTGCTTTGCCTATCGAGGATCTTTTCTGGTTCCATATGAATGTTAGGACTTTTTTTTCTTCTATTTTTGTGAAGAATACTATGATGTTTTGATTGGGATTGTGTTGAGTATGTAAATTGCTTTTAGTACTATGCTTGTTTTCATAATATTAATTCTACCTATCCAGATTTTTTCATCAGGGTTTCTTTGGCTGTATCCTGTCTTTTATGCTTACATTTCATATTAAATTGCCTTTCCTATTTCTGTAAAGAATGGCATTAGAATTTTGATTGGAATTGTATTGAACCTGTAGATTGCATTTGGTAGTAGGTCCATTTCACAATATTGATTTTTTTTTCTGATAATGGGGGGCCTTTCCATCTTGTGGTGTCTTCTTTAATTTTTTTGTTTTATAGTGTTTTAAATGTTTTCATTTTAGAGGACTTTAACTTTTTTTGGTTAGGCTTAGTCCAATGCAATTTTTTTGTTAATGTTATTTTTAGTTGTTGCAAATGGGAATGTTTCTTTAATTTATTTTGGGGGATGAGAGGTGTATAGAGTCTCATGTAGACTAGGCTGGCCTCAAACCTATGTATCTGAGGATGATTTTGAACTTCTGATCTTCCTGACATTATTTCTTAGGGCTGGGATTATAGAAATGCACCACCATGCCCAATTTTATGTGGAGCTGAGGACCAAATACAGGACATCATTCCTGGTAGGCAAACAGTCTGCCAACTGAGCCACATCCCTAGCCCTACTCATCCAGCCCTCATTAATGCCCTTCTCAGTACGTTTGTATATAGGAATGCTACTGATTTCTGTATGTTATATATTCTGCTATTTTGCTTAAAATGTTCATTAACTCTGTGTTCTGGCTGAGATTTTAGGTTCTCTTATGTATAGAATCCTATCAGCTGTAAAGAAGGATACTTTGGCTTCTTTGATTTATATTCCCTTTATTTTCTTATTTTATTCTTCTAACACTTCAAGGAGTATATTGATTAAAAGTAGAGAGACTGTCGTGTTTCTATTTATGGAAATGCTTTGAGTATTTTCTCTGGTTAAAGGTTTGTAATACATGAAATCCATCCACCCATAGTTTTTCTAAGACGTCTATGTATTAAGGATGTTAGATTTTGTCACAAACACTTTCTTCTTTTATTTAGGTAATCATGTGATTTTGATCCTTGAGATCATCAATGTGAGGAATTACATTTATTGAGTTACATACGTGAACCATTTCTCTTTTTCTGAAATGAAGCCAACTTCATCAGGGTGGATGATCTTTTGATGTATTCTTGAATTCAGTTTGCAATTCTGTTGAGAAATTTTGTACCTATCATCATCAGGAAGATTTGTGTCTTGTTTTCTTTTTTTCTGTGTCTTTCTTGGTTTGCTATCAGTGTAATTCTGATTTCATACAAAGTATTAGAAAGAATTTCTTCCCTTTATATTTTATAGAATAATTCTGGGAACCATTGTTTTTTCATTTTTCTTTACAGGAAGACTGGGTAGAATCCTGTATTGAATCCCACCATAGCTGGACTTAACTGTCTTGGAGTTTTAAAATTGCTGCTCTATTTATTGCATACTGTAGATCTGTATAATTGTTTATTTCATCTTGGTTTTTACTTTGGTAGGTCAAACAAATATAGAAATTTGTCTTAGCTTCTTTTCTGTTGCCATGACTAAATATCCTGACCAAAGCAACTTATGGGAAGGAGAGTTTAACTCACGGTTCTAAGTTACAGTCCACCATGGCAGGGAAATCAAGGCATCAGGAACTAGAAACAACTGCTCACATTACACATGCATTCACAACTTGCTTTGTCGCTCATGTGCAGTCTCCTGCCAAAGAATGGTCTCACCTACAATTAAGCATTCCCTTCCCTTATCAATTTGACACCATCAAGATAATCTCCCGCAGGTATGCACAGAGGCCTATCTTCCAAATGATTCTGGATCCTGACAAGTTGACAATTAACAATAACTTTTACAAGTCCACACCTTGTCTACTTGACACCCCAAATACACTACTTTTCAGCCATAACCTTCCACCCTTTGCCTGTATATGACCATGTTATAATGGAAAATTGATTTAGTTCAATTTCAAAAGTCCCCATAGTCTTCAACAACTCTAAAACCTTAAAATCTAATTTCTGAGTTCTTCAAAATTAAAAAATAATGTAAAATAATATTGTTTTTAATTTAAATAAAAACTATAAAAATATAAGTTGCATATTTGTACCACATAATAGCACAGAATAAGCATTCTCATTTCAAAAGTAAAGAACTGTGATATAACAAGAAATAATCATACCAAGTTAAACCCCTAATCCAGCAGGGCAAACATTAAATTTCAATTCCGTGTCTGACATCTGGGGCTTGTAATCAACTGGGTTAGAAAAGGCTTGGTAGTTTCACCCCTACTTTTCATAGCAGGCACCCTATAGTCTTGGAATCTCTAATATTCTGGGATCTCTACTGAAACTTGGGTTTCACTTTCCACCACTGCCTACAATGGCCTATTAGAACTTATTTTCAGGGACTCTGACCCTACCACATGCTGTCTGGACTCAGCTGCTTTCCATGAACCCCTAAATCATGTACTTTTAATGCCTTCAAATTTACTGCATGAATAATGCTGCCAATCCCTGCTACCATCTTGAGATGAAGCCTATCCCTGCTCCACCCACACCATAGCTCTATCACCTTCTGTATGATGACTCAGGAGAGAAACACTTGATTGGGGCGTTACTTTTAAGGGGAAGGAAACCCCTTCAGGCTAGACTTTACTTCTTCCTTCAAATAAATTTGTGTCCTCATTAGATAAAGCCTTCAAAGGAGTTGGATTTTGCCCTTGAGACACTTTTCAGTGTACCACAGACTTTAGTGATGCTGATTTCTAACAATTACAGTTCTTTTCTCAGAAGTAGACTGAATGTGTTCCTGTCTTAACATTTCTTCTGCCAAAAATAATTTAGTTCATCATTTTTAAATTCAACTTCACATAGCTTCTCAGAACACAGAGTGAAAAGACAATCTTGGCCAAAATATTATACAGATGGCCTCTGGAATTATCCTGAACTGGAAGTAGCTGGTGTCCTTGAAGCTGCTGATCCCAGTTTCCAAGATTTCATGAGCCATAGTTCTATTATCTGTATCGTTTTTAGTATTCTTGTTTTCTAAGTTTTCATAAGAATGTCTAATTAAGCTCTGATTCCAGCATGCCATGACTTTTCTAGCCCTAAGTACCAAATTCTTTGATACATCAGCTACAAAACAGTTCCAAAGGTACAAGAACCACATAGTCATATTTGATACTGTGAGATATAGGGAGATGTATTAGTAAATCAGGTCAGTTGGCCCAAACAGTTGTCTGGGTGCCTCTCCTCAGTTTAAGTCAAAGAAATAGGCATCAGAATTCTGTTCTGTAATCCCTGACCTCCAGTAAGGACAGTCTTATACTTGATGCTTTTGTGGTCCCTCCTCTGCTTGACTAGATTCTGTTACTTCTCATTATTCATTACCTTGTATCTTATTTTTTATCATTGATTTTTCTTTTTATTCCTTAATCATTAATATTTATACTTTATAACTTTTCAGTGATTCTCAAATTTTAATGTACATAAAATCACCTAAAAAGCTGAGCATAGTGGTACACACCTTCAGTCTCAGCACTCAGAAACAGGGGCAGGTAGATCTCTGTGAGATCAAGTCCAGCCTGATCTACAGAGGGTCAGCCAGGGCTACATAGTGAAACCCTGTCTCAAACTAAGACCAACCACAACTAAACAAAATCAGCTAGAAAATTTTCTCAATTACGGAAACATATTTAACAAGTTTGGTCTGATAATATTCACTTCTAACTCATGAAACAATCCTTTTGGATGACAGACTACACTCTAACTTTTAATGCTTTGGTTAATGAATAATTTTTGCATATTTCCTGAGCTTGAAGTAATAGTATTTAATATCATGTCTCACATTGTCCAAGAAGAGTTTCCACATTTCTTTATCTCTCCCATCTGTACATATCAAGTTCCTCATATCCTCAGCCTATTTGGAGCTGACAGTGTTATGACCTGATTATCAAATACCTTAAGTTACTTTTAGTAATTTTTTGCTAATTTGATGTTTGATTTTGCTTTTTAAAAATTTTTATTAGTTTGAGAGTTTTGTACAATTTGTTTTGATCATAATCATCATCCTTCCCCCAACTCTTCCCAGATTCATGTTCTTCTCTACCCACACATTTTTGTGTCCCATTTTAAAGACCACCATTAAGATCAAGTTGTGCTGCCCAAATATTCTTGGAGGCATGATCTTCCACCAGAATAGGGATGCCTTACCATGAACTACACTCCTAGAGAAAACAGTCTCTCCTTCTACCAGCAGCTAATAAGTACCAAAGCTCTTCAACTAGAGATGGAATTTAATGCCCAACTCCCATCTAAATGGGATGCAATTACTCAATGGAATATCATTAAACTGTTTAAAAAAATGAAATTTGCAGGTATATGTATGGAGCTGGAAACAATCATCCTGAATGATGTAACCCAGAAATAGAGAGACAAACATCTCAGGTTTACTTTCGTTTACTCTCATCACTGAATGTTAGCTTTGAATATGTGTGTTCTATTTAGAGTACCACAGATGTCAGGAATTTAGTAAGGGACTATTGAGGAGGGGGGCCTTCGAGAGAGGAGACAGAGAACACAGTAATATAAAGGATTAAAGGAGAATAATGGAACAAGAATGGTTAACTTTGGGTGGTAAATAGTAGGGTAGAGGAGTGGGTAAAGGCAGGGATAACTAACAATAGAGGCTGTTTGAAAAGGCCATACAGAAACCTACTACTATAAAACTTCAAAAATATATACATATGAAAAAGGTAATTTAATGAAGTTACTCTACAACAGGGGATGATATCCCAATGAGACACCCCATGGTAGCAAATGTAAACCTTAGTACTAGGAATGGGTTACCTATTTTTGAGGTGTTGTCAGTGAGGTCATGTAGACTCCCAAACATTACAGTCTATTGCCAATACTTCTCACTACTTGCTAGAACATGATGGTAAGACCTGTTGCTGAAGATAACACACAATTGAATCACAGAACATGTGGTACTTACCTACAAGCTACAACAATGTCTAGCCTAACAAGATAGATCCACTAGTACAACAGTGGTATGAACATTATTGGAGTAACTGGCTATTTTCTGTGTGCCTCAAAGGCCCTACTCTATGAGATGGAACTCATATCTGGTACTATTCAAAAGACCAACAATCTGTTGCTAGGCAGGGCATAAATAGGTAACCCAATACTGTTCTTTCAATTGCATGTAGTACTAAAACTTTTGCTAATGATTTAATGCTATATCCATAGATTTATTAGAGTGTCTCTCAAAACCTCATCAGAGAATCTTCTCTTTGCAATAGATGGAAATTAACACATACCCCAGTTGGTTAGCATAGAGAGAATTAATATGTTCCTTATCTACTTCAGAACTACCATTATTTCTTTTAATACTTTGCTTTATGTCATCTAGCAACTGATGGAGCAAGTAGGTAGAGAGACCCACAGTCAAACACTAGGTGGAGGCGGGATATACTCACAGAAAGAAACGGGGGGGGGTTGCAGGAGCAGGCAGAGTCAAGGATATCACGAGAGCACAGCCCACAGAATCAACTAAGCAGAGCTTATAAGGAATACAGAGACTAAAGCAACAGTCATGGAGGTTGTATGGGACTGAGCTAGGTCCTCTGCATATATATTATGGTTGTATAGTTGTGCGTTCTTGTAGGACTTTTAACAATGGGAGCGTGGGGGGGGGGAGTGTCTCTGATTATTTGGCCTGCACTTGGGACCCTTTTCCTCCTACCAGGTTTTCTCATCCAGCCCTGGTAAGAGGCTTCGTGTCTAGTCTTACTGTAACTTGTTAGGCCATGTTTGGTTGATAACCCTGGGAGGCCTGCTCTTTAATTGAAGGAAAATATGAATCTGAGCAAGAGGGGGGAGGTAGGGGGAAGAATGGGAAGAGTGTAGTGAGGGGAAAATGTGGTCATGATGTTATTTATGAGAAAAGAATAAAAAGATTTGTCTCCAATTTATTTCTCATGCCAGACATTCCCCTTTTTGCTAGCACAACTCTTCTTAGTATTGAAAATTTCTCATCTGTGAATAAGCAATCAAAATTTTCAGTAGGAGAGACTCAAATTTATTTATGATTTTTTTCATTTATTTTACATCCTGACCGTAGTTATCCCTATCTACTTTCCTTCCCTCTGCCGCCCGCTCATGTTCACGCCTCCTATGTTTCTTTCCAGAAAGGGGAAAGCCTCCCATAGATGTCAACAAAGAAGGGCATATAATGTTAAGGTAGTACTAAGTTCCTCACTTTGTATTGGGGCTGGGAAAGGCAACCCAGTATGAGGAATAGGTTCCCAAAAGCCATCCCAATTGTTAGGGACAGACCCTGATGCCACTGCAAGGAGTCCTGCAAATAGACTGAGTTACACAACTGTGACACATATGTAGAGGGCCTAGGTCTGTCCCATGCAGGCTCCCTAGGTATTGGTCCAGAGTGTGGGCTTCTATAAGCCCAGATTAGTTGTTTATGTGTGTTCCTTTGTGATAACCTTGAGCCCCTGGCTACTACAAACCTTCCTACCTCTCTGACAGGATTCCTGGAGGTCAGCTCAGTGCATGGCTGTGTTTCTCTGCATCTGTTTCCATAAGTTACTAGGTGAAGGCTCTCTGATGACAATTAGGGTAGTCACCAATCTGATTACAGGAGATGGTCAGTTCAGGTATCCTTTATGCTATTGCTAGTTCTAACTGGGGTCATTCTTGTGGATTACTGGAAGTTTCCCTGGCACCAGGTTTTTCCCTGACTCTGAAACATCCCCACCAACAAGACCTTTCTTTCATCACTCCCCTCTTTGGTCCCACCTAACTCACCCAACCTGATCCTCTATGTTCCTTTCCCATATTCCCACTTTATTCAAGAGATCTCTTCTATTTCCCCTTCCTGGGGAAATCAATATATCCTTCCTTCTGTCCTTGTTACCTAGCCTCCCTGGGGCTGTGGATTGCAGCCTGGTTATCCTTTACTTTATAGCTAATATTCACTTATGAGTGAGTACATACCATGGTTGTCTTTCTAGGCCTGAGTTACCTTGCTCAGGATGATTTTTTTTTCTAGTTCCACTCTAGTTGCCTGAAATTTTCTAGTTGCCTGAAAATTTCATGATATCATTGCATTTTACAGCTGAGTAAATGTACCACATTTTCTCCATCCATTCTTCAGTTGAGGGGCACCTAGGTTATTTCCAGGTTTTGGCTATTATGAATACTACTGCTGTGAACATAGTTGAACAAGTGTCCTTGTGGTATGATTTGGCATCCATTGGTATAGTTTGGTCTTATAGATTGATGCCCAACTTTCTGAGAAACTGACATATTGATTTCCAAAGTGGCTGTACAAGTTTGCACTCCCACCTCAGTGGAGGGGTGTTCCCCTTACTCCAAATCCTCTTCAACATAAGCTATCTTAGTGCTTTTGATCTTAGTCATTCTGACAGGTGTAAGGTAGTGTCTCAGTTATTTTGATTTACATTCCCCTAATGGCTAAGGATATTGAACAATTCTTTAAGTGTATCTTGACCATTTGAAATTCTTCTGTTGAGAATTCTCAGTTTAGATTTGTACCACAATTTTTGATTGGATTATTTGGTATTTTGGTGTCTAGTTTCTTGAATTCTTTATATATTTTGGAGATTAGTGCTCTGTCAGACGTGGGGTTGGTAAAGATTGTTTCCCATTCTGTGGGCTGCTGTTTTGTCTTATTGACAGTGTCCTTTGCCTTACAGAAGCTTTTCAGTCTCATGAGGTCCCATTTATTGTCAACCAATGTTGTGTTCAGGAAGTTGTCTCCTGTGTCAATGCATTCAAGTCTACTTCCCAATTTCTGTTATATCATGTTCGCTGTAGCTGAATTTATGTTGAAGTCTTTGATCCACTTGGACTAGAGTTTTCTGCAGAGCTATAGCTATGGATCTATTTGCATTCTTCTACAAGCTGATGTCTATTATATCAGTACCATTTGTTGAAGATTCTTTTTTCCATTGTATAATTTTGACTTTTTTGTCAAAAATCAGATGTATGTAGATTTATGTCAGGATCTTCAGTTCCATTGTATTGACCTACCTGTCTGTTTTTATGCCAATATCATGCTGTTTTTTTTATTACTATAGCTCTATAGTAGAGCTTGAACCTGGGGATGGTGATACCTCTGGAATTTCCATTATTGTACAGGATTGTTTTAACTATTCTGGGAATTTTGTTTTTTCATATGAAGTTGAGTATTGTCCTTTCAATGTTTGTGAAAAATTGTGTAGAAATTTTCATGGGGATTGCACTGAATCTGTAGATTACTTTTTATAAGATTGCCATTTTTATTATGTTAATCTTACTGATCCATGAGCATGGGAGAACTTTCCATATTCTCATAATCTTCTCCAATTTCTTTCTTCAAAGACTTAAAATTCTGTCATATTGCTCTTTGACTTGTTTGGTTAGAAGTACTCCAAGATATTTTAAATTATTTGTGTCTATTTTAAAGGGTTTTGCTTCTGTGATTTCATTCTCAGCCTACTTATCATTTGTATATAGATGGGTTACTGACTTTTTTTGAGTTAATCTTGTATCTGGACACATCACTGAAGGTGGATATCAACTATAGGAGTTCCCTGGCAGAATTTTTGGGGTTACTTAGTAAACTATCATATCATCTGCAAACAGCAAAAGTTTGACTTTTTCCTTTCCAATTTGTATCCCCTTGATCTCCTTTTGTTGTCTTATCACTCTAGCCACAACTTCAAGGACTATATTGAATAGATATGGAAAGAGTAGTCAAACTTGTTTTGTTCTTGATTTTAGTGGAATTGTTTTAAGTTTCTGTCCATTTAATTTGATGTTGGTGGTTGGCTTGCTGTATATTGTTTTATTATGTTTAATTATGTTTCTTGTATCCCTAATCTCTTCAAGACTTTATCGTGAAGGGGTGTTTGATTTTTGTCAAAGGCTTTTTCAGCATCTAATGAAATAATCATATGGGATTTTTTCTTTCAGTTTGTTTATATGGTGGATTACCATATAAACCATATTACCATATTATTGATAGGTTTTCATATGGTGAATTACCTCTGCATCCCTGGGATGAAGCCTACTTGATTATGGTGGATGATGTTTCTGATGTGTTCTTGGATTCGATTTGCCAGTATTTTATTGAGTATTTTTGCACCAATGTTCATGAGGGAGATTGGTCTGTAATTCTTTTTTTTTTTTTTGAGTCTTTGTGTAATTTGGGTATCAGGGTAACTATAGCCTAATAAAAAAGGTTTTGTCAATGTTCCTTCTGTTTCTATTGTGTGGGGCACTTTGAGGAATACTTGTATTATCTTTTTTGAAATTCTGGTAAAATCTTAAATATTTTACATTGGTATGGATTTTGGTTTATTGATATAAATTTAAGGCTAATTTTATTATATTGTATATATATACATATTTCTACTCTTGTTTAAGGTATTGTTTATGCAGCTCATTAAAAATGCCATGTGTAATTAAAAATTAATAGTCATCTACAATATTCAAAATTATAGTCATGTTAGACATGTTTTCAAGGTTATACACAGATATATTTAGATAAATAGATCTTTAAATACTTCAAAAAGACCTCAGAATGTGGCACATAATATGTTTAATAACCTAAGGCTTTTCATGATAGTGATACATGTCTGTTCCTGGCAGTACCAGTCTACTTCGGAGAAGATGATGGGCATCAAAGAAACTCCATATGGAGTTTGATCTCTTTATAGAAAAAGCTAACCTTGAGGGCAAATTAACCTTGAGGGCAAATAAACTGTCCTTGCTTCCATTACTAGCAACATACTGTTCAAACTGGATCATTATGCAAGAAAGGTAACTGCTAAGCTTTGCCAAAACAAGGTATATCCGTCCTTCAAAATTCCTGTTTTACAAAAAAAGTATGTCAGATATGCTAGGCCTATAGGCCAGAGTTGGATGCCCCAGTGTTACATAGGAACTCTGGGTGACTGTCCTTGTCATGAGGTGAACTTTCATCCTTAAGTGGGGTCTTTGGATAGTTAAACATGTAGTTTTTCTTAGTTATGACAGGAAAGAAATTAGGTAAAGATAATTGAGTATTTTCTCTAAATTTCCCACATACAAATGAACTGTATATTTTAGCTGTGATTCTTACTTAATAACTGTTTTGTTATATGTAGTTTTACAATGTTAAGGTTAAAAATTTTCCTTATTAATTAGATAAAAAGGGGAAAAGGCTATGGAATAATCCTTTGAGTATCTATTACTCTCATTGGTTAACAAAGAAGCTGATTGGCCTATAGCAAGGCAGGATAAAGTTAGGCAGGAAGATCAAACAGGGGATGCTGGGAAGAAGAGTGGAGTCAGGAGTCAGGGAGATGCCAGCCAGCTGCTGAGGAAGCAGGACATGTAGAAAAATGAGTTAACAAGTTATGAGCCATGTGCCAAAGCACAGAGAAGAAGTATGGGATAATTTAAATGTAAGAGTTAGCTAGTAACAATCCTACACTATTGACCAAACATTTATAATTTATATTAAGCCTCTGAGTCAATTATTTTGGAAGCACTGCCAGGTATTTGGGAACAGGTGATCCATACAAGTTCCATGAAATGCTGAGAAGGTTTATTCTTTTGTGTTTGGGTAAAATATTATATGGTTGTCTAAGTCCTTTTGAGTCATAACATCTGTTAGTTTCCTTATTTCTCTGTTTAGTTTCTGTCTGGGTGGCCTGTTCATTGTTGAGAAAGAGGTGTTAAAAGTCTCCCACTATTAATGTGTGGGTTTGATGTGTGATTTAAGATTTATCAGTATTTTTTTTTTTTTTTACAAATGTGGGTGACCTTGTATTTGGGGCATAGATGTTCAGAATTGAGACTTCATCTTGATGAATTTTTCCTTTGAATATTAAATGCCCTTCTCTAGTTCTTTTAATTTAGTTTGAGGTCTATTTTGTTAGATATTATGATAACTATACCAACTTGCTAAAGTCCATCTGATTAGAAAATATTTTCCAAACTCTTCACTGAAGTATTGTCTGTATTTGAAGTTGAGGTATGTTTCTTGTATGCAGCAGAAGAATGGATCCTGTTTCCACATTCATTTTGTTAGCCTGTGTCTTATTGGCAAATTAAGTCCATTAATATTGAGAGAGATTAATGACCACTGATTGTTAACTCCTGTTATTTTTTGGTTTTGGTGGGAGTGGTTCTAGTAGGAGTGGATCTAGTGGTGGTGGTAGTGTGTGTTTCCCTTCTTTGGGTTTTTCTGGTATGAGATTATTTATTGCCTGTGTTTTCTCCGGTGCGGCTAACATCCTTGGGTTGGAGTACTCCTTCTAGTACTTTTTGTAGTGCTAGATTTGTGGATAGTTATTTATTTTTATATCTGGTTTTGTCATGAAATATCTTGTTTTCTCTGTCTATAGTGATTGAACACTTTGCTTGGTATAGTAGTCTATCTAGTCTGGCATCCATGGTCTCTAAGCATCTGCAAAATGTCTGTCCAGGCCCTTCTGGCTTTTGGCGTCTTCACTGAGAATTTGGGTGCAATTCTAATAGGTCTGCCTTTATATGTTACTTGACCTTTTTCTTTTGCAGCTCTTAGTATTCTTTATTTTGCATGTTTAGTGTTTTGGTTATTACATGGCAAATGAATTTTTTTTTTGTTCACTCTATGTAGTGTTCTGTAAGCTTCTTACACCTTTATAGGCATGTCTTATTTTGATTGGAAAAGTTTTCTTCTATCATTTTGTTGAATATATTTTCTGTGCTTCTGAGCTGGGATTCTTCTTATTCCATTCCTGTTATTCTTCTTAGGTTTGATCTTTTCATGACATACCAGATGTCCTGGATGATTTGTGTTAGGAATTTTTGGATTTAACATTAACTTTGACTTACGAATCTATTTTCTATTTTCTCTATTGTATCTTCAATGTCTGAGCTTCTCTGTTCTGTCTCTTATATTCTCTTGATGATGCTTTCATCTGTAGTTCCTGATCATTGACCCAGATTTTCTATTTCGAGAATTCTTTTAGTTTGTGTTTTCTATATTGCTTCTGTTTCAATTTTTTAGTTTTGAACTGTTTCTTCACCTGTTTGTTTTTTCTTTGCTGTCTTGGTTTCCTTTCAGTGTTTTACTTATTACTCCCAATTTTTTTGCCTTTTCTTTTATTTCTTTTTTATTTGTATTTTTGATTTTTTCTTATGTTACATATTGATCCCAGTTCCCTCTTCCCTCCCATCCTCCCATGCCCCTCTGACACCCACCATCCCATTCCCTACCCACTCCACAGGGAGGGTGAGGCCTTCCAGGAGGGACCATAAAAATCTGCCAAGTCATTTGGAGTAGGGCCTAGGCCCTCCTTTGTGTCTCTAGGTTAAGGGAGCATACTTCTGATGGGAGATGTTATTCTGTATATATGTTTCTCATACTGGTTAATAAAGCCCTGTGGCCAATGAGATAGCAAGATAGGCGGGGCTAGGAGACAAGGAGGAAGAGGAAGTGAGTAGGGAGGAGTCAAGATGTAACCCGGGGAAGGAGCAGGACGCCTGCCGCGCGGCTCCCCGATAAGATGACCACGTGGAAATACTTAGATAAGTAGAAATGGGTTAATAATTAACACAGAGCTAGCCCATTAACAATAATGGTAACTGGCCAACAGGATTGTATCAAATACAGAGTCTCTGAGTGTTATTTGGGGCACACGTGGTTGCAGGACAATGGCGGCAGGACCAGGAGGCTGACAGGAGACCTGCCGTAACATAATGGTGTCAGAACTGGGTTTGAGAACTTTCGCTTAAAACTTAACAAAAGTTTAAAAAATAGTTTTTAGAAACAAGGGAACAGAGACTAGCAAGACTTCTTGGTAGCAGCATTTTCTTGGTTGGATTTGTTTTGTTGTAGACAGAGATTTGCGCGGCTCCTTTAAGGGAGGTTTCCAAAATTAGCATAAGCGGCAAAAAGCCACCTGGCTTTTAAAGAGCTCTGCTAACAATTCATTGGTGTGTAGGAGAGCTGTAATAAAGGTTTACACTGTGTTTTTCAAAATACGCTGGCTTGGGAGAGAAAAAGAAACAGGATACAATGGTTTAAAAAAGAAAAAAGGAAGTAGAATTAATCCTAGTACTTGGCAGACAGAGGCAAGCAGATCTCTGTGATTTCAAAGTAAACCTGGTATGGAGTGAATTCCAGGACAGATAAAAGTTACACAGAGAAACCCTGTCTCAAAATATGTAAAAATAGAAGTAGAATAAATAGAATAATAAAAAAACCACATAAAGATGGAAAACACAGAGAGATTTTGGATACTATACACACTTCTGTTGTCTTTAAATTATTTGATTGCTGAGAAAATAACAACTGCTTATAAAAGAAATACTGCTGGATTAATTTAATTTATATATTTTAAAAATGCTTTGACTCAAAAATTTAAGCCTAAGGACAAGTTACTGGGAAAAAGGATTTCTATTTTTGTTTCCACAGAAAATGAAAAGCTATGGATTCTTTCCAGACTTATATGGTTTGATCAAGCCAGACCCCCTGAAACAGCTCCCCAGGTGATCCAACATTCAAAGCAGTTGAGACAAAGCCTTGCAGACTACTGCCAAGATTTCTGCATCTTCTTTGGACCCCCATGACAGCGCCCTCTACCAGCAGGAAGTAGTTTGGAAAGAACGACGCCCAAATTCCCAAATATTGTTTATAAATGTTTGTTTTCATTTAAATGGGCTTGGTTATAAATGACTATAACCAAAAGCAATCTTTTTAAAGGGAAAAGGGGAATTATGGTATGGATATGAATACTTTGCTTTGGAATGGATTTTCTTTTATTGATACAATTTAAGGTCAATTTTGTGATATGTATATTTCTCCTCTTGTTTAGGTATTGTGTTTATATAGCTCATTTAGAAATGTAATGTATAATTTAGTACAGATTAGAGATAATTACCTATGATAATGAGAACTTGTAGTTAAGTTAGTTAGGTTTTCTAGATATATAGAAATGTATTTGAGATGAATAGGCATTCTTCAAACCTTTCAAAGACCTACAGAATATGGCATTTAAAATGATTTAGGGATTTTCTTGACAGTGAGGCACAAGTGCTCCTGGTAACACCACCTATGTCAGAAAAGAAGATGGACATCGAAGAAACGTGTTATGAAGTTTGCTTCTAATATGGCAAGACTAGCCATTTGGGCAAAGTACTGCTCTTCTGGACTCTTTGACTTTATGCTGTAGAAACTGGACATGCAGGACCCACAAAAAGGTGACTGCTGATGCAAGATGGACATTGCTACAGGATTCCTGCTTCATGGAAAAGGCAGCCAGACATTCTGCAGGACACAGAGAAAAATGACTGACACACTGTCAATACAAGTGGACAGTTTAAAGTTTCCTGCTTTGCTGAGGAGTCTGGAGATACACTATGGCCTATGGGCTGAAGATGGAACATTACAGAAGAACTTCGGGTGACTGACCAGGCAATGCATTGTCTCTGTCATTTCTAGAGTTTATATATTATCCTTCTGTGGTCTTTGATGGAGTTGAAGACAGGTAGTTATGACTATAGTTTTCCTTAGTTAGGATTAAAGATAAGTTACATATAGGACTTTAGACTCACAAAGATAGGATAGATGATATTTTCTTTAAGTCTTACAAAATGTTAATGGACTAAATATTGTTAACTGTGATTCTTAGTTGATAACTGTTGTATGGTATATTTTGCTATGTTAAGGTTAAACCCCTTCTTTTACTTTAGACAGAAAAGAGGAGATGATGGGAGATGTTATTCTGTATATATGTTTCTCATACTGGTTAATAAAGCTCTGTGGCCAATATAAAACAAGATAGGCGGGGCTAGGAGACCAGGAGGAGGAGAGAGGAAGTGGTAGGAGTCGAGATGTAGCCTGGGAAGAAGCAGGAAGCCTGCCGCGCGGCTCCCCGATAAGACGACCACGTGGAAATACTTAGATAAGTAGAAATGGGTTAATGATTAAGGCAGAGCTAGCCCATTAACAATAATGGTAACTGGCCAACAGGATTGTATCAAATACAGAGTCTCTGAGTGTTATTTGGGGCACACGTGGTTGCAGGACAATGGCGGCAGGACCGGGAGGCTGGCGGGGAGGAACCTACTGTAACATACTTCCATGGGGAATGTGCTCCCAAAGTCTTTTTGTGCACCAGGGACACATCCTAGTTCCACTGTCAGAGATCCCATAGACTGCCCAGGCCTTCTAACTGAGACCCATGTTCAGGGGGTCTGAGTCAGTCCTATGCTGGTTTCCCATCTATCAGTCTGGAGGTTCATGAACTCCTTCTTGTTCAGGTCAGCTGTCTCTGTGGGTTTCTGTAGCTTGGTCTTAACCCCTTATCACTCCCCTGTAGCTAGATATTCACCTTGTCTGCACCTGTGGCTTAGGCCATGACCATTGGGGCAGAGACAGGGCCAGATGGGAGCTGGGAGAAAAGGCTGGGAAAGGGTCGGGCCGCCCCTTTTGGTGGTGGACGCTGGAAGGCTTAGGATCCGCTGGAACCTGCCGTGTACATATGTTGTGAGTTATTTCTCCCTTAATAAACTTCTGTTCGGCCTAATTGTTTATCCTGATCCTTATTAAATCGCAATACTCCCCCATCTCTGCAACTGGCTTCCAGGAGTTCAGCTCAGTGTTTAGCTGTGGGTGTCTGATTCTGTCTCCATCAACTACTAGATGAGGGCTCTACAAAGGCATATAAGATAGTTACCAACCTCATTATCAGGGAAGGGCATTTAAGGTAGCCTCTCCACTATTGCCCAGATTGTTTTATTTATTTAAGGGAATTTTTCATTCTCTCTCTAAGGGCCTCTATCATATTTGTAAAGTTATTTTTAAGGTTGTTTTCTTGTGTTTCAGCTGCATTGGAATGTTCAGATATTGCTGTCATAGGATAGCTAGGTTCTGGTGGTGACACAGTGCTCTCTCTGTTATTGAATGTATTCTTACATTGTAGTTTATGAATCTGGATTTGGGATGATTATAGGTTTAGAAGCTGATTTCAGAGTTTCTTTGTTGGATGGCTATTTTGTTCCTTTATTATCTATTTATTGTCTTCTGGCCTGAATGGCCAAGGGTTCTGATGACTGGCATGTTTTCAGGCTCAGTAGGTTGTCTCAGCTGTGGTTTGTGGGGGGTTGGGAGACTAGATCCACCCTATCATCCTGTTCTTCCAACTAGTATACTTTGTGCCTGTACCTTATGGACTTAGGGACTTGTGGGGAAGTACTGGTCACAGAAAGGATAATGAGGTGTGTGTGGAGTTGGCTGGTATAGTGGGTCTTGGGGGAACAGAATCTAGTGGTGGTGGTGGTCCAGTCTGCAGGCAGGTCTCTCACCTGCTGGCCAGATGGTAGGACTGCATCAGGGCATTAGATTTCCACCAGAGTTGGGGGCAAGATCCAGCTGTCTTGCTGGTACTGAGACATGCTTCTTTCAGTAAGGCCATACCTCCTAAGCACCCCTAAAAACACCCAACAGCTAGGGAACAATAGTTCAAATGTCCAGTGCTATTGGGGGACATTTCTCATTCAAACAAACATAATATGATAAACTGAAGTTTAGTGAGTTTTAACAGTTAGCCCAGGATCAAGTAAACAGTAGAGCTTGGATTTGAATCAAGACATCATGACATCTCTGCTCTGAAGCATTATAACCAATTGACTCTTGATAGGAAGTACTGACCTAGAGCATCATACTAGAAAGACCCTTTAAAACAATTACTCAACTCTTGTGCTTTGACAAATGATGGACATGAGTATCTCAAGACACTTACATTCACAGAGCTCCCAAGTACATACACCTCCTGAAGCTCAGCTCAAGTTCATTGCACTGTGTTCATCTTTCAGCACAAGTGAAGCTTCTTTGTATCTTCAATACTCTGGCTGGAGGGGTTTAGGGGTGGTTAATCTTTTGTTAAAATATAAAATGTCTAGAGCCTAAATCACACAGTAGGCAGAAAAAATTCCACATATTTCTCTCCCTCTCTCTCTGTCTGTTTGTCTGCCTCTCTCTCTCTCTCTCTCTCTCTCTCTCTCTCTCTCTCTCTCTCTCTCTCTCTCTCTCTCCCTCTCTCTCTCTCTCTCTCTCTCTCTCTCTCTCTCTCTCTCTCTCTCTGTGTGTGTGTGTGTGTGTGTGTGTGTGTGTGTGTGTGTGTGTGTGTGTCTGGAACAGGCTATAAAGATACAGGTGAAAGAGGCCAACCTGGGGAGTATAAAGAATTCTTACTGAGAGGGGGGTTCCCCTCGCCAGCCCCAGGTGCATTTCCTCTTGTCTTATCCCTTGAGAATAAAGCTGTTCCAAACATGTGACTCCTGTTCTCGGCAAAGTTTGAAGCAGCTGCTGTTTGCTTTGGAGCACAAGTCCAGGTGTTAAGCTCAATCAATCTTAAAGGCCATAAATTTTAAAGGCCAGAATTCCTGGAACAGTTGCCTATTCCAGCTCATTCTCTTGTATGAGTATTGCAAAATGCTACCACAGTTTTTGATATATAAGAAGCCAGGAATTTTCTTAGACTCCTCCTCTGCTACCACTTAGGTAATTTTTTTGTTATCTTCTTACCACAGTTGTCACTCTCAAGTTTTAAAGGTTTAAGACTAGTTAGAGCCGTCCCAGAAAGTTTTGCCTTAGCAGAGAAAAGAGGGACTTTGTCCTAAGAGGTTCTATCTCTGTGATATTTTGGGCAACACCAAATCCTTTAAACTATTTGTGAAAATTCTAATGTATGGCTTCCCCAAACAACCTGGCACAGACTCTAATTATAGCACCCAAGTTTTAAATTCTTGGTTTATGGTTTACCTGTTGAGGAGAGACAGTCTAGAAATTTTGAAACTGTAGTCATGAACAGACATTGTTGGATGTATGAGAACTTAGAAAAGTCTTCCTTTTGAATTTCACAATTAAGAATCTAGGTATAGGCTGGTAACATGGCTTAGCAAGATGCTTGCTGCCAAATCTGATGACCTGAGTTCAAGTCTCAGAACTTGAATGGCAGAAAGACCCCCCCACAAGCTTCATCTGATCTCCATATGTGCATGGTGGTACATACAGGCCCACGTGCAAATAAATAAATATGACATTTTAAAATTAACGAGTCTCAGATCCTTTTTATTTACATTTTCTGCTCTGACATGCTTTTGATAAATTTACCTAGGACAACTAGAGAGCCTTAGCATGGGTACAAGCAATAAACTACCAGTCTTTCTATCTTGCTCACATATTTCCACATGTACTAGGGCTCTTTAAGGAACCTATCCATTGTCTAAGAAAGTCTATTGCATTAGATTTATATGTAAGTAATTAAATCTTTCAGTGACAAATGACAGAAGTTGAAAATATTCAGGCAAAATATATGTGTGAAAAAGATATGATGTTTTATTCTAACTTCAAAGAAACATGAAGTCTACAAACGGGAGGATTTGAAGTCACATGGGACAGTGTTTCTCCTCACACTTTAATAATATGTATCTTAGCCATCTGGGAGTCTAGTCTCTAGCTACTCAAAGTGTAGTCCCTGCATCAGAGCATTACCATCATTTGAGAGCTCTCTTGTATTTCCACATCAGACTTGCTAAAACATAATCTTTGAGTGTTGTGATACATTATTTATTATTTATTAAAGCTTTACTGAGGATTCAGAAAAGCAAAGTCAGCCCCAAGCTATAGAGATCAGATAGTGGTGATACACACTTTTAATCCTAGGACTCTGGATTAAGAGTGAGTTCAAGGCCACTGAGATCTACACAAGATTGATCCAGTCCTGAAGAGAAGCAGCTCACACAAAGATGATCTCAGCACCTGGCATCACATGCCTTTATTCCCAGCATTAGGGAGGTATATAAGACAGGAGTAGGGTCTCAGTATCAGGCATTCATTCTCCAGCCATGTTGAGAATAGGAACACCCCCGCCCTTTTAGAGGTAAGAACTCTCTGATGGCTTGGCTGCTTTGCTTTCCTGATCTTCATGTTAAACCCCAATATCAGTCTCTTGGTCTTTTATTATTTTTTTTTTTTTGTGCTACATCTTAGTCTGTATCCGTATCTTTCAAAGTCCAGTCTTAAAATGAATATCATCATCCAATGGGTACTTGTAAGAATTCATATAGTTAGGACTTCAGATCAGAATTTCTGGAGTTGAGGCCCAGGAATCTGTATTAAGAATCCTACCAGCTGAACAGGACCCAAGATTGAGGTCAGATTAGGTTACATAGAAAGATACTATCTCAAAACAAAAACTAAAAAAAACCAAAATCTTGCTCCAGGGGCTTTTGATGTATCCCCTAGGCTAATCCTCAGCTTCCAGGCAGTGTTAACTTTTTACCCCATCTTAAAATGATCAAGATATGATCCCAAGACAGAGTCCATTAAGAACTTAAGGAAGTACCCTCTTCCTGTTTGACTGTACACCTTTTGCTGTCCACCTAGAACATTCGTTGTTAGGGCCAATACTTCTTAAATCCTCCTTGCTACACAAAACATTTAAAGACTTAACAATAACTTCCTCAAAGCCTCTGTCAAGACTATACATTGTCTAAGATACCATATTAATTTGTAAGTTGTAACAGTAAAAATTACAAATTTTCTACCATCCTAGTTACTGAACCTGTGTTTTTTTATTATTGTGCTGATGATCTGATGCTGTTTAAATCTTTACTCATACTATTTCATATGCTGCCCTTGACCTTCGGAAGGAGTCACTACTACATTATTTTAGTGAGAAATTGAAACTTGGAAAAGTTAGTAACCTCCCTCAGGATGGAAAACCACAAACTCATATCTAATAGAATGCATCCCATTCAAACCAGAATAATACTTTCAACTGGAATACTTAAAAAGGAGGTCTTGGAAAATTTACAAAGACCCAAGTTAGCTTCAGATCTAGGTTGGATTAGAGAACTGGATATTATAAAAGTTAGAGGCAGTATCCAAGCTACAATCACCCTGAATTAACTCTAGAATTCAAGACACAATGAGGAGAGGGAAAACAAAGTGCAGGGAATTTATGAGGGCCAATCATGTATTTGAGTCACATAATTGCACAATATAGTTTACTGTTAGTTGAAATTGATAAGTGAAGAAATGGTCATCCAAATGAAAAGCCTCTCAGTGACAGCAACCATAATTTACACTACTTTTGTGTTGTCTCATGCTATTCAATATTCAGTATATTTTTCAGGCCGTATGCTACACAGTAGTGATGAAAACTTACTGAAGACATAGTCACCATGTTTGCAGAGCTCACAGTGTAAAATGGATTCTCAATGAGACTTAATGGACAATATTTACATGAGAGAGTTCAGAGAGCTAAAATGTTGACTATGAGTATATATGAAAATTTGGCATTGAAATTATTTTCTAGTGGATTCTCCAAATGGATTTATAGCATGTAGACAAGGATGGGAGAGAATACATAAGTAAATAAATTAATATATGCCTTAAGAGTTTGCTGAGTAAGAGCAAATCATGGAAGAAGGGAAAGATTCAAAGAGATGTCATTTGACTACTTCAGCCAAGCAGTGGGAAATAGAACTCTAAGCATAATGCTTATGACAAATGTTGATAAGCAATTCGATGGGATTTAAAATCACTATGGAAACAAATTGCTGGCCATGTGTATAAGGGATTGTCTAGGTTCAATTCGCTGATGTGTGAAGACCTCCCCTAAATGTGGGTGGCATCATCCCACAGGCTGGAATACAAGACTAAATAAAGAGAAATTGATCTGAGCACAGGAATTCATCTCTAAGCTTTCTGACTGCGTACACTGTGTACCAGCTGCCTCCTGTTCCTTCCATGATGGAGGGTATCCACTGGGGCTATAAGCTAAACAAAGTCTTCCCCTCTCAGGTTGCCTTTATTATATATTTTGTCACAGCAACAAGAAAAGTCACTGATAGCAGGCATAATGTGCTAATGTATGGAAAGTTTAAAAATGCATATTGTACTTGAGAAAAAACATAGTTTGATATGACAGTATTGTAAAGTCCCAGGCCTACCTAATCTTCTCTTATCTAACAACTATGAGTGCCCACACTACTCTAGCTGCTTTTAAGAGTAGACTAGTAGGCAGCTGTTCCCCATACCACCCAGCTTTCACCTCAGGATTTTAAAAGTAGGTATCACTAAGAGAAGGGTTAGAAAAGTAGCCTCCTATTCCATTTGTGTTTTCAGCTTTGCATTTGGGGAAGTCACTGATAAGATAGGAAATGGAATGCAACTACTTAACCACTGTCTGTTCTTCATGTATGGTGTGTGTGTGTGTGTGTGTGTGTGTGTGTGTGTGCGTGTGTGTGCAGGCTAAGGACTGAACTCAAAGCCCCAAGAATGCTAGTCAAGCTCTGTACCATTGGACTACATCCCCAGCCTTTATTCCTTTTCAATTTTATTTCTGCAGGACTTTAAGTCCCACAAGTCATGTATGGAATAATGTGCCTGTTATTATGGAGCCTACTACCTAGCTGCTAACTTTCCAGGTCCTTCTTTACTGCTGCTAGGAGTATGTGTAGTTTCCTAGTCCATTATTGGACACCCTTCTCTTTTTCTGTTCTCATAGAGCTAGTGTATTTGGCATTGTGTTATACCTCTACTTTCTTCTTATTTCTCAGGCTGTTCCCAGGATTATCTTCAGAAACTTGTCACTTTGAGAATCAGAGGTGTCTCAGAAATGACTGAGGTCAGACCAAATCATTGACGTCTCTCTTCCTTGCTTGTTGAAGTGAACCATTACCTGGCTTCCTTTTTAGCCTCTGTTTTTCCAACACACTATTTCAGATTACTCAGCCTCTTTTCGGTCTGATCTCCATCCTGTATGAGTACCACCAGACCTTGGCTTCCTTTTGGGCTCCTCCCTGCCATTACTTCTGGTATAATATGTATCAAGAAGTTGGCCTCTGCATTCATTATTGACTCCTACTTGTCAGGCACTGGTCATATCACATTAGTGTGTCTCCTGTCATTGACACTGACTGTACTACCCAGGTAATTTTTAAGATCTCAGTAGTAGACAAGTATCAGTCCCCTCCTCCAGGTCCCCAGGATCATGCCTATAACCATCCACACCCTTTTTATCTTAGTAGCTTTGACTTACACCTGCAGGGAGGGATTTTCGCTACTTTCTGTGACCCTGTTTGCAGGAGTTCCCCATCCAGGTGGGAATCAATATACATGTGTTATCTGTTGGCTTTCCACTTAATTATAGGTGGGAGTCGGCATACTGAAGAAGATGAGAAGGATCTTTATTGACTGCCTGGATTATGAGTTTCTCTGAGATAACAGGAGATGTAGGGGAAATGAACTCAATTCATTTTGATAGCCCACAATTTCTGGCCACAGTCTTTGTCCTCAGCCTGCCTTTGGGAGTCTGTTTTTTGTTTTTTTTTTCTCTTCTAACTAAGATAACCTGTACAAGCAGATAATTCTCATAAACTACCTACTATTATGTTTTTAGGGGCAATCAATCAGTAGTATATCCTCAGGTGGGCTGAGTCTTGAACATTCTTTCCTTGGGCTTGTTCCTTTTAAAATCCCAATAAGGAGTATCAGTCAGAGTGAGAAGCCCAGGACTCACTCCACTTACATGGATGGGCAAATCCCTAAAAGTGAGGCTTTTCCTCAAAATAGTGGTAGACCTTTTAAAGAAAGAGAACTCAAGCCCCAGGAATCTGAAATGGAAAAAAGAAAAAAAATAGATACATCAAAAATTAGACCTAGAACATTCCTAAAATCTTTTCTAACTGGTACCACATTGAAATTATAAAAATTCTAAGGGGAAGATATTATCTTCTTAAATGTGAGCAAAGTCTCAGAAGACATTACACAGCTAATAAATGGTGGAGCAAAGATTCAAACAAATATCTGTTTAATCTAAAGCACATGTTCTTGACTATGAAATCACCCTCCATCTAGAAATAACAGTTCTCAGGAAAGGCTTCTCAGATTTGAGATGGGTCCTAATGACTAAATGGCTTTGGATAGATAGAACAAAAGAAGCAGAAGGCATTTCAATGATAAAAGCAGCATGAAAAGATAAAGGAGCCAATGTGACTATGCAGGGTTTGGAGAGCATCACAAAGACTGGAGACTTTGTACCGTTTAAGTCTGGGAACACAATCTGGATTTAGAATCAGGGCATTGGTATTATAAACAATTCAACCTTTTGTCTCCATCTTCTTTTACTCCCATATTCAACGGGTCTCCAATTTTACCACCTGCTATGGTTTCAGTTTTGTTCTCCTACAAGAGTTTATGTGTTTGTATCTTGGTCCACAATGTGGGCATATGGAAGCTTATAGAAGCTTCAAGAAGTTGAACTTAGTGGGAACTTCTTAGGTCATTGGGAGTGTCACCTTCTTAAGAAAATGCTGATCTCCCATAGTGGCAATGAGTTGGTTAACCTTTTAATCATGCTTTGGCTTTCTGTCTACTTATATGACCTTTTCTTGTTCCTGAATGCACCAACCTGGCTGTGAACAGAACTGATCTAATGCCAGTTCTATACCCTTGAACCTCCAGAATTGTGAACTAAATAAACGTTTCTACATAAACCCTGAAAATGAACTATTGAACCCCTCTGGTGCCTAGAACATTGCCTATAAAATGAACATTGCCTATAAAATGCTTGTGTGTGGGCAGGAGAGATAGCTCAGTGGTTAAGAGTACTTGGTGCTCTTGTAAAGGACCAGACACTGGTCCTAGCATTTGAGTGATGACTCATAACCCTAGGTATTTCCAGTTTTTCCAATTGATCCAATCCTTCCTCTGAATTCTTTAGTCACCAGGTACATATGTGGGGCACGTACATACATATATGCAAAGTATTCATACACATAATAAGCTAAATCTTTATAAAATATTTGTTCAACAAATGACTGCTACTTGATCTATCTTCTAGTGTCTATATAATGTAAGTTCAGTATCTTATGACTTGTTGTCTGGTTATTCAGTAGTCTACCATGTATAAATATCTACCATTGTAAACCAGGTAATGGAGACAAAAGAAAGGGATAATGTCAGTCTATTTTTGCTTGTACTTTTATCTATTTGAGATGTCCAACTTCCCTTACATCCAAATCATTAGCTCATCCCTCACTGTCAGCCTATTTTATAGTTTAATTCTTCCAACTAGAATTAAATGCCTTAGGTTTTTTGACTGGTTATTTAATGGGGATTATTTTATGAAATTGATGGATGCAGCCTCATAAATGACCACTTTTATGGTATGCCTAGTGAACTGGTATGATGGTTTGAATGAGAATATCCCTATAGTGTCATGTATTTAGATACTTGGTGCTAATTGGTAGTGCTGTTTGGGGAGATTTTAAAAGTGTGACTTTAGGAAGTATGTCACTGGAGGTGGGCTTTGAATATTTAAAGACTCAATTCGTTTCCAGTTTGCTCTCTCTGCTTCATGTTTGCACTTTAAGGTATATGCCCTCAGATTGCTGATGCAGCTGCCATTCTTGCTGCCTGCTGCCATGCCTTCCCACTGTGAGAGTGATGGATTCTTAACCATCTGAAACTATAAGCCCAAAACTCTTCTATAAAATGTCGTGGTCATGGTGTTTTATCACAGCAACAGAAAAGTAATGAACTTGAATTTTTTACTATGCTTTCTTGGTTGTAGTAAACTTGCACATATAGATAAGAGCTGCTCCATCACTAACCCGTTCTTTCTCAGATTTACTATCCAGCTGGGCTGTTTTCTAGTCTGGAGTAAAGATAAAAAGTAAAAATGGGAAGACTTTGGGTACTGCCATCAGTTTCTATGGCTTTCTTTTGAGCCTTTCAAATTATAGAATGTGGTTTATATGATGGCTCTACTTTACCTTATTTATATAAACAATATCTCAACCTTTAAGAAAAATAGCATGGAAGCACATGTCCATCTGGAGACTGCAATTGTTCAAAAGAAAAGGCAGAAAGAAAGCTGTAAGCCCTATGATATTTAATCTTGGATGTCAACTGGACTTAAACAGAGAACTACCTAAGAGATTAGGCATTTTCAGAGAGGTTAAAGGAGACCACACTTGCCCTGACTATGGCTGGCATTGTCTATAGGCTGAAGACCCATGTGAAGTAAAAGTAGGAAGCTTTCTGGTTACTGTAACATGAGCTGCTTTGCTCTGTCTTGTCCTCCCTACTATGATGGACTGAGACTATGATCCTAAATAACCCCATCTCCTTTAAGTTCTTATCAGACATTTTGTTGCAGCAAAGAGAAGGCTGAAAATGCAGGTAACAGGTACTAAAGTGGGGGTCATTTCTGTAAATATAAGTCTTTTGGTAAGAAATTTGGAAAAGTATGGAGATATGAACTAGGGAAGGCCTAAAGGACTGGAGACAGAGCTTAGGAGGCCATTCTGGTGGGATATCAGAAGGCAAAAGGTTTCAGATCAGAGCCCATTCCCCACTCTTTGTATTTTTATTGTTCAATTTTAGAAATACTTTGAAGTTGAGACTAAAAGTGCTTTGGTAATAGATGCCATGTTAGCTAGTCTTCAAAAAAGGAAAGACCAAGATTTACTAATAAAGGCAAGAGATTGATTAATCAATAAAAAGGCAAGGAACAGGCAATGACATACCAAACAAGAGAAAGGGAAAGTAAGGGGACTGGGTAAGAAGAGCCTCAGGGTGTTGAAGCAATGAGAGATTCTCAACCAAGGTAACAAAGCACCAGAGCAAAGATAGAAATGTCTCAGCTCTAAAGCCATCACCATGTCTAATCACACAAGTTGGAAGCATACTAAAGAGAGTGTGATCACTACAAGAATGCAGAATTGGATCCAGAAAGTGTAGCGACTTGAATTTTCATGCTAACTACATAGCAGGTTCCTCATAGCAGGTCCTTTACTGCAAGAAGAGTCAGAAGAACACACTGTGATTACTGTCTGAATCTGCCCCGTGTCATACAAACCTCTATCCATATGCATAGAGAAGAACGCCTATGCTTCCCAGGAACTCTTGTAAAGAAAAACCTTTAAGAGGAAGTTACTATGTGCATTATAGCTTTCATTGTTATAGTTGCTCTTCAGGCAATAACTCCATACCTTTTCCCAGAGCTATCACCTCTTGTGATCTAGCTCATGATCTGAAGTAACCCTAAATTCATGAGGAGGCAGAGCCCTTGATTCAATCATAGCCTTCCAATACAGATAGATTGTACATATCCATCTCAGTTATATGTACACAGAAGTGTAACATGGGGTACAATGGAATGCATAGTTGGTTTAATAATTTTTAAAAATAGTGTAATTCTTGATAGTAATATAATAGGAAAAATGTGGTCATTCACATATATAGAGAAATCATTTAAAATATTTAATATATTTTTTTAATTTAAATTTGAAACAAGCTTATTTGACATATCAATTTCAGTTCCCTCACCCTCCTGTCCTCTCCTGTTCCCCACAACAACCCTCATCCCATCCCGTTTCTACTCCCCAGGGAGGGTGAGGCCTTCCTTCCATGGGGAGTCTTCAAAGTCTGTCATATCATTTGGAGCAGGGCTTAGGCCCTCCCCCATGTGTCTAGGCTGAGAGAGTATCCCTCTGTGTGGAATGGACTCCCAAAGTCCAT
Organism: Cricetiscus sungorus; assembly: GCA_030556225.1. Lineage (NCBI taxonomy): Eukaryota > Metazoa > Chordata > Mammalia > Rodentia > Cricetidae > Cricetiscus > Cricetiscus sungorus. Next base: position 60,350,591 of record JANBXA010000726.1, on the reverse strand, counting down.
TCTTATACTAGGGATAAATACTGATTGACTACCAGAGGCCCTATAGACTGCCCAGTCCCCCCAACTAACACCACATTCAGGGAATCTGGGTTGGTCCTATGCTGGTTTCCCAGCTATCAGACTGGATGGAATCCATGAGCTCTGCCTTGTTCAGGTCAGCAGTTTCCATGGGTTTCTCCAGCCTGGTCTTGACCCCTAATACCCATTTACAATGAAAATGCTCAGAAAACTCTAAGTGAAAGTTCTTCAATTCAATGAATAATTTAGAACTTTTTCCAACTCTAACCATATTTGAAAGTGAACTACTCCAGATGTTTCTGATTTTACAAATTAAAAAGAAATACTAATGAATACAACAATCAATAGCGTATGGTGATAGGGAAAAATTTGTGTCAAATAAATAGTCTAAAATTTAAAAATATGTCAATGCTTTGTCTAACATGTCCATTAACAAATTGATACAGGAAGTCATAGCAATTACAGTAAGGCAAAAATGAAAGAAAAAACAGGTTAAAACGAAATACGGAAATCACATGTGGCATGGATATATGTATATATATACTTATGTATATATATGTTTACGTGTGTGTGCATGTGAATGCATGTTCATGTGCATGTATATGTACTATAATTTAATTTACAGAAAGATTTGGAGAACTAAAAAGTGATTTTATCAGTATTATCTATATTGCATTACACAATGATGCTTATTTTTTTACCAGCAACTATAATGAAGGGGAAAAGACTGTTAACTTAATTTTGTGAGTTTAATTATATCAGTATATATTTTAAGCCACAATATTTTCTGCTGCTTCAGTTAGTAGAACTTTGCAAAGCCTTAAAGATCTTTATCTAGCAAATCAATTAAGTTCTTAAGGATTTCCATTTAATACCATTGCTTGTATTTTCACAAAACCAGCCTTTCATAGTGAGACTATGCCCTGTTTGAAATACACATAATCAAACTCTGCCTGCTATCATCCAACCTCATGTTTCATGCCACTGTAAGTTTCTCAAATTCCTTGAAAAAAAACCAATTCATTAGATTTTGACAAGAGATAATCACAAATACAAAACAATTTATTTTATGCATGTAATTATATTTTAGCCAATGACCACTCTGTTTATCAGTGAGATTTCTAGCCTATTCAATGTACTAAGGAATATACTTCTGATGTAACAGTAAGCCTGCTATCAATACTTCTAAAGCCTCCTCAAGTGCTTTAGAGCAGAAGTTCCCAAATCCTGAGACCCCTTTGACAAACCTCTAGCTCCAATAACACTTACATTACAATTCATAACCATAGCAAAATTAGTTATGAAATAGCAATGAAAATAAGCTTATTAAAACACAACCTATAAAAAAGAGAGAATGTGAATTAGATAATGCTCCTCAAAGAACTATGAGTTATTAAACAAAAATTCCAGTGCTGGGTGTGGGACACCTCTCTGAATTTGGACTAGAAAGTCTTCAAAGATCTCCCCTCCAAAAAATATACAAGCTAATGCCATTGCTCACCAGAACTTGATGGTAAGACTTTGTTGTTGAAGTCACTGCAGAGCTTGGTCACAGGTCATAGAGTAATGAAGCTGGGGATGAACTGGAAGCTTCCTCAATACCAGCTAACCTTCCATGGCCACAGAAAGTGCTATCCAGATTATTGGGAGGGAAAGGACCATCAACAGTCTTAGCTACTCTACAATAATGACCTACTGGACATAATATGCCCTTTAGTGCAATAGTGACATGACCATTATGAGAATCACTTAACCACATTCTGATTGGATTTGAACCCTACTTTAAAGGAAGGAACTCAGGTCTGGCTATGAAAATGCAGTGATCAACTGGAAAAGTTCTAGGTCCTAGCAGGGAAACCTACTATCTTTGCTAAACAGCCATGATGTCAATAAATCCTAAATATGCATATTTATTTGATGAAGAAAAATCTTCAGAGTTCTCAGAATTTTCTGAAGTATGCATGGCCATACATTTTACTGAGAAGGAAAAATATCCAGATGTACAATTATATATTGATTCATGGGCTATAGCCAATGGATTATATAGATTATCAGGAACCTGGAAGGGGCATGATTGGAAATTTTAGTGAGAACAATATTTAGGACAGAAGCATGTAGCTAGATCTCTCCAAATGGGAAAGGGGTTGTGAATATACTTGAGTCCCTCATAAACACTCACCCAAGCTAACCTCAGCAAAGGAAGAGTTCAGTAATCAAGTAGATATGATACCCCTTCATTGGAATTCTCCACAGACTTCTAACCAAGGCTGACTTGGCACAGTGGTTTGAATAAGAAACATCTTCCATAGGCTCAGGTATTTGAATTATTGGCCCCTTGTTGGTGACACTGTTTGGAAAAGTATAGGAGATGTAGACTTACTAGAAAAGTATGCAACTTGAGATAGGCTTTGAGAATTCATAGTCTTGGCCCCCTTCAAGCTTTCTGTCTCTTATTCTTGTCTGATACTGAGGATGTGATCTCTTAGATTCTTCCTCCTGCTGCTTGCTGACATAATGCACTCTTATCCCACCACAATCATAAGCCCAAATAAACTATTTTTACATGAGTTACTTTTGGTCACAGAGTTTTATCATATCAGCAGAAAAATAACTAATACACATGGCCACTGCTGCTGCTGAGTGCCAAGCTGTTCATTTCAGAAAACAACACTGAGTCCCTAATATGTCATCATTCCCTTAGATGACTAGTCTGTGATTTTGTAGAAGGCTAGCTACATTGGACCACTTCCATCAAGGAAAGTTCAGGGCTCTATTCCTTATGGGAATAGATACTTATTTTGGATATGGATTTGCCTGTCTTGCATGGACTTACAGAATGCCTTATTGACAATCATAGTATTCCACACAATGTTTCTGACCATGAACTTACTTCACAGTAAATGAAGTTCAGAAGTAGGGCTTATGTTCATGGAATTTATAGTCTAACAATGTTCTCCACAACCTTGAAGCAGCTAGCTTGATAGAGTGACAAAATTATTTTTATTAAACATTAAAAATATAATTATATCATTTGCCCAATTCCCTTTCTTCCCCAAACCACTTCTATCAACCCCCTGCTCCTTTTCAAATTCATAACCTCTTTAATTATTTTTCACATGTGTATATAAATGCCTAAACATGAAATTACAACCTGCTGAGTGCATTTAGTGCTTCTTGTGTGTGTATGTTTTCAGGGCTGACAATTAGTATTGGATAATCTATTAGGTGGCTCCTTCCAGGGGAAGACTTAATTTTCCTTCTCTCAGCAGTTTTAATTGCCTGTAGTTAATTCTTCACCTAGAGGTAGGTGACCCATGAGATTTCTCCTTTCCACCTTAACATGTCCACTGCCTTTGATATCATTCGGGTCTTGTTTGAACAGCCATCTTATTAAGGTTTCATGGATATGGCTTCCTTATAATTTCTAGAAGGCACAACTTCACAGCCAACTTCATGACCTCATTAGCCCCAGGGAAGTAGCTGGGTTTATAATACCAGGCATGATTTCCCTCTTGTTGAGTAGGCCTTGAGTCCAACTAGGTAGCTGGTGATTACTGCCAATATATGAGTATCACTATTGAACCCTGTGGAATACCTTGCCATGATGGTCATCGATATGGTTCATAGGCATCACAATTGTATAGAACTATTGGTTGCTTCCCTCCCTTGGTAACTTTGCATAGCACTTTCTGATACTATGAAAGCTAATCTTCAGGGAGGAGGTTTTCAGATCAGATCCAGTTTGAATCCTTCAAGTCCTGTGTCCAAACTGTATGGTGTCTTCAGCAATAGGGAATTACTTCACTCTCTGGTAGGCAACCAGAGGAATCAATAGCAATATATTATATTAAATGTGTGGTGCACATAAGCCAACAGGCTAAGAAACAAACAATAATGTTATAATGGCTGGCTGATCCGGACTTCCAAGAATAAATCAGACAACTTCTCCAGAGCGGTGCCAAGGATGAGTATGTCTAGAGTGCAGGAGATCCTTTAGGGCATCTCTTGATGTTACAATATTCTGGGATGAAGGTCAGTGGGAAACTATAATAATCAGGCAAGATGATAAATTACCCAGACACTTCAGGAATGAAGGTGTGGGTAATTAGTCTAGGTTAAGAACCAAGACTTTCTGAGTTACTTTCTGAGGTGTCACTTTTTGGCCTTCTGGTTAAGAACAAATGAAGAATATGTGAAGATATGTATACACACATGTGGGAAGCCACAGCCCCAAGATGGCGCCTGGCTGGATGCCAGGTAGTTCGTGCTTAGCTGTAAACAAGCCTTATTTGGAAGTGCTTGATGGAACTGGTGCGCTTCCTCCTTCTGTGGCCTATCCGGGATCACCAGGTGGCATGAGCTGATTGGGCTGTGAGCACATTTAAGGGCTTGCTGGGGCTGGGAGAAAAGTAAGCTGATGAGAGAAGCAGCGGAAGCTGATGAGAGAAGCAGCGGAAGCTGATGAGAGAAGCAGCGGAAGCTGATGAGAGAAGCAGCGGAAGCTGATGAGAGAAGCAGCGGAAGCTGATGAGAGAAGCAGCGGAAGCTGATGAGAGAAGCAGCAAGCAGCGGAAGCTGATGAGAGAAGGATCCTGAATAAAACTGCTTGAAGAAGAGTAGTGGTTGCGTGTTTCCTTGATGGCCTAGGTAGGCGCGCAACACACACATACAGTAGATATTTGTGTTTTTCCATTAATTTATCAGTTATCACAACATCAATTGAGATAATGTCAATAGTTAACTGTTAGCAAAGACAATAGTATTTTAAAGTCATGGAATATTAAAGAGCTTAAGCATTTCTCAAAGAAATTTACCATCTGCTCTAGGGAAAGAACAGTGTATTCTCATTTGCTTATGGAAAGTTAAGTCTCACAGAGTTATGATTTTGCAATTGTCCTCATTTGAAAGTTAAGGATGGCAAAAAATGTGGTTGGATGGCAAATAGAGAAGAGGTAGACTTATGACCATTAATCTTGGTTATCAACTTGATTGGTTCTGAAATCAATGAGAAAACAGAATTACCTCTGGGTGATTCTGGGAGTATTTCCCGAAAGGATTAACTGAGAAAGAATACTCCCTCAGAGTGGGAGAGAGGGCAGCATCTTCAGGCAATGGCTCAGAAATGAAGGAGTCTGAGGAGAAAGCATTACGGTCTGCTTCTCTTCACTTCTCTGTGGTGACTCTACCTAACGGCTGCCAATGCCATTCTTTGCTTACATCAGAATCCAGGTTCATTGGATTCTGCTCAGTGTGGAATCGATATAGCAACTCTCCAGGAGTCTTCCAGCCTTTCAGCATAAGATTGGTCCTTCCAGGACATCCAGCTTCATATATTGAGCAGCTACTGGATTCTCAGCCTCTCAAGCATGTTGATGGCCATTGCCAGGCTGTCCAGCCCCTGTTGGTTGTAAGCCATTCTTGTAATAGTCATGAGAATGTAAATTGTAAACAGTTACAATATAACCCCTTTTAATAGAATATACATACACATACACTTACACATACACATACACATACACATACACATACACATACACATACACATACACATACACATACACTCTCAGTCAGTTCTGTTCCTCTTGGGAACCCTGTCTAACATATACTCTACTCAACACTTCACTAAACAGAATCACCAGAGAACCTTCTAGGGCATATGTTCTAAGAATCCTGAATCCAAAGTTTAGAGCTGGAAACTAACAATTTCTCTTTCAGTAAGCTTCCCTCATGATTTTCCTACTCACTCCAGGTAAACAACAAAATCTTCTGCTGGGCACAAATGTCTTTTCTTTTGTGAATTCTTTTTTATTTTTATTACTGAGGATTGAACTAAGAAGGGCCTTGCACGTGATAAACAAAAACCTTATGTTAAGCTGTATCTCCCAGATCCCCTGTGAATTCTTACTAGATCCCTGGAGACGTAATGAAGTACTTTCTTTCCTATGACTAAATAAGTTTGTACTCAGTCACTTATAGTTTGTAACATGCTATTCTGTAATCCCTCCTTTTATGTACGTCTTTCCCACTCTACCATTAATTCCTTGAGGATGGTGAGTATATCTTTAATTCCTGCATCCTTGTGTCCTAAAGTAATACACACTACATACCTCCTAACTGACTGATAAGTAAACACATCAAGTCTGTGGAGACACAGCTCTTGGAAATAAAGATCCTTACTAACAGGCAGTCAGTGCCTCATTTGCTTTTAACAACACTGATTTAAAAGTATCTCAAACTTAACACAGTCAAAAGAGGATCCAAGAAATCTCACCAGGAACTGTGGCCTTTTTAGTCTTTTCTATCTGCTTATGTGACAATTTTCGCAAGCTCATTTGCTCCAAACAAAAGTAATTAATTTCTTCTCTCTGTTTAACCCACTTCTATTTACCCAATGTTCTCACTGAAATCAGTGCTTCTATTAGGATCCAGGATCTCTTACCAACACAGCTAATGTAGAAAGAGAAGTTGAGGAAGCACTTGTCAAAGACTGTTTTACCCAGAGAATCACAATTGGGCAAAGTGCAGAGTTTCTTCATCAACCCCTCCCCTCAAAGCATAGAAATCTCTGTGAAAGAGCAGACAGAAAGATTATAAGAGCCAGATGTGGTTGATAACTCCAAGGAAACAGCATCCTTCAGACACAGCAGGACTCATGCACATTTGAACTCTCAGAGACTGTGGCAGCACATACAAGTCCTGCACAGGTTCATGCCAGTCAGGGTCCCAGGAGTGAAAGGGAGAAGTGGACAGGACTCCCACCCATAATCTAGAAGCTATCTGAAGTTGGTACCTGCTTACAAAGGGAAACTTAAATCTTCCTGTGAAGTCTCACTGGGTATACTAACCACACATTAGGAAAGGCTTCATGCCCAGGTGTAGTTGGACAATACAAAATGAATTCAGTGGAGTTTTGGTAAACCCAGTGGTCTTACTATTTTGCTTTGTTTAGCCTTTTTTTGTCTTTTTGGTCTTTTTCTTGTTATTTTGGTTTTCTTTTTTGTGGTTTTGTGGAGTTTGTTTCTTATTTTTGTTTTTGTTTGTTTTTTTAAAAGAAAAAATAACAAAGTTGGATGGCTAGGGAAGTGGAGAAGAAGGAATGATCAAAGTATATTGTATAATTTTTTTTAAAAGACTTTTTGCTTTATTAACATACTTCTAATGGAGGGGAAGGAAAAGCAGAATTTCTGGGCTCTAAGATATATAGATGATATAGATATACATATAGATACAGATATAGATATGATGAGTCAGTGAGCAGGGCATAAAATACATTCAATTTCATTCATTTCCAATGCTGTTTAGTTTAACAATAAGATTAGTGCAATATAAATTAACCATTTTTGTAGCGTTTATAGTTTAATGACATTTAATAACTCTATAATGTTGATTGAATATCAAGTATAAAAACATTTTGATCACCTACCCCATTTTAATCACCATACCTTCAAATTCTTATACTGACGTTTATGGTCCCAATATACTGTAGCAATTATCAACTTTTTCTACTTCTATAGATTTGTATGTGTCAGACATTTCATAGAAATGAAATAATACATGTGGCCTTTTCTCTTTCACTTAGCATTTTTAAAGTCCATGAACATTTTAACAACTCAAGACTTCAATGTTTTATAAACTGAAAGTATACTATATGAATAAAGCACATTTGTTTATCCATCTATTCACTGTTAAACATTTTAATTGTTCCTTTTATGCACTATGAACTTGTGCACAGTAGTTGATTTGCTTTCTTTTTTAAAATAAATTTTTATTTCAGTTAAATACAATCTTATTTTACATACCAACCCTAGTTCTCTCTCCTTTCTGTTCCCATGACCCCCATTGAACCACCATCCCACTCCCCATCCACTCCCTTGAGAGGGTGAGGCCTTTAATGAGGAATAATCAAAGTCTGTCACATCATTTGGGGTAGGGCCTAGGTCCTCCCCCGTGTATCTAGGAGGAGAGAGTATCCCTCCATGGGGAATGGGCTCCAAAAGCCCATTAGTGCACTAGGGATAAATACTGGTTTCATTGTCAAAGGCCCCATAGATTGTCCAGGCCTCTCAACTGACTCCCACATTCAGGGGGCCTGGTTAAGTCCTATGCTGGTTCCCCAACTGTCAGACTGGGGTCCATGAGCTCCACTTGCTCAGGTTAGCTGTTTCTGTGGGTTTCACCAGCTTAGTCTTGACCCCTTTGCTCATTCCTCCTCCATCTCTACAACTAGATTCCAAGATTTAAGTTTAGTGCTTAGCCGCAGGTCTCTGCTTCTTCTGAGTTGATTAGCTGTTTTCAATTATTTGTGGATAGGTATACCGAAAAAGGGAATTGCTGAATCATGTAGTAAATATATGTTAAACTTTTGAAGAACAAGAGTACTGTTTTCAACAGTGGTTGTACCATTTCGCATTCCTACCAGCAATGTACAAGAGTTTCAATTTCACCACATCCTCACGAGCAATAATTTTCCCTTTGTCATTATAGTTATCCTAGTGAGTGTGACATAGTATCTCATTGTGGTTTTCATTAGCATTTTCCTGACATCTAATAATGTTAAGTATTTTTCAAGTGTTTATTGGTCACTCACATATCTTATTTAGAGAAATGTCTTATTAAAATTCTTTGTCAATTCAAATAGGACTATTTTGGAATTGTAAAATTCTTCACTTATCCTGGATATTACAACCACATGTATCATATAACCTGGAAATATTTTTAAGCACTATGTTTTATTTTTCTTTCTTGATGGTACAATTGATCCACAGATTTTTAATTTTCAAATATATTCTACTTGTTTTTTTTATTGCTTGTGCTAATGGTGTTAGGGCTAATAAACCATTGCCAAATACAAGACAATGTAGCTTCACCACTATATTTTATTGGAAATAGATTTTTCATACAATATATTCTGATTATTGTTTCCCCTACTCTTAATTCCTTCCAGATACTCTCTACCTCTCATCCCACCCCAATCCACACCCTTTATTTTCTGTCTCTCATTAGAAAAAACAGGCATAATAATAATAATAATAATAATAATAACAACAACAACAACAACAACAAGAACATCATCATCAACAACAAAAATGAACCAGAATAGGACAAAATAAATAAGCAGAAATAAAGGAGTAAAAGAAAAGCCACAAGAAGCACATACAGACATCTATACATTTACATGCAAGAAGCACATACAGACATCTACACATACACGCAAGAAGCACATACAGACATCTACACATACACGCAAGAAGCACATACAGACATCTACACATTTACACGCAAGAAGCACATACAGACATCTACACATTTACACGCAAGAAGCACATACAGACATCTACACATTTACACGCAAGAAGCACATACAGACATCTACACATTTACACGCAAGAAGCACATACAGACATCTACACATTTACACGCAAGAAGCACATACAGACATCTACACATTTACACAGAAGAAGCACATACAGACACCTACACATTTACACAGAAGAAGCACATACAGACACCTACACATTTACACACAAGAAAGTTCATAAAAATACCAAAGTGGAAGCCATAATATATAAGCAAAGGACCTGTAAAATGAAAAAATGCCCAGAAAAAGCATTATCAAACAAACAAACAACAACAACAACAACAAAAAACACCAACCAAACCACTGAGTTGGTTGTGTTAGCCATTTACTGCTGGGCATGGGGCGTGCCTATAAGTGTAATTTGTATACCCAATAAGACTCTGTTGGAGAAAACGAATTTTTCCTTTGTGAGCAGTTGGGGATAGCTTCTGGGTTAGGGATGGTAGATCATGTTCACTTTCTCTCGCAACACTTAGACTCCATTTGGCTTAGACCTGTGCATGCTGCTACAGTCTCTGAGTTCATATGAACATTAGTCCTGTTGTGTGTGGAATGCCCTGATTGCTTGGTGTCTTACATCCCTACTGGCTCTTAGAATTTTTCCATCTCCTATTCCACAGAGTTTCCCGAGCCCCAAGTGGAGAGATTTAATGGAGATATTCCATTTAGGACTATTATAAGATCTCTCCCTCTGCACACTATCCAGTTATGGGTTTCTGTATTTGTTCCCATCTACTGCAGGAAGAAACATTTCTGATAATGGCTGAGCAAGACACTAATCTATGACTATAGCAGAATGTCATCAGGAATAATTTTATTTCTATGTTTCTTTAGGAGAATAGTAGAATTTGGTTTCCCTATAGGACAGTCTATTTAGTCCCAGGTTCATGGCCACCTAAGCAAGTCGGGCATGGTTTCCTTCTCATGAAGTGGATCTTAAACCCAATCAGATAAAGGTCAGTCACTCCTACAACTTTTGTGCCACTACTGTACCAGCATATCTTAAAGGCAAGTAATCACTGTAGACGAAAGGATTTGGATCTGGGTTGGCATTTACCTTTCTTCTCTGGTAGCATGTAGAATACATTTCAGTACCATGAACACTAGTCAGTACGAGTGAATGAATATTCTAGGTAGGCACCAGCTTGAATTTTCCACAGTAGATCTTACCACTATTTATGGCAACTAATAACCTTGGCAATATTTTGGGTTATTCAGGAGTTTCCATGGACCCCTTTGGCCAACAACTCAATGAGATGTAATCCATTCCTGGCACTGGCAATTTCATTTGGTGGATATAGATGTCTAGCTGGGGCTTTCTCTGTCCTGTTATTTGCTGATCCCTTTATACTTCTTTCATATATGAGTATATTTTAAGAATTCTCCATACAACCCCTCTAATTGACCTTCATTTAACTATCTTTCTCTTCTGTCTCATCCTCATTTGATCATCCAGTTCTAATTTCCCTACCCTCCCATCTATCCATGACCATCTTATTCTATTTCCACTTCCTAGGGAAATTCTTCCCTCCTCCCCTACTTCCCTTACTCTATGAATATGTCTGTGGTTATATGAATTATAGCATGCTTATCAAAACTTAACATCTAACATCCACATGTAAGTGAATACATATATTTGTCTTCTGTGGTCTGGGTTACCTTAGTCTGAATGATTTATTTTGTCTCTGTTCATTTACCTGTGAATTTCATTTTTATTTTACTTTTATTGATTCTTTGTGGATTTCTCGTCATGCATTCTAATCCCATTTATATTACCCTCCTCTCATATCCTCCCTCTCCCTTGCAACTCCCCCCCCAAATAACCAATTTAATAGAAAAACCAAAATCCAACAAACAAAAAGATAAGAATCTTGTTATGGAGGCTGTAAGCCCATTGAATCAGTTTATTCTTTAGTCCATTCATATTTACTTGCACGTCTTCACTGCCACAAGTCATTGGTCTGGCTCGAGGTCTCTGGCTTCTGCTATACCACCAACAATGGGCTCTCACTGGGGCTCCTCATGGATACTCTGTTGTTGTCTTGTGTCATGGAGATCCTGCTGCATTGGATCTGTAGGTTCATCCCTTTCCCTTGTTCCAACAGTTGCTAGAGGAGGTGAATGTTGGGATAAGCCAACTCATAGCCCCGGTTCTGGGCCTGGGTGGTAGCTGGGTTGCTCAGCTTGCCAGGTTCCCCTCATCAGCAGTACCCAGGCAAGCTCTCCAGCACTGCCTCAACTAGCTCACCCAATGCAGCCTGCAGCAAGGTGTTCGGCCAGTTCTCTTGCTCTCAGATCCTTAGATCTGGGACTCCCATACTTACAACACCGGGGCCAACTCTACTGCTTTGCTGAGGAGAGATGCAGGGCCCTGTCTCCCAATTGCTGTAGAGGCATACAAGGGAGGGCAGAGTCAGCTCTCCTGCCTCATATCCTCAGGGCTGGCTCACCTGTGCCCCTGACAACAGGGTCAGCTTTAGTGTCTTTCCCAGACTGGGTACAGGGCTGGCTCTCCTGTGTGCTGGAGCTGGTCCCCAGGGTCAGCTCACTTGTCAAGAGGCAGAGGGGAAGGGCATATTTCCCTTACCCATGCTACCTCACGGCAGATGAGAAGGGGCAGGGTCAGCTCTATTGCTCTCATACCCTTATGCCTGGCTCACCTTCATCCCCAACCACAAGGTCAGCTCTAGTGTGCTGACCAAGTAAGGTATACACCTGTGGTGAGGACTGGGGGGCAGCTCTCCCCAACATAAGCTGTCATCAGTGTTTTTGATCTTGGCCATTCTGACTGATATAAGATGGTATCTCAAAGTTGTTTTGATTTGCATTTTCCTGATGCCTAAGGATGTTGAACATCTCTCTAAGTGTTTCTTGGCCATTTGAGATTCTTCTGTTGAGAATTCTGTTTTTACATGTTGTTTTGGTTAGAGTATCATAAAAGTATAATTCAAAGTTTAATAGAGTGATGATCTAAGTTTTGATCATCTTACTCAATGAAATCACCTTGGATATTCAGAGTTTTGTGTTGTCCTAAATGACTTAAAAATCACTTAATTATGAAAGTAAAATTAGAATTTATTAAGGCTTACATTGATTGGGTAGTTCACTTTAGGTAGTATGGATTGTTTAATCATCCTAAATATTCTATTTTGTGGACACAAAGTATCTTTTCATTTATCTGTGCCTTCTTCAAGTTCTTTCCTTGATATTTTATACTGTCAGATGCACAAGTCTTTCACTTCCCTGATTAAACTAATTTCTAAATATCTTTATATTCTTCAAAAGGGATTCTTTTCTTGATTTATTTTCATATAATTCATACTTCATTGTTAGTGTATAGAATCCCAAATGATGTTTCTATGCTAGAACTTGACTAGATTTATTCAATTGTTTTTTTGTTTTGTTTTGTTTTGTTTTGTTTTTTTGACAATTTAGGGCTTGTATATGATCCAGTCACCTATTGACAGACAATTTCACTTTGGATTCCCTTTCTGTGGTAGATTAACTAAGAATGCCCCTCCCCCCACAATAGGCTCCTGTTTGAATGTGAGATGCTAGGGAGTGGCACTCTTTTCAAGGATTAGGAGTTGTGGCCTTGTTGGAGGAAGTGTGCCACTGGAGATAGGCGTTGAGGCTTCAAAAGTCCAAACTAGGCCCAGGGTCTTTATCTTCCTGCTGCCTGGGGATCTGGGTATAGAGCTCTCAGTTACCATGTCTGCCTTCATACTATAATACTCCCCATGATGATAATGTACTAAACTGCTGAACTCTAAACAAGTTCCAACAAACTCTTTCATAATAGTTGCTATGGTCATAGTGTCTCTTCACTGCAACTGAGCAGTGACTAAGACCCTTTCTAGAAAAGAAATTGTCTAAGAGCACTAAGTAGGACCAGTAATTTTGTGTTGAGTAGTTATGATGAGTGTGAGCATCTGTATCTTATTCTTTGTATTAAAAGAAAAGCTTTCAAAATTTTCTCATTGAATATGATGCTGTGAGTTTGTCATGTGACTTTTATTGTGTAGAGATAGTCAGTCTTTCCAGACCCAAATTGTTCAGAGTTTAATTATGAAAAATAGATTAATTTTATCTCATGTATTATATGCTTGCTATACATTTAGTGGGGTAATAATTTGTTTCTCATATTTAATGTTAAAGATGGTGATCACTAATGTGGTTATTAATGATAATCATTAATGTTGTGATTCAGATTTATAGATTTCCATTTGCCAAAATATCTTTATACCCTAAGGATAAAGCCCAAGTGATCATACTGAGAAACTTTAGTAGTTTTCTTATTTCAGTTGCTAGTTTTCCTTCATTTGTAGATCCTTGATTTTAGATACATAAAATCACGTATATGAATATATATATGACAAGAAAGTACGAATGAGCTCAAATAAATACAAATGGTGGGAGGAAGTTAGAGGAAGAGGAGAGGAAGACTGAACATGGACAAACTACATGATAAACTAATGAAAACATCCTTATGGAATTCATTATTAGCTATCTTGAATATATACAAAAAATTACATGTAAAACAATAATTTTTAAAATTTAACTTTGATATAAAACTCGTGAAAAGTATGGACCATGTCTCATGTACTAGCACCATAACTTGTTTACACAATTCTATGCAATCTACCTCAGCTAATAGTTTATTTCCAAAAATACTTGATGAGAAATATTTCTCAAAGAATCAAAATAATACATTAAAGATTCTTAGTTATCTTGTCATTACTAGAAAAATTTGGAAACAATTCACCTTAACTATAGCAAATATCACTTATTTGTTCTATTTAAAAGCTTCACAAGAAATAATCAATTCAGAAGTATATGGATGTTGGTATCTGTGACATCAAAATATTAAACTGCCAAGTCAGATGTGCATTTTATGAGCTATCTAAATCTGTGTCACTTATGCCAGCACTGCGAGTATACTACACCACATAGCATTGACACAAATATAGGACTTGAAAAGGTGCAGTGTAGACATTTGAGATTCAAAATGAGGATTTGTACTCATCTGTGTTGCTTTTTAAATGACCTGTAATAGTTCTCTCCATTTTAATAGTTACAAGAATTGCTCTAGATTGCCACATACAAGTTTGACCCTGTAAGTCTTATCCTTTACTGAAGATTAATAGAATATTGACTCACTGTTAGACCTTATTTGTTTATATAAAAATATTTTATTAGTACTGTATTCTGATATAAATTTCACATAATTCACTATTATAAAATAATATTTTCTCAAGATATAGACTTGCTGTTAGAAACATTCATACAAAATTGACTTAGAAAACAAAAAAGTTTTTTTTTATTAAAGTAAGTATTTACGTTATTTTCTGCTTAATTTGTGAGGCTTTCTAGCTATTTAAGAAATTGACTCATTACAGGATCCAGAATAATTTTTAAAATGTATTTGTTTTGTTACTCTTTAAGTGTTACACTAAAACTATTTTTCTAAATACTATGCCAACTTTTATACTCAAAGGAACATGAGTGCACAGAGTGTACAGAAAAATTAACAAATTTCTACAGTTTATAACTACTCTGGTGGCTTCTTAACCAGCAGTCATAAAAAAACCAAAGTCCCAGTCAGTAAAGTAGCTCTTCTAAAATGTATTATTCATCCTATTAAAATTGCTCCTAGATGTTGTATTATAAAGCCACCCTGACATTTTCGCTCAAAACCCTCCACCAACAAGCTGTACAAGCTATAACTGCCACCATCAATCCCCATCCAATCTTGTATTAATTCTTAATTGATCAAGATGGGAGTCTATGCTGTTATTATTAAATATTTCCCTAGTAAACAATTCAAGAATACTATGGATTGACTTTCAAAACATTATCCTCCAGTGTAACCTTCCTACCTCTTTTCAAAGTGATAGTTGTCACTCTTCTATTTTTGCTTATGGATTTAAGTCCTCTGGATAGGCAAATGTGTTAATCAGACCCTAAGTTCATCCATAAAAAAGTTTGCCAGGAGACTCATTTACATGGAGGAAACTATTACTAATAACTGTAGTTAGAATCCATATAAACCCTCATTTAGCTCCTGGTCCCAGTCCTTTTGAAGTACCTTATAGATACTCTTTTATATATTTGGGTTTGTTTATAAATGACAAGGTTTTTTTTTTAACTTACTATCTACTTTTAAATTTTTTTATTTTTATTTCTTGCACATTGGTGTTTTGCCTGCATGTATATCTGTGTGTATTGGATTCTCTGGAACTGGAGTTACAGACAGTTGTGAGCCACCATGTGGCGATTGCAACAGAACCCAGATCATTTGGAAGAGCAGTCAGTGCTCTTAACCATGGAGCCATCTCTTCAGCTCCCAAAGTTTGTTTTTTAAGTCAGAAATATGAGACTTGAGTCATACCTTTGGCCCTGAGAGGACACATGCATCCTAAAGTACCCACAACATAATAAGTAACAATCTAAACCTATCTTCTACAACTCTAAGCCCTTTCAGGTTATTATTTAGCAGTAGCCTTTATGATATAAAAATAAGGACATGGGTTGTGTAGCAATTTGCTCCAAGGTAAAATTTTTCATCTTGGAGGGAAGTTCATTTAGAGTGAGGATGTTTTAAAGGGGGCATAAAGCATTTTATCCTGCTAGGAAGCTGGTTAAGACCAAAGAAGTAAACAACTAAAAAATCTTGAAGTCCCTGAAACTGAATAGTTTCACTAGGCTCTCACATCCCCAAGCACATATAAGCAGTAAGGATTGAAGGAATACACAAACACAAACAGACAAGCTGTGCTTCCTGGAAATGATAATCTACAAACTTTGGAGAAGCCTACAAGTTGTGCAGTATATTTCTGATTCCCAGCTTTAGTGAGCTGTCATCCATGGGTGGGCTTTTGATGATGCAGTAGCCTTTGTGTCATTTCTGTTCCTGTAAGTAACCCTGATACAATCCATTGGTTTACCACGTTGGATGTTGGCTTTATCCTTGGTCTGTTGTTGGTTCCCTATGTGGCATAAGTGGGTGTTTGTCCAAATTTCTCTAGGAACAGTGTCTTAAAAAAACATACTAATGGTCCCTCCTGTGAGAGTTAATACAAATGAGCCTGGCAATAACTTGGAGAAGATAGAGTCCCTTAGGAAAATCTGTTAGTTGGTTTTTGTTGTTGTTTTGTTTTTATACTACAAAATAGAATAAGGGCTGTCTAAAGGATATATTGGAACACTCTTTGGTCATTGTCCACTCTTACCTGCTGAGACTCCATCCTCTCTTCTCTATAATGTCCCCTTTGGTCATTGGCCACCCTGAATTCTTGATAGTGGGCTCTGCTCTACAATGGCCTCTTTGAAAACTACCTACTTTCACACTTATGAGAATGTCATCTCTTCTGCAATATTCTCTTTAGCCATCCTTTGAGAAGTATTTCTACATTATAATAAATTGCCCATCTTTTACACTGTGTTCTGTGCATCTCATCTGAATTCTTTCAACTGAGATCACAAGCACCAAGGACCTAAAGGGCATCGAGAGAGCGAGAGAGCGAGAGAGCGAGGGAGCCAGGGAGCCAGGGAGCCAGGGAGCCAGGGAGCCAGGGAGCCAGGGAGCCAGGGAGCGAGGGAGGGGAGAGGGAAGGAGGGGAGAGGAAGGGGACTGGTACATAGTTGAGATCTAGTTTGTAGTTTTAGGGAACATATGATTTTGATTTTTAACTTATTTATTCTTTTGTGTTCTAATCTGTAATCTCTTCTGAATAATGTTCTATGTGCAGTTGAGGAAAATGTATATTCTGGTGGTGGTGTGTGGTATATGCTCTATATGCCTGGTTAAATTATGGAGTTGTTCACATCTTAAATTTCCTTATCTTCTAGTTCTAGGAATTTAAAAAATGTATCAGAATCTATTATTATTATTGTAGACCTATCTTTTGCTCCCTTCAGTTTTTTTCATGTATTTATTACTCTGCTTTTTGGTGTATGTATATGTTCATAGTTACTATGTTTTTGAAGGACTGCACTGTTATCAATCTATAATATAATATCCTTTATCACTTTTAAACATTTGACGTAAGTTTGTTTTTTCTTAAACTTCAGTTTAGCTATGGTTTAAATGGAATATGTTTTTCCATTTTTTCATTTTTACTCTATTTCACCTTTGCATCGAAAGTGAGTTTCTTGTTTTTTTCCCATCAAAATAGAAACTATGTGAAGTGATACAAATGTTAATTGGCTTGGTTACATTATTTCACAATGTATATGTGTATCTAAACACTACATTAAGATCTGGCTATGACTCAGTGGCAGGCTAATTGCTTAGCATTGATGAGGCCCTGGGTTCCAAACCTAGTATTATGAAAAAAGATGAACACTATACTAAATATATACAACTTTTATTTGTCAATTATATCTCAATACAGGACATGTATGGTATAGATGTTTTCGACAAGTACAACATGACCACAGCCTAGATTGCTGTGATGACCTACAGAATATCTTAATTCCACAGTAATTCCATAGTAATGAAATAAGCAAAATAACATATTAATAGCTAGGTTAATAACAATTACAATTGGATTGTTAACATGAACTCTTAGAAGAAAGGTTACCACACCTTAACCTACTATTCCATACCTCTCACCTATATGTGGTATTGGGAAGTTCTAGAGAATATAGGAAGGGGAAGGATGACTAAAGGAAAAACTCTAGTTATGCAGCGTCTCTGAGTGGTCACACAGGCTGGAGTTCAGTGAATCAGCTGCCCAAATCACCCACGCAGTGGTCACTCGTGTTGGAATTGGACTGTTTTTGATGATGCAGCTGCCCAGTAACCCATGTTCCCATGAGTAACTTCAATAAATCCACTGATGCACTTAGGTAGAGTCAGGTTTTTAGTTTATATATAATGCCCTATGTGGGATAAATAGTCATTTCTTTACACCTCCCCCATAGGAAAAGTCATACAACAATGTAGTTTGAAATTTAATCCATCTTTATTTCCAATCACTTCAATTTTAGGGTTAGTGACAAGGGTAATATGTGTGTAAAACATCTTTAACACATTAAAATGTATAACAGTAATGTTAACTATATTTACATTATGTAAAAATGGATCTATAGAATTTCCTCATGTTGCAAAAATCTTTATATAAAAATTGAGTAAAGATAATGAGAAGAACGAGGAGGAAAATGACATAAACAACAAAAGTTCTTTTCTCCATGTTTGAACAAGAATGGCCCTATAGACTCATATATTTGAATGCTTGGTCATTAGGAAGTGACTTGAGAGAGATTAGGAGGGGTGTGGCCTTGTTGGAGGAAGCGATCTCACTGGAGGGTGGGCTTTAGGTTTTCAAGGGCCCAAGGCAGGCTCAGTGTCTCTCTCTTCCAGCTGCCTTTGGATATAGATGTAGAACTCTCAGCATCTCTTTAGCACCATATCTGTCTTCATGTTGCCATGCCGCATGCTTCTTGGTATATTCCCCACCATTATGATAGTGGATTAAGCCTCTGAAACTGTAAGCCACCCCCTAGTTAAATTATTTTCTTTATAAGAGTTGCTATAGTCACAGGGTCTTTTCATAGCAATAGAACACTGACTAAGACAATGACCCTAGTAATCATTATTATATTAATACATTTTCTATGAATTTGACTACTTTGGACATTCATCTTAGTTAAATAATGTCGCATGTACAAGTTGGTCCTCTCTTTGAAAGTGTAAGATTCTACTACATATTTATGCCACATTTATCTATTCTTCCACTGATAGATGCTTGAGCTATTTCTACCTTCTTGCTGTAAAAGCTTCTATGACTAAAGATACACAAATTTCTCTTGAGTAACCTGTTCTCAATATTGCTCAGTGAATATCCACAAATGGAATTGCTAGATTATATAACTTTAAAAATATTTTAAGGAATCACCGTAATATTTTCTTCAGTAGCTACATTCTTTTTTATTCTAACAAGTGGTGAAAGTGTCACATCTAAGAGATTTTGGTTGTGGTATTAAGGGTCTTTTAAAGTAGAAGATCAATGTAATTTTGCAAATAAGGATAATTTGATTTGACTTCTTTTCCTATTTATATCCCCCTCTTTCTCTCTCTTTTCTTACTGCTTATTCTATAAAAGTGATCAAGAGTAGGCACCCTTATTTTGTTCCAGATTTAGAAGTCTTGGTTTGTCCCCATTTAATATAATGTTAGTTATGGGTTTGTCAATTGTAGACTTTTTATGTTGAAATATGTCCCACAAATTACTAGATTCTTCATGACTTTTTATCATGAGCATATGTTGAACATTGAAAATTGCTTTTCTGTATCTATAGAAACTATCTTGTGATTCTGTACTTAAGTCTATTAATATAGTAGTGCATTATATTTACTGATTTGTGTGTTTTAAGCCAAACTTTCATCCTTGGTATGAAACCAATTTGGTGATGGTATAGGTTCTTATTGGTGTGTTATTGAATTTTGTACAAGTATTTTGAGGCTTTTTATATCTGTTCACTAGGGAAATGTGGTATCAAGACAATACCAGCTTTACAGAATAAGTTTGATGGTGCCCCTTCTATTTCTTCTTCATGAAAATGTTTAAGAAGTGTTGATGCTACACTTCTTTAAAGATTTTTTAGAATTCAGTAGTAAATCCATCCATGTAGGAAGGATTCAATATCATTGCTTACTTGGCATCTCTTGAAGTTATTCATATCTGCTTGAATTCATGTTGGCAGGTTACATGGGTTTAGGACTATATCCATTTCTTTTAAATTTTCTAACATTTTGGGTTTTTGACAGTGCTAGGAATCAAATTAGGACTTTGAACATGCCAGACAAGTACTCTACAAGTACTCCATTGAGCTACATCTCCAGCCCCAGCTTTCTAGCTTTTTAGTATATAAGTATTCCCTAATGTCCCTCTAGATTTTATTGGAGTCTGCTGTAATAGCTTCCTTTTCACCTCTGATTTTTCTTATTTAGATATTGTCTATTTTTCTGTAGATTGCTAATCTTTCTCTTGTCACATAACTAGCTTTTTGTTTGTTTGACTCTGTATTATTCTCTCCTTCTTGGCATTCATATCATCTGAGTTTGACTTCTTTTTCAAGAACTTTGAGGTGTATAATTAGGTTATTTATTTGTGATCTCATTGAATTTTTTGATATAATCAATTAAAGCTATAATCCTTCCTCTTGTGTTGTTTTGTGTTCCATAAGTTTTGATACATTGTGTCATAATTTCACTTATTTATAGGATTTTAAAAACTGTCCTTGATTTCCTCAATGATCCACTGTTTATTCAAAAATGTATTGCTCAAAAATGTATTGCTCAGTACTAAGTATTTGTGTAGCTTGTTTTATTCTATTGTCTGATGAAATGTAAGTCAATGTTTTTGCTTTATGTCCTGTAATGTGAATAGTTATAGAGAAAGTCTCATCTGCTGCTGAGAATAATGTGCTTTCTCTATTATTTGGATGGAATTCTCTGTATTTCTTAAATGCAATTGCTTGAGACAGTTGACCTGAGCTTGTGGGATCTCAGACTCTGGATGGACAGCTGGGATGCGGCATGGAAATGATGCATCTTGGGACAGTTCTGTAGCTTGATCTTTTGTGGGGCTCCTAGCAGAGGGACCAGGACCTGTTCCTGATACATAAGTTGTCTCTTGGAAGTATAGTCCCTCTGGTAGGATGCCTTGTTCAGCCTTGTTGCAGCAGGGAGGAGCTTGGACTTTGCTCAGCTTGATGTGCCATGCTTTGTTGATTACCCCATCTGAGTGGATACTGAGGAGGAATGGATGAGAAAGGGGTAAGGGGAAGTGGGGCGAGGGAGCTGGATTAGAGGAGGGAGGGGAAATGTGGTTGATATATAAAATAATTAAAAATGAAAAATGCTCTATGGTTTTATTTACTGTTATTTTTTATTTTTAGTTTGAAATCTCCCATTGATTGTACCTGATATTTGGTGTATAATTGGTAATAATCTAATCTTCTTGATGAACTATGCCCTTTATTACTGTGTAGTGACCTTCAGGTTTTCAAACCACATTTCTACTACTCATAGCCTATTCTACACATAAGTAACTTTTATCCACCTGGTTGTGTTTACATAGCCCAGGCCTTCTCTTCTGGGCTTTCATGTTGTTGCCTGTGAGAACATACGACTGGCAGTTACAGCTGATTGTCAGTAAGTGGGAGGAATACCACAACTGAGATCTGGTGGACCTGGCTCAGAAGTACCTTCTAATTCACCATCTTATTTGTAAATTCCAATCAGCCAATCTTACATAACTTAAAGCACCATCACTATACTACAAATAACAATATCAGTATAAAATGCCACAAATATTATCTCATCACATGTAAACACATTCGTATTTCACCCATTCCAAAAGTTCCCTCAAGAATGTATGTTATTCAGAATGAATATTTGCTTAAATGATAAAATACCATCAATATAAAATATTAAAGGCAGTATCCCTTAACATTTAACAATACAATAGTTTTCCTTCAGCAAGTTCACTAGAAAGTCTATGAATTTCTTTTCTGGTGTTGGTTGGTTGTGATTTAACATGGGGTCATACTATGTTTTTCAAGATAATAAACTTGATTCTTTGACTCAAGTAATTCTCCCTCCTCAGTCTCCCAAGTAGCATGGACTACAAGCACAGCCCAACTAACATTTGTGGAAATATAGTCTTGATATCCAGCTGATCTTGAGACTTGAGCTTGTAACAAGTTCCTAGGCACGCTTTTGGAATATGGTGGCATGTTGACTGGTTGTTCCTCTTGACAGAGCTAATGACAGAGCTAATGGGTAGCATTTGTGGTTTAAAACACCTGCCAGAAACAAACAAGTGTTATGAGATGACAAGTGTAAGTCATGAATAATTATTGCACTCCAATTGAGGAAATATCATGACCACTTCTCTAAACAAACACCTCCTTCAATAGTCAATTTTCTAGAAATACAAGCTTTATAGAGGTATACATTAAATGTTATATTTTTAGTTAGTTCTTTAGGAATTAAGAATTAAGATTTTTAGAATCACATTTATTCCTCCTCCCCCAACTATTCTCACACCTATCCACCCCTTTTCTATGCACCTAACTTTGTATCTTCTTAAGAGTCCCCTCCCCAAGACCAGTTTGTGCTGCTCAAACAGTTTTGGATGTGAGACTTCCACTGGCACATGGTCAACTTACCAGGGGATCTAGTCCAAAAAGAAAACTACCCCTGCCTTGCCCAGCAGCTGCCAATAGCTCCAAGTGATGGTGGTGATTAATACCCACAAGTTTTGGACTGCATAGTATTTTCAGTACTTATCCACACAATATCCAATTTATTTTTTCTTTCTTTCTTTCTTTTTTTTTAAATCCTCAGTCTTCCAAGGCAACTCCGTGGCTGCTTTTTTGACAGATTTTTAAAATTTACCCTTTACATTCCAATCCCAGTTCCCCCCACCCCCAATCTTTTCCATGGAGAGGGTTAGGTCTCCCCTAGGAAGTCGGAATACTAAGTCTGTCTCATCATCTTCTGTTGAGGCAGGACCAAGGCACCTCTCCACCCCCATATGTCTAGGCTGGGCAAGCAATCTCTCCATATAGAATGGGCTCCACTAAGTCAGTTTTGCATTAACGTTAGATTTTGGACCCACTGCCGGTGACCTCATATATTGTCTCAGCCGCACCATTGTCATCTATATTAAGGGAGTCTAGTTCATACTTACACAGGTTCCCCATTTGTCAAACCTGAGTCAGTGATCTCTCACTAGCTCAGGTCAGCTGATTCTGTGAGTTTCCTTATCATGGTCTGTGGGTTTCCCCATCATGGTCTTGATTACTTTGTTCATATTGTCATACCTCATTCACTTCGATTGTACTCCAGGAGCTTGGTCCATTGGTTACCTGTGAATTTTTGCATCTGCTTCTACCTGTTTTTGGAAGAGGGTTCAAGCTTCTCTGGGGTTACGGATTGTAGGCTGAATATTTTTGCTTTATGTCTGATATCTACTTATGAGTCAGTGCATACTATATTTGTCTTTCTGGTTTTGGGTTACCTCACTTAAGATGTTGTTTTTTTTAGTTCTATTCATTTGTGAATTTTAGGATGTTGTTTCTTACCTTGGAGTAGTACTCCATTGTGTAAATATGCCATATTTTCTTTATCCTTGTTGTGTGAAAGTGCCTCCTTCGGGTATATGCCCAACAGTGATAGTGCAGGGTCTTGAAGTAGGGTGATCCCTAATTTTCTGACAAATTGCCGTAACTGATTTCCACAGTGGCTGTACAAGTTTGCACTCCCACCAGCAATGGAGTGTTTCCCTTTCTCCACATCCTCTCCAGCATAAGTTGTCATTGATGTTTTTGATCTTAGCCATTCTGATCAGTGTAAGATGGAATCTTAGAGTGGTTTTGAATTGCATTTCCCTGATGACTAAAGATGTTGAGCAATTCCTTACGTGTGTTTCTAACATTTGAGATTGTTCTGTTGAGAATTCTGTTTAGATCTGAACCACATTTTTTTAACTGAATTATTTTGTTTGATTTCTAGATTTTTGGACTAGAAATCATTCAGATGTGGGGTTGGTGAAGATTTTTTTTCCCAGTCTGTAGGGAGCTATTTTGTCTTATTGATCATATTCTTTACAGAAGCTTCTCAGTTTCAGGAGGGTCCATTTATTAATTGTTGCTCCCAGAGTCTGTGCTACTGGTGTTCTATTTAGGGAGTGGCCTCGTTTACTATGCACTCAAAAGTATTTCCCATTTTCTCTTCTATGGGGTCTTTAATTCACTTAGACTTGAGTCTATTTGCATTCTTCTACATGTTGACAACCAGTTACACCAGTACCATTTGTTGATTTTCTTTTTTTCCATTTTATATTTCTAGCTTTTTTGTCAAAAATTAGGTGTTCATAGGTGTGTGGGTTGATATCAGGGTCTTTGATTAAATTCCATTGGTCTACCTGTCTGTTTTTATGTCAATACCAAGCTGTTTTCATTACGATAGCTCTATAGTAGACTTTGAAGTCAGGGATGGTGATGGTCCCAGATGATCCTTGGGACTTTTGTTTTTTCATATGAAGTTGAATATTGTTCTTTCAAGGTCTGTGAAGAACTGTGCCGGTATTGTGATGGGGGTTGCCTTGAAAATGTAGACTGCTTTTGGTAAGATTGCCATTTTACTATGTTGACCTTATCTATGCAAGAGCATGGGAGATCTTTCCTTTTCTGATATCTTCTTTAATTTCTTTATCTTTTTTAATTTTGTTGAGAATTCTCTATTCAGTTCTGTACCCCACTTTTTAATAGGGTTATTTGTTGTTTTGGGGACTATTTTCTTGAGTTCTTTGGAGATCAGCCCCCTGTCAGATATGGGAAAAGTTTTGTTTATTTTTTTGAATTTCTCAAAGACCCAGCTCTTTGTCTCGTTGATTCTTTCTATTGTTTTCTTTGTTTCTCTCTTATCAATTTCAGCCCTTAATTTGACCATTTCTTGCCGTCTACTCCTTCTGGGTGAGTTTGCTTTTTTTTTTTTTTTTTTTTTTTTTTCGTTCTAAGTGCTATGAACTTTACTCTTAGTATTGCTTTCATTGTGTCCCATAAATTTGGATATGGTGTGCAGTCATTTTCATTAAATTTTAAGAAGTCTTTTATTTTTATCTTCCTTGACCCAGTGGTGGTTCAGTTATCATTGTTCAATTTCCTTGTGTTTTGGGGCTTTCTGAAATTAATGTTGCTGTTGAATTCTATCTAATTTTAAACTGTGGTGATCTGATAGGGTACAGGGGTTTATTCCAATTTTTTGTATCTGTTGAGGTTTGCTTTGTTACCGAGTATATTTTGTGTTTGGGTGGAATGTTCTATAGATGTCTGTTAAGTCCATTTGAGTCCTAACATCTGTTAGTTTCCTTATTTCTCTGTTAAGCTTCTGTCTGGCAGATCTGTCCAGTAGTGAGTGTGGGGAGTTGAAGTCTCCCACTATTAATGTATGAGACTTGATTTGTGATTTAAGCTTTAGTAATGTTTCTTTTACAAATTCAAGAGTACTTGTGTTTGGGGCATAGATGTTCAAAATTGAGATTTCCTCTTGATGGATTTTTCCTGTGAATATGAAATGCCTTTATCTTTTTTTTGATTGATTTTAGATCGAAGTGTATTTTGTTAAATATGAAGATAGCTTGTTTCTTAGGTCCATTTGTTTGGAAAATTTTTCTCAACCCTTTACTCTGAGGTAATATCTGTCTGTGAGTTTGAGGTGTGTTTCTTGTATGCAGCAGATTAATGGATTCTGTTTTCGTATCCAGTGTGTTAGCCTGTGTCTTTTTATAGGTGAATTGAGGCCATTGTATTAATGGATATTAATGACCAGTGATTGCTAGTTCCTGTTATTTTTGTTGTTGGTTATGGGATTGTATGTTCAATTCCCTTCTTTGTGATTTGTTTCTATAAGCTCATCTATAAGCTCATCTATTTCCTAAGTTCTTGTGGACATAGGTGATTTCCTTGGGTTGACATTTTCCTTCTAGTGCTGGGTTTGTGGGTAGGAATTGTTTACATTTGGTTTTATCATGGAATGTCTTGTTTTCTCCATCTATGGTTATTGAAAGCTTTTCTGGGCAAAGTAGTCTGTGTTGGCATCTGTGGTCCCTTACTATCTGTATAACCTGTGAAGTGGGTTTCATTGTTTCCATTTAGAAGTCAAATGTAATTCTGATAGGTCTGCCTTTATATGTTACCTGGCCTTTCTTCTTTGCACCTCTTAATATTTTGTTTATTCTGTATGTTTATTGTTTTGATTATTATTTGGCGAGGGGAATTTTATTTTATATTTTTTAATTTTACATATCGATCCCAGTTCCCTCTCCCTCCCATCTTCCCATGATTCCCCTTTGATGAGGGATCATCAAAATCTGTCAAGTCATTTGGGATAGGGTCTAGGCCCTCTCTCATGTCTCTAGGCTAAAGGAGTACCCCTCCATGGGGAATGTGCTCCCGAAGTAAAATTTGGTTTTGTTGTGTTTTGTTTTTGTTTTTCTAGTCAGAATTTCTCTGTGTTGCTTTTCAGCCTGTCCTGGAAATAGCTCTATAGACCAGGCTGGCCTTGAACTCATAGAGATCCACCTGCCTCTGCCTACCGAGTGCTGGGATTAAAGGCATGCCCCACCAACACCTGTCTTCTTCTATGATTTTATTGAATATATTTTTCTTTGCCTTTGAGTTGGACTTCTTCCCCTTCTATCACTATTATTCTTAGGTTGTCTTTTCATGGTGTCCCAGATTTCCTGCATGTTTTGAGTTATGGATTTATGGGATTTAAATTTTTCTTTGATCATTATCTTCAATGCCTGATATTCTCTCTTCCATCTCTTGTAGCCTGTTGTGTATGCTTGCATTTGTGGTTCGTGATTGTTTACCTAGGTTATCCAAGTCCAGAATTCCTTCGGTTTGTTTTCTTTATTGCCTCTATTTCAGATTTCATGTCTTGAATCATTTCCTTCATTTTGCATTTTTATTGGTTTTCTTTAGGTGGTTTGTTTGATATCTTCCTTTTTCTGTTTGTCTTTTCCTCCATTTCTTTAAGATAATATTTTGTTTCCTCTTTAAGGGCCCCAATCATCCTCAAAGTAACCTTTTAAATTATTTTCTTCTACTTCATCTGTGTTGGGATGTTCAGGTCTTGCTGTTGTAGCACCACTAGTTTCTAGTTATGCCATATTGTTCTTTATACGGTTGAGTGTGTTCTTACCTTGTCTATGCATCACTTCCTCTAATCGATATAGCTGAAGCTTGTGCGTCAGGGGTTCTCCTCTTTCTCCAATTGGTATAGTTGGGGGCTGCTGCTCTGTTGATTGCTCCTTTAGGCACAAGTAGAGCAGAACTTCCGGTGAATGCGCCTCCTGGTGGAAGTGGGCCAAATGTTCAGGTGGTCACTCCTTGAGGTGCAGGTGGGGCTACAGCTCTGGTGGACGCTCCTCCTGTTGGAGCTGTAGATTTGGCTGAGTGGATGTAGTAGCGGGTTATCTCCAACTGAGAAATGGCAGTGGATGCTGGCTAGGACACAGGTGCTCTTTCTCAGAGGAACTTTTTGCAATAATTTCTGGAAGCTACTGCTGGAAAGCACTATTGTTGATTCACCTGGTGACCACTCCTTGCTCTTGGGGATGAGGCTGGGACCTCCTTCTGACACTGCTCCCAATTCTGAGGCTTGTAGCTCCCTTGAGGCTGCTGTGGGCCTGAAGCTCTGGCCTCTGTCTAACTTTACCTCTGGTCTCTGACCCTAATTTACTTTTCTGAGAGCTAGCACTAGACACTGTAAGTGCTGCAGTGGGTCTATGAGAAGAAGTTAATGGAGCAGGTGGATTGGTTCTAGCTCTGTTTGACTGGGGCAGTAAGTGTGTATTACCACATTTAGGTTAGCATTATCCCTTCTTTTGCAGTATAGCTAAGTTTTTATAGGGGTTTTAGGTAAAAAGACAAACCAGACAATTTGGTAGAAGCCATGATAACTACTTACCTGTAATTATTATGAAGAGGTCTACATAAAGAGTACCAAGCACCAAGTCTGAAGAAAATCCAGATACAAATGTCCAATGGTGTTCCTCAGTTGAGTATAAGAAGACATGATGTTAAGCCAAATGGAGTTCAGAAACCCAGGGATATTCCAAAGGAAAAAAGCATGTATGAGTAAAAGTAATACATATTAGTCATTTTAAAGCAGGTTCTTATCATGCAACCCCGAGTGAGCTGTAATCTTATTGCTCTGGTCTTTTTAGTGCTAGGGTTACAGGAGTATACCACCAATCCCAGGACTCATGGTATTCATATGAAAAGAGTATTTCAACCACAGGTGACTTTACAAGTTAGAAGCCTGAGTTTTCTTGGTATGTTTGGTCTGATGAAGGGGCGGAGTTGAGACAGACATTCCCAGGTCCTCTATCCTAGGCAGACATTGGCTTTGCCCATAGAAAGCCTCACTGTATTCTAATGAGTTCCTGATGCAAGTGGATTTTAGCTGCTTTTGTCATAAAAACAAGTATATGCAAGATACCACTACTATTAATTCATATTGCTGTAAAGATTTATTAACTATGTGGATGTTGTAAAGTTCAGATACACATATCAAAGAGCTGCTAGCTAGCACTGTAGGAGGATAGTGAGTTCAAGATCATCCTGACTCATGAGATAATATCTCAATAAAAATACACAAAGAACTGCTATGGTTACTTAAGGCACACAGTCAGAAAAAAATCTTCAGTGGTCAGAGAAAAAAATGGCCATAGAGGAAACTTTCTGTGGTCACTAAAACAGATTTCCTTCACACTGACAGCAAATGTAGCAGGAGAGATCCTAGATTAAGGCATATTGTTACTTGACAAAGTAGCTATGCATGCAGAAATTGGGGAAACCAAAACTAGAATGTGAAAAAATAGATATGTCTGGACAGGAATAGTTAGAAGGTTTCCTAAATCCTAAAAGCAAGGAATATTCTGTGGAAAGTCTGTTCTCATGATCAAAGCTGCCATGACTTGAGAAGCCATGATAGTGGAAAAAAATAAATATGTAACTTGACAGCTGTAGTTTGGAAAAACAAGAAGGTATATGTTTGTTTTTGGAGGAGCTATAATATTTAGAGCATTTAGAGGCAAAGCTCATAACCAGAGCAGAGAGACTTTGAAAGGCATGAGCAAGGAGTAGCTTCATACATTATCAAAGTCGAACTTATTTCTTAGCCAGTGATGGAAACTCTTTTCTGACCAACTTTGTTGAGCCTATGGAAGAGGAGAAACAGGAAAATTTCCTTAAGCAGGGTGGATATGGATTGTGAAGACATAGTAATGGAAAACTTCTTGCATTACCAAGCAACTTTAGCTCATGATGAAATGGATTTGGAAAACATTTCACAGCTACAATCCTGTACTGAATGAGATGACATAGAAGTTGAGCATCACTTTCTTCTCAACAGCATCTATATCTAGGGAAAGACATAGTGATGGATGACTTATTCCAGTACTAAAGCAACAGAGAAGATGTAACTGCAGAAAATTTAATTTATTGCCAGAGTAGTTGTGAGTTAGAAACCTATATGCATGGAAAATTATAACATAAGTCATACTGGATGTTCTCTTTGTAACCAAAATATATAATGACTATGCAAGACTGAGAACTGTGTTCTGTCTCTTATGGGTACTCATTTTGAATAATAAATTGATAAGAAAAACGTTGTCACTGCATAAAATAGAGTTAAAAAAGGCATGAAGGGGTCATGGATCTCAGAACAGCAATGCCTAAGAAAGATATAGCATAGGAAACATTAAACAGGTAATCATTGTGTTCAAGAAAACTTAGTGATAGCAAAGTCACGCAGCTGAAATGTCTGTCCCTCACTGTTAGACCAGGCAATGCAGGGAAGAACATGGATATGAAAGATAACAATTGTTCAAGAATTTATCATTAAAACACACAAAGCTGAAACAAACTAGAGAACTCTTAATCCTACAAAGGAGTATCAGGGGGAAAAACTGGAAACTAACTGGCAGATACAAGCTAACAAAAAAGACCTAGTTATGGACGCCAAATAATCAGCCACCACAATTGGGAAAATACAAGTCTGAGCATGAGCCATGCTGCCTGGCACCTTGCCAGCCTGGAGAGTGACACAGATACTCACCCACTTGTTTGGCCTAAAAATCCCAGGCCTACTCTGGTTCTCACACCTTGTTAAACAGATGAGCCAGGTAAGTGCCCTGAACTCAGCATGCAACTGCCCTTCATAATCCCAGGCATAGATAACTTATAAATCAGCAACCTACCACAATGAACTGAGACACAAACTCGTATGAAACTGTCCAATCCTTAAACCCCTATAATTAATTGGTACCTTGCACTCTACAACTAGACAATGAGACTGGTCCAGTATCTGACACTCCAACAAGATGGTCATAATCCTTGTATGGGAAACGATACCTGTGAAACATATCCTGGTGACTAACTACAAATTTGCAAATAGGCTGGGATCATACAGCCAAACTCCAGCCCAATATTATTGAGTGGTGCATGAATGCATCAAAACTAAATATCCCCACTTCTTAGGCACAGATAGAAACATGAAGCATATGTAATAGCCCAACATTTAAAGTTCCTAAGATAACATATTCCCACGAATCCTACAATTACAAGATTGGCTGGAGTCCAAAAGATTCTGATAAACCCAGCATAGTAAGAACCAAGACATGATTTCAGAGGCTATTTTTGATTATTATTAGGCTTGAAGTATACCATCCCAGGGAGGTCAGTGGAAAAGATCTTCAACTCCTTATGCAACTGTATACTACCTCACCTAGTTATGTGCCTACATCTGTTGTTCCATGAAAACAATGTAAGGAAATTGGAGCTGTCTGCACAGGCTATATTCAGATTCTCCTAGATCAAAATAGATAGTCAAATCTTGTGCTCTACACTAGCACTGGGAAATATGTAGGCCTACACATGCCTCACACATAGGGATGGCTTAGGATATACCTGTTTGCCAGGTTGCTTACTAAGAAGAAGACAGGGATTTGGAGGACAAAACAAAAGTCTAATAACTTGAAGAACTATAAAGATAGGTCCATCAGAAAAATACATGGAAGACTGGGTCCCATAAGGCTCAAGAGTTCCATGCTTACCAGACTTAGCTAGGATTGAAAAAGCATTTCAAAAAAAGATAATTAGTGAAACACATGCACAATCAAAGGACTGAAATTCATTCACAAGCCTAGGTGGAGGAACAATATTATCAACATGATTAGTTAGTTGGGGAACTATGTCCAGAATATTCAAAAATATGATCATTTTGGACAGCTGAGCTCTTACTGCTCAGAGTCATAATTTCGTAGACTGTCTGTAGCTTTCTATTAACCCATGTCACACACATCATCTGTGGATGCCACTCTTCTAGGGTCCAGGAATCTGTGCAACACCCAAGCCTCAGGAGTGACCCAGATAGATAACTACTGGCCATACACAGTGGGGACAGAGACCTTGCAGTGAGCAAATGGAGTTCAAATTTTAATTGAGGACAGGGGTCAGATTCCACCCACATTATCAAGGACCAAACGCAGTGAGTGGGTTTCAGCAACTGATCCTCCTGCCAACCATCAACACAGGTCCTGATGGTGAGTTGCACAGCAACCCTAAAATTACTTGTTTAACATACTAAATGTAATTTTACTACACTTATGAATTCTTGCATGAATGTCTTTGTCTGGGATTGTCGTTGGGAAGATTGCTGCTCTCAGGATGAAAACCACTGCCACAAGACAAGGTCTCTGTTGACTTCACAACACGGAGCAAGCTGGGTGTCCCCGACCATGTGATTTACCACACAAATTGTCATACAGACCAAGTTGATGGAGTCTACACTCCAAAAGAGACCTGTATGGGAACAAGGCGTGAACGACATCCCAATTCCCCGACATTCCCTGGCCTTAGCTGGGGTGTTGTAGTCTGCATGCCATCATTTCATGGATACTGGTCCAGTCACTCTCCTGGGCACAATGTGCCCATATCTCACATATATGTGGCATGTGGCATGAAAATGCCCGGGCAAAATCCTGTGTTGGTGATGGGCGGACATGCCAGGTTCACCGTGCCTTTTTGGCACCAGCAGAAAGGGGGTGGGGTGGGGGAGGCATGCATACTGCACAACAGCTCAGCCATGGGACATTCTAGAACTTTCCCCTTCCCACACTGGCCCACCCTCCTGGAAATAACTGGTTTCACCGTCCAGGTACACGGGACGGGACCAGCAAGAGACACAGCTCGTGAACTCCTCGTAGAAACCCATAGCCCCAGGCCAGGCAGGATCTCCCAGAGCCTGTGATCCATTCCCACAAAGTGAGGATGCCAGAGTTTCCGTCACAGGCGTTTTTCCCACTCCCCCACATCTGGATGGAAAATGCACACCTTAAGCTCTGGTTCAGCCAGATGCGAGCTCTAGGCTGGCACAGGCCGGACCCATACAACACTATGCTGAGGATCCACTTTCTGTGTGTTGCCCGCCCATTCAGGTGGGCCTGAGACAGGTATTTGCAGGCCACTATCAGAGAACAGGGTACTTGGCTGGCTCCCAAACATTGTACATCAGGCCTACCAGGTTTGAGGTCAGTGTGCAGTCAGTCATGCTCATGCATCGCCGCCTCCCACTATTATATCCACACTCCATAACAGAGGATGGCCCACCAGTACACCACATGTCCCTCCCCATCACCCACTGGCCCTGCTGCTGGTGTTGCACAGTTTTGTGACCCTGACGGGTGTGAACGTGAGCATTTAATTGGGGCTCTATATTTGCATATACCCAAATTTTGAATCAGCTGTGATGGTATTGCTCACTGGCAGACCATTCGTAGATGCTCTGTAGGTTTCCATTCACCCATGTCACCCACATCAATCTGTGGATGCCTCTCTTCTAGGGTCCAGGAACCTGTGCAACACCCAAGCCTCAGGGGTGACCCAAATCGTTATTCATCCACCACCATTCTCCACACCCACCCAGGACAGAGACATTGCTGTAAGCAAGTGGCCCTCAACTTCTAATTTGGGAGAGGGGCCAGACTCTACCCACATTCTCAAGGACCAAAGGCGGTGAGTGGGTTTCTGCAACCTCACCTCGAACCACTCTTCAACACAGGTCCTCATGGTGAGTTGCCCAGCAACCCTACAATTATTTGATTGGGACATCCTAGACATAATTTTTCTACTCTTGTGAATCCTCACATGAATGGCTTTGTCCAGGATGGTCTTTGGGAGGGTTGTTGCTCTCGGGATGAGAACCACTGCCACGAGACAAGGTCTCTGTTGACTTCACAACAGCGAGCAAGCTGAGTGTCCCCGACCATGTGATTTCCCACACAATTTGTCATACAGACCAAGTTGATGGAGTCTACACTCCAAAAGAGACCTGTATGGGAACAAGGCGTGAACGACATCCCAATTCCCCGACATTCCCTGGCCTTAGCTGGGGTGTTGTAGTCTGCATGCCATCATTTCATGGATACTGGTCCAGTCACTCTCCTGGGCACAATGTGCCCATATCTCACATATATGTGGCATGTGGCATGAAAATGCCCGGGCAAAATCCTGTGTTGGTGATGGGCGGACATGCCAGGTTCACCGTGCCTTTTTGGCACCAGCAGAAAGGGGGTGGGGTGGGGGAGGCATGCATACTGCACAACAGCTCAGCCATGGGACATTCTAGAACTTTCCCTTCCCACACTGGCCCACCCTCCTGGAAATAACTGGTTTCACCGTCCAGGTACACGGGACGGGACCAGCAAGAGACACAGCTCGTGAACTCCTCGTAGAAACCCATAGCCCCAGGCCAGGCAGGATCTCCCAGAGCCTGTGATCCATTCCCACAAAGTGAGGATGCCAGAGTTTCCGTCACAGGCGTTTTTCCCACTCCCCACATCTGGATGGAAAATGCACACCTTAAGCTCTGGTTCAGCCAGATGCGAGCTCTAGGCTGGCACAGGCCGGACCCATACAACACTATGCTGAGGATCCACTTTCTGTGTGTTGCCCGCCCATTCAGGTGGGCCTGAGACAGGTATTTGCAGGCCACTATCAGAGAACAGGGTACTTGGCTGGCTCCCAAACATTGTACATCAGGCCTACCAGGTTTGAGGTCAGTGTGCAGTCAGTCATGCTCATGCATCGCCGCCTCCCACTATTATATCCACACTCCATAACAGAGGATGGCCCACCAGTACACCACATGTCCCTCCCCATCACCCACTGGCCCTGCTGCTGGTGTTGCACAGTTTTGTGACCCTGACGGGTGTGAACGTGAGCATTTAATTGGGGCTCTATATTTGCATATACCCAAATTTTGAATCAGCTGTGATGGTATTGCTCACTGGCAGACCATTCGTAGATGCTCTGTAGGTTTCCATTCACCCATGTCACCCACATCAATCTGTGGATGCCTCTCTTCTAGGGTCCAGGAACCTGTGCAACACCCAAGCCTCAGGGGTGACCCAAATCGTTATTCATCCACCACCATTCTCCACACCCACCCAGGACAGAGACATTGCTGTAAGCAAGTGGCCCTCAACTTCTAATTTGGGAGAGGGGCCAGACTCTACCCACATTCTCAAGGACCAAAGGCGGTGAGTGGGTTTCTGCAACCTCACCTCGAACCACTCTTCAACACAGGTCCTCATGGTGAGTTGCCCAGCAACCCTACAATTATTTGATTGGGACATCCTAGACATAATTTTTCTACTCTTGTGAATCCTCACATGAATGGCTTTGTCCAGGATGGTCTTTGGGAGGGTTGTTGCTCTCGGGATGAGAACCACTGCCACGAGACAAGGTCTCTGTTGACTTCACAACAGCGAGCAAGCTGAGTGTCCCCGAGCAAGCTGAGTGTCCCCGACCATGTGATTTCCCACACAATTTGTCATACAGACCAAGTTGATGGAGTCTACACTCCAAAAGAGACCTGTATGGGAACAAGGCGTGAACGACATCCCAATTCCCCGACATTCCCTGGCCTTAGCTGGGGTGTTGTAGTCTGCATGCCATCATTTCATGGATACTGGTCCAGTCACTCTCCTGGGCACAATGTGCCCATATCTCACATATATGTGGCATGTGGCATGAAAATGCCCGGGCAAAATCCTGTGTTGGTGATGGGCGGACATGCCAGGTTCACCGTGCCTTTTTGGCACCAGCAGAAAGGGGGTGGGGTGGGGGGAGGCATGCATACTGCACAACAGCTCAGCCATGGGACATTCTAGAACTTTCCCTTCCCACACTGGCCCACCCTCCTGGAAATAACTGGTTTCACCGTCCAGGTACACGGGACGGGACCA
Source organism: Cricetiscus sungorus (assembly GCA_030556225.1). Lineage (NCBI taxonomy): Eukaryota > Metazoa > Chordata > Mammalia > Rodentia > Cricetidae > Cricetiscus > Cricetiscus sungorus. The sequence goes on along the minus strand of JANBXA010000726.1, from coordinate 60,315,377 downwards.
GCAAGAGACACAGCTCGTGAACTCCTCGTAGAAACCCATAGCCCCAGGCCAGGCAGGATCTCCCAGAGCCTGTGATCCATTCCCACAAAGTGAGGATGCCAGAGTTTCCGTCACAGGCGTTTTTCCCACTCCCCACATCTGGATGGAAAATGCACACCTTAAGCTCTGGTTCAGCCAGATGCGAGCTCTAGGCTGGCACAGGCCGGACCCATACAACACTATGCTGAGGATCCACTTTCTGTGTGTTGCCCGCCCATTCAGGTGGGCCTGAGACAGGTATTTGTAGGCCACTATCAGAGAACAGGGTACTTGGCTGGCTCCCAAACATTGTACATCAGGCCTACCAGGTTTGAGGTCAGTGTGCAGTCAGTCATGCTCATGCATCGCCGCCTCCCACTATTATATCCACACTCCATAACAGAGGATGGCCCACCAGTACACCACATGTCCCTCCCCATCACCCACTGGCCCTGCTGCTGGTGTTGCACAGTTTTGTGACCCTGACGGGTGTGAACGTGAGCATTTAATTGGGGCTCTATATTTGCATATACCCAAATTTTGAATCAGCTGTGATGGTATTGCTCACTGGCAGACCATTCGTAGATGCTCTGTAGGTTTCCATTCACCCATGTCACCCACATCAATCTGTGGATGCCTCTCTTCTAGGGTCCAGGAACCTGTGCAACACCCAAGCCTCAGGGGTGACCCAAATCGTTATTCATCCACCACCATTCTCCACACCCACCCAGGACAGAGACATTGCTGTAAGCAAGTGGCCCTCAACTTCTAATTTGGGAGAGGGGCCAGACTCTACCCACATTCTCAAGGACCAAAGGCGGTGAGTGGGTTTCTGCAACCTCACCTCGAACCACTCTTCAACACAGGTCCTCATGGTGAGTTGCCCAGCAACCCTACAATTATTTGATTGGGACATCCTAGACATAATTTTTCTACTCTTGTGAATCCTCACATGAATGGCTTTGTCCAGGATGGTCTTTGGGAGGGTTGTTGCTCTCGGGATGAGAACCACTGCCACGAGACAAGGTCTCTGTTGACTTCACAACAGTGAGCAAGCTGAGTGTCCCCGACCATGTGATTTCCCACACAATTTGTCATACAGACCAAGTTGATGGAGTCTACACTCCAAAAGAGACCTGTATGGGAACAAGGCGTGAACGACATCCCAATTCCCCAACATTCCCTGGCCTTAGCTGGGGTGTTGTAGTCTGCATGCCATCATTTCATGGATACTGGTCCAGTCACTCTCCTGGGCACAATGTGCCCATATCTCACATATATGTGGCATGTGGCATGAAAATGCCCGGGCAAAATCCTGTGTTGGTGATGGGCGGACATGCCAGGTTCACCGTGCCTTTTTGGCACCAGCAGAAAGGGGGTGGGGTGGGGGAGGCATGCATACTGCACAACAGCTCAGCCATGGGACATTCTAGAACTTTCCCCTTCCCACACTGGCCCACCCTCCTGGAAATAACTGGTTTCACCGTCCAGGTACACGGGACGGGACCAGCAAGAGACACAGCTCGTGAACTCCTCGTAGAAACCCATAGCCCCAGGCCAGGCAGGATCTCCCAGAGCCTGTGATCCATTCCCACAAAGTGAGGATGCCAGAGTTTCCGTCACAGGCGTTTTTCCCACTCCCCACATCTGGATGGAAAATGCACACCTTAAGCTCTGGTTCAGCCAGATGCGAGCTCTAGGCTGGCACAGGCCGGACCCATACAACACTATGCTGAGGATCCACTTTCTGTGTGTTGCCCGCCCATTCAGGTGGGCCTGAGACAGGTATTTGCAGGCCACTATCAGAGAACAGAGTACTTGGCTGGCTCCCAAACATTGTACATCAGGCCTACCGGGTTTGAGGTCAGTGTGCAGTCAGTCATGCTCATGCATCGCCGCCTCCCACTATTATATCCACACTCCATAACAGAGGATGGCCCACCAGTACACCACATGTCCCTCCCCATCACCCACTGGCCCTGCTGCTGGTGTTGCACAGTTTTGTGAACCTGATGGGTAAGTTGGAGTCCTGTATCTGCAATATTTCCATATGTGATCATTGGGACATCCTAGACATAATTTTTCTACTCTTATGAATCCCCACAATAATGTCTTTGTCCAGGATGGTATTTGGGAGAGTTGTTACTCTTGGGATGAGAACCACTGTCACATGACATGATCTCTGTTCACTGTACTACAGTGAGCTAGCTTGCTATCCCCAAACATGTGATTTCCCACCCCATTTGACCCACACTCCAAGTTGATGCAGTTTATCCTTCAAATGTGAACAAGAACAGGTCTATATATGGCAGAAAATAATTAATTGTTTTGTCTATACTATAATAGGGAACATTACAGAAGCGGGGCTGAAAAAAGTATAAGAGGACCAGGAAGCCTGCTGCTAGATAACATCTTTAAATATAAGAGGGATAATATAACTATGAATTCTCAACAATATTTTTCCTGCAGAAGATATCCAGGATGACCATACCAGTTGGCATCACAACCTGGATGGAGGAACGTTTATAAGGCTGCATCCCTAGATAAAGAGCTACAGGCAATTAGTGACTTCTGAAAGAGGGAAAATAGAAATAATTTCAAAATCTGTTACTTGATAAAGAGATTATGGATCATACCAACAGAAATACTGCTACATTGAATCAATGAAAAATGAAGTAATGCTATTAGACATTTCTGCTATTAGACTTTAAAAACATTTGGGATGAAAGGACACAGCTATTGAACTGCAAATATAAAACATACTTCAAAAATTGGAGAAGCTGATATTGGTGCATGTTTTTACTCACAGCACCTGGGAGGCATAGACTTCTGGTTTTCTGTAAGTTCAAAGCCAGCCTCGTTTACTTAGTGAGTTCTAGGGCATGTGGTCTACACTGTGTGATCCTCACTCAAAATATAATAAAGTGGTGAAGAAGGAATCAAAGGCAAATGTGATTAGTGGTACCAATACTATTCTCCAAAGGCCTCATGACACAGGTCAATGGGTCAAGCTTGTCTCAGTCTCTGAGGGTTGAGCTACTACTTCATTTTCTTAGATCAGGCTTCTCTCAACATCAGTTCTATGTGGCAGGCTATCAAACCCCCAAAATAGCTTCTCAAACTCTAGGACAGAATGAACCAGTCAGTTTACTTGGTGTATTGGATTTTCTCGATCTATTTCTACAGTCTACTACTTTCCTCTACTCTGTCCTAAACACATTTAACTGAATGGATTCATAGATTTACAACTTAGGAGGCTTTTGTGCTGGGGATTCAGACAGGTCTTTGCACATACTAGGCAACTTCTATATCACTAAGTGGTAGTTAAACTTAAAAAAGAAAAATGTCTCAAGGCAGAGTCTTGCTGAATTAGTCTGTATTTGACTGTGGATGCCATGAGACTGAGTTCCTTCCTTGAGTTCCTGGAAATAATGGACCTGGAGTTACAGGCCAAGTAAAGCCTCGGTCTCCAGATTTGCTTTCGGTCAGTTCTTTTTTTCTTCATCACAGAAGTAAATGAAACTAGAACACCAGGCCTGTCTGAATGTGACCCCTATAATTTAATTCACTTATTCTGTTTCTGATAATAATAGTTGTCTGAAACTACAGGTCAGCATACAAGGGTCTCAGCTATCTATGATGACCTTCCAGATGTTTTGCAGACTTTAACTGGCCTAAGACTATAAAAAATAGGTTGTCTTCTGTCTGACTACCAATAAGAACGTAAGTGTCACTGTTGTAGAAAGAAGTATCAAAAGTTCTATTAGCCTTACTTTACTGGATAAATTAATGAGGACTTAAGAGATGCAGTGACTGAAACCCATTCTTTTCTTCTAATTGAGCTCTTTCTCTCCATCACATGGTATTTTTAGAACTCTTGTAACAGATAGAATCTGTAATGTATGAAATTCTGTAATTCATTCATTCAAGAAATACACAATGAAAATGTGTTCTGTCTAAACTAGATGTGGAACTATTTTACATATTCAAGAAAAATCACTAATGAGCAATTCTATTTTCCTCTCTTCTCTATCTCTTCTCTCTCTCTCTCTCTCTCTCTCTCTCTCTCTCTCTCTCTCTCTCTCTCTGTGTTTTGTATCAGTGGGGGTGCTACTGAGGGCCTTGTGAATACCAAGTATTCTAGCACAGAATTACATATCCTCAGACCAGAATAATTCTTCGTATATACATATATAGAAGTAAAAACTAGATTTTTCTAATTACAAAATCATTTCATTTTCCTCATTGATTTGTGGGAGCACACATGTGGAGGTCGGAGGACATAATGTGGCAGTTGGTTCTTTTCTTCTACCATAAGCGTCCTAAGGATGGAACTCAGGCCATCAGGCTTAGTATCAAGCACTGTTAACCCACCTGAGCTATCTGTCAATCCTGATCTTGATTTTTCTAAAAGACCTAGAATTCTCCATTTGAAAGGGGCTGCAAGAAACTGTATTATCTATTTCCTCTCCCTCAGACAGAGCTGTGCCCAACTTGAATGACTAAATTCAGATGTAATAAGAAGAAAGCATCCAAGCGCTGATTCTATGTATTTATCTATATAAGAATGGGGAGAACCAGACCCACTTTTAATTAATCCAGTAACTTCAAAAGATAGGTCTTATTATCTCTACAATCAAGGAAATTAAGCTATAAGAAAATTAAGTAGATTATCCATGATCACAATAAGTTTCTGAACAGAGCTAATATTTGAATCTCAAACACTCTGTTGTCAATATTTATATTCTTTTAAAATTAAATTGTCACTTAGCATATAAAGTAATAGGCTTCATTGTGACCTTTTCCTATGTATCATCATTTGTTCCCCACCGCATCTTCCCTACCCACTCTAGCTGGCTCTCTTCCTTTCCCCACATGGTTCTCCTATTCTGATTTTTTAATCACATGTATTCCACTATGCTCTCTTCCACCCTCCTTGAAGATAGCTTCATTCTGTGGCTTCTACATTCTTTTGTGACTATTAGCCATATTCCCAAGGTGTTTTTTAACTAAAGCGAACAACAAGGGGAAACTTAATGAAAATGTTCTGGGGGAACTACTTGAAGTAGTTTTAACTTTTTTGTCACTTTAATTCCATTTCAGCTAGACAGAAAATGGAAAAACTGTAGGGCTTTATGTTCCAAAACTCTTACTCATCCTGGCTCCGCCCCCACTCCCACTGCCACCCCCATAATACAACAGTCCAAGAAATAATGCAATGTACCTTTTGGGAAAAGTGACTTTATAGTTGTTTTGGATCCTAAGAGCATACCCTTTTCTTGCCTGGTGATTTCTCACCTTAACTTCCAAGCAAAGTGTTTGCTATTGCAATACTTCTGCTAGGAAAGCTACTTCTCAGTCCTGCCCAGTCTCCAGTGGATAGTAATACTGGAAACCTCAGCAGTTCTTCCAGAAAACTGGACAGGGGGGGTGGCTACCTGGCCAATGGCTTCTGTGATGAGGTTTCTGGGAAAAAATGTTATTCTTCAAGAACATATCTTTCAGACCTGCCCTATGTCGCAGGGGTAATGAGAAGTGCTGGTGGAATAAATGGAAGATGGTGGACAGCATGAACACAGGGTATACAGCTGTTCCAAGAAGAAAGCGATGAACAGGCTCTGTAACTCTTCTGTCTTTCTCCCAAGTAATATCTTGAAATATTTGCAGAGTAAATGTGATTCATTAGATATATTGTATGAGAGATGTCACAACAGAACTTAGCCATCTATTTCAAAAGATTCAGGTGTTTGTCCTGCCTTGCCTGCCAGGCAGAGAACACTAGAAGAGAATGAGCTTGCCATATGTACAGTGCTAGCCTATTGGTAAAACCTTGTGTAAGCTTTTGTTAATCCTTACCCATTCCACCACAGCCAAGAAGTTCTTCACCCTGACCAAATCTATAGTTTTCTTGGATGCCAGCAAAGACCAGCTCCCTTCAGCTGGTCTTTTGGCTGGACTTTGATTAGGAGTTCAGTAATTCTCAATCATGCTATAGTAATTCCTTCTGACTGACCTTCCCGAGGAGCCATCCAATTGGATGAGCCTCTGGTGGAAGCCTGAGAGTGGCTAACTCCAACATGTTCATCTTGGTAACCCTGTAAGTAATCTACCTACACCTTGGAGCTAATGTCCCCATCCATCTGGCATTATCTGGCATTTTCACTTTCATTTTCAAGGAGGAAAGGTATAACAGTAAATTGTTTCATGGTTTTGAACATATTTAGGAGATGTATAGAGAAACTGGAGGCAGAAGATTTTAGCCAGAGTCATTATGGCAAAACCAGAATGCATCTGAAGGTTCAAATTAAGGAATGAGGTGTGGCAAGTAGGAAAAAATGTGAAATTTAAAAAAAGGTTCCATCAATTGTTTGCTTGTCAGACAGCCCAAGAAATGGCTTTGCATTTGGGAGCTATTTTTTTGCCTTAAATATTTCTACACAATTCCAATATGCTTGTTCTATATATCAAACCTCACATGTAGTTTAAAGAGTGCAAAGATTGGACCAGGAAGCTTCATGTTGCAACACCAAAGAATGTGAAGACTAAGACCAAGGTCTTTCATTCTGAGTTCAAAATGAAACATGAAGCATTCAAGGTGCAAATGTAAAGTTAGTTTACATTAAAAAAAGTATTATGTTCGTTAGTGAGTCAGTATTTATGTTCTATTTTAAGCTGTTAAGACAACATGTATGCTGGGCATGGAACAGCTCCTATAATCCCAGCATTGGCAAAATCTGAGGGATAAAGGAAGAAAGAACAGGAGTACACAGTCAGCCTTGGTTACCCAGGGAGTTAGAGGCCCACCTAATACATATAAAATCTGTCTCACAAGAAAATAAAAGAGAAAAAGGGAGGGCCGGGAAAGAGAAAGACAAGGAAAGACAATACTTGCTATCAATGGTCTACTGCTAGATATCATACTTCACAAACAACAAAACAATTCAAACTGGAATCCCAGACTTTAAAAGCCAAGATTAACAGGTACACAGAGTTACAGACAAGTCTACCCAGGAGAACTAGAAAACATACTACCTGAATACAGCTGATCTTGTCTGATCTTGGAAGCTAAGCAGGATGCACCTGGTCAGCACCTGGATGAGAGAAACTATCATGGCCAGAACTAACAATGTCAATCAAGTTTTACCCATTAACTTATGTCCTGTCCTTTAATTCAGTCTCAGCTAGATATAAAAGAGAGTGAAAATGAAGATCCGGCAGGAAAAGATAGTATACTTTAGAGGAAAAGCAGTATCAAGTCAACAAGAAGAAGCAGTATTTTTCCTTCTGTCTTCATGGGCTCACAACAGGAATAAACCACACTAATTTATAAAAGTTGCATACTCTAAAGTCCTTGGCCTTACTAATCCTGCTAGTTAGTCTCTTTCTTGACATCCCACAGAACTGAGCATGGAGGAGTCTACACACAGATACTCCAAGTAAGTCAAGAAGTTTGATGGTGAGTAATTTTAAATGCTTTTTTTGCCTAGGATAAGATTGTTACTAATCTCTAGTAATAAGTCAGGACCAGACCTCACTGTCCAGCCCCTAAATGAAGCTACACTCGTCTCTAAGCTGTATTCTCTATTTTGTTACCATTGTTACGATTTCCTTAAATCTATTTCTCATTGTGTTATGCAAAACCCCCCACAATTTAGTTTTAAAAATCTATCTAATCATAACTTTAGGAACTTCAGTGAAAACCTTTTTACATTTGTCTTTCTGACCCCAAGGCCTCCTCTTTTGAGACTTCTCTTACCTGCTGGATTGTATAACACAATCCTTCTTCGCTACCAGTACATTTGTTGTCCCTCTTCTTACATTTTTAAAATGTTAAGAACCAATACATTATTCCTAAGGCACAGTAACAGAGCACTTAAGCTATTCCTGCCTATACTAGATACTCCAAAACTATCTATGTCATTTACTTGCCACTTGGTAGCTATTACCTTCTGTCTTTGTCTTCCTGGCATCATAGTTAATGCTGGTTGTTCAGTAGGTGAGATATACAGAAGGGCATAAACATGCGTTTTCCAGAGGATTGAGCATTTCAAATACCCACCTAAATTTTCAGATGATACGTTCTAATTTTTGGTTAGAAAATATGGTCACCATAAGTGTCAGGCATCCATGAAATACACATTGTACGTAATTAGAACAGTGCAAATCAGTTTGAGAGACAAAATGTCCTTAAAGGTCTAGAGGCATTCAAAGAAGACACACCAGAGAGGACCAATACAACTAGACAGATCTTAACAGGCTGGGTTGAGTTGCGCCAACTCATATCTATATACAGTAGGGTGAGGGTCATCATCTAAGAAAATTAAAGGGCCATTTAATATTGCTCAGCTGCATCCTACAACATCAGCCATTTCCTTGGCACTAGTACTAGATGCTGAGATCAGTTGTCAAAAGGCTTTGCCCAATCTCTTGATCCCACACCCTACATATCCAGCTCATTCCCTGACTTTATCTGAGTGGGCTCCTAGGAAGGTCCATTTTTTTTCTAGTCAATTAGAAGTCAAGCAAATTTCTTTAACTATATACATGCAAAGAATCCCAACCAGTGACTTGATATGATCATAACACTCAAGGCCAAACTTATTCAACATTTTGCTTTCATATCTAGATTGATCTATAGAAGTTACCTATATATAACCCACAGCAATGCTGATATAAGACAAAAGATAGTTCATTTCAAAATACTAATTGAAAATAAATAAATACAAATAAGAATCAAGTACATAGATTAAGCAATTCCATTATGTGAATATCAAGTTTAATTAGCAGATTAAGTGAACAGAAAAAGGCAAGAAGCTTTCATGACAGAGTAGGATTGATAGAAATAATAAAGTGTCTTCTTTGGCATGATTTGGGAAAGCCCAAAAGAATTAGAATATCAAAAACTGGTTGGAAATGAGCTAGGAGTAAAGCAATGAAGCTTTGCCTAAAGCTTTTGTAAAGGAATAAGAAAGTTTAGATGGGGCCTTGGCTCATCTGACAAGTATAATTGCCTTTACTCCTAATTATTTTTCTAATGCCTCTTATGCATCTCCAAAACCTTGTATCACCAAATTACTGGAAAAAATGAAGAATTCTTTGGGAGATATGAAAATCAAGTAGTACTACTATTATCAGAATTATTAACATCTAGATAAATTAGCATATAAATAAGTAGAATTGGTTTTTAAAAAGTTCATGATCCAGAGATGTCCTAGGAATGGACATTTAGCTTCTTGAAGGCTTCCTATGTTTTTCAGGTATCTTGCTAGCTGCATATATGTTACAGGCATTGTGAACAATTTCTAGGAATGACTTACCAACATTATACACATTGCCTAGGAATTGTTTACAATTCCTGATTTAACATTCTGCTGCAAAAAAAAATACAAGTTAATTTGATCATACACTGGTTTCAAAGCAGAAGGCAGCATTTCTGCAGGCCAGCCATGTAATAGGAAGATTGACTTTGATATAAAGAACAAACAATGGCTAAATAGCTGTGCTGTTTACTTCAAAGACTCACATACAGAAGACTATCCATGAACTGAGTGGGAAAAAAAACACTAAATGCAAAGAAAAATTTCTTTTCATTTTTTTTTTGTTTGTTTTTGGTTTGTCAAGACAGGGTCTCTCCGTGGCTTTGGAGCCTGTTCTAGAACTAGCTCTTGTAGACCAGGCTGGTCTTTAACTCACAGAGATCCGCCTGCCTCTGCCTCCTGAGTGCTGGGATTAAAGGCGTGTGCCACTACCACACAGCTCCTTTCATTATGTTTGGCAGTAATATATTCAAATATATAATGCATAAATATTTCAATAATTGCATTAAAATTAAATCTACAATTCTTTCTTTTTACTGTTTTTGTATAAATTAGCTACTAGCAATGTTTAATTTTAATAGACCATGATTTGTACACTCAGATTTGTACACTCTGATATGTACTTAACTGTCTGTAGTAGTCTCCTTAAGAATTTGTTCTGATGTTGCCATTGTTCAGATTATTTTTGAAATGCTGCTTTGAGAACTGCCTTCTGAGCCAGTTTATGAGTGAGATAATAACAAAATCACATTGTTTTCTTATCACATTTCAAAATTTAGCTATTCAGCATATTAAGTATACAATTTGTATCAACTAGATTAATCTTAGAAATCAAAATGTAGCCACATTGTTACTAAAGCCCTGTCCCAGGCCACCCTCAGAACCTTTTCTTAGGATGGATGAAAGACAGTCCCATACTTTGTACCCAAACACCCTAAAAGACATGTACAGTTGAGAAGGGCTGACTAAAATTTGTTCCAAAAGTCTAGACTAATCTTTTCCAATGAATTTGCATGGTATGCTCTATTTGGCCAGACTGGGCAACTAGACTGTAAGCTTCACAACAGCAGTTCCCTGCCTTATTGCTAGTACCTACAAGCATGTTTCGGATGTTATCATTGCTCTATAAATATCTGTGGAATGATAGGTAGATGGATGTGGGGGGGAGGTGTTGATGAATGAACAGATGGATAAACTTCCTTAAAGAGTTATTATGGGTCCATCTTGGGTTGTAGCTCAGTGATAGAACATTTGCCTAGCATACATAAGTCCCTGGGATCATATCCCCAACACAATAGTAAAATAAAATAGCTATCATGGCACAGCAAGTATTAATGGAAGTGTGAAATAAAATTATGGCTATATAGAAAGTTTTCCTCCTAGCAGTAAGCCCAGGATATCACTGTTTGCCAGTAACTAACAAAGATTCTGATGATAGCTAAAGCACAAAGCTGGAGTATGATCTGGGTAGCTTAGAGCCATTAAAAGAAGTTAGTACCTTGCCTCTTTTGAGGCAAGTTTTTCATGAATATTCCATTCACAGACTAGGCTTCTGATACAGGTCAACTTGCCTACAAACAAGTGTCACAGGGTTTCATTATCAAGGGTAAGCAGTGAAACACCATTATCTAAAGTGACTGGAGCTAGGGTACATAGCAAACTATTGAAGGATGGAAGGGCTTTGGTCTGAGATAAGGAAAATAAACTATAAGAGCTCTGCAGTGCTCTCTTTCTCGTCATTTTAAGCTAGAAGTCTTGCAGTGATCTTCCTTGGTATGCTTACCTCCTCCATTGACTAGAAAAACAAAGCTAGAGAGAGCAGCAGCAGTGCTAATGGTATAAAAGTAGTAGTAATAGTAAATATTAAAGCTTTGCTAGTGATAATGTTGATAACAGTACTGTACTGGCTGGGTGCTTAACCCATGCACTATATGTGTAATATGTTTTTAGTTCTCTTAATGAAATTAAATGAGTCAGCAATGTTGCCCTTAGGTTTGTAGCTAAACAAAGTGAGACTATGATAAGTTAACACACCAAGCTAGTCAGGGGTCAAAGCCTTTGCCTGCTTGACTCTGGTGCCAGAGTGTGAATCACAATAGCATGCTGCTCTCGGCATTATGTTCTGCCCTCTGACACATCCTCCCATGGCCAACAACAAAGATACAAAAGAAAGTTAAACATATACCCTAGTTCAAACCTAAAATTATTTGGTCTCGCTTTATTGTATTTGCTAATAGTAGCTGCAAAGCAACCCAATCCTAGAGCCTGAACATCTGTTTTAAGACCTTGAGTGAATATGTTTTTCTGGAATATCCCTTTAGAAATGTTTTTTGAACATTTGTTCAAATAAGTTGAGGTCTGGACACCCTCTGATGCCTTTCTCGATTGGTTATGCGCCAAGTGTGACATGATCCTCTGCATGTGGTTTGAGTTAGGTGGAAGTGTTGCACATGCCTGGGATACTGGGCAAACCCACTAGAGCTGCCCCTGAATGCACACAAGGCTGGCTTCAGCATGCTCAGTGGGGAAATGGTAGGTCTGTGGTGACTGAGATGGGAGCACCAGTTGGATGGGTCACCCCCTAACCCCCATTGAGCTAGAACATTTGTATTCCAACAATTCTTTCAACTTTTGCCTGGATATTTAATTGTGTTTGGGAGAAGTTCCAAAATACCCAGTGGTCTTCTCAAGCCCTATGACTCGAGAGAGTTTGAGAGCACAGAGTCTGAAGGACTTGTTGCTATGGTCTGGCTTTTTTGCTGCAAACCACAGGAGCTCTACCTGCTGTGGCATGAGATCATTAGGGAATTGATCAATGTCTTTGGAAAGTGCCTCCTCATGCATATAACTGGATGGGACTATAATCCCAGACAGTTTTACAGCTTTGGCAGGATGGAGGTATACACAGAGGACAGATTGAATGTCACCTCTTGGCCTGGGTTTGTGGGAGATGGCTGAAGAGCCCATCAGCAAAGCTGCCACGTGGCCAAGTCCATGTGAGTGATGGAAACATGGCTATGGGAAGAGGCCAAGGCCAGTAATAAGGGAGGAGACACACAAACCTATGGGGAATCCCTGAATCCTCAACATCTGTGGGAAAGATCAGATGAGGCTTGGGGGTAAAAAGCAACAAGAACGCATTCAGTAGTTCAAAGTGTACACAGGAAGAAATGAAGACTACCAATTTGCTGTGGGCAGGGAGAACTGTGGGTGTCAGGCCTGCTTGAACATCAAGTTCACAGGAATAGCATACAGTGAAATTGTTTCAAGAGAAAATATAATTCTTATCTAGGAACAAGTATTTTCCTATGCCACTATGGACTTCTGAAATTGTCTCCAAATATTCTTGAGAAAATAATTCCTTCTTCCCTTTCTTCAATGCAAACTGCATATGTACCACTGAAAATCACCTCTCCATACACTTAGCCTAACAACTGGGAGGAAAGAATGCTAATGGTTATTGTGCATGTTTGTATTTTGATTGAATGAGGTGGACAAGGTTTAGAGAAAATGATCCAGGTAAGAGTTACTCACACATTTGTGATGACAAATCATGAGGGTCTAATAAAGGATGCCGTAGTGAAATGTGGAAGAGGTTGCCTATTGTGAAATGGAAATGTGAAGGACTAGTACCACAATTGAGCAACTGACTAGATTTATCAAGGAAATGAAAAAATTGTAAGTGCCATTTTTATCATTTTTAGTGATTAGCAAGATAAAAAATAGCACCAGTAACAAGAACAGTGAATTAGGGAATAGAACAGGTCTTTTGGAGAAGAGAAATACAGTTCTCAGGTTGTCAGACTGAGAACTAGAACAAGCATTTTAAAATTCTTCTCTGACCCTGGAGAGAGATCAGAGCTGGAGACAGATATCCAGGCTGGCATAGTTGTCATGTTCCTTTACCTAAATCCAAACCTGCTGGTTCCCAGTCACTATCAGCAGAGGCTGCAAACAATGGGTATTTGAAACTTCTGCCTTCCTGCTTCTACTGCTAATTTCTCCCAGTACCCAGTTTCTTCTGCCCTCTATCTTCAGAGTATTATAGTAGGAGAACCTATCTGGTCTCTTCAAGCAATCACAATACACGTAATATATGTCTTTAACAATGACTATATTTCCAAACACATGTCATGTGTGAGTAATAAATGATCCAAACAGATTATATTAATCAGTTTCTATTTCCCTGGACATTACTTACATAGATGGAAAACATAACATGTATGAGAACACCCTAAGGAACATAATGTGAGTGTTACAGAGTTATGGTGACCATATTTCCTGAAACAAAAATTTGACACTCGTTCCTGTTGAAAAACTTGCTGAAGTCTTTTCTGGTTGAATGAGGCAATTTAGGAGATATAACTAAAACAATGAAAATTGCATTTCCCAAGACATTTCAATTGTTACCCAGGAATAATAGGACAAGGTACTTATTGTAGGAAATACACAGAGTAGAATACTAATAACATGATAAACTCCATAATTTTGTGCTTTGATTTTTTTTATTCTTTTCATATTTTATAATGTCCAGTCTATAGGTAACAGTCTTAGCATTTGTTCCTTTTCTAGAGAAGTCAAGAGGCCAAGGGCTGTGGAAAGACACCTCAGAGATAAACTGAACTTTTTGTTTGTTTCTGAGACAGTGTCTCATATCTCAAAATGTAGCTGGTGGTGACCTTGAAGTTCTGATTCTCTTATCTATACCACCCAAGAGCTAGGATTACAGTCAGACATGTACTATAATGCTTTGTTTATGTCGTATATTGGTGACAGAACATAGGGTTTTGTGCATGCTAGGAAACTACCAACTGGGCAACATCCCCAGATTCAAACCACTCTTGACTTTTTTTTTTTGAGATAAGGCCTCACTATGTATCCCTGACTGGCCTGAAATTTACTACATAGATGTCCTTAACTCATAGAGAGCCACCTCTCTCTGCCTCCTGAATTCTGGGATTCAAGCTATACACCACTACACCTGGCCTCCAAACATCTTTTTTTTAAGATACAAAGAAACTGAGATCCAAAATTAAGAAATGGCTTGCTCAAGGTCAGACCATAAGTCAAGGGCAGATTTAGGACTAGAATCTGGGTGTCTTATCTTGACCATATGAACATTCTTCTTCAAACACCAAGCCTCCATTTGGAGTGCAGGCTTTCTGCCCCTTAATCTTTCCATCTCATCCCTAACCTTTGCTTTGGAAATCTCTGGAGGAATGGAGTGCACTACTAACAGGGCACAGTGCCAAAGCCATCATCTCAAGTCCCTTTGCTACACAGCAGCCTTTGATACACAGCAGCACATATTCCTCAACCCCTTCTCTTTTCTCATCTAGAATATTCATATCTCCATGACACCAAGTATCTACCTGACAGCTGGGACATCCAGGAAAACAAGTAGGACTTGGGAACCTGTTATTCCCAGATGATTAAAGGTAAGACCTTTGAATACGTGTGTGCTAGACTGTCAACACTTACCACAACTTTCTGAACATTGTTATGAAACTCAAACATCTTGCTCAGGGACAAAGATTCACTGCAGAGAGAAAATTCAGTGCTGATTGTATCTTACTCCTTGAGTTTGAGGAACTCTTCACTATGGTGAAGCAAAGTTGTCATTTTATGTCTGTTCTAAGAAGTGAATTGTTCAAACCCCATACAAGAGAGCTCCAACATAGGACTGTGTGTGGCAGAAGCCTGTTCCCTGGTCCTTATGAAACTGTCATAAATGGAATTCCATCATGTGTGACTACTCTATGCGAGCAAGCTTCCACAATGCTGTTAACCACATGAGATACTTTACCAGGTTCTCCTCTAAGCCTATGAGCTCCTGGGTGCCTGGAAGAAGGGCCTGTAGAGATAAGCATTGTCTTTCTAGCATAAGGCCTACTATGTGGTCAACAACTGAACTGTAAAGAAACAAATAAGGAACTCAACTGAAGTAGGGGATGTAACAGGAGATGACATTGGAGAGGGAGGTAGGCACCAAAATGTGGAGGGTTTTACAGGAAGCTTGTGGAATACTCACTTTCTGACATAAGCCTATGAATATGTTTGTGTCTTTCACAGAACACTCTCAATATCAGGGTATATAGCAAGTGAAAACTTTGTTCACTGCCTGTACAAGAAGTCCTGAGTCTTTTTTCTTTTAATATTTGACGAACTCATAGTTCCCAGGCACTCACTTCAATGTGTCGCAAGCAATTTCATTGAAGCATTGCATATACCTTGGGCCTGAGACCAAGTGCAAGAAATTTCTCCCTATCAGAAAAATCATTGAGGCAGCTTAAGGTAATGGAAACTGGTGCTTTGGATTAAAACTGTCTCTTTCCATTGCTGTTTTTGGTGTCTAGATAATGGCTGTGAAGGAAAAAAAAAACCTAGAAAACATATAGCTTTCATACTTTGGAATTAGTGAGGGAAGAAAGACTAAATGGAGATAATAAGGAGACGTACTCTGTTGTATAACTCAGTTCCAAACTGCGATCGAAAGAATAGTAAAAATAACGTCTTTAAACCAATGGTGCACTACCCAAGCTTAGAATCCTCTTGGGACTGCAATTTGGGAGTATAGCCTTTCTCTATGTTCCTAACACTCTGTAGTTATCAAGACAGGATTTTTCAGACCTTAACCAGTTGGAAATCAAATGCTAAAAGCTAAAAAGAAATGAGTCCCAGGCATACAGTGAAAGTTGCCTATTTTAAATGCTCAATGGTGGGAAAAGAGGAAATAAGAATAGCGAACCCAGATTACTTTACCATTTTCATAGATCATTTGACTTGAAGTAATGTTCCCAATATTAAGGAATAGTTAGATTAGACAACACAGACTGGGTGCTAGAAACACCACATTCATTGTCTCACAGTTGTAGAGGCTGAAACCCCAAACTCAGTGTGTCAGGATTGGTTTCTGGTGAGGCTTCTTTTCCTGGCTTGTAGGTAATCATCATCTTCTCACTGTGTCCTCAAATGGTCTTTCCTCTGTATTCATGCAGAGAAAGAAGAAAGAGGGGAGAAAGAGGGAGAGGGGAAGGGGAGGGCAAGGGAAGGGCAAGGGGAAGGAGGGGAGGAATAGGGGGAGATAGAGATCTGATGTCTCTTCTCTTATAAAGATAGCAGTTCTACTACATTAGGGTTCTACTAATATGATATCATTTAACCTTAATTACCTCCCTAAAACCGCTATTTCCAAATAGTCACATCAGAGCTAGGAGGAGGACACATTTCAATCCATAACAGTATTGTCAAATCCTTGGAGACAGGATATCATATAATCTGGGTTGGCCTTGAATTCCCAACACTCCTCCTTCTACCTTCTGAATACTTGGATTACAGGTGTGAGCCTCCATAGCTAGTTTACTCACTGAAAGAGGCTTTATGATTTGCACATATTAGTAAGTAGCTGAGGTCAAGACTAGAACTCAGAACTGTTAAGCCATGGCCCATCATTCTTTCTTTTATACTATGCCACTTCCGCATTTGTTTTCTTTCTTAGGAAGGCTATAGAGAATTAGTATAGGTTCTTTTTCAGGGAATTTTGATATAATTCACCCATGAATCCACCTTGGTCTAATACTTTTAAGAAGATAAGTATTGAACTAATTTTCTTAGTAGATACAGGCATATTCCAATAGCCAATTTGACAGATGGTCTTTTATATTTTTAGTTAGGCTAGATATTAGATGGTTTGCTAGATTGCCTTTTGGAGAATGGCCCACTTAATACAGGTTATCAAATTTGTGATCATAACATTTCCTTATTATCTACAAGACTTACAGCTCTGCTCTCTAATTTCAGATTTTATTCATTTATGTCTTTTTCTTTCATATTTTTTGCCTGAACTTTCTATTAGTATATATTAACTATACAATGTAATAATCATTATAACAGCGACATACATAGTATGAAGGGAAATACACTCTGTTGTTGAAATATAAATGTCAGCTAAGTCAAGTTGATAGGTGCTCCTGTTCAGTTTGACTATATTTTTTGCTGATTTTCTGCCTTCTGGATCTCTCAAGAACTAATAGACTTAAGGAAAATCTTGAAATATTATATCAGAATTGCCTGCTTTTGAGTCTTGTTATTTTAACTACAGTGACAGTATCTGATTTTTAAAGATTTACTTTTATTATTTTTAAGTATATGTAATGTGTGGATATGTGCATGTGAGTGCAAGTGCATGTGCAATCTAGAGTGGTTGAATACTCCTGGTGCTGAAGTTTCAAGCAGTTGTGAGCTGCCCAATATGGGTACTAGGAATTGAACTTGCGTCCTCTCCAAGAGCAGCATATGTTCTTAACCACGGAGAATCTCTCCAGGCACAGCTAACTTTTAATTGGGAGTACTTAAGCCAATTGATGTTAAAGTCATCACTAATGAAGTTGGATTAGCGTCTACCACATTTCTTACAATTTCTCTATTCCATTTGTTTCCTTGTTCTTGAACTCGCTTTCCTTCTATTCCATTTCTGCCTTTAGTTAAGCATAGTTTATGATTCCATTTGTTTCCTCTCTTAGTATGTAAGCTATACATTTTCCCTTTTCCTTATTGCTGGAGACAAAACTCAGGGTATTGCATTAGCTACATCCCAGCCTCACATTTAGTGTTTGGCACTGGTATTATAACAAATTCCTAGCTGATCAAACCATTTTCAATAAATACTGTGCCACTTCATAAGTATTACAAATCTTGTAACAATATTCCCAAATTGTTCTTCTCATTTCTTATAAAACTGCTATCATTCATTTTGCCTACCTATAACATAATTACCAAACACAGTGTTGCTGTTCATCTATTAGAAGAAAATGAGAACAGCAATGAAAAATATTTTGCTTTTTAGTGTATGAAAATAATAAATAAATCAAAATTGTCTACACTTCACATAAATTTGTACCTATTGGTAGAAGCCAGTTAGAGCACTCAATGCTAATCCATTACCATGGCTTTGTTTTAAGCCCAAATAATCACCTCTGTCCATGTATACATTTCAAGACCCCATTCAAATTTTTATGTCCCCTATAGGATTTGGCACGTAGTAGGTATTCCACACATGGGGAATTTCTTTAAAAGGATTTTCATAATGAGTGGGGTAAATGTTATTATGCATATTATCAATTCCATGTGTTTGGAAAGAGCATCATGTTTTGGAATGACTAAGAGAGGCTTCATGATGGAAGCTGAAACTGAATATTACCCTGAAGAATGGATAGGATTTGTGTTGAATCAGAGAAAAATTAAGATGCATTCCAAGTTTTGGGCACAGTATGAGCAAAACTGCAGAAACAGAACAAGAGAACATTCTATTGAGCCATCACTGGGACATCTTTGTGATGAGATTTTACATTGACAAACTATAGAACTGATTGGGTATAGTGATAGAGTACACTCAGCTTGGAAGATACTAAATAACAATGGCTAAGGTTTTTTTTCACATAGTACTTAGTAGTTAAGCAGTGCTTCTTTGCCAGTGCTCAGTACTAGGTCTTAATTTTAAATCCAGGATTTTACTTGGAGCATTTTATGTACCTTGCAATTCAACATATTCATTATTCACCTATAGCACTAGAATGATGTTGATCTTTCTTGAGGAGAACATAGTCTGTGGAGAACTATCTATAGCACATATTCTGCCAAATTGCTTTATCTTTTTAATCCAAGTAAGTACAAACACAAGAAACATTTCTTCAAGTATAAATGAGTTTTTAAAAAAATCTTATAAGATCTTGAGTCATTCTGTCCCAGATAAAGGCATATGTGTGAGGAAATTTGCTAACTGATGTCCAAAGAGTGAAATATCATCCAGTGAAGTGTGGACCTAGGACACAAATCCTTCTCTATCTAACTTTGAAAGACCACATTTAAACAAAACGATACTTTCTCAAAAAAAAATGTTCAAATTGGAATGACCTTTAATTGTGTCCCTGGAGGTAGATCACTATATCACCATCAGGACATGATATTACAGTTGTAATTCAAGCATGGGGTAAGAAGGTAGATAGATTTGATACTCAAATCTTAAAAGGTCCTATGATCTAATCTAAATGTCTTAAGAGCATGCCTTACTATCATATAGAGTAGATATGCAAACAAGCATACACTTATATACTTATATACTCACTAAACAACAGGATTTTGCTTCCCAGCAAAACTCCCCAACACATAGCCTTCCTTTGAAATTTCACTTCAGCTTCCCAATCTTCTGGGGTTTTCTGAGCTGAAATGTCAGACCTTACAGTCTTCCTATTTCTAAATAAGTAACTGCTCCCTGTAAAGGATTGTTGATCCTACAGAATCCTCTAGACAAAACTTAAGTTGTCATAGATTCTCTACTGTAAAATTGCTGTCTTGTGAGTACTCTAAAATACATGAAATGGCTGTTTATATCACTATAGTAAATTTGAAACACCATGAATAAAATTGGGTCATGTACTTACAAATCAAATAAAAACTATCAAGGATTTCTCTCAGTTGGGAAATCATTTAAGTCTTACAATGTTGTTTTTGTTTCCATTGGGTACTATTGACTATTTACAACACAGGGCAAATACTGTGCTGTGGTTGTAAAAGTGCCTTTGGTACAGCCTCTGAGAGTCTCCTCCCATGCCAGTTTCAGTACATCCTGCCTTTTCAGAGCTACAGGGATCAAATAAAGTGCAATGCAAATAGATCGTCTGCTTTAGGTAGCTGGGCAGAGATGAAGATTTGAATCAGGCCTGAACTGCTGTCAAAACCAACATCTTGCTTCATCTCCCTTCCCTCCCACCCTCTGAGTTTAGGGTCAGACACCTTGAACTGGAATGACTATCAGGAGCACATTTTTACTCAGACAGCAAGATGGGATTCAGGAAGAGTTTTTAAATGGTAACAAAATTTTATTATTTGCTTAGCATAATCTAAGTCCAACATTCCTGTTAGAACTTCTTCAGAATTCTGTTTTGGTTTCACTTCCTTTACGTTACAGAAACACTCTTCATCTCTTTCTCTATCAGCTTCCATTTTTCTCCTCTCCTTCTTAGATAGACCTACTAAGCTCCCTTTTGGAATTGTACATAAGAAATGGGAACTACTTCTTCCCTACCATGCATCTATTCAGAAAAGGCCAATTACAATTTGACAAATCGAGGCTCCCCAGACAGCAAAGGGCTATAAAATAATTCTTTCAATTAAAAGTATTGCCCCCCCATAAATGTTCACCCCATGTATTTGAAAACTATCCTTATCCTCTTGTATGGAAACTCAGGATATGGTACAGCCTTTGCATCTACAAGTTTGAAAAACCTACTTGGGGTTAACAACCACCATTTGGATAAAAATTAAAGGCAAGTTGGAGTCACAAGTTGCAGGCCTGTGGTGAATGCCTTTGAACCAGGGCAAAATGAAAGCAGTTGTTCATAACTAGCAGCCTTTTCCAGTACCGAGCGCGACTGAAAGGCTTCCAGGGCAGATTTTGAGCAGATTTCTTTGAGGAGCCCTCCAAAGCCTTCCCAGAGGGCTATTACTGAGCCTAGGACTGTGAGTTCAGTTCTCTCTGTGTCCAGCTGAAATCCCTCTACTGAATATCAACTTGATATTATAAAATAGATGAGCTTGACTTCTTACCAGCCTTTAAAACTCCTACGGATTTTTAATTTATGTAGCGTGAAACCTATCTAGCAAGACTTTCAAAGCCAGAGGAATAAGGTCACAGATCTGGGCATCTGAAATAGGGTCTTACTCAATGTGTGACAGAATACTTCCAACTAATCTGTATATTGTGTTAAGAAGAAAAGAATGAGCCATAAAAGAATTTTAACACAATTTCAAATAGTTATTTTACCAAGGGGTCAAAAGGTTGTCTGAAATAAGAAGGAAGTGGGAACAGATCTAAGTCCTAAGCACTGAGCTGCCACTATGGGGCTCATTGTCAATGCAAATACCAGATACTGAATAACAACAACAACCCTTCTTATTGAGATTACTGTCTATTTGCACTTCCTTCTAGGAAGACAGGCAAACAAGACACTGTACATTTTCAAGGAATGGCTACATTCCAACAGGGTAAACTTGACACATTAGTTTCTTTATGACTGTATATAGGACAAGAAAAACATCCTGGTGGCTGTATTGCTTGAGACATTGTAATGAATGATTCCTCAGCTGAACTGTGAGGTCTTTGATGATAGTTCTTTTATTACATAGAACAAAGATAGTAGACACACAGATATCTTTGCATAGATCAAGATACTAATAAGTGTTGTAGATTATATAATAAAAATCGGGAAAGGGTCAAAGTTGGAAGCATATTAATCTAATTTTTTCCAATCTGCTCTCTCTACTTAGAGTAAAATTTCCTGCAGATTTAGGAAGATTAGTACATTAGGTTCTGCATTGCCTTGAGGATAAAAACATGAAATTTTAATAAAAAATACCCATGATAATCTATAATGTACTCTCTGCATGCCACCATAGTAGGGATCATACTACTGTAACAAGAGTTTACTCTCCATATGAACTGCAAGTTCCTTGATGGTAAAGATTATATCCCATTTGTCTGTATGCTACCAGTGCCTAAAGCAGTGTATCTCAGTTCCTACTAAATATGCAATAGTATTTTCTAGTAGCATTGGAAGAACATCACTACATATTCAATTACCTTCAGATTCTCTTTCATTTAATTTTGCCTCAGATGTTATAAGAATTGTCAAATAATTACATATATTTCTGCATGAGTCAGCTAAATTCAGCTTCCAGGTTTATCTGGAAAAATATCACCTGTATTTTCTGTATTAAATAACCACTGAGCTATTTAGACATCCTCAACTAAGTCTCATATACAAATATTGTGTTGAGCAAAGAAAGTATTTTTACAAACACAGGCTCACGGTTGCAATGGTAATTAACATGAGCTGACTGAGTATAGAGGCAGACTGCTTGGATTTGAACCCTGGATCGGTAACCTGATTGGGGACTATTTTTATCACTTGGAAAGTGGAGTTAATAATTATACTTTTTCAGATTCTGTTGAAGGTTAAATGAGAAAATTCATATGACATATTTAAAACATTGCCCTAACATACCATAGATACTTTGATGCAAGCTATCTGATACTTGACTCTGGTAGCAACAGTCAAGTTATCCATCAAGTAAAGACATCAGCTGTACACGATTTATGGCCTCCCAGACCCTGGAGCTGAACCACAACTTGCACAAAGATAGAATTGCCACTAAATTCTATTCTCAGCTCAAAATATAACATATATGACCAATGCTTCAGAGAATTCCAACACTTCAGGTATGCCATCTGGTCTTCAAGATTAACAATATTTTCACTAATTTGGAATCTCTCTCTTACACACACACACACACACACACACACACACACACACACACACACACACAGTGATATAAAGGATTCCTCAAAACTGTTTCTCAATAAATTTCTACCTGCTGAACTTTCCTGCTTGGTGGGAAAACCAACTGTGGAAGCCTCCTTGACTCAGCAAGAGCTCCAGAGAACAAAAGATGGTAGAAGGGACTGCCACATACTTTTCACACATGTGTTGTCTTCAAATTGGAAACAAAAGCAACTCAGCCCCCTTAGGCCATTTCAGCTAGGAGTTTCCCAAACCTCTTCAGAACTGAAACAAAATAACAGGTAGTGGGAGTGGTACTCTGTCAGTGCCCATAAAGATGGCTGTACTTCATTTTGGCACAAGGACAGAGAGTTCAAGTGTTCTCAGCAAGTCATAAGACCTGAAGGTCAAAGGTGTGGCTACAGTAGGGCATTTGACTGTCATATTCTAAATAACAAGTGACCCTCAAAGCTAAGGAAGGTGAAGTTGAATCTGAGGTGTGGCTACTCCTGACCTCAAGGCTAGGGAACAAGAAGTTGGAGCTAAGGTGTGGTTACTGAACCCTTAGAAAAAGTGAGGAAGAAAAGTCTGTTTGTTCCGTATACCTTTTTGGATAAGGTATATAAGAGTGGTGAAAAATAAATTCGTGGCATTTCAGTATTTAACTGATCTGCCCTCCTGACTTTTATTCTGTCTTTTCTTTATGGTCTATAGCTAGCCTTTCCCTCATCCACACACTCCCACTCAGGTATGAACTTGGGGCCACTAGGCTGGCTCCGATTGCAGCCCCACAAAGACAGCTCCCGACAGTACTCAGAAAGTAAATATGCTTACTTTTTACACATGGATTCTCAGTGTACAGGGCATCAGTGGTTCTGTTGATCTTAAAGCCACAGACTCACAGAGATGGGAAATTTTTGTCTGGTCTCAAAACAAAAAGGAATGTGAAAGGTGGAGCTTTCATGTAAGAAATGAAAGAAATTTGCGTCTTATTTTAACTGCTGGAAGGAAAGACCTCAAAATGGACAGGACGGGACTATATCAAAGAGCTTTTTGTCAAAAAACTTATGTGAAGATGAAAGGTCATTTGGTTGGCTCAGCTCGGATCGCCTCATCTCTATGAGCGATACTTATCTGACAACAGATAGAGTAGCACTGTTTTGGCTTCCAACAGTCTGTTAAAGTTGAATTTATGACACTTGCAGTGAGGTCTAAGTGTATTTTTAGTATGTGTGCTTCTTCCTACCCTCCCCCAACACATTTACTTCTGATGTTACTTTTGAGATGAGCTCTTTTGGTTGCTTCTGTAGATCACGCACAATTTCCAATAACTAATTTTAACTTTTTCATCTGGTGCCAGGAATGAACCAAAGAGTTGCTGTTACTTTTGAAAAACTGTACTCTCTCAAAAGAAAAGTGAAGTGTGAATCTCTAATTCACCAGACCAATGGGCCTGTAGGTAGAGTGAGGACTAGTAGGGGCGGTGGGGTGTCTTTTAAACCCCAAACTTCTCAATCTGACTTTTAATTAAGAATTACTCCTTTTAAACATCTATATTCAAAGTTGATTTAAAATATCCAATTCTTCAAGGGCTTTCTGGTTAGTCAAAATGGACTAGGACATAAACTATTTTAATAAGTTAATTGTCTCTAGCAAACTCTCATAAAAACATCCCAGTCCACTTTTGCAAGTTCAAGTACAAATTCTAGGTCACTTTGGTTAAAAAAAAAAAAAAAAGAACCATTCTGTTATTGGTTCAATTGATAACTTCATTGAAATACATAATTCAGTTTAATAATGGTTTTATTATGCCTCACAACTAATTAGTTCAGTATAATGTTATCTTAGTTTTGTCAAGAAATCAATCAATTCAGTCAGGCAAGATTTAAAAGATAGTATTCATTCCATTTGATGAATAAATGAAAATGCTTAGGACAGAAAGGCAGAATTTTTTTTAAAGATTTTGACAAATGAAGTAAAATATTTTCCTTGTATAATTAAACATATTCACACATATATGGGTGCTTTAGAGATGTGGCCTAGTCTTCTTGTCTTGTTCTCATTAAGTGCTGTGATTTCAGGTATGTGTCACCATACCTGGCTTCCTTGTATATATTATGCGTATCAAGTTAAAGAAAACTCATAAAAACCTTAAAGAACAAATTATAAGAATATAAAGTTGCCAACAATGGCTATTCATTAACAAAAATCATGAATCCATAATCACCTGTGGGGATGTTTTGAGTTGTGTCTCTCATGTTTTGAAATATTCCAGTTTTTTAATTCCACTGTAAGAATTATTTTTCAACAAATTTTTATCTTTAACAAACCATTCTATAAGTGAATCTCATCATCATCAGAACATCAAATAAGATGATACCACATAGGGATATTGAACCCAAATTTCTAAGGAGAAAGTAGATATACAAATATACTGTATGCAGATATTCTGCATATAGCAGATAAGAAAAACTACACTAAAATATTAAATTTAGAATGTACATAACCACTGACCTGTAAGCTTCTACTTCAAAAGAGAATATACCTCATGTCATATCATGGAAGTCTCTGATTATCTTTGCATGTTAAAGCAAATATTCTTACACCTCCACTTTCCCTTTAATCTACCACATGAAGTCTATAGAGCCACATGTTAAATATATTGAAACACTGTAAATTCTCTAGGATGCATTCTTTTCTGCTTCTGACTTCACCTCCATCCCCAATGCATTACAATTCCAATTAAGGTTTCTATGATAAAATGCCTCACTTAAGGCCTTAATTTCTCAGCCTATATGACCAAAGTGTTCTTACTAATTGTCAGGAAGTTCTAACATGAGTTCTTTTGGAAAGATTAAAAGAAGAAAATGGCAGGTTCTTCAAGATGACTAAAGAATATGGGCATTTTCCTGCACATTATTTTTCTATTCTAAACCAAAATAATAGAAGGAAGCAGGAGACTACATAAATATTTATTAAGCTCGTTGAGGGGAAAAACTGTATTTTCATCAAAAGGCCTCCAATACCAGAATGTCTGGTGTATAATATATTTTGAAAATAACTAATTATTACAAGGCACCTAAGTCATCCACAAACATGATGAAGACATGCCTCATGTCCTCAAAGAATTCCCAACATAGCAATCCATTCAAGTAGTTTAGTTGGCTATACAGTAAGTGCTAGAATGGAATTCAAGAACTATGGCCAAAGAAGGACAGCAGTTAATTTTGAGTAGGGGTATTTTAGAAAGCCCCCTTAAAAAGCAGCACTTATGCGTCTGTTCCTATTTTATACACCTATTTTGTGCCAGGAACTTTCTGACCTGGCTACTTTTGCCCAACCATTTTGATGTGGCTTAAGATAAATAAACCATCATGCTTTCGTCAGTGTTATAAATGACCAAGTAATGTGTAAAACAGATGTCCTTATCCCTTTGCTGAGATTTTGCCCCAATGCTAGTCTTTACCAAAAGGTGAAGAGCAGGATGCAGAGTAGAGCTGGCATAGTTATACTTTCCATTTACAAAGAATGGTGGCCTCGCCTCCTTCACTCATCCCTATAGTCCAATAATCCTACTCAGTAAATTATATTCTCATTCCGTGAGAGTTTACATGTATCTGTATCTATATACTTCAAATAGTCTGATTTTTCTCCCCTAAAATTCAGTGACAAATGATGTTTCACCAACACTGTGTACGCGTCTCTAAAGACTCAAAGTGTACAGGAAATCTTCAATTGGATTTCTAACTGCAATTTCATGCATAATATTATAACTTTTCTTTAACTGGTGACTTTCAAAAGTATGATTGACATAACCTAGAAGTCAACTTGTGGATGCATGTTCCTCAGTACAGTGCTTGCATTTGCAAAGCCCTGGGTTTGATCTGCAGCAGAGAGGTACACAGAGAAATGGAAGGGGGGAGGTGGGAAATAAGTTAACCTATCTGAGAGGTATTTTCATTTTGTTTTTTCTAGTTATAAAGGTAATATACTTGATATTTTTAAAATCAAGAACTTGAGAGAGGGGCTGGAGAGCTTGCTCAGTAGAGTGCTTGCTATGAGAGCATGAAGCCCTAAGTTCATATCTCCAACATCAATATAAAAACTGGGCATGGGCATGTACCTATTATCCCAGTTCTGAGGAGGTAGAGATAAGCAAGTCCCTGGAACTCGTAGCTGAATTTGTGGGATCCAGGTTCAATGAGAAACATTATTTCTAAAAGTAAGATGGAGGGCTAGGTAGATAGCGCAGTGGATAATGTGCTTGACACACAAGCATGGAGAACTGAGTTCAAATCCCCAGAACCTACATAAATAAAAGCTGGATGTGTGTCAGTACCTGTAATCACAGCCACTGCTGCCAGGAAAAAAGTGGTGGAGAAATGGGAATCCTTGATCACTCTGAAGCCAACAAATTGGACATACATAATAGGGAACAACAGAGACCTTGTCTTAGAACAGAAGGCAAGGAATGGCATACAAGGGTGTCCTCTGGCCCTCGCAGGTGGTATGGCACAAGCACAACCACATTCATACACATGTAGTCACACATACACATCACATACCAAAATGTATAAGGGGTTGAAGAAGTCACCAGCTGACTTCTATCCTCACTCACACACATATGTGCATGTACACAGAAGCAATATGTACACTCCAAACAATAAAACCATAATCAAAGAAATCAACACCAGAAAAAGCAAACCTCTACCCTAACTAGCACTGCAATTAGGAAGGAATGTTATACCATATAGCATAAGTTTCAAAACAAGTATGCTTCCTTGTTGGTTTCTTCAAAATAACAGATTTTTTTAAAATGTCCTGCTTTATATTTTTAGTGGTCATGGAGTCCAGAGCCTTGCCCACAGTAGACAACACCTCTGTCACTGAGTCATAACCCCAGTCTCCCTGGAAAAGATGAGGGTCCAGAATAAAAGAATCTGGTTAGTTAGTGGTAACTGAGAGCCTTACTAGAGTAAGAAAAACTGTGTCATCAAATGAGGTGCCAGTATGACCAATAGCTGTCAAAAGATGCACCAATTTTGTGAAATGGATCCATGAGGAAACATTTTGATACCCCATGGAAGTGAGAGGTAAAAATACATAAAGAACTGAATAAAGATACAAAAATAGGAATTTTAAACATGTATACATTTGTCTAAACATTGTCATATACTACAATGGGTAAGAAAAATGAAATGTTTATGTTTTCAATTTTATCTGAAAGATAATATACCAAGTGTTCTATTAAAGATACCAAGTGTTCTATTTCCTGGACTATAGCATATCTAGATAGTGGGTCTAAAGGTTCTAACCATTCCCCTGTCTCCCAGTTACTGCATACCAGAAAAACTAAACAAACTGAACAGGGGTAAAGCCTGTGAACAAGAATACCGATAGAAGTGGTCCTTATCCTCGGAGAGTCTGATTAAAGCCAAATACTCAAAGAAAAATGAATATGAATATACGTAACTTTTGTCTGTAATTTCCGGAGGTTCATAGCTTGAAGTTGAGAGCTCCTGTCTTGGTTCCTTTGGGTCCTGATCACATTGTTTCCTTTCTTGTCTAAGCATACAGCATTCTTAGCTGGTTATCAGCAGCATCTCCTTCCAGAAACAGATTCCATACTTACTCTTGCTCTTTGCCTCAGATGTTATTCTAATGGAGTGTGGATAGTGGCTTTACTCGACTTGGGGTCCTTGGGAAATTGGCACTTTGCCACAACTGCTTAGCCCTGTCTTGGAAGCTAACATGCCATCTTGTGTATAATAACACAGTAAAAATAACAGAATAGGAATTCCCTAAACCATTTTTGTAAAATCTAGCACATTGACAGGCATGCAAAAACCCGACTGGGGGTGCAATTTTTTTCGCCTTCTTTCTACGTTAATTTTTCTTCCTGATTTCAATTAGCCAAACTTGAATGGAGACATTACAGACAGTTCAACCCCACCTCAGAGCTGTGCAGACAGCTCTTGTTGCCAAGCTGTCTATCACCAAGACAACTGGGCCAATGTGCTTTGCTCTGGGTAAATAGCTCATCAGGGCCAGTTGCAGAAGGAGCCATTTTACAATGACCTCCCATTGGATCAAAATCCTTATGCTCAGCAATCCAAAATATGTTTTGGAAGTACATGGGATTATAAATAAATAATAATTAATATTTCCAAAAAATTCTTTACACTGATGAAGAGTGGCTTAGCTCCAGAGGTAATTTGTTTGTGAGTTAATTTGAGAGATCTAGTAAGAGCAGAGTCCTCTGTTTGTGAGTCATTGTTAATTTTTTCCTTTGCATTAATCATAAGTTTCTTCCAATACTGTCCTGTCAACCACAAACTTGCCTGAAGTCATCAGTAATATAGCAATCTTCCTGTCTCTGGTCTCGTCTCTTGAAAACAGTTTGAATAAAAGGTTATAATATAATGTGAGATGGTTGGCATTCTTGCCTCAGATAAAGCAGTCAGCTGAGGTTAATGCTTGGCCACAGTGCCATTTAATGAAAACATAGTTTTGATAAGTTCAGCACATATAAATGAGTCAGAAATAGAAAGACTCAGCAGATTCAAAGAGAGTTGTTTTGTTGTTGATTTTTAGTTTGGCATACAAGTAAGTTTGGAGTCCTTGGGGATGTAGCAGCAGTGTTAGACTATTGTTCTCTCATCCAGCCTCCATTAGTGCCCATCCACCCTCGGCAGGACTGTGAGCAGCCCCTCACAACTTTATTGTTTTCTGGTCCCCTTGGTGGCAGGTGTCTGCTAATCAAAGGCTTAAGAAGGTGTGGGGTTTAGGAGTCAGCTCTGACTGGAAGGAAAACTTTCCATTCAGCCTTGGGCAACAATATTAGAGCTTTTTTTTTTAAACGTTGTAATCAACTCTGTGCCAAGTGGGGCCCAAACTCCCCCTACACAGCCCCAGGAATCCAAAGAAAGAAGTGTTTTCAATTCTCTTCAGAACGTCTGATCTCCCACACTGCAGACCAAATAAAAACAGTCTGGGCCAATTGTGCCTCCTCCTACCCCATGTATTGTGGAATCCGCCTGGGAGAAACTCAGGAAAGTTGGCCGTGGGCCAGCACTGGCCTTCCATGGCAGCAGAAAATTTCCCTCACCTTCCCTCCATCAACTGTTTTAGGAAAATGAAGGACAAGCCCCCTCCCCCACCATCTCAGCTAGCCCATGGGAAGCAACAACTAGGAGCAACAGAGCAGAGCCTAAAATGACATAACTGGAATGGAACAACCTGAGAAGTTCTAAGGCCTGAGTTGGTATCTTCTGCTCTGGCTACCTTTGCTCCTAGTAAGTAGACACTGGGAGGAAGAAGACATGGTTTCTTGAGAGCTGAACTGGCCACAGCTTTACTTCTCAACTACAGACTTAAACAACTTACTTCAAGACCAAAGCAGCCATCCATGTACTCTACTGGCTAGCAGTGTGCATCAGGCACATGTGGACTTTAACTTTGGGTCTCCCATCATAGCAACTTTAGGTGACATCTGCCAGTCAAGCAGTTCAAGTCACTTCTGGAGTACTGAGCTGTGAGAACACGTAAGTGGGTTGACACTCCTAAAGTTACTATCTACTCAACTCACAACCCCCACCAGCCTTGACAGCCATTGGCCACAGGTCCCTCTGACCATGTTTCTCAGGGGCCTGGAAGTCCTGAGAAGCATGAGTAGGCCATGCAACACCAAGTCTATTATAAAGCCCAGGTGGCCATGTTCAAAGCAAGAGTAACTCAAAATCTACGTTTTCTGACCAGACACAAGTTTATACACTAATAAAGTTCATAGCAGATTTTTCCCTAAGAATTTTACCAAGCAACACTTCCAAGGTGAATGAGAAGTACCTTGGAGAACATGGCTCAGGACTACCAGAGTTTTCAACTATGAGCTAGAGATGGTGAGAAAGGCCTGGATAAAGCATAAATATTGGAATGGGGAGTCTTAGAAACCAAAGACTTCTCAAGACCTCAATAAACAAAAGGGGAAAGGGTTAATCCTATATTTGCAGGTGCATTGGGGTGTGGTTGGGAAGAGTTGGGAGACTAGAACCACAGCATTGGAAAGAACCTCATGTGACCATCTTCTTGCATTCTTAAGATAGAACAGTCCCTACCTAAAGTGGTTGGGGGAGGGCTGTAAGGGAGAATACAGTGGAATTTTAAGCAGTAAAATGCTTAGTAGAAATGCAGGCTATTCCCATTTTCGAAATATTCTAGTCTGGATTTATTAAAATAAAACTAAATAAAAAAGAACAAGGCTAAAGTCAAACTTATGTTTTTGTGTTCATGACACTAAATAAACAGATTTTAGTGAATTCTCCCCCTTTTAACTCATTGGTTGGTATCGTATAGATGCAGCCAGCATCTAATATGCTTTCAATTGTGTCTTCAGCCTTCAAGACCCTGGGGGTCTGAAATCTCAGCCAACTTTGCAATTTAATCCAAAACCCAAAGCAGTTCAGATTCCAAGTAACCTGTTACCCTCTGCTAGCAAAACATCACTGGTGGTTTGAAAAAGGCCATTTTTAATAACCCCTTTTCAGTTTCCTGGCAGGCCCCCAGTTTTACTTCAAAGTTGATTTTCCCCAGTGAGAGTACAGCTGGAAGAATCCAGAAGTGCACTGTGCCATGCTTCCACTACCCTGGGCTTCGAAGGTCCAGCTCTAGGGCAATGAAAAAGGCTGGGATTGGAAGGCAGACAGGGGGCTGGGCAGGCTGTGGCTCATAAGGAAATTTCTTCAGCTAGGGCCTTCCCAAAGACAAACAGCACATCACCCATAACAGTGAACAACTACAGGAACTGAATCCCAACTGAATATTGGGATTGTATCACTTTGACTTATTTTTTTAAGTAAATTTGATAATAAAAGAAAATGAAACCACTGTAACTTTGGCTGCCTCTTGAGTGTCACAGTAGTTGGGGATTTTGTTGTTGTTGTTATTGTTTTCTCTCAGTGGCCCATTCTTTAGATGTCACACAGTAAGATGCCAAGAAAACAATCTGAAGAGAGACACTGGGGGCTGGAAGGAAACAAGGAAGCAGAAGTTCATTTGTGCAGACAAATGAAGGCAACTGCAGACTGAGATAGCCTTAAACTCCAAGACAGTAGCCTTGCAGTCCTGAATTTTCTCTTGAGTTTCTTGCCCAGGACTAGTGAAGTTGGGGTTGCCAGTAAAATGACCACTTAGCTCAAAATGTCTCATTTAAACTCCAAGTCTTCTCAAAACAGCAGAGAAGGATTGGGGCCAGAAAGTGCTTTCTAGTACAAACACTAGTGCACTTTTACAAGGCAGGTAAAGCCTGAAATTATGTTGCTAATTAATTTTATATTTCCTCCAGCTACCTAGAACCAACTGTAGCCCAACATTCCTCAATTGGGATTTTGCCAAGAATTCAGATAATGCCATTTATGGACCATGCCAACAGTTGAGGTCATGCTTTCTGTCTAAAGGGGAAAAAGCAACAGGGAGGAATTCATGGAAAGTACATATGGGGGGGGGACAAAAGGGAGAGAGAAAAGAGATGAGAGGTAAAAATCTCTCTATAGCAACCAAGCCCAAACAGACACACAGAGGAGACAAGGCCCAAGAGTCATTTGTACAACTTGGGGTTGAACATGAAACAGAATGATCTAAAGTAGCATTCACTGGGAAAGTTAAAGAAACAGCAAGGTGGAGTCACAGAAGCAACCCCTCCAAAACTGTGAAGGACATCAAAAAGCCTGGTGCCTTGCATCATGGCTGCTGGTAAATGCTCTTTGCTTCATGCATGCTAGGAATGTGAACTGCCTGCCACCTGGTTCAGGGATTGGTAATTAGAAGTGAGGTTTTGTTTCTAGCAGGAATTCAAGGATATGGGGACTAGAGACAAGCTCTAGAATAAGGATAGCCTGAATATTCCAGCTGGATAACTTTTTGCACATCATTCTGTCTAATCATCCCTATGTAGGGATGAGAAAAGTGAGCCCCCAAATGGGAAAATAGCACAGTAAAAGGTTACTGTTAGCCACAGAAAAAAGACTGGCACCCAGCTCCATTCCATTGTTCCACAAGAAAATGAGAATGACAGGACTGTACAAGATTATTTCATAAAGTTAAATTTTCTAATCCTATATTATATCATTTCTACATTTTTTAATGCCAGAATATATTTAGGGAAACAAAGACCCTAGAAAGTACTTTTGTTTGTTTGTTTGTTTTGCAAGACAGGGTTTCTTCGTGGCTTTGGAACCTGTCCTAGAACTGCTCTTGTAGACCAGGCTGGCCTCAAACTCCGAGTCTGCCTCTGTCTCCTGAGTGCTGGGATTAAAGGCATGCGCCACCACTGCCCAATTCCTAAAAAGTAACTGTTGTTTTAAAAGGTCTTCTATGTGTCATAGTACAACCAACAAAAAAATTATAAATAGAAGTTTCATGTGATACTTAACAATTTGGGGCAAATATTTGGCATTAAAATAGTAGTCTAGTCTAGTCCCCTGCCACGTAGCATCAGCCATTCCAAATTCTCAGATGAGAATCTGAGCCTAAGCTTAGAATCTATTGAAAATGTCACTGAAGTGTTGTGCAGCAAACAGTGCATTTGAAATAGGATGGTTTGACTGGGATGTACATAGAGGGTGGTCTAGGAAAGGTGTAAAGCACTTAGAGTTCAAACTCTCAGCCTGCTTTGTTTTGTTTTCTGTTATTTTGTGATGACAAACTTCAATTTACCATTATATCCTGCTTTAATGGCAAATATCTCGACTACTATATAGTTATATTTTTGATTTGGGATGGTTTTTAAAATTTTCCTCTTGAAGAAAAAAAAAACACTCATTTTCCATGTGGAATATTCCTGTACAGAAGTTTAAAGAGGTTTTGTGACTTGCCTAAAATTACCTCATTCTAGATCTCTTAGTTCCTCCTATTTTTTGTTAACTTCTTTCTCAGTATGACCTATCACCTGGGCAATGGCACGAATGGGCCAAACCATCCTCAAATGCTTAGAAGCACCATTCTATATATTAGAGCCAAGAAACACCAGGCTTCAGGTCCCAGAAAAGTTAGACTTGGCAGGAGTGTAAAGATCTCTGGTGGCTGCTGATCACCCAGTGATGTTACCTATGGGGAATATGTCCTGTCACTGCAGCTACCCTATTGTTATTGCTTCTAGGCAGATAAAGGCTAGATCAGGGAATCTGCATGTTAAAATGCATACCCAGTATGATCATTATCTTCAAATTCTCATAATCTTCAATGGGAAGATGCGACTAAGCAATCATGTTAAGAATATACTTCCTCCTAGGCACTGCTGAATTCAGAGTCCATCTGATCATGAAAAGGATTTAACCATTAATCTTAACCAAGAAGAATCTTAAAGGTAGAGTAAATAACACTGAGAAAATGATCACAATATTCTCAATCCAAAACTGACTGTGTTTGAGATTCCTGTGTGGAACTGTGGCTGTTATGGTTTGCTTCTAGTTGGGATTCTGGCTGCCTGTGATGATCCCCATATATATGCCCCTTTATGTGGGGGAAGAATCACATTTTCTAAGTGACTAGCAAAGATAGCCTCTGGCTCCTGGTGAGTTTGGTGATTAGCTAGTTCCAAGACTCTGATTCAGCAAAAGTACTGGGAAGGAAGAGCTAGTAGTCAATTAGATGTGGCTCAGGCAGCACCTGCATCATTCATAATAAATAACTTTTGAAAGAAGTTGAACTAGTATCTATCTCTGGGGAGGCAGGAGCCCAGTACAGATCATAGATCTGGCCCATCAATAAATGTTCATCTCTCAGACCCTGTAAAATAAAACAGGACTCAAGGGCTTTGAGTAAAACAGTCAGCTTCCCAGACTCACATGGGAAAAAGTTAATATGGTGGTAATGAGCCACTTAAATGCCTGTCTGCCTATGTTACAATAACATGCCCTTTTCATTCCTTCCAACAGCTCCCAAAGGACATTGTGGACAGCCATGTTTTCTGGGTATTTAACTCCCACACCACAGGCTTACCAAAAGCAAATAACCTCCTACTCCCCTGATATTTTTCAACATGCCGAATCCCCCTCCCATTCTTTTTCTTTTTTCAATTGTCTATTTGTCATGAGTTTTCCTTCTCTTACACATTTTACATTGTTTCCTCCTTTTTCTTTCAGTGTTTAGGACTGTTTCTCATTGTTGTTGCTGCTGGGGATATTGTCCCCTTCCCTTGCTCTCTCTCTCTTCTGTTTCTTTGCTCTTCATGTCATATTTTTAGTAATTTCTTCTTCTGTTTTACTATGTTTTTGGTTGGGTTTTGTTTTGTTGTTTTTATGGAGTTTTGTGTTTGTTTCTTTCTTCTATCTCGTTTTTTCATTTTTAAAAATGAGGTTTGGCTTAATTTTTCTTCCCTTGGGTTTTAGCTGCTGTGTTTTTCCTTTTTGCTTTGTAGGTTTGTTGGGAGGGGGAAATTGTTTTTAGATTTTTTTGTAGATACTTTTATTTTTAAAATCTTCCTTTATCTATATTGTTTTCCTTAAGAAACTTTCATCTCTCAGCCACCTGTGGTGGTACACCCTAATAATCTTGGAATTTAGGAGATGGAGGCAGGAGGATTATGAGTTCAAGGCCAGCCTGAGTTACACAGTGACATCATCCTGTCTCAGAGAGATAGAGAGAGATCCATTTTCCTCTCCTCCTCCCCCATTGTATCATGAGTTCTCCTTTGTCTTTTAACTTGAAATGGCATCTTTATTTTAACACAGCTTTAGATTCACAGAGATGTTACAGATATGGTACAGAAGATTCAACATCCTCAACTATGGGCTTTCTATTACCAACATCTCTCATTCATGATATATAATTTTTATATATTTTATTGTCTATACATCAATTCTCTATTCAAATACTTTTAATTTCTATGCAATATCCTTTTTCTATGATTTATTCCATCGAGGATCCCATGGTGCTTACTTGTCACATCTCTTTGTGCTCTTCTTGCTTAGACAGTTTCTCTGACTTTTCATACTTTTGGATTATAGTGATACTTCTGAGACATGGGGGCAGAGGTTTCACAAAGTGTACCTCAGTTAAAACACAAGAATGCTAACCTTAGTCTTGTGCTTTTTGTGTTTCTCCGCTATAAACTGACTTTCTCCTTTATTCTGAACTGCATTTTTTGGAATCAAATCCTTGCTTCTGGAATATGGCCAGTGCCACATTATTTTGTTTCTCTGCTTCTTTCAGATTGTCTTTCTGTTCCTTTGTTATGACCCTTCCATATTTTTTCCACTCATTTAACTTTCTAAGTTATTTCCTTTTATTTTTCTTTGACACATGTTCGCTTCATTTTTTATTTCAATTTGCTTTCTTCCATCTCCCTTCTTTATCCTTTTTTCCTTTTAATGTTCTTCCTTATTTTTATTCTATCTATACTTCATTTGTTTAAAAATAATTGTCATCATTTCTATGTGTATTGATCTTTCTTACATAACATTTTTGATTAAGGAAATTAATATGTATTACATAACTAACATATCTTACATAGATAGGAGAATAATACAAATATGCAAAGGGGAAACTGTGCCCTCATTGTCACCCTCTAAGCCTCACTTGTAATACTGTTCATTATCTACTGGATTTCACATCACTCTTGAAAGCTGTGTCCCCTCTCAAAAATGATCAACAGACTGTATCATAACTCCTTAGAGTGTCTACTTTCTTCAACAACTCTAATCCACCCATGATGATAGCCATTAGATTGAAAATTGACTGAAATATCAAGGTGATAGTTGCATTTTTTTTTATATCCAAACATCCACATTAAAATCACCTTAGCCACCTATGAGTAAAGGAGCTGTATCCTAAACAGTGTTTTCCTAGATCTTTTCAGCTCTTACCATCAGGTGTGAGCATGTGTGTATGCATATCTGCATGAATGCATGCATGCATGTGCCCCACACTCAGTGCACAACTAGAAACCAAGGATAGAAGTGAGTTGGAGCCTAGGGATCTTGGGGAAGGAGCCTTTGTGAGAGGTGAATGCCCATGTGACTGGAAGGCATAAGGAAGACGCCATGAGAAGCTTTACAACTCACATGGACTACTTGCAGGCCCCACTTCTGTCATCTCTGTCTCTGTCTCTGTCTCTGTCTCTCTCTCTCTCTCTCTCTCTCTCTCTCTCTCTCTCTCTCTCTCTCTCTCTCTCTCTCTCCAAATTGACATTCCAGGCCTGACCCCATATGCAAGGCCAGCAAGTAAAGCTGAGCTGCTGATTCCTTTGCTCTTTTGTACTCCAGTTTCCCTGAGTAGGAAAAACAACATGACAGCCTTTCCTGACAAGCTCTCCATTACAGAACTTGTTTTAGGTGTAACCCCACACGGGAGCTTGGCAGGGGTTGGGGCCATGTGTGAACAAGTGGTCTTGTAATCCCTCTTTGATGGTGAAATTCAGTTATCTGAGTACTTTTGTTGTTGCTGTCAATTAACACTGACAGGAGGAGGTGAGCAAACACTGGGCTGGGGGCTTTGGAGTTGAGGAAAGGCAAGAACATCATTCTAGCTCCTACCAGAGCCCTTATCCTCCTGCTCCTTTTCATTATGGTACTACAGGTAGACAAAAGAAGCCAAGGATAATTCTATAAAATGATATGTCCCATCCTTCCAAGTCAAGCTTTCACTGGAGCCCAGTCCGTGCTCGATGTGCTATAGCTTTACCACCCTGGCCTAAAAAGTAGTTTCTGGTGGAGATCCACTCTATATTGACACAGAAGGGTTCTTCCTGTCTTTTGTTTGCTTCTATATACATCAGCCAAGATCATATATTGGCACTGGGCTAAATAAAGACCATGAGACTTTATCTTTCTTCAATGTGGTATTAATTTTTGCCATGAAAAAGAAAGTGGTTAGTGGAAATCAGGCACTTAAGGTAGTAAGGGGGACAGTTTTGCCTTAGGGCAACACATAAGGGTTTGATTTTCTTTGAATACTCAACCTGATTCTGAGGTTAGCAGTAACTAGTATAAGGGCAGTGCAAATACATGAGGTGAAGCCCTCATCCCAGAGCCGGAAGAGCCCACTGGCTCAACGGCAATGATTTGAAACAGTTCACATATTCAAGACTTTTCAGCAATGTAGTTCTCATCCACAGTGATCAGATTGAGCAAGTTTACTATGTAAAGCAAGCTCAAACAGGCAAAGTAATATTGGTGTGAAAGGTACATCAAAAATGGTTCATAAGTATAATGGAATTTCTGCTTTTCAGGCTCATTCCTTGTCTTCAGTAGAGAAAGAAGAGATATTTACAAGGACAGATAGACATGGGAAAAGCTCAGAAGGCCTTCACAGAAGCATCAGCCTCTTTGAGACAATACAGATCACTGTTGGTGATAATTCAAGCATCAGGAATTCCCTAGGCTGACCCTAGGAAAAATTATTGTCACCATAAATATTAAAGTAGAGAAGCAGAGCTAGCAGAGAGAAACTTGACCTTGGAAATGTAAAGTACTTGCTTCAAGGGAACTAAAGACTTACAGAGCAGGAAATGGCCATAGAGATGTGTTAATTAATCTCCAAACCTAACTATAATAAATAGTTCCCAAAGACTAGCAATTATAAATGGCAGGGAGACTTTATGTTAAGAGCAGAAAGAGGCTATGAGCTATGTAGGAAGGCAAACGAGGCAAACAAAAACTTAGGGGACTTTATATGTGACCTGGAAGGAAAGAGGCAAAATAGCACAGGAAATACTAGACCAGCACACACAGCAGTTATGCTCAGTTCTAACTGAATTTGCAATGAACCATCAAGTTGGAAATAACTCTTTTGAATGGCCATACTTATATGTATGTTTTTCAGTTTATAGGATGGAGATGAAATAGGATGTTTCTGTTAAAGCAAACACCCAGTGAGCCAAGCCTGGTGTTACAGGCCTGTAGTACTACCT
This sequence comes from Cricetiscus sungorus, assembly GCA_030556225.1. NCBI lineage: Eukaryota > Metazoa > Chordata > Mammalia > Rodentia > Cricetidae > Cricetiscus > Cricetiscus sungorus. The sequence continues at coordinate 60,276,801 of JANBXA010000726.1, read as the reverse complement.
ACCAGGGGGACTGAGGCAGGAGGATCACAAGTTCAAGACTATCCTGAACTGTCAGAGGTGGTCAGCCTAATGAGCTACTTGTTCTTAACATAAAATGTTCCAAGAGTGCCATGGTTGTGTTTCAGTGGTAGATAGCTTATCTGGGATGTTCAGGCCCTGGGTTCATTTCAGTATCTGCTGAGCTCTCTCTCCAGCTCCGGAAAATATTTTATAAGTGCCTTGTGTTATCTTTCAGAGACAACTGATTTTCCAAGCATGTTCTAGCTAATTGAATGACTTCCTGAAGGCTTCTTTTGTGTCAGGTTTCCTTCAAGCAACATGCAATTTGCACAGCATATTAGAATCACCAAAAATTTAGGCAGGCACACATACAGGAACCAACTCTCAGAAAGAAAGCAGAGAGAGCTTTGAGGATCCAAAACAAACTTCAAAAAGAGTACACTCTATAGTTTATAGTCTACACAGAGAAAAAAATAGATGCCTGTTACTGTTCTTACCTATATCTTCATCAGAATGGGTTACAGCAAGATTTGTGTTCTAGTAGGCACTTGTTTTGTGAGTGTGTTTGTCAGTGGTGCTAGAGACTGAACATAGGACTTTGCATATGCTAGTTAAGCATTTTGCCATTGAATACCAGAAATTATAATGATTACATTCATGCCACTGTGATTTGTTTACAGTTTGGGTGTGCTTCACAACTTTATATGTTGAAATCCCCCCATTATAATGTATTAGGAAAATATAAAATCAATGATAGTGATGATAGTGTTTAGAGATGAGGCCTTTAAGAGGCGACTTCCTTTAAACAAGGCCATCATAGTTGAGTTCTGGTAAATTAAGGAGAGAGGGAAGATACAGAGTCACTAAATGACCCTTGCCTCTCATCATATGATGTTCTATATAGCCTTAGGACCATGGTTGCAAAGTCAAGGGGCCTTGAGCTAAAGTAAAATCTTTGGTTTATAAAATATCTAGTCACCTCTGTTTTGCTACATAATAGTAAATGGGCTAATATTGATATTTAGACTTTACAATACTGTTGCAAGTACTGAAAGAATTCATGTCCATAACAGTGTTTAAAACAGATCCTTGCATAGGAATGACAATATATGTATTAGCTATCAAAATTGTACCTCAAAAACTCCCCCCTGAACACAAGGAAAGCTTGACCTCCCTGCCCACCATTCCTCTCACAGTATCGCTGAAGCAAGCTACCTCAAGTGTCATTCCTCACTACTATTCTTGTACAGACCATGGAATGATATGAGCAGGCAAGCATGCACTACACTCTCTGGGAATTAACCTAGAGCATAGTGCTTCCCTTCCTTTGTGTAACTCGGTTTTGCTTTATTCCTACACTTCTCAATGCTTCTATGGAGTTGCATGTTACTGACTGACCACAGACAATGCATTGTCTTATCCTTAGCTAGGCCTTTAGGCAGCTGGGACTGCTGATAGGCTATATTCCATAGACACGGGTTCTTTCCCATTGTAACTGGAGTTTTCCATCTCGTTTCCTGTGAGAAGGAGAAGCCAGGCTCACAGATGCAGCCCCCATGTTTGTTCACCTTCCTTTTCGGGCAAAGGGCAGCTAAGACATTTACATTCTCCCACCAAAAAGTTTTGCCACTGGCATCTGCTTACTTTTCTCCCACACATTAATTGTTCCTAAACTCTTGGTGTAAGCCTTTGTATGGTCAGAGGTATTTAAAAATTTTTGGTTCAACTACCATAACTTCTTCCTACACCAACATTACTTATCCACATCCTCAGTCACACCTAGAATCTTTTTGTCACCTTAACTGCCCCACCTGTGTCATCTATTCATATATCATACTCTGTGGTTGCTTCTGTTACACTGAGAACTTTTCTCTATTTCTATTACTTATGTTATTAGACCTTTTGATTTCTCCCATTTACCAGACTCATTTAGCATAATTATCTTTTCTCACTGGCTTGGGATCTGCAGTCCATTATTTCAATCACTGCCCTTTCCATACTCTTAAACTTCTCCATCATTTCCTGGTATTGCCTCCAAATCCACATTCTCCTGCTTCGGAAGAATTCTTCCTGGAAATCCTGGTCATTTTCTACTCTGATCACCTCTGTAGCCTCATGTCTTTTCATTGCTTGCTGCCTTAACTCCCGAATCTTTATCCCTGTCCTCTCTAATGGGAAATACTATGCTCGAACATCTCATTCTTAAGGAAAAGCCTCTCAGCCTTACCTCTCCATTTGCTTTCCCCTCTCTCTCCTCTTCTTCCTAGGGTTTTGAAACAAATAGTGTATAGTCACTGTCCCTTCCCACATTGTAGCCTGCTTCTGTTTCCTGGCCAAATCCTCCTATCCCTATCAGAATTGCTATTAAAATTAACAATTCTACTGTAGCCACTAGTAGACATAAGTACCTTAAGAGGGAGCATCTTGTCTAATTTTGCTATGTGGCCCCAGAGCCTAGCACAGTGCTTGATTGATAGGAGGTGCTCAATAAACGAATTATGTCACAAACACTTACTGAGCACCTACTAGGAACCAAGCACTATAACGGCTCTGTTAGAATCCACAGTACTTGGACCCTAACACAAAACCCACATTCAAGAACCATCGATTCTCACAGAAACCTTTTCTCCTTTGTGAATGGCATGTCTACTGTTCTGTGTTGGGCCAAAATAGGCATTCAAATTTTGTCAAATAAGCCAGATAAAACCTGGGAGGTCCCAAAAGATGAATTGCCCAGGCAAATGGCTATGGGTAGGTTTGTTACGGGGTGTGGTAGTTAACAGTGGGCTTTTCAGGCTTTCAGGACCAGTTATGAACAGATCTAGGGCAACACATTCATTTGCAACTTCACATCAACACAGTTAAGCTATGCTAAGCTTCTGCATGACCTTGCCCTGGCCCTTTGCTTCAGCTTCTCTCAGCAAATCTTTGTTTCCAGGTTTTTATCCTCCACCTTCAAACCAGTGAAGAAGTTTCTTGGTCTTCTACCAATACTAGAAGTGCTGCTGAATTCAGGGTCCCACTCCACATAATGTATGTCCTCTTTCCACTCAGAGACTACCTTTGGCAGCTCTGCTTCATTCTGCCAACTGGATCCTATGCCAAGTGGCTGATAAGAATAGAATTTGGTTTTAATGAGCAGGGAGAGGCTTCGTGGACAAGAAAGGAACACTTTGTGATTACAGTTCAGCAGACAGAAATGTTCTGGCTAAACATCAAGATTTGTGTGTGTGTGTGTGTGTGTGTGTGTGTGTGTGTGTGTGTGTGTGTGTAGTGTGTGTGTGTGTGTGTGTGTGTGTGTGTGTGTGTGTGTGTGCTCACGCACACATAGTTTTCTTTTGGAAGGAGGCAACATGTATAAGGCAGGATCAAGAGTAAATGTTTCTCCCCACTCCTACCAGGTTCCCCTCTCTAGGTGTGCTCGCTGTTTCTTCTGTGTCCTTCTTGAGATGCTGGACACATTTACAAATACTGGCATAGCTGTATTCTAGTCACTGACTTAGAATATGCCTCAAGACACCCTAAACAGAGGGAACTAGTATATGCAGAAGTGTTAAAAGTAAGGAATGCCATTTCATCCAATATCCTCTTCTTCTTAAGTTGCAACCTCTCTTAGTAGCTTTTTTCCATCCTGCCAGGGAGCCCAAGTTCAAATTTCTGAACCCCTCTTATTGGTACCATGGTCTGCAGTTTGCAGGGAATAGCCATAGCCCCTGATTCTTGTAACTTTGAAGCCGTTCTATGAACTCATTTTCTCCTTAGCTATCTTTGCCTTATAGTTAGGCCAATTAATAATTCCTGCTCCTCCAATGTAGTTAGTCTGAAAAAAAAACCAAACATTTCCAAGTGCAGCTACTTCTAACCGCTGTCCATTTGCAACTCTATGTCTATCCTTTATGTCCTTGTTGATTCTCATAGGCAACACTGGAATTTGGATTGGATGCCTACCTAATAGCCTCAAGCACCTTAGGGAAAATCAAATGGCCTAAGTACCATAAGAACTCACTAGCACTCAACAAATACTTGTTTCTTTCTCATCTTCCTTCTGATGTCTCCTTCCCATCACCCTTCATCCATTCTCCATGTCACATACTTATGTGGCTCATCAAATGGTGTACAATTTACAAAATAATTCTTTATGTCTTTTCTCCATTGAAATCAAGATCAGAACATTAGAACATGACAACTTACCTGAACCCTAGGGGAAGGGACTAGAAAATTCCAGGTATATACATCACAAAATATAAACATTTTCAGTGTCTCTTAAAGTCATTGACTTTAGAGTCTAGAGTGGTGTCACTGTCACTTAGAGGCTGAAAAGGCCAATACTTACCCTGCATTCAACCTTAAGATTCTACATATACTTTATGACTCATCTCCAAAGTCATCTTCTTCTTGAAGCCTTCCAAAAACTGGGCCACTTCATCTGTTTTCACAGAAGTATGAATGAAATTGTTCCTTTCTGTGCATTGCCAAAGGTAAGTCTGCTCTTCCTGGTCTGACTCCATTACCCATTCCAACTCATTATCCTGCCTCCTAAGACATGTCCAACTAAATGAGGTGGGTGGCTATTGAGGAGCAGGTTACTAAATTATTCCCTCAACTCATATGTACTAAATTAAACTTAAAGTGTGCTTCACCCTGAAACTGATTTATTTTCAACTTGACCTAGTTCAGTGTATATGATGTAAGTGTAACTTAATTTTTTACATATATGACATCTGCTTTATTTCAATGAAGTTAAAATGTTTTTCATGTCATCAACTGTTCTTTGAAAATAATTTAATGATTCTGTAAGGCTTTCATCTTGTTTCAATCCATAGTATATCTGTTCCCCCTCTTCAGGGCTCCTCTGCTTTTTCTATTTTTGCATTTACAGATAACATTATACTACTTGTGTATAAATCTTTAGCTGAACATTGATTTATCAGAAGATATACTTTGAAGTTCAATTTCTCAGTCATGAGGTACTAAAATTTATACAAGTTCTTGTAGAGATTACTGAGCCACTTCCTATGATGTCGTGCTGATTTAATCTACTGGTAGTATACAAGAATGATAAGATCATTGCATTGTGGCCAGCACAGTTAATAAATCTTTTCTCCTATGATAGGCAACAACACTTTCCTGTCATTGTTACTCCAACTTGAATTCTTTTATCATTAGTAAAATGGAAGTTTTTCAATAATGTTAACATGAATGATTCGTTTGTCCCTGTCTAGTCATTTAACCTATGTATTTCTATAGCTTGCTTTTTTGTAAGGATCACATTGTTTCCCTCATAAATTGACATGTAGTTTATGCAATCAGCATTCTTGATAGTAATCATGCTTCTTCCTATTCACAATTGATAAATTTGATAAAATCATGGCCAACATTGTACTAGTAAATGCTGACCCACAGTATATAGATCTAATTTATTAACAAAATCACTGCCAACAGCATTGTCACGTATGGCTGAAGCACACCATTTATCTGTAAGGTATCCTCTAGCCTTCTTAAGTTTGGAAACACAAGGCGGCACTATGCTTGGGGAGTGTTTTGAGCAGTGAAATCATCAAAAATGTGATGACTGTAGCACTAATCACACCATGCAGGGAGGGAGCTATATTCACAGCCTAAGACTGGAAACAAAAGCCATAGTTAGGCTTTTGCTAGAGCCCTGTACTGTGGTGTTCAACCATTGTATTTATCCAAATATGACCACACAGTTGCCATAACTGATCTTGAATTTATCACTAAATTGCAGCAAATGGGTGATTTTTCTAATACGCAAATCATGTAAGGACAATGCACCTTATTATATTATTGTCTGATGGCCCAGATGACCAATTATATTGTAATGTCATTCATGCCTTTATAGAATTTTACATTCTAATTAAGTAAGCATGTAACTTTCCCTTTTGTTACTTCATATATTTAGTTTATCCAAAGCTGAAATAATGTAGTCACCTATATTTTGATATATACATTTGTGTGTACATATATGTACATACTTTGTTCTTAAAAGTCTCAAAACTTCACTTGATGGATGATGTGTGAAATCATTTGGATATGTACCAAACACAAGTCATAATGATCCCATCATGAGCATTGTAGGTCAGTTCTGGAATACATAAGCAATTTCCAGAAACTGGAAAAGGGGAGAATAGCCTTACCTTCACCACTCCATGGAGGTGCTGGCTCTTAAGCCCCCTAGTAGCTGCATTCTGTGGGGCAACAGGATAACAGGGAAGCCAGAGGCTGATGGCTAGCAGGGACAAAAATAGTGAGGGTGCCAATCTCTCCAGGCCACAAAAAGGTATTGGTATTGTCTCAGGTGCTTCCATAGCTGCACTGTGAACCTGTTGAATCAGAATATGGGTGACTAGGTATTTGGAATCTGCATTTTAAAATCATATTAAACTGTATGGAACATGAATCTTTTTTAATCACACAGATCAGTGGCATTTCCCACAATCTCACTGTTTGCAGCTGTTCATCTCCAGAACTTTCTCAGCTTCCCAAACTGAAACTATGTACCCATTATACAGGAACACCCATCCTTTCTCCTACCTCACCAGCACTAACCACTACTGTCTCTTGAATTTCTATATTCTACGTAACCTATAGCAGTAGAATCTTAAAGTGTTTGCCCTTTTTTATATAAAAATAAAGTTTATTTTAATAAGAAAATGGTCAGTGCTAAAGCACATCCATGTCTCAGGCAGCATCACTTATTTTAGAAATGTTACATTTCCCAGGGACCTCTGAGGGTTCCAAAACCCTGCCAGAGGAATTCATGGGGTAAAAGTTACCTAGTATTAAGCAGCATAGGACTGTATCAGGCTCCCTGAATGTGGGTGTCAGTTGGAAGGCCTGGGCAGTCTATGGGGCCTCTAGCAGTGGAACCAGTATTTATCCCTTATGCACAAATGGGATTTGGGAGCCCATTTCCTATGGAGGGATACTCTCTCAGCAGAGATACACTGTAGGGGGTGGGGTGCTTGATCCTGCCCCAAATGATGTGACAGACTCTGATGATCCTCCCCCCCATGGGAGGCCTCACCCTCCCTAGTGAGTGGATGGGGGTGGAGGGGGTTTGGTGGGGGACATGGGAGGGAACTAGTATTGGTATGTAAAATAAGACTGTTTTTAATTTAAATAAAAATTTATATATGATAGGACTAGAGAGAGAGCTCAGATATTAAGAGCACTTGCTGCTCTTGCAGTAGACTTAAGTTCCCATCACCCACATCAGGCAGCTCACAACTGCCTGTAGCTCAGAATTCGGGGATCTAATAGCCTCTATGTGATATGAAAAAGACTGTATGAGGAAGGCCCTAAGGACCAAATAAAGACCACAACTCATAGATGTTTTATTTGGAAAACATTGTTTCTATTCAAAAATACGTTTGTGAACTGTTTTGAATTTACTGAAGCTGTTCTTGACTTAGTGGAGTTTTGAATTCTGTCTTCAATTCTAACATGTAGATATCAATAGACATAGCATACATAAAGTGTGTAAGGATCCCATAAACATTAATAGTATAAAAGCAAACTGAGTATGGGTACACACAACTATAATTCTAGGTACTGCAGAGACTGAGGCAAGAGGGCTGAAAGTTTGACACCAGCCTATACTATGTTCATTCCAGGACAGACAAGGTAATTGAATTAGACCCTCTCTCAAAACCAAAATTAAGAGAGATAGAGGTAGAACATGGTGGTAGCACTTGCATAGAAGACATGGGAACTTTGGTTTGATCACTAGTTCCAAAAAAAAAAATTAGTGTATGTAAATGGGTCCTACAACAAAATTGATAGCCAAGTATGATGCCACACACCTGTAAATTCCAGAACTCAGGAAGTTGAGGCAAGAGGATTACAAGTTAGAGGCCAGCCTAGGCTATGCAGCAAGTGCAAGGACAGCCTGATCTATATAACAAAATCAGACTCAAAAGGGGGACTTTTATTTTAACCTTTTCTACAATAAATGACACAAAGATGAGCTCAGAATTGGACTTTTTAAACAAATAAGATTTCCAGGTGAAGTTCATAGTGTCACCGCCACAAATAATCAGCATATCATAATGACTTGGGAAAATAGTATAGTTTATCAGGTGTGCCTGGTAAAACATTTAGGGACCTTACCTCTAATATATATACATACATGTATGGAAGGCATTATTAAGCAAAAAATACCAAAAATGAATTAATGAAACCTTAGGATACACCAATAAAAGGACAGTGTTCAGACAGAAGGAGATGGTTTTCCTTTTACTTCACACCATTTTCAGGAGTACTTGGTTTATCTTTAGAGTTCCATGTACCAAGAGTGACAAAACCCAAAATATAATATGTCCTCAAAAGGACCAATGAGATAACAAGGAGGCTGGAATGCAAGACAAATGCAGAATGACCAAGCATGTTTAATCTAGAGGCTAATATCTAGAAGTTTCAAGCCCAGAGATCTGGGAAAAATGTGGTTGAACAGCCATCTTGAGAAAGAGATTCTTCTGTCCATGTAAGAACATCCACACCTGTGACTTTCTGTACCATCCCCATTGGCTAGAAATTCTCAAATCTGTTTATCCAGAAGGGGGCACTCCTCTGAGCTTCAGCCCTACCCAGGGTTCCTCTATCCACGCTTCCCTACACAGGACTAGAATCAATTTTTCTTAAGAACCTGAGGCTCAGAAAAATTCTTAGCAGATTTCCCTCTGGGCTCCAGTAAGGGAATTAGTCCCAGTCTGACTGACTCTCTGAGTGTATACCTTTACATTTCCATGATGCTAACTTACAGACTAGTCAGGAAGAAATATAAATACAACCCTTCAGATCTATCTTATAGCCAGTTTCACAGAGGATTTTGTCTTGCCTCATAAGTGAGTGTGCTTTGAAGCCTAACTTTTCTAGATTTTATAAAAAATTAATTTCTGACACCATCAGAGACAAAATCATTAAGTAGAAAAACTTGGAGAAGGTTCCTGCCCCTCTCTAGATCATACTTTCTTGGTCATTAAAGGGAAAGTCTCCATGTCTTCTTACAGATGGGTCCTTGTAAGTGTCTACAGCAGACAATGTTCTGGGGGAAGGTACAGACATTTTGAATAAGTGCTCATGCCATTTGGCCTGTGTAATAGCTCAGCTATGTTCCAACTTCATCCTCCAGGACCTGCTGGGCTGCAGGCTGATCATATATCTTCACAATACTCTCATCAACTCCAGGCACCCAGCCCAACATGACGTACTTGTGCACAGTCCTGATGCGCCTCTGGCAATATCAGCTTGTTACTGAACCGGAGAAATGATCAGGTAAAACTGCAAACCCTGCGGCACATATGGTACCCCTCCCCACACCCCAAGATTAAGATGCACACCCCATGGGTCACTTACTAGCATCATGGCCTTGGACAAGTCATGGGACCTTCCTGAGCCTTGATTCTTTCATCTGTGAAAAGAAGAAAGGTTGGGGGAGGGTATGACATACAAGGCTAGGGATGTTGTTCAACTGCTAAGAATGCTTGCTTAGCATGCACAAAGTCCAGAGTTTAAGTCAATGACACACACCTATTATCCCAGCACTCAGGAGCAAGAGTAGGAGGATCAAGAAGCTCAAAGGTTAGGGTTATCAAGTCTAAGGCCAACCTGAACAATGTGTCACAAAAGGGCTAATAATACATAATTTACCTAACTGTTGTGAAATTTTATTTATTTATTTATTTGTTTGTTTGTTTGTTTGTTTGTTTGTTTATTGTGCTGAGCCAGGCCAGCCAATGCCAACTGTGCTTTGGGTTCACTAGTTTTTATCACTAGTTTTTAATCAAGGTCCCCCTGCTCCCCCCGCCCCCGTCTGTGTTCTTCCATTCTAATCATTCACCTGCCAAAAATACTCAGAGGCTACATCTGGGGACTCACAGCACAGTCACTATTTTAATCAGGTAACTTCTGCTTCCTTTCGCAAGGGGCAAGTTCCTTCCCACTGAGACCATCCAGGCAGCTTTGCAGCTACTCCCACCCAATCACTCTCATCTGCCTCTTGGGGTCAAATTGTACAGATAAAATCCTCTTAGTCATGATAAGTCTAAAGATGTCATGTCCTATTCACTTTCTAATCTTCGTTCCTTAATCTCCATTTTGTCTTGTTTCCCCTTTTAAAGGCAATACAACCAAGCACAGTACTTGAGATATGCTTCTACAACTGCTGGTCAGAATAAAATACTCGACACCTGCAATTTTAGAGCCTATACTGCAATTAATATAACCTGAGTTTACATTACCATTTCCACCTCAAACATAGGTTCATTCTTTAAAACTGTAATTTCTTAAAAGAATTTTGTCTGTTTTATAAAACAAGCACAAAATGTCACATTTGCTCTTATCAAATTTATTTTGTTATTGTTGGATTATCTTTGTGGGTTAGTAAATTCTGCATAGATTCCTAATTCTGTCATCCAGCATATTATTTCCCCCTTGCATTCCAGTTCTGTCTTCCCACCTCTTAAGTGTGCTTATTCTACAGCTCCAAGGTATGAACTAAAACGCTGACATCAAGCCAGAGCCAGGTAGAACCCTGCAGCCTACTACCAAAGACCTCTCTATAACGGTGAAGCTCAACATTTTCCCTAACTTGATGTGTCTGAGAGACCTTGTACCCACTCATTTCCATCATCACAGTGGCTCATATAGCATCTTAAGAGATTCAGGGAGAGGCAGGCTTCCTGAGAAGAAAGCTGAATGGGGAGAAAGGCCTTTCTCTGTGTGTTGCTGCTAATCCCAAAAAGAATGGGTCCTTAACCTCCACACTTCATGACAATTCCTGATCCAGGAAAACTACAGACAATAACTGATACCCCTTGTGAATGGTTTCTTCATGTGCATGGTGGGGGGGCGAGGGTTCTGGGAAGTAAATAAGCAATGTATGTAAAGCAACCAGCATGCTTGATACATAGTAAACACTCCATAAAAGATTACCTAAAAAAAAAAAAAACATTATCAGAATCTAGCAAGAAGAGCAATGCTGAGTCATAGTTCCTCCATCTTGTTCACAAGAGCACCACAACAAAAATCTTTGTCATGCTCTTTTCTGCCCTCCAGACACATTGTAATCATCAATTAACTAATTGTTGTCATCAAAAAGGCCACATTTCCTGGTTCCAAATTCTGACTACATAGCATTGTTCCCCAATAGGAATATTGTGGCCAACACGATAGCATATTATCCACAGACTACATTATTGCCCTTCCAGCTGCTCCTTTACCTGATCCTGCTTTTATAGGGCCAGGAATAGAATGCAGACAAGGTGACCGAGGCTGGTCTTGAAATCGGGTAGTTTCCATATTTCTATATCTAAAGGGCAGATTGTAATTCCCCATCCTGATCACACCCACATCTCTGACATCATCTCCAATCCCCCTATTCCTGCCTCTCCCATCTTGGGTCCCTGTGGCTCATGATACTGCGTACCTCATCTCAATGCGTCCAGTCACCACAGGTCCAGGGTGAGGGTCGATGAAGGCGTGAATCTGGAATCCAAGAAATCTGTCAGTGTGTTACACCAAAAGACATTTTATACTGGCTTTCTCTAGTACTGCTTGGGTAATAAGCAACATATTATTATAAAAACAGCAAATATTTGCATGTATGCTTTATAGTTTATAAAATTCTCCAGCAAATAATTTTCTTTGATCCTCAAAATAGTTCAGTGGCTTCATTTGTAGAAAAATGTTGCTAAAAAAAAACCTTAGAAAGTAACTGTCTTTATCAAGCTAAACTATACATATACATATACAAAAATAATCCCTGCCACACAATCCAGTTTAATAAAACATATTGAATGTCAGCTACTTTGCCCCAAAAGGCATTTATATCTAAAGGTTCTGTCTTTTAAGAAAGATGAAATTAGCTTTATTTTAGGAATAAGCATAATTCTCTAAGAGGTTAATTTGAAAATAACAGAGATGACACCCAAAGTCTGTGTTATAGGACTCTAAACCTTCTAATTGTTTCCATCTTAATCTCGAGAGGGCCATTCAACTTCCTTCAGTAAAATGGCCGCCATCCTCCCTTTGGAAAAATGGGCAGTGGCTAATTGAAGCCATCTTCCTAAACACACAGAATCCTGACAAATTCTCTCAAAGAAAAAAATTTTTTTTTTTTAAATATCACCTTTTCTTCTTCCCTTCCAGGCAGCCAAGTTTCTGGATCATTCTAGAAGAGCTTTCTTTTTCTCCTTACAGGTAGGGAGCCACAGAACAGCAGGCACCACCCCTACCCCCACCAGCTGCAGCAGCCAGCTCTAACCCCACCCTCCATCTTGCAGCAGTTCATCACTCGTCATCGTCATCAAATCGTTGGGCCTGCCCACTGTCCATCCCACTGCATCAGAAATGCAGCAGTCTGGGAAAATGTCATTGTTTTCATCCTCCATGTTTCAGCCCCATCTTTGCCACTGCAGTCCCCACAAACAACAGGAACATACACACACACACACACACACACACACACACACACACACACACAGAAATCCAAACCATACAGTCCAGTTTCTACATAAAGCCACAAGCCCTGCAGAGAGCCCAGGCTTGAGAAATGAGGCACTATTCTCAAGCTGCCATTTCCCCAACTACCTTGCTTAAAAAATAATTAGGAAGTAAATCCCCAAGTCAATTCTAATCAACTCACTCATTCATACCTTGTCTTATCTATTGTAATTACCTATTTCTTCAGCGTTGCTCACTCACTTCTGATTTAAATGGCTAGCACAGTTAAAGGGGTGAAAAGGTTGTCATTCATGGAATCATTTCATCCATCAAATAGCCTGGGGTGAGTCACATACAAAGAATGGCCCTAGGAGCTGGCCTGCAGGGCCAGGCATCATCACTGCACCACAAACCACTCCATCTCAGCTTCAGCCTGCCAGATGACGTCATCACCCAGACTGCCTCCCAGATGCCTGCATTTAGAGCCCCCAAACCCTGCATTGCATCCTAGAAATAACCTCTCAGCCTTCAAATAATAATAATAATAATAATAATAATAATAATAATAATAATCCATTCAGGTTGTACTAACCTCTTCTGAGCCTCCCCTCTATCAACCCTAGTTCCTATAGATTTTCTGTCTCCCTAGCTGGTCTCTTTTCTTTCCCTCAGATTACTTTCAACTTCTATAAATACCTGGCTCCTTGTGTGGCTTGAATCAGCATAGTCTTCAGCCATCTTCCTGAGTTTACCGACCTCAGGCTTCAGCTCTGCACAATTAGCTTAAACTGGCTCAAATGGATTTTAACTGGACAGAAATTATTTTTTTTTACTTGCCATAAAATATCTAAAGTGATCAAGATCAATTTCTGGCCATTTTCAATCCACTTGGTCCAGTTCACAGCGCTTACGCAGGAGCAAGGCATTGAGGGGCTCAGGGTGCATCAGGAATGGGATGAAGCTGCGTCAAGTCTGCTCACAAGACCAGTGGGGGACAAAAAGGACCTGATGTTAAGGACCATACCATTAGTAATGGTGACGCTGGAGGGGGAATCAGAAAGAACCTAATATTCCATGAGGTAGGATCAAACCACTGTGGACCCCGGAGGAGGGGCTAAATGCCTGATGCTCAATGACGCAGTATCTAATCATTCCTGTGAGAATGGAGGGGAAAGATGCTGATGCTCAGCAGATAGGAACAAACCACTGCCACCATGTACAGGGTACTGAGTGGGGATGCTTTAGTGCAAAACACCATCAAACCACTCTAGGTTACTAGCTAGATAACTAGAGAGAAGTGTAAAAACCATAAAGGGCCTAATAATCTGTGAGACAAGAGCAGGCCAATCTTGAGGTTTAGTATCAAGGATGCTGTTCTGAGAAAATGGAGCAAACCACTGGGGAGAGGAGGGGAGCAGGAAAGAGCTGAAATCTCTTAAAGCAAATTTAATTCCCCCAGAGACATAAAAGAAGATTCAATGTTCTGGGAGACAGAGTCAAATTCTGTTTCATGATTTATAATGCGTTCGACATACATTATCTCTTTTCCTCTTTACTCCACCCTGATGGTTGGATCAGACCATCTTTCCACAAAAGCTTCCTCAGAAATTCTGAGCTGCCCCCTGAGGGTTGCTAGGCAACAGTGCAGCAGCTGCCCAGCAAATTTTGCCCTTTTGACATTAACCCCTTAGTTTCTGAAAGGAAAATAAGATGTATGAAAATGAGGAGCAAGTTGAGGCAATTATCAACAAATGCTAGTCAAGGAAGAATAGATTGTATACAAAGACTTAGCAAAATTAACTGTAGATAGTGAGTAGATAGTGAGTGGGAAATAATGGATACACAGAAATGGAAACATTTAGAATCAGTCCATGGTCAGACTTTTGAGTCTTCCTATGACATCCCTAACCAGCGCCTCTTGAACATCTTTTATATCTTTTTAAGGTAGCTGTTGTAACTTCCTGGGAAACATCCATTTTCCTATCACTCTGGTTATCCTTTTTTTTTTTTTTTCCATTCAAGCCAAACCTCCCCATTTTGGTCCCATAGTCTGTGTTCTATCTTTTAGAGCAGTGAGTGCTAAAGGCAAACTAGGATTCATCAGCCATATCTAACCTACTGACTATTTTTGTGCAGAACACAAGCTACGAATGTTTTTTGACATTTTAATGGAAGGGTGGCATGCTCCTACACACATACACACACACACACACACACACACACACACACACACACACACACACACACACACACACACACACACAGGGGTGCTTTCCTGTCACCAAGGCAGAGTTGAATAGGCACATAGAAACCAGTTCAGTTCTCAAAACCGTAACATGAACTGCCTGGCTCCTTAGACAATAAGTGCTGAATCTCGTGAGGCTTGCCCTTTTAGTTGGGAAAGAAAACCGACTCAATAGTTGGTGGTCTTTCACTTAAGAGACCTCAGTTTTGGAGGCTTTGTCAGCCCTTCCTCCACACCCACCTTACTAGACTGGGTGTATGGGAAAGAAGTGAGGCCCAGCCTGAGATACAGTGACCATGCAAACATGCTAGTTCTTTCTGGTACTGATGCTACAAGGCCCTTAGCTTCCCATTGTGCCGACTTCATGAGCTCAGGGCTAACTAACCTGGTCAGGAAGACAAAGCCCACAGTGATGTCTGCCAAGCATCCAGTCCCATTTTCCATGGCCTCTGTTGATCCTGGAGCCAACCTTCAGGCTGGACTCAACAGATTCAGGACGAAAATAGGCGCTTGGCCGGGAAGGCTGGCTTTCCACAAAGAGCTCTTTCCCCCAATGGCCAAAGCAAACGCTGCAGGCTGGGGCTAACAGCCAGCCAGCCGCTCCCGACCTCTGCCGGCCAGCACCATGGAGGCCCAGAGTCAACAGTGCACGCACAGGTCTTCTATTTCATTCCTCCTTAATTACTCCAACATCAAATTTCCCTTCAGTGAATCTGAAAATTCAAATAGAACTGAAGGCAGCACTCGCCTTTAGGAAAAACTCAGACCTTCTACCAACCTCAGCTTCAAAGATTTACTCTCTTCAACTTCTCAGGTCACCTTCTGCAGCCTCGGTTCGAACGGATTGCTCCTGTTTCTTTAGGGAGGGAAGGATGGATGCAGGAATGGGCTAACAGTGCCCTATATTCCGGCTGGCTCACAGGCCAAATGAAGAATCAAAAGTCAGACCAACCATTCTTCCTGAATTAGGTAGCTAATCTCCTCTCACTGTGAGGAGGGCTTGGATAAGAGCCAGGATTTGGATACTGGGTAAGAAGGAGGGCATACAGAAAGGAAGAGGGGGAAAACAAAGGAAAATGATAAAAGGCCTATAAGAGACTGAAGAAAACTAAGAATTGAACCCATAACCCCATAGACACCAGGCAAACACTCTACCCCTGAGTTATATCTCTAGTCCTCTTTTTACTTTTTGTTTTAAAACAGGATCTAAGCCAGGAGTTGGTGGCACATACCTTTAATCCCAGCACTCAAGAGGCAGAGGCAGGTGGATCTCTGTGAGTTCGAGGCCAGCTTGCTCTACAGAGCTAGTTCCAGGACAGGCTCCAAAGCAATACAGAGAAACCCTGTCTCAAAAACAAACAAAACAAAAAAAAATCAAAGAAAATAAAAACCAGAAAACCAGGGTCTAAGTTTCCTAGGGTGGCTCTGAACTCAGCTTTGAATAATAACATAATATTGAATATAATATATAATAAAAATAAATGTGATCCTCCTGCCTCAACCTCCCAAGTAGTTGGAATTACAGGCCCAGCAAAAGACTATCTAGCAGATGAAATCTCTTTTTAAGCAATGATATGTGATCAATGAGTGACAATAGGGTGGGGGATTAAACCTAGAAAATGATATTGTATTAGGTATGACATCGTCTTGACTGTACATGTAGAAACAACTCTTCCAATGACTCTTTCTGTAATAATAATAGGCATCTCTCAATAAAAACCAGCCTGCCATTTATGAGAAATACATTCCCAGTGATATTTTATTCCTAAACTGGTCAACAACATATCCCAGGATTACATTGACAACTCATAAGTTATTGCAAGATATTTGACATTAAACTAGTAGTGTTTCCATTTTTACACCTAATTGCTCAGTAAGTACAAATGTAGCAAAGTTCTTTTCACTTAGGAGTGCCATAAAGAAAAATTACTGAGTCATTGAGGATACAATGAACCAAAAAATACTGGACACTTTTGTATATGCACTACATATATTATTTCATGTAAGCTCCAGCCATTATGAGGCAAGTTCTAATATTGTTTCTATTTCTTAGATAAAGAAACTGAAGTTCCAAAAGATGAAATCATTTCCCAGGATGCCCAAGCAAGTGACACCACGGTGAGAGCTCAGTTGTGGGAAACTCCAGATAGTGTTTTCTTAACCTGTTCTGCATAATTAGCTCTAGGCGCCCTGAAGTTGTAGGCTCAGAAAAATGACTTCTGAGAACAGAATGCCCTTTGGGATACAGTAATATTAGTACTGTTCTAGAAGTCCAGAAGTATCTTATTTTTAGATCAAAATAGATACTGTAAGAGGTATAAGGCACTGCTTAAAATTAAATGCTAAATATAAGCAAAAACCCAGATACCTTTCAAACTATTTCAGTTATTCAACTGCCTTTTAACAAATTTGGAGAAATCTCCATGCCTTATATAACCTGACCTTGGTTTTTTGTTTTGTTAGCATTATTCATTGTACATAGTGTCATAGTGGGTTTAATAAGGACGATTTCTTTCAAGTATATAAAATACTTTGATTATACCCATTTCTCCATATTGTCTCTTTTGTTCTTCCTCCTGCTCTCTGTCACCCACTCTCCCTCACCCACTCTCCCTCTCATCTTTGCCCTGGAAGCAGTTCCATTATACTTTTATGTTTTAGATGTGGTATTGTGTAGCTGCATAAACTACAGGTTCTATGAATTAGAAAAAATAAAAATATTCAATATTTTTTCTGGCTCATTTCACTTAATATGATGATCACAAATATAGTTCATTTCCAGAAAACAAGGTATTTTTATTCTTCATGGTTGAATAAAGCTCTATCATCCATATGTACCATATTCACTTTATCTAGTCAGACCCTGAGGCTGATCCTGTAACTTGACTGTTGTGAATAGTGTCCCATCACCATGGATGGTAAGTATCTCTGTGATATGTTCACTTAGTGTCTTCTGAGTATATAGCCAGTGGTGGTACAGATGTTACTCTAAATTTAAATATTCTTGAGGCATTTAAATTCATTTTTGTACTATAGTACAAGAAGCAATTATTTTTCACCTGATGGAATATAAAATAGCCCTGGTTACCATTGCTCTCCTCCAAAATAGGGACAAAACCAAAAAAACACAGGAAAATAGAGTCAAGAGAACCACAAAGGAAAGAAGCCAGTGTCAGAGATGAACAGTGTGTAGCCTGTCCAATTGCTGGACTTTCCTGTCATGTGAAGAAAATCTCAGCATTTTTTTTTGTCTTTTTTTAGTTGGGGTCACCATAATTTGCAGTCAAAACGTCCTTTGTGGGAGTTACTTTCCTAAATCACTGATCACATGTTCCGTATGCCCACCATGCATACATAAGAATCCAGTTTCAGTGTTGGCTATCTGCAGAAGACTGATAAAAATCCAATGTATTGTTCCATCCAAAGTGTATATATAAGCCATTATATACAAATTTACTCTATAACACACCACAATGAGTTGTTTACCAATTAGTTACTTCTTTAATGATATTATCTCCCACTGTATAGTAAATCTGTAATGCCTTGCAAAGCATCAGAAAACCCTCCAAAAACTAAAGTCAAGTGTTGAGCATTAAGTTCAACTGCCACTGGTGGGCCAAATGATGCCCAGCAAGCCCTCTTCTTACTACAATTTCTGGTGACCCAAGGGCTTGATCTTTCAGCTCTAAGCACATATAAATAGTGGTGGATGTTAAAGTTCAGCCTGCTAGACCAGTATCCAGTGTTCCACACCAAACCTGATACCAGAAGTCAGTGAAGAAATTTCTGGAATGAGCCATGCGTCTCAGTGAATCCAGCACACAGATGGTAAAGGTGTCATGATGACTACCACAAATGTGGTCAATTAATTGCAATCATCGTACCACACAGTCATTTCCAGAGCCAGGGTATGGTGGCAAACATTCAGGAGGAAGAAGCAAGCAGAGTTATGTGAATTTGGCTCTAATTACCACAGCTACATATAAAGAAGCCTCCCTGCCACCAGTCTGTGTGAGTTTGAGGCCAGCCTGTTGTTACAGAACAGGTTCCAGGTCTGTCAAGGCTGGCTACACAGAGAAGCCATGCCTCAGGGGGAAAACACATTTCCAGGAAGGCCCCTCAAATGCACCCACCCAATCCTCTCTTCTGTCCAAGAAAGTAATTGTATCCTAGAAGTTGAACTGTTGTGATAGCTGGAAACTCAAGTCATTTTTACACTCTGATGCCTCTCTGGACAAGTAGCTCCTTTCTTCTAAACACCCATATGTCAATACATTCCTCTGCTACCACTTATTTTATTGACTTGTGACTATGTGCAGATGTCCATCTTTCTCAGGAAACTGAGTTTCCTAAGGACAGGGATTTTGTCTTCTCATCAGATGCATCCTGTTGGCCTAGCAGAAAACTTCAAATACATTAGCTGACCAGAAAGTGCCCACTTTCTAGTGGGTATGTATTTTTATTTTAATTTCTCAGGTGTTGGAAAGCATTTTTAGCTTAATAAGAACGTCAGAAAGAGGTTAAGTCTGTAATAGTACTGTGTTTAAACACAGAAACAAGGTAAAATTATACTTTTCAAAGTATAGAATATAGGATTTATTTTAGGTAAAAAGTTATTAATGTTGTGGAGCAGTCTTGTTAATATATTGCTTTTGGTTTTATTTGTGTACATGTATTTGTGTGTGTGTGTGTGTGTGTGTGTGTGTGTGTGTGTGTGTGTGTGTGTGTGCGCGCGCGCACGCACTCAGGTATGTGCAAACTAAAAGCCAAGTTGGGGGGCTTCCTCAATTACTCTACACCTTAGTTTTTGGGACAGGGTCTCTCATGGAAGCTAGAACTCCCTGATTCCAGTAATCTCTCTGGCTTGCAAGCCCCAAGGATCCATCCTCCTGGCTTTGCCTCCCCAGCTGGGGTGACAGGTGTGCACCACCACACCCTGCCTTTTACATGGGTGCTAGGATTCCTAATTCTGGTCTGCATGCTTGTGCTGAAGTACTTTACTGACTGGTCCATCTCCTCAGCCCTCAGTGTGCTTACTGAGCTACCTACTTATCTGCCAATGCTTTTATGTCAAAGAAAAGACTGCATATATTTTCATGAAAACTAGACACCTAATCACTGACCCTAATAGACAACATTTTCAGGGGCCATGTTTTTAATTTTAACAGAATCTATCAGATATATTTTGTCCAGTATAGTGCACCCTTTAAACAAGACTGAGAGAATGTTTGAAGTGAATTATTTGCTGAATAATATCAATGTGTTCTTGTGCAATTACAAAATTAAAAAAATAACCTTGAGAACTGGTGGTTTTCAAAATGTGACAGACTCTGGGGTCACTGGAATCATTTTAGAAAATTTACAAGTTCACCCTATTTTCGTAAGAATGCTGCAATGTTGTCTTTGTTGTTGTGGTTGAGCATACACTGATGTGGTAGGGGCCATGGTGGTAAAACCATGAGACCTTACCATGAGTCCAGGTGAAGAACCAAAATGTATTAGCAAGCACTTAAGAGAATGCCTCATCTTGTAAAAAGGTTGAGTTAACATACGATGTAAGCACTTCCTAAAAATCATAACCCTTTTGGCCTTGGCCTAGATGGGGGTTTCTTCAGGACACTGCAGTTCATCATTGTACATACAGATGCCCCTTGCCATCTGGGTGGGTTGCGGTTCTTGTTGCTATAGGCCTGTTCTCTCCATTAGACAGTCCAAGATTTTGTCCTTCAGTAGTGTTCAAGGTTGGCAAATGACAGTAGGAACAGTCCAAATTGCAGGCACCAATAGTCCCAGAACCTGCACAACAATGGTATTCTTGCAGATGAAAGACTTTTCTCATTCAACCACTCTTTGGTTGATATTAACACCAACTTATGTTTCCAGAGTACCTTCAGGCTGGATTGTGAGAGACATCATCTGGAAACATAGGTGATGATGGGAATGCCAATCTAAAGCCTGCCAAATTCAACCAGTCACTGCATTTCATACAAGCCCTATGACTTTTCCACCTTCACATCTTTGCTTTTCCTGGTCTAGAGATCATAAATGTTTTCTTCGATTTCTTCTCAGTGGCAAGTGCTCTTTGACCTTCAAACATAGTCTCCTGCCTCAAATTCCACCCATATGACAGCCCTTTCCATTGAACCTAGGAGTTGTTTTCTTCTCTTTCATGCTCCCTCAAAGAACCTGGGTTCTGGTTCTTCCTATATTTCCAACATCTGCCTTCATTAATGTTCCCAACTTACCCATCCTCCCACACACTCATCTCTTGGCTCTAATTACCACAGCTACATATAAAGAAGCCTCCCTGCCACCAGTCTTTCTTTCTGTCCTACAGATTTCATTATGCTATTGCCAATTCTAAAATGCAGAGAACTACTCAGATTTAAAACTTCTCGCTGTTAGAAGACTATAAACTTAGTAACATAATAGACCACAGTAACTCCATGAACTCAACAGATCAGAATCATGGGCTAGGAGAAATCAAGGAGTAGACAGTATGTTTAGAAACATAGAT
This sequence comes from Cricetiscus sungorus, assembly GCA_030556225.1. Taxonomy (NCBI): domain Eukaryota; kingdom Metazoa; phylum Chordata; class Mammalia; order Rodentia; family Cricetidae; genus Cricetiscus; species Cricetiscus sungorus. Next base: position 60,255,574 of record JANBXA010000726.1, on the reverse strand, counting down.
TCCCAACAAGATTTGGTTTCCTGAAAATTTGTCATTTTAAAAGTGTCACAAATCAGCCAAGGATGACAAGAATGTTTCACCTCATGAATCAATTCAAGTTGGCTGCAAGTAGCCATTTGGAGTACTGTGGTGTGCTGTGCTGGGGATTTTAAGTCCAGTTTGAGTGGAAAAGAACTTCATGCCTGATTAGCCATTGCTGCCAAAAGCAGGATAGTAACTGAGGGCAGTCATCATGTCATGCAGTTCCCATTCCTGCTCTAGAGAAAGAACACCTTTGTGTACTATTCCTCTTGTCATCAGGAAGAACACCCCCCACTCACACTCCCAGCCCTGTAGTCCCTACAAAACTCTGAATCATCTCCAAGTTCAATTCAGTGTTTTCTAGTCTTTTCATTTGGCCTCTTATAACAATTTGTTCATAAGCAGAACATGCTATGTTTGCCATTTCAAATGTTTTTAAAATAAGGGTAATAGAAATAAACAATATTTTTTTTGAGACAGGGTGTCTCTGTTATCCAGACTAACCTTACTCTCATAACTCAAGTTACAGGTGTGTCCCACCATGCCTGGCCAATAAACTCATTAAAAATAATTTTAATTTGCAAACCTTTGTGCATTACTGTTCTATTTAACACTGCTGTCAGTCAATTGATTGTACTGTATTCAACTCATATTGTATACTAACCCCTCAGCTCAGTGCCTGGTTGTCTCAGAGCACTCAGAAAGCACAGACTAAACGGAAAGCAGACCCTATGTAAGGGTATCAGCGAAGCAGAAAGCAAGAGTCTAAAACTACCTCAAAAACATCTTTCCTTGGAGAACTATGGAGATAGGGCATCAGGTCCATGGGTGCAAATGAAGAAACATACCACATCAGCAACAATATTGCTGGAAATATATGCAAAGACATATTCTTTCCTCTGTAATACAGTCAGTGTCACTGTCACTCACTATCCTTTGTTATTTTACATATCAATCCCAGTTCCCTCTCCCTCTTTTCCTCTCTCCTACCCTCCCATTCCACCCCCCCCCACACACACACACACTCTACATGAAGGGTGATACCTTACAGGAGAGGCCATCTAAATCTGTCAAGTCATTTGGAGTAGGGACTAGGCCTTCTCTCCTGTCTCTAGGCTAAGGGAGTACCCCTCCATAGGGGATGTGCTCCCTAAGTCCTTTCGTGCACCAGGAATACATCCTGGTTCCACTGTCTGAGGTCCCTTAGACTGCTCAGGCCTTCTAGCTGAGACCCATGTTCAGGGGGTCTGAGTCAGTCTCACGCTGGATTCCCAGCTATCAGTCTGGGGGTCCATTAGCTTCTCCTGGTTCAGGTCAGCTGTCTCTATGTGTTTCTGTAGCCTGATCTTGTCCTCTGGGCTACGATAAATGCCCTTCCCTGATAATGAGAGTGACAATTAACTTATCCACCATCATAAAGCCCTCATCTAGTAGCTGGTGGAAACAGAAGTGGACAACTACAACTAAACACTGAGCCAAACTGGAATCCAGATGCAGAGTCACCTACTATTCTTAAGCAGCACTTTCTGTCTGTCCTTCATGGTTTGGTACCTTTTTGTCTCAGGCATGTAAGTCTTGCCTCCACTGCCAGACTACTTTTTTTTTAAATATGTATTTGTGTGTGTGTGTGTGTGTGTGTGTGTGTGTGCATGCATGTGTGAGTACACACAAACACACACACACACATTCACACACATATATACAAGTGCTGTAGCACACTTGTGGAAGTTAGGGAACAATATTGGGGGAATGCATTCTCTTTTTCCACTGTTCCAGGAGTTGAATGTAAGTCATCATGCTTGGTGGCAGGAACCTTTACCTCTAAGCCATTCTGCCAGCCCTTGAGCACTCTTAAAAAACAGGAATCAGCATTTAAATCTTCAAAGCCCCAAAGATAGACTCATAAATATGTCAAAAATTGTGTTTAAATTCCCTAGGCATGTACACATGTGCATACACATATGCACACACATACATACACCCACATGGACACACACACACACACACACACACACACAGAGAGAGAGAGAGAGAGAGAGAGAGAGAGAGAGAGAGAGAGAGAGAGAGAGAGAGAGAGGGGGCCATGAATTCAAAGAAGAAAAAGAAGGTATGTACAAGAGGTTTTGGGAGGAGGAAAGGAGGAAATTATGTCATTATTTCTTTTATTTTTTAAGATTATAATATAATCAAAATGGTGTTATTCATAGTATTAACATTTGAAGTGGTCAGTAAATACTTGCTTCAATATTTATTGGCCTCTAAAAGTAGAGAAAAAAACATTAAGGGAAACTGTATGGAAAAGCCAAGTTCTCCCATCTCCATATTCCTCTCATCAGAGCTTATAGCCCCAGACAGATAATGCCTTGAGTTTTGCCCTGTAGTTGGGAAATAATACAGATTTGTATGCCTAACACAGTATAGCAGAAAATACTTTGGATCTAGACTTACATGACTTGAATGTTTATCCTGAATACCCACAATTTGATAAATGCCCTCTGGCATGACCCCTCCCCAAATCCTTACTCTATTACATGAGAGAAGTAGACACAAGATCTCCAGAGGCCCTGTATTCCCCAAGTTTTATTGTTCAACTAAGTCAAGTGTGTCTAACATGAGGAATATGAATGGAAGACTTGAACCAAACTTTTCCTTAAGACATTTATAGCCTTATCTATTTATTATCCAACTAAAGTTTGTCCACTGTGCAATAAACACTCTTCTGGAATCTGGGAGTGTAGCACTGAACAAAACAAGTTCCCCATTCTCTAAGTCCTTCCATTCTAAATGGGGACGATGGACTATAATCAAACAAAGGTATACCACCTCAGAGAGGACAATGGAAAAGAACAAATGTGATCAAGAAGGAAAGAAGGTCATCTAGAATGTCACTGCAGTTATGTGGGGGATTAGGAAAGGCCTTTTTATAGAGTATCGTTTGATTGAAGACATGAAAGAAGTGAGAGAGCCAACAATGTACATGTCCAAGGGACAATAACTCCAGGATGATAAACAAAAACAAAAAGTCCTGTGAAATTGTATGTTAGAAGTGTTCCCGGAGACAGCTGTGGCTGGAGCAGAGTAATAGAACAATAAAACAGGAGAAGAGGCAGCAGGCATGTAGAGCACAGAAGACCCTTGTGGGACATCGTAAGTCTGAGAACTATGGCACGGTTTGCTCGCAGGAAGTAGTATGACATAATTTGTATCATCAAAGGAATATTAGGCACTGTTCTTGGAACTGGAGTATAAAAGGGGCAAGAAGGAATTGGGACAAGAAAACCAGTTAGAAGGCTATGTTAAAGGTGTGCTAGCTGGCTGTGGTGCACACCTTTGATCCCAGTACTGGAGAGGCAGAGGCTGGCTGATCTCTATAAACTCAAGGTCAGCCTGTTCTACAGAGTTAGTTCTAGAACACTAAGGGCTATGCAGAGAGACTCTGTCTCAAAAAAGAAAAACAAAGTGTGCTAGCTGAAAGAACACAGACATGAATCAATGAGAGACCCAAACAATGATGAGGTGACTGAATATGAGGTGATGGTGGGCAGGACACCGTGAGGATGTAGCTGTCATAGGGAGGCAAGAACTCCATCTGTGTCTTAATGTATGGAGGGGAAAGATAAATAAAATGGGAATAGTATGAAGGTAGTAAAATCCAGGGAGGAAAGTTTTTCCGTTACACCAATTTCATGATGTATACCTAAGTGTCCTACCTCTCTGCCCTGTTCCCTTCCTGCTCTAATTCAGAGGTCTTGTTTTCATCTAGACTTAGACATTCACTTTTCTCATGTGGGCAACTCTCATCCATGTGGGTCCTATATGTGCCTACAGCTCAAAGACATTTGCTTTCTCCCATCACTTTTCAGGTATTATTTCTGTGCCAGAAACCCTGGTCTGAACTAGTTAAGTTACTTTGTTTATCTTTGCTAGTTGAATCCCATTTTGCCAGGCTCAAAATCATGTTTTTCTCTACTCCTTATTTACTGCTCCATCGTGTCTTTCACCCTATCTATGATTATAACTTATACATACTACCCATCTTTTGTCCATATTTCATCATTTTCTTTAGCACTCAGCACCATCTAATGCACTGTGATTCACTTACTTTTTCTGTTTGTCTCTCACAACCTCCAGCCACAAAGTAAGCACTATGCTGGTAAACAAGTAATGGTGTTTTGCTTACTGCCCTGTGCTCAGTACCTTCAAAGTGCTCTTCAAATATTAGGCAGCCAGTAAATGTTTATCAAATAAACTTAGTGGTAATAATACTAGTGAGAACACAAGTTCCCATTTTTTTTCTGCAATTTGCAGCATGTAGCTTCTAATTCTTGGTTCAGATCAGCTACAGAGAAAAGAAATGAGAAATTCCCAAATTTTATCCATCTTTTATACTTGGCAAAATGTAATAGAACCATCATGTCTAGCTTGCAGAGAGGCTTGGAGATACTCTAGAGCTACGCAGTCTTATATCTAGCTTAAAATGTTCTTTAGTGTGTAAGTAATACTGGACAATCAATAGACTATAGTTCACAAAATAAATAATATTTGTGAACATTTTATAAGTCTAATTAATCAACTAACCCCTAATATACCCATAGATATCAGAGACAACTTCTCTCCTCAGCAAAATATCTTAAGTGCAGTAAGATTGTGCTATTGTTTAAGTTATTGGGAAGTCTCTAAGTTGCCATTCTCTATTACCTGGCCCAAGTAACTCTGCATCTTTAAAAGCCTGATTTGTTGGGACAGGCATTGGTGGCACATGCCTTTAATCCCAGCACTCAGGAGACAGAGGCAGGAGAATCTCCATGAGTTCAAGTCCAACCTGGTCTACAGAGCTAGTTCCAGGACAGTCTCCAAAGCAACATAGAGAAATCCTGTCTTGAAAAACAAACAAACAAACAAACAAAGCCTGATTTGTTGTCTACTGAATAGTGAAGTTCTAAGTTTCATATTCAGTAAGATATAGAAAAGTAGCCTATAAATTGCAATGTGGGATCTAACCTAGAAGCATTATTAAAACAAGAGTGATCCTCATCCTAGGCATGCTGTCAGGAGACAGCCCCAAATTATTCTTTGCAGCTGCCCCCAAACAGAGTTTGAATTTGCTATTTCTGTACACCAGTTTTTTTTCTCTTTGCTGGTCTTAGTTACAAGTGTCCATTCCAGCTACTGGAGAAAAAAAAGTATCCTACTCTGATGACTCTAATTACTCAGGAAATAATTCTTAAAAAATGACAAATGGAACCTCATGAAAAGCTTCTGCACAGCACAGGAAACAATCAAATGAAGAGAGCCTACAAAATGGTAGGAAGTCTTTACTAGCTATCTGGCACGAGTCATATCTAGAATATCATGATGGCTATTCTTGGTTGTCAACTTGACTGTATCTGTAATTAACTTAAACCCAATCGCTGGGAACACCTGTGAAGGATTTTTTCTTAATTAAATCATTTGAGGTAGGAAGACCCACTTTTAATCTAGATCTTTTGAGGTGGGAAGATCCACCTTTAATGTGTGCCACACCTTCTTCTTCTGGCAGTCTTTATGAAGGTCATGGAAGAAGGAAGCACTCTCTCTCTCTCTCTCTCTGCCTGCTTGTCCTTATTCTCTCTGACAAGTCCACTCCTTCAATGGCATTCAAACCTACTTATTCAGAATCCCAGCATTTACTAAAGCCCAGCTGAGACATCTAGCCTCATGGACTGAACAATTACTGAATTCTTAGACCTTCCATTGGTAGACAGCCATTGTTGGACTAGCTAGACCACACCTTGTAAGTTCTATTACTTTAGAGAACTCTAATACAAATACACACAAAAAATCAATAAGAAAGCAAACAAACAAATCAATAATGAGCTAATAAAATGCCAGTGCTCTCAAGAAATGAAATACAGATAGCTAGTAAAAATATGAAAAAGTTCAGCCTCACTAGCTATCAGAGAAATAAAAGTTAAAAGATTGAAATTTAATCTCCCCCAGTCAGAATAGCAATCATTAAGAAAACCAGAAATGCTGACAAGATGTGGATATAAAGGAACATTTATACATTACTGATGAGAATATAAACTAGTCTAGCCACTATGGAAATTACAATAGTGCCTCTTCAGAACACTAACAATATATCTACTATATGACCATGCTATCCACTCCTGGATACTTACCCAAAGGACTCCATGTCAACATGTCACAGAGACGGCACATCAATGTTTATCACAATATTGTTCACAATATCTAAATTATGAAACCAGCATAGTTATCCAATAACAGAAGAATGGATGGAGAAAATGTGGTAGGCACACAATGGAATTTTTCAGGCATAAAGAAGAATGATGGTATGGTGCTTACAAGAAAATTGATGCAACTGGAAATAATCATATTGAGCAAATTAAGTCAGTCTTGGACCAAAAAAATTATTGTGTTTTGTCTCCTTTTTGGTCCCTAAATTTTCTATAGCTACATAAGATCACCTATGTCTCTATGGCACAAAAGTGAGAGAAAACTCTTTAGAGAACAAAGGAGGCTAATGGCAAAGGAGAACATAAAGAAAGGCATAGGTAGAGAGTATTGGGGAATATGGTAACAGTGTATACTGGTGTGTACATGTCCTTATATAACACAATATCATGTACAATGAATACAATAAAAATGTTTTCAAAATACTCTAGTCTGGAAATCTCTAAGTTCTGAAAACCTATCAACTTTGTCATTTATAGCATTATTTTCAAAAAGGTGCACAAAATCTGTTCTTATTACACCATACAATGTGGAGAATAAAAGTCCTGTTTTCAAGTATTTATTGTCTAAGTCAATGCAATATAACAGGTCTATTTTGTAGTTATATAAGCTTAGGTTCACATCCCAGCCCCACTATTAAGAGGTGGTGTGGTCTTGGAAAAGTCACTTTGCCATAAACACAGTACTATTTTCTACTGGCATAGAGTTAATGTACAAGATAAAACTTATGAAGGAATAAATAAATGAATGCATTTGGAGACAGATTGCTAGGCAACATACCTGGCATACAGTGAATGCCAGAACCCTTCCTCCAAAATTAAGGTCTTTTGCCAGATGTCATGGCACATGATGTAATCCTAACACTTGGGAAGCAGAAGCTGAAGTATCATGAGTTAGGGCCTGGCCTTAGCCAGTCAGGTCTGTATAGCAAAACCCTGTGTGAAACATTGTGTGTGTGTGTTACTAGATATAGATCCTATAATAATACCCTAAGGAATCACTCAAATGGTAACTTGAAAGCCATAAATATGACTGTCTTTGTACTCAAACATATTACTTCCAAGTAGATCACTGAGTTGCAAGGTGAATGACCCAGGACACATCACTTATTCTTTTAGTCATCCATCCATCCATCCATCCATCCATCCATCCAACTAATTAAGAAATATCTGTAAACATCCACTATGTGCCAAGATCTTTGTGTTAGCTTGGTTCTTGATCTTAAGGACCTGGGAATATCATGGAAAAGACAAATGAATTATTATAATATTGGTAGTAGCAGCTATAGTAACAAGTAAGACTAGGTATCAAAGAAATTTGTAAAAAGGGGAGCTAGCCCAATTTGTAAGAGGAGAGAGGTCAGGGAAGCATTCTCCTAAGATGCACTGCTAGAGATAGAGCTTGAAGAAGTCGGAATACAATAGCCAAAGGGAAGAGCATGTGCACAGGCTGGAGTTAAAAGCAATGCATTCATCTCCAAAGAGCAGACATTGTTCAGCTATTGAAGAGGGCAAAATACAAGAAAAGAATGGGGAAAGACATGCTAGAGAGCCAAGCTGAACAGAGCATATGGAGCTGTGTACATCAGGTCTAAGACTTGCTGCTGAATTTAAAGGGCAGTTGGGAGTTTCAAACTGGAGCATGCCACAGTTGGATTTACGCATGGGAAAGACTCCAGAGAAGAAGATGGGAGCTGGACTGGAAGTCTGGGGTTACCATGAGAATGATGATGGAGAGAATGAGAATCATCCATACTAGACAGTTAACTAGCAAGCAGGAGAGAGGAATGAAATATACTGCCCAGGTTTTCCCCTACAGTCAGCTACCATCTAGAACTTGCCCATCTTTTTAAGTTGGTTCTTAGTTTTGTTTATCAGATGGCTTCAATAACATCTGTTACACTTCCTATAATGCTAGAAAGGTTCAAGAGGGAAAAAATGGCTGTGAATAATCTTTCCAAGTGGCACTGATACAAGGATCCACCCCCAGGGGTTTACGCTCATTGCAAAGGAAGTTAAGATTAGGACCATTCCAGGGCACAGGTGGGTGAGGCAAGAAAATTTGCCCTTGGATACTCTTTGCTTCCTGCCACCCAGGTAACATTTCTGATCCCATATCTTGTTTTCTTGTATCAGACAACTTTACTTCTGGTCAGTTGTCAACATCTCCAGGGCTAGATTTTAGAGTATCTACTTTCATATCAAATTATTTTATTTATAATGTGACTTTCCCCTTGCCTTCTAGCCATGTAAATCCCACATGACAACAGAAAAGAAGAGCTACTGAGCCTGGAGAGAGAGAGAGATGGTGTGGTGATTTGAATGGCCCCCATAGGCTTGTTTTTGAATGCTAGGGTTTGGGGTTTGTTGTTGTTTATTTTTTAATGCTTTGCGGTTTCAAAAGCCCATGCCTGCTTCTAACTTGCAGATCAGGGTGTAAGCTCTTAGCTATAGCTACAGCTACAGCTACAGCACCATGCCTGCCTGCCTGTCACCATGATGGTCATGAACTCACTCTCAGCAACTATAAAGTAAACCTCCAATTAAATATTCTTTTATGCACCATGGTGTTGCAACTAAGACAGATGATATTGTATGCCTAGCATCCTTTCATTTCTGCTAGCACATTCATCAAGTGCTCTGTCTTGTTCTTACATTGCAGATGTGAACAACAGGTACCATGAACTCCACTGTAAATGAAATAAGTTAAGGCACAGGGAAGCAAGACTGACTTAATGATGTGCACAGTGCAAGTTAGTGGCAGGTCCATAACTAAACCCAGGTCTTCTGTCCCCACACCCTGACCACAAGCTAGGATCTCTGTCTAATGGAACATGCCTCTTCATCAGAGGATGACCTCTTCCTTTTGGAAGTTGGTCAACAAAAAAGAAATGCAACCAGAGGCAAGCAAGGATCCCCCCAGCAACAGCAGCTGTTTGCATGAATTCCTTTCCCTAACCCCCAGCCCAACCCCAGAGGCTCAATTCTAGGCCTGAAAAATGCAAGCATCAGCCAGGCTGTAGGGGTGCAACACAGAATCTGGTCCCCTCCTCCTCTTCCCCTCTAGATCCCTGGAGCTTGAGCCTTGGAAAAGCTACACATTTCAGGGAGGAGGCCTCCCCATGACAGCTGCAAGCAGGTTATTCCAGAGAACGTTGAGATGGCAGGAATATTTTCCAGTTGAAATCAACCCAATTCCCTTTGTGTTTGAGTCTCGGGAACATTCATGATGAAAATCTAGACAGCATGACATTGTATGAACTCTGAAAGCCGGGCTGATGCTACTCTGGCTGGTGTTGCCTTTGGCTCACACTGAAGACCTAGTCAGAGTCCTGGAAAGGTTTGGCCAAAGCAGCTTTAGCCAAAGACCCTGTGCCATCCAGATTTTAAAGGCCGCTGAGTGGAGTGCTGACCCGGTCTCAGAGAAAATGATTGGCTTTTTATTACTTTTGTCCAAGGAAGTTTTGGGGCTCTAGGTGTTACCTCTTGGGGTAGCACAAGAGGAACTAATTGGCTGCATCTTTGTTCTAGCAACCTAAGAGCAAAGGATGACTGAAAGGAAGCAAGAGAGGTTGTAGTAGATAATGGTGATTCATTCTCTCCTAGAGTGCACTGGTATCAAACATGGCCAAGGGATTTCCCACCAAGATTGGGGGTGGGGGGCACCACCATATTAAAGCAAGAATTCTGGGCTGGAAGTGAAATCTAGTCTCTTGTTTTTCTTCTTCCATGCTCAGCGTAGGTCCTCTCTGAAATATGAGATTTTTCAGTTTGCTCATAAAAAACAGCCATCCTTGGGGATGGAGAGGTGGAGATGCTCAGCAGTTAAAAGCACATCAGTTCCCAGCTTCCTCATGGGTGGAAGGGATATCTCATATCTGCCTATAACTCCAGCTTCAGGGACTCTGACACCCTCTTCTGGCTTCTGCAAGCACCTGTACTTGTGCATGTGCATGTGCATGCACACGCATACACACACACACACACACACACACACACACACACACACACACGCACGCACACACACACGCACACACACACACACACAGAGAGAGAGAGAGAGTTAAAAAATATTTATTTTAGAAGTTAAATGACAAAGCTTACTCCAGCTGCACAAGTGGAAGCATGCGTTATTACATGGAAACCAGTACAAGTTGGCTGTACCACTCACTGGTTGCCTGAAAACTTCCTTCCCCTACACTTGTCTTTAGGTTCATCTCATTAATCTACAGGGATAATGAGCCCTGTCTGCTCCATAAAGTGTATCACTTTCTTTTTTGTTGCTGTGATAAAGCACCATAACTATAAGCAATGTGTTGAAGAAAGGATTGATTTGGGCTTACAGTTCCAGCGAGTTAAGAGTCTGTCATCCCTCATGAAATTTTCAGGCAAATGGATGGAACTAGAAAAATCAAAAACAAAAACAAAACATCCTGAGTGAGATAAACATGGTATGCGTTCACTCATAAGTAGATATTAGATGTAAAGCAAAGAATAAACAGACTACTATCCATAGCTCCAGAGAAACTAGGTAACGAGGACCTTAAGAAGGACACATGAATCACCCCGAGAAGGGAAATTAAATGAGATCCACAGGGCAAACTGGGAGCAAGGAGTGGTAAGGGGAAGGGGATGGGGATGAGAACATGAGGGAATGAGATGATGTAGGACTCATAGGAGTACTTACCTGTGAGGAGGAGTGGACTGGGGGTGGGCTAGGGGCAAGATGAGGGTGTGGGAGGAGATGTAGGATGCAGAACTTTGGTTGGAATGTAAAATGAAATAGAAATTTTTTTTAAAAAAATGAAAAAAAGATCCCTGCAAAGGGGGGGAGGGGGAAGAGTCTGTCACCATCACTACAGGGAAGTGTTACAGAAAGCACAGAGTATGATGGCATGAACAACTGAGAGCTCACATTTCTCATCACAAGCAGCAAGCAGAGAGGGTGCACTCAAAATGACACATGGCTTTTGAAACCCCAAAGTCCATCCACAGTGACGTACTTCCTAAACCTATTCAAACAGTGTCACCAACTGGGGACCAAGTATTCAGATGCCTGAGAATATGGCAGACATCTCATTGAAACTTTTGTGAGAAATAAATGAGATAATGGTTACAAGGAAGCTTTGAAAGTTGGAAACTGTAAGGCCCTTTCTTGTAGCTATGGTCTTAGGACCAGACTAGGTGATACAATTGACATGGGGCATGTACAAGGAGTCTCCGTAGACCTGGGGTTTTCTGAGGGGAAAGGAAGATTCAAGTTCTTTCTAAACTGTAGGTCTTGGATCTGTAACACATAGAAATCTGAGTGCAGAAGAAATCCAGATGGTGAAAAACAGCACTGGGCTTTCACAGGTCTTCTCTGAGAGGAGTCTAGGTTGAGCTTTGCCATTTTCCAGTGCCAAAATGGCTCCAGCTCCAAAATATCATCACTAATGGCTGAAATTCTAGAAGAAATGCTGGGTTCTTAAGCTAAGTTATCTCTTCTGTTAAAAGCACGGGTGTACTCACAGCATAAGAGGCGTGGGTCTGTAGCATTTGGCCCCTATTATAAAGGTTTCTTTTAAGTGCTTTGCTCCCTCCAAGCACTGTCCCATTGCATGCCATCAGGTATCATTGCACTTACCTACTACAATTGCCTACTAAATCACAAGTAGTGCTACAGTTTAGCTCCAGAACCTTCAGCAGCATATCCCATTCCCAACAGGAGCAAAAGCTTCAACCTGGCATTCTGGATTCTGAATCATCTTGCTCTCCCCTGTTTCCAGCTGTGCCTTAAATGAATGCCATCTGTGTTTTGGCTGAATTTTTCTGTTCCAGAAGCCACAAAGAGAGCATGCATTACACGAAGAACACACTGCACTAGGAGTCCAGAGAACTAGATCCAGTCATAGCTCTTACATCAACTTTCTTGGTGACCTTATCTAAGACATATATTTGACTATAATGTCTACAATGGTGTGATTACTTGCAAAGTATACCAAATCTATTTGCTAGTAAATTAAAGTATAGGTATTTTAGACTTTCTGTGTGTTTGTATGTGTGATTAGAAGACAATGTTGAGTATCGGACCTTGCCTACCACTTTGAGATAATGTCTCCTAGTCACCAATCCATAACCAGACTCACTAGCCCCGAGGTTATAGCCATTGCTACTTCTCATCATAGCAGTGTTGGATTCACATACATATGCTACCATAACCAACTTTACATGGGTCATGGAGAACCAAACCTATATCCACACATGTGCATAGCAAGTGCTTTACCCCATTGATCAGCCTCATTTTTTTTTTATGATGGCTAAATTTATTTTTTGAGAATTTTATATCTGAGTGATTTATGATTTTCCTTACAATTGTTCCCATGCCTCCTACTCCTTGTTAAATGTATAGTTTCTTATTCTTAAATCATAATTTTTACATATACATATACAAGTTTGTAAACACTAGAACATACTCAATATCCTCTCTACATTGTCATCCACACTCACCTTCTTTGCTTTATGTTTTCCAGAGTGAGGAGGACATTATATAAGTTCTAACCAGCATCCATAAGAGTCAGCCAGAGTCCTAGATACACCAAGATTCTCCTAGTTTTAATGCTGTGTAAGCTAAACTTATATGCAAACTATTCTCTTTTTGTCTTTTCATTCACATTTACGTTTCTTAAAGTCTTTTTGCCATCCTGGAAAGGTCTGAGTCCCCTCAGTTTAAGAAATCACCCCACTTATAATATTAGGACTTTTTTTCCACAGGAGGACTGGGCCCCAACCTCCTGGGTCAGTGTACATTCCTTTACTCTTCTATCTTTAATAATGGCTGTGCCTAGTTTCCAGTTCTTTATGAGTCACACTGTGATTTCTCCTAGAGCAGTGTGCCTTACCTAACTCATTAACTCATACAGTGACTAAATTTCTAAAGGTATCTGTCTATCTCCCCGGCTTTCACAGAGACTTTATAGGTGATGAAAAGTGAAGGATTTGTGGAATGAGAGATTCAATAAGACATCACCTTATCATTATCACTACTACCACCACCATACCTGAAATATATAGAACATCATTTTAAATATGTTCTCTATCCATTATCATGAGAATCAAATCTGGAATGAATGGCCTCAGATGACTCGAATTCAATGATTCCTTCTGCCTGGAAGGCTTCTCAGAGGCCCTGATCCCACAATGCCTGGTTTGTTGGGTCTAGAACAACGCCTGAGAATTGGCATTCTGAATTCCCAGATGATATTGCTAGTGATGATCTAAGCATCATATTTCAAGAACCGCTCACCTATACTGATCCTACTACTTTCATAAATGAAGAAGTTGAGACCCAGTAAGAGAAAAAAAAAACTTGTCTAAGGTTACCCTGGAAGTCAGTGTCAAGCTGTGACTCCTGGCTCCCAAGACATAGCACTTTCTTCCCCATCACAGCTATAACTGTTCCCCTTCTTTTTCCCTTCCCAAGAGTCCAGTGAAGATGAATTAAAGGTTGTCTGGAAAAGCCCTTTGGGTCCTGCACAGTTAAGATGTTCATAACCAGGTGGCAGTGTTATTGCTCTGCAGAGACATCTGATCCCAATTAGGGCTCTTTGCTCACTGCCTGGACTCATGCTTAGATGATCCTCCTTGCCCCCACCCTCTCTCCCAGCTGTGTCTGCAACAAAGAGCCACCCTTCTTGGTCCAGAGCCAGCTGGGGTCACAGTTACTAGCTGTGCTTTCCCTGAGGCTGTATGCAGATGGAAAGGCCTAGTGCAACCAAGGAAGTTGATTAGGTGCCTAGTTTGCTTCAAGCAGAGCTCCAGATGGGACTAAGGCTCAGGTTCCATCTCTGACCTGTACATACACCCAACCAAGAGAAGCCTAGAAACTACAGGCTATATACAAGTTCTGCTGGAAATGGAGGATGCCCTGTATGCATTTGCCTGCCCCCCCATGCACCAGGTCACGTGTGCAAAAAATGTATGCAATAGTCACACCATAGGTTATGCAAGGTTTAACAATGTATGGATCACAGGTGGAATGCTGTCTGTGGCCAGTTTTTGTACTTCAGATGATATAAGAAAGGTTTTTGACACATTTAAAGAGATTTCAGAATCCAAAGGAGAAGATGATTGTGGCAGTAGCAACAACAAACCATAGTAAACTACAAAGTTTAATGTATGGACTAGCTATTCCTTTATAGAAAAACCATGCTGACCCCTAGACTTTTGAATCCTCAAAGTTCCAGTTGTCAGACTGAAAAGTATTCTAAGAGCTCATTTAGCTGCGGATCAAACTGCATGTCTTGATACGTTGGGTTTCTAGTAGTGGTTCACCTGATGTCTCTGAGGTACCTGCATCTCTACCCCTTCCCACTTACCTGATAAAATACATCCATTTCATCTCTAAAAATCAGTTGCTTTGGTTTTGAAAATATCACAAATCAGTGGCAGGAGGAGCCAAAGCCCTCCCCCCACTATGATATGTGAGAACTGAGGACCAGATTAGAGAAAGCTCATATTCACCAAGTTACTCAGAGCCAAATGGTAAGTAATGTGCTGACTCACCAGGTGTCATGGAACTCTGTCATACCACATGACATAGCCAATAAAGTCTGGAAATCATGCAGATCAACTACGATTTTCTGTGAAGGAGAGAAAAAATATACAAGATTGGACCCATTGATTCTCCCTCATCAGGGGAGAGAGGGGTCAAGAGACAGCACATGAGCAGCCATGAGTCAACCCACTATACACATACAAGTAGGGTTTCTGGGCTAAGGGACATTTGTCTCACTCACGTTCCTGCAAGGCATGCCAATTAAGTTCATTGGCTCACCAAGTTAGTCTTGGGTGGAATCAATTCTTTGATCTGTTATTGAGGTCCTATCTAAAGTAAATGTGTGGACATTTGTTTTCGCCTCTTCAGTAAAAGTTAACACTACACCAGAACATGGGATTTTACATGTTAACATTCCACAAAGTTGATAAAGTTGGTGATAACCATAATATTGCCAATTACCATTTGCATAGAGTTTATTGCTTTACAAACTATGGTAGGGCATAGAGTTTATTGCCCTAACAGCACATGTTTTTATGACTTTGCCAGTTCCACTACACAAATTCTTTAAGATGATGCATGCCAGATTTAATATTACCCCATTTAGTCCTCTCATACACATAAGAAAACTGTGACTCCAAACTGTGGATGACTTTACTTTCAGTACATAATGAACCAGTGACCTAACTTCATGCTTACAGATAAAAAGCCAATCCAGCATGGGGTGGTATGCAAAACTGCTTCTTTTTGGAAGATGGGTCCAGTTTCCACTGTTTCCCAGTTCCTTGGAAAACTCGGGCCTGAGAAGTTTCACACAAATCTCTCCTCTCTAGACTTAGTGTCACATTTATCTCATCAGCTCTGATGGCTTAAAATGCCATCTCTTTGCCAAAGACTCCCAAATTATATTTCCAGCCACAACTATTTCTCAAATTCCAGACTAATATATCCAATTACCTACTCAACATCTCCATTCAGTTGTCAAATAGAATTCTCAAATTCATCATATCAAAAACTAAGCTCCATTTCTCTTCTACCTTCCAAATACCTACAGGGAAGAGGTACCAACTGCTTGGAGACCACTCAAACCAATCCAAAGAATAGAGTCTTGTAAACACAATAATGAGTAAGGGGTCTCCTGCGCCATATAAGCCACATTCTTCCTAAAGAGGGAAGAAGCTGGCTGGCCTTTAGCTATCTCCTTTCCTCCTTTCTCCATCAGGGCATTCTGGGAGAGCACAAAATCAATTAATCTCTAAAGCAGCATGAAATCAAAAGCAAATACAAAAGTGGTTTTGTGGGATGTTTTGCTCCTTTTAAAGTGACTATACAGACTCTGCAGTCTATATATATATATATATATATATATATATATATATATATATATATTTGCAGTAACAATTTTAAAAAAGGGGCCATGAATTTGAAGGAGAGTAGGGAAGAGTATATGGGAGGGTTTGGAGGGAGAAAAGGAATGGGAGAAATGATGTAATTAGAATCTTAAAAACAAAAAAAGTAAGAGGACATTTGGGTGTCTGTTTCCAAAGTAATAGCAAGCTCTCAGAGTCTCTGTGTCTACTAGAGGTTTCCATCACTTTGCCAGCTGCATACCACTCCAAGAAATGCATACAAAGATGGAGGTTCTGTTCCTATATCCCCTCAATCATGCTAAAATAGAGCTAGCAGCCAATTCCTACTCCCTTTGGTGTAAGAACATTAAGAACTAAGACATGTAGAAGAATACAATCACACAAGAGATAGAAGGGACAAATAGATAAACGGGTCAAAAAGGGCATG
The DNA here is from genome assembly GCA_030556225.1 of Cricetiscus sungorus. Classification (NCBI taxonomy): domain Eukaryota; kingdom Metazoa; phylum Chordata; class Mammalia; order Rodentia; family Cricetidae; genus Cricetiscus; species Cricetiscus sungorus. Next base: position 60,238,987 of record JANBXA010000726.1, on the reverse strand, counting down.
GCCATGATGCAACTTATGGAATGAGCCCTAGAGTGATAGGCAGAAGTCCTGCTAGTACCCCCTCTGCAGCTAACCAGTTGTGTAGCCATAGGCAGCTCCTGTTTAGGATGTTTCTGATTTCAGAAATAAATGAACTGATTTGTACATAACTCGCTTTCCCCCTGCTGATGACCCTCTAGGAAAAGTGCTTCTTCAGCTGCCCTCCCTCCTGTGAGCTTATACTCTTGGTGTGTAATGAATGAATCTAGGCATCAATTAGAAGGAAATAAAAAATTGAAGTCTCAGAGGCCTTAAAAATCAAGTAGTACACATCTGTAATCTGAACACTTGGGTATCAGAGGCAGGGGGATAATGAGTTTGAAGCCAGTCTGGACTACAAAGTGCGTTCAAAGTCAGTCTACAATACATGAGATCCTGTCTCCAAACACACTTGCACGAACTCATGCATGCATGCATGCAAGCACACAGAGATGACTGAAGCAGATGAGGGTACAATAAAGAGCTACTGATGACTTTTGTACAAGGATATGACAAACACATTTTTCCATGGGTAGAGTATGAGTATGAAATGGGAATATGACAGTGAATTTCTTATGCCTGCCTCTGTGCTGAAGGGTAAGAAGCAACAGGAAGCAGGAAGGTGGGTCCTGGCGTGATCTAGACTGAACTTTTCTACCTTATTTCTTTAAACAAAATATAACAACCTCTTTTTAAATGTCAGTCCTCAAGACTGGCAGGTGGCTCTGAAAGGGTCTCTGAGTAGATCCACATACCCAGGAGCAGAGTAAGCAAAGGAAAAAGCAGCAGAGGCAGGTTGTGTTCCCCAGCAGCAGTGGGTTTACTAACCATTGTGATCTGGAACCATTTAGGAAGAAGGGAATGAGAACATCAGGGTACAAGCCCTAACTGTACTATGGCATACCTCAGGAACCAGCTCAGGGATGGCTTCTGTGTGCATGCGTGCATGCGTATGCACACACACACACACACACACACACACACACACACACACTCACACTCACACTCACTCACACATACACTCACACTCCTGGCAGCCCTTATTGCTTCCCTACAGCAGGAGAAAAACCAATGTTCCCATCAGCCTGTGCAAAGGCCAAGCAACTAAGAGGCTCCTGAAGAGACAACTTAGAAGGCATAAGAAGGTGCCGGGTGTGGTCAGACACAGTGACCAGCACAATTTCTGGAATGCTGCTTCACAGTGGGTGTGGCCTAGTATTGTCAATTACGGGAGGAAAAGCCCGACTTCATTTTGGTTTTGGACTTACTTTAGAGGGCACAATAAGTGGCCACAAACAGCTGGCTATGAACACACACACACACACACACACACACACACACACACACACACACACGCATGGGCACGTATATATTCCCTCTGGAAAATCATGGCCTTTAGCACATTCCCCAGAATGACATCAACCAGGGAACAGTGCCAAAAATGTGACTTTCACATTTCTGCAGCAACAGACGATTTCCTCTCCCCACTTGGCTTTTTTCTTATATGTATAAATAAAGAAGCCAGTCAATCGTTCAAAAACTATGAACATCTTAAGCACTTCCAGGCTTTGCAAGTAGTAATTATTAATAGAAGCAAGTGACCATGCCTCTTAGAAATGTTATTTCACATAGCTCTTTTCTGGTTCCTTAAAGGATATTTATATATGAGGCCATGCTGAACTGAAATAATAAGAGTTGACACAGTGACCACACCAAAATGGATTTTTCCCCACTTGATTTATATCACCAAGCTTGCACATGAATGTTCCATTTGGTCTGCCCAAAGACTCAAATCTGAGGACAGGAGACTGGAGGTCACCCAGCCCATGGAGACTGAGAATCCACCAGGGCAAAAGAAGGCGAACGGAAACATCAGGGAAGCCCAGCTGTGTAAATGGTTTGCTGTCCTTCAGGCTTGCCCAGAGGTCACCGCAAAGTTTAACAACTAAGGGAAACACATTGTGTACTTGGTTCCCTCAACTTCTGTCCCCTTACCTTTACCTCCTGGTCTCATCTAGCTTTCTTTCTCAGATATAACATGCCTTTAAACTATGGAAATAACATGTGTTGTCTTCCTACACTACACCTCTCATCTCTCCACCAACTATTCTGCCAATCAGGATCCATCACACTCCCCCATACTAGTGAGACTTAGAAATTGCCCAGATACAATGACTCAGATTCATGTCATAGGCCTTTCAGTGTAGTTATAGCTAGAGCTATAAAGGAAACTGGGGCCTTAAGGGTTTCTTAATCAAATCTGGAGGGGAGGGGCTCTGATTAAATTACAACTGCATAGAGTACTTACTAGTCTCTGATGGTTCACCTTGATTGTCAGTATGGCATGATCTAGCATCACTAAGAGAAAAGCCCCTGGGAAGGTCTGTGAGAACATTTCCAAGAAGGATTAACTGAGACGATCCTTGCCAGAGTGGATAGTTCATTGATGGGTGGCCCAAATATATTACAAGGTCCAAGAAAAAGGCAATGTTGCTCGTCTGCTGGGGAGTGTGTTTCTTCTTCCTCCTGCTGCTGCTGCTGCTGCTGCTGCCGCCACCACTGACACCACCCTCAGGAGGAAGTGTTGTAGGATATTATTTTAAGGTGTGTGACTTTTGTTTATGCTGCATTTGTTTAGCTCTGTGAAGCTGTGGTTCTTTGCCTGTCTAAAATACCTGATGGCATAAAAGAGCTGAATGGCCAATAGCAAGGCAGGAGCAAGGATAGGTGGGAGTGGCAGGCAGAGAGAATAAATAGGAGGTGAAATCTGAGGAAGAAGCAACAAGATAGAACAACGAAAGAAGGAGCAACAAAACAAGAAGAACAGGATGCTAGGGGCCAGCCACCCAGCCAGCCATGGAGTAAGAGTGAAAGTAAGTAAGAAAAGGAAAAAGCCCAGAGGCAAAAGGTAGACAAGATACTTTAAGTTAGGAAAGCTGGCCAGAAAACAAGCCAAACTAAGACCAGAATTTTATAACTAAGAATAATCCTCCAAGTGTGTGATTCATTTGGGAGCTAGGTGGCAGACCCCCCCCAGAACAAAAAGAGACAAAAGATCAAAGTGCAAAAAGCCAGAAGAGTAAGAGTAAAGCCAACAAGGAAGCCTCCAGAATGGGACTGCTAAGGCATCCGACTTCATGGGCTGAGCAACTACCTGGTTCTCAGTCTCTCCTGTGCAGAATGCCACCATGGTTGGACTACCCAGCCCCTATGAGTTGCAAGCCACTCTGGTGAATTCACTATCATACACACTTTCTCTCCGTTCTATTCTCCTGAAGTACTCTGCCTATGATGTATATGGTTAATGTTTTCTACGAATCCCTGCTGCTCAAAGGATTTTGCTGTCTAGCTCTAGCTATCTAGCTAAGAGAGGGCTTCCTCATTCCAGAAGGTGGCAATAGAGATGCTGAAATAGAAGTCTCTGTCTATTGCTACCAGAGTGAATTTTAACTTAGGAGCAAGTGGGTTTGCAATCAGGCAAAAGATAGCAAGAAATGCCAGCTAATGGTTTCATTGAGCGGTGATATTAAGTTAGGGCTAGTTCTCCAATAGCTCTGACTTCATGGGGTGGGGAGGAGAGGCGGCAGATTAAAAGACTAGATAATAGCTGGCATGGCTAAATCTGTAACCCCAGTACTTGGGAGGCTGAAGCAGGATAATTGCCACAAGTTCAAGGCTAACCTGAGCTACATAATGAATAACAGACTGGCCTAGACTATACTATGAGATGCTGCCTCAAGTAAATACATATGTATGTACATACATACACACATACAAAGATAGATTAGATAAAATAGACAGACAGATAGAAAGAAAGAAGTCAGTTTCCTCTAACACTGGTGAAATCTTAATGATGTTGAAGAAGTATAATATAGTCTTTACAAAATTAATAAGGCTTCTAAAGAAAAGTTGGAAGACTTTGGGTCCTACAAGTACATCAGTTCTTGTTGAGAACCCATCAAGATAAACACTGGAGAGACAGTTTAGAAAAAAAATTTAACTGTTGTCTGATTAAGTATGCATTTAAAAATGATGTGAAGAACTTGGATTAGCTCCATCAATCCTTGCTACTGTGAATATGATCTGGGTGTGTCCCTCTAAAGTTCATTGCTGAAAGCTTGATCCTCTGTGTGATAGTGTTGAGGTGGAACTCAAAGCGGCAGAGTCTAGTTTAACATAACAAAGTCATGGATACATGATTTCTAGAAGAAATTAATGCTGGTCATTCATCGTGAGTTCTTATTAGAGTACTTATTATAAAAGGTCATCCCAGTCACTTGACCAGTTATATACATAGCTAGTTCCTGTTATGATAATTTAGTCCATTATCATATCACAATTTAAACCATATTGTGACATAGTTATGGGGAACTCATCCGAGACTGGGAAGATGAGACCACCTAATTTGGCTTTCAATCTCCAAAACTGTGAGCTACAGAAATTTCTTAACTTTACAAAGTATCAGGTCTCTAGTATTTTATTATAGCAACAACCTAGACTGATAAAATTCCTTAATACTAATTAAGCCATATAATTGAACATTAAGTACATAGAGTCAAACATAACTTGAAATAAATTCCATTGATGAATGTACCATACTTCTTAACACCCAGTTTCCTATTCTGTTAAAATTGGACTAATAATTATACCAAATTAATAAATTAATTCCAGAGAATAAATAAAACAAGTTCCTGAACATATAAACCAGTCATTGTAGTGCTTGGCATAGTGTTAGCACCCCACCAGTATTAACAATTCTTATTGTTATTTTTAAAATTCAGAATTCATAAAGCATAAGCCATATTTGTACATGTTTAATATCACAGAATCCAGATGTCATGAATATAAATCTATGGTTACTGTATCTGAATAGGAATAATCTTACAAAGTCACAAATAATAGTGCTAGTCCTAGAGCACTAACTTATGAACACTGGTAGTAATAAAAAGTTAATTAAGAAGACCAAATCAGCTACTACACTTCAGGTCTAGTAGTCGTTTTACAGCAAGATTACCTTTCATTTGTGATGAGAATAACAAGTTTTTATATAGGAGAAATAGGCAAATGAGAGAAGCCACAGCATAGGTTGACTGTAAGAAAGGGCTAAGGGACTTCATTATGTCTAGTTGGTCAAGTTGGGGTATTATTTGTTATTCTTGTTTCTGATATTTTTGATTTTTGTTTTGTTTGTTTTGTTTTGGTAACATACTTTTCTGGAAGCTAAACTCTCCTGAATCATTAATTTATTCTGCTTTAATAAATAATTTCTATCAGTATACAAAACAAATAAAACTTGACTTCTCAAGAACTATTGTCCTTCCCATTCCTGTCCCAATTCTCTGTTCTTTAGCAATGGAAGAATGATCAAATTTCTTGTCTATAGCTGTCTTAGGGTTTTATTTCTGGGAAGACACAACTATGACCACAACAACTCTTATAAAGAACATCTTTTGGGGCTGGTTTACAGTTGAGAGGTTTAGTCCATTATCATCATAGCAGGAAGCATAGAGACACACAGGCAGACACAGTACTGGAGAGTTAGCTGAGAGTTCTATATCAAGACTGGCAGGCAGCAGGAAGAAAGTGAGAACATGGGCAAGGCTTGGACTTCTGAAACCCCAAAGCCACCCCCCCCCACAGTGACATACTTCCTCCAACAAGGTTACACCTATTCTAACAATACCAAACCTCCCAATAGCACCACTCTCCATGATCCTATGGAGGCCATTTCCTTCCTTTCCTCTTCCTTTCCTTCCTCCCCCTCCCTCCCTCCCTCCCTCCCTCCCTCCCTTTCATCCTCCCTCCTTTCCTTCCTCCCTTCCATCCTTCCTCCCTCCTTTCTTCCCTCTCTCCCTCCCTTCCTTCCTCCCTCCCTTCCTCCCTTCCTTGTAGATCTCTGGACATTTCCCTAGTGTCAGATTTCTCTTTAAACTTATAATGGTTCTCTATACTATGGTATCTCTTTTCTTGCTCTCCTCTATTCTTTCCCTGACTCAATCCTCCTGCTCCCTTATGCCACCTCTCCTTTCATCTTCCTCCTAACTTCCTCTTCCCTTCCCCATGCTCCCAGTTTGCTGGGGAGATCTTGTCCCTTTCCCTGATCCAGGGGAACGGTCCCATCTCTTAATGCTATCTTATTGAGTATTAGGTTCGAACATCTGAATTGCAGAAGCACACCTACATCCATGGCATAGCAGTGTGCTTGAATGGGATATATTTTCACCGAAAACGTAAAGTATATATACCTTTACATTGAGAGCACCTGGAGATCTCCTTTAATAACTGAATGTCTTGTTTGTGGGTAACCACCATCTACTATCAGGACAGCACGCTGCTGGAAGAATCATACAGCCCCTAGAATTAGTGCTTTAAAGCATTTGCATTTCAGTGAGATTTGTGGCATTTCTCATAAATCTTATTTATTGAGGGGGCCAAGATTGGAGCTTCTAAGGTTTTTGAAACACATGCTGCAGGATCCTGAGCAGCATGCACAGAGAGAACACCCCAGGAAAGTGGGCACTTTAGAACTAATTCTAAATCATGATGTATTGTTCTATTCTGTTGAAAAGGAATTGGCACTTTGAACTTAAAAACACTTTACCTCGGCCAGTGCTAGGTTTCTTCAAACACAAGTTGCTAGGTACCTCTTGTGATTCAGTGGATCTAAAAATGCCTAGGGATTTGTGTTTTTCAAGTTCCAGGAGAAGGTGACTATGTTGGCATTGAAAGCCCGAACTGCAAACCACTGGTGTAGCCTATAAGAATGTGAAGAGGTTTGTTGACTGGCATCAACTTCAGTCTAAGCCAGTGGTTCTCAATCTGTGGGTCTCAACCCCCAAAGGAGTTGCATATCATATATTTACATTACAATCACTAACAATAGCAAAATTACAGTTATGAAGTAGCAATAGAATAAGTTTATGGTTGAATACCTGTAGTTGAGGGCCACAGTGTTAGGAAGGCTGAGAACCACTGTTCTAGACAATATTCTAGTCTTGTTTCAATGTATGTTTAGGCAGTCAATAATGTGACGCTTGTACTGAAGCACCAATAAAGAACTTTTTAAACTGTTTATAGATTGAATGAAAATAGCAACCATAAGCTAATATATTTGAATACCTAGTTGGTGAAACTATTTTGGAAGGATTAGGAGGTGTGCCACTGGGGGTAGGGTAGAGCTTTGAGGTTGCAAAAGCCCATGCTATTCCCACATTGTGAGTTTTCTCTCTCTCTCCCTCCTCTCCTTCTCTTTCTCCATCTCCTTCTCCCCTGCTTCTTGCTTGTAGATATGATGTAAGTTCTCTGCTACTATTCTAGTATCATGCCTATTGCCATGCTCCCTACCATGATGGACACCAACTAACACTCTGAAATTGTAAGCACCAAATAAACTCTGTTCTATAAGTTGTCTTGGTCATGGTGTCTTATCATAGCAATGGAAAAGAAACCAAGACACTGTCTACCCCAGGTCTCCTTTTATATTTGGTTTGTTCAAAGGTACAGGCTCTTCTCAAGTAATTCTAGGCCTTTTTTATTGCATAGTCATATTGATGGGAAGAAACTAAGAGTCCAGTAGAATCATATCCAAATTTTGCTGCTTTTTGCATGAAAATCTCTTACCATTACCAAGGACTCTTTATCCTATATAAGAACTGTATTTTCTGAAGTATAGAAAGGATATAATTGGTAATTCGGGTCTCTCATGGAAGTTGGACTTTGAGGCCAACATAGCTATGTTTTATTCCTCTGATAAAATGAATTGGTTTGTTAGCCAGATCTATGATCATCCAAGATCGTTAGCTATCTCACTGGGAAGGTATCACAGAATTATCCCTGAAAAATCTTTTTTACAATTTCATAACACTGATTGTCATACTTCCCTTTAGTTTAGTTAATTCCCTGGCACTGATGGGATTGGTATGGCAGCCATTCCTTTGAAGTTGGTTTCCCAAATATGCAACATAAGAGTATCCCTTCTATTAACTTTATTCAAAAGCTATACTTTATACTGTCAATAAGTCTCATTTGCCAAATCATAATATGCTTATTTTAATTATTCCTGCCAGTTAGTTGCTCAATATGCATTGTGCAATGTTATCAATGTAGTTTAACAATAAAATAGCACCCCTAAAAAGAGTCCAACATTTTCCATCATATAGTAGTATTTTGTTTCTCTTTTTGATGTGCTGTTTAATTTTGTTTACTAGTGTTTTATTGATGGCCTTTGTGTCTATGTTCATGAGAGATGTTGGTCTATTCTGTTCTCATAGTGCCCTTCCTGGTTTTGATAACAGGGTAACTCTGGCCTTGTAAGACAAAATTGGGGCTGCTTATCTGTCTTTAAATTTTTTGGACATGTGTGAGGACAATTGGTTATAATTTTTCTCTAAATGTTTGGTAGAATGTACTGATGAATCTATTTTTCTTGGGTTTTACTTTGTAGGAAGCTTTTGGGGGGGTTGATTGAATTTCTTTACTTGTCTATGGACCCTTTAGAATTTCCATTTCTTTAATGATTCAGTATTGGTAGTTTGTCTATTTCTAAGAATTGCTCACTTTGTTCTAGATTCCCTAGTTCTTGGTATGGAGTTGTTCTTAGCATCCCTTGTCATACTTTGTATGTACACATAGAAGCTGTGGTACTGCTCTTCATTTTGGATTTTTCTCATAGCATATCCTCTTTTTTTCTCCTAGCTAATGTTTATCTTTTTTTTTCTTAAAGAACAACTATTTTTATTGTCTCTGCACTGGTGTTATTTTATGCCTTTTATTTTTGCAGCCTTGGGGACTTAATTTTTTTTCCTCTCCATTCTAATTTCCTGGGTGTCAAGTTAGATTGCTTATTTTAGTTCTTAATTTTTCTTAATATAAACATTTTCTGTTCTAAACAATTGCCTTTTCTGCATCCTGTAAGTTTTGGTACACCATGCTTCTGATTTTGTTTCAAGATAATACTGTTTTTAAATTTTATCCTCTTGATTTCTTCTGTGACTTACTGCTTATTCAGTAGCATGCTGTTTAATAGTCACATATGTGTGATTTTTTTTTAGTTTTACTCTTTTTACTGATTTTTTTATTTCATAACACTGTGGTCAGAAAAGATAGATAATATGATTTCTTGGATTTAGAGAAACTTGTTTTATGCTCTAACATAACATACCTTGAGAATGGTGTGTGTGTGTGTGCTGAAAAGAATGTGTATTGTGCTACTATTGAACCAAATGTTGACATATCTGTTCCATTCATCTACAGTTTTGTTCAGCTTTGTTGTTTCCTTGATTCTGTGTTTAAGTCGTCTGCCCATTTCCCAAAATGGTATGTTGAAGCCTCTTTCTATTGTTATCCTGAAGTTTACGTGTTCCTTCAAATCTATTAAAATGTGCTTACTGTATTTAGGCATATTGATACTGGATGCACATGTATTATGATTACTGGATATTCTTGAACAATTAATCTCTTTATTACTATACAATAACCATCTACATTTCTCAGAACAGGTTTTCACTGTATTATTTTTCTGATGTAAGCATAGTAGTTATCTTTGTTTTGGTTACCACTTGAATGAATGGCATAACCTTTTCTGACCTTTTTCAACTTCAAAGCTGTTCATTTTCTTATTGACAGTATAGTGGAGCCTTTAAAAATATTTTCAGCACTATGTATTTTTGTCTTTGAAGATTACAGGACAGAAATCATGTTAACTATCAAAGTACTCATTTAACTTCTTCTCCCTTCTCTCTGTTTTCATCTTCCTCCTCCTCCCTCTCCTCTTTTTCTTCTTCCTTCTTTCTAAGACAGGGTTTCTCTGTGTAGCCATGGTAGTCCTGGAACACAATCCATAGACCAGGCTGGCCTTGAATTAACAGAGATTTACCTGCCTCTACCTCCTGAGTGCTGGAATTAAAAGGTGTCTGCCACCACTGCCTGATGTAACTTCTGTAAGTGACATATGTTGACATTTTGTTGTTTTCTGACAAAGTGTTGTTTTTTCTTTCTCTCTTGATATTCTCCTTTGTGGTGGTATATTTTGATTCCTTTTTCTTTACTGTGTATGCTCACATACATGTGTGTGTGTGTGTGTGTGTGTGTGTGTGTGTGTGTGTGTGTGTGTGTGAGTTTTATGTATTTCTGACCACAAACCTTACTTTTATTTTAAGCTGATAACTTTTTAATTGTATAAACTACATTTAACTTCTGCTTTCCCCATATTTTATGTGACCGATGCCACAGGTTACTACTGATTATATTACATGTTCATTAACAAGTTATTGTGGGCATATTTAACTCTTTCATCATTTATCTTTAATACTGCAGTTGAAAATGATTTATACACTATTCTTACAGTATAGGGCATTCTAAAGCCAAGTCTATACTTAACTTTACCTGTATATTGTTTACTTCCAAATATTTCATGTACCATTGGTATTTTTTCATTTCAGGTTAAAAACATCTTTAGAATTTGAAGGTTTTCCAGCTTCTCAATTTGTAAAGGAGGCCATTACTAGGAAATGCACTTTTAAGTGATAGTTTTGTTCCTTTAGTACTTTTAATTTGTCAACTCATTCTTACCTAGTCTCTAAGGTTTCCATAGAGAAATTTACTTCTATTTTTCTAATGGAAAATCCATTCTTCTCTCATACACTTTATCCCAACCACAGTTTCCCCTCCCTCTACTTCCCAGCTTCCCCACCTTCTGTCTCCAGATCTATTCCCCTTCCATTTCCCTTCAGGAAAGATCAGACCTCCAAAAGTAACAATCAAATAAGATAAAATGAGATACAATAGGACAAGGCAAAGACCCTCACCCCAAGGCTAGACAAGGTAACCCAACAGGAGAGTCCCAATAGTCAGAGATATACTTTTCCCCATAGTTAGGAGTTTCACAAAAACACCAAGCTAACAGCCATAGCATATACACAGAAAACCTGGGGCAGACCCATGCATGTCCTGTCCTTGCTGTTTCAGTCTCTGTGAACCAATGTGAGCCCTGCTTAGTTAATGCAGTGAGCCATATTTTCTTTCCTGGTGTCCTCCGTCCCTTATGACTCCTACAATCTTATCTCCCATGCATCCATGAGGTTACTGGAGGTCCTAGGGGAGGGACCCAATGAAGACCTCCAGTTTATGCAAACTGTCCACACAATGTGTGTGTCTCTACACCTGCTCCCATCTGCTGCTGGAGGAAGCCTCTTTGACGACAACTGGACAAGGCACTAATCTGTGAGTATAGCAGAATGCTATTAGAAATCATTGATTTTTTTTCCAGTCATGCTTGATTCTACTGGAGGTTTCTGGGCTATTCAGTCTCTGGTTCCTGGCCATACAGGCAGTGGAGGGCATAGGACCCTTCTAAGCTGTCATTGGCCCAGTATGTCTTGCAGGCAGGACAGATTGTAGGTTGAGTGTTTTGTGGCTGGGTAGGTATACTGGTTTCTCTTCTGTAGCCTACAGAGTGTCTTCTTGCACAAAAGAGACTAGGTTACATGAAGGCACCAACTCTACCTCTCTAAGTTCAAAGATCTGTGTGAATGTTGGCCTCAGCAATGGGGCCCTGCTGTCAGTTTTCAAAGAGTGACCCTCTGTCCTAGCATGAGCCTGGATTGTTTATGGATCTCCATAGTACCCCATAGGCCAACGACTAAGTTAAATGTAACGTAGTCCTCAGATAACTCAATTGAATGTAACCAAGTCTCACCACTGGAAGCCTTACCCATTATAGAAGATGGCCAGTTCAGACTCCATATCCTTTATTACGGTGTCCTTACAAGAATCACCTTCATATATTCCAGGAAGTTTCCACTACACTAGGTTTCCACACAACTCCCCAATTCCAGTTGTTTTTCCCCACATTCTCTCCCTTCAATACTTCCACCTGATCCTTCCTGCTTCCATCCACACCTGCCCCTACCATAGTTCACCTGAAATATCTTCTATTTTTCTTTCCCAGGTAGACAGATCCATTTATCTCCTTCTAAAGCCCTCCTCTGTACCTACCCTTTCTGGGTCTATGGATTGCAGTTTGATTTTCTTTACTTGGCTAATAACCACTTACAAATGAATACATACCATATCTGTCTTTCTAGGTCTGGTTACATCACTCAGGATGATTTTTTTCCAGTTCCACCCACTTGTCAGCAAATATGATGTCACTTTTTAAATATAATTTTTAAAATTTAAATTAGAAACCAGCTTGATTTACATTATCAATCCCAGTTCCCTCACCATCCCCTCCTCCCCTGTTTCCCTCACCAACCAATTTCTGTTCTCCAGGGAGGGTGAGGCCTTCCATGGGGAATCTTCAATGTCTGTCATATCATTTACAGCAGGGCCCAGGCCCTCCCCCGTGTGTCTATGCTGAGAAAGTATCCCTCTATGTGAAGTGGGCTTCCAAAGTCCATTGGATTACCAGAGATAAATACTGATTCACTACCAGAGGCCCCATAAACTGCCCAGTCCTCCAAACTAACACCACATTCAGGGAGTCTGGGTGGGTCCTATGCTGGTTTCGCAGCTATCAGACTGGTGTCCATGAGCTCCCCATTGTTCAGGTCAGCAATTTCTATAGGTTTCTCCAGCCTTGTCCTGATTCCTTTGCTCATATTCCTTCCTGTCTGCAACTGGATTCCAAGAGTTCTGCTTAGTGTTTAGCTATGGGTGTCTGCTTCTGCTTCCAGCAGCTACTAGATGAAGTCTCTAGGATGGCATATAAGGTATTCATCAATATCATTATTGTGGAAGGGCATTTAAGGTAGCCTCTCTACTATTGCTTAGATTGTTAGTTGGGGTCATCCTTGTATATCTTAGGACATTTCCCTAGATTTCTCTTTAAACCTATAATGGCTCCCTCTATTATGGTATCTCTTTTCTTTTTCTCCTCTATTTTTTCCCTGACTCAATCTACCTGCTCCATCACTGCCCTCCTCTTCTCTTTAACTCCCCACCCCACTTCATTCTCCCAATTTGCTTGGGAGATCTTGTTCCTTTCCCCTTCCCCAGGGGACCATGTATGTCTCCCTGAGGGTCCTCCTTGTTTCCTAGCTTTTCTGGCAGTATGGATTGTAGGCTGGTAATCTTTTGCTCTTTGTCTAAAAGCCATATATGACTGAGTACATGTGGTGTTTGTCTTTTTGTGACTGGGTTATCTTACTCAGGACAGTTTCTTCTAGTTACAACCATTTACCAGTGAAGTTCAAGATTCCATTGCTTTTTTCTGCTGAGTAGTACTCCATTGTGTAAATGTACCACATTTTCTCTATCTATTCTTCAGTTGAGGGGCATTTAAGTTGCTTCCAGGTTTTTGCTATTACAAATAATGCTGCAATGAACATAGTTGAATACATGTCCTTGCTGTATGAGTGTGCTTTTTTTGGGTATATGCCTAAGAGTGGAATTCCTGGATCTAGTGGTAGGCTGATTCCCACTTTCCTGATGAACTTAGTACTATGAACTTTCCTCTTAGAACTCCTTTCAAAGTGTCCCACAAGTTTGAGTACATTTTGTCTTTATTCTCATTGAAGTCTAGGAAATCTTTATTTCTTCCTTGACCCAGGAATTGTGCAATTGCACATTGTTACATTTCCATGAGTTTGTAGTTTTTTTAAATTTGTGTTGTTGAATTATATAAAGCTTGGTGGTCTGATAGGATATAGGGGGTTATTACTTTTTTTGTACCTATTGAGGTTTACTATATTGCTGAGTATGTGGTCCATTTTAGAGAAGGTTCCATATGGAGCAGAGAAGAAGGTATATTCTTTTGTGTTTGGATGGAATGTTCTGTAAATGTCTGTTAAACCTAATTGGGTCATAACTTCTGTTAATTCCTTTGTTTCTTTGTTAGTGTTCTGTCTGGTGGACCTATCTAGTATTGAGGGTGAGGGTGAGGTGGGGTTGAAATCTCCCACTGTAAGTGTGTGAGGTTTTATGTGAGATTTGACTTTTAATAATGTTTATTACTAATGTGGGTGCCTTTGTGTTGGAGGCATAGATGTTCAGAAATGAGACTTCATCTTGATGAATTTCTCCTGTGATGAATAAGAAATGCTCTTCTTCATCTCGATTGGTTTTAGTTTAAAGTCTAATTTGTTAGATATTAGCATCTGTTTGTTTCTCGGGTCCATTTGATTGGAAAATCTTTTCCCATCCCTTAAAAAGGAGGTAAGGTTTGTCTTTGAAGTTGAGGCATGTTTCTTGTATGCAGAAGCAGGATAGATTCTGTCTTCATATCTATTCTGTTAGCCTGTGTCTTTTTATAGGCAACTTAAGACCATTAATATTGAGGGATATTAATGATCACTGATTGTTAATCCTTGTTTTGGATTTGTTGGTGGTGGTATTATGTGTGGATTTCCCCCCATTTTTTTGTTTGTTTGTTTTGGCCATTGGTAAAGTGGGATTATCTATTGTTTATGTTTTTGTGGGTGTAGTTGACTTCCTTGGGTTGGAGTTTTCCTTCCAGAACTCTCTGTAGGGGTGGGTTAGTTGATAAGTATTGTTTAAATCTGGTTTTGTCATCAGATATCTTGGTTTCTCCATCTACAGTAATTGAAAGCTTTGCTGGGTATACTAGTCTAGGCTGGTATCCGTGGTCTCTTAGTGCTGGTAGAATATCTATCCAGGACCTTCTGGCCTTCTGAGTTTCCATGCAGAAGTCAGGTGTAATTCTGATAGGTTTTCCTTCCTATGTTACTTGGCCTTTTTCCTTTGCTGTTCTTAATATTCTTTCTTGATTCTATACATTTGGTGTTTTGATTATTATGTGGCAAGGGGACTTTTTTGTGGTCCACTCTATTTGGTGTTCTATAAGCTTCTTGTACTTTAATTGGTATTCCTTTCTTTAGGTTGGGAAAGTTTTCTATGATTTTGTTGAATATATTTTCTTCACCTTTGAGTTGGGTTTCTTCACCTTCTATACCTATTATTCTTAGGTTTGGCCAGATTTCCTGGATATTTTGTGTTAGAAATTTGTTAGACTTAAGATTTTCTTTGGTTGATGAATCCATTTCTCCTAGTGTATCTTCAATGCCTGAGATTCTCTCTTCCATGTCTTGTATTCTGTTGGTTGTGCTTGCATCTATAGTTCCTGATTGTTTACCCAGATTTTCTATTTCTAGCATTCCCTCAGTTTGTGTTTCCTTTATTGTCTCTGTTTTAGTTTTCAGGTCATGGACTGTTTGTTAGAATTATTTCCTTCATCTGTTTGACTTTTTTTTTTCTTCCATTTCTTGAAAGGATTTTTTTTTTCATTTCCTCTTTTAAGGTCTCTATCATCTTCATGAAGTTGTTTTTAGGGTTGTTCTCTTCACTTCATCTATGTTGGGATGTTCAAGTCTTGCTGATGTGGAGTCCCTAGACTCTGGGTTGTCATACTGTCGTCTACTCATCCCTTCTTCCAGTGCATACCGGTGGGGTCTCTCCCTTTCCTGGTGAGAATAGGACCAAGGTTCTTTTCTGGTGGGTGCAAGTAGGTCCAATACTCCAATGGCTCTCCTTGTCCAGTGGGTGGAAGTGGGACAAGGATGCTGGCAGACTGAGGATGGGTTGCTCACCTGGGATGGGTTACCCTGTGTCCCAAGTCCTCAGAAAACTCCGAGGAGGGCACCAAAAGGCGGTCTCCGTTGGTGAGTGGAGACAGCACTAGGATGCTGGCAGACTCTGGACAGGCCAGTCCATCTTGATAGGCTCCCCATGCACAAGCAGGCTGCAGGCCTCAGGAGGCTCTGAGCAGGGCCCCTGCAGGCTGGCCCAAGCTTATCTCCTACTGTGGGCAGAGGTGGAACCAGGATTTTGGCAGACTCTGGGAAGGGAAGTTCATGGGGATGGGCCCCTCTGCACATAGTCCCCAGACCTCAGAAGGCTGATGTCACTTTTTAAACAGCTGAGTGTTTCATTGTGTAAATATATCACATTTTCTTTATTCATTCTGCAGTTGAAGGGCATCTAGGTTATTTCCAGTTTCTGGTTATTACAAATAAAGCTGCTATGAACATAGTTGACCAAGTGTCATTTTGGTTTGATTTGATTGAGCAACCTTTGGGTATATGCCCAAAAGTGGTATAACTGAGTCTTAAGGTAGCTCAAGTCTCGTTTTTCTGAGGAATTACCATATTGGTTTCCATAGAAGCTGTGTAAATTTGCTCTCCCACCAGCAATGGAGGAGTGTTCCCCTTGCTTCACACCCTCCCTAGCCTGAGAAATCACTTGTGTTACCGATCTTAGATATACTGACAGGTGTAAGGTAGAGTCTAAAGGTAGTTTTGATTTTCATTTCCCTGCCTGATGGGTAACGATGTTGAACATTTCTTTAAATGTTTGTCAGCCATTTGAGATTCCTCTTTTGTGAATTCTGTTTAGATCTGTTCCCCATTTAATAAATTGGATTACTTGTTTGTTTGATATATCGTTTCTTGAGTTCTTTATATATTTTGTATATTAACCCTCTATTTTATGTGCAGTGGTAAATATTTTCCCATTCTGTAGGCTGACACTTTGTCTGAATGATAGTGTCCTTTACCTTACAGAAGCTTTTCAGTTTCATGAGGGTATTAATTGTCTATCTTAGTGCCTACAATACTGGTGTTATGTCAGGAAGTTGTGTTCTGTCCCAATGTGTTCAAAGGTATTGCCTACTTTCTCTTCTATCAGGTTGAGTGTGTCTGGTTCTATTTTGAGGTATTTGCTGTACTTGGCTCTGAATTTTGCGCAGGGTGATAAATATGGATCTATTTGCATTCTTCTACATGTGGACATCCAATCTGACAGGCCTTTTGTTGAAGATGCCTTTTACTTCCAGTGTGCATTTCTGTTTTTTTCATAAAAATTCTGGTGTCCATGGCCTGTGGATTTTTATGTTGGTCTTCAGTATGATTCCATTGATCAACATGCCTGTTTTCATGTGAAAAACACAGTTTTCATTACTACAGCAATTTAGTACAGCTGGAATTCAGCGATGGTAACTCTGGAAGTTCTTTTATCGTTCAGGGTTGTTTTTAGCTATCCTTATTTGCTTTGTTTTGTTTTTCTGTATGAAGCTGAGACAGTTTTCAAGGTCTGTAAGGAGTTGTGTTGGAATTTTGATGGGGTTTTCATTAAGACTCAACAAAGCAAGAGCATTACAGACCAACTTCCCTCATGAACATAAATGCAAAAATTCTCAATAAAATACAAACCAAATCCAAGAACACATCAAAAAGATTATCCACCATGATCAAGTAGGCTTCATCCCAGAGATGGAAGGATGATTCAACATACAAAAATCTGTGAATGCAATCCACAATATAAATAAACTGAAAGAAAAAAATCCACATTATCATTTTATTAGATGAAGAAAATCCTTTGACAAAATTCCAGCAGCCCTTTATGATAAAAAGTATTGGAGAGTTCGGGGATACAAAGGGCATACCTAAGCATAATAAAGGCAATTTACAGTAAGCCTATAGACAAATTAAATAAAGACAAATTCAAAGCAATTCCACTAAAATATGGTAAAAGACAAAGCCATCCACACTCCCTATCTATTCAATATACTTGAAGATTTAGATAGAGCAATAAGACAACTGAAGGAGACCAAGGGGATACAGATTGAAAAGGAAGAAGTCAAAATATCTTTATTTGCAGATGATATAATAGTATAAATGACCCTAAAATTGTGATTGGAACTCCTACAGATGATAAACACTTTCAGCAAAGTGGCTGGATACCAGATTAATTTAAAAAATCAGTAGCTAGCCCTCCTATATACAAATGAAAAATGGACTAAGAAAGAAACAATGGAAGCAATACCTTTCAAAATAGCCTAAAATACCTTGGGGTAACTCTAACCAACCAAGTGAAAGACTTGTATGATAAAACTTGAAGTTCTTGAATAAATAAATTGAAGACATCAGAAAATGGAAAATATCTCTCATGTTCTTTGATAGATAGGATTAACATAGTAAAAATGGCCATTTTACCAAAAACAATCTACAATGCAATCCCCACCAAAATTCCAATTCTCCCAGTTAATAGTCTTTGGGTTGAATATGTGAATGTTATCTGTTGATAGTGTCCCATCATTCCCGTTCTTTGTTGACTTACTTTTTTTTCTTCTACATGCACGTAATTACAAATGACTTTTTTTCTTGAGTAGATAAATGCATTCACCTTTGAATTTCATTTTGTTCATTGTTTTCTTCAGTTCTAAGATCTGTTTAAAAATGATTTCCTGTTTTTAGTTTAAATGCATTTGATTTATTCATTGAGTTTTTCCAATCTGTTTAAGTATAATTTTTCTGATTTTGGTTAGGTTTTGTTTGTTTGTTTGTTTTTGTTTTTGCTGTGTTATCTTTTAGCTTACCAAGTTATCTAAACCATTTAAATTTTTGGTCAGGCAATTTTTGAATTCCATTCTTTGGAGTAGCTTAATGTCTCCCTTTGGTGAAATCATGGTTCCTAAATTCTGTGTTTCTCAAGCTATTTTGTTGCCTTCTTCACATGTGAAGAAGTAGTGATCACCTCTAGTTCTCATTGACTGACTTTGAAAGAGAACACTTTTGATAATGAAGCCGACTAGGGATTCTGAGGTGCCATACATATATGCCTAATTCACAATCTTACTTCCTGTTGTCTAGGAAGTTCTTAAGATTGTATGTCCTCTATCCATCTCCCATACTGGAGCAAGTGCTGAGACATTCCCACTTGCTTCCTCTAAGGAGGTACTCTCAAAGGTGAAGGTGCTGTCAGTCTTATTGGGCTGATTGTCTGAACTTGCTTACAAATAATCTCCAGAAGTTCCTAATTGATGTATGTAGAGGTAATATATAGAAAACTTGTTATAGGGCTGAAATGAGGTACAGGGATGCAGTGATGGATTAGGCTTACCTATGGGTCATCTGGTAGGGTGATACATAGCTGAGATATTCTGTGAAGTCTTCTTGATGGAGGCCTCAAACCTTAGTGTCTGAGTTCAGAGCAGTAATTGCTGTCTCTTCTATGAGCTCATCATCTTCCAAACACTCAGCTGTGTGGGGTATAAGAATATGCGATGAAGAATCCCACATGGCTGGGCAAGCCAAGCTATCACTCAATGTACATTCACTTTCCCTTCTAAGAGGTACTATGATTTGATGCGGTCTTTATTGGCACCAAGTAGTGCTGCCTTGGGGTTAGGAGTGACATGGGTAAAGATATACTTTTCTTACTCTGACTCCACCTGTTCAGTGCATTTATTCTCACATTTCCCATTCCAACAGTATATTATAACTTCTCCACTCAACTCCCAGGCTCCTATCTAAATTATCTTACCTCTTAAGTTGTCAAAAATGTGTTCACGCTGGGGTAATTCAGTGTTACGTTTGTTTGGCATGCATGAGGCCATGTGTTGATCCCAGCACCACAGAAAAAGATAAGTGCTTCTGCAGGGAGATGATGGTAGACAGCTACACTTCTGCCATGTTGCCAATGTCCTTTCCACACCAATATGCAGTGTCTATTCAGTAGGGATCTTCATGGGCTCTTTGAACCCACAAAGCCATAATTGTTACTTCTGAGAAACTAAAAAAAAAAATTCATTGACAATTTCATACTCCTCTTTAAACAATTTTGTCTTGTCCCAGAAGTCATAGTTTTTCAATTGTACCTGTTTTTTTTTTCATCTGTCATTTTTTGTCCTATTGCTGGAAGCTTTCATTCATTTTAGGATCTGATTTTTGGCTTCTGTTGTCTTAGCATTTATTTCCAAGAACCTCTCTAAGTTCTTATAATATGCTAAATTTATTTGATTTTTTTTACATGTATACCATGTATGTTGAGTAGATCCACCCCCTCCCCACTCCTTTCCTCTCCATTGGGGTTGTACAACATGTCTTCCTCCCAACTACATGTCCTCCCCTGAAGCTGAATAGCTCAGAGTCCAGATGGTGCTGCAAATGTGTGCATGGATGTAGAGCCATCAACTGGAGTATGGGCAATTTACCAGTAGCCACACACCAAGAGAAAAGTGACTCTCCCTCCCTCCCGCAGCTGTCATGAACTGCCAATAACTCCTCAGCTAGAGGTGGGACCTTAGAATCCCCCTTCCTATTCATGCTGGAATTTTGACTTGTGCCTGGGTAAGTCATAGGCCTTGGGGGTGGAGAACCTGTTGTTGCTTTGCTAAATGGCCATGTTGTCAAACTACCTTCTAAAGAGCTTTGTTCATCCTCACAAGTCTGTGCTGCTCTGAGCCTTGGTCAGAGAAGGTTTTTTTTTTTTTTTTTTTTTTTTTGCTGCAGTGGGCAGTAGGTAGTGCTAGATTTTTAAAAACTTCCCTTAGTTCATTGACAATATTTATTTGTAGTTTTCTGTATCATGTAGTTCCTCTACTTCCTAAATCAATAACAGGAAAAGGTGGGTTTTCATGTTACTCTTCTTTTGTTCATGTTTATTATAGACGTCTTAAATTCATAATGGATTTTGTCACACAATTAAGAGTAAAACCACAATTTTCAATGCTTTATGCAAATGTTTGGGCCTTACAATCTGTGTCTTTCACAATAGAGTTATATATCTTAAGCTATTTAGTTGGGGAAACTCCATGTCAATACCTGAGTTCTTTTCTTCGTATGAGTCAAATTCTCCACATAAAGTTCTTAAAATCTCCTGCCCTGTGAAAGCAAATTTCCATGCCATTGTTTAAGTGAGTATTTGGATGGAGGTGAAGGTAAATGTGTGTGTATTAACTATTCATCTTTACCCACAAGTGAAAGAAGAGGTCATGTCACTAGCAAATTTATAACTATCATGATAGCAGTGTCATCTTCCATAGCATTAGGCATCTAATGTGCTTATGTTCTTCGGGTGCCAATAATTCCAGGAAAAAACATTCATTCTAAAATTGTCAGTGATAGTGTTCAGGGACAGGATGAGGAAGTTGTATTAGCATACCTCTGGTGGTTATAGCTACATGTACAGGCTTGCTTTTAGAGTTGCTAGAAATAGACCAGAACTTATACCTTTAACAAGAAAGTGATAAAAGCAGAGAAGGAGCTATGTTTATGTATTATGGCTTGACTATGAGGCCTCTCTCATCGGTTCCTGTATTGAATGTGTGGTCTCTAGCTGGTCAGGCTATTTCTGAAAACATTGGGAAGTAGGGCTTAGTGGGAGGAAGTAGCATACTGGTGGTTTCTTTTAAGATGATCCCTTGTCCCTGGTCCCTGGTTCCTCCCTGGTCCTTGGTTCCTGATTCTTGGCTTTGCCTTTTTGTTCACCATGAGACGAACTGTCTACTCTGTGACATAGTTCTGCCACATGTTCTATCTCACTATTGAACCAGAAGCAGCAGGTATGTAAGATGAAATAAACTTTTTCTTCTCCAAGTAATTTTTTTGTCATGGTTTTACCACAGAAACAAAGATGTAAACTAGGACAGAAATTGGTACCTGGAGCATGTGGTATTGTTATAATAGTCATAATCTTGTTTTTGTTTATTTGTTTTGTTTTGTTTTTTGGAGAGTGGGACAGAATTATGAAAGCATTTTCAACATTGGACTGGAAGTGCTCAGAGTTTAACAAGTTGCTGTTATGGGGAGTTTGAAAAGCAGGAATATTAAGAGAGATTCAGGTGTTGATAGAGGTCTAATTTGTGAAATTTCAGAGAGAAGCAGCCATTCATTCTCTCAGGACTAACCATATAACATTTTAAATGAATTTGTAGAAATGAAACCTTTGCTTTCCTGAAGCAATAGATGTTCTCCAACTGGGGCTGAAGAATAAGTTGTAATTCATAATAGACAGTATCATTGAGGCAAAACCCTTCTGAGATGTATTTTCTTGGGGTCAGCACAAAGAAGCTGTGGTATAGTGGAAGGGGTGTCAAGGCTTCAAATAAAAATTTTAATAGAACTTGGCAAATAATGTATGAGTCTCCTACATGGTACTTTTTGAACGCATGAAGGGGTCATAGAAGCTGAGCTTGGCATCATGTGGCCAAGGAGTCCCAGAGTAGACTAGTGAAAGTCATTGGTGAAGGTGCATCCTTAGTTATAGTGGAGAGCCCAGGATGTCAGAGATGCCAGGACTCTGTGGGATGACCACCAAGGACAGCAGAAAATATAGAGCAGAGTTAGCCTGAGCTTATGATACAAGCTGTTTGTGTTGAAGATGGTGGAGCCAGAGAAGTAGGAAGGACTACCCAAGGCTTTGGAGCTCAGACACTGACCTTCATACATGGTTGAATTTTGGGTTAACTTTTATTTGATTGCAACGGTACCCTGATTCTTCCCTCTTAGAATAATAAAGTACACAATTTAGTTTTGATTTTATAAGAATCCATTTAAATGACTGAACTTTTAATACACCTTGAACATTTATTTTCTGCCAAAATGACTTTTGTTTTTAATTTTACTTTTTAAATTTTCTTTTTCATTAAGTTTTTCATACAGTACAATTGATCATATTCTTATTCCACAAAGCCTCTCAGATCCTCCCTACCCACCCAACTTTATGTTCTCTTTCACAAAAAAAACTTACAACAAAACAAAAATTAAAACAAAAAATATGAAAAAATGCCAAAAAAACACACAGATAAAATATGGAATCTGTTTTGTGTTGGACAAATACTCCTGGGCATGGATCCAGTCCTGGAGTAAGGTTGACTATACAGTGACACTCCACTGTTTTCCCTTTGAAGCTAAATGATAATTACATCAGTTTCCCTCTTCCGTTTCCTCCATCCAACCCTTCCCATGTACTTCACCCTGTGCTCTGTCTCAAATTCATGGCCTCTATGTCTTTAATTATTGATTTATACATATGTATATATGGATTTTGGGGGATATATCAGAGTGATTGCTATATCATATCCATCAAAAAGATATAAAGGCATTTTAAAAATTTACTTTTGAATGGTTTTTCTTTGAGACAATAACTCCATGATGTCAAGATCTCATAGGGATGCTTCTGGAAGTGTTTGAGATCAGCTACCTAGAAACTCAGATAGCACCTCTGCTGTGTTCCAGAATAGGTGAGAGACCTTGGCAACATTCATTTGATACTGCTTTTATAGGTATGCAGAATGCAAGCTAATAGAGGCATCCATTCAGGTTTCAAAGGTTAAACTTTGTGTGGCTGGCAGTCTCTGGGTGGCACATGAAGCTGTGAGAACAAAACGTAATATATAGTGAAGACCCTAGGATATAGAAAATGCCATGAGTGTAGAATGTCTGCAAATGAAAGCTGCATACAATGAGTAAGCCAAACCAATAGAGAGATCATGTGAGCCGCAAACAGCAATGTCAAAGAGATGTGGCTGCCCAACACTTTGGAATTCACATTATAGCATCATGTTTCCTAAGTCCACATAGCAACAGGTGTTAATGTCTGCCTTGCTGGGTTTCATTCTTGCTTTGCTGTGATTCTTCTTAATTTTTCTGTTTTCTCCTTTTAGAATGAAAATGTTGGAAGTACATAACCTGTTTGTATTTTTATTTTAATGGATGCTTATGGTGAAGAACTAGCCTTCGGGTGTCAGGGAAAACAACTTAAATGTTTGAACAGTGTTAGAACTATTAATACTGCAAAGACTGTTGAATTGAATGTATTTGGTACTATGAGATGGCTCTGGATCTTTGGGGGCCAAAGGCAGAATGTTATGGTTTCAATAGGAAATGTTCCTACACAGGAACATATGTTAAATGCTTGGTCCCAGATAATGTCACTAGTTTGTGTTAGAGGTTGAGACTAAATGGGGAGGAAGAAGTCACTGGAGGTGTATACCTTTGAGGATTATAACTGGTTCAGGTTTCATCCTCCCTTTCTTGTTTACTGTTAGGTGAACAACCTACTTCTCTCTGTGCCTCCAACAACCACAATGATGTATAATGTTCTGCCTCATCATAGGCTCATGGAGTAACTGACTATAGATTAAAATAAACCAAATAAATCATGTTCCTTTAGGCTATGTTGGGTGTTTTGTAATAGTCACCATGGAATGTAAATTGACCTTATGATTTTTTTAAGGCTTGAAGTTTATGTATTATTTTACTGAAGAGAAATAATTGGTATGAATGAACACTTGGCTAGTATTAACATGGGCATGGATATAACAAGAAAGAGTTCCTGCTGTTTATTTGTTTATTTAATATTCTGTACTTAATATAGTCCATAGACTGTTACAGAATATAGAATTATATCCACAAAAATAACAAAATTCTGGCTTCATGGTGTTAAATACTATTTTAGTGACAAGATACAGTTTTGCCAATACTGACAAGTTTTTATATATATATAGCCAATGACAGCTAAGGACAGGTAAGGCTACATAGTAACCCTGTATTAAAAAACCATAACAGTTTCATTTTAATTTTAATTATGTGTGTGTGTGGGGGGGGAGCTGACTATGCATGTGAAGCCAGTGAAGGGCGTAGAATTCTCTGGAGCTGGAATTACAGATAGTTGTGAGTTAATGACTATGCTGGGAACTCAGGTCCTCTGCAAGAACTGTACCTATTCTTGATGGCTGATTCATATCTCCAGCACCAAACGTGTGTGTGTGTGTGTGTGTGTGTGTGTGTGTGTGTGTGTGTGTGTGTGTAATTTTTCTTATTGAACATATTGATTCCAGTTCCCTCTACCTCCCATCATCCCATTCCCCCAGCACTTCACATGGAGGGTGATGCCTTCCAAGAGGGATCATCAAAATCTGTACTGACAAGTTTCTTATTCTTCTTTTTAAAAAGCTTTATTAATTTTTACTTTATGTCTGTGAAGTTTTTATCTGCATGTCTGTATATGCATCATGTTTACACAGCGCTTGTGGAGGTCAAAAGAGGGTAATGGATCCCCTGGGACTGGAGTTACAGATGGTTGGGAGTCAATATGTATGTAGTAGGAACTGAACTCAGGTCTTCTGGAAGAGAAACCAATTCTCTTAAGCACTGGGATGTCTCTCCAGCTCCAAGTTCCTTATTCCTGTATAGCTTACAGTGTACTTTAGTATGGGAGGTGATGGATAATAAAGCAAGAAAAATGTTAGATAATAGCAGGTGTTAAGGTGAAAGGTATAAAATGTTATGATGAAGAGTAACACTTGGTGACATTAAGCTGAGAACTCAGCCAAGTAAAATCTAGAAGAAAAGCATTCATAGATAGAAGCAACGCAAGTGTGCTATATCAGGGGAGCAGAGAAAACACAATGGTTAGAGTATAACAATAAAGAAAGGAGTGCTACGGGATGAGATGGGTAGAGATGGATCATATAGTGACTAGGTGTGTGTGTGTGTGTGTGTGTGTGTGTGTGTGTGTGTGTGTGTGTTTGTGTATGTGTAAAAGTGTTTTACCACCTTTATTCTGAGAGTAATAGTGTAAAGCTATCAAGTGTCTTGGGAAATTCTATGATCTAACTTATATTTTAAAAGAACAGCTCTGGCTGTCCTGGGAATATGGTTCACAAAAATTTCCAGGGACAGCTTCCAGGATGTTGTCTTGTTAAATCAGTCAAGAACAATAAAGAAAGCCTTTGTTTTTTTTACATGTTAACAGTGAAGGGGAGGATTGAAATGCAATGTTATCAGCAGATGTGGAAGGAAGTGGATGGAGATGGGATATTTTCCCAAGGAGGAATTAATGTGAAGATATGATGAACTGGATACAAGGCCTTAGGAAAGGGGAAATATCAAGGACTCCATTTAGGGGCTTCTTTCCTGCGGTGGAAGAGTTGAAGGGTTGGATGTGTTAATGCATGGACAGGAACTCCCTTTTTGACATATAAAGTTTCAGATGCCAATTGAACATGCAAGAGATGAGGTCAGTTACATAGTTGGGAATGTCAATTTTGAATTGAGAAATGTCATTTCTCAGTGCATGTACAGGCCTGTGTAAAATCTATGAGTCCAAGTCAAATTTTCATGTGAGAGTATATAAATGGAAAAGGAAAAGTGTTCTGGGATACAAAAGTAGTAAGGAACAGTGAGAGGGAAGGCCCAGTGAGGTAAGAAAGAACCCAGTAAATATGATGTTTATAAGGTAAGAGAAAAAAATGTGTTTCAAGAGAAGAGTGTGGTTAATAAAGTTGAATATGAGCTAGCACCGGAGTAAGATGAGAACATAGATACTTCTATATTAGGTAATATGGAAGCCAGATAAGCTCAATGAAAGAATTTTGGTGAGGTTTAATTAATATTAGTTCATTTAGAATGAGTTCAGAAACAGGCAAGAAAATGGAGCTGATGTGGTAGTTTGAATGAAAATGCCCGCCAATTTGCTCAGGAGAACGTGTCCCTTTCCCCTTCTCCAGGTGACCATGCCTGTCTCACTTAGAGGGAGTTAGGAGAAAGAGAAGGGAAGAAGAGGGGAGAGGTGGGCATGAGGGAGCAGGAAGAGTGACTCAGGGAAAGACTAGAGGAGAACAAGAAAAGAGATACCATAATAGAGGGAGCCATTATAGGTTTAAAGAGAGAAATCTGGCACTAGGGAAATGCCCAGAATTGTACAAGAATGATCCCAACTAAGAATCTAACCAATAGTGGAGAAGCTACCTTAAATGCCCTTCCACAATAATGAGATTGATGACTACCTTATATGCCATCCTAGAGATTTCATCCAGTAACTGATGGAAGCAAAAACAGACACTTATAGCTAAACAGTGAGCTGAACTCCTGGGATCCAGTTGCAGAGAGGGGGAGGAGTGATGAGCAAAGGGGTCAGGCTGGAGAAACCCACAGAAAACTGCTGTCCTGTATAAGGGGGAGCTCATGGATTCCAGTCTGATAGCTGGGAAGCCAGCATAGGACCCACCTAGATCCCCTGAACGTGGGTGTCAGTTAGAAGGCCTGGTCAGTCTATGGGGCCTCTGGTAGTGGATCAGTATTTATCCCTAGTATATGAATGGACTTTGGAAGCCCAGTCCACATAGAGTGATATTCTCTGCCTAGACACATGGGGGAGGGCCTGTGTCCTCTCCAAATGATATGAGAGACTTTGAAGACTCCCCATGGAAGGAAGGCCTCACCCTCCCTGGGGAGAAGAAAGGAGTTGGGATGGGGGTTGGTGGGGAGAACAGGGGAGGATGGGAGGGTGTTGGAACTGGGGTTAACATGTAAAACAAGCTTGTTTCAAATTTGAATTTAAAAATTTAAAACAAAAAAAGAAAAAAGAGATGAGACCATTGGGAAGTGATTAAGACAAAAGGTCTGCAACCCAGTGAACAGGATTAGTGTCCCTGTAGAAAGGGCTCAGTCTAGATACGTTGACCTCTCTTCTGGCATGAGAGGACACAGAAACAGAACAACATCTTTGGAGTAAAAAGTGGACCCCCATTAGACACTGAAACTTCAGGCCTTGGTCTCTACAGACGCCAGAAGCATAAATAACCTATTTCTGCTCACAAGTCTATGGGAATATTTTTACAGGAACCCAAACAAACTAAGACACATACCCACACCAAACAAGTGAATACGTCATGTAGGAGGAGCGAATGTGATTCCACATAGAGGGAGAAAGCACAGTCTTCTGAGCTGAGGGGAAAGCCAATGGTCAGCAACAAACAATCAAGGTCAGTGGGTTTCCCACTCGTAGCTGCAACTTAGCACAAAATCCTCCTCATGCACTTGGAACCAAACTCCCTATAGCTCTTCAGTTTAAGAAGGCCAAAACAAAGCCTTGACAATCCGGTCAATAATCTCTTTGGAACCAGAAACTGTTTTTGTGATTCATTCCCAGTCATCTCTCTCAGGAACCAATGTCCATTAACATAATGTCCTACTGAATCACTTCTTTCTGCTCAATTCCCATTACTACCAACCTCAAAACCTATTCAGTTGGGGGTGGGCTGCTGTGCCTTCATGAAGTTTTGCTCTTAATTTCTAACTCAATCATAAAACCTTGGTCTCCCAAAATCTGGTTCCAGGTCCTACTCCCAAGGATTGTGATTTATTGTATTTGAAATGCTCCTTAGATTTTGATCAATAGCAAACTTTAGACTATTAGCTCCTCAGACTCCTAGCCACAGCATGCCAGATCAAAGTGCCCACTTCTAACAGGCATTCTTCTAAAGAAAGCCTTTGAAAGAAATATTCCATTATCTGTACTTTGCTCACTGGGTGACATATTTTCACTCTTGGCATTCTTGAGCTTTCTCAATCACATGCTGTCTTAGTTTGGATTTCTATTGCTGTGGAAAAACAAAACAAAAACACTATGGGTATTCAAAAGCAACTTGGGGAGGAAAGGGTTTGTTCTAACCTGCAACAAATGGTCATGGCTCATCAAGGAAGGAAGTCAGGGAAGAAACTCAAGGTAGGAACCTGGACGCAGGAACCAATGCAGAAACCATGGAAGAATACTGCTCTCTACAGTGTCCTCGGCCTGCTTTCTTATAACACCCCCAATCACATGCCCAGAGCTGGCACCACCCACAGTGATGTCAGCCTCACACGTCAACCATCAATCAAGAAAATACACCACACATTTGTTCACAGGCCAAATTTGGTGGAAGATTTTTTTTTCAACTGAGGTTCCCTCTACCAAAAAGACTCTAGCTTATGTCAAGTTGACATAAACTTGACCAGCATACATACACTCTATATACAGACCAACTACAAAGTCTCTGCTCAATAAAGACTAGGTATAATTAAGTCAAGCATAGTGGTATACACATATCATCTTGGCACTGGTATAGGAATAGAGCAGGAGGATCAAGAGTTTGTCAGCAGCATGAGCTACTTAAGAGCCTCCTATCTCAAAAGGGGCATCATGCCTTGTATATCTTGGTCAGCATCTCACATAAAAGCAACTCATTTGCTAACCTCTAAAATAAAGACCAAAAGCTCCACAGAAGATACTAGGGGAAAAGTCAGCAAATCAGATTTTACAAATTTATGTCTCCATTAAAAGATCACAATCTGTTTGCAAAAAACAAAGTCCTATAATCATTGTGCCTTGAATTTTTTGCAGATAAATAAAAGAATTGGTAAGCTATCATTTACTATTGTTTGTGCTTCTGACTGAGTAACAGTTCTTGTCACATAGTATCTTTGCACACATAATATAGGCAAGTACTGTGATATAAAAGAAAGCTCACTTGATTGCAATGCTACAGCTAGAATGTAATAGGTAGCTGAGCCAGCCTTGAAACAAAGTCAATTTCTGTCCAAAGCCAGGTCAGAACAAGTGGTCTCCTTAGAAATGCAAAGCCGTTATCTTTCTATCAGCATACTATATTTCCTTCTTGGAGGTATTTGGCAGATTAGCATGCCTACAGAAAATAAATGGACTTCTAGGGATGAGGGCCCTTAGAAAGGATAGAGCTCCACCCAGAAGCAAAAGCCTGATGAAAATACTTGCCCAGGTAAGTTTATCAACTCTAGCGGCCCTTTCTTGTTTAAGTGATGCTTAAGCCCTATCACAGCACTCCATGTGTTTGT
Source organism: Cricetiscus sungorus (assembly GCA_030556225.1). NCBI lineage: Eukaryota > Metazoa > Chordata > Mammalia > Rodentia > Cricetidae > Cricetiscus > Cricetiscus sungorus. Next base: position 60,209,594 of record JANBXA010000726.1, on the reverse strand, counting down.
TAGTGTGTTTGAAACATAGAAGTAGGGGCGTGAGATCTGACAATAGAAGCACATCCTGTTGATTTTCAGCCAGCCACCTCATCAAGGAAAGGGGGGAAACCTTTCATCACACACTTCCCAGCTTTGATCTTTTTTCCCTCACATTTCATTATTTATTCCCCTTTGCACCAAGAACGGCAGTTACAAAACATGGCTTTCTAGAGATAGCAAATAGTATGCCACAAAAAGTACTTAGTGGCATTTTGTCCCATTGTTCCTACAATGGGGCACCGTTAATTCATGCCCAGAACCCAAAACTTTTCCAAATTTCATCTGGATTTTTTTTTCAATACTGAGAATTAAACTCAGGTGTTTCACACAAACTAGGCAAGTGTACTACCACTGAGCTACATCCTAAGACCTATTTAACTTCATTTTGTTTTGTTTTATGGTCAAAATCTCACTACCTGCCCAGGTTGGATTGATTTTTGATTCTTCTGTCTCCATCTCTAGGGTAGCAGGTATTATAAACACGCCCTTTAGCTTCATTACACTCATTACTGGAGGTAGAAAAGTTTAACAACACTAAACAGTTTCAGTAATTGTGCCTTAAAGAACTTAAGAGATTTGACACCATAGAAATACAGGAGTCTTTGTGGGAAAAAATAAAACTCCTGAATTGTACCTCCACAGTCCAAAGGAAGAAATAAAGGGTTTCCACCAAGAATGGCATATAGAACTTGGAAAATGCTGGAGGGAGGAAAGAAAAGAGGGAAAGTGATGGAATTATTTTTGAATGTAAAACATAAAATGAGAATGACATATAGAAAGTCTTTATTAATGCATTTAGTTCCAATTCTCAGGTTAGAAATGGGTTAGTGTTTTATAGAAACATTTGCCTTTTTAAAAAAAATTCTAATTTGGCTTTACTTGTATTTCTTTTGCTTCAGATTTTGATAAATAAAAAGAGACCTGTTTGACTAGAGAATGCAGATGCTACTGTTTTACTACCATGAAATGTTCATTAAACAGAATTTTATGTTCCCAGTCTTTAGCTTGAGAAGTAAACAAACTGCATGCTTTAGATTTTTATTTTCTCTTTAAAAATAAAAACTAAGTTGCCTTTCAGTAACATTGATTTTTTTAAAAATTGATGTTTATTTTGTGTCTGGTTTTCCCATGTCAATAGCCTTTGACAAATGGTTGTCTACCTCTTCTCTTGGGGACCATAGCCCACACAGTGACTTTGTTCACTCTGTCATAAGCACAGAGAGAGTAAGAAAAATGCAGAGGAAAAAATAAGTAGCCATCTCATTTTTTATTCAGTTGAGAGAACTTTGGAGACAGCATTGTGTGGTAGAAAGAACATGCCTGGTGTGTCAGGTGGTGTGCTTTCTACTCACCAGTCCTTCCACGAGGTGGCTATAGTGTCTACTATATACTGTTTCCCTTCCTCTGACATGCTGACATGTGTGAATAACAAAGGTATCCATCTCCAAACAATAGAGAATACCTTTGAGTACCACTCAGTCATAAAGAAGGCATAACTATTGATGCACACAAGTGATTTGATGTGTAATTTCTTCCTTTCACGTTTTAAAACCTAGTACCCAATGCAGTGGTATTAAGTTATAGAAGATAATTTGGCCATGAATGTTTAGGGGAGGTCTTTATGTCATTCAAACTCAGCCCTCCCAGAATTAATGTTCTGATTGAAGAGGCTTGCAAGTCCAATTGTAAGGAGGTTGACTAGCATTGTGAGGCCCTAGATTCAATTCTGCAGTGCAAAAGAACTGGGGAGGGTGGGAGGAAGGGAAAAGACCAACTTGAGAAATTTATTTATCCCTTCCACCTTGAGCTGATACAGCCGGAAGGCACCATCTAAGAAGCAGTTTTTCATCAGAAACTGAATTTGTAGCTGCATTGACTTCAGCATTTCTGGCCTCCAAAACCATGAGAAGTAAATTTGTAAATCACCTAGTCTAAGGTATTTTATCATAATAGAATAAACAGACCTCAAAACCACTACTGGAAAGAGCCATCACAAAAGATCACTTACTGTATGACTCCATTAATGTATACAGTTTATATTTGACATCATGGGGAAAAAAACATATGTATTCTTTGAATTCTACAAGACCATTGCAACCAGTCACTAGAAACTTCAAAGTGAAGGACTTTAAAAAAGAAGTAGGACGACTACTCTAACTCTTAGCTATTTGGTTTTGCCTTTAGCTATTTGGACAGGGAGTCAGTATGTGTGTGTGTGTGTGTGTGTGTGTGTGTGAGAGAGAGAGAGAGAGAGAGAGAGAGAGAGAGAGAGAGAGAGAGAGAGAGAGAGAGAGAGAGAGGAAGGGAGGGAGTACAGAGGTCAGAGGTCAACCTTAAGTGTCATTCTTAGGCACCATCTACCTTCTTGTTGCTGTTCTCATCCTCCTCCTACACTCTTACACTCACTTGGCCTAAAATTTATCAGTCAAGGCTAATTTAGTTTGTTTGAGTGCTGGCCATTGAACTCTAGGGACCTGTGTTTATCTGTCTCCCCAGCTCTGGGATGACAAGTGTGAGGTACCATGCTTTAATTTGCTTCTTGGGTGGAACTCGGGTCCTCATGCTTGCACAGCAAGCACTTTATCAACTGGACTACTCTCCAACCTTTTTAGACAAGGTCTCATTATGTAACCTAGGCTAATCTCAAACTTATGATCTTCCTGCCTCAGTCTCCTACGTGCTGGTATTGCAAGTGTGTACCACTATGCTGAGCTTTGCAATATGTTTTGTTGGTTTCATTTTGGGCTCCCTCCACATTCTCTTAGCTCCCTTTGACTTTGTAACTGCTCCATATTGGGTCTCTCAATTGTCAATCTTTAATGATGTTTCTCTCAGTATCACTTGCCTATACGGGTTACCTGATTATAATAAACCATTACCTCAGCTTTTGTATACCCACACTTGCATACTTTAAGACCTCAGAATCCTGAAAACTTTTCCCAAGTATTTCTGGGAGTCCTTGGGGTGTCTAACATATGTTCATTATAATTATTCACAAAGTTCAGATATTTAGTCCCACAATTAGGGCCATTTTAACTTTGTTGTCTCTGAAATATGTATTTTACAACTGCAATGTGGAAATAAATGTTTAATGTATGCAAATGCAAGTCATTGTTACTTTAATATTCATAAAAAGTTGTAATACATTTGAAAACAATTTGTGGGTTATATTTTCTCACTTCACAAGAATTCCTAAGTATGCATGATGATTTCTTAGAAATCATAGCCAATTGCAAATTCTATTTTATGTGCACTGTGGGCACATTTTATTACATTTGATATGATAATGGGTGAGGCCTCCAAAAGCCTAGTTTACAAATGTCTCTACCCACAAGCAGCACCCACTACTCTTCAAGCAGTTTGCTGGTGGTGCCCCACTGCCACTGTTAACTCTAGGCAGCCATTTGAAGGTACCCAAAACCATAAAACTATGTCCCACATCATCCCTGGATTCCTGAGAGCAAGGTACCAAAATAACACCACCTCCATACTAGTATGGGAAGAGTGTCCCTCCTGGTTTCTCTGAAACACTCTACTTACGTTTTAATGTCTGTCAGACTGCCTCCTCTACCTGTACTCTTAAAGTCTAAGAGACTAGCTGCTTCTCTTCCTAACCCAGAATGCCAGCAGAAAGCTTTTTCCTATTCTCTTTCACTACACAACAACAACAACAAATCCCACAATGGCTCAGTCCACCAGTTCCAGAAAAGTTCTGCATGAAAAATAGTGTTTAAGACTACATGTCTTTCCAAATAGAAACTACTTTCAACCCACACCAATCTTCTATTTCCTATGCTTCTAGAGTCACTGGGTTTCTAAAGAAGTGTAGAAGACCTAAGACATGATTTGAGTCATTCCTATTCCACAAGAGTGTTCTAGTTTCCAATCTATTGCTGTTATACAACACTCACACCAAAAGCAACACAGGGAAGTAGTGACTTATATTTCCAGGTAATGATTTCATCATTGAGGACAATCAGAGCAAAACACTTGAGGCAGGAAACTGAACCAGAAAAAAAAATGTATGAACATTGCTTGATAGCTTGCTAATATGATCAAGTTTAGCTAGCTTTCTTGTAGAGCCCAGAACCATCTACTTAGAGATAGTACCATCCACAGTGCACTAGGCCTGCCTACATCAATTGATAATAAACAATTTCCTGCAGACATTCTCACAGGCTAATATTATCAAGGTAATTCCTCAATGAAGGTTGTACAAACCAACTTGGCAGGTAAAGCTTACTAGGGCTGAGGGTAAAGTGATTATGGTTTGGGATCAACTTTATAGAAGCACTGATCCTAATGTTAAGAAATAAAATAGAAAGCATGTTAGGACTGGGAAGATGCCTCAGTTGGTAAAACATTTGGTTTGTTCCTTTAGAGAACCCCAACTATAGCTATATCTATATATCTATATCTATAGCTATATAAATTATATATATGATTTATCAGAATGACTTACAGAATGTGGTCTGAATAGTTTAACAATAGCTGTTTCACAACAAAAGGGCAAGAGACCATCACGATTTAGTCCAGGGGCTTGAAAATTTCAGCACTCCAAATCTGGAGCTAGAGTTCTGAAAGATTCTTGGAAAGCTGCTGGTCTTTAGTCTATGTTAGAATCCTGAAGAAATTGCATTTAACACCAGCCACAGTAACAGGATAGACAAACTTGCTAGCAAGAGTGAGGACAAAAGGCAAAAAGCAAAGTTTCCTTCTATATCCTGTAGGTGGGCTACCAACAAAAGGTGTGGTTCAGATGTATAATGGGTCTTTCTGATTCATGTAATCTTACTGAGTAAATCCCTCACAGGTGTGTCCAGCATCTTGTGTTTTACTTGATTCCAGAGGTAGTCAATTTGACAACCAAGACTAGCCACTATACTATGCAAGTCTGAGGACCTGAGTCTGGATTTCCAGCACTCATATAAAAAGCAAGATGAGACAGAACATGCCTGGAATCCCAGAACTGGCAAAGTATAGATAGAAGGCTCGCTGGGCTGTGCTATCCAGCTAGTCTCTTTGAACCAGTGAGTACCAGTTTCAATAAAAAGACCTCAACAATAAGGTGACTGAGGAAAACACCTGCATTTGACTCTAGCTTCCACATCATATACATGCATGAATGTGTACATACATGCATACACAGAGAGATATACACACTTATACCTATATACCTGAAAGTATGTTTGTTACCCCCTATGATTCACAAAGAACATTTATATGCATTATCACAGTAACCCTATGAGGTAGGAAAGGGTCTTGAGTAGCAGACCTAGATAGAGTTCTGGACAGCCCTATATATTTCAGGGAGTTATGGGTAGCTTTTGAGAAAAAAAATTATTCTAATAAAAAATATGTGTGGAAATTTTTCTTATAACACATAGAAGAAAGAGTTACAGGGTATAAAGTCGGTGGTAGGAAAAGATCGGAAGTCTGTCTATGATTAGAAACAAAGACTAACTTTCAAATTGATGAACTTTTCAATCTTGGAAAAGATTAGAACATGAAGAGAAAATATGTTTTCCTTCATGACTCCCTGATCATCTTTTTCACAAAAATATTATTTCCATATTGAAGTTGTAATCTCATGAGTTCCTCTTTCCAGTGAGTAAACAGGCCATGTTCCCTTGACTCTCCCACGTCTGGTGCTCAAATGAGTTGTGTTAGCAACATTTGGAGCCATTCAGCAGAAAAGGAATTCTGATCTCATCAAGACCCAGGAGATCAAAGCCCCACCCCCCACAAACATATCAATAGATGCTTAGAACAACCAAGTAAACCAAATTTATGTAAATGTTACTGATTAAGGCCAAAGCAAAAACATTTGCCAGCTCCAAATAAGCTTTGGAAATTATATCCAACATGGACAGCCTATCATAGCAATGTAGTTTACCTCCCTGCCCAGGAATCAGTATTCTGGAACAGTCCTTCGGAAGCTAAAACTGGAAATGTTTATATATAAAACTATGTTTTATATAATCTTAGGTCCTGAGGCCTTTTTTTCCAACAAATTAATGATGGCCATTTGTGGGTATGCTGACTGCACCATAACCATGATGGCTGGGTTTTTTTAACCCTTAATTATCGTATTAATTTCTATAATCGATATAAGATTTATAAGACAAATCCTTACTTGCTATAATCCATTATCTCTGTTAAATGGAAGAAATCAAGTATGACACTTCTAGGTGAATGCAACTGTTAATCTCTGTAATGCCAACTCAACACAGTATACACACACACACACACACACACACACACACACACACACACTCACACACACGTGTATATACATAGTCTTTGCTATGTTTCTATTACTGTGATAAAGACCGTGAGCAAAAGCAACCTGGGAAGGAACGTGTTTATTTGACTTACATATCCTGGTTAACACTTCATTGAAGGAAATCAAGGCAAGAACCTGAAGGCGGGGACTGAAGCAGAGCCCATAGAGGAAGATTGCTCATAGGCTTACTCCCCATGACTCAGTCTGCTTGATTATCAACCCAGGCCCACCTGCCCAGGAGTGACACCTCCACTGCGTACTGGGCCCTTCAGCATCAATCATTAATCAAGAAAATCCCTGACAGGCTTGTTGAGTTGACAATAACAGATAGCACAAGCCATGTGTATTATACCAATATCAGCAGCAACAGCTTTTCTTGATATGTGAGTGATGCATGTGTGTTTGTGTGTGTATTAGCAGATAAATTTCTCTTGCTGTATGAGGACCTGAGTTCAAATCTCCAGAACCCATGTAAAACTAACTAGCTATGATAGCACATGTCATAATCCCACTGCTCCTATGGTAAGAGGGGAGGAAGAGACAAACAAATCTCCAGAAATTTATGGTCCAGCTAGCATGATGTACAAACAGGCCATAAGCAAACAACCAAAGAGAGACCCCATTTCAAATAAATTGGAGGACAAAGACCAACACCCCCAGTTGTCCTCTGGCCTCCACATGAGTAGTTCTACGTTTAATGCTTTGATTATTATATGTGTATGGGAATTTCTTTTCTGGTCCAGTTTATTTGGTGTTCTGTATGCTTCTTTTACCTTGATAGGCATTTTCTTTAGGATAGAGAAATGCTCGTCTATGAGTTTGTTGAAAATATTTTCTGTACCTTTGAACTGGGTTTCTTCTCCTTCCTCAATTCCTAAATTTGGTCTTTTCAGAATGTTCCAGATTTCTTGGACATTATGTCCAGGAGGTTTTTAGATTTAATACTTTCTTTGACTGATATATCCATTTCTTCTAGCATGTATTCAATGCCTGAGAGTCTTTCTCCCACCTCTTGTATTCTGTTGGTGAGGGTTGGCTCTAAATTTCCTGTTTGAGTTCCTAAATTTTCATTTCCAGAATTACCTCAGTTTGGGTTCTTTATTGATTCTATTTCCACTTTCAGGCATTGAGTAATTTTATGCATTGCCTTCCAATGTTTGTTTGTGTTTTCATATGCTTCTTTAATTTATTCATTTTTCTTTAAAGACCTGTATCACATTCATAAAGACTAGTTAAGTTATTTTTCTTTTTTGTTTTCAAGACAGGATTTTTTAAGCTGTCCTGGAACTCACTCTGTTGACCAAGCTGTCCTTGAACTCAGAGATCTGCCTGCCTCTGCCTCCCATGTGCGGGATTGAAGACGTGCCACCACCTCCTGGCTTAAGGTCGTTATCTTGTGTTTCAATTATGTTACAATACTCAGGGCTTGCTGTGGTGGGGTTACTGGGCTCTAGTTGAGACATATTGTCCTAGCCTTTATTGATTGTGTTTTCACAGTGATATCTAGGCATCTGGGTTTGGGAATCTTTTAATTCTAAATGCTGATTTCTGTTCTTGTCTGTGTTGGGTGGGTATTTTGTTCCTTAGTTTCTCTTGTCCACTCTGGTTCTTATGCAAGTGTGGTGACTGTGTGTTGCCTGGTAAAAAATTCTTCTGGGATCCTGATTAGGTGTGGCCACTTTGGTTTCAAAGTAACATGTGTTTCTAGGTGTTGGGAGCTGACACTTAAGAATGGAAATGGGCTAGGAGGGAGGCTGGGGAAGTCCTCAGGACGGATGGAAAGCAGGGTGTTCCACCAGGATCTTCTTAGGCCTCTGGAAATGGGGCAGAGAGTGAGGAGAGGCAATAGCATGTGGTCTTCTATAGTCCTGGGGATGAGACTGGGGGATCGAACTCTTGGAGTAATGCAGAAAGGTAAATATCTGCAGTTAGCCTACCGGTTTTTCTGGCTGGAATGGCCTTCAGATTCAGAGGGAGTGCCCACTGGGAGTTTGAGGCTGGGATAAAGTAATCAGGGGAATGAAGTTAGGAGTTGAAGAGCTGTGTGATCCACTGCAGATGGGGGCAGGGGGGAAGGGAGGGCAGACCTTCTGCTACAGAGCTGGGGATGAAACTCAGGGATTGGATTAGGACGAGTGGAGGGAAAGGTGAAAATCTGCAGTTAGCCTACCTGTTTCCATGTCTGCAGTCAATAATACAACTTTTAACTAGAAATGTACTTTCTTAGACAGTATTTTCTTTAACTAGCACAGTTCCAACTACTCATTCTTCATCATGAACATCAGCTCAAAAGTGCTAAAATAAAAATAGAGGAAAATATATACACAGCAAGAAAGAAAGAAAGAAAGAAAGAAAGAAAGAAAGAAAGAAAGAAAGAAAGAAAGGAAAGAAAGAAAGAGGAAAAGAAAAAAACATTTGGATGTATTCATGTAAATATGGATTTTGCCATATGGTCATGTTTGGATGGTGAAAGCACCAGGAAGGGAAGTGCGAAGTGCCAAATAGGGCTTCAAAACTTCAGACCACAATCAAAACACCCCCATTCTAAACAGAAACAGGTTAGGCTTTTCTGACTAAGCTATCATGGAACGTCTAATATATACCAAGTGACAGAGTTGACACTGGTTTATGGAAAGGAAAAAAAAATATGGATCCTGTTGCTAAGAAGCTTAGAGAAGGAAATGAGATGCAAAAGGACAGTAGGAGTGTCACCACATCTTTACTAGTTCTTATCCTGTGTTTTTCTTGAGGGACTTCACTTTTGTTCAGAATAGTAATATATCCCAGACTCAAGAGATGACTCATGATTATTTTAAGCTATTCGAGTCCTCTTGTTTCCCTCTGCCAACTCTCCTCTTTCTCAGATTCCCTTGCAAGTAGAAGTGGCCATAAGATGAAGTTCTGTCCAAAGAAACATATAAGTGGAAATCTTTTGGAATGCTTCTATGGAAGATTTTATGGGGATTTCTCCAGCTTGATGAGAAAACCTTGCACTCTTGGCCATTTTTCACATAAATGTGTGGATGCCATGCCTGCAGCTGTAGCAGCTACCTTGCAACCATGAGGCAATAAAAATGAAAACAAAAAGCCATATATTTCTATTTAGATTTTTCCATGATGTCATTAAGATGTCATTTCTGGACTTAGTGATGGACTTAGTGATGAGTAAACAAAGTAGTTTAGAACATATCTGGGCTTTCTGTTACTTCAAAATAATAAAATTCATGTTTAATGGCAAATGCCAACATTAAAGAAATGAGTAAGGTTACCAGGAAATACCTTAGCTATTTTATACCAAAAAATACATGAAATAAGGGATAAATTAGTAGCAACATATAACCTACCAAAACTGACTCTAGAAGCAATAGAAACTCCAACAATTATCTGAACTTGTAATAAAAAGTAAATTGGACTAAAACCCTTAACAATGAAAAGCCCACAACCATATGCTTTTACTGATGAAGTCTACAAATTTAGGAAGAAAGGATGTTAATTTTTCCTCAAACTGTTATAAAAAATAAAAGAGGAATGGACATTTTTAGTTATATGAAACCATAATTGTCCTGATATTTCTTATGAATATAAATGCAAACATCCTCAAGAATAGAATATAGAAGAAAGTCATATGATTATTAGAATTGATTATAAAAAGCCCATTTGACAAAATCCAAAACTATTTCCTGATTAGAACACTAAAAATATAATAAAAGTTAACCTTTCAAACATGTGAAAGGCCATGTATGAAGAACACACAACTCAAATCACAACAAATGTATTCCTAACGTGATCAATAAGACATGGATGTATGTTTCTACACTGCTCTTCATTTCTGCACTGACAGCTCTACAGATAGCAATTATGTAAGAATTATGAAGAATGGGGCACATACATTGGAACCAATAACACCTTTGCAGACTGCATGGTCTTACACAGAAAAATCAAAATCCTATAAAGTCATGCAAAGAAATAATTCAGTAAAGTTAATAAATGCTGCAGTTACTTGTTATTACAATTAACCTGCAGAAATAATCTACTGTGGTGATAAAAATCCAAAATAGAACACAAAATAGAATTTTCTATGATCTGGAAATTTGTGTCCCTCCAAATTCATGTTCTGAAACCTAATTGTCAAAGTGATGTCAATGAAGGTGAGGCCTTTTTAATCTAATTAGATTATGTGGGAATGACCATTAGGAATGGGATTTATAATAAAGACTGTTTAATGGGATTTAGTTTAATTTATAAGGGGGACTTCAGAGACTTACCTTACTATTTTCTTGATGTTCACACATTCAATGACATATCTACAAGATGTGCTATTATCAGACACCAAAGCTGCTGCCGTTTTGATCTTGACAGCCTTGTTACCATGAGAAATAAATTGGTTCAAGATCCATAAAACAAAAAACCCAGGAAAGATGAAACAATCCTATATATGTAGGATCATCTGGGGACACCACCATCCCTGAATTCAAGGTCTACTATAGAGCTATAGTAATGAAAACAGCTTGGTATTGGCATAAGAACAGACAGGTGAACCAATGAAATTTAATCAAAGACCGTGATATCAACCCACACACCTATGAACACCTAATTTTTGACAAAGAAGCTAAAAATATAAAATGGAAAAAAATATATCAACAAATGGTACTGGAATAACTGGCTGGCAATGTGTAGAAGAATGCAAATGGATCCATATCTATTGTCATGCACAAAACTCATGTACAAGTAGATCAAAGACCTCAATATAAATACATCCACACTGAACTTCATAGAAGAGAAAATGGGACATACATTTGAATACATAGGCAAAGAAGATTACTCCCTAAATAGAACACCAATAGTGCAGACTCTGAGAGCAACAATTAATAAATGGACCCTCCTCAAACTGAGAATCTTCTGTAAAATAAAGAACATGATCAAAAAGACAAAACCACTCCTTATAGAATGGGGGAAAATCTTTATCAACCCCACATCTGACAGACTTCTAGTTCAAGTAACTAGATGTCAAACAACCAAATGATCTGATTTTTAAAAAATGGGGGACAGATCTAAACAGATTTCTGAACAGAACAATCTCAAATGGCAGAAAGATACTTAAGGAAATTCTCAACATCCTTAGTCATTAGGGAAATGCAAATCAAAACCACTCTGAGAGTCCAACTTACACCAATCAAAATTGCTAAGATCAAAACTAGCGATGACAGTGTATATTGGAGAGGTTGTGGAGTAAGGAGAACACTCCTGCATTGCTGGTGGGAGTGCAAACTTGTACAGCTGCAGTAGAAATCAGTATAGCAATTTCTCAGAAAATCAGGATCAACTTACCTCAAGACCCTGCAATACCATGCAACAAAGACATCTGTTCAACTATGTTCATAGCAGCATTATTTGTAATAGCCAGAACCTGGAAGCAACCTAGATGCCCCACAACTGAAGAATATATAAAGAAAATGTGGTACATTTACACAATAGATTACCATTCAGAGGTATGAACATCCTAAAATTCATAGGCAAATGGATGGAACTACGAAACAAAAAACATTCTGAGTGATGTAACCCAAAACCAGAAAGACAAATACAGTATGTACTCACTCATAAGTGGATCCCAGACATAAAACCAAAGATACCTAGCCTACAATGCATAACCCCAGAGAAGCTTGAACCATCTTCCAGGAACAGATGCAAGCAGATGCAGAAATCCACAACTAACCAATGAGCCAATCTTCTGGAGTACAATAAAAGGCGAGGGAGGAACATTAATATGAACAAATAAGTCAAGACCATGATGGAGAAACCCACAGAATTAGCTGGTCTGAGCTAGTGAGAGATTTCTGACTCAGGTCTGACAAATGGGGAGCCTGCATAAGATCAAACTAGACTCCCTTAATATAGGTGACAATGGTGTGACTGGGACAATATATGAGGTCACTGGCAGTGGGTCCAAGATCTAACACTAATTCACAAACTGACTTAGTGGAGCCCATTCTATATAGAGAAATATCTTGCTTAGCCTAGACATAGGGGTGTGGAGGTAGAGAGGTGTCTTGGTCCTGCCTCAACATGATGATGGGATAGACTGAGTAGACTTCCTAGAGGAAGTCTTACCCAATCTGAGGAGCAGATGGGAAGGGGAGAGTGGAGGGAGCAGGAGGGAAGGAGGAAGGGAGAACTGGCACTGGAATGTAAAAAATACATTAATAAAAACTGAAAAAGAAAAAAAATCCATGCAGTTTATTGTATTGTTTCACAGGTGCTTATGTGTACTATAATATAATTACATTTCTAATATCATTATAAAGGATACAATCATTAGGAATGAATTTTACCAGACACAGGAGATACATGAACTGGTCTCTCTCTGATGGCAATAATGCTAGGCTCCAGTCCCAGAACATTTTGTAGGTATAAAAAACTGTAGGCTGAAGCTTCTGTGGCTGTGTCGGTGTTCCAAACCCTTCCTCTTATGGGCTTGCCTGGTTACAGAGGATGGCCTCAGGCTCCATATCCCCCATTACAAGGAGTCTTCACTGGGGTCAGCCTCCTAGATTACCAGGAGTTTCCATTTCACAGGTTTCTACCTTGCCCCTGAAATACACCCTAATGCCAGTCATCTCTCCCAGTACTCCCTCCCTCCATCCTCCTGACCTGATTCCTACTGTTCCCATCCCCACCATTCCCAGTCCACCGAGGATCTTTCTTCTATTTCCCCTTCCCATGGAAATTCATGTGTTCCATGTTGAGCCCTCCTTGTTACTTAGCCTCTCTGGGTCTGTGTGTTGTAGCATGGTTATCCTTTACAGCTAATGTCGACTTACAAGTGAGTACATACCATTTTTGTCTTTCTGAATCTGGGTTGCTCACTCAGGATTATTTCTTTCTAGTTCCATTCATTTGCCTGTAAATTTCATGATATCTTTTTTCAAACAGCTAAGTTATACTCTATTATGTAAATATGTTTACATATTATTTCTTATCCATCCTTAGGTTGAGGGACATCTGTAGTGTTCCCAATTTCTTGATATTACAAACAAAGCTGCTATGAACATAGTTGACCAAGTGTCTTTGTGAAACGATTGAGCGCCCTTTGGGTATATGCCCAGAAGAGGTACAGCTGAGTTTTGTGAAAGATTGGTTACCAATTTTTCTGAGAAACCACCATACTGATTTCCATTTGCACTCTCAGCAGCAATGGAGGAGTGTCCCCTTCGCACAACATCCTCACCAGCATGAGCTGTCACTTGTGTTACTGATCTTAGCAATTCTGACAGGTATAAGATGGAGTCTCAGTTGTTTTGATTTCAATTTCTCTGATGGCTAAGGATGTTGAACATTTAAGTATTTTTCAGCCACTTGGAATTCTTCTGTTGAGAATTCCGTTTAAATCGACATCCAGTTTTTAAATTATATTATTTAGTTTATTGAATTCTGATTTCTTGTGTTTTTTATATATTTTGGAATTCAGCTCTCTGTCCAGTGTGAGGTGGGTGAAAATTTTTCCCACTCAATGTGCTACTACTTTGCCCTATTGATGGTGTCCTTTGCCTTGCAGAAGCTTTTCCATTTCATAAAGCCCTATTTATTAATTGTTGATCTTAGTGCCTGCACTATTGATATTCTGTTCAGGAAGTTGTCTCCTGTACCACTGAGTTCAAGGTTATCCCCTCACTTTCTCTTCTATCAGGTTCAGTGTACCTGGATTTATGTTGAAATCTTTGATCCACTTGGACTTGAGTTTTGTACAGGGTGATATATATGGATCTACTTACATTCTTCTGCAACGCACCTACCCCCGCCAGCAAGGAAGACACGACTCCGGGAAGATCTTGTTCATGCAGTTTTAATCAGGATCCTTGAACATGCTTCTTCTGACCCGCGGGACCCGGGGGAAATGCCTGCACAGGCTTAAATCCCCTTGTGCTAACCAACCCCAGTGAGCCACGTGGACCCTGCAGATAGGCTACTCTAACGCGGAAGCAGACAGGCTGAACAGACTTAACCAAATAAGGGCTTGTATATGCCAGAGAGCGCTCACCCTTGGGGAGGTGGAAGGCGGAAGCCAGCACCATCTTTAAAGCATGGCATTTCACAGCTCTCTACATTCTTCTACCTACATTCAGTTAGACCAGCACTTGTTGAAGGTGGGTTTTTTTCCCATTGTATATTTTTGGCTTCTTTATCTAAACTCAGGGGTTCATAAGTATGTGGATTTACATCTGGGGTTTGTGACTCAATTCCATTGCTCAATGTGTCTTTTTATGTTAAAATCATGAGGGATTTTTTTTTACTATTACTACTCTGTAGTACAGCTTGAAATCAGGGAATGTTGTACCTCTGGAAGCTCTTCTGTTGTTCAAGACAGTTTTAGCTATTCTGGATTTTTTGTGTTTCCTTGTATTAACATATGAAGTTAAGTATTGTCCTTTCAAGGTCTGTAAGGAATTGTGCTGGAATTTTGATGAGGATTGCATTGAGTCTATACATTGATTTTGGTATGAAGGCCATTTTTATTATGTTGATCCTACCAAGCCATGATCATGGGAGAGCTTTCCATGCTCTGATATCTTCTTCAATTTCCTTATTCAATGACTTGAAGTTATCATGCATGTCCTTCACTTGCTTGGTTAGGGTTACCCTCAAGATATTTTCTATTATTTGTGGCTACTTGTGAAGGGTGTTGCTTCCCTGATTTCTTTCCCAGCCCCTTTGTCATTTGCATATAGGAGAGATACTGAGGTTTTTGTTTTGTTACTCTTGTATCCAGCCTCTTGACTAAAAGTGCTGATCAGCTGTTGGAGTTCCTGCTAGAATTTTTGGGGTAACTTATCTATGTTATATCATCTGCAAATAGATACTTTGACTTCTTTTTCAGTTTGAATCCCCTTGATCTCCTTTACTTGTCTTATTGCTGTAATTTCAAGTTTAGCAAAACTTCAAGTATCTACTGAACAGATATTAGGTGGACAGCTTTGTCTTGTTCCTGGTTTTAGTGGAATTGCTTTAACTTTGTGTCCATTTATTTTGATGCTGGCCACAGGCTTGCTGTAAATTGACTTTATTATGTTGAGTTGTGTCCTTGATATGCCTGATCTCTCCAAGACTTTTATCATGAAGGGGTGTTGGATCTTGTTGAAGGTTTATTCAGCATCTAACAAGATGATCATGCATTTTTTTTTTCTTTCAGTTTGCTTATATGGTAAATTATATTGACAGATTTTCATATGTTGAACCATGGCTGCATCTCTGAGATGAAGCCTACTTACTTGATCATGGTGGATAATTTTTCTTGTGTGTTCTTAGATTTGGTTTGCCAGTGTCTTGGTGAGTATTTTTGCATCAATTTTCGTGAGGGAGATTGCTATGTAATTTTCTTTGTTGGGTCTTTGTATGGTTTGGGTTATCCAGGTAACTGTAGCCTCATAAGAGGAGTTTGGCAAAGTTCCTTCTGATTCTATTGTTTGGAACAATTTGAGGAGTGTTAGTATTAGCTCTTTGAAATTCTGGTAGAATTCTGCACCGAAACCATCTGGCCTTGGACTTTTTTTGGTTGGGAGACTTTGAATAGCACTTCTATTTCCTTAGGGGTTATAAATCTGTTTATATGTTCTATTTGGTCTTGATTTGGGGGGTATGTGGTACCTATCTAGAAAACTGTTTATTTCTTTTATATTTTCCAATTTTGTGGAATATAGGTTTTTTAGTATGACCTGATGATTCTCTGAATTTCCTCAGTATCTGTTGTTATACCCCCCATTTTATTTCCGATTTTGGTAATTTGCATGTTTTCATTCTTCTGGTTAGTTTGGATAAGAATTTATGTATCTTGTTGATTTTCTCAAAGAGCCAACTCTTTGTTTCATTGATTCTTTGCATTATTCTTTGTTTCTATTTTATTAATTTCAGCCCTGAGTTTGATTATTTCCTGTTGTCTACTCCTCTTGGGTGTGTTTGCTTTTGTTCTAGAGATTTCAGGTGTGTTGTTAAGTTGCTAGTATGAGATCTCTCTAAATTCTTTATGCTATGAACTTTCCCCTTAGCATCACTTTCATTGTGTCCCATAAGCTTGTGCATTCATTTTCATTGAATTCTGGAAAGTCTACAATTTCCTTCTTTATTTCTGCCTTGACTCGGAAGTCATTCATTATAGAGTTCAGTTTCCACGAATTTGTAGGCTTTCTGTTGTTTCTGTTGTCGACGATATCCAGCTTTCATCTATGGTGGTCTGAAAGAATGCACAAGGTCATTTCAATTTTCTTTTATCTATTGAGACTTGCTTTGTGACCAAGTGTATGGCCAGTTTTGGAGAATGTTACCTGGGGTGCTGAGAAGACGACATATTCTTTGGTGTTTGGGTGAAACATTCTGTAGATGTTAGGTCCATTTGGTTCACAATGTCTGTTAGCTTTAGTATTTCTCAGTTTAGTCTTTGAATGATCTTTCCATTGGTGAGGTTGGGGTGTTGAAGCCTACCACTACCAATGTGTGAGGCTCAATGTACGATTTAAACTTTAGTAATGTTTCAAAACTGTGGGAGCTCTTGCATTTGGGGCAATGATGTTGAGAACTGAAATGTCATCATGGACTTTTCTTTTGATGAGTATGAAGTTTCCTTCCCCATCTCTTTAGATTAATTTTGGTTTGAAGTATATTTTGTTAGATATTAGAATACCTTAAGCTTGTTTCTTGGGTCCATTTGTTTGGAAAATCTTTTTTCCAACCTTTTACTCTGAGGTAATGTATCTTTTTTATGTTTAGGTGGGTTTCTCATGTGCAGCAGCAGGATGGAACTTATTTTTGCAAGCATTCTGTTAGTCTGTCTTTTTATTGAGGAATTCAGTCCATTGATAGTGACAGTTATCAATGACCAATGACTGATTTTTGAAATTTTATTTTATTGTAAATCATCTTATTTTACTATCAATCCCAGTTCCCTCTTTCTCCCATCTTCTCATGCCCCTCACAGACCCCCCCATCCCATCCCCCATCCACTCCCCAGGGAGGTTGAGGCCTTCCATAAGGGATCATCAAAATATGTCAAGTTATTTGGGATATGGCCTAGGTCCTCCCCTATGTAGCTAGGCTGAGAGAGTATCCCTCCATAGGGAATGGGCTCCCAGTCTGTTCATCCATTAGGGATACATCCTGATTCTACTGCCAGAGGCCCCATAGACTGCCTAGTCCTCCTTGCTGACAACCACGCTCATGGGGTCTGGTTTGGTCCTATGTTGGTTCTCCAGCTGTCAGACTAGGGTTCATGAGTTCCTTCTTGCTCAGAGCAGCTGTTTCTGTAGTTTTTCCCAGAGTGGTCTTAACCCCTTTGTTTGTCATTCCTCCCTCTCTCAAACTGGATTCCAGGTTGCCTCTGTGCTTAGCTGTGGGTCTCTGCTTTTGTTTTCATCAGCTACTGAATGAGGGCTGTAGGATGGCATAAAAGGTACGCATCAATCTAATTATTGGAGAAGGACATTTTAAGGTAGCCTCTCCACTATTGCTTAGATTCCTAGTTATGTTCATCCTTGTGGATCTCTATATAATTTCCTAGTGCAAGATTTCTCTTTAAACCTATAATGACTGCCTGTATTGATGTGTCTCTTTCCTTGCTCTCCTCTATTCATCTCCCCATTCAATCTTCCTGCTCCCTCATGTTCTCCTCTCCCTCCTCTTCTTCCCTTCTCTTTCTCCTCTCTCTCTCCCTCTCCCCCATGTTCCCAATTTGTTCAGAGGCCCCTATCCATTTCCCCTTCACAGGGGCACCATGCACGTCTCTCTTATGATCTTCCTTGTTTCCTAGCTTCTCTGGGGGTGTGGATTGTAATCTGGTAAACCTTCACTCTATGTCTAATATCCATATATGAATGAGTAATACCATGTTTGTCTTTCTGTGACTGGGTTACCTCACTTAGGATGGATTCTTCTAGTTCCATCCATTTGCCTGAGAATTTCAAGATTGCATTGTTTTTGTTTTGTTTTCTGCTGAGTAGTACTCCATTGTATAAATGTACCACATATTCGGTATCCATTCTTTTGTTGAGGGGAATCTAGGTTGATTCCCAGTTCTGGCTATTACAAAGACCCTGATATTAACTCACACACCTATAAACACCTGATTTTTTTTACAAAGAAGCTAAAACTATATAATGGCAAAAATAACACATCTTCAACAAATGGTACTGGCATAACTGGATGCGGACATGTAGAAGATTCCAGACAGAACCATATCTATTGCCATGCACAGAACTTAAGTCCAAATGGATCAAAAACCTCAACATAAATCCAATCACATTGAACATTTTAGAAGACAAAGTAGGAGGTACCCTTGAACAAATTGGCATAGGAGACCAACAACATAATACCAGTAGAACATACCCTGAGTTCAACAATTAATAAATGAAACCTCCTAAAACAGAGAAGCTTCGATAAGCCAAAACATATAGTTAATAAAACAAAACAGCAGCTCACAGAATGGGAAAATATCTTCACCAACCCCACATCTGACAGAGGGCTGTTTTCCAAAATATACAAAGAATTAAAGAATCTAGTTACCAAAACACCAAATAATTCAATTTAAAAGTGGGGTACAAAATTCAGAGAATTCTCAATAGAGAAATAAAAAATGGCTGAAAGACACTTAAGAAATTGCTCAACATCCTTAGCCATCAGGGAAATGTAAATCAAAAAAACTCTGAGATACCATCTTAAACACCCATCAAAATGGCTAAAAAAGAAAAACACCAATGACAGTTTATGCTGGAGAGGATGTGGAGAAAGGGGTACACCCCTCTGCAGCTGGTGGAAGTACACACTCATACAGCCACTTTGGAAATCAGAATGGCAGTTTCTCCAAAAAAATGGAAACCAGTCTTTCTCAAGATCCAGTTATTCCACTCTTAGGCATATACCCAAAGGATACACATTTATACAACAAGGACATCTGTTCAACTATGACTAAAGACTGTTAATGCCTGTTACTTTGTTGTAGTTGGTGGTGGGGTGGAGGTGGTAGTGGTAGTGTGTATGTGTGTGTGTGTGTGTTGTGTGCGTGTGCATGTGTGTGTATACGCGTGTGTATATGAGTGTGTGTGTATGTGCGTGTGTATACGCGTGTGTGTATGTGCGTGTATACGCGTGTGTATATATGTGCGTGTGTATACGCGTGTGTATATATGTGCGTGTGTATACGCGTGTGTATATATGTGCGTGTGTATACGCGTGTGTATATATGTGCGTGTGTATACGCGTGTGTATATATGTGCGTGTGTATACGCGTGTGTATATATGTGCGTGTGTATACACGTGTGCGTACGCGTGTGCGTGTGTGTGCATGTTCTTTGTGTTTTGCTGGTATGAGATTATTTATTAACTGTTTTCATGGCTGTAGTTAGTCTCCTAAGGTTGGGGTTTTCCTTCTAGTACATTCTATAGGGCTAGATTTGTGGATAAATATTGGTTAAGTTTGACCCTATCTTGGAATATCTTGTTTTGTCAACCTATGGTGGTTGAAAGGTTTTGCTGGTTATAGTAGTATGGGCTGGCATCTGTGGTCTCTTAGATCCTTTAAGATATCTCTGTCCAGGCTCTTTTGGGTCTTAGTCTCCATTGAGAAGTCAGGTGTAATTCTAATAGGTCTGCCTTTATATGTTACTTGGCCTTTTCTCTTTGCAGCTCTTAATAATCTTTTTTTGTTCTCTGTGTTCAATGTTTTGACTATTATGTGATGAAGGGATTTTCTTTTTTGTTCCAACCTATGTCATGTTCTGTAAGCTTCTTGTACCTTTATAGTCATGTCCTTCTTTAGGCTAAGAAATTTTTCTTCTATAGTTTTGTTCCCTGCTCCTATTCCTATCATTTTTTGGTATGGTTTATTCATAGTGCCCCAGATTTCCTGGATGTTTTGTGTCAGGAAGTTTTTAGACTTAACATTTTCTTTGACCAATGTATCTATTTCTTCTATATTGCCTTCAATGCCTGAGATTCATCTATATCTTTTATTCTGTTGGTGATGCTTGTGTCTGTGGTTCCTGTTTGCTTACCTACATTCCTACATTTTCCATTTCCAGAATTTCCTCAGTTTGCATTCTCCTTATTGTTTTTATTTTCATTTTCAGGTTTTGAACAGTTTTGTTTCCTTCAACTGTTTGGGTTTTTTGTTTGTTTTTGTTTTGTTTGTTTTGTTTTTGTTTTTGTTTTCTTGGCTTTCTTGACATTCTTTTAGGGACTTATTGATTTCACCTCATTTTTATTTTCTTTTCCTCAGTTTAAGGGATTTATTCGTTTCCTCTTTAAAGACACTATCATCTTCATGTAGTTGATTTTATGGTCTTGTGCTTCAGTAGTTTTGGCATATTCAGAGTTTTCTGTAGTAGGATGGCTGGGCTCTGGTGGTGACATATTACCCTGGCTGTTGTTGATAATGTTGTAACACTGTCATCTACACATTTGGACTTCGAGTGATTATAGGTCTAGGTGAGGACTTTTCAGCTTATCTTTGTTGGATGGGTGGGGTTTTTTTGTTTCTGTTTCCTCTCTGGTCTTCTGGACAGGCTGGAATTCCATGTGTTTGAGTAGAAAGTCTGTCCAAGTTGGGGACTGGACTTCAGATGTACTAGATAGCCTCTGGTCAAGCAGAAGTTTCCACCCAGGTTGGAGGCTGGAGTTCTGGTGATGTACCTAGCCTCTGATCATGCCAGGGGTCCTCTGGAGTTCAGGAGGCTTACCAGACCTCTGATGGGATAGGAAGCTTCTGCCAGAGGTGTGAACCAGAGTATGATGAGGAGGAGTGAAGGAACAAGTGGGGTTCTGCTGTGTGGGCATGGGTATGTTGGGGGTGTAGTCTTAACTGGGGTTCAGGATGCCAGTAAATATAATTACTAAGTACATGTAATAGAAAGATTAGGCTCTTCACAATGCATTTCCATAACTGGACAGATACATGTGAAATATAAATCTCTCTAACACATCCTAACATTATACAAAAAAATGAAGTTGGAATGCATCCCAGGATGGAATGTAAAGTTCTTAGATGAGAACATGGCAATACACCACCATACAAAACAGAACTTAAAATCTACCTCCAGGAAGGGAAGCAGAAAGCTTCTCCAAAAAAAGGTAGGCCAAGCAGGCCTGGGGGGTAGAGACTAGCAGTCATCCTCAGGACATGCCCACACAAACCTCAAAACCACTTGTGGCTTTTCATGAGAAAGACATTCCTCCATTCAGGAATCCCATTCTAGATGCATCTCTGAGAGATATCCTGTTATTTAAAAGTGAGCAACCCTGGAACCCTAAATACTGGGAACAAATATAAAATAAAAAAAACATTAGTTTCATCTGCCACAGAATTTCATCTTTGAGGAACAGCTTTGAGAGGTAGTTTGTGAAAGCAGGAGAGCAAGGCTCTGACAAGCTAAAAACTGCTGGTGACAAGAAGCGCAGCTCAGACAGTGAAGTACATAAGGAAGGATAACCCTGCCAGAAGTATATCTCAAGAACCTGATCTAAAAGGCCTCACTCTCCATGGGGAGCAGAAAGGGATGGGCTGGGGATTGGTGGGGGTGATAGGGGAGGATGGGAGGGTGTGGGAACTGGGATTGACATGTAAAACAACCTTGTTTCAAATTTAAATTAAAAAGGAAAAAGAAATATACCAGACACAGGAAAAGCAACAACAACAACAATAAGAACCTGATCTAAAAATCCTGGAGATTGATAATCCTGAGCCTGAAGTCAGTGTGTAATCAACCTGTGGAGCCACCTAATTGTTCCTCGTTTCTCTAGAGTCTGGAAGATCTGCAGTTCTTGCAGTCTACTTGGCATCACAGCTATATCCTTAAAGATAGCCATTGATACATAGAAACTCTTAAAAATAAAAACACATGTTAATTTAATTAGGGTTTCTATTGCTATGATAAAACACCATGAGGAATTTTCCATATTGGGAAGGAATGGTTTTATTTCAGCTTACACTTCCAGGTAACAGTCCATCATAGAGGGAATCCAGGACAAAAACTCAAGGCAGAAACCTGGAGGCAGGAACTAATACATAAGCCATGGAAAAATGTAGCTTACTGGCTTGCTCCCCATGTGTTGCTCAGCTTGCTTTCTTATAAAACTCAGGACCACCTGCCCAGGAGTGGCACCACCCATAGTGAGCTGAACCTTTGGCATCAATCATTAGCAAAGAAAACACCCTATCATCCATTCTACTGAAAGCCTTTTCTCAAATGAGGTTCTTTCTTCCCAAAAGACTCTAGCTTTTATCAAGTTGACATAAGACTAGCCAGTACACATTTTGCAGTGTACAGATCACAATGCTGTGGCTGCTTCCCACATACTCTGTACCATGAGAAGATAACCCCAGAAGAAACAGTATGGTTATGAGTTTGGAGGTTCAGGTTGAGGGAGAGAACCTGCCTAGATTACAAATTACAACCCTAAGTAAGTAAGCCCTGCAGTGGCTCCTGGTATGCAAAGAAAAGAAGCTAATAAAGTACAGAAATCTCTTGCAGGCACTGGATGCTTGTGCAGTAAAGTTCAACATCAACACAAAGCACAAGAAAGAAAAAAGCTGCTAAGTTCATCTGACCCTTCCTGCTACATAACAAATGGCAGTATTCTGTATTCAAGGACCGAGTAAGATACTTCTCAAACACTTCAATTTATCACTTCACCGTATCCTTTTTCCCCCACCTTTTTCCCCCTTTGCTTCTTTGTTATACTTTATCCATTTTTAACGTTAAAGTGTTTTAAATTGTGTCTTATATTATTATCTTTCATACATCTAATTTTGCTTATGTATCTTTTTCATTATAAGGCAGTATCTTCTTTCTTTTATTTTATTACCCATTTTATGTCTCCTTTTGCTCTGTCTGTCTCTGTCTCTCTCCTAGTTTTTTACTTTATTTTATTAGATTTGTCAGTTGTTATGAATTTTTAAAAATATTTATCCATTTTACTTTGTATGTGTATGTATCTAAGTGTATATATGTGTACCACATTCATACAGAAGCCTGTGGAGATCAGAATAAACCTTAGATTCCCTAAGACTAGAGTCACAGATGGTCATGAGCCTCCATAAGGGTGCCAGGAACCAGGTCCAGGTCTTCTGAGCCTTCCCTCCAGTACATGCTATTTATGTTTAAACTAAATTTTGGTTTTATTCCCATCTTACATTTACTTAATTTTACTTTTGAATTTTCCTAATGTTTGGAAATGTTTATTTCTTTTTAATATTTTCTAAACTCTTGGTTCTATCTTCCCATTCACAACATTATACTTCACTCACATTCCTGTTCTTTGAGTCTTATTTCCTCTAATTCCTTGCCCTATTCATCTTTTTCAATAATTTATTATTTCTACCTATTTACCTTAAATAATTTTTACTTCATAGTGCAACCCACATTAATGTTCCAATTTTTATGATTTATGGTAGTTACTGATATATTGGTAGACTTTAATTATTTTTAAGTATAATCTTATACTTCAGATGGATTGATTTATTGTTGTAATGGTTTGTTTTCTCCTGGGTGGTGCTATGTATTGCTTTCAAGAGAAGGCCTCAAAAAGAAAAAACAGAAGTGCAAAACAATAGATATACAAATCATTAAGATATAAACACAAGATATATGAAAAACCAAAAGATTGTAACTCATCAAAAACTAAATTCAAAGATAGTAAAATAATAGGTGAAGATTTCCCAAATTCACTAGTCGAAATGCTCAATGACTACAAAAAAGACCAAATAAGAAAATTAATTAAATCCAAAACTGGAAAAGAAAATGAGCAACATAGACAAGTGAGAGAAATAGACAAGAAACTCAGCAACATGGACAATAATAGCAGCACATGAAAGAAGAATTCAGCAAGAAAATTAATAGTTGAAGGGTGTGGAACAAATAGACATATTACAGGTAGAAAGACTCAATGAACCAAAGGAAAAACACAGTGGAAACCATTGTCAAGAGACTTGACTAAACAAGAGAAGGAAAATCAAGTATTGGAGATAAGGTTGAAAAATACTATATTCAAACACCAAGGAGGACAAAGAAACAAATGAACTCTAGGATAACCAGAGACCAAACCTAAAAATCTATTAGACAGAAAGGGGAGCTGGGATAAAAACTAAGATATAGAAAATCTATTTAAAGAAATTACAGCAAAAATTTGTCCAAATTTAGTGAAAGTAAGGGACATCTAAATATAAGAGGCTTTTGTAACTCCAAATAGACATGGCCAGAGAAGAACCTCCCCAGATAATGTTGTACCCATATGTGAAAAACACAAAGTAGGCCCATATGCCACCACTATGATGCACAAGTATATGAGGGAGAAAGAAATGCAAGACAAAGAGAAGCAGAGCAGTCCATGTGCTGTGGAGAGGCAGAACCAGAGACTCAATGTTGGTCAGACTGCCACCTGAGGCCATGGTCATGTCCAACCCTGTGCTGCCACAAAGGACCAAGTCTGGATCTGAATTTCTACCACAGCCATGGTCTGTGTTGATGTTCATGGTCCATGTTGCCACCAAGGGCCATTTGTTTGCTCATGGTTTGGGCTGCCACCTGAAGCCATGTTGATGTCAGAGGACCATGCTGAGCTGACCCCACCCTAGCCAACTCTGCTACCACCCAGAACCATCTTCAGGGTCAGATGAACTTAGAGGATTTTTGTCTCTCTTGTGCTTTGTGTTGATATTGAACTTGTACTGCACAAGCATCCAGTGCCTGCCAGAGATTTCTCCACTTTATTAGCTTCTTTTCTTTGCATACCAGGAGCCACTGCTGAACATAATCAGCGTTTTAATTTGTGATCTGGGCAGGTTCTCTCACTCTCCCTGAACCCCCCAACTCACACCCACAATGTTTTAGCTGGGTTAAGTCTTCATGGTACAGAGAATGTGGGAAGCAGCCACAGCACTGTGATCTGTAGACTGTACAACACCTACCCTACCTATGACTAGTACCCAAAGTGGAAATAATCTGTAAGGGGAAAGTGCCAACTCACTCACAATGATAAACGTATCAAAATACAGTCATATTTATTATTAGCAACTATCTCTAAAGTAGGCCATATCTAGGCCACAAATGAAGTCTTAGGAAATACAAAAGAATAAAAATTATTTTGTAACTTAAATTTTGGTGCAATAAAACTAGAAATCAATAGCAAAATATTGGAGACTACACAATACACTATTTAGTGACCATTGTATTATTAAGGAAATTACACAGGAAATTAAAAAATCCCTAGAATAAAATAAAAGTGAAATCACAAACAAGAACATTTAGAATAGAGCAAAGGCAATTTTAAAGGAAGATTTACAGCTATGGGTGTTAACAATAACAAAGACTCTCATCTGAAACAAATAACTTAATGATGCAACTCATACCCAAGAGCAGGAGGAAGCAAGAAAATAATAAAGCAAACTAACAAAGTGTAGATTAAAAACAAAACATAGCATCATTTAAACAAAAAGCTGGTCCATTGAAAAGATAAACTAGGTTAACAATACCTCAGTCAAGCTAAGCAAAAGAAAGAGAAATAAAATCTGAATAATATTAAAGATGCAAAAGATGATGCTCCAACAGATTACAATGAATGAAATACAGAGGAACATAAGGAAACACTTAGAAAACTCACGACAAAAAAAGAAACTGGAAAATCAGGACAACATGAATAAGTTTCTAGAACATATGACCTATCAAAATTAGATCAAGAACTCCACGAATCAAATCTTTATTTAAAACCAGGAATTAAATAAACAACATCAATATACCCATAGCAAGCATTGAGATTGAAGGAGTAATAATAATAAAACTCCACCCTGAAAATTCTAGGACCAGATATATTTACTGCTGAATTCTACCAAAAATTTATGAAAGAGCTAACATGAATATTCCTCAAACAGTTCCACAAATTACCAAGGGAAAGAAAACTATCAAACTTACTATATGAAGTCAGTATTACCCTCATACCAAAACTGGCCAAGAACATAACCAAAACGTATAGACCAAACTTCCCAATGAGCATAAGTCCAGAGACTCTCAATAAAACTCATCAAAATCACATTAAAATATATTAATAAGACAAGAAAGGAAGTTCATATGCCCTGAGCAAGTTTATTGAATTCTAGGGTTGTAAGGTTGTTTCCACAAGCACAAATCAATAAATGAAATGCAGTACATAAACAGACATAAGAAAAGAAAACACATGATCATCTCAATAGATGCAAGAAGAGGCATTTGACAAATTTTAAGTGTCCCCGCCCCCAAAAGTCTGCAAAGATATTTAGAAAAGAAGCATATCTTAACATAATAAAGGTCCTATGTAAAAACCCTACAGCCAGCATTATACCAATAGGGAATAACTGAAAATATTTTCCCTAAAATAAGGGATGAAATGAGGGTGCCTGCTCTCATTGAACACATTTTTTTTTTGCAACTTTGCAAGTTTTAGTTTTAGCTAGAGCAATGAGACAAGAGAAAGACATAAAGAGATATAAGCAGAAAAGGAAGAATTCAATGTATTTGCAAATGCCATGGCCCTAACTTTAAAACAAATACTTTAATGACTCCATCAAAAAAATTCTCATAATTGATACCCATGTCTTCTAAGCAGGACACCATAGAGTGCAGTGGCTCCCCCCCCCTTTGTGGCTGACACTAGTGTCTATCTTTCTTTGTTCTCATATATCTCTAGGTGTTTCAGCTATGTCAGTCTCTCCAGTGCTCTGGATAAGGTACAACTGAGAGTGGTCATTTAGGTAATTCACCAACAATCTCAGGAAGTTAATAATTTTCCTTGCACACCCTGTTCCTGTGAGTGGGATTACTGCTTAGGGACTTCTAAGCCATTCTGGCCTAGAGGATGTGATGATGCAGACAAAATTAAACTATTTTGTATTACTCATTTATTCTCAGGATTTTTTCTTCCATTGTGTTGGCGAAGCTTTGTAATTGAGTTCCTTAGCAGTTTCCAAAGTTATTTGCAGATGTGGCTAGCTATCCAGTTGTTCTTTATAGGGAGAATGAAGGTGGACAAGTTTTACTTTGACATCTTCATGATGTAACTGTATTAATGTCTTTTTAACATATTGATGCTATTAATCCTACTACCTAGATTTGGATTTGTGGTTTTGGATTGTATAGCCAAGTATTCACACATCAGCAGCACCCACAGATTCATATGCCCAATAGTTGGCCCTGATACATGCCACAATACCATCCCCTCCAAAAAGAAATAGACCTAAATCTAGCCTCAGAAAAATGGCTTGATCCCATTTTTATGATATTATCAGCAGTGATACTGAATTTTAGGTTTTCTAAAAAGAGTTGGCAGAAGTTTAGAGATGATCCAGTAGTAAAGTGAATGCTATATCCACATATGAGAACAGGAGTTTGGAAAACTAGCACTGATATAAAATGCAGGTGTGTTCTACCACACCTGTGACCCCACTGGAGAGGAGGCAGAGAACAGGGAATCTCCAGAGATTTCTGGCCAGGCAGTCTAGTCAATAACTGACCAACAGATTCAGCAAGAGATTCTTTCTCAAAACTAAAGTGGACAAATGATGGAGGAAGACAGCTGACACCAACCTCTTGCTTACATATGCACAAATGTACATGCACTTACACTAGGATACTATACACACACACACACACACACACACACACACACACACAGACATATGAGACCTCACTTTGCAAACAAATTCTCATCCAAGTTCCTGTAAACAACCCTAATGAAGCACGTTGGCTCATAATAGAAAACAAAAGAGATACAAAAATGAAAGGGGACTAGCTAAGAAGGAAAACAGACACCAGGAGTAGGAGAGGGACAAGAAAAGGTACCCTGAGTGAACACGATTTATATGAATGAAAACCTCAATAAAACCTATTTTTGTTGTATAGTTAATTATGCTGATTTAAAAAAAGAAGAAACAACTACAAAGCCTGAGAGTACAGAAGACCTGCACTTTTTGAACTTCCAATTAGATTAAATCCTTTACAACTTTCTTTTTAAATTTTGTACTCATTTTACATACCAACTACAGTTCCCCCTTCCTCTCTTCCTCCTGTTCTCCCTAACCTCCCCCCAACCTCCCATCCACTCCTCAGAAAGGGTAAGGCCTCCCATGGGGAATCAACAAAGCCTGGCACATTCAGTTGAGGCAGGACCAAGCTCCTCCCCCACTACATCGTCTCTGAACAAAGCATCCCACCATAGGGAATGGGCTACAAAAAGCCAGTTCATGCACCTGGGATAGATCCTGGTCCCACTGCCAGGGGTCCCACAAACAGACCAGGCTATAAAACTGTCACCCACATGCAGAAAGCCTGCTTTGGTCCCTTGCAGGCTCCCCAGCTGTCAGTCTAGAATCGATGAGCTCCCACAAGTTTGGGTGAGCTGTCTCTGTGGGTTTCCCTGTCATGCTCTTGATGCCCAACGGTCTTACTAGATTAGACTCCTGGAGCTCAGCCTGGTGCTTGGCTGTGGATCACTGCATCTGCTTCCATCAGTTACTGGATGCAGGTTCTATGATGACAATTAGGGTAGTCACCAGTTTGATTACAGGGGAAGGCCAGTTTAGGCACCCTCTCCACTATTGCCAGGAGTCTTAGTTGGGGTCATCCTTGCAGATATCCGGAAATTCCCTAGCACTACATTTCTCCCTAACCTCATAATGGCTACATCCCTCTATATATTGGTGGATATATCAAAGAGATAATTACAATAAAATGGGGGAAGCTTTTCTATAGGCCTCAGATGATGTCTGGTGACATTCTTGGTTTTGGGGTTGGTGGAAGCTAGTGGTCTGTTAAGGTAATAGGTTCCAAAAGATTTTTATCTATTAATCACAAGGTGTTAGTTCTGACACAGAGGCAGGGCTAGGATTAGTCCAAGATAAGGTAATTAGCCTTTGGACCTGCAACAGTCCAATCTCTCCACAGCACTGCAGTTTGAATCAGTATTTGCAAGCACAGCTACTTTCTAGGAACTTTTACAGCATTCATCCTATATACTTTTTCTTTCCTACCTTAATCTTTCCCTTTTTACTTTCCCCACTACCTTTCATTTTATTATTTAATTATGAATGCTTGAAAATGTAATAGCTTTCAAATTCCTGTTTTATCCTACAAGGAACTTAGCTCCTCCTTACTTTCTAATTCAAAATGCAGAGGAAAAGGTCTGTGAGGAAATTACAATTTTGACAAGGGAAAAAGAGCAATTTAAAAATTGGGAGGCAGAACTAGAGAGATTGCTCAGGGGTTAAGACTGGGTTTCTTCCATCAGACCACGCACAGTTCCCAGCAACCACATCATGCAGCTCCCCAAACACCTGTGATTCCAGCAATAGCTCTGACCCCTCTTCTGGACTCCCAGGGTACATGCACTCACGTGCACATACCCACAGAGAGAAAAATACATACAAGAATGAAAATATTTCAGTGGAAAGCATCACTAATAGAAGAAATAGACATGGATTGTAGATAATGTCAACAAAGGATTACCATCAGACATCAACTAAGAAAAAAAGACAGAAGCTGGAGAAATAGCTCAGCTGGTAGAGTACTTGTCTGCCATGCACAAAGTTCTGGGTTAGACCATTAGTACCACATAAATCTAGGTATAGTGATACACATATATAATCCCAGCACTCAGGATGTGGAGGCAGGAGAACCAAAAGCTTAAGCTCATCTTTAGTACATAGTGAATTCAAATTTAGCCTAGGATAGACGAAACCCTGTCTCAAAACAAAAACAACAAAACAGGACTGGAGCCATGATTCAGTTGTTGAAAATGCTTGCTGCTCTTGTAGAGGACTGCCAACCAGGTCACTATATCCAGCAAAGTTATCTTTGAAAATTGATACCTTCTGAGATAAGTACAAACTAAAGTTAATTCATGACCACAAAACCAGCATTGCAAAAGATACTTAAAGTACTTCTACATGGAGACGAAGAATAAAGAAAATTACAATTATAAAAGGCCAGAAAAAAATATATTTCGTGAGAAGAATAAAAGAACTCTTGAGAATGAGGAAAAAAACATGCGCAACTCAGCAAACTAGCAAACCTCTATGATGAAAAGTAATGCTTAAATCAATCATAAAACTTTCAATAACTCTGTGTCTGTCTTAAATACACAATTAAAATACTCAGGCTGGGAGCTAGAGAGATGGCACAGTGATTGAGAGCACTTGCTGCTCTTGTAGAGAGCCCAGATTTGGTCCTAGGCACCCTCATGTCACCTCACAACCACATGTAACTCCAGCTTCGGGGGATCCACCACCTTCTTCTGAACTCCATGAATACTGTATTGTATGCATGTGATGCACTTACAAAATACATCCAAACATTAAAACATAAAATAAAAATATGTTTAAAAGACACAGGCCAGCTGGTTACATATTTTTTTTAATGTGTGTGGGGTATACTACATGACACATCAAAACTCCCTTTAGACAAAATGCTATATATATAGCATAACACATTGCAACTCCCAATGGCACTACAATGAACAAATAAGTGATGGAGAGGTGAGAAAAATAAAGGAGGAGAGTGATTATTATAATTTCTATTTTTTAAAAAATTTCTTTGTCAGGAGGGCTATAAGAGTGGGGGGTTGGAATGCATGAAAAGAAGTTTGTTTTTGTTTTTGTTTTTGTTTTAAGCCTGTCATATCATTTAGATCAGGGCCTAGGCCCTCCCCCATGTGTCTAGGCTGAGGGAGTATCCTTTTATGTGGAATGGGCTCCCAAAGTCAGTCCCTATACTAGGGATAAATACTGATCCCATAGACTGCCCAGTCCTCCTAACTAGCATCCATTTTCAGTGACTCTGAGTCGGTCCAATGCTGGTTTCCCAGCTATCAGACTGGGGTCTATGAGCTCCCCCTTGTTCAGGTCAGCAGTTTCTGTGGGTTTCTCCAGCTTTTCTCATGAATTTATTTTAAAAAATTCAATAAAAAAATTAAAACACATACACACACACAAGAACCAGTTGTTACTTGTCTGAAGAAATGCACCTTCTAGGCCAGTATCAAAGACTAAAGTAGACTAAGGTAAAAGGCTATAAAGTGAAATATTGTAGCAGACTTCCTTGGACTGCCAGCTCCCAAATCATAACACAATACTTATGAGTTATAAATGCTTGACCTTAGTTAAGTCTTGCCCCACTAGCTTTTATAACATATACTAACCTGTTTCTCTTCATCTACAGTTTGCTTTGGGGATTTTTATCTTTCTTTCATTCTGTATGTCCTACTTTCCTGCTTCCTCCCTATCTTGCTGGCTGGATGCTGCCTGGCTGGTTGTCTCCAGGCCTCTCCCTCTCTCTTTCTCCCCATTCTCTTTCAAGCCTAGAGTCTTTCTCCTACTTATTCTCTCTGCCTATCAGCCCTGCCTGCTTATTCTTTTACTTCCTAGCTATCGGCTATTCAGCTTTTTATTAGACAAATCAGGTGCCTTAGGCAGGCAAGGTAAAACAAATGCAATACCTCTTTGCCTAGTTAAACAAATGCAGCATAGACAAATGTAACACATCTTCACCCAGTTACACAAATATTCTATTTCACAATATCAAACATATCGAATCTGAAAGTAAACTAAAGTATCTCTCTTCAGACCTCACAGACTTCAAGAAAAAATAGAAGAGATAAAAAGATCAACAATAATAAATACATACAAAATCCATAAAGAAAACAAATATTGTAAATATAAATTCACTAAATATTAGGACACACTATTTAATAAAATAAACACTACTGGAGATAAAGGAACATATAGGTCTAGACACAATAGCAGATTTTGATGACCTGTTCTAACAAATAGGCCATCCAAACAAAGAAATTAAAAGAGAAACTTCACAGTTAAATTGAAATGAAGATCAAACTTATTTAGTAAACATGTACAGAATAGTCCACCTAACAGCTTCAAAGAAAATGAATATCCTGTTTACAGGTAATTCCTGTTGTTGGAGACTAGAATGCAGCAACAAGGGGGGGGTGGTCAGGAGGTGATGGTCAGTAGGATGCACAGGAGGAGACATGAGCAATGGGGAAGGGAGGCTGTACCTGGTGATCTGTTGCAGTGCTAGAGAGGAAACTAAGAGATTGGCTCGAAGAGAGCAGAGAGCAGAGAGGTCCTAGGGCAGGATGCCTTATTTTCTGGCAGGCCTGGCCTGCAGTTGAGCAGGGGCTGTACTTGAGTTGGGGGTTGGGATATAGGAATGAGTCCAGGGAGGAAGGTTAGGAAGGGACAGTCTGTGGGATCCACAGGAGACATGAAGCAGGGGAGAGGGCTGTACCTGGTGTTCTGTTGCAGTGCTAGGGAGGAACCTGAGAGACACAAATATCTGAGCAAGAAAATAAAAACCCAGTCAATAAATGGATAGATGTAATGCACAGATAGTATACAAATGGCCAACAGACCTATGAGAAAATCTTTAACTTTGTTTTTTAAATTGAAGGTAGTATTTTTTAATGCAGTATATTCTGATTATGGTTTCCTCTCCCCCAACGTCTCCCAGATTCTTCCCCACTTCCTGTCCCACTCAAATCTACACCCTTGCTTTTACTCTCTCATTAGGATACTAACACAAACCAAAAGCACTTTCAGGCTCCCTCTTATATCAGTCAGAATGGCAATCATTAAGAAAACAAACAAGGCCTGACACGGAAGTGGACAAAAGGAAACCCTTATACCCTGATGGTATGAATGTAAAGCAGTTTAACTCCCAGTATAGAGATAACTAAAAATAACTAGAACTTGATCTACCACATGACCAAGTCAGACCACTACTCCTAGATATTTATCCAGAGGACTCTAAGTCAACATGTTGGGAAATGAATACACGTGGAAACAATCTTGTTGACTGAATTTTGACAGTCTCTGAAAGACAAGTACATGTTTTCTCTCACTTATGGTTTCTAGACTTCATATAGTCATATAAAATCTAATAAATATTCACTTCTACTTTCATGAAAGTAGAAATGCAAATAGTCTAGGACAGTGATTCTCAACCTTCCTAATGTTGCAACAGTCCCTCATGCTGTGGTAACCCACAACCATAAAATTGTTTTCATTGCTACTTCATAATTGTAATTATATTCTGTTATAAATTGCAATGAATATCTGTGTTTTGGGGTGGTCCTTTGGGGATTGCAACCCACAAGTTGAGAACTTCTGATCTAGGGGAACTAAGGGGATTGATGAAAGGGAAAAAGCAAAACCAGCAAGGGTAGGTGTGAATTAAGGCAAAGAGTAATATATTCTACATATAATATAGGCCTGTAAGAAGTTTTTAAAAGACAAATAATAATTTTAAAAAGAATTAACTGTGTGCATGAGTGTGGGACCATCTATTAGAGTCTGTCAGGCTTCACATTTCTGAAGAAATCTGATTCTCCCTCCCCCAGCAACATTCGGCTGCCAATAGCTCCTCATATTGGGATGGGACTTCATGAGCACCTCCCAGCATGCAGCAATAAATGGACTTAGTGAATTTTACTTTGTTTTGTGTTTTAGTGAAAAAGAGAGCATGAGGTTGGAAGGAAAAGTGGTGTGGAGGTTGCAGAAGAGGGAATGAGGCTATATGTGTATTTGTAAATACACATGATATGATAAATGACTATTAAAATATTTAAAAGAGTTGGCCCTTTAAAGAAATAAACAAGATTGACAAGTCCTTAAAACTAGCCAATGGAAACTGGGAAAATTTGGTAAAAGGGGACTATCACAACAGATAATATGAAGTATAGAGGAACAATAGCAAATTTAAACTTCAACAAATTAGAAAACCTAGAAAAATTGTATAAATTTTTACATGTGTTAACTAGCAAAATCAAAATGAGGATACAGAAAACAAAACAGAAGTATATGTAATGGACAATAAGATTGAAGTATGACTGAAACATCTCTCAAACAAGAAACGACTAGGACCAAATAGATTTACTGCTAGATTCCACCAGACATTTAAAGAATAATTAAGAGCAATGCTCCCCAAACAATTTCATGAGATACAAAAAGGAACACTTCTAAATTCATTTACTAAACCAGTGTTACCCTCATTCCAAATGAGGTCAGAATGTAGTACAAAAATATGACTATGGACAAATTTCATTGATAAACATAGATGCAAATCCCCAGTAAATAGCTTGAAAACTAAATTCAACAACATATTAATGGAACCAGAGAGGTGGTTCATCAGAGAACCCAAGTTCATTTCCAGGTATGCACATCAGTTGACTCACAACCACCTGCAACTCCAGGTTCAGGGAGCTCCTATACCTCTGGCCTGTATGGGCACATACACTCACATGCATATTCCTGCACACAACATACACAAATGCAAACATAATTTTAAAATAAAAACACATCTCAAGTCAAATCAGCACATTATAAAAATCATACACCAGTGTCAAACAAGATTTATTCCAGAAGTGTGAAGATGATTCAACATATACAAAATAAATATAATATGCTGCATAAATAGAATCAGGAACAAAAATCATATGAACTTTTCAATACATGCTGGAAAGACATTTGACAAAATTCATCATTCCTCCATAATTAAAACCCTGAAACTGAGAATAGAAGGAATAGACCTCAGCATATTTAAGGTATATAAAATATTATACTGAATGGAAAAAAATGAAAGTATTCCTTCTAAAATGAGAAAATGAGACAAGAGTATTCACTCTTATCCCTCTTATTCAATATAGTGCTTGAAATCTCGTCTACAGAAATAATGCAAAACAAAAATGCAAAAGGCATACAAAAAGGAAAAGTCAAGAAAGCCCAATTTATAGATGACATGATCCTATATTTAAAAGACCCTAAAATCTCTACCAAAAAAAAAATCTTAGATCCAATAAACACTTTCAGAAAAATTGTAAGATATAAAATCAGTAGCCTTGGTTTTTTGAACATAACATATTACTGATTCGTTGAGAATGACATATATGAATACAATATATTTTGATCATACTCACTTCCCACACCTCCCCTTAACTCCTTTCAGATTCATGCCGTCTCCTCTCAAATTCATGTCCTCTTTTATTTTAATAACTCACCAATTTAATTTTCTATTTTCAATATACTCACGAGTATGGAGGTCAATTATTAGACCATGGTAGACTTACCAGGTCCTACATATTAAAGTAAATGTATTTTTCCTTCCCCCAGAAGTCATGAATTTTCAGTATCTACTAAACTAGTGGTGGGAGGTGATACATACCTCCCCTATTCATCAGACTTTTGATTGGCTTGTTCTTATGTTGGTCTCAGGCCATCAGCCATAGCTGTTGTGAGTTGATTAGTGCAGTGATCCTGTCATGTCCCAAAGATAGTTTTTCTCCAGTCCTTCACGACCTCTGACTCTTACAATCTTTTGACTACTACTGTTCTCCAAGCCTTGGAGACTGTGTGATATAAATGTATTATTTGTGTCTGAACACTCCATGGACACTTATTCTCTTTTACTTTGCCAGTTGTTAGTTTTGCATTAAGTGCGTTACTGACTAGTTTCATGCCAACTTGAAACAAACATCATTTTGGAAGAGGGAACCTCTAGAAAGAGGAATTTTTCCATCAGATTGGCCTGTGGGCAAACCTTTAGTCCATGTCTTTAATGAAGAAGGGCCTAGACCACTGTGGACAGTACCACCCTTGGGCAGTACTAGGATATATAAGAAAGCAGGCTGAGCAAGTCTTGGAAAACAAACCATTTAACGGCACTCTTCCATGGCCTCTGCATCAGTTCCTGCTTCTAGGATCCTGTTGTTTGAGTTCTTGCTCTGACTTCCCTCAGTGATGGATTGTGATGTAGAACTATAAGCTGAAACAAACCCTTTTTTCCCCAAGTTGTTTTTGATCATGGTCTTTATCATAGCAATAGAAAAGTAACTAAGGCAGTGTCATTCACTGCACAAGGAAATTTCTCCAAAGAAGACTGAAAGCTGCACTATGGGTACAGAGACAAGTATTTAGAGGGCTGTTTTATACTAGTAGATGCACCTCTGGGTCTATGAGCTCCCAACCATGGATTCTTGGCAGCACCTTTTCTGTATACCAACAATGACCTGCCAGAAAAAGAATAAAAAAATTCTACTTCAACAAATAAAGTAAAATGACAAGACCTACACTAAATTAATGATACTAAATACTTCAACAGTAAACTATATAGAACAGAATAATCTAAAAGAACAAACTAGAGTCTACTATAAAATATAAATGCTTCTCATTTCCACTCATAGACTTAATGCTGTTTTCTTGTTCTACTATCAAATGTGATCTATAGATAAATTCAATAACCATCAAACTTCTAAGTTCATGAATGCAGTGGCCATGTTATGTCTAGAACACACAATTTAACAGTTGTCCTCTGCCATCTCTGGTTCTTACAATCTTCCTTCATACTTCCTTCATCCTCTTCCATGTTCCTTGGGCCATGCAAGATGAAGATGTCACATTTAAGGCTGAGCGCACCAAAATTACTCATTCTCTGAGCCCTGATTACCTGTTGATCTCTATACTAATTGTTATCCATTGCAAAAGGGGCTATGACAAAAAAGACATGAGGTTTGGAGGAGGATCTAGCAGAGGGATCTGGGAGGAGTTAGGATGACACTGGGATGTTGGTTTGATCAAAATACATAGTATTTACGAATAAAATTCTCATCAACACATAACTTAAAAATAGTGATGCATCTAATGGCATTACTCACAGAACTATTTTAAAAAAATCCTGCCCCATCGCAAGACCTCTCCTAATAAGGCCCTACTCAGCTGTAGAGTGCCAGCTAGACCCACTTATCAGTGCAGAAACATCCTGAGTATCAGCCCAGACTTTGTCCCTGTCACCAGGCCTTGGCTACAGGTGAGTTTGGGTCTAATCCCTCTGGGGCAGCAGAATCTCCCCTCTACCCTCCCCAGAAAATCCCTGGGTGGGTCCTAGATCTCCCTGCCCCTGCGTCCTGTCCCCACCTAGAATGCTCTTGGAGCTCCAATATACCCCTACCCACCCCCACCGAGAGGCTGCCCTCCCCCTGCTCTCTTCCCTACCCTGTACACTATCCCACCACTCTGGTTGAGCACTGAGCCAGAGGGTGGCGCCAACAATCCAGCCATCTTCAGGGAAATTCCTGGAGCCTATCTGAGCACAATAGGCCAGCCTAGCCACCTGGGACCACCCGTAATTTCCACCTGCCTGGTCTCTGCCCCCCACCACTGGTCTTCTACTGGAGTTCTGGGTCCCTCCCAGAGATCCGCCTATCTCTGCAGGTCCACCCTGAGTTCCTGCAGGGGGCTGGATCATTGACCCCCACTGGAGGACCTCTGCTAAAGAGGCCCTACTCAGTTGGAGAGTGCCAGCTAGACCCGCCTATCAGTGTGGAAACATCCTGAGTATCAGCCCAGCCTTTGTCCCCAAACACCAGACCTTGGCTAGAGGCCTTGGCTAGAGCTAGACCCGACTATCCCTGAGGAAACATCCTGTGGGCTAGCCTCTGCCAAAGAAGCCTCGGCTCTTCTCTGCTGAAGCCTGATCACTGACCACCATCGTTGGGCCCCTGCCTACAGAGAGACCTCCTAGAGAGCTGGGACCACCTAGAATTACAGACATCGAACCTCTGACCCACCTAAATACATAGAGAGAGGGAGAAACCCCACCTACTGGAAGAAGCTATGGGAAGATGGCAATACAAGAAAACACCTAACATCAGAAAGTCAAGCATAACACCACCAGAATCTAGGGAAGCTAAACCAACTAGACCAGAACACAACAAAGCCATTGAATCAGAAGAGAACGATCTAAAAATTATTGTCATAAAAATGATAGAGTTCCTCAAAGGAGATGTGAGAAAATCCCTTAAATAAGTGGAAGATACAACAAACAAGAAATGGGAAGAAATGAATAAAATTCTTGAAGAAAGTATAGAAAGCCAAGAAAAAAACAATTAAACAGGTTCAAGACTTGAAAACAGAAATGGAGACAAAGAAAATATGAACTGAAGGAATGCTGGAAATAGAAAAATTGGGCAAATGATCAGGAACTGTAGAGGCAAGCATAACCAACAGAATTCAAGAGATGGAAGAGAGAATCTCAGGCGCTGAAGATAAACTAAAGGAAATAGATTCATCGACCAAACAAAATTGTAAATCCAACAAATCCTTAACACAAAACATCCAGGAAATGTGGGGCACTGTGAAAAGGCCAAACCTAAGAATAATAGGCATAGAGGAAGGTGAGAAAGCCCAGCTCAAAGGGGCCGAAAACATATTCAACAAAATCACTGAGGAAAACTTTCCCAATCTGAAGAAGGTCATGCCCATGAAAGTACAAGAAGCATACCGAACACCAAATAGACTGGACCAAAGAAAAAAGACCTCTCGACATATAATAATCAGAATACCTAACATACAGAATAAAGAAAGAGTATCAAGAGCAGCGAAGGAAAAAGGATAGGTAACATATAAAGGCAGACCTATCAAAATTACACCTGACTTCTGCATGGAAACCTTCAAGGCCAGAAGATCTGGATAAATGTTCTACAAGTACTAAGAGACCACAGATGCCAGCCCAGGCTACTATACCCAGCAAAACTCTCAATCACTATAGATGAAAAAAACAAGATATTTAATGACAAAGCCAGATTTTCACAATATGTATCTACAAACCCAGCCCTACAGAAAGCTTTGGAAGGAAAACTCCAACCCAAGGAAGTTTACTACGCTCACAAAGACTTAGGCAACAGATAATCCCACTTCACCAGAAACCAAGGGTAAAGAAGGACAAATAAATTCACAATACCACTGCTAAAAGCAAATCTAAAACAAACAAACATTAACAATCAATGGTCCTTACTCTCCCTCAACATTAATGGTCTAAACTCGCCTATAAAAAGACACAGGCTAACAGAATGGATACGAAGACAGAATCCATCCTTCTGCTGCATACAAGAACACATCTAAGCTACAAAGATAGACATTACCTCAGGGTAAAGGGCTGGGAAAAGACCTTCCAATCAAATGGACCCAAGAAGAAAGCAGGTGTGGCTATCCTAATATCTAACAAGTTAGACTTCAAACCAAAATTAATCAGAGAGATGAAGATGGTCATTTCATACTCATCGCAGGAGAAATCCATCAACAAAAAGTCTTGATTCTGAACATCTATGCCCCAAATACAAAGGCACCCACATTCGTAAAAGAAATGCTACTAAAACTCAAAGTTCACATAAAATCTCTCACACTTATAGTGTGAGTCTTCAACACACCACTCTCACCACTAGACAGGACCACCAATCAGAAACTGAACAAAGAAACAAAAGAACTAACAGAAGTTATGTCTCAATTGGGTTTAACAGACATCTATAGAACACTCCATCCAAACACAAAAGAATATACCTTCTTCTCTGCTCCACATGGAACCTTCTCTACAATCGACCACATACTAGGTGGCATAACAAACCTCAACAGACACAAAAGAATTAGAATAGTCCCCTGTATCTTATCAGACCACCATGCTTTAAAATTGGAATTCAACAACAACACAAATCGCAGAAACCCTACAAACTCATGGAAACTGAACAATGGGCAATTGCACCACACCTGGGTCAAAGAAGAAATAAAGAAATTAAGGACTTCCTAAAATTCAATGATAATGAGGACATGACATATCCGAACTTATGGGACACCTTAAAAGCAGTGTTACAAGGGAAGTTCATTGCACTGACTGCCCATATGAGGAAAACAGAGGATAGTCACATTAGAGAACTAACAGTGCAACTGAAAGCCTTAGAACAAAAAGAAGCAAACTCACCCCAGAGTAGACGCCAGGAAATAATCAATTTGAGGGCTGAAATCAATAAAATAGAAACCAGAAAACAATACAAAAAAATCAATGCAACAAAGAGTTGGTTTTTCGAGAAAATCAACAAGATAGACAAACCTTTATCCAAACTAACGAAAAAGCAGAGAGAGATCATGCAAATTAACAAAATCAGAAATGAAAAGGGAGACATAACAGACACAGAAGAAATCCAGACAACTTTCACGTCATACTTTGAAAACCTGTACTCTACAAAATTTGAAAATTCAAAGGAAATGGACAAATTTCTGGACAACTATCACTTGCCAAAATTAAACCAAGAACAGACAAACAACTTAAATAGACCTATTAACACCCAATGAAATCAAAACAGTCATCAAAAGCCTTCCAACCAAAAAAAAAAAGCCAGATGGGGAAAAGGATTTCTAATTTTGTTTTCACAGAAAATGAAAAGCTCTGGATCCCTTCCAGAATAATGTAGTTTGATCGAGCAAGACCCCCTGAAGCAACGTCAATGGGACAATGCAGCCTTGCAGACCACTACAGCCAGCATTTCTGTGTCTTCTTAGGATTCCCCCATGACAGCACCCCCTACCAGCAGGAAGCAGTTTGGAAAGAACAATGCCCAAATTCCCAAATATTGTTTATAAATGTTTGTTTTCATTTAAAAAAAGGCATGTATAATTATGTCCAACATAGAATAAATAAATGTTTTTTTAAAAAAATTCCTAAAGTTCATATGAAAGCACAGAAGATCCCAAATAATCAGGAGAACCCTAAGCAAAGAGTAATGCTTAAGGGTGATGGGAGATGCCATTCTGTAAATATGTTTCTCTTATTGATTAATGAATAAAGCACTGTTGACAAATAGGAAGGCACGATAGGAGGAACTAGGAGACAAGGAAGATTCTGGATGATGTAGTAGAGAAGAGTCAAGATGTAGGACATGAGAGAAGAGGTACAGACCCTTTCTCCAGTAAAGATTAAGACCCCTAGAACCACTTAGATTGATAGAAATGGGTTAATATTTAAGACAGAGCTACCCAATAGGAACTGCTAGTAACTGGCCGACAGTTTCATAATTAATACACTGTCTCTATGTGTTTTTGGGGGGCTGACACTGCTCTGGGGTCATGCTGGCAGGGAAACTGCTCATAACAAAAGGGCTTACAGCATCTTGTTTTATCCATACTATAGAGACATAGGAAACAGAAAGGCAGCATGGTAGTTGTGCAAAAAAGAAACCATATACACTAGAAAATATAATGGAATATCAAGAAATACTATTATTCAGGGCCAGTGAGATGGCTCAGCACTTGCCAACAAGCCTGATGAGTTGAGTTCAATTACTGGAAAACACAGGATGAAAGGAGAAAACCAGCTGCCTCACATTGTCCTCTGATATCCATAGCACATGCATACATATACACACAAGTACACACACAATTGATTCATTATAGTATGATAAGTATAATTTTAATTAAAAAGAAATGATCACATGCACCTACAGCCATCTGATTCTTGGACAAATTTCCCCCAAATCACTCATTAATAAAGAACAGATTATTTAACAAGTGTTGCTGTGCAAAGTGGATATACACATGAAGGACTTAACCTAGGCCCATTAACTCTCACCTTGTACACAAACAACTCAAAATGAACCCTAATGGAAGACCTGAATCTTTGAAATTTTTATGCAAAACCATAGAAGAAGTAACAATATATAAAGGTTAAAGCATAGGCAATGAGTCTAAACAGGATTCTCAGGGCATAATTGGATATTAGAACTGAATTAGCGTAAAACATTTCTGTAAAGCAAGAAAAACAATCAATAGAGTGAAGAGTCGGCCTATAAAATAGGAAAAATTATTTGCCAGCTATTCATATGACAGTGTATTAACATCTAGAATACATAAAAACTCAAAATATTAAGCACCAAACAACAAGTAATCCAACTGATAAATGGGCTAAGGAACTGAATTGGCATTTTAAGATTATATTTTAATCTATGTATGACAATTTCATGTAATTATGTAAATGTATTTTCATCATAGGCACCAACCTTACATATATTATTTAAACATTATTCATGAGAACCATGCTACAGAATCAGCCTAGGTGCCTACCAACAGATGAATTGGCAAAGAAAAATGTGTTATGTATGCATGTATGTTTTATTAAGCCATAAAGAACAATGACACTTTGACATTTTCCAAATGGGTGGAGGAAAATAGAGATCATCATGTTAGTTGACATAAGCCAGTCTCACAAAACAAGTATGTGTTTTGTTTTATTTTGTTTTCCATATGTAGAGTATAGTGGTGGAAGCAACATGAAAGTTAAAATGGGAGTATTGGAGATGTGGAAAGTGGAAGGTGAAAGGAAGGAAAGGGGGAAGAGTAAAAAACAGGGTGACTGGAACAAGTACATTATAAATGTACATGGAAACATGCTTTCACGATGAAACTGCTTATTTGTGCAATCAATATGCACTAATAAAAACATAAAGATAGGAAGAACTTCCAGAGGAAAACAAACTGTTCCATAACCTTAGAATGGTTTATTTTGCTCGATTCCAGTCAAGAAGCTCTGAACGAACAAAATGACTCTACTATAGATCACCTTTTATAGGAAAATCATACAGCATTTATATCAGACTTTTTACTTAATATTATTTTGAGATTTACTCATTCTGATGCAAATTATCAGTACTTTACTCTTTTTTAAAATAGTGATGGGGGAAAGCCAGGTCTAATGCCTGCTATGCTAATACTGTC
Organism: Cricetiscus sungorus; assembly: GCA_030556225.1. Lineage (NCBI taxonomy): Eukaryota > Metazoa > Chordata > Mammalia > Rodentia > Cricetidae > Cricetiscus > Cricetiscus sungorus. The sequence goes on along the minus strand of JANBXA010000726.1, from coordinate 60,166,677 downwards.
ATCAAGCTATGGCCACAGCCCCTGTACTCTATTACTTTTTATTGTTGCATATTATTGCCAAATAGGTCACTACCAAAATTTATCTCTTGACACTCCATGCAATTTTCAATTATTTTACAACTTTTATGGAAAAAAAACCCTGTCACAAAATATGGTCATTTAGTTATAATAATGTGATAAAGTGATTGATAAAACACAAAAATTCAACTATATGCACAGAGAATATATTGATGCCAGGTGAGATCACACATATCTGCAATCCCTGCACTTAGGAGGCAAAGACAAGAGGATCAGAAGATCAAGCCATATTAAGCTACATAGAGAGTTCAAGGCTAGCACAAGCTACATGACAACCTGTCTCCAAAAAGTACAAGAAGAAAAAAGAAAATACTGGTGAATGTTAAAGAGGTGAACAGAAATGCAGTAAGAACAAGAGATATCAATATGCTACTTCAAAAACAGATAACGAGTCAAACAGAAAATTAATAAGGATACATTTAACTTGAACTATACTTAAGACCAAAAGTACTTCACAAGCATAAAATGCTGTACCCAAGAGCAACAAGATACACACTCTTCTGGAGTATACACAGAACACTTTCTAGGACAGATTATATGCTAAGCCACAAAAAGGTCTCAACAACTTTAAGAAGACTAGAATCATATCAAATATCTTTTCTGACTGCAATAGTAAATGTTACTAGAAATCAATGTCATGAGGCAAAATGGAAAATCCACAAATAATGGAAAATAAATAATAAGCTATTGAATAGCCAGTGAGTCAAAGAAGAAAGGAAAAACAGGACAAAAAATGGAACACGCCAAAAGCAGTCCCACAGGGGAAGTTTAGAGCCAGAAAACTTACATTTAAACAGGATGAACGTCAATGAATAAAAAAGATCAATGAGCTATGAGGGCTTTTGGGGGGATGACAGAGGGTAATGGAGTGAAAAACAACTAAATTTCATCACATTTGTATATGAAAATACATTTTTCAAATGGAAGAAAATGAGGTTAATGAATCATTTTCTATTGACTAAACTTAATTCTCATGCATGTCAGCAATTTCACTCTGTTCCATGAAGCATTTAAAAGAATAAAACTTAAATCATTTGGAAGGAGTGAAATGTTCCAAGTAAACAAAGATCCATTTTATTAATAGCAAAAAAATAAGAAATATGGAGGCTTTCAAGATAAAACACAATTTTTCAAATTCTAAGCTATACTTAGAAAAATAAGAATCAAATAAAAACAGAAATGAAGACATAACAATTAATAGTAGAGAAATACAAAAGATCACAAGTGACTATTATGAAGTTATAGAACAACAAATAAATAAACTAGAGAAATAATTAAGTTGCTTGTAATAGCTTGTGAAGATTGAATAATGATAAAGTGAAAGTCTGAACATAATAACTATGAGAAATGAGATTAAATTAATAATAAAAGATCCCCATAAAAGCAAAGCCTGAGATCTGGTGATTTTATCTAAATATCTACAAAATTCTTAAAGGACTAGTACACCCCAAACTCTTCCAAAGACAGGAGAGGAACAAGCACTTCTAAACTCATTTTACAAGACCAGCATCACCACGGCACCAAAGCCAGACACGGGCACTACAGGAAAATAATTATAGGTCAATATCTCTGATGAACATGGATATAAGAGATCATAAAAAATACTAGTAAGTTAAAGACCACAATAAAACGATCATACACGATGAACATGTAGCATTTATCCCTAGGGTATATGGATGAATCAAAACATACAAATTAGGGCTAGTAAGATGGCTCATCAAATAAATACATGTGCCAACAAGCCTGACAACCACAGATCAATGCCTGGGACTCGCATGATAGGAGAGAGGCAAATACCACAAAGTTCCCCTCTGAACTTCACATGTGCAAGTAGTACACACACACACACATATACAAAAAAACAATTAATAAAATTTTACAGACCATATAAGTCAATAAATTTAGTATATTACATTACTGGAATAGTAGGGGAAGTCATACAATCATCACAAATGCAGAAAAGGTATTTGAGAAAATTCTACATATTTTCATGATTTAAAAAAAATGTCAATAATTTAGGCTTAGAGAGAATGCACTTCCACACAACACAGACTAGTGTCTAACATCATCCTCAGTAATAAAAAACTGAAAGCTACCACCCTAATATCAGAAAGACTATTTAGAAAATTAGTTAAAAGCCAGGCATGATTTCATGCCTGTAATACCAGGAGTTGGAAGATGGGGACAGGAAAACTATGAGTTCAAGGTCATGAGACTGTCTCTCCACACTCAAAAGTCAGTGCATTTTTATACATTAGTATTGAAGTACACAAAAAAATAAACATAAAATCTTATTCACAGTAACATCAGAAACAGCAAAATACACAGGGATAAATATAAACAAAGAGGTAAAAATTATATAAAATTGAGTTTTTAAAAAGTTGTAGATATAAATATAGAAAGATATGTCAAGCAAAAATGAAACATAATATTTAATTGTTCATAACATTCAAAGAGATTTATAGATTCAATGAAATCTCTCTCCAAATGAAAATGGCATTTTCACAGAAATATCTGGAAGTCCTAAAAGTCTTATAGAACCACAATGAGTCATGAGTAATCAAAGTAATTCTGAGTAAGAAGGGAAATTAGACTCAAATCACCACACTACCTGCTTTCTAATTATATTAGAAAGCTAGAGTAATGAAAACACTATGGTAGTGGCATAAGAACAGACACACAGACCAATGGAGCAATATGACAATATAAGAAACAAACCTACGTGTGTGAAGTCAGTTGATCATTGATGGAAATGCCAGAATACACAGTTGGCAAAGGGCAAGCTCCTTAATATGCTCTACTGGGGACACTGGACATTCAAATATATATGAAATTGCATAGTTATTTTACATTGCACATAAAACTTAATTCAAAAACTAAGCCCTCTTAATGTGGGTGACAGTTATGTGGCCTGATCTGTTAAGGGGGCACCTGGCAGTGGGACCATGACTTATCCCAGGTTCATGAACTGGCTTTTTGGAGCCCATTTCCTATGGTGAAATTTCTTCCTCAGCCTGAATGCAGGGAAGGAGGAGCTAGGCCCTGCCTCTGCTTGGTATACCAGACATTATTGACTCCACAACTGTAGGTCTTACCCCCTCCGAGGAGCAGATGGAGTGGGATAGGGGGAGGTAGGGGAGGAAGAAGGGGAGGGAAGGGGAACTGGGGCTAGTATGTAAAGTGAAAAATAAATAAAGAAGGAAAACATTAATTCAAAACACTTTAAGGACTTCAGGGTAACACAAAAGCTATAAAACTCCTTGAAGAAGACATGGAGGAATGAAGCTCCTTAACACTGGTCTCTGCAGTGAATTTTTTAATTTGACAACTAAAGCAAATACAACAAGAGCAAAAATAAAAAAGTGTAACTTAAAGCTAAAATTTTTATGCACAGCATAGAAAAAAATCAACAAAATGTAATGGAAATATATAGTGTGGAAGAAAATACTCATGAATCATGTAATAGCTAAACACATAAGGAGAGAACAACTCAACAATTAAAACCCACTGAGCTTGGTGTAGCTGAAAATGCCTCTTAGCACAGCTCTCAAGAGTCAGTGATTTCTTTGAAAATATTCAGGAGGCACTGGGCTTGAACTTCAATAGGACCTAAACCAGGCATAGTGACAAATGCTTGTAACCCTAACACTCAGGAGGTGAAAGAAGGAATATCAGAAACCCTGGTCAATCTTAGCTACATATTGAGTTCAAGGTTAGCCTGGGGTGTATAAGATCCAGTATAAAAAAGGCACCAAAAAAGCCACAGTAAAAGTGAGAGTATCACAAGTTTGAGGCTCTGCATCATCATCATCATCATCATCATCATCATCATCATCATCATAGTTATTATTATTATCATTAAATTAAAAATAAGACCATTAAACTAAAAAAAGTCTCCAAAGGAAATATACAAATGACAAATCTGTAAAGATTCTCAACACACTAAATAAAAAAGGAAAACAAGTGGAAACGTGTCACTGTGGGGGTGGGCTTTGAGGTCTCTGCTCAAGCCTTGCTAAATTTGACACTCAGATCACTTCCTGTTGTCTTCAGGATCAAAATGTAGCTCTTTCTCCACTCTCAGTTCCTTCTTCAGCACCATGTCTGCCTGTATGTTGTCATGTCCTGCCATGATGATAATGGACTGAATCTCTAAAACCCTAAGCCACTCAATTAAATGTTTTCCTTTATAAGAGTTGCAGTGGTTATGGTGTCTCTTTATAACAATAAAAACCATAGCTAAGACAGAGGGTTATAGAGATGGTTCAATAGGTAAAGGCACTTGCCAGCAAACCTGACAATGCTCACCATGGCATGCATGTGCCCCCATACAAACATCTCTCAACCAACCAATCAATCACTATAATTAACTTTTAAGTAAATCAAATTGAAAGCACAACAAGCAATATTTCTTGACACATGGTACAGAGTCAGCTTGTGAGTTTCTGAGACCCAGAACTTAATCACTTCTCTGAATCCTCAGGCTGTACATGGCAGCTTTGTAGTTGTCGTTGTCATCATGCCCCAAAATTAACATATTGAACCATAACTTTTGACTGCCATGAGAAAACAGAAAATGAAGAAAAGTGAAGAGGTTCATTGAATCCATCAAAGAAGAAAAAATAAATTGTATCTTGCAAAGAAAATACAGACTGTAAGTATGAAACAAAAGCCAAGGAACAGCAATACATGCTTATAATCCCAGCACCAGGGAGGCTGAAATATGTAGATCTTGAGTACAGAACAGTTTGAGCTAAAGAGCAAGACCCTGTCTCAAAACAACAAAAAAGGGTGGATGAAAGGAGAAGTAGCAAGCAAAGAATACTGATGGGGCTAGAGAGATGGCTCCATGGTTAAGAGCACTGACTGCTCTTGAAGTGAACCCAGGTTAAGTTCTCACCACCCACATGGTGACTTCAAAACTGTCTGTAACCCTAGTTCCAGTGAATCCATAGCCTTCTTCTGGCCTCCAAATGCACCAGATACAGCAAACTCATGGTATACAGACATAAATGTAGGGCAAAATACCCATGTACATAAAATAAAAACAAATGAATCTTTTTTTAATGGCTCCACAGGTAGAAGTATCTGCCTGTCCTTTCCAATCTGATGAAACAAACGACAACACGAAGTCAGGAAAATGGCAAGTTCGCCTGTTCACAGTTCTTTCTCATAGAGAAAAGGAAGTATCAAAAGTTATTCAAACCATACCTGATAGTGCAAACCTATAGCCCCAGCACTGAGAAGGCTGAGGGTAGGTGATCACAAGCTCAAAGAACAGCCTGGGTAACTTAGTGAGACTGCCTCAAAATTTAAAAGTTAAATTGACTATGGGTATAGCTCAGCGGTATAGTGTTTACAAAGCATGCTTGAGGCCCTAGGTAGATAGATAAATAGATAGGTAGATAGGTAGGTAGGTAAATAGATATAGATGATAGATAGATAGATAGACAGACAGACAGACAGGTAGGTAGGTAGATAATAGACAGATAGGCAAGTAAATAAATAAAGCATCAGGAAATGTGGAAAAGGATAGTTATTGAAGTTTTCTTAATTAGGCTTTACAAGAAACTGCTTAAATAAAAAAGATTAATTAATTAAAGAAGGTCCATGTAACATATTCAGAACTGAAAGTGAACTTGTGGTTACCAATAATTATAAGGGATCCCTCGCCCAGCTACATACACTTGGATAACATTACCCAAAGTCCCATCACCAAGATGCATGGGAGTGATTTAGGGAAATATACTCAAGTTGCCAACAATCCTGAAACTGGACTAAAGCAGCTCTTTATAGTTATAGAAGACTCCAAAGAGTCTGAAAATCCAAACTTGCTGTGAAGTTCTGAATACTAGAACACAGTCCCACTGACCTATAATCAAGTGTTGCGTAGGCTGTCCTTGAACTGTTGGTTCAAGCAATTCCCCTGCCCCAGCCTTTTCAGTAGGTGGGACAACAGGTGCTCATTGCTACTGCCAGCTACTTTTTATTAACTTGAAAACCAAGCATAACACATTAAAATGGCCAACATCTTTAATTGAAAAAGCAATGAGGACATTATGGCATGTGCCTATAGATCCAGCTACACAGGAGAGCACTTGAGCACAAAATTCCATACCAGCCTGGATAACACAGAGATATATTATCTCATACTTATTTGGAGGGCTACTATAAAATAGAGGAACAATAGTATATGCTGATGAGGACATGGAAAACATGAAACTCTTGTACATCACTGATGAGAATGTAAATTGGTATTGCCATTCCAAAAAAAAATATGGAGGCTACTCAAAAACTAAAAATAGACCTACTATATGAACCAGCAAATCCATGTCTGGGTATACCCTAAGGAAATAAAATCACTATCTCAAAGAGACATCTGTACTCCCATGTTCATTGCAACATCACTTATAATAGCTAAGATGAGCTGGAGAGATGTTTCAGCAATTAAGTCTACTTGTTCTTGCAGAGAACCTTAATTCAATACCCAATATTCATATGGTAGTTTACAACCATCTATAACCATTTTCAGGGCATCTGATGCCCTCTTCTAACCTCTACAGGAACCAAGTATACAGTAAGTGCATTTTATGTATGCAAATCATACATAAAATAAAATTAATACATCTAAAAAGTAACACATAGAATAGCCAAGATTAGAAAGCCTAGTAATGTATCAAAGGATGATGAGATAAAGAACATATGGTATATGTATGTAATTGAATATCATTAATTCTTAGAAAAGAAAATCCTGCCTTTACAATAATCTAAATATACCTAGAGGACATTATGCTCAGCAAAATAAATCAGATAAAGACAGACAAATAATACATGACCATGACTATTTACCTTTAATCCCTTAAAAGATAGATTCATAGAAGGAAAGAAAAGAATGGTGGCTGCCATATTCTGGAAGGTGTAAGAAAATTGGAGATGTTAGACAAAGATTGTGTAATTAAAAGTTCTGAAAATCTAATGTGGATTACAAAGATAATCACTAATCATATTGTTTTGAATAATTGAAATTGGATGAAAGAATAGATCCTACATATTCTCTCACACACAAAGAAGGATTATGTAGTTAATCTGCTTGAATAAGTAATGTATTTAACTATTTATTTGCATATAAAATGGCACATATATATTAAATATAAATGATGTTTATTCATAAATTAACCTGAATTTTAAAAGACATATAGGAGTAATTCATGACTTTGAATTTGGGAATGAATTCTTAGATCAGTGAAGACACACAAAAAAGAATCAGATAAATTGGAATTCCTCAAATTTAAAAGTATGTATAAAAGTGAAACAACAGTCTGAAAAATGAGGGTTAACACTTGTAAGTTGTGTATCTGATTCATTGCTAGCATGGTGAATGTTCTGACTAATGCTTAAACACAGTAACAGACAAACCCAGTGAAAAAGCAATCAAGGTACTTAAAATATACAAATAAGCGTTTAAGAATCAGTGTTTATGTGGGACCAGCAAGATTGAGTCGGGGGACAAACAGACAAGAGCAAGAAAAGAGACACCATAATAGAGGGAGCCATTATAAGTTTGAAGAGAGAACTGAGTCTAGAGAAATGTCTAGACACCTACCGTGATGACCCCAACTAACAATCTGAGCAACAGTGGAGAAGCTACCTTAAATGCCTTTCCGCAATAATGAAATTGATAACTAATCTATATGCCATCATAGATCCCTCATCTAGTAGCTGATGGAAACAGAAGCAGACACCCACAGCTAAACCCTGAGCTGAACTCCTGGAATCCCATTGCAGAGAGGGAGCAGTGATAAGAAAAGGGGTCAAGACCAGGCTTCAGAAACCCACAGAAACAGCTGACCTGAACAAGGGGGAGCTAATGGGCCCCTGGACTGATAGCTGGGAAAGATGCATTGGACCAATTGAAAGTGGGTCTTAGTTAGAAGGCCTGGGAAGTTTAAGGGACCTCTGACAGTGGAACCAGGATGTATCCCTGGTGCACAAAAGGACTTTGGGAGCACATTTCCCATGGAGGGATACTCCCTTAGCCTAGAGACAGGAGGGAGGGCCTAGACCCTACTCCAAATGACTTCACAAGATTTTGATGATTCCTCCTGGAAGGACTCACCCTCCCTGTGTGGAGTGGGTGGGAAATGAGATGGGAGGAGAGTCGGTGGGCATGGGAGGATGAGAGGGAGAGGGAACTGGGATTGATACGTAAAATAAGAAGAAAAAAAAGAATCATTGTTCAACCTTATTAGCCATTAGGGAAATGCAAATACAACTATATTGAGAGGCTATACCACATCAACCAAATGTGAAGTGCTGGTAAGGATGTGGCCAGATCTAAAATGGTGAATGACCATGTAATCCATCAATTCTACTTTCAGGTATGTATATTCCCAAGGGAACTGAAATAATGCTTTAAAGGAAACATTTGACATGGATACTCGTTGTGCCTTTGTTGCTGATAATCCAAAGTTGGAAACAAAATGAATGTATTCTATCCATGAAAACCAGATAAGCAGAATGTAGTATATTCATATTCACCCATAAAGATGAATGAAGTGCTGATACATGCTATAGCATGCATCAACATCAAAAATATGCTGAATAAAAGAAGTCACTCCAAAAGAGCTACACATTGTATTTTCTGAAAATGTAACTCCATGGAAGCATATTACTCATTTCCAAAGACAGAAGAGAGATGGGAAGTGATTGATTAAGCTGTATAGTTTTCTTTCAGGTGGTACGAATGTTTTATAACTAAATAGAGGTGCTAAAAGAACAGTATTATAAATGTATTCTGTGCTACTGAGCCACACACTTTAACATGGTTAATGTTATGTCTTGTGAGTTGCTCTTCCAAAATGGCAGCAAAAACAACAGCATATAAGGAAATCCCAGTTGTGCTTCAGGCCCACCCAATAGTGCACTCAGATACTTTAAAACATGAAAAAAGTGGGCAGCAGGAAGAAGATTCTTGAAGTCACAGTTTGGAAATCCGGGATTGAGATCTACCTTAAACACCTACATGAACTGAGACAAGTTGTATAGCCCTCTGGGTAGCTTTTGCATTTGCAAGATGCAAAGTCTCCAATTCTCTTCCTTTACACTATAAACTTTTCAGAAGAATTACTAATTACTCACAGACATGAACCCTCTAATTATGCACATAAACATGAGATGGAACAAATTGGTCAATATTAAAGCCCTTGATGATATATGGAAGATCTGGCTAAATTTAGAAATCACCAACTCTATTCTTAGCTACTTTGTATATTTATATTCATACAGCAACTGCTGAACACCTAAAATATGCCAAGTAATGTACTATGTACTGAGGATACACATTAACAAGTTACTATCCTTTGTAGAGCCACATAATCTAGTAAGAAAGGCAGAAAAATAGGCAATTGGAGTTTGATAAAGAAATATGATTTGGAAAATTGTGTAATATGTAATAGGGAAGCTGTGGTATGAAACAGGCGTTACCATCTCACTCAATTTGGAAAGATTGCTGGGAAAGAGTAACAAAACTTTAGCCAGGTAAAATAATGAGTAGGGAAAACTGAAATAAGCAGGAAGACAGAGAAGGTACAAATATTCCTTAAGTGAAATAACATCTTGAGGAGAGCTGGGGCAGCTAGTATTGCCGGCACATACCAGGCACGGCAAGAGTGCAAAAGAAAAGGTTCATTAAATAAGTGAGGACAGGAACAGGACAGACCTTTGGGGCCATGGACCAAGTGAAAGAACCTGCCTCAATAATAGAAGTGGAGAGCAGTCAATTTCAATTTCAAGCCCCCTCTCCCCCTCCCCCCTCCCCCTCCCCCTCCCCCTTCCCCCTCCCTTCCTCCTTCCCTCCCTCCTTCCCTCCTTCCCTCCTCCCTCCCTCCTCCCTCCCTCCCTCCCTCCCTCTCTCCCTCTCTCCCTCTCTCCCTCTCTCCCTCTCTCCCTCTCTCCCTCTCTCCCTCTCTCCCTCTCTCCCTCTCTCCCTCTCTCCCTCTCTCTCTCTCTCTCTCTCTCTCTCTCTCTCTCTCTCTCTCTCTCTCTCTCTCTCTCTCTCTCTCTCTCTCTCTCTCTCTCTCTCTCTCTCTCTCTCTCTCTCTCTCTCTGTGTGTGTGTGTGTGTGTGTGTGTGTGTGTGTGTGTGTGGCCTGTCTCTCCTCTCTCTTGTGTGGTGCATGCACACACATGCAAAAGACAAACTTACGGTTACCCATCAAAGAGTTCTAAATAACCAGAGTTCCATGATTAGATTTACATTTTGAGATAATCTTGGCAGTTTGGCGGCTGAAATGGACAAGATCCACGTTACATAAATCAGGTAGAGCCTCACAGTAGCTCCAATTTGAAGTGATAAGGCCATGAATTAAGGCAGTAAAAATAGAAGAAAGTGAGTGATTTGAACTATACTTAAGAAAAAAATCAATAGCACTTGTTGAATCTGTAACTAATGGGAAATGATTCTAGAATGATTCTGTAGTTTCTTATTGAGGGAGCACCATGTAAAGCCGGAAACTCTGGGATAGGGCCATGTTAAGTTGTAATATGGTGCACTCAAATGAGACATGTTGGATTTAGTGTACCACCAAGTGTCATATGGCATCATACATCACCTGTGACTTGGGGATACAGAGGCAAGGATTTCCAGAACACAGACAGTAGTGAAATGGGGGAAGCAGAAGTCTCAAGAGAATGTGACTCACAGCTTTTTCTTCAGTTTTTTTTTGGGGGGGGGGTTCTTCTGTTTGTTGATTTTGTCCTATCCCAGTTTTTATTTTATTTTATTAATTTTAAATGCTTCTTTGTGTTTGGATTAGAGAGAGAAAGAAAGGATCAGGATTTGGATGGGAAGGCAGGTGGGGAGGATCTGGGAGGAGTTATAGAAGAGATCACATCAAAATATATTGTGTGGAAAAAAACTATTTTCAATAAAAATTTTAAGATTAGAAGAAATTTCTACTGATACATCTCCTCCTTCCTTTGGATAAAATCCCTTATACAAGAAAGGCAATAAGCTTTTAAGGACTGGAGGGAAATGATGGCTTTATGCATCTGAAAGGGAATATTCCTCTAGACAGGAAGTGAGGCTTCCGCTCTTCTGCACTCAGTCAGCTATCAGGACACATGTGCAGAGATCCAACCAGACCTCCCAGCATTCTTGTTGATCCAGACAAGATCGTCCTTATCCTCAGCCTGGCGCAGCAGGTTGGCACCACATACCACTCCCTTTAGATTCATGCGTGCTACTGCCAGCACAGTGGCCCATGAACTGTGTTTGGAAGGCCATGTGTGTGGCTTTTCTGCTCTGCTTCTAAATGGAGGAAATTCACTTGGCTGCTTTTCACAAACACTCTCTAGGAGGAATGTGCAGCAGGTTTCTTGTTTTGGTCTGCTTAGACATAAATTAAGATCTTGTTTGTTCCGAATGACTACTGCCCCATCCGGCCAGAAACTCCACTGTCTCTCTGGGGTGTGCAACCTCTATTTATTAGGTTATTTTGTTGGCCAAAGGCTCACACTGTGCTTTGTTCTCATTGCTTTGCCGCTCCCATGACTGGCTGCCGAGTAAACCAGACGGTGACCTGTGATTCACTCGTCCACCAATTCTATTCATATCTTTTCGTTGTCTTTGGATGGTATGACCAAGCACCTCAAAGCAGATGCTGTGAACCTTGTGTACTGCTCCAGAGTGACAAGCTCCTCCCAGACCCTGGAGACACATAGGAAATCCAGCTGCAAGACCTCTTTCATGGCCCCACCCCAGCAGTGGTAGTACAGTTGGGGACACAGAGCTTCAAAATTCTGGCTCTCCTAGATCAATCTGAACATCAGCATGGCTGGACCTGTTTGAAAGCAAAGAATTTAAGAGGCACCAAAAGGACTTTCTATCCAAAAACATTTCCACTTACCTACCTCATTTCCTTTTGGTTAAGGAACTATGCCTCAAAAATTGCCTTGAGGGCAAATTTATACAAGGAAAATGTACAACTATATATCAAATTACCTAGCTGCTAGCTCCAGCAGCTACGTTGCATGACCATGAGAAAGCATCTTTGCTTTTCTGGGCTTTATTTTCCTTAATATACTATGCAATGTACTACACTTACAGATGGTGTGGCATCATCTCTAAGGCCTGTTGTGAATATAAAATTACTATGTATTACCATGACCCAAGTTCAAGTTGCAAAGTTGATTTCAGAAGCTGTCATTTAAATAACCAAGGTTTATTTATCCATTTGTTTGAATCGAAAATATATTGTGTGGGAAAAAAAGTCAAGGGCACCACCAAAATCAAGGGCATGGCTTGCTCACATGGATAGAACAGAAACCCTTCATGGAAACAAATACTGAGAAGAAAACTAGAGACACCCCACCCTCTTCTCTGTACTGATTAAGTCATCTCCTCCTACCCACTTCTCACTCAGCACTACTGGCCATCTTAACCAGGAAAATGCCAATGCCATCCAGAAGGTAAAGAAATATGGGAAGGTGGGCATAAATTTTCAGGTTAGGGGAGCAAGACAAAATCCTAAAATGGACTGTTTCCTAAAGACCAAGACTCCAGATGAAGCAGCCACAGAGTGCTATTCAATATGGAGGCAGGAAGGAAATTTTCCCAGAGGAATGTGACCTATGCATCCAGAAGCCTTAGAAGGCAACCACTAGGTAGTCTCTTCTCCTATAGGAAGAAAATATTAGAATCTCAGTTAGTCTTTCTTAGCCTCCTTAGGATAGCCCAGTCACAAAAGGTCACTTATTAATAATGGTACTTAACACATTATTTACCATACAATGGGCAAGATCCTAGGTCCTTCATAAAATTGAAATAATTAGCCCTTATAATAATCAATTCTATATGGAAATTGATATTATTAATTCATTTTGCAAACTAAGAGTGAAGCAAACTACTTAAGTAATTTGATTATGGGAATATATATATATATACATATATATATACATATATATATAATATATAAAATGAAGGCCAATTAAGCCTTCATTTGGAAGTCCAGTTCCAAAATTAGTGCTCTTTTAAAAAACTGGAAAAGCATCCTCAAAAGAAGCAGATAACAGCAGCAAAGATCCTTGGAATACCAGGGACCACTTCTTTATACATAAGAGGCACTGAAAGGAAGCGATTTCCTCAATGCCACACACTAAGCAAGTATACAGCTAACAGAGCCATAACCAGCATCCTAATCTTCTGGCTCCCAATCCAGGGTCCTTTTCATTACTGTGGCAGAACTCATATGTTATGTGTCTGCTAAACTGCCTTCCCCATCACTTTACGCAGTTGACAACACCAGCTCCATCATTCCCACAGCCTGTCTGACAAGATTGTGGACAGGCAGCCATCTCTGTTGTATGAGTCATTATCTTCCCTTTCCAAAATATAAATGAGACTAGAGCTGGCTTCACCCAAGCATTTTCCAAATGATTAGATCCCTAAATCCCAGTATCACCTCTGTGGGGGTTACCAATAGAATGCAAAACCAACATTTTCCATCCATAAAGACATCAACACCCAACCACGCCAAGGCCTCGACCTTCTGAGAAGATGAGTGTTCAATGATGTATGAGGCCCGCCTCCTGCTCAGACAGATCCATGGACTCAAATCGGAACTTTTTAAGGGTCATTCAGGGAAACCAATGCTTAGCCCAGCTGGAAAAATTCTGCCTGATTCATTAAGAAGTCATGAGTAAAGTTTGTGAAAATAGAGAGTAAGGCTGAGTGGTGGGCTATGGAGGGAGTTGGAGTAGCCCAGTTTATAATGCCACTCATGTCTGATGGCCAGGACTTGGGAGGTGAGCAGCCCAGGTCCTCCAAATGTCTAGGCTACTCGTCTCTTGGTATTGATGGCTTTCTGCCTCAAATTTTTGGATTTCACAAAGCCATGTCCCCACTCCACGCCCCACTCCACCCATCCAGCGGATGTGGGAAACAAAAGACTCTACTAGAGATGAGAAGTTTTAAAGGCCTCTTGTGGGACTGAGGCTTTGATCCACATGAGATATTCTATCCATTGCCCAATCCCTTTATTATGAGCCTTAGACCTGGACACATACCATGGAGATCGCTGAGGCACAAAAGAATTACCTCCTCATGAAGACGGGAAATACAAGTTCCAGGCCTTGGCAAGACAGAACAGTGCATGAGAATCTTCTCTAGACAGGATTGAAGGACAGTCCCAAGAGACTAGTTGTTGTCAGAGGGCAGTGTCAGTGCCCCCTTTTATATTGTGTTCAGATTTTCCACTGCATAAGGTTGGCACAAAACCTCCCTGTGATGAAAAAGGAAAACTATTGATTCCGAAGCAGCTGTGAGGTACAACACAAATAGCAATCTCTTCACTCATTCACTCACTCTTTTTTTCCAAACAATAGTTAACTCCCACCTATGATGTACAAAAGGAGAAATTTTTTAAAATACAAATCAGGGGACTTATTTTCCAAAAAGTCACATACTCAAGGAGCCATGTGATGGGAGATGTTATTCTATATATCTGTTTCTCATACTGGTTAATAAAGCTCTGTGGCCAATAGAAAACTAGATAGGCGGGGCTAGGAGACTAGGAGAAGGAAAGAGGAAGTGAGTAGGGAGGAGTTGAGATGTAGCTCAGGGAAGAAGCAGGACGCCTGCTGAGGCTCCCCGATAAGATGACCACGTGGAAATACTTAGATAAGTAGAAATGGGTTAATAATTAAGGCAGAGCTAGCCCATTAACAATAATGGTAACTGGCCAACAGGATTGTACCAAATACAGAGTCTCTGAGTGTTATTTGGGGCACACATGGCTGCGGGACTGGCAGCAGGACTGGGAGGCTGGCAGGGAGGAACCTGACGTAACAGCCATGGCCTATATGGTCTCATATACCACACAGCTGTGTTTTGATAAAAGCCTTTGAGTGAGACTACCAGTTTCCTGACTTGAAGAACCTTCAGAAAGAACGATCTGGGACAAATTTTTTGTTGTACAAGTAAAAACACAAAAGAAAGTACAAAGCATCACAGAGTTGGGCTACCCATTAAGGCTTCAACAGACTAAAATATTTCTTGGTTCTATGCTCACTTCAGCAGTACATGGACTAAATTTGGAAGGACACAGAAGAGATTAAAATGGCTTCAATGTAAGGTTTACACACATATATAAGAATTCCACATTTTTAGTGCACACATAGTCAAAAGAGGATACTGTGTCCCATATATTTGTACCATTATAATTTATAAATTTAAACCTTTTAAAAAATAATGCAGTTTGATATGAAATAATAAGACAAAGTTGCATAGAAATTTTATGTTTAAGGTTCAAAGAGTATTGGAGTTGGAGAGATGGCTTAAGATGGTTAAAAAATGCTTGTCTTCTAGAGGATCTGGGTTCAATTCCCAGCACTCATATGGCAGCTTACAACTGTCTGAAACTCCAGTTCCAAGGATACATGACACTCTTTTCAGACTTTCTTGAGTAGTACACATAAGTGGTACACAGACACACGACTATCATGCACATAAACAATAAGATCATTTTTAAGAGATTCAAAGAATAGATAACATTTTTGCCAAAACAATATTACCATAATGTTCCAATATATAGCCAGAGTCAGAATTCATGGGGTCTGGTGCAAAATGAAACTGTGAGGGCTCTCATTAGAAATCAGGGAAAAGTGCTGTTCTTACTGTGCACAGTCATTCACACGTCTTTCCTGCCCCTCACTCTCTCCGGCCCTCCCTCATCTTGCCCTAGTATTTTCTATTTGCTGTTTAGTGGTTCTAAGAATAATTAAAAATTTGAATTATTAACATGAGTTTTACATGTATCTGCATATATATGGTGTTCAATATCGGTTTAAATATGAATACAAGAGCATTTGATTCATGAAAAAACAATCAGCAAAACTGCACAACTAATGTTACAGTTTGTAAATGCACATACAAAATAAACCCAAAGTGAATCATACACTCAAATTTTAATTGAAACTATGAAATTTTAAAAATTCAATGTAAAAGAAAATGTCTAGGAATTATGGCTGAGTTAAGGGGCCTTAGCTAAGACAATAAAATCATGAGCAATAAAATTGTTGCTAAACTCTAATTCATCAAAAATCTAAAAGTTTTCACTTTGCAAAGAAGAAATGGTGAGCCAGAGACCAAAGACAAAATTTGTAAACCACATTTCTGTCAGAGATCTCACAGTCAGAATACATAAAGAATTTTCAAAGGTCGATGGTAAAGCCACAACTAAATTTATTAGAACACAGATAAAGAATGTAGATAGATACCTGATAAATGTTACCAGCCATTAGGAAAACACAAATTAAGTCACAATACTATATCATGTCAAACTTCTCCAAGTAGCTAAAATGAAATTATGACATCACCAAATTTTGGCAAAGATGTGGAGAAACATGATTTCACATGCATCATTTGGGACATGTAAAATATTGCAACATTCTAGAAGAGTTTGGCTGTTTCTTAAACTAAGCATGTAACCACCATTTGATCTAACAATCATTCTTCTGGGTATCTAATTTAACAAATATGTAAACATATTTTTCACAAAAGATATAAAGATTTTACAGCAGCTTTGTTTATAATACTAAAACACTAGAAACAACCCAATGGAGAATGTATAAATGAAAAGTATAAACCATAGTCTGTCCATGGCTAAGAAGACTACTTAGCAGTAAAAGGAATGAACTATAAATATCAAAAGCCTCCCAGAGGTTCGTATGTTTAAGCCTACATACCTAACTAGTGGCCCTATCTTAGGTGTTTTGTCCCTGGCCCCTTCCTGTCTTGCTCCCTCTACTTCCTACCAGCCATGAGATGCAAGTGCTCCTCTGCCACATACTCTGACAACATGACCAAATTAATGGGGCCAAAACCCACTCAAATAGAATATTCTGGAATCATGAGTTAAAATAGATCTTTCTTCACCAGGCAGTGTAGGGCACACTTTTAATCCTAGCACTTGGATGGGGGGGTGGGCAGAAATAAGATGATCTCTTGAGTTTGAGGCCACCTTGGCCTACAGAGTGAGTTCCAGGACAACCAAGGATATGCAAACAAACCTTTTCCTCTTTAATTTCCTTTTTTTGTTGTTGGTGGTTTAATTCTGACTTGATTAATTTTATTTCTTATTTATTCTTCTTTCATACATTATACCCTGATCATGGCTTCCTCTCTCCCTCTCCTTTAAGTCCCTCCCATCTGATGGTAGATTTCATCCTGTAAATATGCTTCTCTTATTGGTTAGTGAATAAAGCACTGTTGGCCAATAGGGAAGCAAAACAGATGGGACTAGGAGAGGTGGAGGATTCTGGCAAATGTAGGACAGAGTCATGAAGTGATCTTGGGAGGTAGAGGACACGTAAGTCTGGCATTCTCAGTAATATAAGACCATGTAGAAATACATATATTAGTAATTGTGGGTTGTAATTAAGACAGCTAGCCAATAAGAAGCTCTAGACATGGGCCAACAGCATTATAATTAATACAGCGTCTCTGTTATTTGGGGCTGATGTGCCAGTGGCACCAGGCTGGTGGGAAAGTGCTCATAACACCCCCCAACCTCCCCTCTTCCCCAGATTCACTCTTCCTCTGTTTTCTTCAGAAAAGAGCAGGCCTCCCAGGGATAGCAACCAAGCATAGTATATCATGTTGCAATAAGATCAGGCACATTCCTTCATATTAAGGCTGAAAAAAAAATACCCAGTAGGAGGAAAATGGTCCCAAAAGCAGGCAAATGAGTCAGAGACAACCCCTGCTCACACTGTTGGGTGTCCCAGAAGAACACCAAGCTACACAACCATAACTTACATGCAGAGGACATAGGTCTGACCCACAAGGCTTCCCTACTGTTGGTTCAGTCTTTGAACCCCTATGAACCCCAGTTAGTTGATACTGTATTTTTGTTGTTGTTGTTGTTGTGTTTTGTTTTGTTGTGGTGTCTTTGTCCCCTCTGGCTCCTACAATCCTTCCTCCCCCTCTTCTGCAGAATTCCCCAAGCTCTACCTAATCTGTCTCTGCATCTTCTCCCTTCAGTTGCTGGGCAAAGTCTCTCTAAAAAATGATATGCTAGGCTCCTGTGTTCTTGTGGCATGGGTCTCAAGCTGGACCAGTTGGCCACTCCCAGAAATTCTGCAATACCAAGCCAGAAATATACAGTGGAAAAAAATAAATCATCTTTAACAAATGGTTCTGGCATAACTAGATGTTGGCATGTAGGAGAATGCAAGTAGTTCCATATTTGTCACCCTGTACAAAATTTGAGTCCAAGTAAGTGGATCAAAGACCTCAACATAAATCCAGATACACTGAATCTGATAGAAGAGAAAGTGGGAAATAGTTTTGAACATATTGGCATGGGAGACAACTTCCCAACAGAACACCAATAGCACAGACACTAAGATATATAATCAATAAATGGGATCTCATGAAACTGAAAAGATTCTGTAAGGCAGAGGACCCCGTCAATAGGATAAAATTAAAGTCTACAGAATGTAAAAAGATCTTCACCAACCCCTCATCTGACAGAAACTAGACATCAAAATACTAAATACTCCACTTTTTTTTTTAAAAAAAAAGGATACTCACCTATAAGTGGATATTAGCTATAGAGTAAAGGATAATCATGCTACAATCCACAGACCCAGAGAGGCAAATTAACAAGGAGAGCTCCAATGGGGACCCATGGATATCCCTGGGAAGGAGAAATAGATTTTGTGGGTGGACTGGGGATGGGTGGGAATGTAAACAAAAGAAATCAAGTGAGAGGGAAGGGACTGAAGGACAGTATGAGGAGAGGTGACTAGAATTGGAGGGCATTGGAGAGGAGAGCAATGTAGAAACCTAGTACAGTAGAAAGTGAAAGGATTCTATGAGGATGACCTTATAAGACTCATAGTAATGTGGAATATTTCAAGGTGTATTGCATTTGTTTTAATGATGCAAAGATGTGTTGCATTCTTTTATGTTTCATTTGCTTAACTCTGTGACGCTGTGATTCTTTGTACGTCTAAACACCTGATGGTCTAATAAATAGCTGAATGGCCAATAGAGAGGCAGGAGAAAAGATGGGCAGGGCTGGCAGGCAGAAAAAATAAATAGGAGGAGAAATCTGGGGAGAGGGAGATCAAGGAGCAGGATAAAGAGGAGGACTCCAGGGGCCAGCCACCCAGCTACACAGCTAGCCACAGAGTAGCCCAGAGGGAAAAGGTAATCAGGATAATTTAAGATAAGTAACAAGTAACAAGCCAAGCTAAGGCTGGGCATTCATAACTAAGAATAAGTCAGTGCGTGTGATTTATTTGGGAGCTGAGTAGTGGGACCCCAAAGAACACATGGTAAAAAAAAAAGTTAAAAACGAGAGAGAGAGAGAGAGAGAGAGAGAGAGAGAGAGAGAGAGAGAGAAGAAACCAACTACAGTAATGGTGCATATGAAGTTGCAACAAGATATCTTCTGTAACCAATCAAGTCGAGGGATTGGGACACCAACCCACAAAGCCTTCAACCTACAAATTGATTGCTCCCCCTAAATTTTATGTCAGTTGTTTTGTCACAATGACAAATAAAAGTAACTAATAATACATTTGACAACTTGGATGCGTTTCAAGGGCATTATGCTGAGCAGTGTCACTCTCAACATGTCACCTGCTGTATGATTACACTTGAATAACTATTTTTAAATGACAAAATAAAACCTTAGTAATTGATGAATGAGGCCACCAGGCTCCAGTGGACAGCTCCAAACCGATGGTCATGCAGACAGCTCTGCCTAAAACTCCACAAGTTCCTTACTTTCATATCTTTTAGTTTTTTTTGGTGACCCACTGAGTTTTAGGCAGAGGTTCTTTATTTCATATAAATTTGTTTTGACATTTTTTTTACAGGTCTTTTGCTTCGTGTGTGTGTGTGTGTGTGTGTGTGTGTGTGTGTGTGTGTGTGTGTGTGTGTGTGTTTCTTATGCTCTTTCATTTTTTTATTCTGGTTTTGGGGGAGGGGTTATTTGCTTGTTTTCTAAAGAGTTAGTGAAACTGGGAAAGATTAGAAGGTGTGGTCTTGTTGGAGGACATGTGTCGCTGTGGGCAATAACTGGCAAATACTCTCTCCCACTCTGTGACATTCCTCTGGACTAGATTGATTATTTCGTTTGCTGTTCAGAAGCTTTAGTTATGAGATCCTATTTGCCAACTATTATCATAATTCCAGAGCAAATACCAGAGCAAATAGTCCTATTCAGAAAGTTCTTCCTGCACCCATATGTAGGCTGCCCTCTATGTTTTCTTATAGATGTTTCAGAGTTTCTGGTTTCACATTGGAGCTTTTGAACCATTTTGAGTTGGTTTTTGTGCATTGTGATAGACATGGCTCTAAATTCATTCTTCCACGTGTAGACACCGAGATTTCTCCAGCACCATTGTTGAAGAGGGTTCTTTCCTCCAGTGTGCATCTTTGGCACCATTGTTGAATGTCAGGTGCCTACAATTATATATGCTTAAGACTGGATCTTCTATTCTGTTCCATTGATCTACAATTTCTGTTCCAGTATCACTTTTTTTGTTTGGTTTTTGTTGTTGTTGTTGTTGTTTTGCTATGGCTCTGTAATAGAACCTGAACTCTGGTATGGTAATCCTACCAGCATTATTCTTTTCACTCAGGATTTCTGTGATTATCCAGAGTCTTCAGGACTTCCATATGAATTCTCAATTTTTTATTAAGAATGTCATGGGGATTTTGTTTGGGATTGTATTGAATCCATACATTGATTTTTGTAGGATGGTCATTTTCATAGTATAAAATAATTCTATCAGTTTTTGAACATGGAAGCTCTTATCTTCTAATATCTTTCTCAATCTCTTCAGAAATGTAGTTTTAATTGCGTATTTCTATGGTCTCTTTTAAGAGTGTTGTTGGCATATAGAATAGCTACTGGTTTTTCTAGATTCAGTCTGTATTCTGTCACTTTGCTGAAATTTATGATTTTTAGAATTTTTCTGGGAGTTCTGAAACAACTTAATACAAAAAGACCATATACAGCAGTGAGAGTGTGAATGAACAGGGATAACATATCCTTGGTTGTGTTACATACTGGAAAAAAATGAAAGAAAAACATAAAGGGAGGAAGGGATGGAGGGGGGAAGTAAAAAAGAAAAGTGTTTGTTGAAAAGAAGAAAAAGAACAAATCAAGTGTGTATGGCATATATAAAAAATAAAATAAAATAAAAAATGAATATTGGTTGTAGTTCTTCTTTCAAAGTCTGGTAGAACTCAGCAGTGACTGCATCTGGGCCTGGACTCTTTTTAAGCTGGAAGGCTTTTTATTAGTTTCAATTTCCCTAACTGGGTCTGTTCAAGTTATTTATCCCTTCTTGGTTTAACTTTGTTGGTTCAGATGTATCTAGAAATTCTTCCATTTCCTTTAGTTTAATAGAGTATGGGTTTTTAAACTATTCCACTATACTGTTCTTAATTTCTTGGTATGTACTGTAATATTTACCTGTTCATTTCTTATTTATGTCTCAGCCAACCAGAAGTCTGTGGATCTTTTCTTCAGTGAACCAGCTCTTAGCTTAATTAATTCTGTATTTTTGTTTGTTTCTATTTCATTCATTTCTGTACTGTTTTTTATTATTTCTTCACATCACTGAATTTTGGGTTTGGTTTGTTATTTTTCCAAACTCTTTATAATTAGGCTATCTTTTTGTGCTCTTTTTAAATTTTTCTTAATGTGAGCACTTAAGAGTTACAAATTTCCATTTTATGTTTTTCTTTTCTTTTTTAAAAAACATTTATTTTATGCTGGACATAATTATACATGCCTTTTTTAAAATGAAAACAAACATTTATAAACAATATTTGGGAATTTGGGCATCATTCTTTCCAAACTGCTTCCTACTGGTAGGGGCATTGTCATGGGGGAATCCTAAGAAGATGCAGAAATCCTGGCTGTAGTGGTCTGCAAGGCTGCATTGTCCCCTTGTCCTTATGCTTAAAATTTGAAGTCAAAGAAATATATAAATATATATATATGTATATATATAATTAATCCAGCAATGTTTTTTCTTCTTTTATTAATAATATAATTTAAAAATTTTAAATGTGGATCCCAGTTTCCTCTTCCTTCCTCCCTCCAAACCTCCCTCCCTCCCCTGTGACATGCACCCTGGCCACCCTCCCTTCACATCCCCCCAGCCCCATTCCACTTGTAGGGCTATGCTATCCAAGTTGGGTCACATAAATCTGTCAAGTCATTTGAAGTAGAGACTAGGACTTCTCTCCTGTCTCTAGGTTAAGGGGGTATCTCTCCATGGGGGATGTGTCCACAAGGTCCCTTTGTGTACCAGAAATAGATCATGTTTCTATTGAATGAGGTCCCCCAGACTGCTCAGTCCTTCTAGCTGAGACCCATATTCAGGGGGTCTGACTCAGTCCCTTGCTGGTTCCTAGCCATCAGTCTGGGGAGCCCAAGCTCCTCCTTGTTCAGGTCAGCTGTCTTTGTGCGTTTATGCAACCTGGTCTTGTCCCCTCTCTCTGCATCTGGATTCTAGTTCGACTCAGTGTTTGGTTATGGGTGTTTGCTTCTGTTTCCAAGAGGTACTAGATGAGGACTCCAGGATGGTGGATAATTTAGTTGAGGATGGTGGATAATTTAGTTGATGATCTCACTATCAGGGAAGGGCATTTATGGTAGCCTTTCCATGGTTGCTCAAATTATTAGTTGGAGTCGGTCTTGTAGTTCTCTAGACCTTTCTTTAGGTTCAGTTTTCTCTTCAAAACAATAATGGCTCCCTCTTTTATGCCCCCCCCACCCTGACTCAATCTATCTAGTCACACATGTTTTCCTCTCCTCCCCATCTCTTTCTCCTAGTTCTCTCTCTATTCACTGGCCCCCATTTCCCATGTGCTCTGGGGGACTTGTCCCTTCCTCCTTTTGTGAGGGACCATATATGAATCACTTAGAATACACCTTGTATCCCAGTTCACCTGGTGGTGTGTATTATAGGGTGGGGATCCTTTGCTCTACATCTAAACATCATATATGAGCAAGTACATACCCTGTTCCTCTTTTTGTGACGGGTTACCTCATTCAGGATTGTTTCTTCAAGTTCCATCCACTTACGTGCGAATTTCAAGATTCCGTTATTTATTTCTGCAGAGTAGTATTCCATTGCGTAGATGTACCACATCTTCTTTATCCATTCTTCAGTTGAGGGGCATCTAGGTTGCTTCCAAGTTCTTGCTATTACAAATAATGCTGCTATGAACATAGTTGAGCACATGTCTTTGTTGCATGGATGTGGGTCATTTGGGTATATACTTAAGAGTAGAATTGCTGGGTCCTGTGGTAAGCTAATTCCCATTTTCCTGAGGAACCGCCATACTGATCTCCAAAATGGCTGTACGAGTTTGCACTCCCACCAGCAGTGAAGGAGTGTTCCCCTTTCTCCACATCCTCTCCAGCATAAGTTGTCATTGGTGTTTCTAATTTTAGCCATTCTGGCAGGAGTAAGATGGTATCTCAAAGTTGTTTTCATTTGCATTTCCTTGATAGCGAAGGATGTTGAACATTTTCTTAAGTGTCTTTCAGCCTCTTTGATTTCCTCTATTGAGAATTCTTCAATTCTGTACCCATTTTTAATAGGGCTATTTGGTGTTTTGTTGACTAGTTTCTAGAGTTCTTTATATATTGTGGAGATCAGTCCTTTGTCAGATGTAGGATTGGTGAAATTTTTTTCCCAGTGTGTGGGCTGCCGTTTGGTCTTGTCAACTGTGTCCTTTGCCTTACAGAAGCTTCTAAGTTTGAGGAAGTCCCATTTATTAATTGTTGAGCTCAGTGTCTGTGCTACTGGAGTTACGTTCAGGAAGCGGTCTCCTATACCAATTTGTTCAAGGGTACCTTTTACTTTCTCTTCTAAGAGGTTCAGTGTGGCTGGATTTATGAAGTCTTTGATCCATTTGGATTTGAATTTTATGCATGGCAATAGACACGGGTCTATCTGCAGTCTTCTACACACCATCATCCAATTGTGCCAGCACCATTTGTTGAAGATGCTTTCCTCCCCCCATTGTATTTTTTTAGCTGTTTTGTCGAAAATCATGTGTTCATGGGTGTGTGGAATAATATCGGGATTTTCTATTCGATTCCATTGGTCTACCTGTCTATTTTTGTGCCAGTACCAGGCTGTTTTCAGGACTATAGCTCTGTAGTAGAGCTTAAAGTCAGGGATGGTGATACCTCCTGAAGTTCTTTTATTGTACACAGTTGTTTTGGCTATCCTGGGTCTTTTGTTTTGATTATTATCCTTTCAAGGTCAGTGAAGAATTGTGCATTGAATCTGTAGATTGCTTTTGGCAAGATTGCCATTTTTTACTATATTTATCCTTCCAATCCAAGAGCATGGGAGATTTTTCCATTTTCTGGTATCTTCTTTAATTTCTTTCTTTATAGACACAAAGTTCTTATTGTATAGGTCTTTCACATGTTTGATAAGCATTACCCCGAGATATTTTATGTTGTTTGTGGCTATTGTAAAGGGTGATCTTTCTCTGATTTCTTTCTCAGTGTCTTTGTCATCTGAATAAAGTAGGGCTACTGATTTTTTGAGTTTATCTTGTATCCTGCTAGTTTGCTGAAGGTGTTTTATCAGCTGTGGAGTTCCCTGGTAGAGTTTGTTGGGTCGCTTATGTAAACTATCATATCATGTGCAAATAGAGACAGTTTGACCAAATTTCCATTTTATAACTGTCTTTTCTGTGTCCCAGAAGTTTTAATACATTGTATTTTCATTTTATTTTATTTTATTCATAGGAATTTTCATATTTTCTTTCTGATTTCTTCTTTGACCATTTAGTATTCAGTACTCTATTGCTTAATCTCCATGAGTTTATAGAATTTCTATAGATTCTTTGCTCCCAATAGTGAGCTGTATTGCTTTGTGGTCAGAATGTGTAGTGAATATTCACTCTGTACTCACCTGTTGCACTGATCATGCTCATTGGGGGTAGGAGCAGGTGCAGACATGACCTGGAAGAACTAGGTCTGAGGTAGGGAACTGGAGAGCTTTCTCTTGCTTGTTGGACAGAGACAGAGGGCATGCAGAGGCATCGTTTCAACTGGAACCAGCTGGTGTTCATTTGTCTCTGTTGTAATTTATTTCTCCCTGAATAAACATCTATTCAACATATCTGTTTTCCCCAATTCTTATTTTTCTATGATAATAATGCTTGGAGTTATCACAATTTTTCTAATTGTTTGGTGGTTGGTTGGTTAATTGGCTAATTGGTTTTAGATCTGTTTTGTGTTATAGTATGTGGTTTATTTTAAACTTCTATTGGCTGCTGAGTAAAATGTATACTGTTTGGCATTTGGATGGAATATTATATAGTTGTATGTCAAGTCCATTTAATATATGTCATTTAATCCCAATGCTTCTCTTTTGTTTTTGTTTTTTTTTTGTTTTTTTTTTTTTTGTTTTTTTTTTGTTTTGTTTTGTTTTTTTTTTTTTTGGTCCAGATAACCTGTCCATTGGAGAAAGTGGGGTATTTAAATCACCTGCTATTATTGGATTGCTGCTAATCTTTATCTTTAATTCCAGTGATTTGATTTTTATGAAATTGGGTGCTTGAGATTGCAATGTCTTCCTGGTTAATTGTTCCCTTGACAAGAATGCTGTCAAATAGTAAGAAAATAACACCTACTTGCTTCCTTGTCTCATTTTTCCTATCCATTCATTCTAAGGTGGTGCCTATCTTTGAAGGTCAGATGTGTCTTTTGTAGATAGCAAAAGGGTGGATTTTGTTTCTTAATCCATTCCGCTAGCCTGTGTTTTTTCACTGAAGAGTTGAGGCCATTAATATTTAAAGTTATCATTGAAAGGTATATGTTGATTGATGTCACTTGGTGTTCTGTTCGTATTCTTAGTCCTAATTTGTGTTTTAGTAATTATATCTTAATTTAGTCTCTTTCTGTGGTCTCCTGGGTATGACTATTCCTTTTCTCAGTCCAAATTATTGTTTTTTTGTTTTCTATGTATGGCTGGTTTGTTGAGCATGAATTCTTTTTACCCTATTTGTTTCATGGAAAGTTTGTCTTTATACTTCAACTTTGACAGATAGTTTTGGGAGGTAAAGTAGTCTGGGTTGGCATCTGTGGTGTTTTAGTTGTTGTTCAGATGGGATTTTTTTTCTATATATGTAACCTGTGACTTTTCTCTTGCAGCTTTCAATACCCTTCCCCTTTTCTGTATATCTAGTGTTTTGACTATAATATGAAGTGTAGAATGGCTTTTCTGGTCCCATCTATTTGGTGTTCTGGATTCCTCTTATATAAGTGTGTCTTTTCATAGTTTGGAGAAGTTTCCTTCCATGATCCTATTATAAAAATCTTGTCTATGCTATTGATTCTTCTTCTATGCCTATGACCCAAAGATTTGGTTTTCTTATGTTTTAATCAAAGCTCATGTATATTCTTTTCATATGTTTTTTTAATTCATTTTTTTCACTGAGCAGTATTATTTCTATTTTATTTCCAAGTCTGGATATTCTGTCTTCTGTTTTATCCATTTTACTGATATGTCACGGTGATCTTAGAGAGTTGTGTAAATGCTTAGGTAAGAGTCAAGAAAATCCTCTGATGTGACTACCAACTGGTTCTGGGCACAGAAAGGTGGTACAGGACAAGGAACCAGGCAGACACATTGTGACAACATATGAATACAACTTCCAGCTAGGCCTGAGTAGACAAATGCCTGGGGGGGTTCAAACTCACCCAGAAATTATAAAGACACAGCTCTCAGACAGACATGGGTATAAATAAACTATTGAAACACACAAAAAGAAATTTTAGTAGTGGAAAAATAAGTATGTCAGGGATAATGGTTAGAGACATGTGAATACAAAGTAGAAGCACATGAGAATTCATGCTCATAGAGCTGTTCTTCTCCTTGGAGTTGTAGAGCTGTTCTTCTCTTTGGAGTTGTGGTTAACAACTCTCCATACAGTAAAATACCAAGGCAAGTTAAAATGAGGCCAGTAGAACAAGCCTTAATCCAATCTAATTGGGTATCAGTATGAAAAGAGACCTTGTTTTTTGAGACAGGGTTTCTCTGTGTGGCCTTGGTTGTCCTGGAACTCACTCTGTAGACCCCACTGGCCTCAACTCACAGAGATCTGCCTGCCTCTGTTTTCCATTTGCTGTGACTAAAGGTATGCACCACTATGCCCAGCAAAGAATTTTTAAATGAATGGATAAGCATAATTTTGAGATAGAGACTTGGAGAGTGAAGGCTACCATTTGGAAGCATGCATGCACGCACAGAGTAATGAGCATGTGAAGAGCTGACAAAAAGGCAGACATGTACAAGCCAAAATCATTGAAATTATTTATGTTGGTACTTTGACTTGGAATTCTAACTTCCAGAACTGTGAAAAACACATTTTTGTTCTTCAAATCACCAAGATAGTGGTACTTATAGTAGCTTCACAAAACTGAGATACTACTACATGCCAGGAAAGAAACTCTGAGTGTAAAAGTCAGTAAAATGAAATATGATTGTGTTTGTCTTCTTGGGTTGACACAGCAAAGAACCAGAGACCAAGCAGTTTGAAAGCCACTTTTCTAATAGATCTGAACAGTAAGTCCTTTATCAATTGTATCATCATTGGTTTCGGATTAGACTTCCCTCTATGGCTTGTAGAAGGATTATCTTTTTGTCATGCCTTCACATGACCTTGCCTTGCACTTGGGGGAGGAATTCAGTAACTTTCCCTCCTTTTAATAACGATTTCATGTGTATGGATAATATATATATATATATATATATATATATATATATATATATATACCTGTGTACTCTGTGTATGCAGTGGCCTCAGGTCAGAAGAGAGCAACAAGACCCCTGGTAACAGAGATACACACAGCTGTGAGCTGCCATATGGATACTGGGAATCAAACCCAGGTCCTTTGGAAGTGGTGGTAACTGTCAAGCCATCTCTCCGGCCACTCTCCTCCTCTCCTCATCATGCCATAAGTTAATAAGATTAGAATTTCCCAATTATGACCTCATTTAACTTTAATGATTTCACTAAAGGTCCTGTCTCCCAATAGCCACAGCATAAAGTCTGCTAGAGATGCTCAGAGCACAACAAAGGTATATCACTAGTTCACTGTTTTGTACTAACTTGAGTTCTTCGTGTTGAAATTCTAGCAGTTATGTAAAACGTTATCATTGAGTGATGTTGGATAAAGGATACATGAGATCTCTATGTCCAATTTTTCAACTTCTTATGAGTCTAAAATTATTTGAAAATGAAAAGACTAAAACCAAGACCAAAACAAACAAAATAAAAGAAAGCGGTATTCTAAGAAGTCTCACAGTGTACAAGCATCCATGTCTTGATTCTTTCCATACCTAAAGAAACCAAGATAGTCTCTGGCTTTGCGATTTACTGGAGACACAACCCTCACCATTCCCTTAGCCTTAGTATCTTCATCATTAAAAATTATAGCATGTAGACCAAAGTGCTGCCCAGGCATTGGGAGCCCCAGACCTTTGTCCTACTTTGTCCTTTCATAAACTTTCAGTTATTTTGTGATGTATACCTTCTTTTTTTTTTTTGTAAAATGGGAATTATTTCTAGCCTGCCTCCAGTCACAAATGCTGTACTAGGGATATGGGAGACAACACCAAGCATCTGGCTCCATGAAAGCTTCATCTTGCTTTAAGAATTTTCTTCCCCAAGTAGCAAAATTAGAAGACAAGAAAAGAGGAGGGAAGAAATTAGGTAACATGTAGAAAGGAGAAGGGGGGAGCTGCATGCCAGATGTTTTTTTGAGAAATGAAGAAAGTGTGAGGTGAAATAAGCGTTTGACAAGAATGTTCAGGAAGAAGATTAATCACCATTTCAGTGTTCCATGTCCAAAGCGATTGTGTCTGTGCTTGTTTGGCTGGGTCTGATTTCAGAATTAGAGAACCCAGTTTTCTCACTAAGGCAGGATGGGATGGAGGGACATGCCAGGGCTCCTTTAAGGTTGGCCACTAATAGAGGACAGATGGAAATGACTGGAATGCTGTTAAATAAAGCAGAAAGCAGCTGAGAGAAAAACTGTTAAAAGAAAGTACATAAACAGTTTGACCACAAACTACCAGGTTCTGACTTGCTGATAGGGGTGTAAAACTAACTTGTCAGCTTGCTTTTTAAGTGCCAAACAGTGAGTGCTCAAGTGGCAAAGACCAGTCAACAGGCACAGTCCCTCCCACTGTTCAAAATCTTTCCATGGCTTCCCATAGTCTGTCAAGAATGTCTGAACCCCTCTACTTTGAATGGAAGGCCCTCAGTAAGCTGGCCCAAACTTGTTTTTCATGCCCCCACAGTGTAGCAAATGTAGGAAATCAGTCCCCACATTCCTGTTGACTGGCTATGTAACACTAAAAAGAAAATCACTTAACATCTCTGAGCCTTGCATTCTTCCTGTGTTAAATGACAATAATCCACACCCAATGACATCATGGAGTATTTCTAAGGAACACAACAACAGAAAAATGATCTAGGTGAACTCAGCAAGTCTCAAGTACTTGGTCTCTGTCAACCAGGGCTGGACCACTCTCCTTGGAGGTGGCCAGTGACAACCTCTCCTATTTAGAAAAGATGAATAATTTCCTCTTATCTGAAACTCTTGACTCCTTACCAAAATGTCCCAAGAGACTATATTAACATCTCCTTTTATTACCCAGACAAAAATTAATCACCTTCTCTGAGTATCTTACACAAAATTATGTGGCTTCTGCCAACTATACTAAAATTTAAAATTTTCATCATGGCCCTTTCTTCTACAGTAAGCCATGGGATACTCAATGCCAGACATTATGTTGTATTGAATTAAGTAAGTTCAATGCCCTTCTATAAGAGGTCTCAACAGGAGTTTATAGAATTAGAGTATGGAATTGACTCTCTTCTGTAAGTTTGAGCACTATTTACATGCCATAAAGTTATTTAAAATTACCATTTCAATTATACTTAAGTTAGTTTTTTGAAAAAATATTGACTTTGAACATACATATAAAGTGCCAAGCCAGTCATTAAGTGTCCAGCTATAAAATGGGCAATTATTTGAGTCTTAACTGTACATTGAAATCACTTGGAGAAGCATTTAAAAATACTGATATGCATAATATTTTAGGTAAGTATAAATAAAATGAGTTTAACAGGTATTTTGAAAAAATGCTCCAGGGATTTATTTTCTTATTTGAAACGTGTGAAATTCTATATTCAGCCAAAGTAACTTTCAGTAGAAGAGCAGAAGTGATGATGTCCTCAAATAAAGAGGAGAGCAACCATTTATCACAAAGAAATCTAACTTAAAAAGATACATGAATTTCTCTAACCAGCAAGGAAATGACATTTTAAAAGAGGTATAATGCTGGTCTATGGTGCATAAATCCCTAGGTTCCATCCCCAGGAACCATAAAGAAAAAAAAGAGTATGTTCACTCCTACCATTTTACTGAAAGTCACTTTGGCTGACTATAGCATTTCACACGTTTCAGACTAGGTAATAAATCCCTGTAGCATTCTTCTTTCAAAATATCAGTTAAGCCCATACTTTATTTACATTCCCATTTCTATAACATGACAAGTGATGTTAACTGGGGTCAATACTAAGACTTCTGATGTGCTTCATTGCATATGGAATAAATCATAATATTCTGGGGTGAGGACCCTTATCAGTGACTCCAACTCCAGGGGATCCTATGCCCTCTGCTGGCCTTTATGGGCACCTGCATGCACATGTGCACACACCCCACACAGCAACACACATACACATATACTTATAAAGGAAACAAATTCCCAGCTGGTAACTAAAAATTTAATTAATAAAATAAATCATAAAATTAGCAGAATTAAAAGGAAAAATAAATGACGATGCACTAGTTGTAAGGGACTTTAGCATCTATTTTCTAAAGTAAACAGATGGATTACCCAAGTAGAAAATCAATAAGGAAACAGTAAATCTAGTAAATCTAACACTGTAGATAGAAGGGACTGAATAGTCATGCAAAGAATATTACAGGAGCTGCATGGATAGCTCAGTGATTTATAGCACACATCACCCTTGCAGAAAACTCAAACTTAAGTGGCTGACAGCTGCCTGTAACTCTAGCTCCAAGGGATTCCAATGAGCACTTGCAGTCCTTCTTGCCCCCATTAGTACAGTCACATGCACATTCCCTCCATACACACATACACATACTCTTAAAATACCATTCCATTCTAGAGCAGCAGAAAACACATTCTCATCAAGGATACACAGAACACTCATCAGGAAATACTGTATATTAGGTCACAGTACAGATCATACCAACTTCAAGAAAATTGGAGTATCAAGTGTCATTTTTACTACAGTGACCAAAAACAGGACAGAAACTGGAAATCATAAAAGCAAACACAGAATGGGAATTTTTTTGTCTTGATATAAATTTAAACAGAGGGGCTATGAAGATGGTTAGGTGGGTAAAGGTCTCTGTTACCAAGCCAGATGACATGTTTGATCTACAGGACCCACATAGTGGAAGGAAAGAAACCAAGACCCACAAATTGTTTTCTGACCTCTATGTACATGCTGTGACATGTAACAAACACATGTAAAAGTAAGTTTGAGGGAAATTAATGGTGGCAGTCACGTATTAAATACCCAAATGATTCACATCCATGCAACAAAGACATGTGCTCAACTATGTTCATTGCAGCATTATTTGTAATAGCAAGAACCTGGAAACAACCTAGATGTCCCTCAATTGAAGAATGGATAAAGAAGATGTGGCAAATTTACACAATGGAGTACTACTCTGCCAGGGGGGGGCAATGGAATCTTGAAAATCGCAGGCAAGTGGATGGAACTTGAAGAAACCATCCTGAATGAAGTAACCCAGTCACTAAAAGAGGAACATGGTATGTACTCACTCATATATGGATTTTAGACCTAGATCAAAGTATCACCAGCCTGTAATTCACACTGCCAGAGGAACTAGGATACAAGGAGGATTCTAAGAGATTCATATAAGGTCCCTCACAGAAGGGGAAAGGGACAAGATCTCCTGAGCATATGAGGAGGGGGGGCAGTGAGTGGAGAGGGAACTAGGAGAAAGAGAAGGGGAAGAGAGGAAAGCATGTGGGACTAGGAAGATTGAATCAGGGGAGGAATAGAAAAAAAAAGAGAAGAGGAGAGAGGAGAGAAAGAGAGAGAGAGACCATAAAAGAGGGAGCCATTGTAGATTTGAAGAGAAAACTGACTTATAGAGAAATGTCCAGAGACCTACAAGACTGACCCCAACTAACAATTTGAGCAACAGTGGAAAGGCTACCATAAATGCCCTTCCCTGATAATGAGATTGATGACTAACTTATCTACCATCATAGAGCCCTCATCTAGTAGCTGATGGAAACAGAAGCAGACACCCATAACTAAACACTGAGCCAAACTAGAATCCAGATGCAGAAGGGGAGGATAAGACCAGGCTACAGAAAAACAGAGACAGCTGACCTGAACAAGGAGGAGCTAATGGCCCCCAGACTGATAGCTGGGAAACCAGCATGGGACTGACTCAGACCCACTGAACATGGGTCTCAGCAAGAAGGCCTGGGAAGCCTAAGAGACCTCTGAAAGTGGAACCAGGATGCCCCTGGTGCACAAAAGGACTTTGGGAGCACATTCCCCATGGAGGGATACTACCTTAACCTAGAGGCAGGAGGGAGGGCCTAGTCCCTACTCCAAATGACTTGACAGATGTAGATGACCCCTCCTGGAAGGCATCACCCTGCAAGTGGAGTGGGGGGAGGGTGGCCAGGGGGCATGAGAGGGTGGGAGAGAGGGATTCATGAAGGGAGGCAGGGAGAGGGAACTGGGATCGATATGTAAAATAAAAAGAAAAAAGAAAAAAAGAAATAAACAGGACAAGCGGTGGTGGTGCATGCCTTTATCTCAGCACTTGGGAAGCAGGGGCAAGATCTCTTTAAGTTTGAGGCCAGCCTGGTCTAGAGTGAGTTCCAGGACAGCTATGGCTACACAGAGAAACCCTGTCTTGAAAAAGAAGAAGACGGAGAAGGAGAAGGAAGAAGACGGAGAAGGAGAAGGAAGAAGACGGAGAAGGAGAAGGAAGAAGACGGAGAAGGAGAAGGAAGAAGACGGAGAAGGAGAAGGAAGAAGACGGAGAAGGAGAAGGAAGAAGACGGAGAAGGAGAAGGAAGAAGACGGAGAAGGAGAAGGAAGAAGACGGAGAAGGAGAAGGAAGAAGACGGAGAAGGAGAAGGAAGAAGACGGAGAAGGAGAAGGAAGAAGACGGAGAAGGAGAAGGAAGAAGACGGAGAAGGAGAAGGAAGAAGACGGAGAAGGAGAAGGAAGAAGACGGAGAAGGAGAAGGAAGAAGACGGAGAAGGAGAAGGAAGAAGACGGAGAAGGAGAAGGAAGAAGACGGAGAAGGAGAAGAAGACGGAGAAGGAGAAGAAGACGGAGAAGGAGAAGAAGACGGAGAAGGAGAAGAAGACGGAGAAGGAGAAGAAGACGGAGAAGGAGAAGACGGAGAAGGAGAAGACGGAGAAGGAGAAGACGGAGAAGGAGAAGACGGAGAAGGAGAAGACAGAGAAGGAGAAGACAGAGAAGGAGAAGACGGAGAAGGAGAAGACGGAGAAGGAGAAGACGAAGACGGAGAAGACGAAGAAAGGAAGGGAGGAAAAGAAAGATAGAGAGCAGGAAAGAAGAGGTTTTAAATAAAACAATCTAAAATTATACTTCAAAGACTACCAAACAACTAATACAAAAAGGACTGGGTAAGCAGGGCATATTTGTAATCTCAGAACTAGGGAGGCAGGAGGATAGTTAGAGGCTAATCTGGGGTAGAGGATAAATTTGAAACCAATTTGTATATGTACAAATTGCTGCGTCAAATTCTGTGCTTTAAGAACAAATCTCAAAAAAAATTAATGAATAAATATACACATAAAAAAGAGGAAAAGGAAGAAATAATAAAAGCTAGATAAAAATAAAATAGAAAAAGAATAAAAATTTAATTAAATTAATTTTTTAAAATATAAATGAAATTGGCTAGACTTAGAAAAAGAGAGACCACAGAAGTAAAGAAGACAGGAGAAGTACATTATAACTGATATCACAGAAACAAAACACAAAAGGTCATAACATAATTTAGTAACTTTTAAGAAATAGAAATACACAACACGTCAAGGAAAGATTAATAGAAGACATAACAGACAAATAATAAAATACAATAATTCAATAATTAAAAACAAATAAAAGCCCAGAACATAACTTTATGCCTAGATTTCTACAAATATTTAAAGAGTTATAATTAACCCACCCCCAAATTCCTTCTAAGAAATGAAGAGATGTGCATACTTCCAAACTCAATAACAATTTCCCTGTTATCAAAGCAAGAGAAATTAAAAGAAAAAAGTTGCTTACTCCTGTTTGAGATAAACAATATGGAATAATCCTCAACAAATACTAGTAAAACATAATTTTTACTGTGCTGAAAGGAACAATATAAGTCACTGGAGAAGAAAAGTCACCAGTGGGTCTACCCAGTAGTAAATTCCACATGCTACAATATTGACTTGCCAGGCATGTAACATGTGCATGTCTGTTATGGGAGTATTCAACTGCTTGCTGATTAGACTTGAGACCTGATCTATAGGAGGGAATTCATTCCTGGTACTATAAACTTAGTCCAAGCCCATAGGTCCTATGTGGTAACCTACTACTACTGCCTTTTTTTTTTTTTTTTTTTTTTTTGAGGGGGAGTTGGGGGAAGTGGATGCTTTTATTTCTTTTTTTACATTTCTTTTTTACATTCCAATCCAAGTTCTTCCTTCTCTCCCCCTTTTACCCTCACTCACCCCCGTCACCCCCCCATCTGCTCCTCAGAGATGGTAAGGCCCCATCATCTAGTTGAGGCAGGACTAAGGCATCTCTCCATCCCTACATCCTTGTTTCTAGGCTCGGCAAGGTTTGTGCATTAGTGTTAGATCTTGGACCCACTGCCAGTGGCCTCATATATTATTCCAGTCACACCATTGTCCCCTATATTAAAGGAGTCTAGTTTGGTCTTAAGCAGGTTCCCCATTTGTCAGACCTGAGTCAGTGATCTTTCACTAGCTCAGGTCAGCTGATTCTGTGGGTTTCCCCATTATTACTGCTTTCTAAATGTTTATAACCATAAATTAATTCTTCCCTCAGTCATGATCAGAGAAGTTCCTTTTTGTAATAGGCAATAGTCAATGCAAAGATTCATAATTGATTAAAGTGCTGAGAATAAATGATTAAGTATTTATCCCTAAATGGGACACTTATATTAAAACCAACCAAGGCTCAAGAAGCATTGAAGAAGAGAGAGTAGAAAGAGTTTAAGTGCAGGAGGATATTGAGAAGTACTATGAAAATGCTGTTTTCTGGATATAACATGTTCTAATGGACTAAAAACAGCTATAATTACCTTCATAAGTCCTACACAAAGTCAATCCAGTCAGCATTCCAGTATGGATGGGAGAGGGGTTGTGCTGGCTAGTTCTTTGTCAATGTAACACAAGCTAGAGTCATCTGAGAAGAGGAAACCTCAACTGAGAAATTGCTTCCCTCAGTTTGGCCTACAGGCAAGCCTGTGGGACATTTTGTGATGTAGCTGCAGTGAAGAGTCAGCATTTTGGAGAAATTATTAACATGACCAGCAAGGACAGCAGCAACTGTGGAGTGAAGCCAGTCTGAACCTAAAAAGATGACAGAGCCAGAGATGCAGAGCTCAAGCCCCTTACAGCCCAGAAAATTGTGCATCTCACACTGTGGACACAAAATTATTTATACTATTGCAGTTTGATTTTTCTTTGTTCAGGTTGCTCTTCACTCTTCAAGTTAACAAAGTATTAACTTGTATTTTAATTTTACAGGAACTGACAATTATGAGGCCTTGGCTATTTTAGAGAGACTTTGGGTATTTTTAAAGTGCTTTTAAAATACTGAAATTTCTTAAAAACCATGGGACTTTTGTGATATTAGTATTATGTTGAGATCTTGGGGTGAACAATAAAGGAAGATTATGGTTTAATAGGTGATGTGTTTGTGTACAATGTTGACAAAGGGTCAGTTATGCTGATTGGTTTCTTCTCAGGTTTCTTCTCAACTTGACACAAGACTAGACATATTGGGAGGAAAAGAATCTTAATTGAGACTATGCCTCCATAAAATTGGCCTGTGTAGGTGTGACTATTGGACATTTTCATTTGGTTAGTGTTTGACTGGGAGGGGCCCAGCTCACTGTGAGTAGTGCCATCCCCAGGATGGTGGTCCTGGGTGATAGAAGAAAGCAGCCTGAGCAAGCACTGAGAAACCAGAAAGCAACATTCCTCCATAGCTTCTGCAACAGTTCTTGCCTTGACTTCCTTCAATGATGGAGTGTGACCTGAGAGTTATAGTCCAAAATAGACCATTCCTTCCACAGATTGCTTTTGATCATGGCATTTTAATCACAGCAATAGAAACCTTAACTAAGACACATGGCATGATTTTATATTTAGGCAAGCAAATTCAATAAAATTGCAAGATAATGTATCAGTATATAAAACCAGTGGCATTTCTACACATGAACCATAAAGTATCTGAGAAAGCAATAAAACAATCAGCATTAGTCTGCTTTCCATCTATATAAAAAAAATCCTTAAGATAATTAACCCAAAAAATAGAAATGTTTATTTTGACTCATGATTTTGGAGGTTCTTGTCCATGATGGAGTGGCCTCCTTTACCTGCACATTATGATGAGAACACATGGCAAATCAAAACCCCTAATTTTATGAGCCAAGAATAAGAGCAAGAAAAGGAAGGGATGGAGTCGCATGCTCTCTTTTGAAAGTCCAATGATTCCCTCCATGTCCTCACAGAGTTGCACTACTTTCCAACAGTGACACCCGGGGACCAAGCCTTTGTAATAGGGAACTTTAAGAGATCTTCCAAAGCATGACACAATTCATTTTCAATATCATGGAAATGTTTAGAAATAGTAACAATGAGAGATGTCTCATAAGTTAAGAGCACTTGCTGCTCTCACAGAAGACCTCAGTTCCCAGCATCCACAGCCACCTATAACTTCAGGTCCTTTATAGCCACCCGCACAGGTATGGCATCCATTCATTCATTCATACACACACACACACACACACACACACACACACACACACACACACACACACTAATTGTTGTCTTAAGTTTTTGTTTGCTGTTTCTTAAAAGAGAGAAAGAACTTGAAGCTGTTTAGGAAGGCGGGATTTGAAAGGAGTTGGGGGAGAGGAAAAAATGTTGACAAAAATACATGAAAGTTTTTATTAAAAATGGAACACTGCATTTTGATAACAGGAAAGCAAAATATTAATATTTTAGAAACAAAAATAATACTTAAAAATAAAATTAGCAAAATAGCTACTCAATTCAATTTCTAAAACAATTATAAAAGAAATGAAAGAAAACACAATTCAATAAAAAAATTCAACTTACATATAAGAATTGACATTACTAAAATGTCTATACTAAAGCTGGATATGGGGACACAAGCCTGTCATCCTAGAATTTGGGAGGCTGAGGCAAAAATCACCATGATCTTAATGATAGCTTAGACTACATGATGAGTTCTAAGTCAGCCTGGGCTATCTATTAAGACAAGAATGAAAAGAAAGAGAAAGAAAGAGGAGGAGGAAGAAGAAAGGAGAGGAGAGGAGGAGGGGCAGGGAGGGGAAGGGGGGGAGAAAGGAACAGAGAAAGAGAAAAGAGAATCCATAGTATATAAAATTATCTATAAAGCCAATGCAACCTCTATTAAAGTTCAAATAATACTTCTGACAAACAGAAACAATCCTAAAACTCATATGGAAGACCCAAAAAGCTAGAGTAGTCTTGTTACAGAAGATGGAGGCATAACAATGTATAATTTCAAATTACATTATCAAAGTACATAATTAAAACAGCATGGTACTGGCATAAAAAAGAAAAATAATAAGCTTTTAATCTTAACAGTAGGGAGGTCATCTCAGGATAATCAGAAATTTAAGGCTGAACTACATAATGAGTTCAATGCCAGCTGTAACAGCTCCTGCCTCAATAGCAATAAGCCAATGGAAGAAATACAGAGCTGAGATACATACATACATATGTGTGTGTGTGTGTGTGTGTGCGCGTGTATTTATGTATGTATATATATATATGTGCGTGTATATATATGTATATGCATATATAGTCAATTGATCTTTCACAAGGAAATCAAGAATTCACTCTGGAAACCTTCAGTAAATAGTGTTAAGAGAATTGGATAGCCATACACAAAATAATGAATTAATTCAAAATTATTAAAGACCTGAAATATAGAAAATATGAAACCATAACTCATCACCCTTTGGAAAAAAATCAGCTTAACATTGGTCTTCACAATGGTTTTTAGTAGGTAAGACACCAAAATCACAAATAGCAAAAGCAAACATAAACAACAAATGAAAACTTTTCCATTGGAAAAAATATCAACAAAATGAAAGGGCAATCAAGTAATAAAGAAAAGCTCTGTGAAGTGTGTATCTGTTATGTGTTTATCATCGAGTTTATATCACTCAGCAAATTTCCAATTGCCAGACAACTTGAACAGACATCTTTAAAACAAGGATATGGAAATAACCAACAGGTACTCATTGTCACTAATCATAAGAAAAATGTATGACAAAAATCACAATAGGATGTCACCTCAAGCCTGTTTGGACAGCTCTTATAGAAACCACAATGGATAACAAAAGTTGGTGAAGAAGTAAAGGAAAAACTCTTGGGCATCAACCAGAATGTTCTATTGTGCAGTGACTATGAAAAATGCATGGAGGTTCCTCCAAAGACTTAAAAAGACAGGCCAAGCATGCCAGTGGCAATCTGTAATACTGGCACTCAGGAGAATTATGAGTTCAAGGCTAGCCTGGGCTACATAGTAAGAAAGTGTCTCAAAAAAAAATGTTTTAATGGAACCTACAATTTGACTCAGCAATCCCACGTGTGGGTAAACCTAAATGAATTGCAACTACTATCTACACTCCCATATTCACTGAAGCCTTGTTTACATATGCAAATAGGAATTTCCTAAGTATCCACTTACAAATGAGTTAAGACTGTGACATGGGTATAAATATACACTTAAGGTGAAATATCATTTTGTCATAAAAAAAAGCAGCAAAGTCCTGCTATTTGTGACCCTTGACCCTTGAGGGTACTATATTAAGTAAAAGAACTCAGAAAAAGGCAGACAAAATCATATGATGTCAATTAGATTATGCAGAATCTAAAAACTCATAGACAGTAAGACTATAATACAATGGGAGTCGCCAGGATCACTAAGGAGTGGGAAATGCTGACCAAAGAGTATACATTTCTAGTTACAGGATGAGTATGTTCTTGATATCTAATGCACAGCAAGATGATTATCACGAATGATGACGCATTATAGTCTCATAAACTTCTGAAAGTAGATCTTATATGTTCTCACCATAAATGGGGTATGGCAATGGGTATGTTAACTAACTTCAGTTTGGTACTAACTTCATGGTATATACACATATCATTTAACTCATTGTTTACACTAAATACATATATAATTTTATTTGTCATCCATGGCTCAATAAAGCTGCAGGGGTGTTAATTAGTTAAATTACCTGCTATCCTACCAGCCACCCTGACTACAACCACAGACTCTGAGACAGCATGATTCAGCAAAGCCACTTCTGAGTTACTGATCCAGAGAAACTATGAGATGAGGAACGTTTCTTGTTGGTTTGAACTACCATGTGGTGGGGCAGTTTGTTTTACAGCAAGAGCTAACTAATGTGTGCTTCCTGTACCTACTGTGTTGATATCTTAAAGAAATTTTTCAGAATAGAGAATTGGTCAAAAAAATAATTGTTGTTAGTTGGGTTTTGTGAATTCAATTGTTAGCATCACAAAGTGAATTTCAAAGTATCCCCCCCCCCCGTTTTGTGCTGTTGGAGTTTCTAATTTGGTATTGTTTGGTCTTCAAATATGTGTGAGAATTCAACCAGAGATATCCTGGGCTGGGAGTTTTCTCTGTGGGAAAGATTTTTAGGAGCTGAGTCAGCACTGCTAGATAATGTGCCACTCTGCTTCTCCCTTTTCTTTTTCCACTGACAAGCCTTCACATCTGTATCTGAGGCCAGGGGAAGGATCCATTCTTCTTCTTAACCCCTCTGCCCATTCAACTAGTGTCTGCTAGGCAACTTTTGGGATGATTCCCTTTTTGGAGACTATGTCTCCGAAGGCCAAAATGCTCATGACTTATTTGATCTCCAAGGGCCAATACCTAGCTAGCAGCCAAATCACAATGCTAATGCAGTCACTGTTTTGAAGAAAATGCAAGTTCCCAATAGACACTTCAATATACAAATTTGACACCTTGTCCATCATATTGTAGATGGGAGTTTCTTTCCTGCCTGGTCCCACTGCCATTTAGCCCCAAATAAATTCAGAGAGGCTTATATTAATTATAAACTGTTTGGCTGATGGCTTAGGCTTTTTTGTGGGGTCTCTCTTATTAACCCATTTCTATTAAACTGTATATCTCTATGTGGTTTTGGCTTACCAGAGAATGCTCCAGAAGGTTACTCTTTCAGTGGCTACATGGCATCTCTCTGGAAGCTTCCTTCTGCCTCCCTCTCCCCAGAATTCTCCTGGTCTTGTAGATCCAGTATACTTCCCGCCTGGCTACTGACCAATCAAGTGTTTTATTCATCAACCAATAAAAGAGACATGCATACAGAAGGACATCCCCCATCATCATCTTATGTGAATAAACTGCTCTCCTTCAGCCTTTTATCTGTTGCCACACACTTTCTCTGTTGTAAAGGTAATAGAGACTCTATTGAGAAAATTGGACCCAGAGATAGAACTTAGGCTCAGAGAATAGAAAAAGAATTTTTAATTTTACAGGTGTTACAGCCAAAAGCATAGGTTTATGAGAGCACCAGGCCGGGAGAGCCAAACCACCATGACAGGATGCAGGACTTAGAAGGGAAACTCGTGATTTCTCAAAGTGTCCCCCCAAACTCTCCAATTACCTTAAAATTTTCTTTCAAGTAATTTCCTGGTGCAAACATGAATTCCCCTTCAATCCCAAATTGAGGGCTTCAAACTCCAGACATGCTACTCTTCCCTCATCACAACTTAGGATCCCGCATCTTCCCAGGATGCTAGTGTGATTCTCCAGTAATCACAACCAGTGGAGCATGTAAAGTAGTTTCAAGCTATAGCAGGCATCTTTGCGGGGGGGGGGGTGTAGAGTCTCAATTGTCATAGGCCAGTTGAGGCTTTGCAAGGGCCTTAGAAACCTCCAGGGAGGAAGCCCCACCCACCTTCACTGGCCTGGCCCTGCTGAGAGGCTCCCAGGAAGGATGAAGCACACAAACAAAGCCAGTATGTTCATACTTGTCGCCTCTGCAAATTAGAGACTGCAGCTCCTGGCTTGACATGTGAAAAGGGATTAGGAAGGTGGGAGGGAGAATGAGAAGATGAAAGCAAATGTGGAGGAAGACAGCTCAACACCACAAACTGGCAAGGGAAATGCCTGATAACAGGGAAACCAGGCATGGTTTAGAAGGCTTCCAAGTCTTCCCTCTAGGTTTTCATCAGCCTGTTGAGATATCCTCTGCTGTGCAGGAAAAGCCACTACAAAGAAAAAGGAATTCTCTGTGTCTTGCAGCCTGGGCCAAACCCCTCTTACCCAGCTTCAAAGGCTGAGCAATGCAGTATTTTAGGGGACATGAAAACCACACACACCTCAATTCTCCATCTATCTGTCCTTTCTTAGAACATACAGGAGTATATGGTAAATAAGAACAAAGAGAATAAATTCTTAGGATTTTTCAGATGGCTCAAATTCCAGATCCAGACCTGTAGGTTTCTGAGTATGATAAACAGATATGCAAGGCTGCCCTTCGTCCCCACCCTCCCCTACACCACCTGCCCATACCACCCATGATTTCATTCATAGAAACTGACTTGAGAATTCAGTTGTCAACCATTAAGAATTTGAAAAGGTCCTTATAGTACATCTATAGTTCAAACATATTTACCTTGTGGCCCATATGACCTGA
Source organism: Cricetiscus sungorus (assembly GCA_030556225.1). Lineage (NCBI taxonomy): Eukaryota > Metazoa > Chordata > Mammalia > Rodentia > Cricetidae > Cricetiscus > Cricetiscus sungorus. The sequence goes on along the minus strand of JANBXA010000726.1, from coordinate 60,124,424 downwards.
GGTGAGAATGTATTGTCTCCTTTGAAACAATAAGTGATCTGGGCTGAGATTCTTTATATACATATAAACATCCTGTTTATATAATATCAAACACACTACTTTTAACATCTATTCATAACTTTTGAAAATTTTTATCTTATTTATGAGTACATGCATGTGTGCATGCATGAGTGAGTGAGTGTGTGTGTGTGTGTGTGTGTGTGTGTGTGTGTGTGTGTGTGTGCGTGCGTGCATGCATGCATGCATGCAAGAATCCTCAGGGGCCAGAAGAGGGCATCTTATCCCCCTGGAGCTAGAGTTGCAGAGGCAGCTGTGAAGTGCCTGATGTGGGTACTGGATACCAAATTCTGGTCCTTTGCAAGAACTGCAAACACTGTCAACCACTGAGCTATCTCTCCAAACCTCTATTCATAATTATTGCCTCAACTATTACTGCTATGATGGCTAAAAGGTAGTGATTTCCTCATCCTTATTGTGCCTTCTACACCCAACACTATGTGACTTATGTGGGTACAACATCACTTTATGGTATTTTATCAAAATTGAATAACCATTCTACTCATGAGGCAATATCAGACAAACTCAAATTGAGAAGCATTCTTCAAAAGTAGCACTGTATGAGGCAAGAAAAGCATAAATAAGTAACTGCAGGGGAAATGTGTGATCCTGAGTTAGAAGGAGCAATTAATATAACGGTCATCAAAACAGTTTAAATCTATAATGCCATCCAGAACTCATGTGTTGAACACTCTTCCCTTTTCTCTCAAGACAAAAGCTAGCTAGCAAGTACATGAGAAAGTGCTCAATATCAGAGACAGGCAAACCATTATGAGACATTTCATACATGGTAAAATGGCAATTATCATAAAGACAACAAGTAGTAGCCATTGGTGATAATTGTTTTATTTTACTTATTGTTCTGTTTGTCCGTGTTATATACATATATGCACATATGCAATTTTTGGCCAGAGAACAACTTCATGGAATTGTTGCTCTCCTTTCACCTTTATGTGGGTTCCAGGGACTGAACTCAGATCCTCAGGCCATTACCCACATGAGTCATCTTACTAAACCAGAAAAAAGGAACTCCTCCAATACACTCTCAAAGTTCAATTATGTATTGTCCAAGTAACTCAAAAGTGTATGAAAATTTTAATGTTTCTAGTAGCAAGATTATAGATTTAATTCTTTAGCAGAATCTATTTGTGAGTGACCCTGAAGATAATTATAACATGATAAAACAACATGTAGGTAACACGCAAATATGATTATTTTGATTAAGCTAGTACTTGTATTAGAGTCACCCACCAAATTATAAGTCTAGCCAACTAATTGTTTGTAACTCGAAGACATTGTTGTTGATATTTGATTTTTTATTTAATAATCTATAAAATGGGATAATATTGCCACTTTTACCACAAGATAATTTTATTCTAAGGTAGTATTTGTACATTCAAAATTTCAAAAGTTCTTAACACAAGCCCTTATGAGTATCAATGACCTATAAAATATTAAGAAGCCATACAATTTAATCTGTTACTTCATCTAACAAAACATAAGCTACATTCAATATGTTTAAGCTTCTAAAGGTTCTATACTTCCAACAAGAAGAACTCTATAAAGTCTATACTCAATTAGTATTTCTAGGAACATATAAGTGCTATAAACCCAAAATTGTTCTACTGAATAAAGCTTTTTAAAAATGAGTAATAAAAATAGCTCAGTGTAATTTCAAGCTATTGTTTAACAGTATGGTGTTAAAACTAAATTTTATTTAAATATATATTAAAAATAGATTGTTGGCCATGGTGGCCCACAGCTAGATTTCAAAAGTTGGAAGCATGATTATGTCCCAGACCAGCCTGAGTTACACAGCAAGACTGTATCAGTTAACTTTTCTGTTGCTGTGATAAAGTGCCATGACCAAGACAACTTTAAGATGGAAGAGTTTATTTTGGTTAATAGTTCCAATGGGATAAGAGTCCATCATGACAGGAAAGCATGGGGTCAGGAGCAGGAAGTTGAGAGCTCATGTCCTTTACTGTAAGCACAAACCAGAAAGAGCAAACTAGAAGTACACAAGGCTTTTTAATCGCAAAGCCTGCCCTCAGTGGCATACTTCCATCAGGGCTACAACATCACAACCTCCCCCAAACAGCACACCCAACTGAGGAACAAGTAGTCAAATGCCTGAGGCTATGGGTAATATTTCTCATTCAAACCACTACAAAGACCGTATCTAAAACTATATAAATAAATAAAGGCAGAACTACCATATATTGTACTTAACCTTAGCCAAGAACTGCCATATGACTCAGTAATCCTATTACTTAGTGTTCAAGTTTGCTTTTCTGTTGCTATGATAAACATCTTCAACAAAAGCAACTTAAGGGAGAAGAGGGCTTATTTGTCTTTCACTTCTAGGCCACAGTCCATAATTGAGGAAAGTCAGTGCTGGAGCTCAAGCAAGAAGAGAAGCAGAAACCTTGGAGGAATGTTGCTTACTGGTCTACTCTCTATTCAGATTTGTTACCATCTAGTATAGGTTTCTAGTGTTCCAATTATACTGTTTTAGTAGCTGATATGGTTATGGATATTGAATATCTCCCACAATCCACTGTAGTAGAAGCTTTATTCCCAGTTTGGCATTATTTTAAGGTGGTCAAATTTTCAATGGGTGGGGCCTAATGGAAGGTATATCGATCACTTAGGCACATGTCTTTGGAGGGAAGGGAATATATTGACCTCAACCCCTTCTCCTTCCTTTCACTTTCCAGCTGTGATGTCAGTAGGTTTGGCCCACTATGAGCTACTATTATGAGCCTAAAGAAGTGAGCCAATCAGAACCTAAAGAAACCAGGGGCTGAAGTATCTAAAACTATAAGCCAAAGTCAACTTTTCTTAAAGTCATCTGTTATTGTGATAGGAAGCTGACTAAAATAGTAGCAGAAAATATCAGACAGTGGCAGTTGCCAACAGAATGGACATTGCTGGTATATGACAAAGGCACAAAAGCTCAATTTCTCTATTCCATTTCTGGCAGGTAGAATAATGCTCTGGCTCACATGCTCATATATATATTCATTCTAGAATGTAGATGGCACCATTCTCTGGGCTAGGGTCCTGTACTGTACAAAAAAAAGAGAAAGCAAGCTGAATGCCAGAATTCATCTGTGCTTCCATACGGTAGTACATAATATGATCAGCCACTTACAGCTTCTGCCCCCTGTCCTCCCACCTCAAACTGTAAACCAGAATAAATCCTTTCACCCTTTTCCTTCCCTTTTTCTTCCTTTTTCCTTCCTTCTCCCTTCCTTCACTCTTCCTTCTTAAGTTAATTCTTGTCAGGAATTTTGTTGTAGCAGCAAAAAACATAAGACAGAATCCAATACATTACTCACAAAATAGCTAGTCTATTATGATTATGATTTACATGAGCCCAGCTTTTTCAATTATTGAATTTTATAACAGTATGGTTTTTGTATTTATGGTCCCACTATTTTTATAAACAGTTTTTTCCATGTAATGTCTCAATGAAGTGTCAGTGATACCTACCTTGTATAAAACTAAAGTTTTGACAGAAAAATCACATATCTAAAGCCAAAAAAGGTGTTGTTTTCACTGTTTTGTACTCTTTCTTAAAAATTAATGTTTATTATTAAAGACTTTCATACATGTATAAAATGCATTTTATCATATCTTTCTACCATTTCCCCCTTCAACTTTTCCCTGACCCCACCCAACAAGTATCCTCCCTAACTTTGTGTTCTCGTTTTATTAGTACTCTACTGAGTACACTTAGTGTTACCAATATATATACAGTAAATGAACTCAGAGCTCCCACTGGAGAACGTGCATCCTATCAGTGGCCATACCTTCAAGGAAAAAAGATTCTCCCACCCCAGCAACTATGCACTGTCACAATAGCTCCTCTCAGCTAGGAGTGGAGCCTCATGTGTTCCACCATTCATGCTGGAAACTTAACTGGCTTTATCTTTTACAAGCCTTGTGCAGGCAACAATAACTGCTGTGAGTTCATGAGTGTGATATAGCCATGTCATGTCTAGAAGACAGCATGTCACACAGTTCTTCCATTCTTTCCCCCTTCCTCTTCTGTGATGTTCCCTGATGCATCCAGGAGTGGAGACAAAATACAGATATCACATTTAAGGCTGAGAACTTTGAGTCACTTATTCTAAATACTCTGACAAGTTGTGAGTCTCTGCATTAACTACTGCCTGTTACCCAAAGAAACTTCTCTGACCAAGGTTGAAAGTAGCACATATCTACATATATAAATATAATCATTTAGAAGGCAGTTTGAACATGTCCATTTAACAATATAACAATAGTATGTTCTCACATAGGGGCTATGATATCCTAATCTATGGACTTTTGGCCAGGTTACAGTACCAGGCATTGGTTACTTTCTGTAGAACAAGCTTCAAATCCAATCAGAAAATGGTTGTCATCCTCATTAACAGTCATTTATTGAACAAGAAAGCACATCTTGCCTAGAAGATAAATATTGTAGCATGCCAAGTCCAATACTGGATAGGACTTCCCCCCATCAAAGGGCCTGCACAGCATCTTCCAGTACCATAAAGGCTAGCCAGTAGGGAGAAAGTTTCTGTGTCAGTCTCAGATTGATTTCTCTATGTCCCACAACCAAAGCACATAGAGTCTTTAGCTATGTCCCCCATTTCATTTCTGATATTATTAATTTGCATGATCTCTCTCTGCTTTTTTATTAGTTTGGATAATGGTTTGTCTATCTTGTTGATTTTTCTCAAAAAACTGACTCTTTTGTTGCATTGATTTTTTGTATTGTTTTCCTGGTTTCTATTTTATTGATTTCAGCCCTCAAATTGATTATTTCCTGGCATCTACTCCTGTGGGGTGAGATTGCTTCTTTTTGTTCTAAGGCTTTCAGTTGTGCTGTTAATTCTCTAATGTGACTATCCTCTGTTTTCTTCATATGGGCATTAGTGCAATGAACTTCCCTCATAACACTGCTTTCAAGGTGTCCCATAAGTTTGGATATGTCGTGTCCTCATTATCATTGAATTTTAGGAAGTCCTTAATTTCTTTATGTCTTCTTTGACCCAGGTGTGGTGCAATTGCACATTGTTCCGTTTCCATGAGTTTGTAGGATTTCTGCGATTTGTGTTGTTGTTGAATTCCAGTTTTAAAGCATGGTGGTCTGATAAGATACAGGGGACTATTCCAATTCTTTTGTATCTGTCGAGGTTTGTTATGCCACCTAGTATGTGGTCAATTTTAGAGAAGGTTCCATGTGGAGCAGCGAAGAAGGTATATTCTTTTGTGTTTGGATGGAGTGTTCTATAGATGTCTGTTAAACCCAATTAAGACATAACTTCTGTTAGTTCTTTTGTTTCTTTGTTCAGTTTCTGATTGGTGGTCCTGTCTAGTGGTGAGAGTGGTGTGTTGACGTCTCCCACTATAAGTGTGTGAGGTTTTATGTGAGCTTTGAGTTTTCCCAGCCCTTTACCTGAGGTAATGTCTATCTTTGTAGCTTAGGTGTGTTTCTTGTATGCAGCAGAAGGATGAATTCTGTCTTCGTATCCATTCTGTTAGCCTGTGTCTTTTTATAGGCGAGTTTAGTCCATTAATGTTGAGGGAGAGTAAAGACCATTGATTGTTAATGTTGTTTGTTTTACATTTGCTTTTGGCAGTGGTATTGTGAATTTATTTGTCCTTCACCCTTGGTTTCTAGTGAAGTGGGATTATCTGTTGCCTATGTCTTTATGAGTGTAGTTAACTTCCTGGGGTTGGAGTTTTCCTTCCAAAGCTTTCTGTAGAGCTGGATTTGTAGATACGTATTGTGAAAATCTGGCTTTGTCATTAAATACCTTCTTTTCTCCATGTATAGTGATTGAGAGTTTTGCTGGGTATAGTAGTCTGGGCTGGCATCTGTGGTCTCTTAGTACTTGTAGAACATCTATCCAGGACCTTCTGGTCTTGAGGGTTTCCATGGAGAAGTCAGGCATAATTTTGATAGGTCTGCCTTAATATGTTACCTGTCCTTTTTCCTTCGCTGCTCTTAATATTCTTTCTTTATTCTGTATGTTAGGTATTCTGATTATTATATGCCAAGGGGTCTTTTTTCTTTGGTCCAGTCTATTTGGTGTTCGGTATGCTTCTTGTACTTTCATGGGCATGTCCTTCAGATTGCGAAAGCTTTCCCTCAATGATTTTGTTGAATATGTTTTTAGCCCCTTTGAGCTGGGCTTCCTCACCTTCCTCTATGCCTATTATTCTTAGGTTTGGCTTTTTCACAGTTCCCCACATTTCCTGGATGTTTTGTGTTAAGGATTTGTTTTATTTATGATTTTCTTTTGGTCAGTGAATCTATTTCCTCTAGTTTATCTTCAGCACCTAAGATTCTCTCTTCCATCTCTTGAATTCTGTTGGTTATGCTTGCATCTGCAGTTCCTGATCGTTTGCCCAGTTTTTGTATTTCCAACATTCCTTTGGTTTGTGTTTTCTTTATTATCTCCATTTCTGTTTTCAAGTCTTGAACCATTTCCTTCACCTGTTTGTTTTTTTTCTTGGCGTTCTGTACTTTAAGAAATTTATTCATTTCTTCCCATTTTTTGTTTGTTTTATCTTCCACTTATTTAAGGGATATTCTCACATCTTCTTTGAGGACCTCCATCATTTTTTATGACGATATTTTTAGGTCATTCTCTTCTGATTCATTTGCTCTGTTGTGTTCTGGTCTAGTTTGTGTAGATTCCCTACATTCTGGTTGTGCTATGCTTGTCTTTCTGATGTTAGGTGTTTTCTTATATTGCCATCTTCCCATAGCTTCTTCCAGTAGGTGTTGGTGGGGTTTCTCCCTCTATGTATTTAGGTGGGTCAGAGGTTCAATGTCTGTAATTCTGGGTGGTCCAAGCTCTCTGGGAGGTCTCTCCGTAGGCAGGGGCCCGACGATGGGGGTCAGAGATCAGGCTCCAGCAGAGAAGAGCTGAGGCCTCTTTGGCAGAGGCTAGTCCGCAGGATGTTTCCTCAGGGATAGTCAGGTCTAGCTCTAGCCAAAGCCTCTAGCCAAGGTCTGGTGTTGGGGGACAAAGGTTGGGCTGATACTCAGGATGTTTCCACACTGATAGGTGGGTCTATCTGGCACTCTCTAGCTGAGTAGGGTCTTTTTAGCAGAGGTCCTGTGATGGGGGTCAAGGATCTAGTCCGCAGGAACTCAGCGTGTACGTACAGAGATAGGCGGATCTCTGGGAGGGACCCAGAACTCCAGTAGAAGACCAGTGGTGGTGGTCAGAGACCAGGCAGGTGGAAATTACAGGTGGTCCCACATGGATAGGCAGGTCTATTGTACTCAGATCAGCTCCAGGAATTTCCCCAAAGGTGGCTGGATTCTACATCTTTATTTTTTATTACATCACCCTCTACTCCCTCTTTCCTCCCATGCCCCCACTCCAGCTCTACTTAACCCTTTAACCCCTGGTATCTGCCCACTCCTTTCATATCACATCATATCTTCTCCAGTGATGTTTTTGAGTTGGGTTACAATATGGTTCCGTATTTTTCACATATCTTTCATTATGGTTAACTCTCACTCCAACCACTCCTTGCTTCAACATTGCCTCCCCTGGTATTCTTCTAACAAGATGCAAGAAGAGCCTTTGTGATTTGCTTTTATATATTTCTCTCTAGCCTCATCTCTCACTGTTTTACACTGACCTGTCACTCATACTCCATTCTACAGGATCTAATCTTGTCCATTTTCTAAATGCATCATGCCTTCAACTTTCCCATGCCTTGCAGTGTTCTGATTTATATTCACCATTTGAACTGTTTCACAAACACAGAATTCCTGCTATATATCAAGCACTAAGCTTGCAATTAGGAATACGAAGATTATAGTTTTATCCTGAGAAATCTATAAACTAATGGGGTAAAAACACAATCAAATGTATATTAAGATACTCACAGTATGCTACTAGGGAGGGGTGGAATCAGCTGTTTGGACCACAAAAGAAGAAAACATAAGTCAATTTAAGAGGGTGGCAAGATAAGCATCTCCAAGCTTTCATCCCCTGTCAGAAACATCAAAAAGCAAGTACAAACTGTGATGAGCAACTTTGTAAAAATTCAGGAAGACAGTCAAAATTTTACAACTAAGCAGGTACTTGATCATAAAAGGAGAACTTCAAATCAGTAGGAGGGTTTTATGTCACTTATTGCTTTTGTCACAACCAATACCTGACACTTTAATATAATCTTATCATGGAAAGTTAACAGCTCACGTGCCTGGTGTAAGACCCCAGGCCCTAATCCCTGAGGAAACAGATCAGATTGTTTTGACAGAGTTATGTCTGCTCTAAGCTTCTGGTACTGCCCAAGTACTGACAGAAGATGGTCACAGGCAGTGGGCATAAAACAGACTGCAAATCTAAGAACTTCCGAACAAATAGGGTGAAAGGTTACTGCTGGAATCAGAATAGACCATTAAGATCCATGGGCACAATCTGCAAAGACTTTGGAAAATGGAGACATTCAAAAGTATCCATAAATCAAGGGAAATTTAGAAAACTCAGTGCATTCACAAGGTAAGACACAGGTTCAGAAAGCACCTGAGAAGACCACCAAGTTTTCAACTGGCCTGAGCCATATGCTGAGTGAAAGCCTGGGTAATTGTTGTAGGAAAGCCAGAACACAGAGCCAATCTACAAGCAAAAATGCTTAGTTTTTTATTGGCTCCTGAATTTCAGGTATATTTCTGTCGAAACACTAGCTTAACATGAATTATTGAGCATAGACTTCAGTGACCACACATAGTAAGGAATAGTTGTCATAGACTTAGTTTGAGACCATCAGGATAAACGTTTATTGCTATAACATTCAATTATTGAAAAGGCAGTGGAGTCTAGAGAAGAGAAACAAGCTGGCTTCCAGAGACACCCTGTTACAAGAACAAACTGTTCCTTTAATAAATAAATTTTTTAAAAACTTTTAAGAAAAATCACCAGGCATGTAAAGATACAGAGAAGTATTCAAAAGAACAATGTAAACTGACACTAATATCTCTGAAGGAGTCTGACATTAGACTTTCTACAGGAAGACTTTAAACAATAGTCATAAATATACTCACAGGGCTAAGAAAAACTGAAAACTAAGGGAAATTGAGCTGGGTATTGTGGTAAACACCTACAACCCCAGCACTTGAGAGAGACAGGGTCAGGAAAAAGTCTTACACATGAACAAATGGAGAATGTCAGCATATAGTAATTAAATAGGAATCATATAAAGGAACCTGGGCCAGAGAGATGGCTCAGTAAATAAAGAGGCTTGCTACCCTTATGACCTGAGCTTAATCTCCAGAACCCACAAGGGAAGAGAGAACACACTCATAAAAGTGAGATATACATACATTTTATAAGTGTGTGTGTGTGTGTGTGTGTGTGTGTGTGTGTGTGTGTGTGTGTGTGTGTGTGAAAGGAAGTAAATATTCAAATAAAAAGCAGAGATTGGAACATGGAAAAATGTAATGATTCAGGGCAGTGACAGCTTAGTGATACAATACATGCATAATGTATAGGAAATCCTAGTTTCACTCTCTAGTACTATACACACAAGCAAATCATAATTGAAGTGTATACTGATGGCAAGAGGCTTGCTTTAGCTACAAAAACACAAATAGGATGAAAATGAAAACATGGGGACAGGTTGTTTCCCTATAAACCAGTGTTTCTCAACCTTCCTAATTCCATGACTCTTAAATACAGTTATGTTGATGTGACCCCCCAACCATAAAATTGTTTTTGTTTCTACTTTATAACTATATTTTTCTACTGCTATGAATTGTAGTGTAAATATCTGATGTGAAGGATATCTGATATGTGATCCCCATGAAAGGTTTGCTCCACCCCCAATGAGGTTATGGCCTACAGGTTGAGAACTCCTGCTTTAAATGGTACCCAAAATAGCTAGCAACACTGCTCCAGAACCAGCCTTACATCAAAAACTGTTCAAGGAAATGGAGAGCACTGCATAGTAATGAAACTGTCAACTCCTAAAGAATATGTAACAATTATAAGTACTTATAGAACTTATAACAGCATCCCAAAGTATATAAAAAGAACACTGAATTGAAGAAAGACTAAAATAGTAAAATAAAATAATAGTTGGAGGCTTCAAAATCCAACTATCAATAATAGATAAAATGACAAAACAGATGTCTGATATGGAAACAAAGGATTGGAAAAATATAATGGTTCATGTGTGTTAGCCAAGATCCTCAACAGCAACAGGACAAACAACAGCTATCCAGACAGGGATAGAGGCTCATCATGGGAATTGGCTTAAGTGACTGTGAAAGCCATAAAATTCCATAATGTGACATCTTTGAGCTGTGGAAGCAGGAAATCCAAGACTGTGTCTCTGCATCAGTCCAAAATCCTGAAAAGTAAGATGGCCAGTGGTGTTTCTCCCATGCCAAGGCTGTCTCAGACTCAGACATTGGAGTGTTTGGCATTTCAGAGTGCAGGAGAATGTAGGATCTCAGCTCAAAACACAAAGAGAAGTGACCCTTCCTACAACTTATTTTTCTATTTTGGTCTTTAACAGATCAGATAATGCCCACCCACATTGGCGAGAGTGGAATGTTTTTACTAGTGTACTGACTCAATTTTGAGCTCTTCCAGAAATACTATCACAGACATACTGAGAAATGTTTTACTAGCTATGTGAGCTTCCCTTAGCCCAGTCAATTTGACTCATAAAATTAACCACTGCACACCAACCATCTCTAACAGACATATATAGAGCACTCCACCCAATGAGAGCAGAACACATATTCTTCTCAAGTGTACTTGGAGCATTCTCCAAGATGGACCAGATGTTAGACCATAAAACAAATCTCAGTAAATTTCAAAAGATTGAAATCTTATGGCATGTCTTTGTCCACAATGAAATAAAACTAAAATCGATAAAACTGAAATTTTCTAAATTAAATAAAATGCTCTTAAACAACCAATGGGTCAAAGCAAAAATATTGGAAAACATTTATGCAAAAAAATTAAAAATAGAAGAACAGCATATCCAAACTTATGAGATGAGGTGAAGGCAGTGATCCAATAAAAGTATGCAACATTAAGTGCCAGTATTTAAAAGTAAGAGGGTGAGAGAGACAGCTAAGCACTTAAAAGCACATACTGCTTTTGCAGAGGATCCGAGTTCGGTTCTCAGCACTACATTGATCTGCTTATAAATTTCTATAGCTCCAGTTCCAAGATATCCAACACCCACTTCTATCCTCCAAAGTTATTGCACACATATGCCCATACCCACACAGATGCGCACGCGCGCGCACACACACACACACACACACACACAATTAAAAATAAATATTTTTCTTTACAATGAAGAGAAAATAAAGGGGGTAGTGATGAATGTCAATACTGAATATACTTAGCATATATATGGCTGTGGGATCAATCTTTAGCATAATAAACAAACAGATGAGGGACTGGAGAGATGGCTCAGCAGTTAATAGTACTATTTTCTTTTACAGAAGACCCAGGTTCAGTTCCCAGCATCCATATAGTGGCTCACAATCATCCATGACTCCAGTTCCAGGAGATCTGATGCCCTCTTTTGACATCCACAGGCACTAGGCACAATCATGATGCACATACTTACTTAGCAAAAGGAAGGAAATGATACACTATAAAACAAAGGAATCAATAAAAGCAATAGAGGAAATCAATGAAACCAAAAGCTCTTTTTTTGGAAAAGCTAAGCTATTAGTTAATCCCTAGCTAGACTGACATAGAAATAAAAAAACATAACTAAAATCAGGAACGCAAGTGGAACCACTCGGCTCAATCACCAACAAAAATAGCATAAGAAAGTAGTATAAAAATATACATTAACAAATGAGATGAGCTAGATGAAATCAAAAGGCTTAGAACATTTTGGAGAGGGAAGTTAGAGACACCCACCACGATCCTGCATCTCCATGATGCAGGGAGGTATTTAACTCCAGTATTGTAGGGACAGACTTTGGTGATCCACACAGCCAAGTGCACAGTGGATCCCTGAACCTCTTAGCTCACAAACCGGTGTAATGGCAATAAGCCATCTTAAAACCAGTTCAGGCATGAAACCTATGACTGGGAGGATCAGAAACCCTCGAGATTTACAAAAGCCCTCTCCACTAAACCAAATGGCTGACCACTGTGGCTGCTGCAGTGGTGGAGAGAGGCAACAGGACCCTACAACTGGCTATGATTTGAACATAGATTCATGGATATGATTCTATGAAGTAGGAGGTACAGGGTACTGCATAGGGAGATGGAGACAATTTCCCCTTGGGAGCTGTGATCCAACCTCTAGAAAGAGATTTTAGACCTCCTGTGTGAGTGTGACCAGCATGGCTGGGGCAGAAAGACAGTACCCTTGCCCACCCATCCCCCAACACAGGTGGCTTTGCTCTGATCACTTGCCCACTCTCAGGGCCATGGGGATATTTGGAGAAAGTGGGCCAATGATGAGCATTTCTCACAGCCACCCACACTTGCTCTGGCAGAACACTCCCCATGTGAATACACATGCAATTGGGGAGTCCACAGACCCGGACAGTGGGGGTGATGTGAGGACAACTCTTATGCTTACTAAATTGCTGGACCTGGGTACAGAGAGTAATGGAGCGAGTTAAGGCAGCAGAGGTCATTGTCTTAGCTTGCATGCCCTGGCAAGCAAGGAAGGGCAGGGCCAGCCTCCATACAGCCCTTTCTGGTTCTACCTGTCAGGACCTGAGAAATAAAGGGCCTCATAACACCTACCATACACCTACTGAACTTCAAAATGAGAGGCCTGAGAAAAAAACCTGAAGCTCTCTCACCCTCCAGCCCTCAGCAAGGAAGAATTGTGTCCTGGCTTTACTTTTCTCTTTCCTTTCCTTTGCTGCATTTTCCACAACTTCATACAGTTCCCTCCAGTGTGTCTTGTTTCTTTTTCCTGTCTCTCTTTTTATTACTTTATTCTTAATGCTTCTAACTAGTCATTTTAATGTCCTAGTTTGTGTCATTTTACCTTCTTTCTGTTCTGTTCTCATTACATGTATAGTTGTTATCCCAAATTGTACATCATTGCTGTTTCTATGTTTAAAGATCTAGCTTGCTTTATGGTGTTCTTGTTTGTTTCTTCTCAATTTTAGTCAGGATTAAAACCTGAAGAGAAGCCTATTGACCAAGACAGAAGGACACCACACACACACACACACACACACACACACACACACACACACACACACACAGAGAGAGAGAGAGAGAGAGAGAGAGAGAGAGAGAGAGAGAGAGAGAGAGAGAGAGAGAGAGAGAGGTCTCCATGGAGAAACACAAGAAATAGGTTTTCAAAAGAATATAAGACAATATAATTTTGATAGCAAATCTGGGTTGTCAACTTGACACACTTGGGATTCGTGAGCCTCAGTTGAAGAACTGTCTCTACCACATATGCCTGTGAGCATGTCTATGGGCATTTCCTTGATTGCAAACAAATATTGAAGTACTCAGCCCACAGTAGGCAGTACCATATGAACAATCCAGTAAGCCGCATTCCTCCATGGTTTCTACTTCAGTTCTTGCCTTTGCTTCCCTCAATGATGGACTGTACGTTTTAAGATGAAATAAATCTTTTCCTCCCTAAGTTGTTTTTAGCCATTGTGTTTATTGTATCAGCAGAAGCAAAATACAACAGGATAAATACAAGAAGTATATTTAAAGCAAGGCAATGTGACTTTTTAAAATGGTTATAACTCTTCAAAAATTTCATTCAAAGCCATCAAAATGATAGGAATGTTGCACAAATAATTCAAAAGCATAATTCTAAAAATTGTCAATAACTTCAAAGAATGAACAAATAAACAGTTGAATCTGAAAAACTCCATTCAAGTTATAAACAAAAAAAATTCTTAGCAGTATAGTGGTGGTACATGCCTTTAATCCCAGCACTCTGGAGGCAGAGGCAGGTAGATCTCTGTGCATTTAATCTACAGAGCTAGTTCCAGGACAACCAAGGCTACACAAAGAAACCCTGTCTCAAATAAAAATGATGGGCAACTTCATGTATAGAACAAGTAGAATAAAAGCCAATATTGAAGAGATATTCTATCCAGATATAAGTGAATAGATAAATAAATAGGTTGGTAGATAAACCAATTTTACAAGGGCAGTCATGACCACAACATTCAAGAGCTCTAAAGGCCAACAGAGCAAATCCACAAAACTGATGTGGAAGATTGAGTCAAGATGTAAACAAAAACCCTACTCAATAAAAAAAATAGCATAAAAAATACTCCAAATCTAGGGAAAGAAATGGACAAAAAGGAGGTATTTAGAACACAAAGGTCTGAAGGTGGAAAACAGTAGCATAGCACCAGACTGTATATAAAACCCAAAGCTTAATCTAGCACAGAAAGATGCTTTTGAGGCTTGGAATTACAATCCCACATAGGTATGAGAAAAGACCCTCTCTGCGTCACAATATTGTTAAAATACTCAGAGTACAGAACTGAAAATACTGAAAGCTACAAGATGGAAGTTCAAAATTACTTATGAAGGATAACCCATCACAGTCACTTCAACTGAAACCTTGCAGGTGAGAAAAACAAAGCATAATAGACTAACAAGTCCTGAAACAAGATGGTGCCAACTAGAAAACCCAGCCTTTACACTTGAAGGGGGGAAGGCCACGTAAGTATACAAGAAAGCAATTCCTGATCACAAAGCAAGCATGCAGAAGATGCTTAAAAATGCCACATGCAATAAAGGAAGAAAGACACACACAAACATGAGAATTTGTGGAAAAATAAATCTCAATAAAATGATAGGTATCAAAAAATAAGCAAGGAAAACCTTAATGTGAAGAAATTTGTTCCTGCCATCTAAATTTGATGGTCTTAACTCTTCAATTAAAAGATATATATTGGCTGAATGGACTATAAACCAATATTTAAGTGTCTGCTGCCTGCAATAAATTCACCTCCCTGGCAATGACATACACATACTTAACATAGAAGGATGTAAAAGGATATTGTAAAGGAATGGAATCTGAAAGCAAGCTTGAGTAGATACACCTGACAATGAAAATGTCCAACCAAATGAGTTAGAAGGGATACGATTACTACATATTAGTGAGGGAAGAAGCCATCAAAGAAATACAAAGATAGCAAATACAAATGCATTCAACTTTGATTCACCCAATTTCATCAAACAAATACTACTGGATACAGATAGCCACATAGGTTCAGATACTCCCACACTGAATGACTTTGCTACCTCAGTTTCATTCATTAACAGATTGATCAAAACAAGAAAAAAACCAACAAAGTAACTTCAGGGTTAAACTATACCACAGATCAAATGGACTTAAAAGACAACTACTACTAGCTATGGAACACACATTCTTCACCACAGGCCACAGAATTTTCTACAAAATGTGTCAGGGTCCATATAATTGGCTTCACTTTATCTTGACTTAAAGTCAGAGAATTCAATACTATACTTACTCTTCCAAGGTGAAAGTCCAAAGACTTAAAGGTCTAAGGCATGGCTACTGTAAGGTGTTTGATATTAGGTGTTCGTTCATGTCTTATCTAAATAACAAGAGACTTGGTCTAAGGTGTGGTTACTCTTAACCATCAAGGCCAGATAATGACAGATTTAGGCTAAGGCATGGTTACTAAATGTTTGGAGAATTGAGGAAGAAAGTCTGTTTCTTCCTTGTATCATGATAAAGAAGTCTTGCCCTTTTAGGTTGGGGGTACATAAAAATGTTGAATAAACTTGGGGTGTTCACTGGATTGCCCCTCCTCACTCTATTCTGACTATCTTTTCCTTAGTATCTTTACCTGCCATTCCTCAATCCACACACACACCTCTCAAATATGAACTAGACAAGTTGTCTGGATCCAACTGAAGCCCCACAAAGGCAGATTACTATAAAAATAGATAACATTGTAGGCTCTAAATTGTCTTGATGATACCCTTTGTTTTTTTGAGACAGGGTTTCTCTGTGTTAATAGTCCTGAATGTCCTACTCCCTTTGTAAACCAGGCTGGCCTCAAATTCAGAGATCCGCCTGCCTCTGCCTGTCAGGGATTAAAGGTATGCAGCACCACATTTGGCCTCACTGGCTTTTTAAAATTATAAATAATTATTAGAGGAAGGTTTCAAGACAGGGTTTCTCTGTGTGACAGCCCTGTCTGTCCTGGAACTCACTATGTAGACCAGGCTGGCCACAAATTCAGACAGATCTGTCTGCCTCTGCCTGCCTCTATAGCATTCTGATTGAGAAAATTTTTGAATGATCATTGGATGATTGAACAAATCAATGGGAAATTCAAAAATTCCTATAATCAAGTGAAAATGGAAAATACAACTTCCAGAACCTTTGGGTAGTGAAGGCAACTGTAATTGGTAATATTTTTGTACAAAAATATGAAGTATATTTTTATTTATTTTATTTTCATTTTATATTCCAACAACAGTTCTCCCTCCTACCACTCCTCATGACCCTCCACTTAGACTCCCCCAGCCTATCCTCCATCTACTCCTTAAAGGATAAATGCTTCAAAAGGGACTCAACAAAACCTGCCACATTAAGTTGAGGCAGGACCAAGCCCCTCCCCCTACATCAAGGCTGAGCAAGGTATCCGACCATATGAAATGGGTTCCAGCAAGCTAGCTCATGCACCAGGGATAGATCCTGGTCCTACTGCCAGGGGCCCCTCAGATAGATCCAGCGACACAATTGTCTCCTGAAAGTGGTAAATTAAACTCAAAAGCTTCACTTCTAATAATTCACACTGGGGAGAGATCTGTATAAATGTGGCAAAGCCTTAAGTTCCCATTCAACTCTTATTATTACTGGATAAACAAAGTTTGTGAAAAAGTCTTCAGAACAAACCCAGTCCACCCTTCCCCCTAGCCTCAAGGAAATATTAGTTCTTAGAGATTATGTTGCGAGCAACAGGACACCTGCAAGAAACATATGAAGGAACAAAACTAAACACAAAAACTCAAAGACAACCTTCCTCTTAGACTTAGTACCTGGAAATTGTACTTAGCAACAAACCACCTGCAAGAGACAAAGCCATAGAAACCACAGAATGCTCCCTCCCAGCACCAACCAATGAGAACAGGCTACCTGCAAGTAACAGAAAAAGCCATAAAAACCATTAAATGATCCCATCTGTAGCCAATCAAAAATGTTAACAAACCAGTTGTCCTGACTGTGGGAAATTCCCCTAATTGTTCCCCAAATGTCAACTAATCAGGATCCACCCCATGCCCCCCCACCTAATGATGTAATCCTGTAATTTTTGTCTTTAAAACTCCTGCAGTAGACTAGGTGGACACTTCCTCTGGTGGCTGCTGCAGTTAACTAGACAAAGTCCCTGTCATGGTTGGATGAAACAATATACCTTGCTTTTGCAGTTCAGTGGGTCTGTCTCCCTGGTGGTCTTTGGGGATCTTTGTGATTTGGGCACAACATCGCCCACATGCAGAGGGCCTAGTTCGGTCCCATGGAGGCTCCACAGCTGTTGGTCCAGAATTCATGAGTTTCCACGAGCTTGGTTCAGCTGTCTCTGTAAAGTTCCCCTCCACAATCTTGACCTCCCCTTGCTCATATATTCCCTCCTCCCTCTCTTAGATTGGATTCCCAAAGCTCAGCCTGATGCTTAGTTGTGGATCTCTGCATCTGGTTCCATCGCATACTGGAATGAAGGTTCTATGATGACAGTTGAATCTAATTACAGGGGAAGACCAATTCAGGCACCCTCTCCACTATTATGGGTTCCTGGGAATTTCCCTAGCACCAGGTTTCTCCCTAACCCCATAATGGATTTATCAAGATACATCTTTCATTGTGCTCTAACTCCATCCCTCCCCAAACTCGACCATCACATTCCCTCATGTTCTTATCCCCTATGCCCTCCCTTTACTGCTCCCTTCTCCCCCAGTTTACCCAAGAGTTCTCATCTGATTCCCCTTCATGACTGGAAAGATTATATTGATAAGTGCTTAAATTAAACACAGAAAGATAGCACAAAAATTAACCTAATAATATACCTCAAATCTTAGAAAAACAGGCCATATGCAATAGAAAAATAAAGATAAGGACATAAATTAATGAAATGGAAATTAAAATGAGCAACTCCAGGGTCAGCAAAAGATTTGGCTCTGTGAAAAGATAAACACGAGAGGAACAACTCTTGAGCAAACAAACAAAAAACTTGAAAAGGCTCAAATTACAAAAATTGAAGTAACAAAGGTGGTATTGTAACAGAAATTAATAAAACTGAGATCATTAGGTAATATTATGAAGACTTATGTACCAACAAAATGAAAAATCTAGGAGATATGGTTACCTTCCTAGACTCATTGTAACTCACCAAAACTGAATCAAGAGGGTAGAAACAACTCAAACAGATATACTATAAGCAATGAGAATGAAGTAAAAAAGTCTCCAAACAAAAAAAAGCGCCCAGGACTAATTTTATAAAAATTTTAAAGAACTAACACTAGTCTTGATTTCAAAACTTAACTATGAGCTACAGTAACCAAAATAGTTTGGAAATGGCACAGAGGAAGACATATAGACCACAGCTTCTTAAACTGTGGATTGCATCAAATAACAAAATGTGAGGTACAAAAAAAAAATTGTATTAGTAAAAGTTTTCTAAATGCATGATCAAATTAACATAAAGTTAAATACTGAATGAATCTAAGGTGTTTGGGGCAGTGCTAACCCATGCTGTAGTGCACAACTGGGGCTATCAAGGGTTGCAGCCAGCTGTCCTGCATTTATACTGCTGAGGCCAGTTCTCCCAAGGGGGAGGGAGCTCTCCTGCTGAGGCATCTAGTAAGTATTGGGATTAGCTCTTTAGAGCCCTAGCCACTAGTCCAGCTCTCTTAAGGCCCCTGCTGGTAATACAGGTCCAGACTTGGCTCTCAGCCATACCTCTGGCCCAGATATCATATGGACTTGGGTAGCAGCACAAGACACTCAGGTATGGCCCAGGTGACAATGCAGCCCTCAGACACCAATGTGACTTTAGGTGGTGGCCCATACCTGGAGCATCTGCAAGGCCTCAGGTGGTAACATGGCCATGGACATAATCACAGACCCCAGTTGCAGTAGTGCCACAGACCCAGACATGACCCTCAGCTGCATCTCAGGCCCAAATGTCACCTTGGCCTCCAGTGGTATCACCAAGACACTCAGATCAGCATAACCCCAGCAATAGCATGGCATTCAGATTATCAACATGGTCTCAGGTAGGGGCCCAGACTACAAACATTCCATGGCCTTTGGTAGTAACACAAATCATAGGCATCAACACAGACCCCAGCTGCTACAGGACCATGAACCCAGACATGGACCTCAGCAGCAGCAGAGGCCCAGACATCACAGGGCCCCAGGTGGCAGCATATGCAACCCACATCAGCCTATTCCTCACAGCTCTACTTTGTCCACAATGCATGAACCACCCTGGTTGTCCTTCTCTCCCATTTCTCCTTCATATACCTGTGGCACCCACCTGCCCAGGCAGATCTGCAGAAAATATTTTTTAACAAAATCATACAAGAAAATTTTCCTAACAAAATGAACCTAACAGATATCTACAGAATGTTTCACCAAAACACCTAAGAATATACCTTCTTCTCAGCACCTCACAGAACATTCTCTAAAATTGATCACATACTCAATCACAAAGACTCAGCATATACGAGAACATTGAAATGATCTCATGTACTGTATCTGACCACCATGAATTAAAGCTGGATATCAACAACAGAAAGTCTACAAACTCATAGAAACTGAACAATGCTTAACTAAATTACCAGTGGGTTGAAGAATAAATAAAAAGAAATTAAAGACTTCCTAGAATTCGATGAAAATGAATACACAACATATTCAAACTTTTGGAGCTCAATGAAAGCAGTGCAAGAGGAAAGTTCATAGCACTAATTGCCTGCATAAAGAATTTGGAGAAATCTTATACTAGCAACTCAACAGCACACCTGAATGCTCTAGAACAAAAAGAAGCAAACATACCCAAGAAGAGTAGATGGCAGGAAATAATCAAACTGAGGGCTGAAATCAATAAAATAGAAACAAGGAGAACAGTACAAATAAGTGAAACAAAAAGTTGGTTCATTGAGAAAAATCAACAAGATAGGTAAACCCTTATCCAAACTAATTAAAAGACAAGGGAAAAGTATCCAAATTAAAATCAGAAATGAAAGAAGGGACATAACAATAGACTTTCAACAATAGAATTTCAAAGACTTATTATATCATATTTCAAAAACCTGTACTCCATAAAATTGAAAAAAATCAAAAAAGTACAATTTTCTTTATAGATATGACTTACCAAAGTTAAATCAAGATCAGATAATTGAAATAAACCTATAACCTCTAAGGAAACAGAAGCAACCATTAAAAGTCACTCAACCAAAAAAGACCAAGGGCCAGACAATTTATCACAGACTTCCAGCAGACTTTGAGAAGAGCTAATGCCAATATTCATCAAATTATTCCACAAAATAGAAACAGAAGAAACATTGGCCAGTTCCTTTTATGAGGCCACAGTCACCGTGACACCCAAACCACACAAAGATTCAACAAAGAAAAAGAATTACGAACCAATTTCCCTCATGAACATAGATGCAAAAATACTCAGTAAAATACATGCAAACCAAATCCAAGAAGAACACATCAAAAATATCATGCAACATGATCAAGTAGGCTTCCATTCCCAGGGATGCAGGAATAGTTCAACATTCAAAACTCTGTCAATGTAATCTTTCCACCACACAAACAAACTGTAATTAAAAAAAAAAAAAAAAAACACAAACAGCAACACCAAAAAACATGATCATCCCACTAGAGGCTGAAAAAGCCTTAGGCAACATTCAACACCCCTTCATGATTAAAAAATAAATAAAATGTCTTGGAGAAATCAGACATACCAGGGACATACCTAACTAAACATATTAAAGCCAATTTACAACAAGCCTGTATCCAATATCAAATTAAATGGAGAGAAATTCAAAGCAATTCCACTAAAATCAGGAAGACGACAAGGTTATAAACTCACTCCATATCTATTCAACATAGTACTTGAAGTTCTAGCTAGAGCAATAAGACAACAAAAGGAGATCAAGGGGATACAAATTGGAAAGGAAGAAGTCAAACTTTCACTATTTGCAGATGATATGATAGTTTACATAAGTGACCCAAAAAATTCTACCATGGAACTCCTATAGCTAGTAAACACCTTCAGTGAAGTGGTTGGATACAAGATTAACTCAAAAAACAGTAACCCTACTATATACAGACCATAAAGGGGCTGAGGAAGAAAGCAAGGAAACAATACCCTTCACAATAGCCACAAATAATATAAAGTATCTTGGACTAACTCTAACCAAGCAAATGAAAGACCTGTGTGACAAGAACTTCAAGTCTTTAAAGAAAGAAAATTAAAGAATGTATCAGAAGATGAAAAGATTTCCCATGCACATTGATTGGTAGGATTAACATAGTAAAAAAGGGACACTGCCAACTTTACATGGAAAAACAAATAACTCAGGATAGCTAAAAACAATCCTGTACAATAAAAGAAATCAGGAAATCCATGATTTCCAGCTGTACTATAAAGCTATAGTAATAAAAACTGCATAATATTGGCATAAAATAGACAGGTTGATTAATGAAATTGATAGAAAACCCAGATGTAAATCCACACACCTATGGATACCTGATTTTTGATAAAGAAGCCAGAGATGGAAAAATGAAAGCATCTTCAACAAATGATGCTGATCTAACTGGATGTCCAAATGTAGAAGAATGCAAATAGATCCATATTGGTCACCCTGCACAAAACTCAAGGCCAAGTGCATCAAAGACCTCAAAAAAGAGAGAGAGAGAGAGAAACACTTGACCTTTAAGAAGAGAAAGTGGGAAATAGCTTTGAATTCATTAGTACAGAAGATAACTTTCTGAACACAACACCAAAAGCACAATTAATAAATGGCACCTCATTAAACTGAAATCAAAGAACAACATTAATAGAGCAAAATGACAGCCCAATTCCACATCTGACAGAGGGCTGATATCCAAAATATATTTTTAAAAACTCAAGAAACTAGATATAAACAAACTAAATAATCCCATTAAAAATAGGGTACAGATCTAAACAGAAGTCTCAACAGAAATCTCAAATGGCTGAAAAACACTTATAGAAATATTCAATATCCTTAGCCATCAGATAAATGAAATCAAAACAACTCTAAGATTCCATCTTACACCTGTCAGAATGGTTAAAATTAAAAAAAAAAAAAAATGCAAGTAACAGCTCATGCTGGAGAGGATATGGAGTAAGGGGAACACTCTTCCACTGCTGGTGGAAATGCAAACCTACGCAGCCACTTTGAAAATCAATATTGCGGTTTCTCAGAAAATTGGCAAGACACAGCTATATCATTCTTGAACATATACCCAAAGGATGCTCAATCCTATCACAAGGACACTTGTTCAACTATGTTCATAGCAGCTTTATTGATAACAGCCAGAAACTGAAAACAACATAGATGCCCCTTAACTGAAGAATGAATAAAGAAAATGTGCTACATTTACACTTTTACACAAAATGTGAAGTATTATTACTCAGCTGTTAAAAATTATCATGAAACTTGCAGGCAAATGGATGGAATTAGAAAAAAGTCATCCTGTGTGAGATAACACAATCCCAGAAAGATATAGTTTATATTCTCTTATAAATGGATATCAGCTGTTAAGTAAATGATAATCAAACTACAGTCCACAGGCCTAGAGAAGCTAAGTAACAAGGAAGGCTCAAAAGGAGACATGTGTATCTCTCTGAGAAGGTGAAATACATTTCAAGGGTGGACTGGGTGCAGGTGGGGATGAGAAAGGGAGAATTAGGGGTGAGGTGGAGGGAGGAAGTACTGGGAGAGAGGACTAGAATTGGGGAACATTTCAGGGGCAAGGTGGAAACTTAGTACAATGGAAATGCCCAGGAATCTATAAGTGTGACGCTAGGGAAGACTACTAGTAATGGGAGTTACAGAGACTGAACTGCATATTTTCTGTAACCAGGTGAAGCTTCGAAGGAAGGGAATGGGACACTAACCCAGCCACAAAACTTTGAACTACAATGTTTCCTGCCTACAAGTTGTGCTGGGGTAAAAGTAGTGAAGAGCTTATGGGCATGCCCAACCAGTGACAAGTCCAACTTGAGATCCAGGTCATGAAAAGGAACCCACACATGACACTGCCTGGATGGCCAGATACCAGATAGCCCAGAGAACTAGGATAGAACCAAATATGACCAGTAAAAAAAAAAGGTGTCAAGGAAATGATTCCTAATGATATTCTTCTATACTCATAAACAGGAGCCTACCATAATCGTCATCAAAGAGGCTTCACACAGCATCTGAGGGGAGCAGATGATCCACAGCCAAATATTAGGTGGAGCTCAGGGAATCCTATAGAAGAGGGGGAGGAAGGATTGCATGAATCAGAGGGGTCAAGGACATCATATGAACAAGGCCCACAGAATCAACTAACAAGGGCTCACAGGGGCTCACAGAGACTGAACCAATAATCAGAGAACCTTAAAATCTTTAACCTAGTAACATTTTAAAGATACTAGAGTGCAACTTTTTATTTTCCAAAATATAGTTTCTAAAAACAGGTTTTATGCTGTAAGACAAAAACTTAAATGACACTTTACCACTACTAGAGTGGCAGACAGATAGATTGAATGATAATTACTGCTCAATTTTGTTGTTCTCAAGACAGGGTTTTCTGTGTAGCCCTGGCTGTCCTGAAATACTATCTATAGATCAGGCTGGCCTTGAATTCATAGAGATATGCCTACTCTACATAGTAAGTCAACAAACAAATCGTCTGAGGAAAAAGGTAAAGAGGAATCCAAAATCTGGGTAAACAGGGAAGACCACACTTGTTCCACTTGGGTAGAAGGAACTGAGGAAAAAGAAACAATGGATCCAAACAAAAGCTGAGTTTACATGCTCTAAAAGAAGAAAACTAAGGGAGCAGTGTGCTGTCTATTTTCAGGCTCTGAGGTTTTCAGTTAAATGAGACACAGTGTTTTACTCTTTTTACTCTTTGGCCTTTTGAGGGGCCCACTGCCCAGCTCCAAAATAAATCACACATGGAGTCTTATTATTACTTAGGAATGCTTGGCCTTAGCTGAACTTGTTTCTAATCCTTGTACCTTTTCCCTCTGGGCTTTCACCTTTCTTAAGATTACATACCTTACTTTTACTCTTACTCCGTGGATGGCCGGGTGGCCGGGTGGCCGGGTGGCCGGGTGGCCGGGTGGCCGGGTGGCCGGGTGGCCGGGTGGCCGGGTGGCCGGGTGGCCGGGTGGCCGGGTGGCCGGGTGGCCGGGTGGCCGGGTGGCCAGCTCCTGACATCCTCCTCGCCTTGGTCTCTTGATGCACCTCTTGCCTCCTTTCAGCTTCTTTTATACTCTCTGCCTGCCAGCCCCGCCTATCCTTGCTTCTGCCTTTCTATTGGCCATTCAGCTCTTCACTGGGACCAGGTATTTTATATAGGCACAGTAACACAGCTTCACAGAATTAAACAAATTCAGCATAAACAAAAGTCACACACCAGAAAATAATATTCTTCCACAAGACAGAGTCAACGTGTAATAGAGAACAGAGGTGCTGAAAGAGGAATTAAGGGGAAAAACAGGGCACAAGCATGATGGCACATGCCTGCAGCTTTGAGAGGAAGGGGCAGGGATATTGAGAGTGTACATAGTGAGTGAGACTTTTGAAATAAAGAGGAAGAGAAATTCAAGAATTAGATCGGCATGGTTGCCTGTACCTATAATCATCTACTGTGGAAGTAGATTGCATTGCTTTTTTTTTTTTTAAGTCAGAAGGATCATGAGTTCAAGATCAGACAAGCAACATTATAAGAATTTGTCTTGAAGGGGGAAGTGGAGGACAAGAAAGAGAAGTCCAAGAATGAGCTGCCTAGGGACATACAGAGTTGCTAGGCTGCCCATTTGATGACCTAGCTAAGAACGGGAAACCATAAATTTGTATTGGCTCTGAACTTCATAACTGTGATCTTTTTTTATTTCCAACAGCCTGAGTAGTGAACAGAAAAGTGGTGGGAACTTGAACTCACCCTGAGCTGTGGATCTCAGCATGTTGGAAATGAGGCTCCCAGATTCAACGTGGAGATCCGAGGAACATGAAAACATACAGAGTGAACAGAAGGTATGCGTGGAAGTGTATGGGAAGGAAGAGGCAGGAGCCAGTGGTGTCATAAAAGGAAGTGTATCCTCCAAATTCCAGAGGCTGAAGAAGCCTCCAGATCACATCATCCAAACCCTTGATTGTGGGAGTCAGGATAAAAAGAATCCCAGAAATTTGAAAGAAACTTGCCCAGGCTCACAGTGACTTAGTCAGAACTAAACTTCAGAGCTTTAAATTCTGCCTAGCACTTTCGTATATTTCACAGCTCTTGGCTATGCTTTCTTCCCTTGTTTTAAAAAGTCATGTGTGTTTTCTGTATATAATTTGGACAACTACAAAAAAAAGAATTCATTTGGAACCTTAATCTTACCATTAACTAAAAACATTTTAACATATGTGATAGTTTCAAAAACAAGTTCACAAATTCTCTGCCACTTATCCCCATTCAGAGATGGATCCTGTTGGTGGGTTTAGCAACTGTGTCCAACAGAAAAGGATGCAGGGAAAGATGCAGCATGACTCCTGGCACTAGGTCATAAAAGCAGCACTGCTTCCACCTGGCTCACTCTCTCGGGACACTTGTTCTTGGAACCCAGCTGCCGTGTTATGAGGAAACCCAGGCCACATGGAGAGGCCACATGTAAGCATTCCAGCCAACAGTTCCAGCTGAGTTCCTAGCGAGCAAGCAGCATCAGCTGCCAGACATGTGGATGAGGAAGCCATTGTCTGACTGCAACTGTGTGAGGGGCTCAAAGAAGGTCCGTGTGACTCATCACAGGCAACCCAAAGAGTGCTGAGTGAGAGTCATAAAGTGACTGGTCTTATTTCACATCACTAAATTTGAGGGTTGTTTGTTATGTCGCACAAAACAATCCTTTGTGTGCATGTATCTCTCAATTATAGTCTTGGATGCACGATACATATACCATTTTCCATCCTTCGTTTTTTAACTCTACATTAGCTGTCATTTTCCCTTTTGATTAAAAACTATTTAATCCTGGCACAGTGGACCATGCAGGTAATCCCAGCACTTTGGAGGTGGGAGACAGAGGATCATAAGTTTGAGGATGGACTGAGATATTGAGACACTCAAAATACAAAGATCTTTTAAACTATTATTAAAATGGGCACATGATAGTCTACCATATAAACAGGTAACCAGGCTTTATTAGACTTTTGAAGTAGTTTTCCATTTTTCAGTCATAATTGATGCCTTTTGAATCTCTATCTGTTTGCACCTGAGTATCACAGGGCTTGGCACATGCTTTGCAGCATGCTGTACCACTCAACTATGCCACTAGCCTTATACTAATTTTTAAGTATATGGAGGTTTAGAGTGTTATGGATTTTTCATTTTATTTTGTGAGGTATTTTTGACATGTGAGTGGTAAAAAGCAATGCATATTGCCTGAAACAATTCAAACACCAAGTGTTTTAAGCAAAATTAATAGGGTTTTTCCATTCTCCCTCCAAAACCATTCCTCTGGTATAATCACTATTAAAGTTTAAGTGCTTCTTTCCATGTTTTCACATGTGTGTACAAGATGCAAAAAAAAAAAAACCTTTGAGGCATCTTACCTTATTCTGCTCAGCAAAGAAAATACACTTTCCTCATTTGAATAGAATGTGGAAAGTTACTTCAAAGAAAATTGATCCACAGAAGCCCCTGATCCAAACACTCTGGGTACAGAAAATCAGACTCCATGGTTTTGTTTTAGAGAGAGTGTATTTAAGAGAAAAAACATGGTAAGAATTATGTAGCTCAGGCTGGCTTCAACATCATAGAAATCCTCTGGCCTCAATTTCACAAGTGCTATAATAATATACATGGGCCATTACATTTGGCTTCTAGGATGATTAGCTCAAAAAAAATCAGTAGCCCTACTATATACTATATATATAAAGGGGCTGAGAAAGAAGTCAGAGAAACATCACCCTTTACAATAGCCACAAACAATATAAAATATCTTAGGGTAACACTTACCAAACAAGTGAAAGACCTATATAGCAAGAACTTTGAGTCTTTCAAGAAAGATTAAAGAAGATACCAGAAAATGAAAGGTCTCCCATGCTCTTGGATAGATAGGATAAACATAGTAAAAATGGCAGATTCAATGCAATAGACATCAAAATCCTAGCACATTTCTTCACAGACTTGAAAGAATAATACTCAACTTCATATGGAAAAGCAAAAGACCTGGAATAGCCCCCCAAAAAAAACCCTGTACAATAAAGGAACTTCTGGAGGAATCAACATTCCTGACTTCAAGCTCCACTGTAGAGTTATAGTCCTGAAAACAGCTTGGTATTGGCACAAAAGTAGGAAGGTCGACCAATGGAATTGACTTTAGTAAACCAGGGTGTTGCTCTTCATACCCCCTGTGAATGTCCAATCTCCACAACCGACACTGAGGAAATCCAGAGAATCATCGGGTCATACTTCAAAAGCCTGTACTCTACAAAACCGGAACACTTTAAGGAGATGAATAATTTTCTAGGTAAGTACTACATACTAAAATTAAATCAAGAACAGATAAACAACTTAAATACGCCTAAGGAAATAGAGTTATCAATAGTCTCCCAACCAAAAAAAAAAAAAAAAAAAAAAAAAAAAAAAAAAGCCCAGGCCCAGATGGCTTCAATACAGAATTCTACCAAAATTTCAAAGAAGATCTAATACCAATACTCCTCAAATTATTCCACATAATAGAAACAGAAGGAACATTACCAAACTCTTCTTATGAGGCTACAGTTACCCTGATAACCAAACCACACAAAACTACAACTAAGAAAGAATTACAGACAAGTTTCCCTCATGAACATACATGCAAAAATACTCAATAAAATACTGGTAAACCAAATTCAAGAACACATCAGAAAAATCATCCACCATGACCAAGTAGGATTCATCCCAGAGATGCAGGTATGGTTTAACATATGAAAATCCATCAATGTAAGCCACCATATAAACAAACTGAAAGAAAAAAAAAAACACATGATCATCTCACTAGATGCTAAAAAAAAAAAAGCCTTCAACAAATCTTAGCACCCCTTCATGATAAAGGTCTTGGAGAGAATAGGAATACAAGGAACATGCCTAAACATAATAAATGCAATATTCAGTAACCCAACAGCCAACATCAAACCTACCTATTCAATGAGAGAAAAATCATGCCTGATACTAGAAACCAAGCCAACTGTCCAGGGCTAATGAAGTCATAGCTCTTAGAGTAGAACCTACAATTACCATTTTACTATACCAGCACTATCTTAAATTACAGTCTAAAAACATTTTTACTTATACCCATAGATGAGTATAGCCTTCACCCCTCATCAAGGAAACTTCTATTTGCAACAGACTGAGATCACTACAGAAAACCAAAACCAATCCAAATGCAAAATTATAGAGCCTAGTCCAAATGTATATACATCCACAAAACAAACAGGTCTTGCACTTAAAGCTCAGCAAACATTGCTGAAGAAGGCAAGGAAAGCTTGCAAGAAACAGAGAATCAGGGAGTTTGCTGTTAGACTGCCTCCCACTAATGTCAGAAGCTACATCCATAAGTTCTCATCAACATGACTGCCTAAACAAAAGCTGAACAAGGGCAACACTAATGGACATGCCAAAGATAATGGGGGAAGCCCCAAGGCCTCAACCCCACACAAAGAACGACAGGCAACTAAGGAATACTGAGAGTGGGAGAAACAGTCTTCCCCAGGGGAGAGCACACCAATTGGTTATCACTACTAAATGGTCAGCCCTGAAAACATACATATGAGTAACATACAAGATGTACCGGTTATATTTAAGCATATATGTGTATGTATGTGTATATATGCAGATATATATGTATACATATATTCAAATAACAGCAACTAACTGAAAAGGAGGCCATGAATTTGAAAGAGAGCAAGGAGGGGTATGTGGGAGGGTTTGAAGGGAGGATAGGGAAGAGAGAAATGATGTAAATATATTATAATTCTCAAAATTAAAGGAATAATTTTAAAAAGTGAGAGATGGAACATTAAGTTGAATAGGTAGGGCTATGGAAGAGGATCTGGGAGGAGTTGGAGGAGAGGAAAAAAACGATCAAAATATATTGAATGAAATTCTCAAAAGAAATTTAAAAAACAATAATCACAATGAGGAGGAAAAACATTAAAGTCTTCAATAAAATTTCTAACTATCTCCTCCTACTATCACCTCAGCCAGGCCTAACTTTTTTCACCAATATAATATTGTAATTACTTATTTGGGGATTTCATACAATGTACCCAGACCATACTCACTTCTTATTCACCCCACCGTAAAAAAAAAAAAAAAAAAAAAAAAAAAAAAAAAAAAAAAAAAAAAAAAAAACCCAAGTCCAATTTATGTTGTCCATATACTTATTATATACTCATTGGACCATATCAAACTCCCAGGGGCCAGCCCCTTTTAAAAAAGTATATATATTCTTATATTACATATCAATCCCAGTTCCCTCTCCCTCTCATGACCCCTCATACCCCCCTCCCATCCTATTCCCCCCCCCAACTCCACAGAGAGAGTGATGCTCTCCAGGAGGGATCATCACAATCTCTCAAGTCATTTGAGTAGGGTCTGGGCCCTCCCTCCTGCCTCTAAGCTAAAAGTATCCCTCCATGGGGAATGTGCTCCCAAAGTCCTTTATGCACCAGGGATACATCCTGGTTCCACTGTCAGAGGCCCCTTAGACTGCCCAGCCCTTCTAACTGAGACCCACATTCTTGGTATAATGCTGGTTTCCCAGTTATCAGTCTGGGGGTCCTTGTTCAGGTAAGCTGTCTCTGTGGGTTTCTGTAGCCTGGTCTTGACCCCTTTTCTTATCACTCCTCCTTCTCTGCAACTGGATTCTAGGAGTTCATCTCAGTGTTTAGCTGTGGGTGTCTGCTGCTGTTTCCAACACCTACTAGATGTGGGCTCTATGATGATGGGGGTAAGTTAGTCATCAGTCTCATTATAAGGGAAGGAGTAGCCTTTCCAATGTAGCTCAGACTGTTAGTTTCTAGATATTTCTCTAGAGTCAGTTTTCTCTTCAAACCTATAATGGCTCCCTCTATTATGGTATATTTTTTTTTGCTCTCATCTATTCATCCCCCAATTCAGTCTTCCTGGGCCCACATGTTCTTCTCCTTCCCTTCTCTTTATCCTAACTCCCTCTGCACTCACTGACCCCCCACTCCCAATATGCTAAGGAGATCATGTTCCTTTCCCCTTCTATGAGGGATTCTATGAGGGATCTTGTATGAATCTCTTAGGTTCCTCCTTGTATCCTAGTTTCTCTGGCAGTGTGAATTATAGGCTGGTGATCCTTTGCTCTATGTCTAAAATCCATATATGAGTGAGTACATACCATGTTCCTCTTTTTGTTACCTCACTCAAGATGGTTTCTTCAAGTTCCATCCATTTACCTGTGAATTTCAAGATTCTATTGTTTTGTTTTCTGCTGAATAGTATTCCATTGTGTAAATGTACCACATTCTCTTCATCCATTCTTCAGTTGAGGGGCATCTAGGTTGCTTTCAGGTTCTTGCTATTACAAATAATGCTGCTATGAACATAGTTGAACAGATGTCTTTGTTGCATGGATGTGGGTCATTTGGGTATATGCCTAAAAGGGGGATTGCCGGGTCCTGTTGTAGACTGATTCCCATTTTCCTGAGGAACCATCATACTGATCTCCAAAATGGCTGTACAAGTTTGCAATGGAGGAGTGTTCACCTTTCTCCACATCCTCTCCAGCATAAGTTGTCATTGGTGTTTCTAATTTTATCCATTCTGGCAGGAGTAAGATGGTATCTCAGAATTGTTTTGATTTGCATTTCCCTGACAGCTAAGAATGCTGAGCACTTTCTTAAGTGTCTTTCATCCATTTTGGATTCCTCTATTCAGAATTCTCTCTTTAGTTCTGTACTCCCACTTTTTAATAGGGTTATTTGTGTTCTGGTGACTAGAAAACTTCAGCATCTTTATCATAGTTTTTAAGGACTCTCTTCAATAGCTTCTTGCCCTGACTGTTTCCTTTGTGTGTGTGGGGGGGTATCTCAGAAGCGTTCAGTGTCCAGTGTCTCTCTTTCTCAAGTATGAGCCTGCAAAAGATGCTTCCTGGCCCATAGTAGCTGATGGACTTCCACATGGCTTCCAGTAGTAGCACAGACCACAAACATCAACATGTCAGCCAAACATTTTAATTCCAAGAACCTGGCAGGTGATTGGAGATACCTCATCAGCTTATATGCCCTATGCTTGTAAGAAAGCTTCCAATATTGAAATTTCTCAATCATATGAAACAGTGAAATAAATAAGGCAGAAGAAACCTGTTGTCCTCAGAGATCACCATGAAATAAGAAGGTGCTATAAAGTATGACCCTTTAAAACAAACAAGGAATTATATGAATTACCTTAGTTACAAGGTTCCTGTTGCTATAAAGAGACACCATGACCACAGTCAGTCTTATAAGGAAGACTAACATGGTAGCATGCAGGCAGACACAGTGCTAGAGAAGGAACCGAGAGTTCTATATCCAGATCCACAGGCAGCAGAAGCGAGTGACACACTGGACATAGCTTGAGCACCTGAGACCTCAAAGCCTGTCCCCAGTGACCACTTCCTCCAACAAGGCCACACTTCCTAATAGTGCCACTTCACATGGGCCTATGGGGGCCATTTTCTTTTATACCACCACACAAATAATCTACATCTTCTTGAAATACCTATCATTTGAACAGGATATGGTGGTACACACTTGTAAACCTAGCATTTGGAATGTGAAATAGGAGGATCAGACATTCAAGGTCATCTTCAGCTATATAAGTGAGTTTGTGGACAGCCTAGCTTATATGCACGTCCCCATCTTAGAAAAACAAAAATCTCTAATTTACCTTTTGACATCTGTGTCTTGAATTGAGCTTTTCTTAAAAGGTAAAATATGGAGATCTAAGTGTATTTTCTTACAAATTAGAAGCTGCCCCAGTATGATTTACTGACTAAATTTCAATAAGCCTTCATATGTTTTTGTGAGCAGGACTGTGGGACTGACCTTTCTGAGGTTCTCATTTTCCTGTTTCAGTTTCCCCCTCTTTGGATCCCTGGGAAGCAGGAGAATTAAACTGCTCTTCATCATGTGATCCTCAAGATCCAGAGGCAGCAAGCACACGAGTAAACACACAAAGCCTTTCTGAGCCATCTTAGATTTCTAGCCCTAAGTTATCTCCAGTCTTTGCTCACCCTAAAATGCCTCTGAGGATCCTCCTTGCCCATCTGGCCACAGGAAGAAATAGGAGCCACATGCCAACTCCTTGGCAGCCATGGCTTCACTCCAGCTCAGTTCCCTGCTCCTCCTGGCTCTAGCCATAGCATGGTGTGAGGCAGCCAGCCTCTCCCTGCTCATTACTGCTTCAGGTTAACCCTCTAGTACATCAGTGAGACTTTCTTTCAGGGCTTTGGGGTGTGCCATGAAGCCTTCATATTCTTTATAGTTTCCTAAGGATATAATTTACAACTGAGAGTGCAGGGTTAAACAACAAAAATGACTTTAAAACTTTGAAATTTGTCATTTCCCTTCAGAAAAATATTTTTTATCCTCACAAAGAGTACACGAGAGACAGAATACATTTCTTACAGCTCACTAATACTTAATGCTATGATTTTCTCAATTTTTATGAGTGAACAATGTTATTTTAGCCCCCTCCCCTTTTTTGCTTAATTACTTTGGGTTGTTGCAAGGGATGGGGCTAACCTAACTTCACTTAGACAAGGAATTCCAGTGATCTGGTCATTTAAGTAGTTCCCTGTACACAATTTCCTGGCCTGGAATTTTCTTTCTCTTGTCCCAAGACTGCCCTTCACACATATTTTTGCATGATGCTCTACATACACAGACCTATGGGTCTGGGCCTGACCTTCCAAGAAGGTAATTGATAGGAGACCTAATTTATTAAAAGAACTTCACCCTGTTTCTGAGGTAGTTTGATGAATTACAATTTGAAGTACCCATGCCCTTAGATCCATTAGTTCACATTTAAGGGAACTATTAACCTAAGGAAAAGAAAATCAGAGAAGCTATAAGTATAAAAGAGTGCATCAGAATAACTTGTGAAGGCAAAACTTTAGAAAAATTTAGATGGCACTAATAGAGAGCTGGTTAAGTAGTCTACATTTAAATGGGTGAAAGCAGATCATCTCCACAAATGATACAGAAAGATACATTATCAGACTTTTTAAGCATATTTAAAAGTAAGTGCTATTTAGTTCTTGTTTCATTTATTATGTAGGAATTTATTGAGCATCTGTTACATGCCAGACATAGTTCTAGACACTGGGAAGAGAATGGAAAATAAGACTATTACATTTGTCTTTCAGTGTTTAATTCTAATAACGTATTTATTATTGTTTCATTTGCATGAAATTATATGTTGTGTAAAAAGAGGTATGTGAAAGGAAGTTCACTCTGAAGTTAGTTATTATTTTCTTTGAGTGGTAAGATTTTAATATTATATTTTGTTTCCTTTTTACCTAAAAATATTTGATTTCCTTAATGCTTACACTCAGAAGATACAATAAACTCATATCCATTTATGAGGAAACTCCAAGTCATCACCCTTTACCCTTAAGTCTCAATCATTCTCCTAAAGAATGTCATGTCTCCCAGAAACAACTATTCATCAGCCATCAGTACCCTATCATGGATGTCTTTGACATCCCTTTTGAAGTGTAGTAAAGAAAAAAATATTCCCAAAGATTTCAGTACTTGGAGATGGGGAGATGACCAACAAAATGAGAGTGTGTTAATCACAATTTTCCAAGGGGAAGTTGGGAGAGGTAACTGTATGTCTATGTGAAAGAAGGGATGCTCTAAATAACCCCAAACAGATTGCAGACGTCCCCACCCTTCTTGGCCCCAAATCCTCACCTTCACTAGAATCCTAGGGGAGCTGTACTGTGAAGTTTGCCAGGGGCCTCTGACAGCCAAAAAGGTCATAGGGAGGAGAAAGGTTTTCATCTGTATAAATGTGTGTCCTTCTCCTTCTTTTTTCCTCCTAAAATAGACTCCTGAGGCGTTTGGCATTCTCCAGAGAGTGGGAGCCAGACCCTCATTGCTGACAATTCCCATTAGCATGCCTTCATGCTGGGCTTTTATTGCATTGACCAAATTCCTTTCTCCAGGAACATTCCCCTGCCCACCAGCTTAGCTATGTATTGAAGAAGAGCATCTGGG
The DNA here is from genome assembly GCA_030556225.1 of Cricetiscus sungorus. NCBI lineage: Eukaryota > Metazoa > Chordata > Mammalia > Rodentia > Cricetidae > Cricetiscus > Cricetiscus sungorus. The sequence goes on along the minus strand of JANBXA010000726.1, from coordinate 60,089,865 downwards.
CATCTCTCAGGCTTTTTATCCAGCTTGCTGGGTCCCAGAAACAGGCAAAGATATAATGAACCTTAATTGAAGATGGGCTCCCATACTCTCAGGGTCAGACATCTCAAGAACTGTTGTCCTCAGACAAACACCTAGAAGGACAGTACAGTTTTAAAAGTCAAGGACTGACTCTGTGTGTGTGTGTGAGAGAGAGAGAGAGAGAGAGAGAGAGAGAGAGAGAGAGAGAGAGAGAGAGAGAGAGAGAGAGAGAGAGAGAGAGAAATACCAACCAGGGACAATTAAATGATGATTAAATGATGAGAAATGCAAGCAAAGAGGTCAGGGATTGAAAGGAAAAGTACTACTCGATTGGGAGACTATAACCAACTTCCCAGTGGACCTGGCATAGGATCAAAGCTTGAAAAATGAATTGGAGTTCATTAGACAGAAAACATAAGGGATGAATTCTGACTGGGAGACAAACATTAGAAAGGGCACAAATCAGAGAAGCAAGTGCAGTATTAAGCTATAGTGCCAGCAATCATGCACACTGAAAACAAAGGCACTGTAACCTGGGATCCAGTACTCAGTAGATGTTGATATGTGTTGAACTACTGGGAAAATATGGGAGGTGACATTAGGCTGAACATGGTGGGGTACAGTTGTAACCTCAACACTCAAGATCATGAATTTGAGATTGCATGGGTAAGAGAGGGACAGGAGGAAAGAAAGAGGGAATGAGGAGATAGAGACTGGGAAATGAATGCCAGAATCCAGATTGCAAGGGCCTTTGAATGCCAGGTTAAGGGTTTTGAATTTAACTATTTAGGAATTATCAAGGCCGAGGACAGAATCTAGTCTCTGCCTTAGGAAGACAGTGTTAATGTTGCAAACAGAGTAAAGGCACTGAACCTATAACAAAAAGAAAAATGAGTTAAGAGCCAATTTCACTGTCAGGGTAAGAAATAATGAAAGCCCGGGCTAGGGTGGTGAAAATGATTATGTAAAAATGGACAAAAGGTTCAAGAATCCTCCACACAAGAGGTCCACAGCTTTGCAGAAGAATGGGAACACCTGAGCACAAAATACAGAGTCAAAGAAGAAGCCCAGGGCAGACCAGCATTCAAAAGGTAGATGAAAAGTTCTCCAGAGCACATAGGGAATGAGGGGAGCAGTGAGTGGAGAGGGAACTAGGAGAAAGAGAAGAGGAGGAGAGGAAAGCAGGTGGGACTAGGAAGATTGAGTCAGGTGAAGAATAGAAGAAAGAGAGAGACAGAGAAAGAGAGAGACAGAGAGAGAGACAGAGAGAAAGAGAGAGAGAGACCATAAAAGAGGGAGCCATTGTAGGTTTGAAGAGAAAACTGAACCTAGAGAAGTGTCCAGAGACCTACAAGACTGACCCCAACTAACAATCTGAGCAACAGTGGAAAGGCTACCATAAATGCCCTTCCCTGATAATGAGATCAACAACTAATTTATCCACCATCATGGAGTCCTCATCTAGTACCTGATGGAAACAGAAGCAAACACCCACAACTAAACACTGAGCCAAACTAGAATCCAGATGCAGAGAAGGAGGACAAGACCAGGCTACAGAAACACATAGAGACAGCTGACCTGAACCAGGAGGAGCTAATGGACCCCCAGACTGGTAGTTGGGAATCCAGCATGGAACTGACTCAGAACCCCTGAGCATGGGTCTCAGCTAGAAGGCCTGAGCAGTCTAAGGGACCTCAGACAGTGGAACCAGGATGTATTCCTGGTGCACGAAAGGACTTAGGGAGCACATCCCCTATGGAGGGGTACTCCCTTAGCCTAGAGACAGGAGAGAAGGCCTAGTCCCTACTCCAAATGACTTGAGAGATTTAGATGGCCCCTCCTGTAAGGTATCACCCTTCATGTAGAGTGTGTGTGTGGGGGGGTGGAATGGGAGGGTGGGAGAGAGGAAAAGAGGGAGGGAGGGAGAGGGAACTGGGATTGATTAACACAGAGACCCAGAACTGATCAGGGTACAAACAATAAGAAACTTCAAAATTTTCAGCTGTAAATGGGATAACAATATCACACCTAGTACTCTCAAAGCTCAGGCATGATTGTGAACATTTTACCTGCCAGAGGCAATGAATGACTACAAGGAAACTTTTCTGGGCACAACAGGGAAGTTGAACATATGAATTCATAGCTGTTGAAACAGCATGCACAAGACCTGCATAGGCTTGGGCCAAACAAAATCCCAGCAGGGAGAACGGAGGTAAGAACTAAGTCTAACCCCTAACTAAAGAGCTACTGGAAATTGATCAGTGCTTGGAGAGGGTATCAGTTTTCTTATAGGTGTTGCTTAGCTGCCCTCCAGTGAAGACCATACATCTAAGAGTATATTGGCAACACAAATACACAAAGGTTTAAAAAATAAGTGAACACTAAGTTGGATTGGTAGAGAAGAAGCAATAGATCTGAGAAGAGTTGAGGGAGATGGTAAATATGGTAAAAATTTATTGTATAAAATTCCAGAAGAATAAAAAAATGTTTATTAGAAATCTTGGCATGTTGACACATGCCTGTAGTCCTGTACTTGGACTGAGGCAAAGGGATCAAGATTTCTAGGCCAGATAAAGCTACATACAGTACAAGACCTTGTCTCAAAAAACAAGCACAAGTGCTGACTGAAGGACCAAATCCAGTGAGGCATTTAGATGCTGCCTCTTGAATTAAATATCTTTTGGTTCAAATTATGAATCTTGTACTGTGCTACTATACATTTCTGGTTTCTGTCCATAAAGATGTCACAGACAAAAATCAGTGTGCACCTTGGCTAAAATACACCCCTTGTCCTTAAGTCTAGTAATCACACATGGAGAAGGGTATGGTTCCCCTTTGGCAGGATAGCTCCCAGTGGCCGATCGCTTTCTGTAATGCTAACAAGTCATTAGCTTGCTAACCAAGTTTAATTTTTTTCAGATTCATTTATTTAGACTTATGTGTATAAGTATTTTGCCCATATGTGAGTATGTGTACTCACAGGTGTGCCTGGTCCCCATGGAAGTCAGAAGAGAACATCAGATCCTCCTCGAACATGGTGGTAAGCCACCATGTAGATGCTGGAAACCAAACTTGGGTCCTCTGCAAGAACAAGTCCTTTTAACTGTTGATCCTTGTCTCTAACCCCAATAGCTAACCAAGTCTGAATGTTGCTGAGCATAGCCATCTCTTTTTTTTTTCAGTCAGTGCTTCCTAGAATCTGACTCTAGCCCCTTGGCCCCTCTCCTTAAAGAACATTTACAAAAGTCCTACAAATAGCATCTGCAAATTATTTTTAACACCATAGTATGAACGTGGATCTTTTTATAAGTGTAAGGAGAGACTGGTGGTTTGGAATGGGGAGGAAGGTAACAATATGTGCTTTGCACAATGCCTAGAACTGAACTAGATTGTCAACCCTAGGAAAAGACTCTAAGGCTTAGTGAAGCTGCCTACAATCCTACTGGAGTTTCCTTAACACCTCAGTTTCCAAAGTAAGCAAGGCTTGTTCACTATTTTGTATTCATCTTAGAAAACTTTCCTCCCACCCCTATTACCTCTCCCACATGCACTGTGTGAGGCATCCTCTAATTTCTAATTCTTTTTTGTTCATTTGCTTTTGACACAGGATCTCACTGTAGCTCCAGCTGTCCTGGAACTCTCTATGTAGACCAGGCTAGCCTTGAACTCACAGAGATCCACCTGCCTGTGCCTCCCAAGTGCTAGAATAAAAGGTGTGTGCTGCCACCACTCCACTTCTAATTTCTAATTCTGATGACATTTACCAGTAAGTCATCTGGATACCCCTAGTCTCTCAGTTTCCATACCCCTTCTGTGTTTTTTTTTCTCAAACATTGAATACTTTCATCTTCAGCTTATATGTCTACAGCCAGAGGGTCATGAAAACAATGCTATGCCATAAGCAGTTGTCTACAACTATCACCCTGAAGCTCCAAGTCACCTCAGACACAATTTAGGTCTTTAACAGTGATAGGACCAAAGCAAAACAAGTCTAACAACACTCTACTCTTTATATCCTAGAATTTATCATCAAGATGCTTCAGGCAATGAGCCTCCATCTAACTGTCTGGCATTGACAAGGCCTTGATCATATCTTTTATCCCCTAGCCCTGTCACCACCACTACACCCAGAAAAGATGACATTGCAGCAAAATTCCTATTGATGGTGGGCTCATGTGATGGCAAAGGCTCCCAACAGCAGGTTCAGTGCCTCCGTTCACCTAAAACGTTCTTCCCTGTGGAATTGGAAGTCAGTGCAGAAAAAGGTAAAGCATGAGGTCTGAATTCAGTATGTAGCACTGTGGAAAACTAGAAGAAAATAAATTCAAAATAAGAATTTAAGGAAAGGTGTTCCCCAGATAATGAGTGATATTTCCCATAGATAAGGTGTGTCAAAGGGATTGTAGCTGTGAAAAATGTAAAGAATGACTTGAGTACATATTCAGCTCCTGCTTTTTAGCTAAAGCATTTTTTTAAATCAGTGGCTATCTCTTCATCTCTCCATTTCACAAAAAAGGTAGAGGATGTTACTCCACACTAACTATATGCTGGGCATTTCTGTACAATTAGTTTGAGGTTTTTGATTTGTGGAGTTAGGGTTTTGACTTAGGGGTTTGGGTTGCTTTTTTGTTTTGGTTTAGTTTTTGTTTTTAAGAAAGTGTATCTAAAATCTTGCCACTTAGAAATTAGAGACAGAATGATCACAAGTTCATGGCCAGCCGGAGCTCCACAATCAGACTGTCTTAAAAGATACAATTGGTAGGAGGCAGGTAAGAAAGGGTGGAAAGATACGTGTGATCAGAGTATATTACATACATGTATGAAACTGTCGAAGAGTAAATTAATTAATTAAACCTGGACATGGTAGCATGGGCTACCATGTAGTCCCTCTACTTAGGAGGTAGAAGCCTGAAGATTAGCATTTGCAAATAATGAATTCAAGAATAATCTGGCCTACATGAAACTCTGTTTCACAAAACCAATATTCGTATTAGCATTAATAAGATTATATTATTAATATTAATAAAGTCTACCCAACTACTATGTAAGGTAGGTCCTGTTATTCAGTTTATGTACTAGATGATGAACCCAAGACTCAGATAGTAGATATGACTTATCCAAGGTCTCATCTCTAGCAAGTGGTCTAATTAGAATTTGAGTGGGACAACCAGATGCTGAAGGCTGTATTCTTCCATACAGCAAATTACCAGCTATAATGTTGGAGGTTAATAAATAAGACACAGTGGTCATATCAAAGTCCCTTGCTGCCACTGTCAACATAAAGGATTATATTTGGGGCATGTTGTCACATGGATTCTCATAGCCAAACACAGACTGTTCCCCTGCCAACCTGTGGCCTCTGCAGGGTAGCAGAGGCTTTTTGCAGCTAAATACAAGCCAGCTTCAGGCTCCAGACAATCCTTGTTGCTATGGTGAAAGACATTATTTCAAGGACAACAGACGAAAGCTACTGCTAGAAGCAAAGAAAAGGAATACATGTTTTGTTTGGTTTTGTTTTGTCCTGTTCAGTTTGGAGTTTTATTGTTGTTGTTGTTTTCAAAATGTTTTCCCTATGTAGCCCAAGCTGTGTGCTGGAATTAAAGGTATGTGCTGCAACCAGGAAAAGGCAACTTCTCATAGAAGCATGGTCACAGTTGGCTGAGGTGGCTTGTACCGACTTCAAACCAGTGCTGAGTGAAAGGAGAATGGTAAGTTGGGACTTTCACTCAGGACACTCCCATTCTAGCCCAGGTTTTATAATGGATGTGTTGTGTGACCTTGGATATGTTAATGCCCACTTCTCAATCTTGGTTTTTACCATTTTTATGTGAAACAAAAGTCATAGATAAATAATGTCACATTGGGAGCTGAAGTGTTATTTGTAAATTAAATTTAAAAGTAGTGGTAAGAGTCATAGTCATGCCCAAATGAATACAAGAGGGCATGTGCATACTCTCACACACATGAATGCATGGGCACACACACACACACACACACACACACACACACACACACACACACACACACAGGGTTTTAAACAAACCCTGTCACTTGTGTAAGCACCAGACATTTACAGAACACATTTTCTTAAAGACCAAATTTAGTGCTTTCTCTTGGCTTGCCAAGGCTAAGCCATGTGATCATTTTTCTTGTAATCTACATCCACTCACAAGAAGAATGTTGTTTTTCATGATGTCACCCAAATTATATTTGTTAAAGTGAGTGAGACTGGAAGCTGGGCCTGAGGAGCCTGCTTAATTGCATTATTGCAGTATATTAAGTTATCTCGGGTACTCAAGTCTGACTGTGATGAGAAGAAAATCTGCCAGTGTTTGGGTTTTATCCTCCAGCATGGAGGGTGGTCTCAGAGTTTGCTGAGCAATGAGGTAGATATTTTTCTCAAGTGTTCACATTCCTCCTTTTTAGCTTCCAAGCCTATTTTTCCACTGACCTCCCTCCTAGCAAAAACTAGGTTTCACCTGGCCCTAGATCTTCCCAGTTCAACACAGTAAACCCAGCTAGTGGTCCCCAGCCCCTCCAGGTACCTCAGTTGGCTCACAGAGCTCACATCCTGCTCTACACCCTTTGAAAGACAATACACGAGAACACAAACAGACACACACACACACACACCACATACATGAAAACACAAACACACACAAACACACACACACACACGCACGCACGCACGCACGCACACACACACACATGCATCTAAGATGTCCTTAAGATCAGATTGAGGATAATGCTTTTTGAGTTCTCTCAGTGTGTTTAAATCCCTCTTCTTTAGACTTTTACAGATACTTTAAGCAGATTTATGGGCACATTGGTCTCAGGAAATACCCCCTAACAGGTCACTCAAATGTACATTGCCAATGACTATTGTAGTGATCAGTTACCACAGCATTAATACATTACCTCAAAACCTAGTTGCAGAAGGTGTGTGTGCCTGTACTTGAGAAACTAAGACAAGAAGAGTGTAGGTTCAAGGTCAGTCTGGGCAAGACATTGTCTCAAAAGAAAGGAAAACACAATGGCAAAAAACAAACAGTCCATAATGCTCACAAGCACTTGGAAAGTCAGTCTGCATTCCCTTGGGTCACTCAAGTGACTATAGGAATCCACTAACTAAGCTGGGACTGATTGGGTGGTCTCAGTCACATGTGGTATAGTCAATGCAGGCTCTCAGCAGGTCTATCTCTCCCTTGGTGTGGCCTGTCCTTCTCAGAGTGACCAGAGTCATGTCTTTCATATGTGGCACAAAGACTTTCCAGAAGCAAAAGGACAGCCCCATGCACAAGGGGTTTTCAAGCTTCTGTTTATGTCACATTTGCTAATGTTTCAGTGGCCAAAGCAAGTTACTTAGCCAAGGGTTGAAGAGGGAGGGAACCATTAAAGCAGGCAGATCCTAGGAAGCATGATTCATTAGGGACAATTACTTTAACCATCTACCACAGCTGTTTTTCAGAATTTAGCCAGACACATCCAATGGCTGGCACAATTGTCTGTTTATTTTCTCATCCTGTCTGGGTTACTAATGAAAATTATTCAAATGCCTTCCAAACACAAAGCCTGGAGGAAATCCCAAGAGGGAAAAGGTCCCAAGGATAAAGTTAGGTCTATCTTTGGCCTGCTTATGCCACCAAATACCAACGAAAGGAAAGGAAAATAAATGTCTCGCTAAGTGAAAGAAGCTAGTCTGCAAAAGCTGCCCTGTGTAATTTCAATCATCTGACATACCAGAAAAGGCAAAACTACAGAGACAGCAAACAAGATCTCTGTTGCCAGGGATCTTGGGACAGGAGACAAGGATGCATAGGCAGACTATCATTATAGCAGTGAAAGTATTCTATATAGTACTGTAATGATAGACACCGTGAACTCATGCTCAGCTACTGAACTGTGACCCCAGAAGAATCCCAACAAATGTTACTGAAACAGAAAAGTCACCCAGGCCAGAACTACTCAGTCAGTCCAATCACATAAGAAATAGTAAATTGATATTTCAGCCCATTAAGTTTTAATGTGGGGTTTCCAAGCAACAATAAATTACTAAAGCAGGAACTTTTCATTTAAGAGGGTAAAATAATAACAATATCATGAAAATCTGTACAATTGGCAGTACTTGAAAAATACTTGGGACCAGCAGTATTTTAGGGGTTTTTTGTCTATATTAATTTTATAAAGTAAGGTGTTTTGTATACAATTTCCTTACAGGCAGATTGTGTTCTTTTATCACAGTAATAGCCAGTATTATACTTTCTTGTCCTCCCCATTTTTTGAGACAAAGTCTAACTCAGTAGCCCAAGATTGCCTTTTACTCCCTATGTACCACCTCAGGCTGGCCTCTGGCTTGTGATCCTCCTTGATCAGCTGTCAGAGCCCTCCTTCAAATTCAGAAACCTCACATCTTTCTTACATAGTGCACTTTCTCTACACCCTCTTGTTCTCTGTCTCTACTTCCCTCTTCTCTCCTTTTTTCCTTCCTCCTTACTTGTGATTTCATTGAATTCAATGAGAAATGCTGAGATAAGTTTCATAAGCAACTAGTTAGTAGGTTAGTGAGTTGTTGTAGTGCTAAAGATGGAACCAGAGTCTATGCATGACAGGGAAGTGCACCACCATTAAACTATATACTAAACCCCTCAACTTTAAACATTTCATTTGCAACCTTAATTCTACCTGTAGCTTTAATTCCCTTTTGCAATGTTATCTAGTGATTAGGATATGGGCATCTCTGGTGACTCAGCAACTATCCTTGCCTATATAAGCTTTAAGTGTTAGAACTTAGGAACTCAAAAGGGTGATAGTATCGCTGATGATGGTGGATAAGATGAGACAAAGCCATTTGGTTGGGAAGACAACAAGGTTTTGCCAAGTCAAATGGTATGACCACATGGCAACGATCCCAGGGATGATATGATGATGGTCTTGAAGGTCTGGATCTCAGAGGACAAGTCATATACTCAAGACATGGCTTTAGGTAACTGTATACCTGGATGTGAAGTCTGAAAGTCCCTTAGCAACTGATCCCTTTGAGGGGATCCTTTAAGATAAAGAACAACACAAGGATGAGAAACCACAGGAAGGTGAGTTCTCATCACTTCTTCCCTAGACTCAACAGGCCTCTTCCTTTGGAGAATTAAAAGAATCAAGAAGGGGCCTAGAGATGGTGGGGGGAAAAAACCTCTAAAGGGGACCATTTAGATGGTCCCCTCAACCACATCTGTAGCCCAGATGTTCTGTGTAACCAGAGCACATGCCCACCCCAAAAAGCCAGCATTATATGCTCGATGAGGTCTGTGGTCAACGTAAAAGTGTGGAGGAACCCATCCACATGGCAAACCAAGTTTGTTATTTATGTCACATCAAAGCCAAGGCCTCAACGAATTACTGCCCTCTGAGGTCATTTAATTATGATTAAGTGAACTAAGAACTAGTGTAAATGGCATTTTATACTCCAGTGAATTAAGGTATGAGATGTAACTGAAGTGAATAAGATTTATGGCCCAAACTCATGCAACTTTACAGTAATTTCATGACACTTTTACTATGAGGCAAGCGATGCCAGTTCTTGAAATAATTAAAAGTACATACCAGCTCCAAGGCTGGGCTTCAGACATTTCTGGGAAGCTGGGAGACAGAATGAGGAGCAGGTTTCTTTGTGACTATTTTACTCTGGACAGCCCAGCTGTTTCTTTTACCTGCAGCAAACATCTCAATTAGAGTGGGAGGACTGACCCTGAGCAAGTCATGCTGACCCTAGAAGGTCAGGCCACACCACACATCTCCAAGATCCAGGTTCCTCCCCAAATGAGTCAGTCCCTCACCCAAGTGAAAAATGCTTCTTAGATAATAGCTTAGCAAATCCCTAGGTTCACACAGCATTGCTCTGTGGATCACTTGATGCCCTTCAGATCACTTTCAAGTTTAGGTTGCCACCACTAGAAGGCAAGGAATCACTATCCATGGGTCACAAGAGACTGATAGGGTGGGTGAGGTTCTAGCCAGAATGTACCCCACTTGCCTCATGGCACTTGTTTTCCAATGTCAGTCATGTCTGGCTTCTTGGGACCTCTGCTTCTGCAGACTAATGTACCAATTAGCATCTTTCTGACTCCTCCTTTAGCACTTGACCTCAGGAGTTGTGATCTTGCTTTGCCCACTCACTAAGGTGGGTCCCCTGAACAGGTCCCACAATCACCCAAGGAAAGGAATAATCATATTACATTTAGCCTCTCAGATTTCCAAGTTACAAACCTTAAATTTGAAAATGAGTCTGTCATCACAATAATTTGTATGTGTGAGACAGAAACAGAAAATGGGTAGTGCCTATTTGTTCATGTGTACTTGGGAGTAGGTGTGAGTGTATGTGAGTGTATTCATACATGTGCAGGTGCACCCAAATGTGCAGGCACATTTGTGTATAAAAGCCAGCATTCAACCACAGGTGCTCCTCCTCAGCAGCCAGCCATCTTGACTTTGGAGATGGGATCTTCTCACTGGGACCCAAAAGTTGGCTAGACTAGCCCCAGGAGATCACCCATCTCTATCTCCTCAGCTCTGGGATTACAGGCACGTGCCCACATTAGTGGGCATTAGTGCTGGACCTTGAACTCAGGTCCTCACACTTGCACAGTAAGCTTTTGATTAACTCAACTGTCTCCTCATTCCATCAATATAGACAAGTCCATCTTCTCTATAAGACCTCATAACTTTTCTAAATGAATACTTACTTCGGGTCATTTTCTGGCCAAAATCTTTCAATGGGTTCCCTTCGCAACCAGTGTGCTTTCAAGAGGTAACAAGTGTCTTCTGGTGTCCATTGCTCAGCTCTGGAACTGAGACCTAGGACATAGAAAAAAAAATCTTTCAGCTTGTGGAAAAACTTGGGATTGGGCCTTTCAAATTTTGGGTGTCTCTCTAATCTATTTAGCTCTTAAATAATCCCCCCCATCAAGGAAAAGTGTGTGTGTGCGTGTGTGTGTGTGTGTGTGTGTGTGTGTGTGTGTGTGTGTGTGTGTCTACTCACATGCATGTACCCACACACTTGCATGTTGTGCCAATGCCCATGGAGGTCACAAGAAGGTTCAAGGTCCCTTGGAGCTGGAGTTTCAGGTAGCTGTTGGGAACCAAACCTAGTTCTCTGCAAGAGCATGGCACTCACTCTTAACCTTTGAGCCAGCATGGAGAAATCCTGTTTTGTTTTTTGTTTGTTTGTTTGTTTGTTTTTTAAGAAGCAACCTATGTTAACTCAAATATAAATGGTCTGTGGACCACAATGGGCGAACTACAGCCCATTCTAGCTATATTGGATCACATCTTAATTCTCTAAATGTACATGTTTTCTCTTTTGTATTTACCTACACTATTTGTTATCTATTCCTAAAATTGTTGTCCACCATATAGAAAGTTTTTATTTATCATCCAGGCCTAGATTTAACATCTCACTTCCTCTGGCAAAGCTTCCCTGACTCCAAGGGCCATGTTAGTTATCCCTCCTAGAGTCTCATATTTAGCTAGTGCTCCAATGGGGGCAAAGGTTTAAGTCAATCCTATTTACCACTTTATCTCTAACATATTGTAGCATATAACCTAGTTCAAGGGAGGTAGTCAATAAACATGGGAATCAATGCCTTATCTTGAGCTCAAGTTCAAGAGCAAATGTAACTTCAATTGGCATTTAAGATTTGGGTATAACCTCTGTCAGCCTCAAAACACAACTATCTAGATTACGGTAGCATGCTGGCAGGCCTGTGAGACCTTACCTTGACTAGATTAATTGGGGAGCAGGAGCACCCCCTAACTAGAGGAAGCATCACACCATGGCTTGAGGCCCAGATTACATAAAAGGGAGAAAACAAGCTGGGCATAAATATTCATTGCTCTCTTCTTGACTGTGAACACTGTATCATCAGCTACTTCAAGCTCCTGCCACTTTGCCTTACCCACCAAGATGGACTGACTGAACCCTCACACTGTGAGTCAAAATAAGCCTCTCCTTCCTGAATTTGCTTTTGTCAGGTTGTTTTATCACAGCGCTGGGGAAAGTGCCAAGCACAGCTAACTTCTTAACTATGGCTTTTATTGTCAGAAACACCTAAGACACACTTTTGTTTTTCTTTCCATCTTTCTTTCTGATGGTCTTCAGCCATTTTATCTAGTGGCAATATTTCCCTGTCACCTAAATCACAAGACTGTGTTGCCACCTCCCATCCCTTTCCTCCACTTCTCCTTGCAAAGGTACCAATTTTAGAGCACCTGGCTTGCCCAGAACATTTCTAGCTTTCATATTGAAAGTGCATGTTAGTCTTCAACAAACAAAAATGTTTGATCATTCTAGTTCGTATTTGCAACTATATCTGGGTGTCTTCCCATTGAATAAGAAAATGTGGACATCCTCATCAATGGAGCCAATAGTGGGGCCTCCTTTTGGGATTCCCCCCAAAACATGCACTAGGAATTTTTATAAAACTATTACATCTTGAGTGCTTCTGGAAGATGCTGTAGCTTTTGTTCCCTCTTCTCTTTCCCTCTTCCCTCTCCTTCCCCTGACATTGATAGGAAAGGTTACCCTAGTTCTCCATGCTCTCTCCTCGTACAGTAAGAAATGGCATTTGGCTCATTTACCCTGGCCTTATGTTGCTGCCTTAAAGCCAGGCTTCATTTCCAGCATGACTTCCAATTAGAACTTGTTTGTAAAGTTGTTCATTTGAATTGTTTTAATCAAGATAAAATTGACCATTTGAAAACAGTTTGGTGTAGTGCAACCATCATCACTTGCTAATTCTAGAACACTAAAAAGGAAGACAACACCACCTACAACTGAATAAGTTCACCTACAACTGAATAAACCAGCTTTTCAAAAGTGATTATGTAAATACAAGATAATCTGAAAAAAACAACAACTCCTTCGTTTCTAATTGTTTATCCAATAAATGGAGTGACATATACCCTCCAACATACTTGACCCCCTTTGCAACTAAAAAAACAAAAAACAAAAAAAAAAAAAACACATTTAGGAAGAGCATAAAGAATACAACAATTGTCTATACTGAAATGCATCATATTGTGTGGCAGACTTCCTAGGAGATGAAACATATACCCGAAAGGGAGCCCAGATTAAAGTAAAGATTGCACCAATATCCAATGTGATGACTCAATGAGTCCTTATTGGGGTTACTAACAGGAACATAGTCACAAGGATGCCCATTCCAAGATGATTCTGGAGAACTGTGCCTCTGGACCACCAGCTGCCTGGAGAGCTCCAGAATTGCGGTTTGAACATCTTTCTTTCTTTCTGCAATTTGGCTGGTGACAGTTCCCGCTCCCAGCAACTGTCACTTTTTTATTTTTTTTTTTTTTAACAGGGTTGGTAGGGACCTTGAGAATCTTCCCGGAGTCTGTTCTTCCTGGACATGGGACCTTTTGCTTACCCTCTGTTTACCACCTAGGGTTCCAGACCACCCTGCTTGTTCCTGGGGCAAATGTTTCCATTTTGAGGGAATGGGAATTTGGGGGAGCAGGCCATTCAACAATATAAATAATATGTTCCATATATATACACTGCCTTATATGTTAGGAGAGATTTTCACATACTCTCATTTGATAATGAACATAAAACTCCAACTCATGTGAGATGTCCTGGCTAGTCAGGAGAGCCAACCCAGAGCTGTTTGCTTGATTCTTAGTCCAGCACTTCTTCTGGCCTCTGCATTGCCTCTATAGCTGAGCTGACTGTTGGCTCAGCCAGTATTTATGGATTATAGCTTCATTCTGATGTAAAGCTGACCTGTTTCTGATGTGACTGTACCTCCTGAACTTAGTTTTATTTGCCTGCTCAAATTCCAGCCAGGCAATCAAACAACTGAGGATGACATCCAAAAGGAGTTATGGCCAAAGCTGAAGGGCCGACTTGGCACCCCCACCCCGAGGACAAGGGAACACACACCCAGGAGACTATATATCATTGAGAGAGGGCTGCCTCCCCCATACCATATATTTCTCCTCCTTAGAGATCATCTAGACTAAAATAAACTGGTTTGGATCACCCCCCCCTCTATATTGGCATTTCCTTGCTCTCTCTAGAGCCAGGAGATCACATGGTAATAGTGACATTAAATCCTCATGTCTGCACTGGGCTTTATGGTTTATAAAACATTTTCACCCTCCCGACAGCCCTGTGAAGTATATTAGCATTATGTCCATTTAACAGACAAGGCAATTGAGAACCAAAAGGATAACCAGGCATGCCTTTTGTCCCATAATTCATTGGTAGAAGAGCCAAGAGTAAAAATAAGTGATTTGTTGAGACTTCATGCTATATTTTTGGCTCTCATGAGGTCAAGGCTGGATTAGAGGACCAATGTCCTGGGATGCTGTCTTAGTTTTTGCTGTGACAGAACCCTCACAGACTGGACAATTTATAACAAACACAAATGTCTTAGCTCCACAAGATCAACCCAGTCAACATTCTGGTGTGGAAAGAGAGGGCTCACATGCCTTCAAACATTCTGGCATGGAGAGAAAGGAGCTCACATGACCCCTACTCCTAATTGAGGAGCCTTTGACAGTTGATGCTTCTGGGAGAGTGTTAGTCAGTTAGTCAGCCTCTGGTAAGATATCATTCTCCAGTGGATGATCCCACACCAATGAAAACATATGCAGCACAAACTAGATTCAGTGGGTTATAAAAAGGAGAGCACAAAGTTGTGAGGGACAGGGAGGTATAAATAAATCTGGAAAGATTTAGGGGTGATAAATGGGAATGAATATGGTAAAAACATGTTTTAAAATTTTTGAAAGAATACAATAATCATATTTAAAATAAACAATATGTTTAAGTAGGTACCCATAAAACTACTTCCAAGACCAAAAGAATGGAGAAATTCGAAATACATTCACTCATGGTACTGGAGGCAGGGAAATCCAAGATTGGGGGACAGGATCTGGTGAGGGCCTTTTGCAGAATCACTCTATAAAGGGCAGAGAAACTGTATGTGTGTGTGGGGGGGGGAATCAAACCCACTCATGATACAAGCTTACTTCTACAATATGAGCATCTGCCTATTCACAGCAGTGGAGTCCTTAGGAATGCTTCTAATTACCATGACAATACCAATTAGCACCCAGCATAAATTACAAGTAACAAAAATACAAATCAAAGCAGTCTTATGGAAGTAAACTATGGATTGGCCCCAGGTCCTGGGGAAGTTGTATCTCTTAAAGCTCACAGTCTCCAATTCCAGGATACCTAGTGTCTGGATATTGCTTACCCAATACCACCTCCATACCATACATCAGGTCTTAATCAGAGAGTTCTTCTTAGACATAATGAAAGGAGCAGACTAACCAATTTTCTAACTAGATCCTGAGCAGCATGTCTAGCCTCAAATTCCACCTTTGTGTGTGTCTACTACTCCATCTGAGGTCTTGACAACCACAAGTCTAACTTTCTGCTGGTTTATAGAGCACAGGGAAGCCTCCCCAAGTTCCAAAGTCCTTATAAGTGGAGGCAGTCGGACTTGAAACCGATAACTGACTGGTTCTGTTGTTCACTTTATGATCTGAGGCCTGGCTCCAGCTCTGAATCTGGCTCTTGGCTGGCCTCTGTGAACAGCGAGAAGGAAACTCGTTTTTCATCCTCTGTTTCCAAAGTCCAACCTAGCTGTCTGCATGCAAATTCCATGACGGCGTTAGGCACTTTGGACAGCAGCAGGTGGAAAGGTTCTCATTCCTGACTGGAATTCCTGGGCTGCTACACAAAGTCCCTCCTTCCCTTCTCACGGCAGTTCATAGGCCCCTGCTCTCTGACTGTCCCTCTGTTTCCCAAGAAAAGCAAATAGAATCCTAGCTCAGCCACCAGGCAACATCTCCCTAAACTGCTGGCTGCTTACCTGGCCTAGAAACCAGGACCTCCTAGAAAGTGATTCTTGGCTTAGCAATGCCAGGCAATGGCAAATCTCTGAGCCAGAAATAAGCAGTCCAAGACTCTACACTCACCTTTTCCTCTTTTGAAGCCCAAGTTTGCTCATCTAGAAAACAAGAATAATGATGACTTCCCAGGCAACCTCCATAGAGTTTTGCACAACAAGTGAAAACTCCCATCTAAAAACAAATGACTGGGCAGTGGTAGAACCTGCCTAGCACACATGAAGCCCTGAGTTCCATCCTCAGCAACACACGTACACACATGCACAAATGCATTGTCTTCCCAGGCTCCATCCAGTACTTTGTTCCCTGAGTCTGAAGGTTATCTAAATTGAAGCTGATGGGGGAGGCATGTAAAGAATGTGTTAAGTGTGGTAATTCCCCATCAGACCGGAGAAAGGTCTGGGCATGTGCCCATATGTGTATGAACAAGCACTGGAGTAAGGAGGCTAGAGGTGCTAAGAACACAAGGCTGGAGTATCCAATATGTGTGAATCACTTCCAGGTACAAAGCACAGCAGTGCTCAGCCTCACCCAGGCCTCCTTTGTATCTGCTATTAACTCATTCCTCTGGCAAGAGCAGCCTTCACTGTGGCCTCTAGAAAAATAAGACACAATCTTCACTGTGATCTTAGCTTAGTTCCAGCATGTGAAGCCAGAACCCAGGCTCTGCCCTCCAATAGCGTGTACCTGTACTAGAGGAGAGAGATACCCATAGACTTGAAAAAATGCCTTGTGAGTCAAGACAAGTTTGTATTGAACTGTCTAAAGGACACCTAGGTAGAAGTGGATGGGAGGAGCAAGAATAAAGTCAGGGCCTGGGGTGTACAACTCTTTGGTACATCATTTTCCTGGCATATATGAGGATTTATATTCGTTACTTTTGTGTTGCTGTCATAAAAATACTTGACAAAAGAAGCTTAAGGAAGAAAGGATTTAGCTTGGCTTACAGTTTAAGAGTGTACAGTCCATCAAGGAAGAGAAGGAATGGCAGATATCATGGTGGTAGGAGCACATAGCTAGCTCCTCACATTTTAACAGACTAGAGACCAGGGAAAGATTAATTGTGGTGCTCATGAGGCTTCCCTGCTCCTTTTCCCACTTTCATTCAGCCTGGGCTTGCAGCACACACTTAGGGTAGGCCTTCCATCGCAGTTAAACCTCTCTGGAAATACCCTCACAGACATGTCCAGAGGTGACTCCAAGTTGAGTCAAGTTGACAGTAAGGATGAACCATTATTCCAGTACTATGAAACAAGTGCTACTGTTGGTATTGCTTTACCAAGCCTTATTTCCCAATTTTCTACTGAGAAAAGCAAGGCAACCAACCTGTGCTGTGTTATTTCCTTCCCCTCTTCTCCCTGCTTATATAGAAATTCATGAGTTACTTCTTGGCTTTCAGGGACTTTTGCCCTAATAGGAGGCTAGCTTTCTCCTAAAAGAGAACTTCTACCCTTCACCCTCCCAGACAATCAGTCACTTGGGCCCAAAATCATACAGTTTCCTTGTCAACCATGTCATTTGTCTTTGCTGCATGCTGGAACACTTGGAGAAAGAACACTTCTAAAGGTTTGACAATAGCCAGGCATGGTGGCGCATGCCTGTAATCTCAGTACTAGGAGGCAAAGGCAGGAAGATCATTTGAGGTCAGCACATACTACATTGTGAAATCCCATCAAAAAAAACTATTTCAATGATTTATGAACTGAATTAATTCCTCAGTTTTGTTAAAGACCAAAATATTAGAAGCTGTCTGTCTTGTGTAAGCATGTATTGCTCAGTTAAATACCTGAGATGGTTGCCAGGCATGGTGGCATGCATGTGCCTATTGTCCCAAGCTACTCAGGAATCTGAGGCTGAAGGATCATTTGAGCACATAAAACCAGCCTGATTAACATTTTTTTTTAAAAAAACACTGTTTTAAAAAGAAGAAAAGAAAGACAGGTATAGAGGCTCACACTGGTAATCCAAGCACTTAAGAGGCAGAAGCAAGAAGACTGTGACAGGTTCAATGGCAGCCTGAGCTACATAACGAGCTCTAGACTAGCCTGGGCTACATTGTGAGACCCTATCCTCCCAAAAAGAGTTGGTAGTGGTGGTGCATAATCCAATACTCAGGAGGATGGAGTAGGAGAATCACAAGTTCCAAGCCAGCCTGGGCTATAAAGCAAAACTCTAACTCAAGAAAACCCAAAATTTATGAAGGTGAAAATATCTGAAATAAGCAACTTGAAGAGATGGAAGGTTTATGTGACCTCACAGTTTCAGAGGTCCTAACAAGTACAGCACTACTTGTGTTGTTTCCAGGTCTGCAGTGAGATAGACCACCATGGCAGAGAGGACACAGTAAAGATGTTTGCTTCATGGTGCGAAAGATGGAAAAAGAGACAGAGGCTCATCCCAACAGCACTTTCCAGAACATGTTCCCAAGGACCTTACTTCACTTTCTAGGCCCTACTTATGAGGGTCTTAACACCTCTAAATGACACTCCAGGTAGGGACCAAATCTTTAACATGTAGGCCTTAAAGAGACATGAGAGACCCAAATTATAGCCAGGATCACTTATTTAATAAGTAAGTTTATATTGACTTTTTAAATACACAAACACACTAAAGCAGAATAAAAGGGTATACTTGGGCCAGTGACATAGCTCAGCAGCTAAAGGTTCCTGCTGCCAAGCCTAGTGACCTGAGTTCCATCCACAGGACCAACACAGTAGGAGAAGGAAAACTAGCTGCCTCAAGTTGTTCTCTGACCTCTCCATGTGTGCCATGGCATACACAATCACACACACACACACACACACACACACACACACACACACACACACACACTATATATATATATATAGTATATAAGTAAATGATTATTTTTAATATACACTTACATTTAACACTTATAGAACAGAAAGGTATGACTCTTCAGTATGGCAAACCAAAAACACCAAATTACTCTCTTTCTCCCTTCCTCCCATCTGTCCTTTTATGGATTGTTTCACTATACCACATAGCCCCTTTCCTGAGAGTCTGCTTCCACAGGCCCACACCAATGAAGTCAGCTGGGCCTGAACAGAAACCATGGTAGATATTTATAGGAAGACACTTATAGGAAAACAATGGTAAAACATTGTGTCTTTCCAAAAATCTCCGCATGGAGTGGGGGAGTACAAAGTGCCATCCCTAGATAAGGAGTTATTGGAATACAATTGTTGCTGGGAGAGGGAGAGTCAATTTTCTTCAATGAAGTGATTCTTGATGTATTGACCACACTCAAGGCAGGTCCTACCCTCAGGATTAGTCAGCCAACACACATGGAATTCAATAGGGAGGGGGAAGAAGGAAGACAGGGGGAGGAAGGGAGAGGGAGAAAGTGAAAGGGAGAGAACATGATACTTGGGTGGGTAGAAGGAATTGAGGGGGGAAAGGCTCAAAATATTTTATATGAAATGTTCAAAGAATAGATTAAAACATTATTTTTTAAAGGCACTCTGTCTTTCTAGGTCCTTTGAGAACAAGGCTTCCTGTAATACACAAAAGACTCCAAAGCTCACCCCACTTGCTCTATGCTGCTGGCTTAGTGCCCTGGAACACTTTGGGTCTTTTCAACATCATTAGAGGAGAGGAGCCCAATTATTCTTGACCTTTTGCACTTTAATGATGAGCTTCCCATCCAGGAAGTACAGATAAAGTGATACCAGGCACTGCCACAGTACAATCTTCTAGAGCCCAGCCACAACTAGACCTCTCTTTCTACTAAAGACATTGGAAGATTGTGCTTTATTGCCACTTTGCAGCTAAGACATCGCAATTTGCCTGGAAATTGACAAGTCTTCCTTTGGAGCCAAAGTTCTTGTTATCAGTGCGAGCCTTCCAGCAATCTGTGTGTCAGTCTGGCCTCAAATTTCTTGACTTTCAAACCAGTGAGGACCAGGTATCCCTATGATGATATCTGCAAAGGTTACCCTCTCTGTCAGGCTGGATTCCAAAAGAACTGGAATGCAACCCTGGAAAATCTGTTAGACACATGAGTTGCACAAGTAGGATTGGTACTGCTGAACCACTAGGAGTTTGGAGTTGCTTGCTCCTGAAGAACAGTACATTGTAATCCATCCTAAAACCAAAAAGAGAGACGGCCAAGTCAGCATGAAGAGGCAGGGACAAAGGAAGTCTCAAATCCCTCTTGTCTCTAAAATAAAAGAGACTTATCCTGATCAGTTTATATGTGTGTTCTGTTTTGAAACATGCTGTCCATATGGTTTAATCTTGGCTTGTGTTTAACTTGACTACAATTCTATCTAGTCCTTTCCTCCAGACGTTTCCATTGTGGAGTTCTTTTAAATCTTTCTTCTTTGGCTAGATTCCATCCTTGAGCAGCTTTTTTGGCAGTTGGTCTGCCAGTTGCTTTTATATTCAAATAGGTATCTGGACAATATATAACATTCTTAGATCCATCGTTCTCTTATAATTTTTTAGACAATGCCCTATATATAATCTCCAGCACTAAATGTAGCCATTGTCTTTGGGGCCACCAACCAGCTCCCAAATCATGACATGGAGACTTATCAATTATGAATGCTCTGTGTTATTTTATGCTTGTCCTACTAGCTCTTATAACATATTAATCTGTTTCTCTTCATCTACATTTTTGCCTCAGGGCTTTGTGCCTTTCATTCTGTATGGCCTACTCTATGTATGTCTGCTTAGCAGCTGTCTGGCTGAGACTTGGTGTCTCCCTCTTTTTATGCCTCATTCTCTCTTCTCTCCCCAGCCTAGATTCCTCCTACTACTTATTCTCTCTGCTGTCAGCCCTGCCTATCCTTTCTCTGCCTAGCTATTGGCTGTTCATCTTTTTATTAGACCAATCAGGTGCCTTAGGTAAGCCAAGTAAATCAAATGCAGTACATCTTTACATAATTGAACAAATTTAACATAAACAAATATAACACGTCATTACATGATTAAAGTAATATTTCACAACAGCTGAATTACTCCTATAAACCTTCTAAGTACTGGAATTGCGGGCATGTACCACTAAGCATCGTTTGATTTGATTTAGAACCCTTGAAGGAACTTGTTTCTCTGTTATTTGTTTTTATGTGTGTTCTGAGGGTGGTTTTTTTTGTTTTGTTTTGTTTTTTGTTTAGTTTGTTTTGTTTGGTTTGGTTTGGTTTTTTTTTGTTTTTTTTTTTTTTGTTTGTTTGTTTTTTTTGAGACAGTGTCTCACTATGTTGCCCTGGCTGGCCTGGAATTCACTATGTAGACTAGAATGACTACAAACTCATAGGATTTAAGCCTGCCTCTGCCTTCCAACTATTGGAATTAAAAGCATGCACCACCATACCTACACTTAAGCTCTTATTTTAGACCATTTTTAAGAAGTTTTTTATTTTTTATGTCTATATGTGTGCTCCTATATATGTGTATACAGGTTATGTGTGGGTAACCACAGACACCAGAAGATGGCATCAGATCCCTTGGATCTGGAGTTGCAGGCTGATGTAACTGCCTGTCATGGGTGCTGAAAACCCCATGCTGCTTTGCAGAGGACCCAACTGTAGTTAAGGTCAAACCTTATGTCTTGGGAGCACTGGACAAGCACTCTATCACCAAGCTGCCTCACCAGTCCCTGCTTTGATTTTTAGGGACAGCTTTATTGATATTGAATTTACATGCATACATTCTTATGTTTGAAGTTTAGGTTTAAAGGTATCTGTGTATATATTCAGCAAGAAAATTGGTCCATAAAATTTTGTTGTAGTGTCTTTATCCCATATTTGGTATCAGAGTAATATAGACTTTGTAGAATGAGTTTTGTACCTCAAGAGTAAAATTGGAGTGTTGGGGAGAAGGGGAGAGGGGAAAAATGTATAGCTTAATAAAAATAAAAAAGAATGAGTATCATAGTACTCCTTCACTTTCTGTTTTGTGGGATAGTTTGAGAGATGTAGTATAGGTTTTAATGCATGTTTGGTATCATTCAGTAGTGAGTCATCCAGTCCTAAGTGTTAGTATTCAGACATCTATACTGGCCTACCCTTGGGGTCCTGGCAGAAAAAGTCCTCAGCTGCAGCCACTAAGTGTACCTTCTGTACACATGTGCTACAATCCCTTATAAATGGTGGGTCTTTCCCCCCCCCTCCCTTTCTTTCTCTCTCTTCTCTCTAGCTGCTCCTGTTCCCAGAGACCATTCTCCCCCCATCTCTTCCCTCCCCCATTCCCCATTCCCTTTCCCCAATAAAAATTCTCCATGAGAGCTCTGTCACATGCGCTGTTTTTTAAACAACACTACGAAGACTTCCCTTAATGGCTCAGTCTCATTGGTTGTTATGGATCTGTTTGGTTCTATCTTCTTGATTTAATTCCTTGTATTTTCTACTCTTGTCTTTTAGCTCTAGATTAAACTTCAAGAACCATATTGAGGGGAGAAGCATCAGCAGCACGGTGGGCAGGGCAGGCTGCCTGAAGAGGTGTCTGCAGCGTGGAGGGCCACAGCAACAGTAGCAGCCTCCAGAAATTATCTGACCACCAGAACCTCAGCCCCGCCTTCACCTAGAGGAGCACCATCTAAGACCTGAGCCCATCAAAACCTGGATGAGTAACCATTGAAGGCTCTGGCCTGCCTACACCTGAAGGAGCATTCAACAGAGCCACAGATACCAAATACTCCAATTGGAGGAAGAGGGACCCTCCCACCCCAAAACAGGCTCCATCTGATCCAATTGTAGCAAGTGATGGATAGACAACAAGGTAAGAACACACTCAACAACATAAAGAGCAATACAGCACCACTGGAAACTGGTGGTTCTGCAACAGCAAGACATGAACATTCCAACGTAGATGAAACAGAAGAAAATAACCTTAACAATAACTTTATGAAGAAGATTGAGGCCCTTAAAGAGAAAATGAAAAAAAATCGCTTAAAGAAACAGAGGAAAGGTGGGCTAGAGAATCATTAGGCTCACAACCAAAAATATAAGAAATGGAAGGACAAACAAAAAATTGGAAGAAATCCACAAATCACTTAATGAAAAACAAGAAAAAGCAATAAAACAGGTGAAAGACATGGTTCAAGACTCGAAAACCAAAATAGGTGAAATAGAACACAAACTATGGAAAATCAGGGTAAATGATCAGGAACCATGAATACAAGCATAAACAACAGAATACAAAAGATATAAGAGAGAGTTTCAGGCACTGAAGATACAATAGAGGAAATAATTAATCAAAGAAAATGTTAAATCCAACAAATTCTTAACACAAAATATCCAGGAAATCTGGGACACCATGAAAAGACTGAACCTAATAGAGACTGAAGAAGAAGTCCAGCTTAAACGCACAGAAAATATATTCAACAAAATCATAAAAGAAAACTTTCCCAACCTAAAGAAGGACATGCCTATGAAAGTACAAGAAGCTTACAGAACACCAAATAGACCAAACCAAAAAGAAAAAAAAAGAAACTCCCTCACCATGTAATAATTAAAACATTAAGCATGCAGAATAAAGAACAAACATTACGAGCTACAAAGGAAAACATAGGCCAAGTAACATATAAATGCAGACATATAAAAATTGCACCCAACTTCTCAATTGAAATAATGACAGCCAGAAGGTCTTGAACAAGCATTACACAAACACTAAGAGACCACAGATGCCAGCCCAGACTACTATATTCAGCAAAGTTTTTAATCACCATAGACAGAGAAAGCAAGATATCCCATGACAAATCTGATATAAACAATACCTATCCACAAATCAAGCTCGATAGAAAGTACTAGAAGGAAAACTTAAAACCAAGGAAGGTAGCTATACCCACAAAAACACAGGCAATAGATGATCCCATACCAGCAAATTCTAAACAAGAAATGATACACACTCAATACTACCAACAAAAACAAAAACAAAACTAACTGGAACTAGCAGTCACTAGTCATTGGTATCCCTTAATACCAATGTACTCAATTTGCCTATAAAAAGAAACAGGCTAACAGATTGGATAAGAAAACAAAATCCATCCTTCTGCTGCATACATGAAGCACACCAAGATAGACATTGCCTCAGAGTAAAGGATTGGGAAAAGATTTTCCAATCAAATGGATCTAAGAAACAAGCTTGTGTAGCAATCCTAATGTATAGCAAAATAAACTTCAAACTAAAATTAGTCAAAAGAGACAAAGAAGGTTATTTCATATTCATCACAGGAAAAATTAATCAGGATGAAGTCTCAATTCTGAACATCTATGCACCAAATACAAGGCCACCATCATTTGTAAAAGAAACATTACTAAAGCTTAAATCACATATCAAGCCCCACACACTAATAATGGGGGACTTCAATACCCCACTCTCACCATTGGACAGGTCTGCCAGACAGAACCTTAACAGAGAAATAAAGGAACAAACAAATGTCATAACTCAAATGAGTTTAGCAGACAACGATAGTACATTTCACCCAAACACAAAAGAATGCACCTTCTTCTCAGCACGTTATAGAACTTTCTCTAAAATTAACCACACACTCAGTTACAAAGCAAATCTCAACAGATAAAAAAAAAAATAGAATAATCCCCTGTGTCTTGTCAGATCATCATGGCTTATAGTTAGAATTCAACAACAACACTAATTGCAGAAAGCCCACAAACTCATGGAAATTGAACAATGTGCAACTGAATCAACACAGGTCAAGGAAGAAATAAAGAAATTAAAGACTTCCTCAAATTCAATGAAAATGACAGCAAAACATACAAAACTTATGGGACACAATAAAAGCAGTGCTAAGAGAAAAGTTCACAACACTTAATGCCTACATAAAGAAACTGGAAAATTCTCACACAAGTGAATTAACAGAACAACTGAAAGCTCTGAAAACTCTAGAACAAATAAAAAATAAAAAACAGCAAACCCACTCAGGAGGAGTACCTGGCAAGAAATGATCAAATGATCAAATTGAAAACTGAAATCAACAAAATAGAAACAAAGAAAACAATACAAAGAATCAATGAGACAAAGAGTTGGTTCTTTGAGAAAAATCAACAACGTAGACAAATCTTTATCCAAACTAGCCAAAAGGCAGAGAGAGAATATCCAAATTAACAAAATAAGAATTGAAAAGGGGGATATAACAACAGACACTGAGGAAATCCAGAGAATCATCAGGTCATACTTCAAAAACCTGTACTCCACAAAATTGGAAAACTTAAAGGAAATGGACAATTTTCTGGATAAGTACTACATGCCAGAATTAAATCAAGACCAGATAAATGAATTAAATAGATATATAATTGCTAAGGAAATAGAAACAGTTATCAAAGTCTCCCAAATAAAAAAGGCCCAGGGCCAGATGGTTTCAGCACAGAATTCTACCAGAATTTCAAAGTAGAACTAATACCAATAATCCTCAAATTGTTCCACACAATAGAAACAGAAGAAACATTGCCAAACACTTTTTATGAGGCTGCAGTTACCCTGATACACAAACCACACAAAGACACAACTAAGAAAGGGAATTACAGACCATTCTCCCCCATGAACATTAATGCAAAAAAGTATACAACACTGGCAAACTGAATCCAAAAACACATCAGAAAAATCATCCATCATGACCAAGTAAGCTACATCCCAGAGATTCAGGGATGGTTCAACATATGAAAATCTGTCAATATGATCCACCATTTAAACAAACTGAAAAAGAAAAGCCACATAATCATCTCATTAGATGCTGAAAAAGCCTTCAACAAAATCCAACACCCCTGCATGTTAAAGGTCTTGGAGAGATCAGGGATAGAAGGAATATTCCTAAACATAATAAAGGCAATATACAGCAAGCCAACATCAAAATAAATGGAGAGAAACTCAAAGCAATCCCACTAAAATAAGGAACAAGATAAGGCTGTCCACTCTCTCCATATCTATTCAGTATAGTACTTGAAGTTCTAGCTAGAGAAATAAGACAACAAAATGAGATCAAGGGGATACAAATTGGAAAGGAAGAAGTAAAGCTCTCGCTATTTGCTGATGAAATGATAGTATATATAAGTGACTCTAGAAATTCTATCAGGGAACTCATACAGCTGATTAATACCTCCAGGCTGAGAAAGAAATCAGAGAAACATCACCCTTTACAATATCCACAAACAATAAAGTATCTTGGGGGGTAACTCTAACCAAACAAGTGAAAGACCTATATGACAAGAACTTTAAGTCTTTGAAGAAAAAAATTGAAGAAGATATCAGAAAATGGGAAGATCTCTCCTACTCTTCTATAGGTAAGATTAACATAGTAAAAATGGCAATCTTACCAAAAGCAGTCAACAGATTCAATGCAATCTCCATCAAAATCCCAGCACAATTCTTCCCAGATGTTAAAAAAACAATACTCAACTTCATATGAAAAAACAAAAAACCTAGGATAGCCAAAACATCCCTGTACAATAAAGGAACTTCTGGAGACATCACCATTCCTGACTTCAAGGTCTACCATAAAGCTATAGCAATGAAAACATCTTAGTATTGGCATAAAGATGGACAAGTGTACCAATGGAATCGAACAGAAGACCTGATAACAATCCACACACCTATAAACACCTTATTTTTGACAGAGAAACTAAAATTATAAAATGGAAAAGAGAAAGCATCTTCAACAAGTGGTGCTGGCATAACTGGATATAGACATGTAGAAAAATACTAATAGACCCATATCTCTCACCATGCACAAAACTCAAGTCTAAATGGATCAAAGACCTCAACATAAATCCAACCCCACTGAACTTGATAGAAGAGAAACTGGGAAGTAGCCTTGAACGCATTGGCACTGGGGACCATTTCCTAAATATAACACCAGTAGCACAGACACTGAGACAATTAATAAATGGGACCTCCTGAAACTGAGAAGTTTATGTAATGCAAAGGACACTGTCAATATGACAAAATGACAGCCTACATAATGGTAAAAGATCTTCACCAACCCCACATCTGATAGAGGACTGATCTCCAAAATATACAAAGAACTTAAACTAGATATCAAAAGACCAAATAATCCAATAAAAATGGGTTACAGATCTAAACAGAGAAATGCGAACAGAGTAATCTCAAACCACTTAAGGAAATGCTCAATATCTTTAGCCATCACAGGAATGCAAATCAAAATAGCTCTGTGACACCATCTTACTCCTATCAGAATGACCAACATCAAAAATACTGATGACAGTTTATGCTAGATAGGATGTGGAAAAAGGGAACCACTCCTCCATTGCTGGTCGGAGTGCAAACTTGTACAGCCACTGTGGAAATCAATGTGATGGGAATCAATCTACCTCAAGACCCAGCAATACCACTTTTATGCGTATACCCAAAGGATGCTCAATCATACCACAAGGACACTTGCACAATTATGTACATAGCAGTCTTTGGCTCAACTATGTTTATAGCAGCATTATTTGTAATATCCAGAATCTGGAAACAACCTAGATGTCCCTCAACCAAAGGATGGTTGTAATAGTAATAATAATAATAATAGCAGTGATAGTAATAATAATAATAAAATGACATCTTGGAATTTACAGACAAATGGATAGAGCTAGAAAAAAAGCATACTGAGTGAGGTAACCCAGACCCCAAAAGACAAACACAGTCTGTACTCACTCATAAGTGCATATTAGACATAGAGCAAAGGATAAGCAGGCTACAATCCACAACCCCAAAGAACCTAGATAACAAAGAGGACTCTAAGAGAGGCATACATGGATATGCCTAGAAAGGGAGAAAAGATAAGATATCCTGAGTAAATTGGGAGTGTGAGAGCTATGGGAGAGGGTGGGAGGGGAGACAAGAAGAAAAGGGTGTGGGGAAAAAATGTATAACTCAAAAAAAAAAAGAACCAACTGAATAACACAGCTAAAAGTGAGCACCTGTCTCAGGGTTTCTATTGCTGCAGTAAAATACCATGACAAAAGCAACTTGGTGCCAAAGATTTGATTTCATTCACAATTCCACATGAAAGGAAGTCAGGGCAGGGACTTGAGGCAGGAACCTACTTTCTTTCCAGGACCACCAGTCTAAAGGTGGCACTGCCAACGGTGAGCTAGGCCCTCCCACATCAAACATCAATCAAGAAAATGCACCACAGCTTTCCCGTGGGCCAATCTAGTAAGGGCATTTTCTCAATTAAGGTTCCCACTTCGAAAATAACTCTATAGTGTGTCGAGGTAACACAAAACTAGCCATCATAGCACCCTTGCTTTGTTCTTGATCTTAAAGGAAATGTTTTTAATTTTTCCCCACTAACTATCACGTTGGCTCTATATATCAGCCATTTTTATTTTGAGATATGTTCCTTCTATTCCTGTTTTCTTCCAGGCTTTTATCATTAAGGACTGTTGAACTTTGCCAAAGGCCTCTTCTGAATCTATTAAAGTAACCACATGATGTCTGAAATTAAGTCTAATTACACACTGGTTTATAATTATTAATTTGCATATATAGAAATGACCTTGCATTCCTAAGATGAAACCAACTTGGGTCATGGTCTTCTTAATATGTTCTTGAATACAATTTTCAAGAATTTTATTGAGCATTCTTGTGTCTGTTCATCAGTGAAATTAGTGTAAGACTTTCTTTGATGTTCTTGTAACCCTATCTGTTCTTGGCATTGGGATAATACTGTTTTCATAAGCGCTCTATCCCTTTCTGTCTTGTGGAATAGTGTGTGTTAGCATCAGCTCTTTCATAAAAGTTTGGAAGATGCTAGGCTTTTCCTCGTAATGGGGCTTTTACTACTCTCTCGATCTCATTGCTTGCCCTGAGTCTGTTTATTTAATTTTTGCCAAGTTATATGTGTCTGGGCATTTTTTAAGTATTCCACAATGTTTCTCTAGATTTCATTGGAATTTACTGTAACTTTCCCCCTTTTTATCCCCAATTGTATTGAGTTTTCTCTCTTTCCTTCAGTCTGAGGTCCGCTTGGCTAAGAGGTTGTAAATCTTATTTATCCTTTAAAACAACTAACGTTGTCTGATAGATTCTACTAATTGTTGCTTTACTCTCCATTTTATTAATTTCCATGTTACTCTTTATTGTTTCCTGCTACCTGGTGCCTTGGGGGTTTGAATTGTCCTTGTTTTTCTAAGACCTGATTTATACCACTGGGTTATTTTAGATCTCTTTAATTTTTTATATAAGCCCTCATGGCTACAGACTGCCGTTACAACTGCCATTACTTAAAAGGGTAGGAGTGTGGGGATTCTACAAGGTGGCTCAGCAGATAAAGCACTTGTCATGCAAGCATGGTGAGCTGAGTTCAATCCCTAGAATGTGAAGGTGAAAAGAGAGAAGCAACTGTGACCTCCTCAGGAGTGTTGTATGTGCCATGTGTTCACTCTCTACATGTACAGCATACATACACATACATCATAATAATAAAAGAATTTTTAGAAACAACTGTCTTAAATGTATCCTAAGCTTCTGGTAAGTTGTGTTTCATTTTCTTTTGACTCTAAGAAGTTTTTAATTTCCACTCTGATTTCAGTGACTCACTTCTTTATTCAAGAGTACATTGTTCAGTCTCCAAGTGTCTGTAATTTCTCTTGTTATCAATTTCTAGTTTTATTGCACTATAACCCAAAAAGATAAAAGAAATTCCTTTGATTCTGTTGTAGTTTTTAAGGCTTACATTGATGCCTATAATGTGGTCGATTTTAGAGAGAAGGTCTCATGGACCACTGAGAAGAATATATACATTTCTTTTTGGGTGGAATAGTCTGTAGTTCTTTGTTAGGTTCATTTTAATTCTGCTGCTTCTTTGTAGATTTGCAGTATGGGTGAGATCTCAAAATGAAAGTGGAATATAGGAGTCATCCATTATTCTTGTATCAAGAGCTCTTAGACTTTTTATATCAATTAGTGTTTATTTTGAAACTTGAAACCACAATATCCAGTGTATAGATATTTAGTTTCATGTTTCATTTGTTTCTTGTGATATAGTTTGATAATATGATGGTTTTCATATCTCTGCCAGTTTGATTCAGGGATCTTATTGAGCAGTTTAATTCTACTTAATGAAGAGAAAGAAAACTACTATAAAAACAACACCAACCTTTACAATATAGAGAAATGTACTTAAAACTGATTAAAGGCGACTAATCACTAATGCCCGTCCTCCAGCAAGTAGAAACATGCTGTAGAATGTGAAGGATGTTTAAAAATTATTAAGGGTTCTGGAGAGATATTTCAGGGGTTAAGAGCACTGAATGCTCTTCCAAAGAACCCAGGTTCAATTCTCAGCACTCAAATTATCACTCACAACTTTCTTTAATTCCCAGATCTAACACCCTCACACAGACATACATGCAGGCAAAACACCAATGCACATAAAATAAAAATAAATACATGTTTAAAATTATTTACCATGAAAGCAGGAATAGTAAATGAGCAAGATAGATGAACAATGCAGAAGAGGGTAGAAATAGAGAAGAAACAAGGTTAAATAAAGTAAAAGACAAAGAAAATTAGTTGGGAAGGGTAAATATGGTAAAAATACATTGTATGAAATTCTTAGCTAATAAAAATATTATTTTAAAAAACAAAAAGAACAAGAGTGAAAAATATTAGGGAATGAATAGAAAGCAGCAAGAGATTAGAAAAAAATAAAGAACAATGGGGCTGCAGAGATAGCTCCTAGGGATCAGTTCTCAGCACCCATATGGTGGCTCACAACCCTCTGTAAGAGGGATATAATGGCCTCTTCTAACCTCTACAGGTACCAGGCACACATATTGTGAACACACATACATGAGGCAAAATATTCATCAATATAAAATAAAAATAAATCATTTTTTGAAAAAAAAGAAATATTATAAAAGATTTTTTCATAATGAGGAATTTGAAAAAAAACAGATAAATGCAAAAAGGGTAATAAAACAAGAACATAAGTTCTTTCCACATACCTGTAATAACAACACTTGGGGTGTTGAGGCAGGGTGATCAGGAGTTCAAGACCAGATTCAGCCACATAGCTATTCAAGGCCAGCCTGGGCTACATGATGAGACTGTTTTCTTAAGGTGGTTTTAAGCAAACAAGAACAAAAGACCAATAAGATAAAGTCACACTACAACTAAAAATATAATAAAGAGGGCATAAAATAAGGAAACATTTTATGGAAAATAATGGAGCTAAAAAAAGAGAAAAAGATTAACTGGTAGTGAAGAAATGTATAAATAAAATCATATGCATGTGTGAAGGAGAATAAAAACACATTTTAAGATGTTTTGTGTACAGATGCTTTCCCTGAATGTGTGTGTACAGAAAATGTTTATACTCGGTGCCTGCAGAAGCCAGAATAGTGCATTGGATCCTCTGGAACTGGAGTTACATATACCACATGGGTGCCAGAGACCAAACCTGGGTCCTCTGCAAGAGCAGCAAGTGTTATTAATTGCTGAGCCAATCTCTCCAGACCATAAAAACGTATTTTTAATCCCACAACACAAAGGCACAATGGCAGTATAATAAAAAAGAAAAACCAGAAACACAAGGAACAGAAAAAGGATGCTGAAATGTTGAAACAGCTTCCTTTTGGATGCTCAAAAATTGGAAACTGACAGTTACCTGCACAGGGTGGGGGGAGGAGCTGTGGTCTCTTGTCTTTCCTATAGCACATACTGGTTTGAGCCAATGTCCAGCAGAGTTGTCTTCATTTTCTTTTCAAACCAAGGGCCTCTGCCATGCATGATCAGGTTTACAGTCTATGAGTTGGGCAGTTTCTCTTGCCCTCCTGAAACTCCTCAGATCACACCAACCTGGGTTGGCTAATGTTCCATCTGGGGGTATCTCACAAGTAAGAAGCAATCACAAAGCACTGAGATTGATATGAACAAAAGACCTGCCTCTGCAGTTTCAAGATCTTCAAAGTATTAAGCAACTTGTTGAAAGGATGACACTGTGGTAGACTTCTGGAGCCACAGAAATTTGGGGCTTTCTACCCATGAATGGCACATAGGTAACCTGTGCTAACCTGAAGCTCCAGCTGTCAAACTCTACGGTTATTCTTAGTTGATGAAAACTACTCCCAGCAGCCATATAGGGTTACAGTCCCCTATACACTTCTGTGCTTGGATGAGCATCTCATTGCCTTCACCTATGAGCTTATCAACATCTCGCTTTCACACTCATATACAGCATATACATGTATGAAAACATAATAATAAGACCATTATTAACTATGATTAATATATGCTAATAAAGCATTTAATTTTTTAAATATCAATACCAAAAAAAAGATCTCCACATACAAGGATGATAATTTCTCATTTCCATTTGCATAATGCCTTGAAATTTGTAAGGCATTACAGTTAGTTTTAACTATCAAATTGACCCAGTCTAGAGTCATCTCAGAGAAGACTCAGTTGAGGAATTGCCTATCTCAAATTGACCTCAGGAGGTATCAATGCGGGGTGATCTTGATTCTTAATTAATGCAGAAGGGCCAAGTCCATTGTGGGTGGCACCATCCCTAGGCAAGTAGTCCTGAGCCATATAGGAAAGCTGGCCAAGCATCAGCCTCTGAGTGAGCCACAGAGCCAGCCAGCAAGTAGCACTCACTTCAAGTCCCTGCTTAAGTCCCTGCCCTGACCCTTGATGACAGATTGTGACCTGGAAGTGTAAGCCAAACCAATGCTTTCTTCCCTGTGTTACTTTTGGTCATAGTATTTTATCACAGCAATAGAATGAAACTAGAACACAAAGCTGTGCCATACATTCCACAAATTTACCTTTAGTAATTGTGTAGGGTAGTTACTGTCCTGGGCAGGACCAGCAAGAAAGCACACAGATTTCACTTCATTATCACCACACCCACAGTTATAGATAAAGACTTGCTCAGAAGTGCCTTATTGGGGGAGGTTAATATTCAATTTTTAACATCTTCCATTGCATATTAAGGCTCAAACAGACTTTTCCACAACTGACCTTGGTGAATCCAGAGGTTCAGACCCAGGTTTTCTGTAAACACAGTTTCTTTCATCTCTAAAGGAGTGAAGCCACTTGCTAAGATGCAAATAAATATATTATGGTGTGTGAGGAAGACATCTGGACCCTATTTGGCTATGGCTTCTACAACAAAATTCTCACCTAGAATTCTTTGATTTCTACTCTGCTGGGCAGCCTTCAAAAGGTTCCAGATTGCCAGCCCCTATAGTGAGATAATAATTCAAGGTAAGGGTGGTTTGGGAGGCCCCCAGGAGCCAGTGGGGATGTCCAAGGAAACCTGGGGAATTTGGTGAAGGTGTAACCCTTCTAGAAGACATGCAGCACTTCACAAAGCTACAGTACATGGGCAGCAAGGGTGCATAAGCTCTGCTTATGACCATGTACACAAGACTCTAATAGCCATCGAGAGATCAGCCCTTCAAGCATTAGAAGGGCACACTGATGGAGATTCAAATCTCATTGCAATCCCACCATGAGATCATATTAAGCATCAAGACATTCTTCAGGCACCCACCCTGAAAGCCATCAGGGATGTTTACACTATGCCGGACACAATAGAGACAAATCTGTACAAACTGCTCAAGTGCTAGCAGTTAAGCAATGGCTGCTACTTACTCTATCAGATCTTGCTGGGTCTCTAGGACA
The DNA here is from genome assembly GCA_030556225.1 of Cricetiscus sungorus. Classification (NCBI taxonomy): domain Eukaryota; kingdom Metazoa; phylum Chordata; class Mammalia; order Rodentia; family Cricetidae; genus Cricetiscus; species Cricetiscus sungorus. The sequence goes on along the minus strand of JANBXA010000726.1, from coordinate 60,056,292 downwards.
TACACACATTCAGCCAAAGTGTTCCACAGGACTCTGAAGCCCTCCTACATCACAACTGCAACCTTAAAATCTATAATTTTGGCCTGGCCTCAATTGCTGACCCTGAGTATGATTGCATTGGCTTTCTGATGGTTTGTCTACATGCTAGCACCCAACCCCCAAAGATCATACTTAATTCCAAGGGCTACACCAAGTCCATCAGCATCGGACTTGAGGGCAATATTCTAGCTATAATACTCTCCAACTGGCCCATCTTCCCTGCCAAGCATTACCTGGACCAATTCAACTACATTCTACAAATCCTGGGGTTACCTATTCCAGGATGACATAAATTGCATCATCACCATGGAGGCTCCAAACTACCTATAGTCTGTGCCCTCTAATATCTAGGTGGTCTAGGCCAAGCTGCCCCCCCCCACAAGTCTGACTCCAAAGCTCTTAACCTACTAGACAAGATGGTTAATCTTCAAACCCAGCAAACAGATCACAGTGTAGTAAACACAGGCTCAACCCTGCCTGGTACAGTCCTGTCATCTGACATATGAGCCATTGTCTAAGAAGCCCTTCACTTTTTTTCTATGTTTGTTTTCTATGATTTGGTTTAGTTTGTGTTGGTGTTTTTGTTTTGTTTTGTTCTGTTTTGAGAGGGGGCAGGGTCTCACTATGTAACAGTGGCTGGCCTGAAACTATGTTGACCAGGCTGGTCTTGAACTTACACAGATATATCTACCTCAGCATCTCAGGTGCTTGGATTAAAAGAATGTGCTACCATGCCTCACTACCAGTTCACTTTTGACATGGGGTTTGATAACCTCCCCAAGATATAGCTTGAGGAGCTGGTCTTCCAAGAGACGGCCTATTTTATGCCAGTGGCACCAAAGGTTCCCTAAGAGAAGACTGTCCCTTGGGACCTGACCTTTCTCCTACCTGCTTCTTCTCTGCTGATTTTTAGAAAATGAATGTTACTCAACCCAAACCTTGCTGACCCAAGCTGGACAAAGCCTGGCCACCTTTTCTCATTCTGCTGGGGTCTCCTTCTTCAAACAGGCTCCTCCCATCCACCTTCATCTCCCTGGTCCCAGAGCTGATCTCTGTTGATCTGCCCTTATCTACTGCTGCTAGCCCAGGGTCTGGTAAACTATTCATGAATAGAAGTGCTCTGACTACAATAAGACCTATGCTACTGGAGACTGAGTAGACATTGAGTAAGGACTCAAAATAAGCTATGCCATGCTCACCTCAATGGAAGTAAGAACACCATGTTCGCTGAAGGAACATTCCTAATTCTTATGGACTAGTTTTCCAGAGGAGCCAGACTCAGGCTAATACCTCTCCTTCTCAAAGCTGCCCCATGTAACTACCTTGCTGCTTCTGTGTGGGAGTTAGTAAAAGTGAACATTGTAGTACCCCTACTCACCTCCCCATGCCTATATTTAATATAAAATATATAGAGGGGTATATAGATAAAATAATAATAACAATAATAATTCAAGGTAAAGCCAGCATATAATCTATGAGAAGTGCAGTGATCAGCAAGCCTCTCCTAAGCAGGACACATTGGATTGAAATGGACTCTTCTTCCCACTAGTGTAAGTTCTACAAATGCACTTGATATCACTGCCCTGGATGTTAAATGGGTAATAACCAATTCAAGCCCCTAAGCTACAAAAAGAATTTCAGTTTCCTATTTAGCAGAGAAGTAGAATACAGAAAGGGGCCAGTGTGAAATACAGATTTCTTAGATATGCCTAGGTCTTCAAGGACTATGGTTGTGCACTGAGACTACAAAAGGCTCAAAAGGCTCAACCACTGCCAACATTTTCAACTAAAAACAGCTGATTTTCAGATTTCAGGGAGTGGGGGACTCCTCAACAAGAAAACCATGATTATTTTCACCCAGTGGTGCAAGCAAGGGACTGCTCGGTGATCTAACATCCTGACACAGGTAAATAGGAAAGAGGAAAGTCTTTTTTTCCAGTGCTGGTGATAAAACCTGGGGCCTTGGGCATCCTCTTGTATGCTGGCAAGTACTCTACCACCGATCATTGTTCCCAGCCTGGAAAGCCAACTTTTCCTTTCAAGGTAAGAGCCCAATTCCCTGGTTGGCATTTATTTAAGAATGACATTTAATCCTAGCCAATACATGTTTGTGGTGCTTTATTTTCCTTTTTTTAATTTTTAGGAGTGTTTTATGATTTTTTTCCCTTTACTCACTACTGATGTCCTTGTCAAAAACAGCCTCTGGGATTCTTGGTTTATTCCATTATGTCTGCCTTGATAAATAATTTAATACATTTTTAAAATGCTTGAATTTTTCATAGATCTTACTGATCATACCTACATATATGTCAGACAAATCTTAATTGTATCTCTTGATGGGCCTCACATGTCTATACTCCTCTACTCAGGTCAGGAAGCAAGAAACTTCCACCTTCTAGAATGCTCTTACATGCCTTTCTCAGACCATTACTGTTCCCCAACCCCCAAAGCAGCCATTTTCTGACTTCTGTCATCACAGATTTACTTTTGCCATCCATTGCCAGTTTACATTAATAGTCTCGAATCCTAATTTGTGAAGTTCCATCCATGCTAATAAGAATTTATCTTACCTGTTCCAGCATGCACATCGGAATGCTCCTCCTCACTTTTATTTGTCCACTCTGAAGTTGTCTGGATTCCTGGTAATCTTCTTCCCTTCAGACTGTGATACCTGTTGTGGAATATTAATTTAAGACATGTTACATTCATTTATGCTGTGGAATATTTGTTTAATGATGCAGAGATATGTTGCATTTGTTTAACTCTGTGAAGCTGTGTTACTTTGCCTGTTGAAAACACCTGATTGGTCTAATGAAGAGCTGAATGGACAATAGCTAAGCAAGAGAGGGTAGGCAGGACTGCTAGGCAGAGAGATTAAATAGAAGGAGAAAGAGAGGGAGGAACTAGAAAAGGAGGAGAGGAGGACACCAGGGGACAGCCACCCAGCCACAGAGCCAGCTACAGAGTAAAAAGTAAAGAAAGGTATATAGAATAGAGAAAGGTAAAAGCCCAGAGGCAAACAGTAGATGGGATAATTTAAGTTAGAAAAGCTGGCTAGAAACAAGTCAAGCTAAGGCCAGGCATTCATAAGTAAGAATAAGTCTCCATGTATTTATTTGGGAGCTGGGTGGTGAGCCCCCAAAGAGCAAAGAGGAAAAAAAAGATACCTCTATAGCCAAGGAGCTGTTTCATAGTGCCATACTCCTCACTGGATACAGAACTCCCTCCCACCCCCAATTTGCCTCACAACAGTCTCCTGTAACCATGGTCTAAGATGATACCAGTGATTACTCTAAGCAGTTTGCTGAAAGAAGTAATTTATAGGCATTGTTTTTGTGTACCACAAAAGATAGATTCCCAAAGCAAAGGTCAGTTGACCCTGTGAGGGGTTCCTCACCTTTTGCGACTCAGCAGTCCAGAAGGTCCAAGCCTGCAATTCTCAACTTGTGGGTCAGGACCTCTCTGGGTGTCAAAAAGATCCTTTCACAGAAATTGCCTAAGACAGTTGGAAAATACAGATATTTACATTATGAATCATAACAAATAGCAACATTACAATTATAAAGTAGTAACAAAATAATTTTATGGTTGGGGGTCACCACAACATGAGGAACTGTGTTAAAGAATTGCAGCATTAGGTAGGTCAAGAACCACTGGTTTAAGAGAAGCCTTTAAAGGCAGGCATGGGGAGGAAGCAAGAGTGGGAACCCGGCAAAGTCACTGTTGGCTGCAAACCATTCTGATCATCCTGTGTTATTTTCAGAACTAATGGCTGAGCATGTGGGGCCCTGGCCAGAGCAGGAAACACAACTGGCATCTGGATTCAGATGCATCTAGTTTATAGAAGAGTTCATCAAAGTGTATAGGTGATATGTAGCAGAGACAGGCTTTCCCTGCTGAGACAAACATCAGGGGCAAAACAGACCAGAGCAAAGACCCAAGACTGTCCTCTCCATCCCTGAGCCTGCTCAGCCCAGCAGATCTAGCTGTCTTGGGAAATAACAAATCCTCATCATCTACAATGGTACCTAAAAGAAAATTTCTCCAGGAAATTCCTTTTTGCCAGGAAGATCTGCCAGAGGAGGCACTGTCTCCCAGGAAAAGAATAATTTCACAGTTCGGATAACTTACAACCAAGTCTGCAGACACGTTTTCTGGCGTGGTTCATCTTGTCTGCAGATTGTAACACTGCTACAGACAAAACAGACACTCAGTTTTTCTCTCCTCGCTTCTGGCCCAAACTATAAATAAACTCATTTCCTTCTACCAGTTCCTGTCTCGTGGTTTTGGTAAGACAAACAACAAACTTCAGATTCTGCTAGCAACGATGTGATGGTGGGAAGGGGATTTAGTAGATGGCTTCAGACAGCATCCTTCTAATTGGCTCTTGTGAACTTTTCCCCTGGAAGTGTGCAAATGATTCAATTATTCTGTGATTTCAGCAAAGCTGTTCACCTCATGGCAGCAGGGAAACAGAGGAGCTTGTGGCTTTGGTTCTGAAATGTTATCCATGGAGCAAGTATAAACATAGAATTCTAAAACTTACTCTTGTCTTTCTAGTGGGTATGGCTGTTTTGTTATTGTTGTAGGTTTTTTATGTTATTTTTCATTTTGTGGTTTCTTTATTTGGTTGGTTAGGTTGTTTGGCCTTTTGAGACAGGCTGGCTTCAAATTCACTCTCCTAGTTAGCTTCAGCTGTCAACATGTCACAGCCGAGAGTTATCTGAGAGAGTCTCCTTTGATCACATTGGCACGTCTTTTGATGCATTTTCTTAATTGCTGATTGATTTAGAAGGGTCCGGTGTCCTGGAGGCAGTGCCAGCCCCAGGCAGGTAGGCCTGGGCTGTGTAACAAAGCTAGCTAAGCAAGGCAGTGGGAGAAAGCCAATAAGCAATGCTCCCTATGGTTTATGTTCCAGTTCCTGCCTGAGCTCCTGCCTCAACTTCCCTCAATGATGGACTGTGTGATCTGGAAGTGTACCAAAAGAACCTTTTCCTCCCCAGGTTGCTTTTGGCAACAGAAAGCGAACCAAAGTACTTAGTATCCTCCTGCATCATCCCTGCAGGTGCTGAGGTGACAGGTGTTTGTGCCCACCACACGTAGTACTTTAGAAATGGCTCTTGCCTTCAAATATTATCACCAAGAGGTCCCTTGCAGTTAGCCTCACACAGGGCTAGGAAGCATCTTGATTATTGCTGCTTTTCCAAGTGCACAAGGCCCAAGATGAAGTTTAGCCTTTCCAGGGCAAACTATTCAGCACCTTATAGACCACAATGAGGCTCTTTGTTCATTTTCAGAAAAACAATAGGAAGGCATTGCGGGTTTGAATATGTGGCAACTGTCATAAGGTCACTTGACTTCAAAGGGTCTCGCTGTATGCTTTTACTTGTCTAACTCCCTGCTCACCAACATTCCTGCCTCAATCTTGACTGGACATTCAAGTCCAGGTTCACTATTGCTACGATGTCTGTGCCTGACAGGATGGCCATTGAGGGCCTCGGGTTGCCTCTCTAAGACATCTTGCCTATTTTCAGCCTCTGTGTCTCAGCTGGTCTCCTAGCCTCTGTAGCAGAGCCTCTACCCAGGGTCTTCCCTACCATGATATTTGTTGAAAGTCCAAGGATACAAACCAACCCAAAGGAGCCACAGAGTTGACAGGGAACTCTGCAGGATATAAAAGACCAGATGTGGGAACCATGGCCAATGTGAGTACAGCTCCTGCTCAGTGTGACAGGAACTATTGAGTAGACCTGGTCCTGAGCATTGCCAAGCAGGCAACTTGCCCAGTGTTACCTGATCCTACTATTTTCAGTGTTCTGAGTTTTCACGTGTGGGCAACCAATGCAAACTGTTTCAAAACACTGTAGGTCACACAGTGTGTGAATGCTGGATTGAGCCTTCCAGGTCCCACTTGGTAGCTTCTACTCTCATTCCTAGGAGACCTGCCTCTCTCTGCTTACTCTCCATCCCACTTGCCAAAGTTGCTCACAGTAGCTGTTTCGATGCCTAGGCCCAACAAAGAATTAGCCTGCAGTTCTACTGTATTATAAGAACACCACCTGTTGATGGCCTACTGAACACTGCTCAGCTTTAGTAGCCATAATTATAACTAGCCTTATTCAGAGACCAGATCCATCTGGGTCTCTCACCAAGTATACATTCACATGTACTTATGAACAGGGGCCCCATTTGTACCCCTGGCATTGACAATACTTACAAAAACTAAGAAATAAATCATTTCCAAACTGAAGGGGCATGAGGCTCCTCTTCTTAGGATTTCTTCAGGAGCAGTGGTCAAGAGACAGCATAAATGGGGGGGGCATGTCAAAATGTTTTCAAGAGGGGCACATTCTTAGTGGAGAACAGCAAGATGCAGAGTGGCTGTATTATGTCCCGGGGAATTTAACAGAAGCAGGAACAATGTTTGAAGGAACCTAGGTGGTAGCTTTATTTACTTGTCAGGCAGCAAGGAAAAGCAATTGTCATAACCAGAGCTAGAGAGGACCCCAGTGGCAGAGCATTTGCTTAGTACGTATGAGGTATTGGGTTCCAACCTTAACACCATGGGGATAAAACAGGATTATTTCCACAACAAACTTCAAAAAAGAACCAAAAGACAAATTACGGAGCACACGTACAGAATACACATTCAGAAATAAACTCATGCCTGAATGATAAATAAATAAATAAATAAATAAATAAATAAATAAATGGGAGGGCATGAGTGCTCCTAGGTATGGTGGAGGAGAGGATTTATTATAGATATGAGGGAGAGCACAGTCAGAGGCAAGGATATCTGAAACAGCCCAGAGTGAACATGGCCAGACTAAGCTGGGCTATATGAGGAGAGGGAAAAGGAGCTGCCAACCAAGAGGGGCAGCCTGAACCAGGAGACTGGCCAAAAGAGTAAAGGGTAGACCAAAAGGGAAAAAAGGACCAGTGATGCACAATGGCTGGATTCTATAAGGAAGGGCAGCCGGGGGAGCCCAGCCCAATATCTGGGACGGAGAAGTTTAGTGTAGGGAATAGGGTATGCTAGCCGGAAGGGTCCTGTAACAGGTTGAGACTGAGGGATCCAGAGAGAACCTGGTGGCCAGCATCTGCTTTGATATGTTCATGGTTAGCCTGGTTTGAGACCTAACATTGGCAGTGCACCACATGTGCCCCTGGCCACACCTGTAAACTCTAGCTAGCCTTAGCCAGTAAACCCTTCCCTTCCCCTCCTGCATTTTCAGCACATGCATAGATATTTCAAGGCATAAAACTTATTTCTGCTCAACATTAATAGCACCAGAGGAACTTTTAACCCAGAATTACACCTCCTTCCAAAGGAGTTTAACACTGGACCCCAGCAAAGGTCCCGAGCTCTGTGAGCATGTGAAAAGCCTCAGGGGCTGCCTAAGGGGATTAACAGAAATAATCATTCCAGGATAGTGGCTTTTGTGGGCCCCACGACTGGTCTCCATGCCTGGAACAAGTTCATCAGACCTGTTGAGTCAGCGTGACTCAGGGCTCAGGAAGGAAACTGGGAAATTGTCAGATGGCCTTCCATTTGCTCTTAGAGGCCAAGCAGGATGCATCCTCATTGCGGCTCCCAAGGCCTCAGGCATTTCCTGAATGCAAATTCTCTGTGCTTGCAGCCTGAATAAAAAGTACCAGGCCCCTGCTTGAACAGTTTGAGAAATAGCTTCAGAAGCCCCCTTCTTCCCCAACAGCAAACCCTGCCTCCCTAGCCTGAGCACCTGGACCCCACCATTACTCATTCCTGCCCACCCTGGAAAAGCTCCCTGTTGAAATGTAAATACATCGTCCAATTAACACCTATTAACACATCAGCGCTGATGCCTTTTTCTAGCTTTGGAGACAAAATAGCTTAGAGAACAGAAAGTCCAGTCCTAAAAGGGATGGTAAATAGGTTTAGGTAAAGGAAGAAGCTTGAAAGCAGCAGCAGTGATTCTCTTCCAGATAACAGGGGGCTTGATCTTCCCAGTAACCCGGGTGAGTCCTCAGAAAAGGCACCTGGGCTTGCAGAGGCTAATTGACTTTTCCAAAGTTAATCAGCGCCTCGTTTCGCTTTAAAAACACTTCTGGGATCTTGGTTCCATTCAGGCAGTAAGTCCTTTGTCCAAGATACAGAGGGTGCAGAGGTGGTCAAGACATCATCCCCACTTTCAAGGCACTGAATCTACACCCCCCCCCCTTGACCCTCAGGAAGCAAAAACAATGGGAGGCAAAGACCTGCATGGGAGAACTTGTAGGTAGGGACATCTTGCTGCAGCAGCTGAGGCTTGAAGGGAGACATTCTCCACATGGTCTCCTCGCCCTGCTGGTCAGCTTCACCTGCCTCTACACTGGTTTCCCCAGCTAGTGGTTAAGTGAGAACATGCTCTTAGTTGCCAACACCCTATTCCCAAGCCCTAACTCAGGTCAGCCAAGCTTCCAAGCACTGGAGGAGGAGGTTCAGGTTCTGCTGCATTGAAAACAAACCATTTGTTCCTTATTGGCATGACCTAATTAAAAAGAAAGGTGAGGAAAAATTGTGTGCCAGACTTTTTGTAGACATTATCTCATTTTTGTCCTCCAGCAGCCCAAAGCAGTAGGTAGGTACCAGTAACGCCACAGGTTGACAGATTGAGAAAAAGAAGGCTTGGAGAATTCCAACTTGGCAGAGATTGGAATTCTAACCCAGGCCTGTGTAGTGTGGTTGACCATGCTATTGTTTCTGGCTTGTTATGATTAGGCCTTCTATAACTGTGGCCTGTCAGCTACTCATTCCATCTACTTCCTCACCCATTAAGCAGCGTAACATTGAAGATTCTATTCTTGATTAGACTTCAGTAGACTCTAAATTAGAGATGCCAAGGACATTATCTTCCAGGACTTTCCAGAGCACAAATTTGCAGATGTTAAAAACTAAGGGGTCACTTCTTCATCTTACCCATAAGGAAACAGAATCCTGGCAAGGACAATGGAGAGTTGAGGGGCTGAACCAGGCCTATCAAGCTTTTTTTTTTTTTTTTTGCTCAGAAGCATCTTATTTAAAATGCATATGTCATCTCCTGACTTGATGGCTCTCAGAACTCCAGCTTGGGATATATAATAAAATCCTGTCTCAAGGGTGGCAGAGGGAAAGAAAGGAAGGAGGGACATGAAAAAAGGAAAAGATAAGAGAAACAATAATCAGGAGAAATGAGAGAGAAAGAGAGAGAGAAGGCAGGGAGGGAGAGCAAAATTCAAAGCATAGACCATGAAACTGTAGTTAAGGAAGACAATTCTGTGCTGATCTCATCCAGGAGGCCTTCCTCAGGGGGAACACTGTTTCCAGTATTGCAGGACTAGAAGAAAGAGATGGGCAGGGAAGGGTACAGTACAGGGAGGGGAAATACTCGGAACAAAGGTACAAAGTGAAGGCAGAGAAAGAGCTTGCCCAATGCTGCCACATTCAGGCCATAGAGTTAAAGTGAGGGGCTTCTCTCATAGAGCTCACATAGGACAGAGGGCATGGGAAAATAATAACCAGTAAATCCAAGCCGAGGTAGTGATAGGTGTCATAATAGTAGACAGTGAAACAGCTGTGCTGGAAGATGCTACCTAGAAAGGGGGATAGAAGAAAACCCTCTGAGGTGTCATTTTTTTTTTAACCATAACCCAACTGATGATAGATGCCGATAAATGGCAGGGAAAATGCTTACTGAGACTATTCATTAAGGACTTCTGGTTTATCTGCTTTCCCCTAAGCCCAGGTAAAGAACAAGTAGGGCAACATTTGTCCTATTTTCTAATCTGTTCGAGATAGAGTGGGGTCCAGAAAAGAGGAAAATGATTTCTGAGTGAGATTACATGGGGGTGGGACCTAGCCCAGGAGAACTGGTACAATGTAACAGTATACATGGCCCTAGTAATATTTAGGCCTCTCACTGAACCTAAATTCTCAAAGAGCACCCACTATTCCCCAGCTTCTTGGGCTCTGTAGAACCAAAGACCTTGCAGCCAAAGCTTGACCCACAGAAATTTTGCAAGGATCTGCCTTAAATGGACACACAGCAACCTCTCTTTTTTAAACTCAAGACTCTTGCTCTATAACCAAGGCTTGAGCCCCAGGCTAAAAAACTAACTCATTAAATTTCAGTAACTTCCCCTCACCACCTGCTGCAGGCAGGAAAGCTGGCCATACCCCTGCACCTCACCTGGGCAACACAGTAGAGTTGGCCCTGATGGTATAGGTGCAGGTGAGCCAACCCCAAAAGAGAGCAAGAGAACTGCCCTGCCCCTTGCTGCCTGCTGCATTGGGTGAACTGGCCAGGGCAGTACTGAAGAGCTCACCCTAGTGGTGAGCTGGTGGGCTGACCAACCCAGCAACCACCCAGACCCAGATCCAGGGCTATGTGTTGGCCCACCCCAGTGTCAGCATTTTATTATATTTCGGGGAGGAGAGAGGTGGCAAGGGCACAGAGCAGATATGAAGGGACAGAGAGATGAATGGGCTCAGGATGCATGATGTGAAATCCACAAAGAATCAGTAAAAAATTTTAAAATGTTTTCAGTAACTTGTCTTGTCTAGGTCATCCTTGTAATACCAGCACATAGGCGATTGAGTCGGGAGGCTCTTAAGTTCAAGGACAGCCCAGACTACAGAACAAGACCTTGTTTTCAAAAACTTTTCCCAGTGACTCTTCCTTTTAGTACTCCCTTATTATTCACCCTCTAATCCTATAGTAACTTCACCTGTGGCCATAACTTAGGTCCAAAACTGCTTCATGGCAAAACTATCAAGTTGTCTCCTGTCCCAGCAGCCCCCCTGTGGCCTTCTCTTCCTTGAGGATGCTATTTTCCCCTGGTTATGTGTTCTGCACTGTAGTCTCTATGTTCACCTCATCTCCCTCTCTGGAGGAAAAAATAATAAAAGCTTATTAATATGAAGACTGAAGTAGCTAATGGGGATGATAATACATGCCTATAATCCTAGTAGTAAGAGTTTGAGACATAATGATGAAGAATTCAGAGCCAGTCTGAGCTATATGTGGAGGCCTTGTCCCAAAAGAAGCAAACAAATGATGGGCATGATTAATGGCATTTGTTGAGCATCTGTGTATTGACCCAATAGAATTTTAGCTCTTAGTGAAGAGATATGGAAAGTCTGTTTGGTTTGCTATTTAGGGGGAAGGTGGGATGAGGAGGATGAGACAAGGTGTTGCTACGCCGAAGCTGGCCTTAAACACTGCCTGCTAGGTTCCAGTATTGTAGGTATATACCCACTAATGCCTTCTTGGGTCAGCATTGTCTTGGTTGTTTTTGAGACAGGTCCTACTGTGTAGCCCAATTGACAATTCTCTTTCTTCATGCCTGAGTGCTGGGATTATAAGCAAACGTCACCATGCCGGGATGGCTAGCCCAACCCCACCCTCCACTTCCTTAAATTAGGTACTTTGGGTGCTGGAAAGATGGGTCAGTGGTTAAGAATACTGACAGCTCTTCCAGAGGACCCAGGTTTTATTCTAAGCACCACATGGTGGATGCAACCATCAGTAATTCCAGTTCTAGAGGATCCAACACCTTCTATTGGCCTCCACACCCATGGTGGCTAGCAACCATCTGTAACTTCAGTTCCAGAGGATCTGACGCCCCCTCTTCTGGTATACATGTGTTACACAGACATACATGCAGGCAAAACACCCACACACAAAAAAATTAAAGAAATCATTTAAAAAATAAATTATGTACTTTAGAATGAGGCATGACGCTTGTGGTAGAATACTTGCCTAGTATAAGTGACACGCTGGATTCGATTCTCTGTGTGACAAAAATAAAATCAAACAGAATGCAGTACTTTGCCTAAATGATGTTAGATAGTTGTCTACTGGGTGTGGTGGCACACCTGGCATCCCAGCTGCTCAGGAAGCTGAGGCGGGAGAATCAGGAGACTCCGGCGAGCCTGAGTAACAGTAAGAACCTGTCAAAAAAATTATTTTACAAAAATAAAAGAAAGACCACTGCCTATGCTGACAATACAGAGTTAAATTGTGCTTCCAAAAGGCAGAAGCTAAGAGAAGGACAATGTAGGAACAAGGAAGAGCCAAGACCCAGATTTGTCATAACTGCGGGGTGAGTTTGTTTTTGACTATAATAATGATTAATATTATGGCAACACCCTACATTGCGGGTATAAAAACACAATTCTCTCCCAAAATATGACTCAGCCTCCATGCTCCCAGATATCACCGGCGCTCCTTGGAAGGCAGCTGGGGCTGCATCCTTGCACCTTTTGCAGTTGGACAAGACAAAGCAGACTGGGAACCTACTGCTAAGTTCTCAGCCTTAAGGGAAGGATGCTACAATGAAGGATACATCCTGCCTGCCACCCCAGGCTGCTTCTGGACCAAACTCCACATTTAATGGCATTCCAAGCACCACCATAGGAAGAACTTGTGACAACTGAGTGTGGGGTGGGACAGGGGGTTACTTACCTTTTTCTACAACATTCTATACTTCTAGAACCATACCCCTCCACACCCTTTTCTTTCTTGGGGACTCTGTAATTGTATCTTTTTATGTTAAGAAATAAAACAATACCTTAGCTCCTTTGCTAAGACTGTAGCCTTGGGTGTGGCTTTTTAGTTAATGGATGCCTGAGGAGCAGAGGTGAAAAAGGATGGGGGATGTGAGAGGCAAAATCTTAGAAGCCCAAGTATTCGAATTAGCATCGCATTTGAGTGAGTGTATGATCCAGGCCTTCTGACTCCAGCCAAGAGCTCCATCCAAAAAGATGTGTGATTCTCCCCAGTGAGTCAGCGAAACTGCAGAGAAACAGGGTTATCAGAGGAGAGGGCTGTACTTCCAGTGCTCTCATTCGGCCTCCTAAGAGAAAGAGGGGGGGGGCCTCAATGGATCAGCCAGGAAGGCTCAGTTTACAGAGCAGGAGAGGCAGTGACATGATCCACTTTCAAAGATACTGCTCCAGTACTGGGCCACCCTATCTACACAAATGTCCCTCAGTGTGTTGACAGAGGGGTGGGGAAGGAGTGAGACATGAGAAAGAGAAGAGGTACTTGGATGGGGGATGGTCCAATGTTTGAAAATAAGTAAGATGCCATCAGAGGATGATCTGGTGTCCCAAGAGAAGAGAGGCTTCTCTCTACCAGTGGACTCAAGCAAAAATAGCAGGAAAATGTATATTCCAAGTGCTTTCCTTATGTTTAGTGAGAGAAATGGCATATTTCCTGGCTTTCACATACAGCACCACAACAAAATGATGCTTCTTCTCAATCACCCTTAAAGAACAGAGCTACTAAACAGTCCAGCTATATGACTATGCCTATACCTCTACAACCTGGTCCAGCACACACACACACACACACACACACACACACACACACACACACACACTCACTCTCTCTCTCTCTCATTCTCTCTCTCTCTCTCTCTCTCTCTCTCTCTCTCTCTCTCTCTCTCTCTCTCTCTCCTCACACACACACACACACACACACACACACACCTACCTTTGAATGTAGCAGTGGACTTCACTGATCCCAGGGCTGGAGACAGCCAAAACCACCAAGAAAAATATTGTGGAATGCAAATGAACAACACTCCACTCATCTGAAACAAACTGCTCTGAAAATAAATTAGATCTAGAACAAAAAAAAAGATGAAAGCCAAGTATGGTGGCTCACATTGTAATGCTGCTACTCAGGTATTGGAGACTGGAGGGTTTTCATAAGTTTGAGGGCAGCCTGGGCTACTTATCCAAACCTTGTCTAGAAAAGAGAGGGACTATTAATCCCTTCTGCTGTTCCCCAGGGGACTTGAACAATATTTCATGAAAATGGTAATTCTAAGTTTCATTATATTCAATAGGACAAGGGATGGTAGATTGTCTGCTTCCACGTCCATCACAACAAAAAGACTCCTCAGTATTTGCAGGCTTTAGTCACAAATGAATTTCACAGGTCTAATTTTTTTTTACTTGAGACTAAATCCTTACAAATGTGTTTGTTGTTTTCATAGCCATAAAAATGAGAAATGACAAATTAAGATTCAGATATGCTGATGACCATGTTGTACATGTAGACAGTGGATCAAAGAAAGAGAGAATCAAAGACTCTGGCCTCTTCAGCCTATGGCAGGGCCTGATCCCCACAGTCAAGTAGGGAGAGTTTTGCCTGGCAAAGAGGAAAAAATGCAAATCTTGCTGGCCCAGCAAGCCCAGGGGTCTGCCCCAGGGCACTGTCAGCTGCTTCTCAATTATCCTGACCATTTGTTAGGACTGTGAGTTCGGATGATGGTCTTTTGTAAGGCTCCTCCATAGATTTAAGAAACTAAATTAGGGGTTTTTTTTTTCCTTAAGCTCTACTAAGGTAAACTCAACTCTTGTGAATTCATCACACATGACAGTGCAGCCACCTGTGCATTCTAAGTAGCCCAAAGTGGGCACAGCAGCAGCAGTGTCTGGGGCAGGATTTAGAGCACCATGCTTTGTCTGTGCAGAAGAGGCTACCGCAGACAAAGCCCTCTTCCAGGATTGGTCCTACCAAGTCACCGAGTCACTGGGGATTATTGTGTCTTTTTTTTTCAGTGCTGTGGTAGGATTGAACCCGGATACTAGGGCCTCCTGAATGGTAGACAAGTGCTCTACTTTTGGGCCACACCCCCATGCCTTTGCGAGTCCTAAGCAAAACCTCTCAGACGCTTCCCTGGGAAGATACACAACTTAGGAAGGCTGGGAGAGACACCTGCTTCACACTCCCCTGTCCACATTGCTTTCTTGTCAGAAGCCCATCTAAGCCACCAGGCTCAGCATGTCAACAGTTCCTGGATGTGGTCTCGGCAGCAAAGACAATCTGATAGTTGCCTCTTTGCTATCACTTCAGTGTATCAGGGTGTGACCCACGCAGTATAGATGAATAGGGAGGAAAGCAATATTAGCCCTAGGAATCATGGGGCTGAGTCACTACCAAGATCACTTTGGCTGGGCCCTGAAGGGGGAAGTACTAGCATAGAAAAATGCACCTTGGTGCCAGGCATGTGGTGCTCAGCAGTCAGGTATAGGGATGCAGGGTCCCAGACAGCAGGCAGGCACAGTAGCTACTATCTACCATCAAAGGAGTAACTTGGCATGCCGGGAAGAAATGCAGACCCTGACCTGCAGACCTTAGTCCAAGCAGAGAGCAAGAGCTCCAGCAGACAAACGGAACCACATCAGAGAGGAACATCTTCTTCTGCAGGCACTCACCAGGGCTCTAAAGCAGCTGAGGTGTCTCCTGTGCCTTCAGAATTGCCCCAAGAGTAGGGACTGCATAAGGCTGAGGAAGGTAGGGCTTTCAGTCCACCATCAAGGTTACTTGGTAGGCCAGGAACTAATGTTCCTTGCATTATGTAGTAGGTTTCTTTGGCAATCTCTGAGCCCACATTTAAAAAAAAAAAAAAAACAGCTTTATAGAGGTCTATGTTCATGGACTAGAAAACCATATTGCTAAGACAGAAGTAAATTCTCTTGCCCACTGGCCTACCACCCACACCTCCAACTAACTGGGGACTTCTTGGAGTCTGAGCTGAGCATTCCAACAAAAGTTTCAGATAAGTGCTTCATCAGAGAAGTGTTTTCTTTCAATAGATGGTAATTAACAAAGAAATCTATGGGGCTGGAGACATGGCTATACATAGTAAAGAAATAAATCTTTTTTAAAAAGTACAAATGGACAGTGTGAGCATTCAGTCCTAAATGGGATGATTTTGTCAATCCACTCCCCTCAAGGCTCAGGGAACTATGCAGAAGAGGAGGTGAAAAGATTGTGAAAGCCAGAGGTGGTGACTCCAAGGAAATAGCATCTTCCATAGACAATGTGGCTGATGTGAACTCAGGGATTGTGAAAGCACCGACAAGACGTGCACAGGTTCAAACCAAACCAAACTTCAGCACTGAGAAAGGGAAGTGGACACAAAGTCCACTCCTACCCAGTAAGCTATTTGCAATTGTCAGCTGCTCTGAGAAGTAAAATCTGTTTTCTGCAATGGAGTGACGCTACATATGTCAACCACACTCCAAGTCAGGCCTCATGATCAGGAGTAGTTGACCAACAAAACAGACTCCATATTTGGTGTGTGTGTGTGTGTGTGTGTGTGTGTGTGTGTGTGTGTGTGTGTGTACTTTTTAAATATTAGTTTTGGTTTTAAGAAAGAGAAAGTACATAAGTAGGTGGGTGTTGGGGGAGAGCTGAGAGGAGTTGGAGGAAAGGAAAGAATATGATCAAAATGTATTGCATGGTAAGCGTCCTAACAAGTGCGGATACGCAGCCTGAAATGGAAACCTCCTGTGACCAGGAAAGACTTCCAGCAGAGGGATTAGGACACCAATCCAACCACATAATCTTCAACCTACAGTCTGTGCTGCCCATAGGATGTGCTGGGATTGGTACCTGGCCCAAGAGAGGCTTCATCCAGCAACTTGAGGAATCCTGCTGAAGAGACAGAGGGAGGATTGTATGAGCCAGGTAGATAAGATCACCACAAGAAAACCCACAGAATCAACTAGCCTGGGCTCATAGGGGCTCACAGAGACTGAATCAACAACCAGGGAGCCTGTATGGGACTGACCTAGGCACTCTGCATATATGTTACAGCTGTGTAGAGCTTGGTCCTCTTGTGGGACTCCTAACAGCAGGAACAGGGGCTGTCTCTAACTCTTTTACTAGCTTTTGGGACCCTACTCCTCATACTGGATCACCTTACCCAGCCTTAACACAAGGGCAAGTCTTAGTCTTACTACAGCTGAAGACAGATCTCTGGGGCTCACTGGCCAGCTGCCTGACCTAAGCTACAAGACTTGGGCCCCAGTGAAATACTAAATCTCAAAACACAAGGCAGGTCTGTGGGTCAGACCTCTTCACATGCTCCAGCACATCACAGAAGGGGAAGATATTGGGGCAGCCAAGTCATTGCCCGGGGATCTGGGCCTGGGTAGTTGCAGGGTTGGTCAGCCCACCAGTTGTCCTCTGTCCTCACCACCAGAGTGAGCTCCCCTGCATTTTCCCTGGGCTAATTCACCTCTTGAGGCAATGAGCAAGGGGTGTGGCCCCATTCTCCTGCTTTCATGCCCTCAGGGACTGTTGTACTGTGTTGCACAGGCAAGATAGCAGCCACTCTGAGTGCTGCAACTGACAAAGGGCTTTACTGTTAGACACACTGTGTCACATTACAGCTTCTGCGATGAGATTTTTAATTTTTCCCTTTTTTTTTCTCTTAAATTTTGTCTCATTTGGCGAGAGTGCAGGGGAGGAGGGCAGCTGCGAAAGAATGGGGGAAATGAATGGGATTAAGATACATGATAAAGGACAAACAGAATAAATAAAAAGGAAGAAAACACAACAAGGTGGGTAGCTCCTGAGGAACATCACCAGAGGCTGACTTTAGGGTTCCACCAGCATATGAACACACACACACACACACACACACACACACACACACACCTGCACACAGGAATGTGCACACACATCTACACATACACACAAAGAAAAATACATGCATTTCTACAGTGTCTCTAATAGTAACACTTTGCAAAACAATAGTATATATTTTGCGGCTCTTTCTGTGAGCTTCAAGCCCCCAAGCTCTCTTTCACTATGCTCAACTCCTCCAAAAAATACAAGTAAAACCAAAGAAAGCCAGCAGGGTGTGGGAGGGGAGGTGGTTCATGCATAAAGGCACTTACTGTGCCAGCCTGACCACTTGACACCTAATCTGACCCCTGAACCCATATAAAGGTAGAAAGAACCAACTCCACAAAGTTGTCCTCTGACCTCTGTAAGTGTACCATGGTACATCCCTCATACACAAGACACACACACACACACACACACACACACACACACACACACACACACACACACCCTGCTGGCGTTCTCTGATTTCTTTGGTTTTATTTGCATTTATTGGAGGAGGGGAGCATAGTGAAAGAGTGGGCTTGGAGGGGTTGAAGCGCACCGAAGGAGTTGCAGAAGTAAGGGGCATAGGCTCAGCATAACTCTTCTATCTTGGAGATATTCCTGGAGTCTTGAACAGCACTTAAGCTCATAGTCCCCCCCCCTCCCCCTTTTAGTTGAAGTGTGAAACTGAGTTCTCCAGAAATCAGACGCCAACATTTGTCACCACAAGACATCTGGCATTTGGGGACTCCACCCATGTCAGACCCCATTCTCTAGAGGAGAACCCTCAGAGGTAAGAAGTCATTAATTATAGCAGAGCCCAACCATAGAGTGTGTAACATTCCACAAACTGTCCACGCACTGAGCAGCAGTTGTCTTGGGGGGATGAAAACCCATTGTAGCCAAGGAGCCTCAGGAAAGCCAAAGGCTCTTGCGTCGTGCTTAGAGTGGTTGCGGTGGGGTGGACACACTCCAGCAGCCTGGGCAGAGCTGATTTGCCCTTAGTTTTTTACTCACTGAAACCTAGAGAAAGGTGAGCACCTGTGACCCCAGCTGCTGTGAAATAGGAAGATCACTTAAACTCAAAAGTTCAAGGCCAGGGTTGCAACACAACAAAATCATGCCTTAAAAGGGAGAAACAAACCTGACAACTTCTGCTTCTTCAACTGCTCTTGATCCTGGGATTATCTGGATGAGATACTTCTTCTAATATCTGTACTTTACCAATTTCTAGAGCTGAGCCACACAAAGAGAACATGTCTTAAAAAGTTTCCTGAGGAGAGGCAGAGGAATTGCTAGGGTTACTATTGCTTTGATGAAACACCATGATAGAAAAAACAAACAAACAAACAAACAAACAACTTGGGGAGGAAAGGGTTTATTGAGCCTACAGTTCCACATCATAGTCCATCACTGGAGGAAGTCAGAACAGGAACTCAAACAGGACAGGAACCTGGAGGCAGGAACTGATGCAGAAGCCATTGAGGAGTGCTGCTTACTGGCTTTCTCCCTACGGCTTGCTCAGCCTACTTTCTTATAGAACCTAGGACCACCAGCCCAAGGATAACACCACCCACATTGTACTGGGCCCTCCCTCATCAATCAGTAATTAAAAATCTGCCTCACAGGCTTGCCTGCAGCCTGATCTTATGGAGCATTTTCTCAATGTTTCTCCTTTCTGATGACTAAACCTTGTGTCGAATTGACATAAAACTAGCCAGCATAGTGATATTGAAAAGACTTCTTGGTGTTAAACTACCTACATGAAATCCCATGCTGGGAGCTAAAATGTTCCTTGGGTCAGAAGAAAGACTCATCACCCAGTCCATGAAGGAACTAACATCTAAAGGTGTATTCCAAGCTGTTGTTTCAGCCTTTTTTAAAAAATCATAATGTTTACATCATTTCCATAAGTAGTAACTCTGCTAAGAGAAAGGAAGAGACCAGTTGAGCATTTCTCAACTATCAACAAGTTCATTTTCCCACTCTCATATGTGTTCTCATAATGTGGGTGAGCAGATGGACCTAAGGCCAGACCCTGGCCAGAGCTCAGGTAACAGTGCTCCTCATGACTGCTTTAGTATACACTGTCAGTTGCCTTAATCAAGACTCTCACCCCAAAAAGATGATCTAGGACCTTCCACTATCACCATTCCCACTGACTATGATGATTAGCATGACTAATGCTGGCAATACATTTTCATTGACAAGAACAGCAGCTTGCTAACTTTAATATAATAGAGACTGGTAGGATAGCTCCACAGGTCAAGGTGCCTACTGATGAGCATAATAACTACCTGACTTCAACCTCCAGAACCCACCTGGTGGAAAGAAAGAACCAACTCCTGCAAGATGTCTTCTGACTTCCACATGATCCTGCTTGCTGCTGCTCTCCCTCACTAGCCACATCATAATACTGGCTTTTAAAAGAAAAAATATATAATATTTGTTTAAATGGTGTGTGTGTGTGTGTGTGTGTGTGTGTGTGTGTGTGTGTGTGTGTGTTGCGTGCCTGAATGTATGTATATTTACAGTGTGTGTTCATTGCTCTTGCAGGCAAAAAGAGAATGACAGATACCCTGGATCTGATGGTACTAGTGGTTTCCAGCTGCCCAATGAGGGTGCTGGGAATTGAACCCAGGCCCAGAATAGCAGCAAGTACTCTTAATCACAGAGCCATCCCTAAAATCGTTAATTTATACTGAAATCAGTGACATACAAAATATGTGGACAGACACAAATATTTTTAGTTGACTAAATTACAAAGATCTCAGAGTTCCTTTGGATAATACTCTTTTTTTTCCTTTCTGCCTTATTTTCTTTCTTTCACATTCTTTCTTTCTTTTTAAAGACAGGTTCTTACTATGAAGCTCTGGCTGGCCTGGAGTTTGCAACATAGACCAGGCTAGCCTTGAACTCACAGAGATCTGCCTGTCTCTGCCTCCCAAGATCTGGGACTAAAGCAGTGTGTGCCACCAACAACAACCATGACACCACTGCCACCACCACTCACATAGGGATGGCACCCTTTGATTGGTGTTGTAACTCAGTGGCAGAGCATGCACCTGGCACTCATGTGACCCTGAATTTCACCCACAGCTTGCAAAATAGTAATAAAGAGAGGGAGGTGGGGGGAGGAAGGAAAGAAAAAAGGAAGGAAGGAAGGAAGGAAGGAAGGAAGGAAGGAAGGAAGGAAGGAAGGAAGGAAGGAAAAACAGCAATTCTATCTTTTCAAACAGATTTCAGGAAGTCCAGAAAGGAAGGCCTCTAAAGTGGCACACTAGAGTTTAATCCTAGAAGTCCTGTGGTTTCATGTGACCTTTTGGCAAGCCTCAGTTTCCTCATCTATGGTGTCAAATAATACAGGACTGAGTGATACAGAATGGGTCTATATAATCTAGGAT
The DNA here is from genome assembly GCA_030556225.1 of Cricetiscus sungorus. NCBI lineage: Eukaryota > Metazoa > Chordata > Mammalia > Rodentia > Cricetidae > Cricetiscus > Cricetiscus sungorus. The sequence continues at coordinate 60,035,432 of JANBXA010000726.1, read as the reverse complement.
GGTGGCCAGCACACAGACTATAATTCGTGAGCTGGAGATTTGTTCAGTTGGTGGAGCAGTTACATAGCATGTAGGAAGATTTGGATTTGATTCCCAACACTACTTAAACCAGACACAGTAGGCACACACCTGGAATCCCAACAATAAGGAAGCGGAGAAAGGAGGACCTAGAGTTCAAGGTCATCCTTTGAAGGTTAGCTAGCTCTCTACAGTAAGTCACTTACTACTCGTGGTGGATCATGGATGAGTCATACAGTACATGTGACTGACCCCTCTCCTGATAGAAAAGTAACATGATCACCTGTCCAGTAGGTCTAAGAGAGTATGCATAGAACATGTGAAGTCTTCATGGGTTCAGCTCACAATACACTCCGAAATAACCAATCTCAATAAAGGTGTACTCGGTATCCATGCAATTCCCACAGCATAGATCCATAAGAGCCACTGGGTGGGACAACACAGTGATATTAGTTCCTTGGAATTCTTTCTCACTTTCCATAACCTACATTTTTTTCTGCCCACTCTTTATCTGTGATTCTTTACTTTTCTTGGGTGTGGAACAATGAACTCACAAGCCAGTTCTGGGGTGATCTTAGTGGTCATGACCATTCAGTACCATAGCTCCCTGGGTTAAGCTCACCAAAAGCTGAGAAATGCTCTGTTACTCTCAAATAAACCATGTCAATCCTTGGCAAGTTTAAAGTTTAAAGCCAGCCTGGGCTACATGAGATTCTCTCTCAAAATAAAAAATAACAAAGAAACTTCATATATGAGATACATGCATGCATATAAATTCATAACACCAGGATAAATCTTCACGATTTTTTTTTTTTTGATGGTGCTTCAGAGGATTGAACCCAGGACCCTGTAGCTAATAGATGCTCATCGGTCTCACCAGAGGGGAGTCTCACAGTATAATAGATATTCCAAAAACAGAAAGAAGCCAAATGAGGGAGTTACTTGTAGTTGTAGCAGCATTCCAAAGGTAAAGTGGGAGCATGGTAAGGCAGGTTCAAGGCCAGCCTGGGTTCCACAGCAAGAGCATTTTTTCATAAATTTGAAATTAGAATTCAGAAACAACACAAACACAGAGAGATGTCCTATTTCCTGCAGCTTTCTGTCCTTTTGCCCTGGATCTTGGTCCCCAAGCACAGCCTGATTACACAGTAATGACTCAGAATTCTGCATCTGACTGAAATCCATCAGTCCCCAGCACTATCCCCCAAGGAAGATCTTCTTGAGGCAGATAGAATTTTATCCTAGGCTACAGAGCCTGATATCTCTAGCAGTTTGGATGGTGTCCAGGAATTGAATGAAATAAAATATATCATTACACTCCCTGTAATTTGTGCTGCTGCATTGTGACAAGTAATGAATGAGTTGCCATGCGTTCAGACATGTCTTTGTATGACCACTCTGACTGTAACATAGAAGGACTATGACATAGGCAGGAGGGTCAATAAAGACGTTCCTGCAAGGTAGGTATGGTGGCACTCTGGAGGCAGAGGCAGGCAGATCTCTGAGTTTGAAGCCAGCCTGGTCTACAAAGCGAGTTCCAAGACAGCCAGGACTACACAGAAAAACCCTGTCTCCAACACACACACACACACACACACACACACACATATTCCTGGAAGGGCTAGAGAGATGGCTTAGAGAGAAGGTTCAGCAGTTTGAGCACTTGCTCTTCTTCCAGAGGACTTGAGTTCAGTTCCCAGCATCCACATGGTGACTCAGAACCATCTGAAACTCTAGCATTAGGGGATCCAACACCCTCTTCTGTCTTCCTCAGGCACAAGGCACATACACATGGTGCACATACATATATGCAGACAAAACATTCATACATATAAAAAAACTTTAAAAAAAAAAAACCATTAAAGACACTCCTGCAGTTGGACATAGTAGTGTGTGCACTCCAGGCATCAGGAGGCTGAGGCAAGAGAACCACAAATTGGAGGCCAGCCTTCACTACACGACAGAGCAAGATTCTGTCTCAGAAAAAAAGAAACTCCTGCAGTTATGGAAGAGAAAGGGAAAGATGGATAGAATGAGCTAAGAAGTGAAGAAGCCACCCACCACACAAGAAGAGACATTTGCTGACAGAGAGAAAGTAGTGACACTGAGGTACAAAAGAAGGGGAAAGGCTGGCTTGTTTGTGAGAGAGATTGCATGGAAAGAGACCGAGAAACTCCAACCCCATGCTCTCAACAATCAGCAAATCAGGAGGCTAGCTCATTTCCCAAGCATGGGAAGGAAGGTGGCAGCATGGTTAGGCATGCGTAGCATGGTTTATCATGACTTCATTGTGGCTCCATCCCATAGGGCCATGGGGTTTTCTAGGAAAACAGACATAGGCTATGGGTGGATTCAGATAGCATACCTGACAAGAGAGTGCCTTCTACTAAGGAGCCTGTGTGTGAATAATGGTCAGGGAGAAACCAGAGACAAAAGTACAGGGCACACTTTTATATTAAAAGCCTGGCATGGTGTGTACCTGTAAGGGCAGCATTTGGAAGACAGAAGCAGGGGGAGTGCTAATTTGAGGCCAACCTGGGCTAGGTAGAGAGATCCTGTCTCAACAGATAAAACTTCCACGTCCTTATCTTGAGCAAATATGGGAATGAAAAGGAATCAAAGGACTTGTCAATAGCAAGACCTTGTCTAAAAAGAAGTGGAGTAGCTGGAGAAACAGCTCAGCAATTAAGAGTACTGGTAGATCCTCCAGAGGACCCAGGTTCACTTCCTGGCACCTCCATGGTGGCTCATAACCATCTGGAAGTCCAGTCCCAGGGCATCCTGTAGCACAAATGAATAAAAGGACCCAGAGACAGATGTAGGGGTCCAAGATTCAAGCTGAAGATAAGAAAAGCAAAGCAGCCAGCCACTAGCTTCTACCTCTACCTCAGCTCAGACCAAAGAAGCAACCCTCAGGTGGCTCCTGACTCCACTGCTCCTCAGACCCACTCAGACTGCTATGCTCTCTGCAATGTGGCTAGAGACTAATTGTGTCATATGAGACCCTTTGCTTTTTATACCTCCCTAGTGCTGGGGTTAAAGGCGTGTGATCCCAAGTGCTGAGATCATCTTTGTGTGAGCTGTTTCTTTTAGGACTGGATCAATTTGTGTAGCTCAGTGAGGCCTTGAACTGACAGAGATCCATCTATGTCTTAATCCTGAGTCCTGGGATTAAAGATGTATACTACCACTGCCTGGTCTCTATAGCTTGAGGCTGGCTTTGCTTTCTGAATCCTCAGGCAAGCTTTCATAAATCATAAACAATAGCCAACAGGACCCAACACTTCTTCTGGTTTTTAGACTGCTTATTATCGACTCGCTATGAGAATGCCAGATCATATATAGCTTATAGTGTCCATATAATATACATATCATATGTTATCATATTTACCCTGCAATCAGCTAGGAGTTAACTTGAAATATTGTTTCAATTTTTCAGCCAAAGAGACAGAATTGGAAGGATTCGGAGATTTGCCTAAAGTCTCACAGCTGATGAGTGACACACTGAGATCTGTCCAGCATCTTTTTGTTTTGTTTTTTTGAGACAGAGTCTCACTATGTAGCCAGTAGACAAGCTGGCTTTGAACTCTTGAGTCTCCTGCCTTTGGCTCCTTGTGCTAGGATTACAGACATGCCCCTCTGTACCTGGCCTGATTTCTTCATTGCATTGTTGTTATTGTTGTTGCTGCTGCTGTTCTTTGAGCTGGAGTATGTCTCACTGTGGTGTCCGAGCTAGTCTCAAATTTCTGGGCTCCAGAGATCCTCCTACCCCTGCCTCCCAAGTAGCCTACAAGCCTACAAGCATGCCACATCCAGTACTTATCAAGCCTTTATCTGATACATAATGCCTTCTACAAATTCTCTTGTGGACTCCAAGATAGCCCGAGGTATACCAATTATGGTATCTGATTGCAAGACTGTCACTCCTCTGGATGGCCAACCTCCAAACCCTTACTGGAGGGCAAGTTGTCCCACCCCAAGTAAGCAGCCAGCTGGCCCCAGTTCTGGTTTAAGAAGCTAAGCAATTTCCGCTGGGGTTTTCACTCCTTTTTTGAAAATATTTTTTTCTATTTTATTTTTTCAGGCTGAGGTCAGTAGGCTAAATACCCTCTGCTTTGGAAATCTTGAGAAGATAAAGCTTTTTATATTTGCAGAAGATTTGACCTTTGTCGCATTAAGACAAACCTTCAGTGTTGTCCCCACCCTGGCACCATGTGAACCGTACTTGCCTCCCCAGTGACCAACCTTCCCATACTCTACAGGAGAAAGTCACAGTTTTACAAATAGCCTCATGGTCAAAGTTTTGTATTACATAACCCCTTGGGTAAACTATGAGATTACAAAATTTAGCCTTAAACACAGTTGTTTTATGGGCAGCCAAGTCGTGACATTGTCATCTCATCTCACACCAGGCTGACCTCATCTTCCACTGTGGGCCTCAGATGCTAATCAAGAAAGGCCTGGGCTTAGGGAGGTCCAGACAGTAAAGAGCCAGTGAAGTTAACGCCCTGAAAGGACAGTTTTATATTTCCTTATTGGTGTGATGTGGAAGACCAGGGAGCTGAGGAAATGTATCCCTCAGAACTCTGCTGTGGAGATTTGAAGCAACACTGTGCCTACAGGGGCTGGCTTTGGTAGCACAGTAATGATCTTTCCAGCAATGTGTCCTTTTGACCTAGGGCCACCTATCACTATTGATGGGTTATTCTCTATCTTTACAACATCCAGACTCTGGGTGTGTTTATCAAATTTCCCTCAGTACAACAAAAGTCCTGCAATAATTAACTTACAAAAAGAAAAGGACTATTCTGGCTCACTATTTGAGGGGTTCCAGTCCATGACCAGGCAGACCCATGGCTTTTTGGTGGTTAGTGTGGGTGCCAAATGGCAATGACATGAAACACGACATGGTGGTGTGAAACCTCTCATCTCATCGAAAGTCAGAAGTCAGGGTTGGCAAGATGACTCATCAGATAAGAACTCTTGCCCATGCCTGATGATCCAAGTTTTATCCCTAGGACCTACATTGTCTTAGTTAGGGCTACTATTAATGTGATGAAACACCTCGACCAAAGCAACTTAGAAAGGAAAGGCTTACTGATCATCATTGGAAGAAGTCAGGACAGGAACTTAAACAGGGCAGGAACCTGGAGGCAAGAGCTGATGCAGAGGCCATGGAGGGATGCTGCTTACTGGCTTGCTCCACATGGCTTGCTCAGCCTGCTTTCTCATAGAACCCAGGACCACCAGTCAAAGAGTGGCACCACCCACAATGGGCTGGATGCTCCCCTGTCAATCACAAATTAGAAAAATGTTCTACAACAGGAATATATGCAGGCTTGTCTTAACTGAGTTTTCCCATTATCAGGTAACTCTAGCTTGTGTCAAGTTGACATAAAATGAGCCAAGACATACATGGTAGAAGGAGATACCCAACTCTGGAAACTTGTCCTCTGACCTCCATATTCACACCATAGCACAAATATGCTCACACAAATAAATAAGTGAAATATAATCTTAAAAATAAGATACTTTAAAAATCCAAAAAGCATGTGGGCAAGATGGCTTAGCAGGTCAACATACTTTCCCTACAAGCCTAGTGACCTGAGTTCAATTCCTAGAACCCATAGAAAAACCCAGATGCAGTAGCGGACATCTATAATCCGCGTACTCTATGACAAGGTAGAAGGCAGAAACAGGAGCATCACTTGGCTGCTCTGGATGCAGCTTGCCAGGGCATCACAGAAACAAGAGAGATTGTGCATCAAAACCAAAGTGCAAGGATAGAAGTGACTCTCTAAAGTGTCCTCTGACCTCCACACACCATGATATGTGTGCAAACCCCCTCTCTACACACACAAACAGTAACAATAATAAATTAAATTTAAATTTTCTATTTATTTTTTCATTTTACATCCCAACTGAAGTTTCCTCTCCCTCCTCTCCTTCCATCCTCTCCCCTCAGCTCCCCTCACCTCCCCTCCATCTTCAATCCACTCCTGTTTCTGTTCAGAAAGGGGTAGGCCTCCCATGGGTATCAACAAAACATGGCATATCTAGTTGCAGCAAGACTAAGCACCTCCCCTTATATTAGGGATGGGAAAAGTCAATTTAGTATAAGGAATAGGGTCCCAAGAGCAAGCCAAAGCACTAGGGGCAGCCCCTGCTCCCATTGTTACGAGTCACACTAGTAGACCAAGCTACAGAACTGTCACGTATATGTAGAGGGACTAGGTTGGTCCCAGGCAGGCTCTCTGGTTGTTGGTTCAGAGTCTATGAGTTCCTATGAGCCAGGTTAGTTGATTCCGGGTTTTCTTGTGATTACCTTGACCCCTCTGTCACCTACAATCCTTCCTCCCTCTTCATCAGGATTCCTCAAGTTCCACCTAACATTTCCCTCTGCATCTGTTTCCATCAGTTTCTAGATGAAGCCTCTGATGACAGTTGGGAAAGGCACCAATCTGATCACAGGAGATGGCCAGTTCAGGCTATGTATCCACTATTGCTAGGAGTCTTATCTGGAGTCATCCTTGTAGATTTCTGGAAGTTTCCCTTACATTAGGTTTCTACCTGACCCCAAATGACCCCCCTTTGCACTCATCTCTTTCAGTACTCTCCCCCTCCACCTACCCCCCTCAACCTGATCTCTCAAAAGTTGCCAACTCCAACTGCCTCCAGTCCACTCAGGACATTCTTCAATTTCCCATTCCCAGGGAGATGCATGCATTCCCCACTTTGGCCCCTCCTTGTTGTTACCTAGCCTCTCTGGGTGTTTGGATTGTAACACGTTATCCTTTACTTTATAGCTAATATCTACTTATAAGTGAGTACATACCATGTTTGTCTTTCTGGGTCTGGGTTGCCTCACTCAGAATGATTTTTTTTTCTAGTTCCATTCATTGGCCTTCAGATCTCCCAATGTCATTGTTTTTAACAGCTGAGTAATATTCCATTGTGTAAATGTACCACATTTTTTTTATCCATACTTCCGTTGAGGATATATAGGCTGTCTCTAGGTTCTGAGTGTTACAAATAATGCTGCTATGCACATAGTTGAGCAAGTGTCTTTGTGGTATGATTGAGCATACTGTGGGTATATGCCCAGGAGAGGTACAATTTTAAAAGAACCAGAAAGCACATGGTGGGACTGAAGTCCCACTGTCCCCTTGAAGGGTACATTGGCAATAACCTACTTTCCTCAGACTAGGCTCTACCACTTCCCCACAGCACATGAGCCTTTGGGAGGTATCTAAAATCCAAACTATAGTGTTTGCATGTGTTCTGTTAAGAATCAGGGGGAAATCTGTGCTCTCCATCTATAACTCAACAACTAAAATTAACTTTAGTAATATTTTTTAATATTCTATTTTAACTTGTTTTGGTGCTAGAGACCAACAACCCCAAGCTAACTCTGATTTCAGACAAGGTGGTGGTGATGCACATCTTCTGTCTCAGAACTTGGTTCGAGACCATTCTGGGCTACATAGAGAGTTCCTGGCTAGCTACGGTTGCATAGCAAGACCCTGTCTTAAATTGAAGAAGGAGGAGGAGGGGGAGGGGGAGGGGAGGAGGAGGAAAAGGAGGAGGAGGAGGAGGAGAATTATTTCAGTTCCAGGAACTGGGCTCTTGTCCCTTCCTTCATGGAGGTGTGCCTGCTTTCGGCCCTATAATTGGGCTCTCATCTTCCCTCCTCAGTATCCGAGGTTCTATATAGTTTCTTAGATACTTACCTTTACCCAGACCGTAGAAGAGGGCTTCCCTGCCAACCCCTCCAATCTCCACCCAACTAGGAACTTCATGGCAGAGTCCTTTGGAATTTGAAATTTTTATGTATCCCAATTTCAGACATTATTTGTAGGTTCCTATAAGAAAAGGTAATCAGCACCCATCCATTTCTGCCTTTCCGCCTCTTGTCACCTTTTTATTTCTTTCTTCATTCTTCCCCCTACCTTCTCCTCCTCCTCTTCTGTTTTATTTTTGTTCTGAGGACTTTACTAAGATTTATGCATGCTATTTAGTCATGTCAATATTTTCACGTCATCCATTTCTAACATAGTTACCACACCCTGCCACCTGTTGCTGCTCTTCCCTAAGAGCAGTTCCCTGCCTAGACAGTTATCTCCCCCAGACTCCAGCTCTGCCCTCCATCCTGGCAACTATAGCATCACTACTGGCCTAGGAATGAGTTGTCCTGGGGCCTGTTGCAAAAAGCCTCTGTCCTCACTGGCTCTGTTCCCCCTCTAGAGGAGACTCTCCTTAGACCCCACCTGTTCTAAGGCAGTTTGAAACATTGTATCACCAAGTAGAAAATAAGAGCTTAGGCTATTTTGTTGCTGGTTATTTGGTTTGAGGCAGCTTCCCCTTCCTCCCCCAACCCCCACCTCTCAGCTTTAGGCATTTTTATAAAGGGTCTTGCTGTATAACTCAGGCTGGCCTCAAACTGGAAATTCTTCTGGTTCAGACTTCCTAGTGCTGATATGATAGGGGTGCCCCATCATGCCTGGGAAAATGCCCATGTACCAATGATTTAGAAAAAACAGTATGCACCCAGAACACCAGAAATCTAATCACTTACATAATACATCTGCATCCAATCACAGACTAGATCAGATGATAGCAATGATCTAGATAGTGATCTAAGATAGTTTACTTCAACCTGCTTGGTAGCACATGCATTTAATCCCAGCACTGGGGAGGCAGAGGCAGTGAGATCTCATGACAGCCAGGGCTGTTACACAAAGAAACCCTGTCTCAAAAACAATACTTTATTCCCTCTACTCTTTCCCCCAAAATGCCCTTTTGAGGGTTGTTTTACTTTGTTGTGGGGGTTTTCTACTCCCTAAAAAAGAGGGGTTCAGCTATCCTCACAGTTGACTATAAGGCAGGCTGGAGGTGTTGTTATCCAGCAGGCATGATGCCCCAGGCACTGCATTGGGGTGGGGGAGGCCAATTAGCGCTGCCTATCTGCTGGAGCCCGAGGACTCTGTGTGCAACCTGAGCTACTCATCCTTGAGGAAACACATCAGGCTTTTCTATCTTCTGCAGCACTAATAATTTATCACTTTGAATCCACTCAACTCTGAACCTCTCCTGCTATATGTAAGCTACTTGAGGCAACATATGGATTCCCATAGCCATCCTACTTGACCTTTCAGAGAGGGTGCTTAGAAACTAGCTATGTTCTATACTTAAAAGGTCAGCAAAGGCTCACTAAAGATGCCTCTTCTAGAAATAAAGCCAAGGATCCCACTCTTTTGAGAAGACATATTTGTTATTATTTGGTTTGGTTGAGTCAGTGTCTCACTATGTAGCTTAGGCTGATTGTGAACTCAAGACTCTCCTATCCACTTCCAAGGGGCTGGGGTCTCAGAATTATACCATTATGCATAGCTTGAGAGTTTCCTTTCTTTTTATATAACTAGTTAGAAAATGAAATCTGAGGGTTGTGGGTGCAGCTCTGTTTAGGTAGTGTACACAAGGCTGTAAGTTCAATCCTAAGCATAGCAAAAACAGTAAAAAAGAGCTAAGCATGGTGATTCATTCCTGTATTCCCAGTTCCAGGGAAGCTGAGTCAGGAGGATCCTGAGTTCAAGACCAGTCTTCCCGACATGAGATCTTATCCCAAAGAGAAAAGAAAAAGGGGCACTCAGACACAGCCACTGAGCCTCCTCAGTACCCCGTGGAATGACTTCCAAAGACACCACAGGCATCCCAGGACATTAGAGCAGAGGCTTATAGCTGAAAAGGATCTTAGTCATTGCCTCCCAGAGGTTTCACTGCGGCACATATACAACTTAGGATCCATGGCAAGGTACCAAGGGGGTTTTGTGCAGTCACATGATGCTTTCTTGAAATGTCCATTTTACTCTCATATAAGAAATTTAAAAACAATTCACTATTAAAACAAATACAGATATGTCATGAAGGAGAATGTAAACTTTAGGCACACTTTTAGGATAAAGAGTGACACCTCAAATACACTTAGAGCTTGGGTTTTCTGCTGCCCTATCTAAAATGGGCATTTGTTTTGTTTGGAGTTTTGCTTTGTAGGTTTTTGTTTTGTTTTGTTTGTGGTGTGTGTGTGTGTGTGTGTGTGTGTGTGTGTCTGTGTCTGTGTGTGTCTGTGTGTTGGTGTTTGTGTGGATGTGGATGTGTCCTGGTAAACATTCGCATGTGTGCACAAGCGTATGGAAGCCAGAGATACTGTGTTCTTTAGTGCCTCGCCATTTTATTTTTGTGAGATTCTATGCATATGAGTGTTTCTGACTCCATATATCTAAGTGCATTCTAGGCCAGAAGAGGGCATTGGCTGCCCCTAGCAACTGGAATTATAGCCATTTGTGAGGCACCATGTGGATGCTGAGAGCTAAAGCTGGGTCCTCCACAAGAACAGCAAGCACTCTTAGCTGCTGAACCATCTCTCCAGCTCCTCTTTCTATTTTATTTTTGAGACATAGTCTCTCACTGAACTTGGAGCTTACCATTTAGTAAGGTGGTCTGGCCACTGAGTTCCAAGGAACCACCTGTCTCCTTCCCTCTCGGAATCCAGGTTTTGACATAAATGCTTGGTGTCCAAGCTCAGGCCTGAATACTGGCCTGGTAGGCACTTTGCCTGTTAAGCCATCTCCCTAGCCCTTGCTTTTGTATTTTGAGACATTTCACCCAACATCCCAAGCTGCTCTGGAATTCATTGCAGTCCTTCTATTTTAGCCTTGAAATATACTGGGATTACACACCAGACTCAGGAGGTTTCATTTTTGGTTGCTTCAGAAAAGAAAGAAAGAAAGAAAGAAAGAAAGAAAGAAAGAAAGAAAGAAAGAAAGAAAAGTTTGAAATAGACTGGTCTAGCTCATCCTTATGCTTTCATTGGTAGAACAGCAGGGACCCACAGGTAATGACTAATTCAGCCAAAACCACATACGGTGCCTTTGCAGCAACAGCTAGGACTACAATCCACCTCTATCAGAGTGTCAGCTTTTCCCCATGATCCTTCTCATTATCCTCCTGTGTCTACTGTCTTATCTATGTGTCATTGCTGACTGTTGTCCGTTTAGCTTTGTTTGCTTTGCAGAGGTTCATACCACCTGTACTGAGGGAAAGCCGTGGCTAGAAAGCTCTGAGGACAGGGTAGACACAGGGCTTCCTTTCTATGGCATCAAGTGCACTTAGTAAGAATGTGTTTCTTGGCTGTCACCTGTAAATGATGAACACCCACATACACACTCATGCACACACACACTCATAAGAATGCATGCACACACATGTGCCTCATAAAACAGAGCAAAGCCTCAGAACATTTATAGACAGAGAAGCAAAACAGAGAGAAGGTTGTGTCAAGCAGAAACCACAGTGGGCAGAGCTGAGCTCAAAACTCATGAGGGTAAAACTTGACAGCCTGAGTTGTCCCTGGAAGCCACACTAAAAGGTCTGATGTAGTGGTGCACGTCAGTATTCCTCAGAATTCCTATGGGTAGACCAGAAGTGGAGGCAGGAAAGTCACCTGAAACCTATGTACTAGCTCACCTGAACCACACAGCCCAGCACAAACTGCCCCCAAAAAGGTAGAAACAGAAAACTCTCAAAATCTGCCCTCTAACCCCCATAAATGCGTCGTGGCACACCCACAAATGCATACATGCATATGCACACACACACACACACACACACACACACACACACACACAAGCTATGTTCAAACTAACTGCGTTCCCCTCATTTACACAGAGATGCTGTAAGGCCACTTCATCCTCTGTCTGGCATCTCTGGCTCCCTCAGGCTGCCAGGCTAAAATAATCACTTCATATAAAAATGGAATGAACTTGAGCTGGGTGTTGTGTGATCTCAGCTCTCACAGAGGCACGAGAGACAGCCTGGTCTACATAGAGTTCCAGGCCAGTAAGAGCCACAAAGCAAGACTGTTCAAGGTTGCAGGGAGAGACCTTTAATTTAAAAAGTCAAACTATCTTCAATCTCCCCACCCCAAATTCTAAGGTCCAGAGAGCTGAGAGCTGTAGCAAGATATCCACCCCGCCCGCACGATGGATATCCCACCACAGAGAACAAAGAAAAGCTCCGGCTGAGCTGAGACCCTCTCTCGTCTTAGCATTTTGCTTGGTCTCCTGAAGCGACTCTGAGCCCCAAGTCTCCTTTGTTTCTGCTGTCAACTTTACAGCCATCATGTCTGTTTTTTCGTTCAACTTAGCAGAGGCTTCTCCTAGATTCATAGTCTTACATACACCTTAAACCTAAATCTACAGCTCTTCATTTTCCACAGCCATATGCAAATGTCTGCACACTATCATAAGTATACACAGAAGGACACTTCGTGTTAGGGGAGGCAAAGCGAGCATATCCCTCTGCCCACACTTCTCCCTCAACACCCAGCCCTACATGCGCACCACCACCGACATTCACATTCAGAGTCACACACAGCAGCCTGAGATGCGGCACAGGTTGCCAGCATTAGAGCCACATTCCATAGTGTCCCATTCTTCTCTGAGAACTAACAGATCATTTCACAGAGATGTCATCACCTGCCGGCTAATGTCAAGTTACAGCCAGAATAAACGGTCCATTACCTCCCCCATTACAGGTAGGCCCACAGGAAAATGACAGCAGAGACAAAGGACACTTGTTCCTCAGTGTCACCTGCGGGAAACTGAGCAGAAAGGTAAGATGGGGGGGGGGGGGCTCATCTCAGCCAGAGAGCTTTTCTTTCTTCTCTGGACCTTAGTGTTGGGGGTGGGGAAATTGAAGGTACTTTGACTTTTGGAAGCCTTCTCAAGCTTTGGATACCTGGGACAAAAGAAAAAGAAGGGGGAGGGGAGGGGAAGGAATAAATGTTGCCTCCTTTATTGCAGTGCTGGGAATGGAATGGGCCTCAAGCATGTCAGGCAAATGGTCTACCACTAAGTCCCATCCCATCAAAGACTAGTGTTTTCACTTGTATTTCTCCTTGCCCGATTGATACTTCCTCTTTTGCATCAAGCCTCAACATTCCACAGATGGTGGCTTTATCATTAGCAATCACTGACACCAGGCTCCAGGTCTCTACATTGCACTCCCATCATATGGTATGGCTATATGACTGTAAGCAAGTGGCTTTAGCCTCTCTACCCTCCGTTTTCACAGTTGTGAGAAATCGAGATAATAACAGCATCTACTTCATGGTGTTAGGACATGATTTAAATGTAAGGCACTCACAAAAGTGTCTGGAGCTTCAGATGCTCAATGAATGAATTATACAAATGAGTGACTTTCCATTTTCCCCAGACCTCCACTCCCTTGCTGTTTGCTTGCCAACCCAGGGCTGACAGTGTGGTTGCCCTGTTTCATCTAAAACCCAGAGAGAATAAGAGGGATTCAATACCACAGAAAGATGAGCAAGGTTAGAGCTGCTTGCTTCAAAATGACTCCACCAGAACTCAAGCTTCTATGTCCTTACCTGTTCTTAGGTGCAAAAAGCAAAATGTTGTTTTTAAAGATTTATTTTTATTATTTTTAATTATGTGTTGTCTCTGTGTGAGTATATGCACATGAGTACAGGTGCCTAGCGGCCAGAGGCATCAGATCTCCCTGGTGATTGTGAGTTGCTGGCCTTGAATACTGGGAATACAACCCAGGTCCTCTAGAAGAGTAGGGAGTGTTCTTCATGCCTTCTTGCCCATAAAAAAAGAAAACGCGTAACTTACAGAAACTAGAAGAAAAAACATAACTGAAGCTGGGCAATGTAAATGTAAATAATGGGAGTCAGAGAGATGGCTCAGCAGGTAAAGGCACTTGCCACCAAACCTGAAAGAAGAACGGCAGCTCTTAAAGTCTGCTCTTTATCAACACATGGATGCCAAACACACATACAATAAATAAATAGATAAATAAATAATTTGTAAACAATAACATCTTAACATGTGACAGGCACAGTTTTAAGGACACTGCGCATATTGTTTCATTTTAATTTCATAGCCACCACTGCCATTCGAATCCTAGAGAAGAGGAAACCAGGGTTCCAACTCCTAGAATGGCATGGCGCTGTGATTGTAAGGCTAAGCAGTCTGACACTCAGGGTGGAGTGTTCACATACTATGCTCTCCTGCTGTCCTCAGGAAATGGAAAGTAGGGGAAAGGCAGAGGAGCAACACAAGTTGTTTTTTGAAGTAAACTGAAGTGGCCCAGCATTTCGGTCAAATACTCACTTCAAATCAAGATTCAGAGAAACTGGATTGCCTGTAGGTGATAGAGCTCTTGCCCTGAGTGCAATCGCCAGCAACACCCCCAAAACAGAAGCACACCTGGATTTAAGTCTTACGTCTGCTTCTAGGTGTTCAATCCCTTTGGATCTGTGTCCATATATGATAAGGCCTAGTGGAGATAATATATGCAAATCATCTAGGCTTAATACGTGGTCCATAAACAGGAGCATTTGATGTCCTTGGCTAGCTTTCCCCTTGCAGCTCTTCTTGAGCCTTCTCAGGGAAACCGAGCCACCATGGGAAAACCTTTCTGAGTTGGGGAAATAAACAACATGCTTTGCCAATTAGGGTGGTGGATAGGAGGCTGGTGAGACCAGTTTTTTCTCCCCAGAAACATCTTCTCCTTCCCCCAGGGACAGAGGCTAGTGGGTCGTTTTGAGCCCCAATTGCCAGCTTCTCTTAGAGTAGAAATCAGAAACTTCTTTTGTGATTGAGAGTGTAACTCAGTGATAATCTGACATGTGTAATGCCTATGGATGCAAAGGGGAAAATGACTTGCTTTTCTTTCTTCCTTTCTTCCTTCCTTCTCTCCTTTCTTCCTTTCTTTTTTCATTTACTATAGGGCATTGTTTTATAGCCTAGGCCGTTTTTGACCTGGCAACTCTCTTGAAAAGTGAGTGTCCGGGGTTGTTGTCTGTATCCTTTCCACATCGATTGCTTCAGGCTTGGAGGCGATTAAAAAAGAAGGAAGATGCAGTGGGGATTGAATATTTTCCATGTGCTGGACCATGCTGAATACTTTCCACCATTCAGCCTCATAGTGTTCTTGGGAACAGACGCACTTCTTCTCAGCCCTTTCTAAATGATGCCCTGAATCTAATGAAGGTTTGTGTTCTTTTGGCCCCATCAGTACTGAGGACTGAACCTAGAGACCTCATTCATGCTACATCCATGGTCTCCTTTTTGAAAATTTTGAGGAGTGTTCTCCCTAAGTTGACCAGGTTTCCTTTGCACTTACTCTGCAGGACAGGCAGGCCCTAAATTTGACATTCTCTGACTTCAGCTTCCAGAGTTGCTGGCTTTACTGGTATTTGCCTCCAAGCCTGATGGGTTCTTTTTGTAATGTGCGTTTTCTTCTCATCACATTCATCCAGCCCAGCACTAGCCTCGGGCTGGGTTCTACTGAGGGATTTTGCCAGGCTGAAATGTATCCCTTTTTGCAAAATCATCAAACCATAAATTGAGAGGAATGAGTCCTAGTGGACCTAAAGCCGGATTCTCACAATATTTCTTTATGAGTGATGACCCAGTGCTACGCACCTGATGTGCCCCTCAGTTTTCTCACCTCCAAAATAGAAATAGTGGCACCTCCTACTCCGCAAGGTTGTGGGAACACTTTCATGAACATTCTGCTGATTGGAATGCTTCCTAGAAATATTACTAAAAATAGGGACAGCAAGTGGCTAGCTCAGTGGGTAAAGGGCTTGCCTCAAACACCTGACAACCTGAGTTCAATCCCCAGATCCCATGTAAAGTGGAAGAAGAGAATTGAATCCACAAAGTTACCCTCCCACCTCCACGTGTGTGTTGTGCTGAAGAAACTGGGCTGTGGTGGCACACGCCTTTAATCCCAGCATTTGGGAGGCAGAGGCAGGCAAATCTTTGTGAGTTCAAGGCCACCCTGGTCTACTAGTAACTTCCAGGACAGCCAAGGATATTACAGAGAGAAACCCTGTCTCAAAAACAAAAACAGAAACTGAATGCTAAAGAACTGGCCAGGTGTGGTAGTGAATGCCTTTAATCCCAGCACTCTGGAGGCAGAGGCAGATGGATTTCTGTGTACAAGGCCAGCCTGATCTAACAATCCCTGATTACACAAATAAACCCTATCTCAATATATATATATATATATATATATATATATATATATATATATACGCACGCACGCACACACACACCCAAAATGCTGAAGGACAAAGAATACAAAACCCTGCTGAACGTGTGATTTGTTCTCTGTTTTCCCAGACCCAACCCCCAGTCTCACAACTAGCACTGCATCAGAACACTGGCTACAGAGTTCTCTCCTCCCCGGCCCACATCTCTTGAGGATCCCACAAGCCGTCCCCTCCTAACCTCACTCCCCCTACTCATCACTGCATTTTAGCCCCCAATTCTAGAAGACACCCCCTGCTAAACCACAGGCCACACCTGCCAGAAAACCAGGAGGCTACCCCACAGACCTCCTCTCACTGTGTCCATCAGACCCAATCCCCCAATCTCCTCCCCAATACTGTACTAGAACAGCCATGGCAGCCTTCCCTCACATCTGCCCACACCTCTAGTAGATCCCAGATATCTTCCCTTCATAACCTCCCTTCTCCACTTCTAGCTTTGTTCCAGACCCCAACTCCGGCAGGCACCCAAGTGCAGCTCTTCCCAGGACAACAAGTAGGCTGATGGCAGGCAGACCCACACCTCTCCAGTCTCATCCCCAGCTCTGTTGCAGGAAACCCACTGTGACATCCCTTTCCTCTCTGACTCCATCTCAAACTGATCACACAGACCTTCTCCAACCTTCCTTTCCTCAGCTCATTCCATTATCGCACCCTCCAAAACCGTCAGGCATTCCCTGTGAACAAACCAGCTGAGCAGGCTAGGAAAACAGACTGCAAACACACAGCCAACACATTCTCCAGAAATCCAGAAGGGAAACAGAAACCAAGAACAAAACAACCACTCAACAAAGAGAAATTCAGAAATCAGCACCTAGAATTATATTCATCTTAAACCCAGATGCCTATATGCCAGTGTAAGAACACAATCAACAATAGCCAGGGTAATATGGTGTAAACCACCAGAGCCCAACAGAAAACAGAAAATAAATAATCTCATATCAGCAAAACAAAAAGAAGGGAAGCTCCCATGTGCGCATGCACATGCACACACATACACACATACACCACCACCACCAACAACAACAATAACAACAACAATAACAACAAAACAAATAAATAACAGCAATCAACAACTGTTGGTCATTGATACCTCTCGATATCAATGGCCTCAATTCCCCCAATAAAACACACAGACTAGCAGAATGAATGAATAAACAGGATCCATCCTTCTATTGCATCAAAAAAAACAAAAAAACAAAAAAAACAAAAAAAAACTTCAACATCAAGGATCAATATTATCTCAAAACAAAGGGTTGGAAAAAGACATTCCAAGGAAATAAGGCCCCAAAAGCAAGTTGATCTAGATATTCTAATAACTAACAAAATAGACTTCAAACCAAAATTAATCCAAAGAGATGGGAAAGGACACTTGATACTTATCAAAGGAAAAATCTACCAAGATGACATTTCAATTTTTAACATCTATGCCCCAAACACAAGGGCACCCACTTGTGTAAAAGAAACCCTACTACACCTTAAATCACTTATTGACCCTCACACATTGATAATGGGAGACTTCAGTACCCCACTCTCACCAATGGAAAAGTCATCCGGACAAAAAACTAAACCAAGAAATAATGGAGCTAGCAGACATGAACCAAATGGATCTAACAGATATTTACAGAACATTTCACCCGAACAGAAAAGAATATACCTTCTTCTCTGCACCTCATGGAACCTTCTCCAAAACTGACCACCTACTCAGACACAAAGCAAGTCTCAACAGATACAAGAAAATTGAAATAACTCTCTGCATCCTATCAGACCACCACCGATTAAAGCCTGACATCATCAACAACAGAAGTAACAGAAAGCTTAAAAATTTATGGACCTGAAAAACTCTCTACTGAATAAAAAATGGGCCAAGATAACAGTAATAAATAAATCAAAGACTTCCTAGAATTCAATAAAAATGAATGTACAATATACCCAAACTTAGGGGACACAATGAATTATACAGCATTGTCTACATAAAAAAAAAAGTAGAGAGAGCTCTCATACTAGCAATTTAACAGCACACCTGAAAGCTCTAGAACAAAAGGAAGTAATTACATTCAAGAGGAGTAGATGGCAAGAAATAATGAAACTGAGGGATGAAATAATAAAATAGAAATAAATAGAACGATACAAAGAATTAATGGAAAAAAAAGAGTTGGTTCTTCAGAAAATCAGCAAGATAAAAAAAATCCTTATCCAAACTAACTGGAAGGCACAAAGAGAATATCCAAATTAATAAACTCAGAAACAAAAAGGGGGACATAAAAATAGACACAAAGGAAATCCAGAGAATCATAAGGACATATGTTAAAAACCTATACTCCACCAAATTGGAAAATCTAAAAAGAAATGGGTACTTTTTCAATAGGTACCACTTACCAAAGTTTAAATCAAGATCATATAAGTAAATTAAACAGACATTTAACCTCTAGTGAAATAAAAGCAGTCATTTAAAGTCTCAAACCAATGAAAGCTCAGGGACAGGTGTTTTTAGCACAGAATTCTACAAGACTTTCAAAGAAGAGTTCAGGCCAATATTTCTCAAATTATTCCACAAAAAAAGAAACAGAAAGATCATTGCACAATTTATTTTATGAAGCCACAGTTATTCTGGTACCCAAACCACATAAAGACTCAACAAAGAATGAGAATTACAAACCAAGTTCCCCCATGTACTGGGTGGTGGTGGGGGTTGTGTGTCATCTTGACACAAGCTAGAATCATCAGAGAAAGGAGCCTCAGATGGGAATTGCCTCCTTGAGATCCAACTGTAAGACATTTTCTCGTTTAGTCATCAATGGGGGAGAGCCCAACCCATGATGGGTGGTACCATCCTGGCTGCTGGTCCTAGGTTCTATAAGAAGGTGGATTGAACAAGCCATGGGAAGCAAGCCAGTAAGCAGCTCCTCTCCAGGGCCTCTGCATCAGGTCCTACCTCCAGGATCCTGCCCTGTTTGAATTCCTGTCCTGACTTCGATCAATGATGACTAGCAATTCTCAAGTGTAAGCTAAATAAACCCTCTCCTCCCTAACTTGCTTTTTTGTCATGGTACTTTGACAACAGCAATAGAAAGCCCAAGACAGCCCATGAACATTGATGCAAAAAATACTCAATAAAATAATTGCAAGCAAAATCCAAGAACACATCAAAAAGATCATCCACTATAATCAAGTAGGCTTCATCCCAGAGATGTAGGGATGGTTCCGCATAGGAAAATCTGTCTATGTAATCCACCACATAAACAAACTGAAAAAAGCAAAACAAAACACAACAGCATCATTTCATTGCAGGCAGAAAAGGCCTTTGACAAAAACCCAACAGTCCTTCATTATAAAAGTCCTGGAAATATTAGGAATACAAGGGACATACCTCAACATAATAAAGTCAATTTACAACAATCTTATAGCCAACATCAAATTAAGTGGAGAGAAACTCAAATCAACTCCACTGAAATCAGGGACAAGGTTATTCACTCTCTCCATATCTACCCAATACAGTACTTGAAGTTTTAGCTAGAGCAGCAAGACAACAGAAGTATATCAAAGAGATACAAATTAGAAAAGAAGAAGTCAAAGTATCTTTATTTGCAGATGATAAGATAGTTTACAGAAGGGACCCTAAAATGCCCCCCAAGAACCCCTAGAGCTGATAAACATGTTCAGCAAAGTGGTTGGATACAAGATAAAAGTTTTTAAAAAATCAGTAGCCCTCCTACATACAGATGACAAATGGGCTGAGAAAGAAAATTAGGGAAACAACATCCTTTTTCAATAGCTGCAAATAATATAAAATATCTTGGGGTGACTCTAACAAAGCAACTGAATGACCTGTATGACAAGAACTTCAAGTCTTGGAAGAAAGAAATTGGAGAAGATATTGGAAGATGGAAAGATCTCCCATGTTCACGTATCCACGTTAATCCATGTTCAGGATTAACAGTAAAATGGTCATCTTAGCAAAAGAAATCCACAAATCCAGTACAATCTCATTCCAACAAAACTCTTTACTGATCTTGAAAGAAAAATTCTCAACTTAATACAGGAAAACAAAAAACCCAGGAGAGCTAACATAATCCTGAACGATAAAAGGACTGCTGGAGGTCTCAACCATCCCAATTTCAAGTTATATTACATAACTACATGATTTTGATATAAAAACACATTGATCAATGGAATTGAAGACCCAGACATAAATCTACACACATATGGACACCTGATTTCTGATTTTTTAAAAAAAATAGACGGAAATTCACACTGAAAAAGAAAGAAAGAAAGAAAACATCTTCAACAAATAATGCTCATCAAACTGAATCACTACACATAGAATAACGTAAATAGATCCATATCTATCACCCTGCACAAAACTCAAGTTCAAGTGGATCAAAGACCTCAACATAAAACCAGTTGCACTGAACCTGATATTAGCAAAAGTAGCCTTGAATGCATTGGCACAGGAGACTACTTCCTAAACAGAATGTGGATAGTGCAGGCACTAAGATTAACAATTTATAAATGGGATCTCATGAAATTGAAATGTTTCTGTGAAGCAAAGGACACTGTTAATCAGACAAAGCTGCAGCCTACAGAATGGGACAAGATCTTCACCAACCCCACATCTGACAGAGGGCTAATATCAGAATGGCTAATACCAGAATGGCTAAGATCAAAAACACAAGTGACAGCTCATGTTGGTAGGATATGGAGCAAGGGGAACACTGCTCCATTGCTGGTGGGAGTGCAAACTTGCACAGCCACTTTCAAAATCAATTGTGGCGATTCCTCAGAAAACTGGGAATTGATCTGTCTCAATATCCAGCTATACCACTCTTGGGCATATACCGAAAGGCCTTTCCATCATACCACAAAGATTTTTGCTCAACTAGGTTCATAGCAGCTGTATTTATAATAGCCAGAAACTGGGAACTATCTGATGTCCCTCAACAGAAGAATAGATAAGCAAATTATGGTACATTTACACAATGGAGTATCACTCAGCTATTTAAAAAATGACATCATGAAATTTATAGGCAAATGGATGAAACTAGAAAAAAAATATCATCCTGAGTGAGGTAATCCAAACACAGAAAAATAAATATGGTACTTATTTACTTACAAGGGGATATTAGCCATTGAGTAAATGATAACCAAGCTACAATCTGTAGACCCAGAGAGGTTAGCTAAAGAGGAGGGTCTAGGGGGAACTAAGAGATCTTCCTGGAAGGGGAAAATAGAATAGATTTTCTAGTGGACTGGGGATGGGTCCAGGACAAGAATGAGGGGTCAGGTGGTGGAAAGATGGGGTGGAGGGAGAGAGTGCAGGGAGAGATGGCTGGAATTGTGTGGACATTTGGAGTGGTGTTGAAATCTAATTCAGTGGAAACTTCCTGGGGGTGATCCTAATTAGGACTCCTAGTAATGGGGAATATGGAATCTCAACTGGACGTCTCTTGTAGCCAGGCAAATCTATCTGTATCAGTACTAGGTCAAATTCAATTTAGTTGTTGACCAAGGTGGTCCCATGGAAATCCCCAAACAACCCAGACTGTTGTTAAGACAGAAGGTTGCTCTCTGCAAACTGACAGCAGGGCCCCACTGCTGAGGACAACACGTACATACTTCATTAAACATGGAGAGGTCAAGCTGGTGCCTACATGGAACTCTTGTCCCTGGATTCTAGTCCCTTTTGTTCAGGAAGTTACTCTGCAGGCTACCAAAAGAGAAATGTGGACATCAACACATCCACAAAAACTTTGATTGACCTACAATCTGTCCTTCCTGCATAATACACTAAGGCAATGGTGGCACAGAACTTGTGGCAATAGCCAATTAATGTTTGATTTGACCCAAGGCCCACTCAATGAGAAGGAACTCATACCTGACACTGCTTGTGTGATCAAGAACTAAACTAGATAGCTCAGAGACTTATGGTAAAGCCAAATGCTACTAGAAAAAAATCAATAAAATAATTCCTAATAATATTCTGCTATATGAGTATATATCCAGTCATCATCAGAGATGGGAATGGATGCAGAGATCCATAGCCAGACATTACATGGAGGGAGAGAGTCTAAATAAGAGGTCTCCATTCAAATCCCTCCCCTCAATCTCAGAGAATCCCATGGAGAAGGGGCAGAAAGAATGTAAGAATAGAGGACACCAAGAGAACAGGGCCCTTTGAGTCAACTAAGCAAGGTGTATATGAGCACACAGAGACTGAAGTAGCAAGCACAGGGCCTGCATGGGTCTACACCAGGCCCTCTGCATATATGTTATAGCTATTAGCTTGGTATTTTTATGGGACTCTTGACTATAAGAACAAGTGGATCTCTGACTCTTATGCCTGCTCTTGGGACTCTTTTCCCCATGTTGGGTTAACACATCTAACTTAGATATGATAGCTTTTGCTTCATCTTACTATATTTTATTTTGTCATGTTTGGTAGTTAGCTCTTAGCTAACAGGTAGTTAGCCTGTTATTTTCTAACAATAGACAAAAAGGGAGTGGATCCAGAGAGAAGGAAAGGGGAGGAGGAACTGGGAGGAGTAGGGAGAGGGGAAACTATAATCAGGATATATTATCAAAGAAAAGAATCTATGCTTGATAAAAGAAAAAGACATTTAAAATATATGACTTATTTCATCATAAACATCTACATCCTTTATAGTGTGTGCTTATTGAAACTGTTTCATCTACTTTTCATTTGACACTCATTAAAATCTTCAAGAATAAGTTTTCAATAATTAAAATTGCTCCATTTTCTTTGTTATCATTTTTCTCTTTTTTTGGAAGTGGGTCCAGGACCCCAACTCTCTCTCTCTCTCTCTCTCTCTCTCTCTCTCTCTCTCTCTCTCTCTCTCTCTCTCTCTCTCTCTCTCTCTCTCTGCTTCATCATCAATCTGCATATCACCATAAGCTTTTGTGTTGTTGTTGTTGTTGGGACAGGGTGATCTCTTGTTCGTTCATTCCTTCATTTGAGATAGAT
The DNA here is from genome assembly GCA_030556225.1 of Cricetiscus sungorus. NCBI lineage: Eukaryota > Metazoa > Chordata > Mammalia > Rodentia > Cricetidae > Cricetiscus > Cricetiscus sungorus. The sequence continues at coordinate 60,012,291 of JANBXA010000726.1, read as the reverse complement.
TCTTGCTTTGCATTTCATGCTGGTGTCACTCTAACGCCTGCAAGGGTTGAATTACCCATGGGTGCCACCACACCAAGCTCTTACTTGGGATACATTTAAAGTAATCCAAGACAGCCTATAGTTTCTTTTATATGTATTCTAATATGGATTCCACCCTTTTAAAGATCTGTTCAATTTTTAAAAATTATGTGTACATGTGTGTCTGTGCACATGTGTGTGGATGCCTGTGGGCACCAGAAGAGGGCATCGGAACCTCTGGTGCTAGAGTTGCAGGCATATATACGTGTGTGGCAGGGACAGAACTTGAGTCCTCTAGAAGGGAAATACTTGCTCTTCAGCACTGAACCATCTCTCCAGCCTCGGGAATCCACCTTTTGCATTTGTGGGTCCACTACGACTGGGTGATAACTTGCAACTCGGTTACTGAGCGCATAATATTACTTTTGAGTGCCTACATGTCTCAGACATTGCACTTGGCCCTAGAGGTTCCCTCTGAGCTAAAGCGGCACAACAGAGCTAAGCCACGATGTTGTCCCAAACTAAGAATTGCTAAGTTTTTAGTTCCAAACTAAGAAGTGAACAGAAGGGGCATAGGAGCTTAAGAGTGGGAACTGCACTGAATTGTGGGGGAATCTTGTTTACTCATGTTATGGTTAACCCTGAATTTGAACTTGCACCTCGGCAGGGTCTCCAGCAGGAGGCGCAGCAAAGGCGCGGAAGGGTAGGATTGGGGGTTCAGTCACTACTGGAACCTGGGAAGGCGGCCAGCGCCTGCTGTGTGTGAAAACTGCAAGCAACAACGCCATTTAATAGGCAAGAAGGAGGCTGAACGCCAGAGCCCCAGAGGGACAGTGGGGTTCAGGTGCGGGGCAGAAGAGCAGGGGCTTGTGGCAGACAGACACCTGCTCTCCAGGTCCTCTCCACCCAGCCTGTCGTCCTGGCTACCGCCAGTTCCCACCTCCTGATAGAGTATCTTGGAACAAGGCACAGGACAGAGCGAGGAAACACCTGTTTCCAACAAGAAAAGAGGTGGGGGGGGGAAGCCCCCACCAGGCTTCCAATGGCCTCTCTTGGAGCTTGCTCTCCTGCGCCTTGTAAAAGTGAGCCCAGAAAGCCATGGAGATCATTTTTCAAAAAGATCACTTTCTATTTTTCACCAGCCTCCACCTTCTATGCCTAAACCACAGCGTCTCTTTATAAAAGTCTTCTTTCCCCTCTGGGGTTTCCAGCTCTTCCCAAAAAGCACCTCCTTTGGTGTCTGCGGGGACCTTCACCACCTCTCAGTCTTTACTGTTCCAACTGCATTCAGCTTCAGGATCTTTTTTCGCTTCCCCCAGCCCCCGGTGGCCCTACAGGTGGGGAGTGGGGCTAGGGGACAGCGGAACAAAGGAACCGGAGCGCCTCTGTCCCGGGCCAGACACCCCTTCGGCAGCCTCTGATGGGCCAAAGAAGAGGGGCTCAGTGGCTGGGCTCCAGGACGCCCTTCCAGAGCCCGGGTCTCGGGCTCTTTCCAGAGGGGAGCAACCAGAGGATGCATGGGAGGTGGGGATGGCCCTTGCAGCAGACCAACAGGCAGACACCCGCGGAACCGGCCTGCGTGGCCGTGGGCGCCGATGGCCTCCTTGTACTGGGCTCCGTTATTTCATCAGCAGTTTAAGAAAACCTGCCAAAAGCAGTTATGCCTCACTGCAATGTGTAGCTTTTTCCTGCCATTTTTTTTCATAATAAAAGAGGGAGTGAAGCTCGCTCGCTCCCCCCTCCACCCCCCTCTCCCAAAAAGAGCCAAATGGATACGAGAAGGGGGGAAAAAGGAAAGAACCCACACACCAATCTCTGAGGGATGCCAGTGAGGTGTGGCTTGTATTTAAATATCCAATATGTCAATGGAAGGGGAGTGGGTACGTATATAAAGTGCTGTTTGCATCTGATAGCTCCAGGAAGCCAGCTATGAGAGGCCAGGAGAGATGGATGCGGAGGGGAAGCCTCACTTTAACTGAGAGCGAGGTCAGGAGCGCGCTGCCCCAAGCTCCCCGCCGCTAAGAAGTTCCTTGGACGCGAACAGACGTGTGCTGCAGCTGGGCAGAGCACGGAGCCTAGCAGCGAGCAAACGCCGCCAACCCGCCCGCGCCCGCCGCGGGGAGAGGCAGTTCGCGCCCCGCGGCCCCGGCTCGGCCCGCGCCGCAGCCAGCCCCGCCATGGCGGAGGTGGGGGGCGTCTTTGCCTCCTTGGACTGGGACCTGCATGGCTTCTCCTCGTCTCTGGGGAACGTGCCCTTAGCTGACTCCCCGGGTTTCCTGAACGAGCGCCTGGGCCAGATCGAGGGGAAGCTGCAGCGCGGCTCGCCCACAGACTTCGCCCACCTGAAGGGTATCCTGCGGCGCCGCCAGCTCTACTGCCGCACAGGCTTCCACCTAGAAATCTTCCCCAACGGCACCGTGCACGGCACCCGCCACGACCACAGCCGCTTCGGTGAGGACGCGGCTGGGAGGAGGGGGAGGCGGGTGGACCGCATACGGGGGAGCCGACGGCGCGGATCTGTAGAGCAGGGGCCAGCTGAGCCTTCCCGGGCCGGGTGCCGTCCGGGCCCGTCGGGGCGGGACGTGGTGGCAGGACCCTAAGCTTCACAGCGACCCGGGGTCTCCCGCGCCCCGCGACGTTCCCCGGAGGGGGCGGAGGCGCCTTGCGGAGCGGCCTCTCCCACCCGCTCCACCCTCCCTCCACCGGGACCTAGGGGTTCCTTGTGAGAGCCCAACGTCGGGCCTCCGATGGAAGCAGGTGGTGCCAGGAGAGGAGTGGGAGTTCTTGCCTAGGAGGCAAGAGGACCGCGGCTGGTGGAGCCTCGAGGGTGCAGCTCATCACCCAGAGCAGGAGCCTTCACCGGCCACGGGCGTGGTGGCTGGTGGCCCGCACCCGCATCACTTTTATCTGACAGGGACCCGGCAGCCATGGCACTGGCCATCCTCGGGGTGGTTCTGCCCAGGGTAGGGGCTAATCCAGGCAGCACAGCATCTGGGAATTCAGGGAAAGCTCGCAGTACCCATCGCATAAGGACCAAGTCTTGGACATTTTTTGCCCAGAACTAACTCCTTGCCTATGTGAGGAAACTGTCCTGAGCCCACTGCCAGCCCCAGAAACAGGTGTCCCCTGGGCCCAGGACAGGAAATGTCTAATCCCCAGGCAGGGTTGCCTGCCCGGATACAGAGTGTTCAGAACATCCAGCTGCCTGCCTCCATACAGAACTAATTACATGATTAATATAAACCTTGGTCTGTGACAGAAATCTTCAGGTTTCTAAGCAAATGTGTCCTCTCTTCAATAACCTGGCGTTTTTATTTTCAATTTCCTAGTCTCTATTACGCCATCAAACAGGTGCTGTGACAGTTACCCTTTTTCCTCCTCCATCTCTCAATGTCCTTTGCTTCCTTCCAAGGTCCTAGTAAAGCAAGAAGGACACTTTCTATGCCTACCCTCAAGCAGACATGTTTCATTCCCCCCATCTTTCCCATCTTCCCATTTTACATGCTTTTCTAGAGCTGCAACTGGAGTGCTCAGTTTTTAAAAAATAAAATAAAAAAAAAAAGGAAAGAAAAGAAAATGGGTTCAGGGGAGGGGCAGACAAGGGCCAGCTTAAGGCCAAGCCTAGCAAACAACTAGGACCAGGGTTGGTCTTCCTTGCTGGGAGCAGGCAGGAACCCTAATGAGGTCTATGTCATCTTGGAAAAATGCACTCAAACAGAGCTGGAGTACAGTAGGTTGGGAGGGGTAATGGAGGGGTGCAGGTGTCTGTATAAACTTGCAGCAGGTCCTCAAAGGGTGATGAGGTGGGGTGAGAGGAGAGGGAGTGTTAACTTGGCTTCTTTCCCTTCCATCACTTGTGATTTTGCAGTCCCCTTTTGTTCCTCTTCATAAGGAATGGGACTCCCATCCTGAAGGCAGAGGTTCCCGGAAATGGCCTAAAGATATTAGACTGGTTCATGTATAATAGAAGCACATATATGTGTGTACATTTATATGTGTATGTATAAAAACAAAGTCATGAAATGATGGTGAAATGTGGGGCGGGGGCAATGAAAGCGGTGAAACTGTGCACTGCTCCCAGCTGCTAGAAATGTTTGTCTGACTCTGTGCCTGGGCTGAGCCCAGTAATCTACAAGGTCAACATAAATCAGTAATAGGCTCTTGGAATAAGTGGTCTTTAATTGCCTCCCTAAAGACACATCTTGATTTCTTTTCATCTCCCAGCCCTGCTAAGGGTGTTAAGTTTAAGGAGAAACCAAAGGAAGTAAAGCTGGCCCAGGATGTTTGCGCTGCTGCTTAACTGCCTGCTTTGGTTTGGGTTTGGCCTTTTAGAAAAAACAAGGTTCCTGGGACCATCTCCACATCACCTTTTCCCTTCCCTCCTTTCCTGATTGCTTGGCAGTTCCGTGTAGTTCTTGTAAAGGAAATGATAACTGGTCAGATCTGTCTCTTCGGAACCTCCCCTGCCGACTTCTAAACACACTCGAACTCAGTTTAGCTTTTGGCACGGGACAAGGTGCTGTTCAAGTGTGCTCACACTCTCCGCCCTCCACATTTGAGTTAATCAGCCAGAGTATTCAATAAATCGAAACTTTAACATTCCATAAGTGCTTTAGCAGTCAACATTCCAGCAGGGTAAAGTAGGCCAGACTTAAGATATAAAATATTATAGATTTCTGCTTGGAGGGAGGAGGGAGTCTCCGAAGGCCATGTAAAGTAAATAGCTATTTGTTGTAATTGGAGAGCAGGGCCCCCAAGGATTACCCTGGAATCCATGTGTTCTAAACAAGTCAGGCTGAGCCCAAGTGCAGCCCCGACTCCAAATAATAACCTGTTGGCACCGCACATGCTCCCAGCTCTCCATCTGCAGTCAGTAGCCAGGAGTGTTTCAGTCTCCGCCTGGCTGGTGGCATTTACATGAGGTTCACAGGGAGCCTGACATTCCTGAGGGGCACCTGTGGACTGACAGAGCAGGACTTGGGAGCCAGACTGCAGGAGAGGCCTCCTGCCAGGTGGGACAGAGCAGGCTGCTGCAGCTGCTTTGGGTTTTGAGCGATCTGGTTCTTATTTGGCAAAGGGCCAGGGCAGCACTGTCTTGGCCCCGATGGTCTGACAGGATGGCTGAGGGAACCAGATTAAATGACACATTAGCCAGTCATCTAGCTAGGTTCTGAAACAGTGGAGCCCAGGACAGATCCGTTTTGATTGAGGCCCTGGGGAGAGAGGTGTAAGAAGAGAAGAGTCTGGAAACTGTCGAGAAAATGCCAGCGCATGAGGTGGGCAGGTCAAGATGAGGCAGAGGAGATGGAGGTCCTGGGCCTCAGAGGGGTGAGAACCGATGACAAACTTTGTCTACTTAATACTTTGCCTCAACGCTTTGCTGTTAACACCCCTGTCCAGCTGTAGCTGGGAAAATATGAAAATGGCTTGTTTTCTCTCCCCTTTCATGCTGGCTGGGATTCAGGAGAAGGGTTTAGAAATATCTGTTCCATCATCATGTGCCACTGGGTTCCCACAGTCTGAATCCAACTAATAGGAAAGTTGGCAAAGGCAAATGATGCCCAAAGACAGCTGGGCAGGGATGATTCCAGCTGTTGGAGACCCCTGTTACTGGACACAACCCAAGCAACATCCTGTATGATCTGTCCTTTGGCATCAGGGTTCACAGAGAGTTGGAGAAAAAAACTGTGGTGACTCAAATAGCCACACCTCTTGGGTTTCATGATTTGTTCTCACACCGGGTCTCTGGAAGTGAGATCACAGGCTGCCCTCTGCTACTTAGTGAGCTCAGGGTAGTCTGCACCATGGGATACTTAGAGAAAGGGGCAACTGCTGTGACTGGAGCCTCAGAGGTAAGCTGCCTTAGCAAAACAATGATCTTCAGTAGCAAGGACTGTTGTCCCTCAGAGTTTAGTGCCCAGAGCAGAATCAAAGCATGACTTGGCATCTCCTTGCCAGATAAGCCACTCTACTTTGAGCATGCTTCTGTTTTCTACAACCCTCTCTAGACACACTAGAACCACACACAGAACAGCAGTGTGATCCTGCCAGGACAAGGCATAGCAGTCCCTTCTCTCATGTCAATAACTAGATCTCTGAATACAGCTTACCCCCACTTTTGTTTTCTAGGTTCTAATATACTTTTAATTTTTAAAAAGGCATCAAGGTGCATAGTCTGCAATCCCAATGTCTAGGAGAACAAGAGGATCAGGAGTTCAAGGTCATCCTTAGCTGCATAGAAAAGTCCAATTTTAAGGCCATCCTGAACTACATGAGACCATGTCTCAAAAACAAAACAAAAATTTAAATGATTTAAGTAAGACAGTGTTTTACTATGTAGCCCAGGCTGGCCTCAAACTTGGGACCCTCACCTTTCAGCCTCCTAGTTCCTGGGATCATAGGCATGAATCATTTACCTGGTGTTTGTCCTTTTGTTTCGATTTTGTGTTTTCCAGTCAGGTCTCCCTATGTAGCACAGGCAGGCCTTGAGTTACTTATCTTCCTGCCTCAGACCTCCATGTATTAGCAGTACAGAGATAATGTTTCATTTTTATGTGATCTGCTTTACATTCACTTTTTGAAATTTTAGTTTTCTCTGTGTGGGTTGGGGAGGAAGGAGAGGCACCAGTGCATGTGTGGAGGTCAGAGGACAACTTCTGCAGTCACTTAGTTCTCTGCTTCTGCCATGTGAGTCCCAGGGATCAAACTCAGGTTGGAGACTAGGCAGCCATTGCTTTTATTCACTGAACCATCTTGCCAGTCCTAACTTAACTTTAAAAATTATTCTGTTTTATATCCTTAATGTATGTGTGAGAGAGACAATGTGTGTGTGTGTGTGTGTGTGTGTGTGTGAGAGAGAGAGAGAGAGAGAGAGAGAGAGAGAGAGAGAGAGAGAGAGAGAGAGAGACAGAAAGGGGGGGTGTTAGGTCAGGCATGTCTACCACCCACAGCGGCACAGCACGTGTGGAGGTCAAAAGGACAGCTTGGGGAAGTTCTCCACTTCTACCATGTGAGTTCCCTGAACTTAATTCAAGTGGGCAGCTTTGAAAGCAGGTGCCTTTACCTGCTGCTGAGCCACTTGTCAACCTTACATTAGCTTTTCGGTAATCCTGCTAATCACCGTCATAATGAGCTAACTGCGCAATGAAATCCCAGAAGCCATTACCATTTAAGTTTCACTGGGCCACACTCCCCCACTGTAGAGACAGACAAACTTATATATAATTAAGATACACACAACACCAAAACCAAAAAGAAAAAATTTAAGTATACAGAAATACAAAAGTGCACACTCTCAAGAAAATACATAGGGGCTAGGTAGATAGTGGTAGATTACTCCTGGCATGTACAAGGCCCTAAGTTATGTTCTGAAGTGGGAGGTGTATGAGGGTAGGATATGGGGATATAAAGAGGGAGACAGGTGATAGAAAAGCACCTCAAACAATGTAATTGTGGTAAGGGACCATGAACTAAGGAGTGAAGTTAGCTGTGTACATGTGAGACTCACTCTCCCTCAACAAAACCCCAAACATAAATTTCTTGTGATGCTGGTTTTGGGGAGAAGGTGCAATACTTTCTATTGGCTATAATTATGTTTATTCTGTTGGAGCCAGCCCATTTTCAAACCTCTTTACATCCTGAGTATCCCATACCCCTGGACTGGGGGGAAGCCATGATCCTGTGTCCTCTTATGAGTTGTTTATTAAAATGTTTAGTAGGGCAGAATCTTCTTAAGATCAAAGATTTGTGTTCATTAAGTCAGTGGTTGGTTAGCCCCCATCACCACTGTCTGTCCCTTCCTTCCTTATGGCACATTGCATCCTCTTCCTGAAACCATCTGCACTGTGATATAAGAGCTACTAAGAATCAGGGATCTGACGAGATAGAAGGCTCAGAAGCCAGACTTGCTGTGCATGCCTGAGGACTAGAGGGCAGTTCCTGAAATACATGATAGAAAGAGAGACATGATTTCCCTAAATTGTCTTCTGATCTCCACACATGTATGCCCTACATGGTACACACAATAACAACAACAATAAACTACTTTTTCAAAATTATTATCAATCAGAATAAAGATAAGACTCAGAAGAATTGAATGTGAAAAGCAAAAGACCAAACCCTCAAGTGTCCCATAGACTGGTGGCAGAACTGTAGATCCTCCAAATGGATCAGAAAGAGTCATATAATCACAAGCCCCCAAAGCTACCATGATTGACTACCTACATTGCTAGCCTCACCACCAGAGCTTCAGAGAAAACTTCCCACTGGAGTTTTCAACCTGATTGTAGAACAAAGTGCTTCTAAGTTTTTCCTTTACAGAAAGTTAGCCTATGACACATTACCAGCTACTTTCCCATTAAAAGAACTTTCCTATTACATTTATGTATTTATTTGTATATTGTGTGTGAGAGAGGGTGAAGGAGGAAGGGAGAGAGGGAAGGAGAAAGAGGAGAGAGAAGTGGGGAGGAGATGTGCCGTAGCACACAGTGAAGGTCAGAGGACCCATGTCAGTTCTCCCATGTGGGTCCCAGGGATGAAACTCAAATCATCAGACTCGGCAGCAAGCACTTTCACTACCCTCTGAGCCATCTCAACAGCCTCCAATTTCTTACTTTTGGGATCAGCTCTAGCTCCTATGTAGAATCCTATGTAGAATATACCAAACATTACCCTTAATAATTGTACTTTGGGCATGAAAGATGGCTAGGCATGTGAGCTTAGTGTATGCTTTTAGACTGTTGTGTGGAGGTTTTGGTCTCTGTTGAAAATGTGGTTAGAGAGAGGAATATCAAAGAAGAATATAGCCAGGTGGCAGTGGCGCATGTCTTTAATCACAGCACTCTGGAAGCAGAGGCAGGCAGATCTCTGTGAGTTCAAGGTCAGCCTGGTCTACAAAGTGAGTTCCATTATGGGCTCCAAAGCAATACAGAGCAACCCTGTCTCAATAAAACAAATCAAATAAACAGAGGGAGAGGAGGAAGAAGAATCTAGTTGACTGTTAACATCTTTACCTAGCTAATAGATGGTCTGGGCTGGAGAGATGACTCAACCATTAAAGGCTAGGATCACAACCAATAGATAATAGATTTTGTTTCAGAACAAAATTATGAACTCTTCAGTACTATTTTGACTTAGTTTCTGTGTCCCTTTCCCCTCTTCTTAATTGATTTTGTATTCTCCTGGGGTAAATGAAAACATTTCAAACTTTCACCTCTAACCTTGTCAGTTAAAAAGACATTTCTGATTTCTTCCCTTTCCCCTTGAAGTTGCGACATCCCAAATCGGTTTGGAGTGCAATGCTACCTGCCAACTCAGCTATGGCTCAACTTTAAATTCTCAAGAGAGGCAGGACACTGACAAGCTTGTCAGTTCGGGGCTGAACAAGCTAACAATGCTTGCAGGCCAACTTTTCCCTCCTGCCGTAAACAGGGTGAACAAACTTAGTGCATGGCCTGTATGGCATTCGTTAGAGTCAGCTCCAGGCAGTTGACAGCCTCATGTGGTTTTGAAGGACATGAATACTGAGAGAGTGAAAAATACATTTAGCTTAGAGGACAGCAAGGGAGTGCAGGTGGGTGTCAGGGAGGAACAGGATGGCTTGGCATTGAGAGCGCTGCTTTGCCGTTTCTGGAAAGTGTGGTTCGTGCTCCACTACACTGATGCTGTAATTAGGGAGCAATTGTTAGAAAGACTTCCCATGGTTTCTTCACTTAGCATCCCTAAGAGACCTGGGGGTGTAGCCTAGTGATGGAGCTCTTTCCTAGCATGCCCCAAGTTCCAACCCTAGCGTGGCAAAAGAAAAAAGAAACTCACAGTTTTAAGTGGAGGAAAGGATTGTTTTCCCATTTTACACATGGGAAAACTGAGGCTTGGAGAGATTGAACACTTTTCTCTGAGGTTTTCCTTTCTTGCTGCAGAACACAGGTTCATCAAGATGATTCAACATGGAGACCCAGGGCTGCCTATAGTTGGGGGCAATTGACTGGTAGATCTTGTCACCTCAACAGCTTTTTCTAGCTCCCTGTTAGTAACAAAATGGTGTTCTATTTTTTGTCCCAGGAATTCTGGAATTTATCAGCTTGGCTGTGGGGCTGATCAGCATCCGGGGAGTGGACTCTGGCCTATACCTAGGAATGAATGAGCGAGGAGAGCTATATGGATCGGTAAGTTTCAGCTTTTCTATTTATCAGAGGCTATTACCACCAATGTTTGGACACCCTGAGGCAAAGGATAAAATTGTTCATCTAGCACTTGAAAGCCATTTTGTGACTGTAAAGGATTGGCATCTTGTTCCTGGCTGCTCAGGGCCTTGCTCCCCAATTCCTTCATTCATTCAGTCCTCCGTCCAAACAATGTTTTCTGTGATACATTTGCTTTCGCCTTTTCCATTAGAGGACCTGCTAGTGTTATGATACCAGGAAGCCATGCTGCTTTGTCAGTAGATTCTCAGGCTTTGGGACATTAACACTTCTAAAGAACATGTCTTAGTTTTAATGGGTACCCAGAGCAGTAGCTGGTGAGCGGGCATAAAGTAACACACAGTGAAAGAGTAAGAATTCTGAAGTTAACAACTTCAGCTGATTCCATGATTGCTTCAGCTGAACCCCAAAGGCCACCAGATGAAGAATGAGTGTTCTAGGGACTGGTGACAGCCCCAACCCCTAGCTGGGAATGGGCTGGCTGCAATACATCTCCTGTGTTCTGGAAGCTAGCCCAGCACTGGGGCATGGTAAGTGACTTTGCTGACCTTAACCCTTTCAGGGAATCCCAGTATCCTGGCTCAGACTTTTGACTCACATAGCATGCTTTCTGGCTGGCTACACCCCATGAAATCAGAACACATTTTTCTCTGACACCTAGGAGATAGGCCTGTCCCCAGCACTCGGTATCGGGCACCCCAGCAAACAGTATGGCGGCCCGATCATGTATGAGAAGGGCCAGAAGCAGTAAACTCGGGAGCTGCCAGCTTGAAGTAGCCAGATTGGAGGAGCTTTTCAAGGAGATCTTTTCTGAGCTTTCCAACTGACAGGCTGCTCATTAGGAAAGATCACAGCTCACCTCCCATGCAGCTTTATATAGACCCATGGCCTTTGCCTGCCAGTTGATGTGGGTGACTGTAATCTCAGAGCATTCAAACATTATTAGCCCTAAGTAGGAAGTGAGCTTGGTGGAACCCAGAGGGGCATTGGAGGGCCATGATAGAAACTCCGGGGTTTAAAGAGCCAGCCAAGGCCAGCTCCTCCTTCCCTTCAGGAAAATTCATACCCAAAACATTTTTGTGTGGCCCATGAAAAAGGATGAAGAAGATACAATCAGGGGGTTTTGTGCTGCTTGGGAGAAAGACTCCTTGGTCACACAAGGAGACAGGACTGAAATTTTCTAATCTCGATGTGCTATTTCAGGGTTTCTCCACCAGCAAACTGGGATGGGAGGGATAGTCATATAATGGGCTCTGCTTTCTTTTCTCATCCTCACAGAAGAAACTCACCCGTGAATGTGTTTTCCGGGAACAATTTGAAGAAAACTGGTACAACACCTATGCCTCCACCTTGTACAAACACTCGGACTCGGAAAGACAGTATTATGTGGCCCTGAATAAAGACGGCTCACCCCGGGAGGGATACAGGACTAAACGACACCAGAAATTCACTCACTTTTTACCCAGGCCAGTAGATCCCTCTAAGTTGCCCTCCATGTCCAGAGACCTCTTCCGCTATAGGTAATGGCCCTCTGGTGCCACCTCTGTGACCCGTGTACTCTATGGCCATGGTTGGCTCTGCAAACACTATACTCGTAGCTTTTCAATCCTTCTTTCCTGTCAATTAGATAACAGAGAAGCACTTACCATTCAACTTGACCCAGCTGTCCCCTTGTTCAAAGTGTATATCAACGTTGGTTATTGTGGGGAGGGACATGGGGGGAGGGGTGGGTCCAAGGGAATCTTGTATATACTTTTTCTTTACTCATGTTCTTTCCCATGAGGTGGCATGACAAAGAACAGGGGCCTCCTACTAAGGGCCAAGGCTGTCTTGCCTCACAATCTACCCAGATACTTTGAGATGGGGTACAAATGAAAGACCAAGGAATCTGCCACAGATGCTACCTACAGAGCTCTGGGAAAGTGTCATTTGGAAAAGCCTAGGGGCTCCAGCCCTGCTGCAAGCCATCCCTGCCCTGGCTTTGCAGATCTCTCATTCATCGTGACATGCAGTTTTCCTGCCACCAAAGTGGGAGATATGGGGTAGGTTGTAAGGAAACGATATTAAAATGTAAGCATGGATACTGTGCATAAGGACAAACTATTTATGAAATGTATATGCTATTTATTTTATATATTTATTTATTTCAAAATAATTTTATTTTTAATGAGAGATGCTATGACTGGATTTTCATCAGAAAGAATAAGGTCCTACTGAAACAGGAAAAATGAGTTATTAAAGGCTTTTATTGGCAATAAAATTGTCTTTATATTATAAACCAGTGTCTAATTCTATTGATTTGCGCATTCAGTAGAATGAAAAGGCTGGCCAACTTCTTTCTCTCCGGGTCATTAGAATTCCTGATGGCTCATGTAGCTTGGGCTGGGTGACTTCCTCATCTAGCATGGCAGCACTATCTAGGGGCCTCCTTTAAGACCTAGCACTCCTTTCTTGTCCTATGACTTATTGGCACTTTAGGAAGGAAGGCCTCAACAAATAGCTCTTACTGAAGCTCCCATTGTAAATATTTAGGATTGGGCATAGAGGAATCCTTCTTAGGGACTTGATGAGGGCCCTGAGCCCCAAGGGTGGAGACTTAATTGGTGGACTTTTACGTCACTTCAGATGTGAAGGTAAATCAATTTAAAATAGTAGCAGTCAAGGAGAGAAGTTTTTGAGCCAGTCAATTTCCCTTCAAGAAGATATCCTTACTTGCATCTCTTGACAGGGCTCCTTCTGGAAGATTCTACAAAATTGTCAGCACATCCCGTTAGAGCAGCAGTGCTTAGAGCACATGGTCTCTTGCCTAGTAGCATCACCTGGAAACTGCTCAGGGATAGAAATCAGCAGAAATTTGGGACAGGGCCAGACATCTTGCATGGTATCAAGCTTTCCAGGGTACTTCTAAGCACAGAATGCTACAATTTGAGAACTAACACCCTAAAGAGATTTTGTGTTTGCAACCAAATTGTTCATAAGTGAATTAGTGGGATAGTGTTAGTCCAGAGAAAGAAGGAGGCAAATCCCAGAGCTCTCTCTTTCCCAGATCAGTCCTAAGGTACGCTGTCTTCAAATCCCGGAACTCTTGACTGGTATTTCCAGAAGTAGGGGTAGAAGAGATTGTAAGTAATAAAAGGGATAAAGGTCTTGTTGAGCACACAAACAGTATGAAGGCCTGGTGGGCAAAGGTTTGGGAATCTAGGCTATTTTTTCCTCATCCTGTCCCTCATATAGGCATCAGCTATTTTTCTAATTTATTGAGCATGTGAGTCAGACTGATTAGATACCAGCTCACTTGCAAAGTAACACCAGTAGTACAGGTATAGATCAATGGTGAAGTACTTCTTAGCATCTGCCATGCCCTAGATTCCATCCCTAACATTGTCTCCAGCAACACACACACACACACACACACACACACACACACACACACACACACACACACACACACCGCACACACACACACAAACACACACACACACACACACACACACACACACACACACACAACAGAGCTATAAAAGCTCACCAAAATTTAAGTACCTAATAGAAAACCCATACATATGAAGATACATACCTAAAATATTAAATAAGACTGTGGTGAGAGCTAAAGTGAGGGCTGGGATATAGCTCAGTGGAAGAGTGCTTCCCTCCCACTCATAGTACAATTCCTGGTGCTGAGAAAAAGCAAGTTATTTCGTGACATGTATGATCATTAACTAGCATGCTGATTGGTGGAAACCCCAAGATGAACATTTTGGTGGTCTAGGCCTACTAAGGTGTTTTCTAATAAGGATAATGTCTGCTTTGAAGAACCAACAGGATTAAGGAGAGCAAAGATCTGTGGTTTATGTTGGACTATGGAAAACATCATCTGTAAAATTCAAGAATAAAACCTAGCTACATTAAAAACAATTATGTTTTTAATTATCTCTGCATATCCCAGGCTAGCCTAGAAACATGGTATGTATCCTAGGCTGGCCTCAGACTCACAATCCTTCTGCATCAGCCTCCTGAGTACTTACTTTACTGGTGTGCACTCTCTCACTTGGATTATCAATGTCAGTAATGAGCATCAGACCTTGATAGGCTTTTGTGTGTGTGTGCGTGCGTGCATGCATGCGTGCATGGGTGTGTTTGAGACAGGGCTTTGCTATGTTGTCCACCTGGTCTCAGACTCCTTTGATCAAGTGATCTTCCTGCTTCAGCCTCTTGAGTGCTAACACTACAGATGTAGAACACCACACCCAGTTTTACACCTTGATAATTGCAGTTTTGTTGGTTTTGGTTGTTAGGTTTTGTTTTGTTTTGTTTTGTTCTTTTGAGATGGGACATTACACAGCTCAGGCCTGCCTTGAATTTGGTTTATGACTGAGGATGACTTTGAACTTTTGATCCTCTTTTCTCTACTTCACAAGTATGGAATTTATAGGCACTTACCTGGCTACACCTTGACTTTATTTTTTTTATTCTCTTTTATTACATTTATTTAGTATGTATGTGTGTGTGTCTGTCTGTAGACATGCATGTGTCTGCCATGTGTGAAAATCAGAGGCCAATTTGCAGGGGATAGTTCTCTAATTCTTTTATGTGGGAACTAGTGATTGAAATAAAGTTGTCAGGCTAAACAGCAAGTACTTTTACCACTGAGCCATCTCACTGGCCCTGCATTTTGGCTTTAAAACCTAAAATTTACCTATGGTACTTATCATTGTTCAGTTACCTAGAACTTTTCATATGCAGCCACAGCTTGTGACGTCTTTTGGGACACATGAAATCTTCTGTAACCAATAAGAGAGTGACATTTCTCTGTAAGCAGGGCTACTATTACTTAAATGGGCCTACTAGCTCCAGCTTGAAAAGATCACAGGCACCATATTGCAAAGCAGGATGTGCTGGGGAAAAATGCTATGATAATGAGACAGGGAAAGATCCCAAATGCCAAGTCAGTCCCTTTTGCTTTTGCATAGAAGTAGAAGAGTCAGGACCAGAAGAATGCCACAGTAAGGGGCTTGCTCTTGGTGATTAACTCAGGGCAACAATCAGTGGGGCATGTGGACAGAGACTAGTAATCCATGCTACTCTCATTTTCAAAAGGAATGATAAATTCTGGAAATAGGAATTCGAGATGCATGATAATATGTCAATCAACAGCAGATTAACACCATATCCCCAAAGTGCTAAAACAGTGGGTTATGTTGCATCAACCTAAAAAAGAATTCTAGAAAAATAAGCTCTGCAGCTCTGATTTTCGATGAAACCAGATAAGGAACCCATGTTTTAGTCATCTCTGCATCCCTTCCTCATGGTTAGGACATTCCTGAAGCAAAACGGGCACTTGAGAAATCTTGAATGAACACAAATTAGTTGAAAGAATGAATGAGCAATTGAGTAAATGGACAGAGACATAAATTCCTTCTATAGCATGTAGACATGCCTCTGTATATATGCATGCATATGCTAGAAATTCTGGGTGAGAAAGAACTTAGGAATGTATTATATAACAGAATAATCTAGAGTGCTAGGTCAAGTTCTAAGTGTACCTTAATAGGACTATGACACATTTAAGTGTGTCAAGGGAAAGATAAAAGTTTCCCTGTCACTGTAAGTGTTTAAGCAGAGACTAGACAACCACTTGACAAGAATATTGTGCCATTTTACATACACAGGATATCTAGTACACAGGGTACTAGATAAATAGTAGGATAAAGTATTAGCTTACCACCTATATAGTCTCCTGAACACCAATGTTGGTCCTAGAAAGAATACATAAGATTTATAAGTGCTGCCCAATTGCTATCTTTGCCAAGAAAAATGGTGATAATCAGAAATCCCCCAACTTGGAGTTCACGAGATTGTTAATGGTCCAAAGAAGGCCACCTGAGTCTGAACTCCCCCAAATAATATGTGAACACATATATTTTGACCTTGAAGCATCCTTCAAGAGTTAAAAATGGGCATTTTAAGAGTTTCTATAGCCAGAAAGCATCTTGTATAAGAACTAGTGGGCACTGTCATACTGTGTGTATGATTGCTTGCTTGCTTGCTTGCTTGCTTGCTTGCTTGCTTGCTTGCTTGCTTGCTTGCTTGCTTGCTTATCCCAAAGACATGGATCTTATGTGTCTCTGGTGCTCTGAGAGAGAGAGCTTCAAATTTGACAAGAAGGTACAAAAGGAGGCATGGAGAACAAGGCCATCCCTAGCAGCAATGCTAGTAGCATTGCTTCATTCCCTTCTTTGTCCCCCTACTGCCACTATCCTTAATGTCTTGTTCTAGCTTTCTTCTCTTAATTTTATTATTATCATCATCATTATTATTAAATTCTATGCATATGAGTATTTTGCCTATGTGTATGCATGCATCTGCCCAAGGAGGTCAGAAGATGGTGTGAGATATCCTGGAACTGGAGTTACAGATGGTTGTGAGACAACATGTGGGAGGTGGGACTCAAATCCAAGTCCTCTGAAAGAGAAACTAATGCTCTTAATTGCTGGGCCATCTCTCTCTCGCTGGCTCCTCTTGCTCTATTTTCTATTGCAGTAACTATATACCAGAGACTAAATTAGTGGGGCCAGGGGTCACCTGGGCTTAGTTCAAGTTGTCTAGGGGACAGCCCCAGCCTTCCTCTTCCTCAAAAGGTTGGTCCTGATAATCACTTTCTTCCTCTCCTAAATGGCTGGAGCTGCTATACCTTCCCCAGCACTTCCTAAGCTGGGATTCATCAAGGAGAACCAGCAGAGCAGGGAAGGGGGGGACCAGACAGGAGGGGCTGCCCTTTTGAACAGCACACTCAGTTTCTGTCATCTAACTCTCTTTCTTGACAGAAGGGTTAGAAGGTCTTTTGGTTTGTCATGGAAGAAGTTTTCTAGTAGGTAGGTATCTGTGCCAACACCCTGGTGGCAAGTTCAGAAAAATGAGTTTTGCTTTGACCCTCAATAGTTTCTCTTCACTCCTCCACCCAGCATGGTTCCCATGTTCCCCTCTGCATCTATTGCACTCAGCTCTGTATTATTCGCATTTGCTTTGAAGCCAAAGACATGCAGATATTATTCAGGCCCTGGAATCAGACCAACCTCATATTTTGTTCTATTTTTCTTTTACTTTTATCGTGTGTGTGTGTGTGTGTGTGTGTGTTCATGCTGACATTGCTGGAGTTCAAACCTAGGCCTTTATGCATACTATGTAAGTACTCTCCCTAAGTAGCCCTCTCAGCCCTTGGCTTTTGAGATAGGCCCTTACTATAAAGCTCAGGCTGACTATAGCCCCTTAGTTTAAATGTGATTCTTTTAACTCTTTGAACAAAATCAATCATTCATGAATTCATTGAGTATTTATTGAGCACACATTACAATCTTAGAGGCATAAATGTGAATAGGACAGTTTCTGTCTTCCTGGCATAGCTTGATGAGATAGACACAAGCAAGTGAAGCAATATAGATTACAGTGAACGAAAAGTAAAAAACACTAGGGTAGTGTGCACACAGGAGCTGGCTGTTATAGTGTGCCCCTGTCACCCCAGCCACTGGGGAAGCTGAGACAGAAGGATCACTGTTAGTCCAGGAGTACAAGATCAGACTGGCCAACATGGCAAGACTGTCTCAGACCGAGGCTGCAGGTTGGTAATATACACAAGAGAGAAATAATTCAGGGGATTGTGAAACGTCCCAAAGAAGTGATACTTAGAGTGAACATCCACTAAGAAGATACTAGAAGTCCAGTGCATCATAGAGAGGCCTGGAATGTGACTTAAAGAAGAAAGAGGTCAAGCTGATCTGTAGGAAGGAATTGTGTCCTTCCATTGCTCTGTCCCCCCGCAGCCCAAAGCCCACCACACTTTCCAGATCTCTCCTCCAACTGCATCCTATAGGTTTCCTCAGCTCCCCCCCAGGCTATTATTATAATTTTAAAAAGCTGCATGCAAGAGAAAGATGCCATGTGACAAAGATTTTTTTTTCTTAATTGGGGGAAAGTGAATGGGAAAAGGGGGAGGGGAGAGGTGAGACTGGCCTCTAGGGACAGGAGCAGCAGAAGAGAACAGAGAGGCAGAGGCAGAGGGGCAGAGGGGCAGAGGGGCAGAGAGAGGCAGAGAGAGAGGCAGAGAGAGAGGCAGAGAGAGAGGCAGAGAGGAAAAAGCAGAGAGGGCAGAGGTCGAGGGAGAGAGGTTGGCAGGGCTCTTTTTAAAAGGATACATAGTGAATGCACAGGTGGTGCTCTTAGTGGCTGCAGCTGAGGGACACCAATACAGATACCCAAGTACTAACAGCTATTATGTCCACACCCCAGAAGGGCCTGAGCTCTTCTCCCCTAGAGCTTCTAGGTGACCAACATGAATACCAGGCACGTGTGTACAGCACAAGGTGACTTAAAGAGCCTCATGTGAGTCCCAGATAGCTGGATTTTAAAGTGCCCACTTTCTGTTTCTGGTCTTGGATCGTCAGCACTGCTGGATGCAGCTCTGCAAATCTGGTCATCAAACACTGTCACTGTCCACACAACCTCCAGGGGCAGCCGTTTTCTGCCTGTCAGTCCTGATTGCTATAGTTTTAATTCCAGCTGGAAGTCATAAACACTCCTAGTACTTGAACACCTAGTACCAAGCCTCCTCAGCAAGTACCCAGTATGGTGTCTAACAAAGGAGCCCAGGGCCCTAAGAAAGACTTCCGAAATCAAAATTTCCACACTTGCTCCTAGCCTAAATGCGGAGACGCCACAATCTGTAACCGAAATGATTAATTTTCTCTGTCAAAAGATACATGCCCATAATTTGTATGAAATGATAAGCCTATCACACATTAACATAAGTAATATTTAATAAAATGACTCCATTGTTAACAGTTTAATTAAGAGTGATAGTGTTTTACATTTTCCACTCTTTAGTGTCTGTCTTTTATCAGGGGTAGTGTGTGTGTGTGTGTGTGTGTGTGTGTGTGTGTGTGTGTGTGTGTGTGTGTGTGTGTTATTTAATTTTATTCACCTGGGGGGAGGCACACAAGTGTCAGAAGGCTGCTTTTCAGAGGCCAATTCTCTCCTTTCATCTCGTTTGAGGCAGTGTGTCTCTTGTTTCTATTGCATTTTGTGCTCCAGGCTAGCTAGCTTCCAGCTAATTCTGTCTCTGCCTCCCATCTCACCACAAGAGTACTGAAAGTAATTACAAATGCACACCACCAAGGTCATTAGGCTTGCTTAGCAATTGTTTTAACGTGCTGAGCCAGCTACCACCGTATGTATGTGTGTACGTATGTACGTATGTATGTATGTATGTATGTATGTATGTATGTATGTATGTATGTATTTAATTTTTTCAAAGACAGGCTTCTCTTTGGCTGTCCTAAAACTCACTATGTAGAACAGGCTGGACTTGAACTCAGAGATCTGTGTGCCTCTGCCTCTAGAATGCTGAGATTAAAGACATGTGCCACCACCACCACCTGGCCACAACAGATATTTTAATGATTAGTTTTTTTTAACATTGTCATGATTGCTTTAGATAGCTCAGTGGGCTACAAAACAAAAAGGCATGATCGTTGGAAGGGACGGGGGCTTGATAGAAGTGAGAGGGAGATAAGAGAGACTGAGGTGAGAGGAATCAAAATATTATGTCTGGATGGAATTGTCAAAGAACAAATTAATAAAAAATGTAAGAAAAAAGAGATTATTTGAGAGAAGCATCTTTTCTACTTGAGCGTTTGCTGGAATGTTCCACATGTGACATAATCTGTAGAGAGAACTGAGTTGTTTGAGCTGTACTATCTGAGAGACCCATGATTGAGTTCCCCTTCCCTTTGCCAAGGCTCAATTCCACAATGGTTTCTGGAACAAACAACCAATTCCCACTTTAACAGGAACTCACAGCATTACACAAGTTTACAGAGCCCCTATCTTCCATCTGCAAATATTACAATGGCAGAATTGTATAGGTGCTTGCATCTGCCCTGCATTCAATTTGTTGCTATATGTTCTTTTGGCTGAAATATAGAGGAAAATGCAGCTAGTTTCAGAGATATGTAACTGGAAAAGAGAGGGCCTCACTGACCCCCAGGACTCCTTGAACTGTACTCTGAGAATCAGAGAATCAGTGCTCTGTATGTTAACAAGTCCCCAAGTAATTCTTATCATGAGAACAGGGTGTGAACACAACATTGGTTCAGCTCCATTTGCCTGGAACTCAGCTCCAGCCTGTTCTGCATCAAGTGCCCTTGCGGATGACCCTCCCTCACATTTCACAGAAGATTCCAGTCATCCAACGGTAGCTTCCTATCAATTGTGTGTGTGTGTGTGTGTGTGTGTGTGTGTGTGTGTGTGTGTGTGTGAATTTTGGTTTTATTTTTTTCTTTAATGAAAATTTCATTTTAGTATGATAAAATATACGTAGCAAAATCTGCCATTTTAACCATATACACACAACGGCATTAATTATACTTCCAGTATTGTGCAACTGACACCACAGTACTTCCAAACCTTTTCATCACCTCAAGCAAAAACTCTAAAACCGTTAAGCAATATCTCCTCATTACCCTTTTCTCCAAGCCAGCCCCTGGTAACCCCTAATCTACTTTCTGTCTCTATGGATTTTTTTACTCTGGACATTTCATATAAGTTGAATTTTACAATGTGCAATCTTTCATAACGGGCTACTTCTCTGTATTTTGAAGGTATATCCATTTTGTAACATATATCTTTTTTTCTTTTGATTGATGAAAGTAGGGCTTCTCTATGTAGCCCTGGCTGTCCTGGAGCTCACTCTGTAGACCAGGCTGGCCTCAAAGTCACAAAGATCCACCTGCTGCTGCCTCTTGAATGCTGGGATCAAAGGCATGTGCCACCCACCGCCCAGCTACATTCCTTTTTATGCTGAAATAATATTCCTTTCTAAGAATATACCATATTTTACCAGTTGGTAGGCATTTAGGTTGTTCCTATGTTTGCATATGGCAGATATGTTGTTATAAATATGCATATACAAGGTATGGGAATAGTTTCATCCTCTTCAACTCCAAAAGGGCCAGCTTTGTTTGAAAGGGTGCTCTATTTTGTATTTATACCAATACTACACGAGAGTTTCCGTTCTTTCTTTCATTTGCTTTCACCTGTTAGATTTTTCTGAAATAAGATATCAATATATAGTTCAAAGAGTCTCAGCAAGAACAATGAATGCTCTTAATTGCTGAGCCATATCTCCAGCCCCAAGAGCTGCTTTGAAATATACATTATCGTTCATTATTATCACCCTAATGCACAACAGATTTCAAAAAGTCTACTTGAATGTTTCAGCCTTACACTAATTCCCCATCCCCCACCCCATCCAATAGCTATCATCCTTACTCTGCACCTTGAAGCTTGATTTTTTTTTCTGAAATGGTACATATAAGCAAACCCATGTGCTATTTGTCTCTCTGTGTCTGCCTTATTGCACTTAGCATAGAGACTTATAAGCTCATCATGTTGTCACAAATGTCAAGATTTCTTTTTAAAGCTAGCTGTAGTGGCACATATCTTTATTCCCAGCATTGGCAGGCACATATCTATAGGCTAGTCTCATCTACATAGCTAGTTCTAGGCCAGTCAGGCTACATAGTGAGACCCTGTTTCAAAAACAAAACAAGCAAACAAATTAAAAAAGAAGATAATTTCTTTCTACAAGCTAATATTCTTGGGGCTGCGGATGTGGATCAAGTAGTAGAATGATTGCCTTCATATAAAACCAGGAAACATAGTATAAGTGTGGAATAACAGCACTTGGGAGATGGAGGCAGGAGGACCACAAATTCAAGGGGATGCTTAATGAGTAGACACAGTATCTCGATGGATGGATGGATGGATGGATGGATGGATGGATGGATGGATGGATGGATGTTGCTGGTGACCCTGCTCAGACAACTCTTGGGGGAGGGGGTGAGAAGCCATAGCATCAACAACACAGGCACTGGGAGTCAGTGAGTAGAAGAGCATGCTGCAGACTCATGTATTAAGGAAGTTAGGCCTGCCTTTATACCCCCTCCCACGGTCTCATTGGCTCAGGTGCTGACTCTGCTGTATGTCCTTTTCTCATTGATGTCTCTGGGTCAGGTGTCCCTCTGTCGGTGTCTCTGGGCATTGAGGCAGGCTTGGTGGCTTGGCTCAGGGAGGAAGTGCCTGCCATGCATGCGGGCTGGTCTGGACACCAGGGACTGGCCGAAGTTTCTCCTTCAGATAGGTAGGTAGGTAGGCAGGTAGGCAGGTAGATAGATAGATATAGATTGAATGAACACTAGTATTCCAATGTGTTTATTCCATGCTGTCTTTATTCATTCAGCCTTTGCAGTATTCTGAGGGTGAATCTATCTATATCTTGGCTGTTGTGACTAATGCTACAGTAAACTCAGGAGTGTGAGTCACCTCAACTATTAATTTCACTTCCTATGCTTTCTCTTGATAGATCCCTGATAGTGAGACTGCTGGCTCATAGAACATGATTTTTGTGTGTCTGTCTGTATATCCATTTGTTTGTTTGTGTTTGTGAAAGGGCCTTGGCCGATAGCCTAGGCTGGTCTCAAACTCAAATTCTTCCTGCCTCAATTTCCTATTATATGCTGGGATTACAGATTTGGCACAGGGCACATAGCCAGCAATTCCATTTTAATTATTACTATTGTTTGAGACAGAGTCTGACTGTGTAATCCTAGTTGGCCTGACACTCAATGTGTAGACCAAGCTGGCCTCAACCTCACAGAGATCTCTGCTTTCCGAGTGTTAGAATTAAAGGCTCTGTTTTAAGGGTTCACCATCCTGCTTTCTCTAACGGCTATACTAACATCCATTCCTGACAATGTACCTTATGCAGTGATTCCCTTTCCTTTCCATCCTCACCAGCACTTAATCTGGTATATGTGCATATCTGTATGGGTGTGTGTCCGTGTATGCACATACACCAGGAGGCCAGGGGTTGACTTTGGATGTCTTTCTCAGACACTCTCCATCTTATTTCTTTGAGACAGTGTCTCTCATCAAACCTCTATTCATCAATTAGACTTGCTGGCCAATGAGACCCCTGGAATCCTCCTGTCTCTGTCTCCCCAATGTTGAGATTACTGGATGTGCTTGCCCAATTTCTTATGTGGGTGCTAGATATTCAAACTCAGTTTTCATGCTTGCACAGATATCTGAGCCATCCCACCTAGCCCACATCTCTTGTGCTGGTATAGTTGCCTGGAAATATAAAGTCCAGGGAGGGGCCTAAGGGACTTATCTTTTTCATAGCCATTGTACTGCAGTCAGGTACCTTGTGGTTTGGGGTTTGCATCCCCTGATATTTAGTGATGCTCAGCTCAGCATTATCCTATACCTTCTGGCCGTTGCCATGTGGTCCTCTGAGAAGCACCTGTCTATCTGGTCAATTCCATTTCCCTTTGCTTTGTTTCATTTTGCTGGGCAATGCCAGAAATGGAACCCTAAGTCTTGTGCTATAATAGCTAAACATTCTCTCCCTGGGCTAATCCCCAGCCCCCTTCACTCATTTTTTTAATTGAATTGTTTATTTTATTCCTGTTGAGTTGTTTGAATTCCTTACATGTTTTGAATATTAACCTTTTAGTAGAAAAATTGTTTGCAAATGTTTTTTCTTATTCCATATGGTAGTATTCATTCTTTCTTTCTCCTGTCCCTCTTTCCTTTGTTTACCTCTCCCCTTCCTTCACTACTCGCCACTTTCTTTTCTTTTATTCTTCTGGGTTTTTTGTTTTGTTTTGTTTTTGAGACAGTCTCAAGCAGCCCAAGCTGGCCTTTAACTAGCTTTGTAGTTGAGGATGATCTTAAACTCCAATGAATTTTAGTTTTGGAGGGAACAAACCTTCTCACCATGACATACCTGATCCAAATACTGGGATTATAGTCTCTCTCTCTCTCTCTCTCTCTCTCTCTCTCTCTCTCTCTCTCTCTCTCTCTCTCTCTCTCTCTCTCTCCTCTGAATCCCATACTTTGTGAATAATATCCAAAGAAAATTTACTCAGTTCAATGTGGAACATTTCTTGTACGTTTTTTTCTAGCAATTTTACAGTTTCAGGTCATACATTTAATTTCTTAATCTGTTTTGAGTTGATTTTTGCAGATGGTGTGAAATAAAGATCAAATTCCATTCTTTTGCATGTGGATATCCAGTTTCTCCAACACCATTATTGAAGGGATTATCCTTTCTACAATATGTATTCTTGGCAACTTTTCTGAAAACAAATTGACCATCAATCCATGAATTTATTCCTGGTCTTTCAAATCCTGTTCCAGTGATTGCTACGTCTTTTTATGCCAGTACAATACTGTTTCAATTACAATTTCCTTATAATATGTTGAAATCAGGAAGTATGATGTCCCCAACTTTGTTCTTTTTTATCAAAGTTGCTTTGGCTTCAGGATCTGGAGAAGTAGCTCAGTGGTGGCACACTTGCCTAACATGAGGAAGACACTGGGGTCCATCCCTGATACATCTATCTATTTATGTATCTCTATCTCTATCTGTCTGTCTGTCTGTCTATCTATCTATCTATCTATCTATCTACCTACTTACCTACTTACCTACCACCAATCTATCTCTATTTGTCTGCTATTTGAATTCTTTTATGGTTCTAAACACATTTAAGGATTTCTTTTATTATTTCTGTTAAAAAAATGGAAAAATGGAATTGGAGGCCTAGTATGGCACCTCATACCTTTTATTCCAACACTTGGGAAGCAGAAGCAAGAAGATCTCTGTGCGTTTGAGACCAGCCTGGTCAACATATTATGTTCCAGGACATCCAGAACTACATATATAGTGAGACCCTCTCTAAAAAACAAACAAACAGCAACAACAAAAAAGAAGAATTGGAATTTTGTTAGGGGTGGTAAATCATTTTGAGTAATATGGGCAGGTTAACTGTATTAATTCTTCTAACCTATGGGCATGGGATATATATACACTTTTTTGTATTTTCCTCATTTTCATCAATAATTTAAATATGATCACGCTCAATTACATTGCATTACTATTATATGTAGAATTGTCTTCTGAAGTCTTTCTAGATTGCTATTTATACATAGAAATGTTACTGATTTTTGTATGGTTTTCAAAAACAGAATGTTCACTGTGGAACCCCTATCGGCCTCACACTTGGGACCTACCTACCTACCTACCCTGAAGTGTTGCAATTCCAGGTGCATGCCATCCGCACTCAGCTCTTGGTGCATTTTAAGTGGTTTTGTTTTATGTTAGAGTTTATTTATATAGTCTTGATTTTTGAGACAAGGCCTCATTGTGTAGGCTAGACTGGCCTCAAGCGCACAATCCTCTAGCCTCAGCCTCTGGAGTAAACCTGCCTCCTATTCATGTAAATCTAATAATAGCTAAATAATTTGTAAATATTTCTCCCATTCTTCAGTTTCTATCCTCCCTTCATTTTTTCTCCCTTCCTTTTTTCCTTCCTTCCTTCCTTCCCCTTCCTTTCCCTTCTCTACCCACCCCATTATCAAATTCAAGGTTTTGTACTTGCCAGCAAGCACTCTACCACTAAGATAAATCCCCAATCCCATCATTTTCCTGTTAATGTCACTTTTAGCAGCTAAAACAAGAATTCACATTGTAGCACAGGCTTTCCTGGAACTTACTAGGCAGGCCATGATAACTTCAGATTTGTGGCAATCTTCATGTCCCACGAAGGTTCTACAGGTATGAGCCATAATACCTGGCCTTAAGAATGTCATGTAGTGACATTAATGAAGTCCAGTTTATTTTTCTTCTCTTATGGCTCATATTTTTGTTGGCATATATAAGAAACTATGACTTAAACCAAAGTCTTCTATCTTATATTTTATATCTTATATTTAGGTCATTGATCATTTTGGGCAGATTTTGGATATCCAGCTTCATTCTTTTGTATGTATATATCCAGATAACCCTGAAGTATGTGTTGAAAACATCTCCCATCCATTAGTAGTGGCAGCCTTATAGACAAAATCATGAGTACTCAGTTGTAGATTATTTGCCTAGCATGCCCAAGACTGTTCATGTGATTCCTAGCAATACACACAAAAGCCAATAGAACAGGGACTGATGGAATTCAACTTGTTGCTCTTGCATACATGCAAGTATAACATACTGCTTCCAACATAATATGAACAAAGCACATAAACAATTCACCAAATGATACATGTAATTTATTTTAAAAATATGCTTCAACTTCAAAATCAATTAATAAAACGCAAGAGATGAAGCAAATTTTTCCCATAAAATTAAAAACGTTTTGGTGTTCTCTTTTGGGAATTTTGTTTTTCAAGACAGTTTGGTTGTATAGCTATAACTGGCCTTGAACACCTGATACTTCTGTCTCAACCTCCCAAGTATTGGAATGGCAGGTATGTGGTGTCATGTTCAGCTCAAACATTTCCTTCCTACAAGTTGTTTATCTCAAGTATTTTGTCACGATGATGGGAAGTAGACTAATACAATACTTAAACCAATGCAGATATAAAGAACTAAGTAAGCATAATCATACATGGAATTTATGTATATATGGAATCTTTGGACTGCAGATGTAATCCAGAGCTAGAACAAACATCTCCTTAGCATGCAAGAGACTCTGGGTTCAAGCTCCAGTAGTGCAGGAGAAGAGCTTAAAAATGATCATGTCTTTAAATCAGTGAATCTGCATCTAAAATGTAGGAATTCATAGAGAATCTTATTGAATTATTGTGCATAAAAACCCACACTAACTTTCAGTAACAGAAAATTGGTGTAAGTTATGGTAGGTACATCATTATGACCAGTTACCGTGCTGTTTCTTTAGTTAATTTTAGAGTTAAGTGTCACCCATTTAGTAGGGTTTGTATGCGTGTGTACGTAAGGGTGTGCTTGTGGTTGGTTATGTGGAGGTCAGAGGCTAACCCTGAGTGTCTATCCTGTTTCTTAGTTAGCAAAAATGAAATAAGGTGGATGGAAATCTGGTTGCTAAGCAACCGACTTTTAGATGGCAGAGGATGGTCTAGCTTGTCTGGGTAGGTTTGTATACCTTTCATTTGTTTTAATTGTAACAAAAAAATCTCACAACATTTTTGTCACCTGACAATAAAAATAATAAGGGCCACCAAAATCATATGAATAAATGTTTCAGACTGTGCTACCAGCAGAAGAAGCCTTAAAGAAAAAAATACACTGTATTACCTTAACTTCTGGCATCCTTTCTAGTTGGAAACTCTTTGTAGCAGAGTAAATCTCCTTTTTGCACCATATTGCATGAGTTTTCTGGTCTGTTAGGGTCCTGCCACCCTTGAGCCCCAAATAAACACACAGGCACTATATTAATTATGAAACTCTTGGTCTGTGACTACAGCTTCTTATTGGCTAGCTCTGTCTTAATTATTAAGCCATTTCTATTAATCTAAGTATTTCCACATGGTCTTATCTTACCGGAGAACGCCTGGTGTGTCCTACCTTCCTGGTCTCACATGGCGTCTGTTGTCTGCCTAAACTTCCCAGAATTCTCCTCATTTCCTAGCCTTGCCTATACTTCCTGCCTGGCCAAACAGTGTTTTATTCATCAACCAATAAGAGAAACATATGTACAGGAGAACAACTCCCATCAGACCGAAGTTGTTTTCTTGACTTTTAGATCTTTTATACCATCTAGTACAAGGCCTGTGAACCAATCCAAACCAATAATCTACCCCTCTATCCACATCTTATTTGCTCAGAAAGCCACAGCTGAGTGTATGAGTGTATGATCTACTTTGCAAGTGTCTAAAGATGAGGTTGATGCTGTTTCATGAACTTCTGCACCTTCTAATCCTTCCAAGGTGGAAGTCACAAAGACCACACAAAGGAGACGCTACCTTGTTTTTTTGTTTTGTTTTGTTTTGTTATGTTTTGTTTTGTTTTGAAATGGGGTCTTTCATTAGGATCTGGGACTTGCTAACTAGGCTAGGCTGAGTGGTCATCAAGCTCTAGGGATTCATCTGCCCCCCACCTCTCCAGTACTGGGATTACAAGTGTGTACCACCGTGCCTGGTTTGTATATTGATTGCAATAATGAAAAGAAAAATGAGGCTAAGTAGATATACCTCAGCCAGTAAAAAGACTTGCCTTGCAAGAATCAACATAAAACAGGCAGGTGTGTTGGCAGAAGGCCTTTAATCATGGCACTCAGGAGGCAGAGGCAGGAGAATCATGGCAAGCTTGCTACAGGTCAGCCATGGCTATATTGTAAGACCCTGCCTTAAAAGAAAAATTTAAAAATATTTCTATGAAGCTATGTGTGATGGCCCATGGCTATAACCCTGCACTAAAGAGGCTAGGCATCTGGATTCCATGTTTGAGGCTAGCTTGAGCTACATAGGGGATATCAGGCAGACCTGACCAACATTGTAAGACCTTTCAAAAAAAAATGACAAAATGAGATTCATGAATATAATTTTTTCATTGTGAGCCTAGCCTTTAATGGCTGAGCCATCTTTATAGCCCCATGAATATCTTAAATGACACTGGAATTAAATTATCCTAGGATAATTTAAGGGGAAAGCAGGATGGCAATTGCATTGCACTATAATTTTAATCATGTCCATATACCATAAATGTAAACATATGAATAGGAAAAATGGATAGTGGTAAATAGGACAAAGGTTGGTGACTGTCTTCAATCTTTATCTTTGGTACTTTTCTGCCTCTATTTTTAAGGGCTTTGTGATTATTTTGACCCATGAAGACAAGCTAGGCCACACACCTCTATCTCAGAGTTGAATAGCAGTTTAAGTCCCACCCACAACCTCGATTTTCCATTGCCTTGTAAAGTAACATATTTGGACAGTAGACTTACAGTGTAGATCCCCATTCTGCCTGTACTACTATTTAACTACACAAGCTTCACTGTGCCAGCTATTGGTTGGCGTAAGTGGTACTATGATCTGTTGTGCCTAAGTACATCATGCCATTCCGAGGCAGGGTTTTCTCTGTTTAGCTTGGGAACTTGTCTTGGAACTCACTGTAAACCAGGCTGGCCTTGAACTCACTGAGATCAGCCTGCCTCTGCCTCCCAAGTGCTAGGATTAAAGGCATGTGCCACCACTGCTCAGCAACTCTCTTCTTAGTCTCTGCATGTTCACATTCTAGATGCCACTCTGATGATCTTGGTTTGTGGTGTGGGAATGGAACTCAGAGCACGGCTTATGCTAAGCCACTACTCTACCACTCTTGCTAGTGGCACTCCTCTTCTCTGCTGTTTTCTTAATTGATTGATTGATTGATTTTGGTTTTTCAAGATAGGGTTTCTCTGTGTAGCCCTGGCTGTCCTTGAACTTGATCTATAGTCCAGGCTTGCCTTAAACTTAGAGATCCCCCTGTCTCTGCTTCCCAAATGCTGGGATTAAAGGCATGTGACATCAGTTTTATTAATTTTAAAATTTATGTGGGTCTATTTTGATGTTCATTCTTCTGTCCCACAGACCAAGACAGTAGTCTTTTAAGAATGTCCTTTATTTGTTTATACTAATCTGAGCTGGATATTTATTCCTTGCAGCTAAATAAATTATTCATTTTCATTTACTTATGAAGTTTTTACTTATGTGTATGCATGTTCAAGAATGCTTATATTTGTGTGG
The DNA here is from genome assembly GCA_030556225.1 of Cricetiscus sungorus. Lineage (NCBI taxonomy): Eukaryota > Metazoa > Chordata > Mammalia > Rodentia > Cricetidae > Cricetiscus > Cricetiscus sungorus. The sequence continues at coordinate 59,982,481 of JANBXA010000726.1, read as the reverse complement.
GGTTCTCTCTCTCTCTCTCTCTCTCTCTCTCTCTCTCTCTCTCTCTCTCTCTGTGTGTGTATGTGTGTGTGTGTGTGTGTGTGTGTGTGTGAATGTATGCCACAGTGTGTGCAGGTTCCGACAGAGTCCAATAGTGGATGTTTGCTATCTTGGAACCAGACTTGAGTAGGCAGTTGTAAGCTTCCCAACATGAGGGCTTTGATACAAAACCAGATGTCCAGCCATGTCTATTTTTGAGACTAAGAGTTGTTATGTAGCCAGGCTGGCCTCTGAACTCACGACTGCCTTGTTTTATTCTCTACAGGGGTTCCGGGTCTCTCATGAGAGTGGTCTTTATCAGGGAGAACCATGGATACTTAATTTGTTCAGAATACTTAACCTTTAGGCTTCCCAACTGGTGACTAATTGAGCTCATGAGGAAGTATTAAACTGAGATCAGACACTTGGCTGGGCCGAGGCAGGAGGAAACATAAGACCCTATGTTCAAAACAATGAGTTGTGACAAGTGGAAAATGTTTTAGTCTTCCTACTGAGTATTGCAGACACGGGTCTGGATCAAGGAAAGGAATGAAAAAAGCATCGTGCGTCCTGGGTGCTGTTTGCAGGGAACACAAGAGAGTACCTTGAAAACACCCATAGGGTGGAAGATTCTAGTTTTAAAGCCTTGTTTCAGAGAAAAGATCAAAATGTGGTGGCACATGCCTTTAATCACAACACTTGGGACTCAGAGGCAGGCAGATTACTGAGTTTAAGGCTAGCCTGGTCTACAGAGTGACTTCCAGGACAATCAGGGTTACACAAAGACACCATCAGGAAAAAAAAAAGCAGAAACACAAAACAAGATCAAAATGGTGAAGGACGGTGAACAGTTTTCAAAGGGCTGAGCATAAGTAGTGGTGCAAGGAAGAGTTTCTTTCTTGCTCAGCCACAAAGGTAGCCATGAGCTCTGAAAGCTGCCTCTTCTAGTTAGCACACACTGTACAGAATTCTATTATTTTAAACCTATTTCCTCGTCTTTAAAACAAGAAAAACAAAAGACAACTGAGCATAATGCCTGTGATGTTGAAATCCTGTTTGCTATGTGAGAGAAGCTTCTAAGGGATGAAATGGCACAGGGGTGGTGGTGGTGACTGTAGTGTATTAAAATTGTTTTGCAGTCTTTCAGTTCTTTGCAAATATGTAAGCTATTCATGGTCCTTATGGCACATACCTGTAACACAAGAATAGGGCTGCATATTCTAATAGAGATTTAAATTTTTCTTTAGATTTAGTTTATGCATATGAGTGTTTCACCTTCATGTGTGCCTGTGCAGCACATGTGTACCTGGTGCCCATGGGGGGGTCAGAAGAGGGGATAGGATCACCTGGAGCTAGAGTTACAGATGGTTGTGAACCACCATGTAGGTGCTGGGGATGGAACCTGGGTCTTCTGCAAGAACAAGTGCTCTTAACCACTTGTAGCCCGGTAGAGATTTTTCTTAACACATAGCCTTCTATTTTCCTGTAACTACGTCAACATTTCTCATTCTAAATAGAAGTTTCTGAAGTTCTTGCTACAGAAACCTGCCTGGCCTGAGGAAGGCTGAGCGAGTCCATCCGAGGCATGGGACACAGAGATGAACAAAGCTCTTAGAGCCTATCAATTTAGTCCATGTTAAGTGTGCTGAAAGAAAAACCTTTTAAACAAATTAAATAACCCTCTGAAACAAAATCCTGAGGCCAATGGGCTGCATGCCAAATTAAAGGCTTAGGGGATATTCCCGGGTCTTCCCCTTTCATGCTGTGTGCTGCTGCCAGATTATCCCCCTCCCCCCTTTTGGTTCACATATTCTTCCACTTCCCAGGAGCAGTGCTCATTTGAAATGTTCAGTAAAAGTTACTCTGAAAATGTACCTAATATTGTCTAACAGACCGGGGGAAAACGAACAAGTGGAATTAAAGGTAGCCGCATCTGAAGGGAGTTGAAATAGAACTGGAATAGAAAGCCAGGGGTGTAGCACGTCACACACTCCCTTCTCTCCTATATTTCCCTGCTTGTCAAGGGAGAGGAAGGCTTAGGTAGGCTCCTCCCACCTCAGCATCCTTTGACTCTAGAAGGTCTCCCCTTAAACATTGTAAGGGAGGCTCTATTCTTAGAGTGCCTGTGGGGGCCTTCAGTGTGAAGAAAATGAAAAAAATTGGAGGCTCATACTTAGTTTAACACATACAGGTGAGAAAAGCGGGTGGGAAGCCTACAAAGAGGAAATCGTTTCCTTTGCTGTGCTAGATACATTCTAAGCAGCCTGGCTTCCCTAAAGCCTTTGAAGCCCAACCTCTCCCAGCTGCATTGTTGTAAACCTAAGAGCTGGGGGTGAACTAACAAGGCCTCTGATGGCTCTAAAGCACAGTTCCTGCCTCCTTTTCTTAAGTTTGGTTTTGTTTTCATTGAAATTTGTTCACAGGCTTCTACCTGCTTTCCTGCTGGCATGCAGGGACAAGTAGCTACAGAGAAAAATGATCACTACTTCACTCTCCTATTAGTTTGCTTCATGTTTGTCACACAATTGGACTATGAACCTCTACCCCAAAAGAAGGGCCATGCTGTCTCGATGTAAATATTGCCGCCTCCCGCTCATTATTTTATCCAGACTGGACCAGCTGTTGTATTCAGTTGTGAACAACGGAATGGGAAGTTACCAATGGTTTGTTTTAAAAGTTGGCTTCGAAAAGGCCGCTTTATATTTACCTCGATGTTTTCTGATGTTTTCTCACTCATGCAACCATGCAGCTAAGATCTAAGAATGAGTCCCTTGGAAACATGTTTTTTCCATTTTCTGCAATGAGTTTCAGAGGCAGTAAGAGCCATACAGCTCTGGGAGTGCCTCTGGGCAAAAGATAAAGGAGGTTACAGCTAGTGGAAGCGGTAATTAGAGCCAATTACAACATGACTTATCTGCTTTGTCATTAAAATGCCTGTCAGACCTCTTATTTTTCTAAACAGGAGGAAAAGAAAAGGTATAGCCTAGTGGGGGAGAGGGTTAGCCAAAGAGAAAGGATTTCTAATGCTGTTCTCAAAACTCACTGGTAACCTTAGACAAGCACATAGCCTTTCTGGCTTCACAGTGCTTTGCTCAGTTTAAACGCTTAACTCCGGGAGCTGAAAGAAACTTGGGAATCACGTGATGCAGTCTCCTGACCTCTAGCAGGTATTATAGCCCTACCCCCTTGCCAAAGGAGACATGAGGGACGCAAAAGACCACCTGGAATCTATCTTGTGCTTCTTGTGTGCTACAGATTTGACTTTGGTCTCACTTTTACTTTGTTATGAAAAGGACATGATTATTTCCCTCGCAACTTCGGGTATTTTATAGACAAACACATAACTCCAAGCACTTTGAAAATCTTCAGAGAACCCTATTAGAACGTTGCCAAGAGACACTGCCTTTCTGAATCAGTCTCGAGGGTTTTCTGTTGGATTAGCTTGATGCAGGGCATGGTACCTTATGTTTTGAGGCCAGCCAGTGAGACCTGAGATACTGAAACCCTGTATCCAAAGACCAAAAGAGAATTGGCTTGAGAAGAGCTTACTTTGCGCAGAATGAAGATGTCACTAAAGGACATATCATTATTAAAGAACAGTCAAATAAATGAAAATTGGAATCTTGCTGTCTGGTCTCCTGGGGGCACAGGTAATAGGAAGTAACAAGTTTTTCTTACAAACAACATCCAAGTCTATTATACAATCCCTTAATGCTGGGTTCCTTCAAATTATCTGTAGTCTGGCCACTGAACTCATCTTTCTAGTCCCCAGTCTTTCCTCACTTTGCATTCTAACACAAATTACCCCGCCCTAAATCTCCATCTTTATCTGCTGTTTTGAACACATCACCTTCTTTACAAACTCTAGTTATCCTCTATATATTAAATTACTCATTCAGATTTTCAAGGCCAACAATTTACTTTAGGGTCTGTCTCCATCCTTTGTGACCTTTGTTCCCTTTGAATACTATACTTTCTCCTCATATACCTGAAACAAAGCCTATCATCCCTCTACCTGATAAGCCATCTCTCTTCATAGCTGTTGAAAGCCAACACCTGTTTAATCTGAGGACTATAGGGAAGGAGCTGGGCACACCGGAACAGGTAGAGGTCTCTTAGTAATCTGATCTTTCAGAGATGACAGCCAGGCCCCCATGTTCTCCTGGTTCCTCTGCCAGAAGGGCAGTACAGGCACAATATCCCAGAGAATGCAAAGCATTGTCTTGCTGAACAAATTGTGATGTGCCCTGAGAACTAAGTTTGTATTCTTCCTCTTAATAGAGGCTTCTCTTGACAAATATATGCATTGGTCACTAACACACACAGGATGACTCCCTTAACTGAGGACTACAGTGTCAAGCAGGTCATTCCAGAGAGGGTTTTATATATACTGAGAATATTGTGGCAGTGCTTTCCCCAAGGACAGACACACTTGGGAGTGAGGTACTATTGCATTCTTAGACCCAACACTAGTGATACTGAGTTTATTTACTTGGCAGATAATAAGCATAGCAATCTAAAATTTTTAGATCACCCTTGTGATGGGAGATGTTATTCTGTATAATATGTTTCTCATACTGGTTAATAAAGCCCTGTGGCCAATAGGAAACAAGATAGGCGGGGCTAGGCGCCCAGAAGGAAGAAAGAGGAAGTAGTAGGGTGGAGTCGAGATGTAGCCCGGGAAGAAGCAGGAAGCCTGCCGCGCGGCTCCCCGATAAGACGACCACGTGGAAATACTTAGATAAGTAGAAATGGGTTAATGATTAAGGCAGAGCTAGCCCATTAACAATAATGGTAACTGGCCAACAGGATTGTATAAAATACAGAGTCTCTGAGTGTTATTTGGGGCACACGTGGTTGTGGGACCATGGCGGCAGAACCAGCAGCAGCCAAAAGGGAAACCTGCCGTAACACCCTTGTATACCCCAACACTCGAGCACAGATGAAATTTCTTTAACCTGGTAACTCTTCTGGAATTAGCTCAGTTACAGACTTAGCGGGTGGAGGGGAAATGGTGAATTTATTTCTCTAAGGATAGATTTGACTTTGAGACAGTCAAAAGTCACTTGAGACAACAAGTCTGGTGATACTAGACTGGTAATGACCTGAATATAACTTTGAATGCAATAAACATGTAAAAGAACTAACTATTTACTAGAAAAACCACAAACATGTGGTACCTTCTTCTAAGGAAATCCTGGTTACTAGGACAAGTAAGTAATTGCTTTTAAAGTTTTGTCTGGAAGAAACAGTTCATACAAAAAAAAGGGCGAGGTGGGCAACACTCAGGAAGTCTACAAACTGATTGACTTCTATTAGGGCAAGGTACTATGGTTTCCATGTATCTGCTTGGACTTGTGGGCAGTAAATACCTAAAACAAGGGTGGGTAGCAGCGCTGTTTGACTTAATGAATGGCACATATGTCAGAAGCAGAGAATGATGCTGGATTACACACAGACAACCAAAACTGAAACAACACACACAAGGCTTCCTGGTATGTAAATTCTTTTTGAGGTTAGATCTCCTTTTACAGAATTTAGTATATAACAGATTCAAAATCCAAACTTCTTGACCTCCCAAATAGTAAACAACTAAATGTGCAAAAGAACCACCATTAAACAGGACATCAAAAGCTATACATTTTCTATGAAACATTATGTGCACAGATTTTTTTCAAAGCTGTGAAAATGCAATGAAGAGCACAACACATTTTGGTCACTTTATTAAATGACATTAAATAGTTTAAGTTTCAACTACTAAACAGCACTTTGAATGGTGAAAACACAGATAGGATATTGTCATACTTGAATGCTTTTCTTTTAAAAACACAATTCCAGTCCTTATATATATTACAAAACAGCCTTAAAGGAAGAAGTGACATCTTTTCTACAGTACTTAAGATACTCAATACAGAACTGAAGAGCAGTCTAACAGAAACCAAGGCAAGTCTTCACAGCTGTATGATTTCAGCAGCCAAAGCTGGATGATGGACTGAAACATTACTATACAACTGGGACAAAACATACAATATCACAATTCTAGGCCAAAACGCTTTACACCCAAAGAAATAAAACAGGTTACAAAATGTGGAGAATTTAGCAGGCAAAACTGTATTACAAGCAACATTTTAAATCGTCATTTTAAGCCATTGCAACTATTTAAAACATCTAAAACAAATATAAAAATGAGCTTTTTAGTATCTTATGTGATTTCTGTCTTTAAATATTTGTTAAAAGTTGATGTTATACTCAAAGTACATATACATGTTGCTAAAATGTCAAGTGAGAAGTGTATGCAAAGTGGTCCAAGATTAATTTCAAACTCTCTGATTTCCAATTAGTCCTTCTAATTACTATTCTTCAAGTTATAGCTTTATCCATTGTGAAAACAGATTAGAAGGTTGTCCAAACTGTTCACATCTATGTCTTTGAGTAAATAATTAGACCATGTTGAAAATTCACAGGTCTAGTAAATAAAGTATTCTGATAACAGTTGGCCAGAGCATACTTTCAAATATTTACCTCATAAATCTTGCTTCTTTTATTTCTTCCGAAGTAAACACACACCTGCTCCCCCCCACCAATTAAATGAACTTGTTAAATGACTGGCACAAGATCCAAATACATGGAGTTCATTAGTGTGTTTTTATCACAGGAAGGGGGAGACATCAATCCTCACATACTCATCATAAACACAGTGTGTGTGGATGTTTTAGCCACTAGTTTTTCCATGATAAAAATGGAAATCTTTTATTGTCCAAACAACTAAAACCATGTTCAATTTTAGCTCAATGTTTAGCTCATGTTCAATTCAATCAAGTCCAGAGAGATGCCTAGAACAAATACTCCACTCAGCTTTTCTTTAGCTATTTCTACTACTTGTTACATCATCATTTCAAAAATGGTATTGCCATGAGTTGACTCCCACAGTCAAACACAATCTTTTTATTGAAGAAACTCAAGCAATCAAATTAAACATGAATAAAATTATGTATCACTTTTCATAAACCTGGATCTAGGAAAAAGAAATTCAGTGTTTTATAGTAATAAACCTTTAAGAATTGGGTGAATTAACTTTATGAGAAAAAATCACCCCAGAAAACCAGGAAAATATCAAACTTTAAAACAAGTTACTAAAATGTAAAGGAATTGGGGAAAAAAGGACACGGTGATGAGTAGAAAGAAGAGCACAGAAGCCAGTGATTCTAATTTTTAAGAGGAACTATTTTGCAATACTGACAGTACTGGGGACTGTTAAAGCACATTCCTCATGTTAACTTAAAGTCAGCAATGGTTCTGCCATTTTGATTGTTGTTTATAAAACAGGGTGTGAGCCTAATACCACAACTTCAGAGCTAACCTCTTCAAATGCTCTAACTTGATTTTCTTAGTTTGCATCCCACTGCCAGCAACAGGATGAAGCACCAGCACTGGCACAATGTGTTCCCATTAGTGCCAGGAGACACGAAACTCATGTGCAGAAGATAACCCACAACCCTGAAATCTTACCAGTAATTATTTCAGCACATACAACTGAAAATAAAAAATGGCAGAAAGACTAAATAAGAAAAAGGAATTTCCTTGTATTCAACTGTACTTAAGGCTGTTTATACAATGCTAAGATAACTGCAAGGCTCCTCCAACTTTAGTAGTATTTAAGAATATTGCACACGCTTCTGTGTCTAAGATAATCCTTAGGTCTAACTTTTAAGCACAGAGACAATATAGCAGGAGCCCAGTTTCAGACTTCAGTCAAAAGAACATTAAGACCATTTCAATCACTCTAATCAAGAAATGGATTAGGTACAAAAGTATTTTTTATAACTTGAGGAATCAACTCTAAGAACTCAGCTGTGTGTTTTTATATGTAAAGAGCGAATATATAAATCTTTATTAATTTCTAAATTCATTAATTTTATGACAATTTTATGGTTGCTAAAAGCAGGCATAAAAATTTAGAGAGGAAATCTGTGGAGCTGTTACTGTTATGGAAGGATTTGTTTTCACTGAAAACAATTTGAAATATCTTCTGTACTCAATGTGTGTAAGAAGATTGTAGGCAACATCACTGACAAATGTCAGAGAGAAATGGTATGCCCTATTTTAAAAAATTGAAAACTAATATGGAAGATTGGCATTTAAGGGGTCCAAACTATTTATACAGTTGAGTTCTGTTAAGTCATTGATTCCTAAAAAAATAAAAGATCTTTCTATGATTTTAATAATCCTTTAAGCTTTTAGTGCAAAATCACATTGATTTCCCTGGGGAAGGTCCTGGATTTTTGCTTCTCATTGGGGGTGGTGCACGTTGTAAGGGTGGTGGCTGCATACCACCAGCCACTGAGTGATACATTCCTCTCATATCAATCTGCTGGTAGTTAGAAGGAGTCATGATTAAATTTGGAGGCTTTGGCATCATTAGGTGACTCAGTGTTGCTTGCTGATAAGTCATTTGTTGCTGTTGCTGCTGACTGTACTGCTGCTGGAGCCTTCTATTCATAAGTATTCGCTGAACACAGCTGATTAACTGGAGAGAGAAAAGGGAGCTGTATACATACAAGTGTACGTCCCGCCTCAAAGAGGCAAGTATCAAGTTTTGAGTTAAAATCAATTTGTTAAGGGAGTACCATACCAAAAGGAAAACACATTATTGTTATCACCATTACTAATTTGATGGTATTCACAAAACCATTACTGTAGAAACCAGTTAGTAACACCATTTAGGACTAAATTCTCTTAATGACTTGACTATTGTATTGCAGGCAGCATATTGGTTAGTTGCCATAGTAACCTGTCCTGCACTGTGATTAGTCTCAAGTATTAGTTACAGAACTTTTGTCAACTCCCCTTTCTTTGTCATTCTCTTAAACATTTTACATGATGACAGACAAATAAACATTTCACTGACGAACACCAAGGGGAAAAGCATTTGCAGTAGGAATAATTCTTCCTTGAAGGTCTCAAATTCTCTAAGATAATTTAAAATCATGATTCCACAGTGCTTTCTAAGTAAAACTCATGCCACAGAAACAGATTCCCTGGTGCCAAGACAGTGTTGGGAAAGATGACCAGGGATCATAGAATATTGTATCCTTTGGAAGATTCAATTTAATAGGATCTTATAAATCATTCAGGATACCACTTCCAGTCTCCAAATACACTGAATGTCTAGGATAGTTTTAAAAAAATAAAATTCTAAAGGAATAGATCCTATAAAAACATCCAGGAGAACCATCTAGCTCTTTTGGCTAAGTATCTCTTAAAATTACTAGTTTTTTTTTTTAAAGCAAAATTGAGAAAAATCAATGACCATTTTTCCTGTATAGTGATTATAGTCATATCAACTCATTACAAACTGAAGAAAACCCAACAGAGCCTGGAGATAAGAGTTCTTACCATCTGTTGTTTTGTCAATACATCATTGTAGATTGCTTCTCTTCGTTTCACGTCAAGCTCCTGGCTGGCTTGTCTACTTAATGCTAGTGCTTGTACCTGGGTCTCCGAGAGATTCATGTTTTCTTTCCACTAAAAGAAAGACATTTCTATTTACTCCTTATAACTACACAACTGAGGGGAAATAACTAAGGTACTTCAAAATGGCCAATTGTTTAACCCCTGTTCCCCTTCCTTCCCTCATTTGTAAAGAAACCAATGTTAGGAGAATAGGGTACTACATTGTCCACTGTTGTATAGGTGTTGACTTCTTCTAGAATAAATACTATCTGAATTTAATTTATATAAATGGTACATTTAAAATGTACTTAGACAAACAAATAATGCATACATTTCTATGCTTGATGCTTCTTCAATTCTTGTATTTTACCCATTTTTCTCTTAAGTCAACATTTATGCAAAAAATAGATAAAATTACAGTTTGAGACTGTTATCTAGCTTACTAGTACTTTTAGAATCAAATTGTAAGGATTACATGATCCCCCCCCATGGAAAGTAGTGAATTAAAGTTAAAACAAATGATGTGAGGTGCACATAAATTGGAGTTTGATATAGATCAGTTGTCATTTTGCTTACTACAGTTGAAATGATATCTTCAAGAGGCTGGATCCTCACTGCTGTCACACTGTTTGTTGCCTCTACAACTTTCTCTCTTCCTTGATTAATAAGGTCCTAGGAGGATTAAGAAATAAGCTTTATAGGACGGAAGGTCAGTATGGCTTTAAAGTATACAGATCACTCTTCTTAAACCCTCAATGATACAGAGACATTTTAAGAAGGTACAAATTTGGGGTTTAACTGAACCAATTAATTTAAATAAGCCTATTGAGTAAATTTTAAAAATGAAACCACAGATTCAATTAAATTATTAAACTATTGATATAATCTAATAGTTCCTATTTAATTTATATTTTATTCTAGTTTTAAATCACAAACACAATGATAGACAGTAGTATACACCTAATGGCACCTCTACATTGCTTGTAAACTCATGTATGCATTTAACCTACTTTCAAACATTAAGTACTTTGTTTTCTCCAGGTGTTTTATAACTGATCAAAGTGCTATTTCCCTAGCCATTCAGCTGCCCTATTGTTCCTTAATTAAAATAATTCAAACTACATTAATTCAAGGATTGATTCCTTTGTGCTCTGCACAAATTCCATTTTACTATATTAGGTTGGTCAAAAAGGTCAACAAATAAAAGAAAATTTTCTTGGTCTATTCAGGGTAATCTTTTAGAGAATGTGATATTCCTGCATTGGTAACCTACAACAAGGCAGTTGGAATTGCCTTTAATTCACATTAAACTACTTTTGTCCTTTAAAACTCACCTCCAGCTGTTGATTACTCATTGCTGACAGGGCTCCCAAATTAAAAGGAATATAAGGAGTTTGAGAGCTGAAAGTGACAGGGGGTAAATTGGTCCCGGTCGGTATGTTGAAACGCATGGTCAGTCCCTAAAAACAAAGCAAATCAAAAAAAAAGTTATGCACTTTCCACACTGTGATTAAAAACTTGAAATTCTACATCACCTACTGATTTAGTAAAGAATCTACTTTCTCAGATCTAGGAAATTATTAACACTCTTCCACACACAAACAAAACACCCTTTTTACCTGAAACTAAGATCTTATTACACAGAAAGGTTTAACCCCTAAAGGTGTATTCTTTTTTCTGGTAATTCCCACAGACTGAGGGAACCCTGTGAATTCTGATGAGACTCCTAACATTATAGTAATGTTAAAGAAGTTTGGTACAATGAGTTAGGAGTTTGAAAAGGATTCAGGTATTAGGATAAGGTTTCCATGATCAGTCACATTTTTGTTCAAGTGGGCTGCTGTTTAAAACAGACATGAATTATTTTAAATAAAGTTGCTTGTGGAGATTGACATTAAAGGTACAGCTCTTAATTTAGCAAGGGCTAAGCAGAAATGAAGCAGTGTTAGTTTTTTGCTTTGTTTTGTTTTTTTTTTAAATATGAACTGCTTTCTTCTCCCTAATTCACTACCAAACATAGCCAACTCCATAAACTGAGATGCTTAACTGGAAAGCCTATACCTGAGGACTAACTACATTAATGTGTCTTCCTTCAAATGTGACCCCTCTCTTCTTCATTGCTCTGTCCAATGACTTAACATAAAAACAGAAACACAGCCAGGCAGTGGTGGCATATCCCAGCACTTGGCTTAATCCCAGCACTTGGAAGGCAGAGTCAGGTAGATTATGAGTTCAAGGCCAGCCTGGTCTACAGAGTGAGTTCCAGGACAGCCAAGATCACACAGAGAAACCCTGTCTCGGAACAAACAAACAAACAAAAAACAAAACAGGAACAACAAAAAAATCTGTATTTGGCATGTTTATAATTTGTTGTTGTTCAGACCAGTCTTTAATTGTTGAACTCAAATAATCCCCGTCTCAGTCTTTCAAGTATCTGGGACTACAGACACTGTACCTAGTTCAAGAAGAATGTTTAATTATTAGCAGATCATTAGGATATAAAATGACAAAGTTCAGGCTGGAGAGATGGCTCAGTGGTTAAAAGAACTAACTGCTCTTCCAGAGGACCTTGTTTCAATTCCAAGCACCCACATGGCAGCTCACAACTATCTGTAATTCCAGGCCCAGGGGACCTGAGACCTATGATAAAAACATCAATGTGCAGAAAATGTAAGTAAATAAATTTAAAATAAAAATAATTAAAAAATATTGAAGTTCACTATGGCATACATGCAGATAAGAGATTCAAATCATAATCACTCTAAGCTTCCCCTTTTGCTCCGAACAGCTCCATGGAAAAAGCATTCTGAATAAAATACCTTCTTTTCCGCTTCATATTCAGCCCAAGCTGCTTTTCTTTCTTCTTCAGTCAGCTCTTCTTCTTCTTTGTGGTCCAAAAGAGAATCATGTTCATGATATCCTACAATGTGTTCTTTATGTATCTGAAGAAGTTCTGCAAGTATGGTGTCCTGTTTGGGGGAGTGAAATCATAATTATTTCCCCCTCTATATAATATCTTCATAGCTCTAAACTGTTAGAGTAGAAACTGATGGCTTTTCAAATTTCCAATATATACTATAAATTACCGTAAAAAAAAAAAAACAGACCTCACATCAGAATTTCATGCATAGCAGCATATTTAGAGATTGTTTTAAAGAGAGCTGACCTCTAACTTGCTATGAGCAAAGGATGACCTTGAACTCTTCATTGTCCTGCTTCTGTCTACAAAGTGCTAGGATTACAGGTATGTACCACCCTATTTGACTACCTGCAAATTCAAACTGATATAACATCAATTAATTGCCACAGTGTCTTCAAAAATGTCTTGAGATTGTTATTATTTATTATTAATATTGTTTGTGTGTGTGCATGCATGCTACAATATGCATCATAGTATGCAAATGGTGGTCAGATGACAACATGCAGGAACTGTTCTCTCTTTCTACCTTATGGGTCCTGGAGCTCAAAATTCAAGTCATTATGCTGGGCAGCAAGCGCCTTTACCTACCAAGTAATTTTGCCAGCCTGACAACTGTCTTTTTCATTATTTATTTTGTGTGTGTGTGTGTGTGTGTGTGTATTGAGTACACTGCCCTTTAAGGCTACTGGCATTGTATCTTTGCATTCCTCTGAAGCTGGAGTTATAGGCAGCTGTGATCAAACTCCTTTGTAGGTTCTTAACTGCTGAACCACCTTTCCAGCCCTAAGTCTGTGTTTGAACATTAAACACTAAAATTCTGCTCTGTATAATTATGACTATGAGAGTATGGTACAAAAGAGACATGGGAAGGAGTTTAATATGAATCAGTCATGAACATGATAATTTTGCTAATACCAAATTTAACCAGGCTATGTGGCACAAGCCTGTAATCCTAGCCATTCTTTTTCTGTTTGTTTTCTTGGTTTTGGTTTTTGAGACAGGGCTTCTCTGTGTATCTTTGGCTATCATGGAACTCACTCTGTAGACCAGGCTGGTTTTGAACTCAGAGATCTGCCTTCTTCTGCCTCCTGAACATTGGGATTAAAGGCTTGTACCACTATCACCCAGCTCCCAGCCACTCTTTAGGTTGAGGCAGAAGGATTGCAAGTTCAAGGCCTACCTTGGCAATTCAGTGTATGACCCTACCTCAAAAATCTAGCAAACCTAAATGTGGTTCATGCCTGCAAACCCAGTACTTGATAGTAGAAAAAGGAAGAACCCCTATTGCAATAAACAAACAAATTTGAAAATACCCACAGGTTGTTAAAAATCATACATGAAAACATGGATATAAAAAAAAACTTTATTTACAAACTAATTTTGCAAAATTGTTAGGAAGTTTTCCTGGGATATGTTTTCTACACTATACAGTTAAGTGCCAGAATGAATTACTTATCTGTTGAGTGGTGGTGGTGAGGTATACAGCACATAAAAGCAGTTAATCTGCATCTAACTTATGCTTAACTCATGCATAAGTTTAAGCATACAAAAAATCCCACACTTGCAAAAAAACTGTCTTTACCTATGTAGCCATACCTAGAAATATGATCCAAAAGTGGTAGGAAGTCAAGTATTTGTTAAGTAACTCAAGATGAGTCAAATCATGAAGCCCTAATCCTTTTCCTGTATAATATTAAACATTGACATTAATTTCATATAATGTGATATTTAATCTCATATAAACAACCTTTTATTTTGCTGCAGTAGCAAACACTTGGGATAGTTCCTTTCAAGAAAGAAAAGGAACTGACTTTTTAAAAAAGATAGCTATAACTAGGATTTCCTAATTCATTTCGATATGCAGCATGTGCTACTTCCTTTGCTGAAATGAGCAAGCTTTTAAAACAGACCGTACAAAGAGAGCATTTCAAGAATGCTCTGTAGAACCCAGAGATGCTATGAAAGGTACTTTTTGGTGTAGAAATCTTCCATCCAAATTTTAGTTGCTGGCCTGTGTCCCACTAAATAGGCTTATCATCACTTGCTCAAACTTCGTAGCAGTTATTAGAACTAGCAGGCAAAGAGATGTGCCTGCCTTTATGAACCCATTTATGAAAAGATAACATGACTCCCATGACTACCTCCAGTACTACAGAAACAAGCCAGGTAACACTCACCTGTTAATTTGTATTTTGTTTTGTTTTCCTGAGACAGGGTCTCAGATTGGCTTTGAGCTCCTAATCTTTTTGCATCTACTTCACATGTGCTGGGATTACTGACATGAACCACCATACTCAGATATTTTTGTGGCAGAGTTCTGTTCTTGAATTGCCCTCAAATTCATGATCTTCTCAGGTACTGGGATTATAAGGCCCTATCACCACAACCAGGTGAACACGTCAAATGGAAGTAGAATAGTTGTTTTCTTATACACCAAATAAATTACAAGGCTCAAAGGCTCTATGGACAGTACCTATTTTACTTCTTTCTGCCTTGCAGTCTTAAAGTAATAACTGTAACCACAATTTCTATCAGTTCATTTCTCTGACAAAGCTACTTACTCTGGAGACCAAGAGAACTCCACACCACTAGATTTGGGGCTATACCACTGGTAACTGTGGCTTTGAGCAGAAGTTAAATATGGATGCAATACTACCTGCTCATAGGTATAACAAGATGTTATAAGAATATCAGAAAAAATGAAAACACCCAACTTTTAAAATAATAAACATGTACGCAATAGTGGAGAGGCTACCTTAACTGTCCTTCCCCGATAATGAGATTGATGACTACCTTAAATGCCACCCTAGAGCCTTCATCTAGTATATGATGGAAACAGACACCCACAGCTATACAATGAACCGAACTCCTGAAATCCAGTTGTAGAGAGGGAGGAGTGATGAGCAAAAGGGGTCAAGACCGTGTGTGTGTGTGGGGGGGGGGAGACCCACAGAGACAGCTGACCTGAGCAAGTGGGAGCTCATGGACTCCAGACTGTCAGCTAGGGAATAAGAATAGGACTGAACCAAGCCCCCTGAACATGGGTATCAGTTGGGGGGCTTGGGCAGTCTATGGGGCCACTGGCAGTGGAACCATATTTATTCCTAGTGCACAAATGGTCTTTGGGAGTCCATGCCCTATGGAGAGATACTCTCTCAGCCTAGATACAGGGCAGAGGGCCTAGGTCCTGCCCCAAATGATGCAACAGACTTTGATGATCCCTCATGGGAGGACTCACCCTCTCTGAGGAGTGGATGGGGGGGATGGAATGGGGAGATGGTGAGGGGAATTGGAGGATGGGAGGAAAAGGGAACTGGGATTGGTATGCAAAATAAGATTGTTTTTAGCTTAAATAGAAATTAGTTAAAAATTAAATAATAAACATGTCAATTCAGTAGTGTCCTATTTCTCAATTCAGACATTACTTGTTTACTGTGAAAGACAGAAGCCTCTCCAGAAATACACACACAGTAAAAACGCCTGAGACATCAGCGAGTTTAATCAGGTTAGTCCTTAGCATCCTATAATTTCAAAACCCAAACGTACTGACTTGAAATTAGGGGAAATTGAGGACCAGGCTAGTGGCTTTTCCAATTAAACAAGGGACTAGCTGGGACTAGCAAATGAATTTCCCAACTCTTATCCAATAATTATTATTGTATCACATTGCTGAGAATGCTTATTTTCATGAGGCATGGCTCCATTTCCTAGATCTGCATTTTTAGGTAAAAGACATACATAATCACTTGAGGAACTCTGGGCAAGGAAGAAACATAATGAGGTCTTTTATTTTTCTTTACTTTTAACACTCGTAACTTCCTTGAGTATTCTTTTCCTTAACTACCGTGTTGATTTTAAAGATTTATTTATGTTTCCATTATGTATATGGATGTTTTGCCTGTGTGCATGGATGTGTGTCATGCTTGTGCCTAGTCCCCAGAGGCCGGAAGAGGGCATGGATTAACTGGGAATGGATTATAGACAGTTGTGGTCATGCTGTATGAGTGCTGGGAACCCAGGTCCTGTGGAAGGAAAGCCAGAGTTCAATTGCAGAGCCATCTTTCCAGCCTCAGTGGAAACTTCTGAAAGATTATTAGTTCAAGTTCACACGAGAACTGACATGCACTATTTCATCATTTTTATTCCAGATTCAAGATTTATTCTAGCTAAATGAAACATAGGGGCTGGAGAGATGGCTCAGTGGTATAGAGCACTTGCTGCTCTTCTAGGTCCCGAGTTCAGTTCCCAGCAACCACATGGTGGCTCACAACCTTCTATAATGGGATCTGGGGCCCTCTTCTGGCATAAAGGTGTACATGTGGACAGAACATTCATATACATAATTTTTTAAAAAAGAAAATTTCTTTTAAAAAATGAAACATGATCACCTAGTTAATGTCAAGTAATGGTGACAATTCAGCCTTTGCCTAGACAATAATGTTCCTTTTGATCCATATCCAAATGAAATATCAGTAAATCATAGGAAAAGTTCACATTACTTTGATTTCTACCATTAATAAATTTTGTAGCATTACTAACGTAGTACTGTCCTCATCCTATCAAGCCAAATCTCAAAAACAAAACAAACTCCCCTTTATATTGTTTCTGATGAATGTGATAGCTTCTCTTTTCAAATAAATTACTGAAAATAACACTAATATCTAATTATACAACCCAGGGACAGCTATCAGTAACATTATATATTCCTCCACTTATTTTACATGCAGCTTGGCATAAAATGGGAATGCATTATATTTAGTTGAAACCTACTTTTATCTCTTGCTGTTTTTGCATGGATATCATTTTATTTACATTTTGTTTTTTCTTTTATTTATTATTATTATTATTTATTTTTCTTATTTTACATATCGATTCCAGTTCCCTCTTCCTCCCTCCCTCTCTCTCACCCTCCCATACCATTCTCCCCCACTTCACAGGGAAATGCAATGCCTTCCAGGAGGGATCATCTAAATCTGTCATGTCATTTTTTAGTAGGGACTAGGCCCTCCCTCCTCCCTCTAGGTTAAGAGAGTATCCCTCCATGGGGAATGTGCTCCCAAAGTTTTTCTTTTTAATAATTTATTTAACTTTATTTTGTGTACATTGGTGGCAGATCCTTAGGAACTGGAGTTACAGACAGTTTGAGCTGTCATGTGGGCACTGGGAATTGAACCCAGGTCCTCTGGAAGAGCAACCAAATGCTCTTAGCCACTGAGCCATCTCTCCAGCCCCTGCATGGACATCATTTTACACCAAACACAAACCATCGTTTTTAATGGGTATACAGAGCTTATATCAGTGGTTCTCAACCTGTAGGTGGCAACCCCTTGGCAAACTTCTATCTCCAAAAATATTTACAGTATGATTTATAATAGTAGTAAAATTACAGTTATCAAGTAGCAAGGAAAAGAATTCTATGGTTGGGAGGGTCACCACAGCATGAGAAACTGTCACAGCATTGGGAAAGTTGAGAACCCTGGCATTATGCAGAAAAACTTTATCAATTATTCATTCCCTTAAGTATTTTCAAGACATTAAAATTTTTCCTGTGTTGATTATTATGATACCTGCAATGAAATCAATTAGTGAATATATTTTAATAATTTCCTCATATACTGACTACACTCAAGTCCTTAAACAAGTTTGTGTCCCACAACCACCATTTTAAGATTCTGGAGAGATGGCTCAGTTGGTAAAGTAATTGCTTTGCAAGCACAAGAGTCTGAGTTTGGATCTTGAGTATGTACATAAAAAGCTGGGAATGGCCATACATGTCTGGAAACCCAGAGCTGAGGAGGAACTCTGGGGTTCTATGGCCAGCTAGCTTAGTCAAATTCAGCAAGAGACCCTGTCTCAAAAAAATCAAGATGGAAAGTGTTAACTTCTGGTTAGGTGAGCATTCACTCATACAAATTTGTGCATATACTACCCTCACTTTCTCTGTTTTACAAATAAAAAGACAATGCACATAAATTAAGCACTTGCCTTAAAAAAAGAAACTAATATAGTTCAGAATTAGGAAAGCAGACACTGTTCCCACATCTTTGGCTTTTAAATTAACTGCAGCATTCAATCAATATAAGGAACAAATGATGAGAATAAGAGGGCCAAAAAGTATTTGTAACTGGATCCTCAGATTACTTCTTCAAGAAAAACAGTTTTGCAAATCCAGAATAAACTATGAAAGTTACAGTTCTCATCCCATGCAAGATACAATCAGTGGAAAGGGTTTTGTTTTCCCCTTTAAAGCAGCATTTATATTAGTTGCTATAGTAACACTATTATTGAAAACAATACTGGAACAGAATCTATAATCGCCAAGCCAACAGTCATCAAAATGAGGTTTAAATTACATCCAAATGTGTACCTTTACTTTTCTTTGTTTAAACTTTATTTTTGCTTAAATAAGTTTGCTTTAAAAAGCCTACAAGCTGAAAAAAAGCAGTCTGTATTTTAGTTAACCACTTAAATTTTAAGGTTTAAAAATGACTAGTTCAATTAATAAAACAAAAATTGATGATAAATTAAAAGTTTAAGCTAATTTATTTAGAAGTTTAAAGTATTTGGCAAGTTGACAAAAATTCCCATCTAATTAATTCTGAAATCCAACCTTGAAAATAAAATTGTTAAAAAATAATCAAGGCATAGCCTGGGGGTAGGGTAGGAGGTTTGCCACATTTCAAAAATATTTTGCTTACTATCACTTTGAATTTGAGTTTTATAATATCTGGAAATAAAAGGTCACTAGAATACTTAACTGCTATATGACCCACTCAAAGGGCTATGAAAAAGTCCCTTTTATTACTTGAAGATGTCTAGCAGTTTAGTGAAGAAATTTAATAATCATGGTACAATAGCTTTTCCTTTACATTTGAAGCTGTTTTCTCCCCAGACTCTAGTGGCAGAGAAAGTGTAGAGTATGCAGTGAGTAACTAGAGAGCTTACTGAACATCATGTTAGACTTTTGTGTCTGGAGCACCTAACCTTTCCTAAAGAACATTAGAAACAGGCCCAGATTTCCAGAGAATTAGTAGAAATTAGTGACAACCATAGAACTTGTCACTTCCAGGGAAAAAAAAGGCATGTCTGCCAAGCTGACATTAGAAAGCAAAAACCACATTAAATAAGAATGGGTTTCTTCTTTAAAATTTTTAGAGCTAGATTCTATACTTAGTATTTAAACTATTTAAACCTCAAAAATTGGTTATCAGGTTGCAATGATTACACGAGCGACATGACACTATGAGATGGAGAACTGTCATGGTAGATTTTTTATGACCACAGCTGTTCTAGAGCCTACAGTTTTTCAAGCAGGATCTAAATTGAAAATCATTTTCATCCTAAACAATCTGTACATGAGCAACTGCTTGTTTTCATAAATATTAGTACTCTCTAAGTCAAAATAGGTGTGTTATAACATATAGGGAATAGGAATGAAAGCATCAGAAGACAAGTAAATGATACAAAGGATATACACATTTAAAAGATAGGAAGAAAGCCATCTACTAGTTCCTATATTGAACAACAAACAAACAAACAAAACAAAACGAAAACACCATCTTCTGCAACTTCTGTCCTTTTACAGGTCCAAAATAATAAACGTAATACAAAAGCTTTAGCTATGTACTCTAGTAATCTAGTAGCTGAATCTAGAAATCCCCCTAAAGGGGGCAGAGCTTCAGCTTCTGCCACTCTTCTTCCTCTAACATGTTAAAAACCCACATTAGCTTTCTGAATTTCAGATGGAAGTTGTGGCAGGATTTAAATGAAACATACATCTGATCACATAAGTGTAAGCTATAGTAATAGCTCTGAAGAACTAAAACTTTTTTATTTGTTTTTGTTTTTTGAGACAAAGTTTCTCTGTGTAACCCTGGCTGTCTTGCTGTATAGATCAGTCTGGCCTCAAACTCAGAGATCTGCCTGCCTCTGCCACATGAGCACTGGGAAATAAGGTATATGCCACTACCACCTGGCCAAGAACTGGTTTGTTTGGTTGGTTTATTATAATACCTTTTCTATTACCTTTATTTGTAGCTTTCTTTTTGTATATGATATTTTTTATTTAAATTTGCAACAAGCTTGTTTTATATGTCACTCCCAGTTCCCTAACCTCCCCCATCCTCCCCTGTCCCCCTACCATCCCCTTTCTGCTCCTCAGGGAGGGTGAGGCCTTCCATGGGGAGTCTTCAAAGTCTGTCATATCATGTGGAGTAGGGCCCAGGCCCTTCCTCGTGTGTCTAGGCTGAGAGACACATGTGGAATGGGCTCCCAAAGTCCATTCATATACTCAGGATAAATACTGATCCTCTACTAGAGGCCCCATAGACTACCCAGGCCTCCTAACTGACACCCACATTCAGGGGGTTTCAGACCAGAGTCCATGAGCTCCCCCTTGTTCAGATCAGTTCTTTCTGTGGGGTTTCTCTAGCTCGGTCTTGACCTCTTTGCTGATCATCACTCCTCCTCTCTTTGACTGTATTCTAGGAAAGAACTGAAGATTTAATTTTGGTATAAATAGTCATGTGTAGCCTATAGATCTTGTACTCGACAGGGTAGTTGAAGGCTGTAAGTGCATTTCAATTCTAGTTTCTCCCACTTACTAGCATTATGTTTGAACATATTACTTCTCTTAAGCCTCAGTTTTTGAGTAGACGATGTGAACCTAGTCAGTAGCTACTTTAAAACAGTACTACGGGCAACACCACATATGAAGCCTGACACAGGGCCCAGTTAATCAATGACTTGTATTGATATATGTAATGGTAGTAGTTCAGACAGGGATCATATGCCCATCCGTAGTATCAGAAAGAACTGAACCGTTCTCTTCAACGTAGTTTTTCCTATTGGTAAGCTACCAGGAAAACCCTACTGGTATTATTTATCAGTTTTTCTAACACCATTTCCAAGAAAATTATAAACATACAGCTGCCAAAGAGAATACTCAAACATGTCTTAAGAATACATATATAACTACATGTATATACACAACATGTAATATATACATATATGTAATTTTGATTGTATAAAATAAGAAATTTAGCTGGAGGCTACTGAGATAGCTCAGTGGCTAAGAGCACAAATATATATATATATAACTACATGTATATACACAACATGTAATATATACATATATGTAATTTTGATTGTATAAAATAAGAAATTTAGCTGGAGGCTACTGAGATAGCTCAGTGGCTAAGAGCACAAATTACTCTTCTAGAGTACCCAAGTTTGATTCCCAGAACCACATCAGGTGGCTCACAACAACCTGTAAAGCCAGATTTAGGGGATAAGCTGCCTCTGACTTCCATGGGTGTACACAAACCAACACATGCATGCATCTAAAATTAAAATAAAGCTTTGGAAATAAAAGAAATTTAGTGTTCTCTCTTCTCTTTCTCTCTCCACACACACACACACACACACACACACACACACACACACACACACACACACACCTCAAACCAGACCAGGAAATAAAGAACCACAGAAAGGACAAAAGAGACTGCACACAACTAAAGAGAAAGGTACAGCAAAAGTCTCTATAACCAAATGTACTATGTGAGACTTGAGTGTATCTTGATATTAACAAAGTAGTTGTAAGACATTCAGAGACAGCTGGTTGCATATAAATAAAGCATTGGATATTGGATAATATTAGACAATTAAGTTATTCATTTTATAGTATTGGTATTACTTAAGAAATATCTTACTACTTTGGAGATGAATGTTTAAGTCATATGTGCCCAGTAGTTGATATCAAGTGTCTTTCTGATTGCTTTCTACCACATTTCTGGAGACAAGATCTCACTGAACTGGAGCTCATTGATCTGACTAGACTGGCTAATCAATGAGCTCCAGAGATTCCCACCCCCATCTCCACCCCTTTCCCAGCACTGGGGGTGACATGACTAACTTTTACATGAGCGCTGGGGATTTGAACTTTCAAAACTAAGTCATTTCACCATGATTAAATCTTTATAAATCATAAACCACAATGCTTGTGGTAAAAAAATTTTTCACTAAAATAGGTGAGGCCAATATAGGGAAATACTAACAATGGACAGATCTACATGAATGCTTTGTGGATATTATATTTTTCTGGCTTGAATATTTCCATAAGGCAGGTGCCTTGGTGCATATCTTTAATCATAGCACTTGGGAGGTAGAGATAGGCAGATCTCTGTGGGCTAAAAGCCAGCCTTGTCTATATAGCAAGTTTCAGGCCAACCCGGGCTATATAGTAAGATCTTCAAAAAAGGGAAAAAATTGAAAATTAACTAAGTTTTCCTATATTTTCTTTGCAGTAAGGAAGCCATGACCCCAGAATGTCAACAGAATATTGGGATAGGTTGATCTCTAAAAGAGTGGGCCATTACACTTAGTCCAATATCAAAATAGCATAATGCTCTAAATTTGAGATGGGAACCCAAGTTATCCCACCATGGAATTTTTTGAGCTGAACAGAATATACATCTGTATGGTAGTACTATCCTAAGAACATCACGTGGAATACCCAATGTTCATATCCCTATGAAGCATGTATTACTATACCCACATTAAGGATGACACTACAGAAGTAAACCAGCATGGGCCTTGAACTTATGACCATCCTGCCTCAGATGGGATCACAGGCATGCATCACTAGGTTTAGCAAGTAGTAAATATTTGTAGTGGTTCAAGCGCCTCATAAGGAAACAATTTTAGAAGTCCAGCTCAATCCTTCCCCAATGGAATCTTGCAAAACACCCTGGCCAGAAAGGATACATTATATATGATGTAATTTCCACTGGCAATAATTTCTAAGGCAGTGTAGCTTGCCAAAGTTTGGGAATATGCTATCTGGAGGTATCTTTGGCACCATGGTCTTTATAACCTAAAGAAAGACTTGGTGGCCTTGGCTTCTTACTAGTTTTTCTTGTGTTTAAAGAAAAGAAAGAAAAAGGGGGATAGAAGACACAAAGCAGCACTATAAAGCACTAATAGCAAGTATATTTTATGTAGTGTGTAGGAAGATACCAGAAGTACTCAAAATTACTACAGAAATAATTAAAAACAGAGGTTTTTATATTAAATAAGATATTCTAAAAACACAAATACTACATAAGCATCAGGCGGCTAGAAGATAATTCTTCTCCTGTGTTATCTAAGAAAGGGGGAAAAGAAAACCCTTAAGTTACTGGAAAAGGTATTCATTTTTTGGCAACTGCATGCTAGCTTCACTGGAAGTGATTATCAGTATTTAGTAATTAATGTTATTATTCTGCCAACTGTTACAAGTCATCTCTAAGAAAACCCAAGCCTCCAATACATATTTCTTCTACAGTATAGCAAAGGCGAATTCCTTTGGCCCCTAAATGTTTTCATTCATATGTCAAGCTTTGACTTTATAAGGATAAATACCTCATGTGATGCTTTTTTCAATAACTTAAGTCCAGCCAGGTGATGGTGGCACACACCTTAAATCTCAGCACTCAAGAGGTAGAGGCAGGCAGATCTCTGTGAGTTCAAGGCCAGCCTGGTCTATAAAGTGAGTTCAGGAAAGGATCTACAGCTACAAAGAAATTAATTTAACAAAATGGCAACACTATAACAACTATGGAATGAAAACTAGTGGCAAATATTGGTATAGTTACCACATGTGAGGCAATGTGTATGTGTGAAGCATGAGTGAATGTGTGTGTGTGTGTGCCTATGAGAGAGAGAGAGAGAGAGAGAGAGAGAGAGAGAGAGAGAGAGAGAGAATATCTGTGAAGGATAGTGTTACTGTCTTGAGCATTGGTGCAGCTGTTACGGAAAACAGTTATGTCAACTCCTCACAAAATTAAAAGTAGAATTGTAATATGATCCAGCAATCCTACTCCCAGGCACATGTCTCAAAGAACTGAAAGGTCCCAAATATTTGAACATTCACCTTTATAACAGTATTAGTCACAAACGACTAATATCTACAGGGGGAGAGGGAGAGGGAGAGGGAGAGGGAGAGGGAGAGGGAGAGGGAGAGGGAGGGAGGGAGAGAGAGAGAGAGAGAGAGAGAGAGAGAGAGAGAGAGAGAGAGAGAGAGAGAGAGAGAGAGAGAGAGAGAGAGAATCTGTGAAGGATAGCGTTACTGTCTTGAGCACAGCAAGGACAACAAGGCTTATGTGGCTTACTTAAGACTATTTCCTAAGAGCCAGGTGTGATTTATTTCTGCCATCTTATCACTTTAGAGCCTAAGACAGGAGGAATACTATGAATTTAGTTCAGTCTAGGTTACATAGTAAGTTCCAGTCTCCACTACAGGGTGAGACTATCTCAAAACAAACACAGGGGCTAGTGAGATGATGGTTCAGTAGGGTAGCTGCCATTCAATCCATGTGAAGATCCCACAGGGTAAAAGGAGAAAACAAACTCCTGTGAGTTGTCCACTCTTACAATGTGGTGGCATGCCCACCAGCTTAAAAGTTAAAGGAAGAAACGCTCTTAACTTACAAAAGGATGTTTAGCAGATGACTTGGAATAAGGAAAAGACCCAAGCTAGTTGTTCCTTCTACCTGGCATCAACTATCCCAACAAACACCAAATAAGAAACTTTAATAACCTACAAAGTAATAGCAGAACAAAAATAATAAGGTTGTTGTATCTTCTGGTATTCTATTCTTACTCAGATAAAAAATAAGCCCTTTTGTACCAGTTAATGTATATGTGTGATATACTAGATTTTGCTTTTATTAAACAAAAAAGACTAAACTTATAGTAAAAGAGGCAGAGAAGTAAATGACAACAGCACCAAACTTCATATTTCAATTAGAAACTTGGCTTCTTAGAAGCCAGCAAAAATTGGGCTCATGTGCCACCATGTGGTTCTTATGTCTCAAAAGTAAATGTATACAAGCTCAGAGAAAGTTCCTGAAACCAGCTGATTAGCTATCCCATGCTTTACATCAATTTATTTTAAGGAAGAATATTCTACTCTAGTGTTAGAAATGACAAAGGGAAAACCTTACATTATCATATGTTGGCTGATAAACTGTACAATAACATCTCTGTTCAGTAAGCTATGCTTTGAGGTATCAAAGCTTGAAAGGACTATAGACTAGGAGAGAAAATTGTACACAAAGTCAGGGTGGAGAAAGCCAACCTAAAGTCTCACTTAGGGTACTTTAGCTTAAATCCCCATTTTGTCTCCCCTATAATTACCAACATGCAGTCCACAGTTAGACAGAAGTGGTACAGTGCTGAAAAGGGAAGGTGCAGAGACGCTTCTAGGCCAGTTCTACTGGCTTTTGTTTCTTAATAAAGGGTACGGAACTTAGTCTGTGTACACTGTACTTAAAAGGAACAAAACACCTACTTAGGTGTATTATGAAATGTGGCCCTAGCCAAGATTTTATCACTCAATCTATGCATGCAATCTATAAGTTTATTGACAGAAAAACATTTTCCCAAAGAAAATTTACATAAATGTTAAAAAAGGTGACCAATTATTTTTTAAGAAACAAATAGGTGAGAATCAGTCACCAACTCTATTATGACTAAGAGCTTGTTTTGGCCAATTTGTTAAGTTTGGTGAAGGCTTCCAATGAATGAATGAAGAACATTATACAAAAAATGGAATGAAGTTAGTATCCCAGTTGCTTTTTGTTGTTGCTGTTTTGGTCAACTTGACTCAAGCTGAAGTTTTCTGGAACAAGGAACCGTAATAGAGAAAATCCCTCCATTAGACTGGCCTGCAGACAAGACTGTAGGGCATTTTCTTGATTGATGATTCTATGAAAGGGAGCAGCCCACTGTGGGTGGTGTCACCCCTGGGCAAGTGGTCTATGGTTGGGTAAGAAAGCAAACTGAGAAGACCAGGGGAGCAAGCTAGTAAACACCACTTCAGTTCCTGCATCTCAGTCTCTGCCTGGCTTCCCCCGATGATGAACTACTAAACTTGTAAGCCAAAGAAAACCTTTCCTTCTCAAGTTGCTGGGTACTATATATAATTCAAACTTGTAATCCCAGCCTTTAGGATACTAAAGCAAGAGGACTGCCAGGTGTTCAGGACAGCCTGAGCTGTTCAAGGTGAGTTTAAGCTATATTATATAGCAAGACCCTATATCATAAAACCTAAGGAGTCAAAAAGAGATGAATATACACATTTAGGAGACATGATTCAGAAGATCCCAAAATTAGCTTTTAAAAAAATGATCATTTGTAACAACAATTAAGAATCCCGTGGGTTGATGTATGGAAATATAAGTAATGTGATATAGTGGTGAATGAAGCTGACTAATGTGGCAGGTTAAGGAAGGAAATAAAGACATAATATCAAGGGCTGGTGTGTGCCTTAGCAGTGAAGAACATGAGGAGCATGTGCAAAGCCCTGGGTTCAATTCCAGCAGCACAAAAAGACCCAACAAAACCAGATAAGGGTACTTCCTTTCAGAAATCTACCCTGATGACTAATAGAGTGAGACTAAGCACTCAATCACTTGTAACCACACTTTTCAGCAACAGTAGATCAGTAAGGATCAAAGTGCCCAGTGTTACATTTCTCATTATGAAAGAGACCAATGGAAGAATGGAGTTCTTGCCTTTAAAGAGCGATAAAATTAAGAAACCAAACCAGTCAAGTGACTAATAAATTAAGTGTGAAACATCAAATCTAATTAAAATGCTGAGAAGTACAACTAAATACTAACAGAAACACATGAACAAAAATTATGCAATAAAGAGAAGGTGATAAGGCAGAAAGATACATAATTACATCAGGTAAATAAAAATTAAGTACTTTCAGGAAAAATAACTTTTAAATAAAAAGGCATGGAACTTAATAACTATTTAGATAATACTATTTGAGAAAAGGAATGAAGATAAATCATTTTTATTTTGGTCTTTCAAAATAAATGAATAACTTTAATAAAAAATTAACAAAGAAAATATATCATTTTAAGGGTCTTAAATATTAACAATAATAAAATACCCAAAAATGAAAACCATAATCAAGGAGGGGAAATGCCAAAACAAAAGGGAGGAAGAACATAAATTTGGGTAGGTAGGGAGGAGCTGAGAGTCGGGGGAAAGAAGAAAACATGATCAAAATACATTGTATGGAGCTGGAACTGATGGCGCATGCCTTTAGTCCCAGCACATGGGAGGCAGAGGCAGGTGGATCTCTGCAAGTTTGAGGCCAGCCCATCTATAGAGTGAGTGCCAGAACAACCAGGGCTACTACACAAAGAAACCCTATTTCAAAAGACATACATACATACATACATACATACATACATACATACATACATACATACATACGTATATATATATGAATATGGTAAAAGGGACTATGGCCACAATTTTACTATAATAGTAGGAGATAGCTTTGATATATCTTTAATAAAAACAGGTTCAAATAACAAGAAATGTTTCACTGCAAATGTCAAAATACATAGTATCAAAGTATTGGCAAAATGAAATGAACTTGTAAATTCAAGCCTAAGAGACAAATACAACATTTATTGAGTAACTACACTGAACCCATGCCACTGACAAAACATAGCTAACTTAGTAATAAACAAATATACATGCACTCAATTTGAAGCTCGGAAAAATACAGTCTTAAAGATTTTCACTAAAGTTCCTGCTCAGACTTCTTTCTGGGGGTGGGGGAGGTGGGAATGCTATTTGGCAAAAAGCATGCTATTCAGAAATAATATCTTCTTTGTGTTATATGGTGAAGTAATCAAGCATCCTTTCATGTATAATTATAGATTAAAGTTAATTAAATATAAATTTAGTCTCTGAAAAAGCAGAGCCTTAATCAAAAGTCTCACTTTCATTGTAGTAATATAATTCCCTTGGTCCCTGTTGGCATTTGGTTTGTTAAACTAATAATCTGACTATACATACCTTTGGCAGCATGGGGGTATCCCTTTTCTTCTTCTTTTCTGAGTTAGGGTCATCTAGTAAGTCTGGCTCAAAAGTATAAAGTTCAGTAAGCTCATTCATGGTAAAATGACGTTCAACCTGCTGTTGATCAACAACTCGGAAAGATAGTGACTGCTTTGTTACCTGTCGATCATAAATCTTATCTTCCATGGTTCCCTTTGTGGAAATAAACAAACAAAAAGGAACATTATACAGATAAGGAAAATTTGGTCAATGAAACTTATGGATAAATCTAGTACTGGTTAGTATGAAATGCTAAACTTTCAAGGTCATATGTTGCTACAAATTTTCCCCAGCAGTGCGTCTCCACTCATGACAGAGATCATCTGTAAAAGAAAACTTACCATCTTAAATCTGTCATCAAATTTTAAAACAATAGACTATGAAGAGTTATTCTAAATCACCTGACCAAAATAAGTCTCTGTGCTGCTTTGAGATAGTTCTATACTTGGTGAAAGCCAAAGAGCAGGCAGATAACCAGGATAAAGAGAAATAAAAGGTACATGAAGTACAAATTGAGATGGGTACTGAAATAAGAATGCAAGAAAGCAGATTTTAGTGTAATATATAAACAAGCAGTAACTAAAACTTCCTTCAGTTCAAATGTAGCTTTAATTCAATATAAACTAGGAATATACTATTCCTTACTTATGAACTAAAATATAAAGAAGCTGTACATTTTAAGGAACAGGAAATGTACAGGACTGTACATTTATAGTCACATGCTACACTCAGGAAAATCAAGTAAGTATAGGTCTGCCAGGAAATCCCAGGTTGTAATTGAGAGAACCCCAGATTTGAGTGCAGATGAAGAGTATATGCCTGACCCGCTCCTTCAGCAGATGTGCCAGTGAAAAGGACAACTTGACTCTACAAACATAAATAACCTTGAAATGCATCTTCAATTTTGTTGAATTTTTTAAGACCTGAATTCTGAGGGGGCATGGATTTTGTTTTAAACAGGGGCTTTACTTTATAACCGACACTGTCGTTAAAACTGCCACCCTCCTGCCTACATGTCCTATATATAAACTAGGATCACCACTAAGTCTGGCTTCTGTCTGAGGGTAACTTGACATGTGCTTTATTTACAGAATAGTCTCAATGCTGTCTCTTTCTAAGAGACCTATGCTGTGCATGCACAAATTCTTATCCATTTCATCTGTACATGTTCTGTTTAGTATGAAAAGAATGCAAATGACAAACCTACCTGAGCTAAGAACCTATATACATAAACAGGCTTAGTTTGTCCAAAGCGATAAACTCTGAATATACTCTGGATGTCATAAGATGGATTCCAAGAAGCATCAAATATTATCACTCTATTAGCAGCTACCAGGTTAATTCCAAGAGATCCTGCTTTGGTGGAAATGATAAATAATCGCCCTCTAAAAATGAAAAAGTAAAATAAATGCTTAGTTATTGTGACTTTAATATTACAAACGTATATACATGCAGCACACTTTATCTACAGTGGTTTAAGTAAATCAGCTTCCCACAACAAAGAAAAACACTGTATTATTATCATATTGATTATATTATTAATATTAAAAACTCTAATAATTTATAATTAAAGGTGTCTTACAGATTAAGAGGAGCTGGGGGAGAGACTAGAATATGATGAAGATATAGTATGTATAAAATTGTTTTAAATAAGAAAATTGTCAATATACACATTAGAATTGGTTCTGAATCATTTATACTTGGAGAAAAGCTAGATAAAAATCACACGAGAATTGTTTCTCAGCCTTTTGGCTAAAATCAAGTGTAGTATCTGTTATCAGTTTGATGTATTCTGGATGTTCTAGCCAAGGAGAGTATGTTATATGGATTTTTGGAGCTAAGAGATGGAATAGGAGCAGTTTCTGCCCACCCCACACATCAACCTGGTATTGCAGTTCCTCCAGAACAGTGTACTGCACCTTTGGACAACTTGAATGAACAAACAAATTAGATTTTGTAAAAACATGACAATACTAAGTCCCGAGAAGAATGCAGTGTCTTACACTCGAAGTGTCATACATTGCTGAAAGGAATACAAAATCGTAGTCATTGTGGAAAACTGACAATCTCATAGATAAACATTAAATTAACTAGGGGTGCTGGTGGAAACCTTTAATACCAGCACTGGGGAGATAAGAGAGCAAGTGGATGTCTGAATTACAGGCCAGTCTGATCCACAAAGTCAGTTCCAGGACAGCCAAAGCTATTACACAGAGAAACCACATCTCCCCCCCCCAAAAAAGGCACAAAACAATTAGCATACAAATCAGTAATTATGATCTTCAGACTGCATCATACCTAAGCCACTGATGACAAAAATTTGGACAAGAATGTTCATAATAGCTTTAATTCCAAAACCTGAAAATAATTCAGATATCCCTGAGAAGGTAATGCTATACAAACTGCTTATATTCCTATGATGACCTAAAATTTAAACATAAAAAGGAAATAAACATAAATCACAAATACATTTTTGAGACAAAATCTCACAATGTTGTCCTGGCTGGCCTTCAATTTGCTATGCAGACCAGGCTGGCATTGAACTCAAAAAGATCCACCAGCTTCTGCCTCCCAAATGCTGGAATTAAATCATATGCTACCTACCATGTCTGGCTCAAATACATTTTAGTAAGTAAAAGAAGTAAGATTCATATGGCTACAATGTATAGGATACCACAGGCAAATATGAGAGTGATGGTTGTGATTGACCTGGTGTGGGCCTTGATTATATCCTTTATTAAAAGTTAAAGGATAAGAGGATATATTAAACATCAAATTTTACTGATGCTAAATTAAAAATACATACATACATACATATATATACATATATATACATACATACAGAAAAAGCTTCATACCTCACATTGGTTTCATCATTAAATTCTTCAGCCCACTTCTTCCTTGACTGTGCAGTAGTAGAACCATCCAAGCGGTAATAGTCAATATTTCGAAGCCACTTCCCTTCACCTGAAAATGGAATAAGAAAACTTAAAGAGGAATTTGATGTTACTCTGCTAATATTGGCAGATTTTCTTCTTTGAGCACCACTTAAAAGCAAGATGGCTGAATGGCTAAAGGTTCTTGTCACAAGGCTTATCCTGAATTTGATCCCAGGCCCCAAAGGAGGAAGCTGACCTCAAATTATTCTTTGATGTCACTCATATATGCAAGCACCCACCCCCACACACTAAATAAATGTAATAAATGCATGATAGGCCAGGTGTAATAGTACATGCTTACAATCCCAGGACTAGAAGGGCTGATGGAGAAATTCAAGTTCCAGGCCAGCCTAGCACTCTATAACTAGCCATTCTCAAATATCAAAATAAGCATTAGAGATGTAGGTCAGTTGTCAGACTGCATGGAACCTGGGATCCTCAGTATGAAATAAAACCAGATGTGGTAGAGGTTATGTGCACACAATTCCATCACTACTTGGTAAGAAAAGGCAGAGGGATCAGAACTTCAAGGCCAGGCTCAGATACAGAGTGAGTTCGAGACTCTGAATTTAGGAACAGAAATAAACTGGGTTAACGGCTCCGTGCTTGCTGTGCATGGAGGATCTGAGTTCTGATCCCCAGTACCCAGGCAAAAGTTGGGCATGGTGGTGGGCACCTGATGCCCAGGGCTCACGAGTCAGTCAGTCTAGCTGGAACTGAGAGCTCGATTCAGTGAGAGAACTTGTTTTAAAAAATAAGATAAAGAATGACTGACTGAGGAAGATACCTGAGGCTGACCTCTGGCTTCCGTGTACTCAGAGGCATGTGTACAGGCAAAAACAAAACAATACAAAAAGAAGGTGGATGATATTACTGTAGAGATTACTCAGTGGCACACTCTACAATGCCCTGAGGTTCCATCCTCAGGAATGAAAACAGAAATGAGTTCTATCTATTCTTTATGTACAAAATATATCCTCCCCCACTTTTCAGTGTTGTACTGAGACGGGCTCTCACTCCATAGCCTAGAATGCCAACTGAACATTACAATCCTTTTAGTTTCTGCTTTCCTAGTGCCAGAATCACAGTACTCTGTTGCTACACTCAACAAAAAGATAAAGGATAATTAATTATATCATGAATAAATTCATCACTCTTGCTCAAACAAAAGGTAGAAAATACCTGAGAAATGACAACCAAGGCTGTCCTCTCCCTTCACTGGTCTGGAACTTTGCCAAGATTCTGGAGTTCTCTGAACTTTGACATAATGCACAGATTGCTAGATAATTCCTAATCAAAATCTGATAATCTAAATTAAAATTCACAGTGTTCCATTCTGATACTTAAAACACCTTAGATTCCCAAACTTTGAAATTAGGGCTATATGTGTTTGATCAAGCTCTCTATCATGATTTAATGAGGTGTTCCTTAAATCTAAAGTATCCAATCACAGTGCCATTCCTAGCTGTAGTAGTAATAGTCATTTAGAAAACTTTAGTAGCTAAAGCAAAGGTTGGCTAAACATAATTTACAAACTAAGCCAGGCAATGGTGGTGCACACCTTTAATCCCAGCACTTGGGAGGCAGAGGCAGGTGGGTCTCTGTCAGTTCCAGGCCAGTCTGATTTACAGGGCCAGTTCCAGGATAACCAGGGTTATACAGAAAAACCCTGTCTCAAACCCCACCACAAAAAGGAAATAAACTAATAAGCATGTTTAAAAAAAAAACAGGTCAACTTTACTAGTGATCAGAAAAATATAATATGTATCATCACCTGGGAGGCTGAAGCAAAAACAAAACAAACCAAGAAACTCCCTAAAACAAAGTCAAGGACTCTGAAATCTAAGAATCAGAGTAACTGCCAGGCAGCAGTGCACACTTTTAAACCCAGCACTCAGTGGGTTTTATAGAGGCAGGAGGATCTCTTTGAGTTTGAGGTCATCCTGGTCTAGAGAGTGAGTTTCAAGACAGCCAGAGCTGTTACACAGAGAAACCCTGACAGAAAAATGGAAAAAAAAATCAGAGTAACCAAGACTTTATTCTGAAGAAAAAAAAGAAGTAAACCATCAGCAACCATGAAAATGTAGATAGGACAGCTGAAAAGCATAGTGAAACAGCCTAGGTCCAAGGTCTGCCTCCCTACTATGTGTTGGTAACAAACAGGCTGATTTTTGTTCCTTGTGGTATTGGAGCTGAAACTTAGGACTTTGGACACCCAGGTCACATGTTCTATCACTGAGCTACATCTACACACTCTTCAATGAGCTTAATAGAGAACTACCCTATAGAACTACTAGTTAACAGCCTGGAAATTCTATTTAAAAGTTTTGAAAAATTAGTGTTTAAATAACAAAAACTCAAAATAATCAAAACATCAGCTACAACAGCCCAAAGAACACATGCAATATCAGTGATTGAGTGATCAAAATGTGGATTTAGGCAGGCAGTGAGATATTAGATCACACACAAAGTATAACTTAATAACAACTGCCAAAATACATTAACATTGAAATTACTTCACCAAGTGAAAGAAGCCAGTGATAAAAGACTATGTATTATTACTATGTTACAGACTTTTGTTAAATGCATTTTAGCAAATCTTGTTACAAAAGAATAACAACAGGATGAGAGATACATTAATATAACTTACTGTAGTAGTCATTTCACTATTTGTATCCCATAATGCCATGTTGCAGACTTCAAGTATACACAGAAAGATTTAAAGGAACAAAACAAATCAAACAAGCAAGCATAATAGACAATGCAGTAATTCCATCATACATGAAGTTGAAGCAAGAAGATCATGAGTTTTGGGCCAGCCTAGTTAAACATTAAGGTCCTGTTTCAAAATAGGGGCTGAAAGGAAAGGATGAGAAATAGAAACAGCTTGACCAGATGTCTGTGAATAAAGACAAGGAGACAATCAGGCTAATTTGGCATGTTAGGGTTCTGAGACATTGGGTAACTTGGTTTCCTTCATCCTTAAAATGTTTACATATGCTCAAGTGAATGTTTTAAAATGTATAATAAAGTAGACATTCTTATAACTCACCTTTATAAATAAGAGGTTTATCTTTATCTTCTGTTTTCTCCCTACTAGCCAATTCAAGAAAGTCTTCGATCAAGTCCAGAGATATGAGCGACTGGCTAAAAACAAGACTTTAAAAACACAGATTAGTGTTCATGGATTAGAAGATCAACCCAGTAATTATGTTCCCTAATTAACTATGAGTTTAACACAAAATTTTATGATTAAAGTTCAAAAGCCTAGTGGTGGCGCATGCCTTTAATCCCAGCACTCAGGAGGCAGAGGCAGGTGGATCTCTGTGAATTCGAGAGCAGCCTGGTCCAGGACAGCCTCCAAATCCACAGAGAAACCCGTCTCGAAACCATCCTCCCCAAAAAAAAAAAAAAAAAAACCATTCCAAAAGCCTCAACAAGATATACTTTAAAGAAATTAAAAAACTGCTTGCAAGATTTGCATGAATGTTGGACACAGGACAAACAAACAAAAAGATAACAGCTCTAAATCACTGGGGGTAGGAACAGAGTTTAGGCACAGACACATCACCAGTTCAGCTGTCTCAGTTGTCTTCCCAGAACCAAACACTTCACTGAAGTAACGATTCTGAACTCTAAACTAAGTTCTTGATGGTCCCTATAAATAGGAATTTAAGTTCACAGAAATGCTATTTAATTGCTATTAATATGGAATTTAGACGATTATGCTAGACAAGAGGTCAGCCTGAACTGATCAGCAAATAAGACTAGTCTAGGAATCACTGAGCTAAGTACCATGGCAAAGAAGTTAAGAGTCATTAAGAACAAATGCCAATATAATAATATGTTTCCTAGTTGCAAATAATATAAAGACAAGTTGATCTCTAATTGATTAAAAAATGCTCATTCCTATATAAGCCCTTTTAGCTTCAACTACTTCTTAGCATTTCATGTGAAACTAAAGAGAGCAATCTAAGACTGACAAGATGGCTCAGTGGGTAAAATTGCTTTCCAACAGGTGGAACAATTTGAGTTCAATACCTGGGTACCACATGATGGAATAAAAGAACTGACTCCCAAAGTTTTCTTGTGACTTCATCACGGGCAACAAATGCACATGTAATTAGAAACTTTTAAATGCAATACTCGAAAAAATAGATCACTGAGAGTAGATGGGCTTTATCTACTTCCTGCCACTTCACACTGCCTTTGCCATGTTTATCTCTTTATGATGAACAGACTAAAAATCCCTCTGAAACCATACGCCAAAGTAAATTCGCCACCTTTAAGTAAACTGGTTCTTTCAGGTATTTGTCACAACAATGAAAAAGTGACTAAGACAGATAATATCTAAATTTAAAAAAAAAAATCTTTGACGGTACTAATGATCAAATCTCTTAGTCTTCTACACACTAGGCAAGCACTCTACCACTAAGCTATCATTACCCTCAACCTGTCAAGTTAATTTTGAACCACAGAAGTTGATAACAGAAAAACAAACAATACATGCCTGTCATAAGAATTATTTCTCCCTTGTACGAGCTCTAAACTCAAATATCTTCCTACTTTTTATCTTTCATAAATAACTACCATGTTATTCAAACTTAGCATGGCCCAAAGAAAACTCTATTTCTTCTAATACATTCATTTACTCTTTAGCACTCATTTTAGTAAATAATACCATAATTAATCCACCAGACATTCAGTTGCAGATCTAGCATTCTTTATTTATTACCCATATTTAATCTATCAATTTCTATTTTTTCTGAACCAAAACACATTTTTTTTCTGAACCAAACCCTGAAACACTGAAGGAAGAAGAACTTAATTATGTACTCAGAAACAGCCACTTATAAGGTAACTGATTGTACTGGTATGGCATTGCAATAATCAAAGAAATTACAACTTTACATGAGAAGAAAGCATATCATATTTGTTTAAATAAAATTTATAAACAATAGTAAAGGAACCAAAAAGTTCATTTATATAAAAGATAAATGAAAAAGCTTACACTTTATCCCCAATTTCTTCAGCCATTCGAAGAATTTCAAAAAGTAGTACCATTTTTCCAGAATGCTCTAAAACCTCTGCATCAGCATCTGTAACAAAATCTTTGTACCAATCCGGAGCTGGGCTACTTGGGTTAGAAGTGGAAGTAGTTTTACCTAAATAAAATAAATAGAACCTAAGTATATTAATCAGGAAAAAAAACTAAGACCAAAAGAAGCAAATCAAGCCAGAGTAAAAAAGGTAAGGGACTGATGAATATTTAGGACAGGGACAGATAGATTAACACAAATGTCATCACAGGAGAAAGAGCTCTACATTAAGGGAAAGGCACAGAATGGAGAGATGAAGGTTAGGAGAAATGCAAGGTGATAGCAAGCAAAAGGTGGGGTCTGACAGAATGCAAGAAGATAGACCCTACAAACAGGGCTGAGGAGCTCAGAAAGACCATAAGAGGTGGAAATCCCAGACTATAAAATAACAAGAGCCCTGAAAATAGACTGTAAGAGACACGATGCAACAGAGCAGAGATAAAGGAAGAAAATCTCTTTACTGGGCTACTACACCCAAACTGACCTGAAAAATCACCCAATTACAATGAACCATTTTGTTCTTATTTTAAAAAATATTTTGCCATAAAAGAAGAAAGTACAGGAAATTATCTACTAGATAATCTAAACATAATTTGAATCACAAAAAATTAAAGTTAACAGGTTTCTTCACTTTTTCAATTGTGTTGCGCTGAAAAGTATTTTAAATCTTCATATAAAAAGCATAGCACATAATGAACAGCTGTGCTTTCATAGCTCATCTTCATCAATATTGTAACTTTACTTGATACAGATGAAGGCTAAAATATGGTCCATTTTTTCCTGCTTTTTCTAAGAGCTAACTCCCTACTTTCGATATCTGTCACTTCTATTTTTACTAAACTGGGCATCATCTTGGCATTTTAAGCCATGCACAAACAGTACCATACTGCTTACATCAATATGCAAATTACTGCTCAGTGTGGTTTTTCACTCAAAGTATTATTCATGTGTATCATTTAGTTATCATTTAGTTTCTTTATTCAGTCATTCTGCCACACAGTGTGCAACTACATGATTATGCCATTTCTCTATGAAATCATCAAAAGGAATGCTCAATGCTTGTTGCTATATTTTCCCAAATACCATACTTTTTCATCTATGTTTTAAATTTTATAATACAAAGTTCTAGGATGATTTCTACATCAGTCCAACACACTGATTTCATAGTCTTTATCCAATATTTAAATAATCTTATTTTCTTGAGACTATGACCATAATGTTTGTTTTTGTTACTTAACTTTCCTCAGGCTGCTTACTAGTAATTTTTTTTAACTAATTTTCCTAAGGTTAATATTTCTAGTATTGTATAATTATTTTTCTTTTTAAAATTTCAACATTATGTTTATTATTACGTAAGACATAAGGGGCACACATGTAGAGGTCAGGGACCTACTGGGTAAAGTCCATTCTTTCCTTCCACCTTAATGTGGGTCTCTGGGATCAAACTCAAATCTAAACATCTTGCCAAACCATTTTTAAAAGAATTATTTGTATTGTGCATCTATCAATTTCACATTTGTACACTTTGAATACTGGCCACTCCTCATTTCCAACTTCCTACCAGTTTTGCATACCATTTAACCTCCCTTAAAATCTCTCTTATACATTTGTATGTTCAGTTCCTTCTGTGAGCCATCAAGATTGACCCCATGTGTAATTGTGGGTTTGGAGCTATCAATTGGAAGGTGGTGGCAACAGCAGAGGGTGTACAATTAAGACAACCACTTCCACCTTCTCAGAATCTAATGACGGTTAACAGTTCAGAGATAAAGGGTTACCCTGTGATCCCTCTCCTATTTCTTTGACTGAATGTTAATAGGGCTTGTCTGGTATAGGCTCAATTTAGCTAACTACAGTTCAAATGCATTAATGGTTACAGTAGTAATACTGAGTCTAGATAATGGTGTTTTACTGCCTTTCGCCTTTAGCTTCTATTCCATAGACCCCAGTCCCTCTTCTGCCATGCATTCATGACATTCGGCGATGAGGCAGAATGAGTCTCTGTTGATTGTACAAGAGGTCTAACTCTTCATTACCATTTCATCTTCACTGTGAACATGTCTGTGAACATGTGCACATTTCTGAAGACTGAATTCTATACCTGCTTCTGTAGGTTACCCCTGAGGACCACTACCACAATTACTTGTTTT
Source organism: Cricetiscus sungorus (assembly GCA_030556225.1). Classification (NCBI taxonomy): domain Eukaryota; kingdom Metazoa; phylum Chordata; class Mammalia; order Rodentia; family Cricetidae; genus Cricetiscus; species Cricetiscus sungorus. The sequence goes on along the minus strand of JANBXA010000726.1, from coordinate 59,943,990 downwards.
ATTTTGTTTTCCTTCTGGACACAGTTTCATGTACCCCCCAAACTTTCCTAGAATTCACTATGTAGCCAAAACTGGGATTACAGGCATATGCCACCATATCTGGCTTTCAAGCCTATGTGTGAATTTAATAGAACAATTTTATTATTCAAAAACCAAAGCTGAATCATATAAACTTTCTATAAATTCTCAGATTAACTGCCAGGGTTTTGTTTGGGGGGGTATTCTATTTACTTACATATTTGTACCCTTAGAGATTCAAGTTTGAGAAAGTAATTTAAGACCAACACAGTGTAGAAGGCGCAAAGCCGTGTTTTCTGTCCCTGAGTAGGAAAAAAACCCAGCAACAACAACGACAACAACAAAAACTCCAAAGCTGCTAGCCAGACTTGAGACTAGAATATGGCTAGGGCTTCTAGTCTATATGTTCTTGTAGTGATACATTATTTATGATTTATTAAAGATTGACTGTGGATTCAGAAAAGAAAAGTCAGCCTTAAGCTATAAAGATCAGGCAGTGGTGATACACACCATTAATCCCATCAGCCAGAAGTTAGGAGGTGGTGGTACACACCTTTAATCCTAGGACTCAGGATTAAGAGCTAGATGGATCTCTGGGTCTAAAGCCACCCAGATCTACAAGATTAAATCAGTCTAGAAGAGAATTATAGCTCACACCTTTAATCCAAGCACCAGAGCAAGCAGACACTAAGAGGCATTCGTTCTCCAGCGACACTGGGGAGAGGTTACAGTCTGAGCCCCATTCAGCCTGAGGTGGAGGTAAGAAGCTAGTAGCCAGATGCTTTGCTTTTCTGATCTTCAACTTGAAGTTTGACCCCCAATATCAGTCTCTGGACCATTTATTTATTTATTTGTATTACGTGTTCTTAACTTTTTTTTAAGTTTAACAAGGTTCTCTTTGTATCTGGTACTTGGTAGTTCCATTATCTTTATAACTCACTGTGCTTTCGCATGAAAACCACAATGAAAAACTGAGCAGTGGTAGCACATGTCTTTAATCCCAGCACTCAGGAGGCAGAAGCAGGAAAATCTCTGTGAGTTCAAGGCTAGCCTGGTCTACAAAGCAAGTTCCAGGACAGGATCTAAAGCTACACAGAGAAACCCTGGCTCACCCTCCCCCAAATACCCACAATAAATTATTATGTAGGCATGTCACATACTTCTAATACCCCCCTCTTTCCCTAAATGCCTTTAGTTTGTTTGAGACAAGGTCTTATTCTGTAGTCCAGCCTGGCCTCAAACTCACTACATAGCCAAGGCTAGACTAAAACTTATGATTCTCTGACCTTATCATCCTGAGTGCTGGGATTATAGGTATATACTATCTCCCCTGCCTCTGAAATATTTTATAGGATATTCTCCTCCTCTCTTGGTGAAATTCTATTCATACCTTACAATTCCTTTCTTCTCATAAATGTTTCCCTGAAATTATTGGCCTTTCTTTAGTCTCAGCACATGGATGGTAAAACAGTCCTCTTCACTGACATGAAAACATCACTTAGTAATCACAACTCATCACACACAGGCAACTTGGAAAACAATGTGGCTTATTCTGAACACTCTGTGTGAATCTACAATGGAATAAGCCAGGCACATAGGAAGCAGAGCCCTATAACTCTTCAGCAGGAATCTCTAATGAGCTTCTCTAGTAAACAACACTTTGGACGTGTGGTAATTGAATGCTAGAGGAAGTGTGTACTAGAACACTCCAAGATGAGTGGAAGAAAATGGCCCCGAAATGGAGTGGCACTATTAGGAGGTGTGGCCTTGTTGAAGGAAGTGTGTCACTGTGGAGACAGATTTGAGGTCTGCTTTGCTTAAGTTTCCCTCAGTGTGACTGTCAGTTGACTTCCCACTGCCTGCAGGATATAGGACTCTCAGCTACTACTCCAGCACCAGGTCTGCCTGCACACTACCATGATCCCATCATGATGATAATGGACTGAGCCTCTGAAACCATAAGCAAGCCATTCCAATTAAATGTCTGCATTTATAAGAATTGCTGTGTGGTGATATCTTGTTTATGACCAACAAATAAAGCTTTCCTGAGGAGCATAGGGCAAAGCTAGCCATACTAGTTATCCATAGAGGCCAGGTAGTGATTGCACAAACCTTTAATTCCAGCAACCATACTAATTAGCCATTGAGATCAGGCAGTGGTGACACACAGGAGGCAGAGGCAGAGGCAGATGGATCTCTGTTAGTTCAAGGCCACACTGGGTGACATGAAATTGATCCAGTCTAAAAGAGAAACAGCTCACACGAAGGTGATCCCAGCACTTGGAGTGCCATACCTTTAATCCCGGCACTAAGGAAGTGGAGACAAAAAGGAATACGACTGGACAGAGAGAGGAATATTAAGTGGGAGGAGACTGGAGCTCAGGGCAGTCTGAGAAGCAATCAGTCTGAGGATTTCTAGAAACAAGATTGCCCCTTGGGCTGAGGATTCAGTAGAGGTAAGAACTAGTGGTTAGCTGTTTTGCTTCTCTGATCTTTCAGCTTTCCCCAGCTATTAGAATTTGAGCAACATTGCCGTGGTCATGGTGTCACTTCATTGCAAATGAAACCCAAACTAAGAAAGTAAGTGACTTTTAGAAGTTTCATTTGGACTTTACTCCATGTATGTTTTCTCTTTGTTGACTTTGTGTTATAACTTTGGTTATAATAAACCATAGTCGTGAATATGACTATCCCCTGGATCCTCTGATTCATTCTAGTCAATCATTGAGCTTGAACACAGTCTTGAGGACCCTAGAACATAACTTATTAAACAAACGTTAACTGAACACCTTTTTTTAATCACTCACGTAGCAAACAGCCATTACTTCTGGAGAATAGTGCACTAAAATAATTTAGTATGAAAAAATATGAACAGAAAAATGCTAGCAGAAAGTAAAAATGTGAGGCTACATAGGAAGTGTCAAAGCTCAGAATAAGTGATAATTTCCATAACAAATTCCACTCTTTCTTTTTGTGTATAGCTGGGGATCAAACCAAGGGTATCCTGAATACTAAATATGTGACCTACCATTGAGCTATGACTAGCCCTTCCATTCTAATTTTGATCCTACTAAATATAGTAATAACAGCTTATAGTAAAAATCTAAAATGAAATGTGGGGCTGGGGATGTATCTTAGCTGGTAGAATGCTTTTCTAGCATACATGAATCCCTGGGTTCTATCACCAGTATTGCAAAAACAAGGTATCATGACATATGTCTATAAACCTAGCACCCAGGTGGTAGAAACAGAAGATCAGAAGTTCAAGGTCATACACAGTTATTTACCAACAACCCGGAGTACATGAGACTCTGTCTTTAAAATAAAAAAGCCAGAAATCTATCAGCTACTCCAACTAATATATACTCTAGGCAGGCATGGTAGACCATGTCTCTAATCCTAGCAATAGGGAGGTTAAGGAAAGTTTATCTCAAGTTTAAGACAAGTCTGTACTACATAGCAAGTTCCAGGCCAGAATAGACTACACAGAAACCATGTCTCAAAACCAAACAAACAAATCCTTAGCAGTACATGAAATTAAAACTTGTAAACAAATATTTTACACTGATTTTTCTTATTTCATCATTCACAAAATTAGTCATGACTTGTTATAACTCCATGCCATGGCATGGTATCAGCAACTGATTGAATCCAACTACTATCTTATATACATTCTAGACCCCTCAAATATCTTAGAAGGCACAAAATATGATAAATTAAAAAGCAATACACTCATTTGAAACTTCTTGATGCTTTCTAAACATATATTTAAATAAATGGAGTACTGCTGCATTTGGAGTAACCATACACTGTATATTTTAAAGGAAAAAAACATTAACATGTTGGCAAAACATCATATACATAAAATAAATAACACAGAGAGGAAGCAAAAGGGTAGGGAGAGACAGAAAATTAATGTGTACTTGCAGCAGCATGATGCTGTGGATTGGAACACAGTCTGCCCTCACTGAAACTCTTATTAAATTTTGATTCCAAAGAGATGATTACGTTGGTAAAGGGGATGAATAAACAAGAATAATGGTGCACACCTACAAAACTCAGGAGAGTAAGGTAGGAAGATCATGAGTTTGATTGAGGCCAGAAAAACCCTATGGGAGGGGGGAGGAATTAAAGGAGGAGGTCTTCTTATGAGAATTCCTTGTGTGTTCTGTCTGCTATTGAGTGCCCATTTGTTCTCTTAGTTTCTAAAAAGTGAACAACATACGCCCTCACTACATACATGCAAACATGGGATCCGCAGCCTTCGGAATTGTGAGCCCCAACAGAAGTTTTCCTTTATAGACTACACAATCAGTTGGACTAAGACGAATGTGGTGTATTCTTAAATGAAGATTATTTAAATCTGAAGACAAATTATATTTTTACTATCTATTCTAGAGAATCATTCTGATAAAATATGCAGATATATAAGCTACAAAATACAAACTATATCTACACATAAGTAACTTCTACTTTACTTCACACAAACATTAAAAAACAAAAGCCTTAGACTAGGAGTCAAAACTTGTCTTTTAGAACTCAGACCCTTTTCTATTTGCTTACAAGCACACAAGATGATGCCTACTACACCATGTCCCAGGGCTTTCCAAGCCCCATCACATTAGGGCATGTGACAGACATATATAAAAAGTGGGGATACTTCAGAAAGCACACCTAATGAAAAATGGAAGCAGCTAGACATTTCCAGAAGCAATCCACCTACACATACCACTGGCACTTCTTGGTGATAAAAGGAATATTGACCAACCTTTAAAATTAATGATTATTTTATTCCTTGAGAATTTCATACATGTATGAAATCTACCCCCAATACCTCCCCTTCAATTCCAGCCCACTCCTCTGATGTTCGTGTTATTCATTCTCTTTTCAGCCATAACAGAAAAGAGAAATTCAGTAAGAATCTTTCAATATGATTATTTCCAGGAACACACATATAGATCGAGACTGCAAGGCTTTAAGTAGAAAGGGGGGTAAGAAGAGAGCACAGTAGGAGATAGCATAAGCTTTCCATTGTTTAACTCTAGAATCATAGATTTTGCTGTTTTAATAAAAATATTCCTTTAATTCTATTGGGAAGATGAATGCTGACAAAGCTGCTTTAATGGATGGAGTAGCCAAAGAGAAGATGAAAGAGGGAAGTTTTGTAGTTTAAATCTCATGACTCCCCTGATTTGGAGAATCCAGGGTTTGTGGTTAGGCTGCCACCTGTCTATTCCACAGAGGTACTGAAAAGAGAAGCATTTACAGAGGAATCACTAAGTTAGTCAGCTGTAGTCCTTTGCTTACTCAAGCTTCTCCGATCACAGAGATCATTCAGTTGTCACCCACACTTCTCTAGTCCTCCCAGATGATTTAACCAAATGGCTCTCGAACTTCCCAGTGCCAATATTTAGAGCCACTTACAGGTATGAGATTTGAAATATTCTGATATTTGGTCCCAGTTTTAATGCTTCTAAAAACAGTCAGTTCATATGGAGAACACAGAAAGGCTAAGCACTAAGTCTGCAGCATGCATGCATATATATATATGGGATGCTGCATATATATGGGGAGAAAAACTGAAACCACTGCACAGTAAACTCTAAGACTTTGCCTTTCATATAAGAGAGAGAAAAAGGACAAAACAAATAGCACAAGTTATGGGGGAAACCAAGGAAGGTAATTATAGATTATGAAGAATTTGAAAGGAAAAAGATTAAATGATTAAAATTTGTTCTAATGTATACAATTCATTACCTGAAATGCTTCCTGTAGCTGAGTACAAATCCTACAAAAGCCTTGAGATTAGACATATTCTGGCCTGAATTGCAGTTCTACCATTCATTCATAAAATTAAATTTACCAACTACATTGCAATATCATTTAAGAACTGTTAGACACAAGATTATATATTTAAGTAAACAACTGGATGTCTGTCCTTTTCTCTTTCCTCCAAAATACCAGACAGAACATAGTGACTTGCGAACATTAGTTGCAACTCGGTGTTCTCTTTCATTTTAGGCTCTTAATAACCAGCTTGTTAGGACAATAAAAAACCAAAAAAAAAAAAAAAAAAAAACCACTAATGACATAACAGATTCTAAGTCAAGGTTCCATGATAAAAGTAACATTCATCACACTCACTTTCTTCTAGCTTCAAAGAACCTGAAGGGTTGTTTCCTGTTTCATCCACATTCCCTTCTCCACCTCCTCTAGACCTTGAATTCCAGACTTTGATGACTTCAACATCATTGTCGCTACCGCTTCCACTTGAACTAATATCCTTTTTCCCTTTTTTACCCTTTGTTTTCTTCTTTCTAAGAAAGGAAAAGAAAATGTCATGTTAGGAAAGCACATTAAGGCTATAAAGGCAATTCTTAGAAAACACCCATAAGTACAGGTTTTGAATGTACTAGCACAGGTAACAAAAGTACTCAATTTACTTTGCATACTCATCTGAGCTTAAGCTCATGGAGGTTTCATCAGAATCTGAAGCTATAAATTCATCCATACTATCTTCATCAAAATAACCCTAGACAAAAAAAGGACACATATTTTAATAGCCCATTTCAACATGTACTGGAAATGCAAACATTCCTTTTCACTTTTTAACTGACATAAATAAACAATGTCTGAGGAACTATTAAAGGCTGGTAGAAACAATGGCCTTTTTAACTGACATAAATAAACAAGGACTGAGGAATTAAAGGCTGGTAGAAACAATGGCAATTTAATGGGGTTATAGAACGGGAGGTTCTATACAGGATGAAGGAAAAGAAAAGTAGAAATGTGAAGAAACTCAAAGTTTGCTGTATTATAACAAGGTTAATTTCTTGGCTCAGATAAGTTACTATGACTCCAAAATATATTAACATTAAGAGAAACTAAATTAAAGTATAAAAGAACTCCTTGACCTATTACAAATTCATGCCACCATACCCAGCAAGGGTTTTGTTAGTTTTTGTGGAGGCAGAACTAGCCATGAATTAATTCCTTATATAGCTAAGGATGGCTTTGAAATTCAGATCTTCCTACTGCCACCTCCCAAATGCTGGGATTACAGATGCATGTCACTTTGTCTGGTTTGTGTATTACTGGAGACCAAACCCAGGGTATCATGCATGCCAGACACTCTATCTACTGAGCTATATTCTCAGCCCAAATTTTTACATTTTTACCAGTGTGTGTGTGTGTGTGTTGTTGTTGTTGTTGGGGATCAAAACTAAGGGGCCTATGTTTACTTAATAGACAAGCATTCAGTTAGTGAAACATGCCTCTACCACTCTAAAAACGTTAAAAAAGCTCAATTTACACAAACATTTAGAACTAGGGATATGACCCCCTTAGGTTCAAATCCCAACACATAAATATTTAATGATCCTAAAGCATAATGAATTCAAGATACATAAATAAGCTAAAGCATTGGTAGCCACAAATTGGAAGATAAAGTAGACTACACATACATTCCAGGTCAATTAGGTATCTAGAGTGAGACCCCTTCTAAGTGACAACAAAAAGGCATACAAATGAATTTAATCTAAAAGAAGCTGAATTAATTAATGAAAGTTGCTTCAAGTATCGAGAATATATAAAAATTAACAAAAAGGCATACAAATGAACTTAATCCAAAAGAAGCTCAATTAATTCATGAAACAGAAAGTTGCTTCAAGTATAGAGAATATAAAAAGATTAAACAACATGAGGTACTCAACTTACCTTATTTTCTTTGCTGATGTAGTCCAGCTGTAAACACCAAGGATGAGTCCAGATTCTACTCAACATCTGAAAATCTTGGAAGAGCTTTGCGCCTGCCTTTCCTCTTCCACCCTCAGTGCTATTGCCTACACCTGACACAAAGAAACCACAGTTGAAGGCACAAGAATTCTCCATCTCCACCATGCTGATTCTGTATTAGATTATTCTAAGTGTGAAAGGCTTATAAATTCTCATTTCTTACTATTAATATTTTGAAACACGCGGAGTAAATAACAGTGTAGGAGAAACCATCTACAAAATTATCATATATTAAAGAACAAATGTGTGGTAAAGAAATATATATGATTTGGTGGGGATTTTATGACAGAACGTCATGTAGTACAAGCTGACTTCAAAATCCTGATCCTTTTATTTCCACTGACAAGTTCTGAGAATACAGGTGTACACCACTAAACTCAGCAATATTTGAAAGTTTGAAAAGTAAGCATGTGGTGTTTGAATGTAATTGGACTGTATAAGCTCAATGGTTTTGATGGTGTATTGTGACCTTGAAGGTGGGCATTAATGTCTCATACATATTCAAGGCATGCCCAGTATCTCACTTCACTTCCTGGATCAAGATGTAGCTCCTTCTCCACACCATGTCTGCCTGCACGCCACCATGTCCTGCCATGATGGTAAAGCACTAAACCTCTCAAACTGTAAGCCACCCAAGTTAAGAGTTTCTGCAGTCATGGTATCTTTTCACAGCACTAAAAACCCAAACTAAGAAATGATAAAATGCAGCAAGTAAAATACCTAAAATGTTGAAATAATGACAACTATAAATATTAGTAACAATTGTACATAAAAATAATTTCTGATTTTAGTTGGAACAAAGTTCTAATTAGTAATGCAACTATAATCTGTTACCAATCCCATAATGGAGGGGGTACACTATAATCACAATTAAAGGTCACTAAAAATACAGAATTTTCCCTTAAATTTTTGAAATTTCCAAAATGTATCCATGGCCCCTTTATCTATTACAGATAGATAAAGCCTTGTTCCATACAGACAGACCTCCAGCAATTCTGTCCCAACTATGATAACTTAAATAGCTACTTTCAAAAATTATGCTTTTGATGTAAAATATAAAATGAGGGAAGGGGAGAAGAATATTCTGGGCAAAGACAGTTAAATAATAGTAATCTTACTACTATAGGAGGAAAAAAAAGACCTGAAATCCATAGCAAAATAGAATAACTGCCAGAAGCAAGGGGGTGGAGAAAATGAAGAGATGGAGAACAACAGATACAGAATTTTAGTCACATATAATAAAATATTCTACAGACACAAAGACTGTGGTTAATAATATACTGTAAAATCACTGAGTGCATTTTAGGTATTTTTATTATACACAAAATGTATGAGAAAATGATAAGTATACTTGATCAAGCTATATTAAATTTTTTCCTATGTGTATATATATACACATTAAAACATACTGTACATCTTAAATATGTACAACAATATCTTGTGTTATTTTGTCCTTTAAACTTAATGAGGCTTGTTTTACTCTCATATATATATGACAGAGAGAGAGAGAGGGAGAGAGACGGAGAGAGAGGGAGAGGGAGAGAGACGGAGAGAGAGGGAGAGGGAGAGGGAGAGGGAGAGGGAGAGGGAGAGGGAGAGGGAGAGGGAGAGGGAGAGGGAGAGGGAGAGGGAGAGGGAGAGGGAGAGGGAGTAGAGTCTATCTTGGATAATGCTCCACATGCACTTGAATGTGCATTCTGTGGATTCTGGACAGTGTTTAATAAGGGTGTCTTAAATCTGGTTTATAATGTTGTTCAACTCACCTAAGTCCACTGATAATCTGTTTAGCTGTTCTAGCCAGCACTATAAAGATGGTGGGGTGTGTGTGTGTGTGTGTGTGTGTGTGTGTGTGTGTGTGTGTGTGTGTGTGTGTGTGTTTCTTGGCCATTATTGGCTGAAGTAAAAAAAAAATTGAAGGGCATTAAAAATAAGAAAAGTTGGGGCCAATGAGAGGCTGGGAAAGGCATCTGTTACTAAGCCTGACAGCCTGTTTGATCCCCAGGACCCACATATGGTAGGAGTAGAACTGAGCCTTGCAGGCTGTGGTCTAACTTCCATATACGTGTTATGGTCCAAATGTATACATATAAAAAATAAATGTAATAAAAAGAAATTTAAAGTCAGATGTAGTAGTGCACACCTTTAATCCCAACACTCAGGAAGCAGAAGCAAGTAGATCTCTGTAAATTTGGAGGTCAACCTGGTCTACATGGTAAGTTTCAGGCTAGCAAGAGAACGTGAAAACAGAATTGCAAAGCCTGAATGTGATGGCACAAGCCTGTGATCTCAGCATTTGAGATGTAGGCGGAAGAGGACCATAAATTAAAAAAAAAAAAAAAAAAAAAGTCCTGGCTAGATAGAAAATCTGAGGCCAGCTTGGGTGGTCATGGCTCACACCTTTAATCCCAGCATTTGGGAGGTAGAGGCTCTATGAGTTCAAGTCAATCTGGTCTACAGAGTGAGTTCTAGGACAACTAGAGCTGTTACAAAGAAACCATGTTTTGAAAAATCAAAACCAAAACCCAAACAATAAGAGAAAATAAAACCAAAAGAATAATGGAAACACCTTATAGGAGCTAGTTCTACATTTATTTTATGTCAAATTATGTAATAATAAAACAATCCATTTTTAATGTTAATAATCTGATTTATAGCCTCTAACATTTCTTAAGAGGTAATTAGTGGGAATCAAAAGAGAATTTTTTTATTATAATAAACACTTAGGGTGCCCTAAACACCCAAGACATTATACACCTAACATGAAGTGCCCAAGAAAATTCCATATAACCAACAATAACTGAAAAGAATATCTGATGTTAAATTAAAATAAAAACTTTGTAGTTCCATCATGTTCTTATTGGCTTCACTAGTTAGCATTATACATCATTGCTGAACTGTCCTCTAAAAGAGTTATGCTAAACACTGTGATATGCTTACTTTGCTATATAATTAAAGTATAAGATTACAGATACTACCCAGAGATCTTGTTCACATCACCAAACAGTTCAATACAAGTTGTGTGTAATTTAAGAGATTAAAAAGCCTCTAATATAAAATGTTCTACAGTGGGATAACCAGAATAAAAAAAATCTTCAGGCTGTTAGCTTAAGAAAAAAGACAAATTCTTGAAGAAAACTAATCCTAAGTCTAAACCTCTAAGTCAAAGGAATATCAGGAACTACAGTCAAAAGTGCTTCAGGACACAGGGTAACAAAAAAGCATGCCTAAAAACCAACAGAACTGTGAAAAAAAATGAAAGAATTATTGGGGTGTAGAAACTGGAATGATCAAATCAGCTAAAGCAAATACAGATTAAAGAAATGGCAAAGAAAATCTTGGAATTATATAGGACACAAAAAATTATAAACAAACAGAATAACTGAATATAACTTTTGAAAATAAGTCACTACATTTTCTTTCAAAGACTTATTAAAATAGCGAAAAATGGTGAATGCCTGCACTTCCAGTACTCAAGAGCAGAGGATCACGAGTTCAAGGTCATCACCTAAAAAGTTATACAAACATAGAATACATATAGGATAAAACTTACATATTACAAGACTAAAACCTAGTGACTGACTCTAGCCACAGAATTGTGAAGCCATTATTACAATTTTAGAGACTTTTGGTTGTTGGAGCCTTTGTTGTTTGTAATGTTGGGTATTGATCCTAGAGTCTGACACATTAGGTAAGTACTATACCTCTGAGCTACGTCTCAGTCCCACAATACAGCTTTACAAATACTATATATAATCACCACCACAAAACTCTATTACTACGTATTCTCCATCTCCCAATTCCCTCTTTTCCATAGCACTTAGCCACACTTAATCTAATGAATTCGTAGATTTGCCAACACTTGATATTTTATATGAACAGAATCACATACATATAGTCTTTTATGTATGGCTTCTTTTCATGATTCCAAGGGTGACAAATGCCAGATAATCCCATTATGTGTATAATCCATGTTTCTTCATTCATTCATTTTGTTAACAAACATGAACTGTTTCTACTTATTAAAATGTTACCATCAACATTGAAATTTAAGCTTCATTTTAATTATGTATAAACATCTAGGAGTAGAAATGGTATGCAATTTCGTTACATTTTGGCTACCTTTTACTTTCCTATTATCTTATCTATTTAGTTCTTATTGGATCACTTATATAAAGTGATCCATCACTGTGCACCTGCCTTCCATTCATTTTCTGAGTAATAATATGAGTAAATGTCATTTGTTTATATTCTCTGGAGTTATGTCTTCTCAATTCCTTAACACCCTCTTGGACTTGCAGGAAGGGGAAGTTTGAGATACTTTATAGCTATATAACCCAGGCTAGCCTGAAGTTCATGATCCTATCCCAGTACATCATCTGATGCAGTATAGGGATTACATGTGTTATACTACCACACCTGGCAGGAATGTCCATTTATGACTGAGTTGTAAAAGTCCCTTATTTGTGTTCAGGATATAAGTGCCTTATTAAATAGAATTAACATATAACTACCTTATCACAAGTTGTCTTCATATTTTTATTCAACTGAGACAGGGTTTTACTGTGTAACATAGGCTGGTATGGCACTTGCTACAAAGCCAAGGCTGGCATCAAACTTGAGAGCCTCCTGATACAGCCTCATAAGTATCTGGATCACAGGCCATGTATTACCATGTTAGGTTAGTTTTAGTTCTTAACTATAGGTTTTCACTTTTTGTTAATTAACTGAATGAGGGAGTGCATGGTTGTGCAGGCATCCTCTTTGGGATGATGAGATGAGATTGCTTGCTTGAGCCAAAGAGTACAAGACAGGCTGGTGAACACAGTGAGACCCTATCTGAAAGGGCCAGAGGTGAATGCCAGAAGGGGAAGGAGAAGAGAAAGGGAGATGGGAGAGGCAAAGAATGGAGGAGAGAGAAGCGGCTCATGTTTGTTTTGTTTTTAGTTTTCTGAGACAGGGTTTCTCCATATAGCCATGACTGTCCTGGAACCCAATTTGTACACCAGGCTGGCCTCAAACTCCCAAGAGATCTGCTTGCTTCTTCATCCTGAGTGTTGGAATTAAAGGCTGTGCCACCATGCCCAGCCAGTTTTAGCATTGTTTTTTTGTTTGTTTGTTTTTGTTTTTGTTTTTAGAGGAGACATTTACTAGGTTTTCTTACTCTATGAAGCCTGCTCCACCTCCCCCTTTCCTTCTTTCTGTCTGTCTTTCTCCCCTTGCCTACTTCCCCCAACCTGGTCTAACTATGTAGTAGGGTATCCCACAATTCATTAAGTAGATCAGGCTGAGCTTGAACTCAAAAACAGCTGCCTACTACCATTCCAAACTAAGCATCTCTCTTAAGATGTCTGTGCATCTTATATACCTCATGAAGCCGCCAACATCTTATGTATGAGAAAACAGCCTTGAACTCCTAATTGTGCTGCTTCCAGGTATAGGTATGTGGCACCAAATTTGACTTCCCTTTTTATTTTAAAATCAATAACAATATGCAGGTGGGCTGAAGGACAACGTCTCACCTACATTTATTCTTCCTGTATGTACTCCTGCCTCTGCCTCCAAGTGCTGAGACTAAAGGCATGTGCCACCATGCCTGAAGTAGCTCTTAAGAAATTAAAGGCTTTCTTCAAATATATAATAAACAAAATTGTGGGGATTTTCTTGTCTATTTTGGGGGGTGCTGAAAATCAAGCCAAGGATCTCATATACGAAAGGCAAGGGCACTTCCATTAAACATTGATTGCTTTAAATTTGTCCCCTGAACTTAGCTTTGATGGTAAGTATAATGATAAACATTGCAAATTAAACATACTTATTCAAATGTAAAATTAAAAAGAAAAACCAAATAAAATTTTTAAGATGACAAAATTACTCATACCATATTCTTCACAAAAAACATATTCATAGAAAAGATTAAAACAACTGGATGTAATTATTACCTGTTAAGTGATCTAAGTAGTACTGATAGAGCTTGCACTGAATAGCAGTCATTCTCACAGCTAATACATATTCATGCTTTGGAGGCAAGAACTTTGTTAATGCTGTATAATCTTTCCTCTGCAATTAACAAGACAGAGATTGCAAATCAGTTATCTAAATATGCAAAAATTGCTTGCAGAGCTATCATATTTTAGAGTTGAAAGACACATAGTCAACATTTTCTTAAAGATATTTTCCCTCTCAAATAATAACAGAAACCACATATTACTATATTTAATATATTTCATATAACTAAATAATATGATACATTGGTTAAAAAAAGATAATGCAACATGGCTATTAGGTTTTAAATTCAAGTGGTTACATGTGATCACTTAACAAAATTCAAGTTTTCAAGATGATCTTTTCTGTATTCAAAAACAAATACAAGTAGGGGAAGACACGTGATAAATAGTACTATTGAAAATGACTTGCTTTTCACATAAGTCATAGGAATCAAAAGTGTTACATAGGTGGAGTAGTGGCGGCACACCTTTAATCCAAACATTCAGGAGAAAGAGGGCAGATCTTTGTGAGTTCAAGGCCAGCGTGGTCTACTAAGCAAGTCACAGAGAAACCCTGTCTCAAAAAAACAAATTAAAAGTTTCTCATAACCAAGTGTTGAGGTACATGCCTGTGATCCTAAAACTTAAGATGCTGAGGCAGGAGGATCAAGGGTCCCAAGCCAGCCTAGGTGACATAAAGAAAATGCATCTCATAGGAGGGAAAAAATACCACACCCAAATTATAAGACAATTTGAGTTATATGCCAAACAGTAACATATAACTCTAGGAACAGAACAAATAATAATAATTGCTAAATACAAATAAATAATTACTTAAAACAAAACAAACAAAAAACCCAACATACTACTTGGGCAGTAACGACAATACGTAGTTAATAGTAGATGTAGCCAACCCGATCAAACATGATTGTCTTCTATGATAGCATTATAGCCTTCCTAATGGACAACCTGTGTCACTGTGGAATATCTTTGTAACTACCCTTAGTGTTTAGTGTCCTAAGAGAGAAAGTAGATCTTGAAATTCCTGAATCGATAGCTAGATAGTCATCTATGTAAAAACACAGATTCACCTTCAGTCCTATTTAAGTAACATTAGCTTGTTCAGAATACCTGAAAGTAATGAAACTGGTGCACACTTGTACGTGTCTGTGAATGGATGTATAGATGAAGTATGAATGAATGGATGAATGATGTGTGTGTCACACCATATATGTGGAGACCAGGGACAACTTTGTGGAGTAGATTTGCTCTTTCCACCTTTACATAAATTCCAGGAATTGAACTCTGATTGCTAAGCTTGTGAAGTAAGCACCTTTACCCACTAAGCCATCTTGCCGTGTTAAGGATTACTTTAAAATTAACTCCACTCTTAATTCATACTAGTCTGTACTATAGCTATTTCAAACAGTGAAGTTCTGAACACCATAGCACATAAGAATTTTTTAATCCTAACAGCTGTGCTTCTTCAGAACTCCTTGTTCTTAAGACAACAAATCTAAACATGAACATAACAAGATATGAGGCAAGAGCATCAATCACTTGTGTTCTTAAAACTGCGAGACATATTACAAATGTGAATGATAGATTTTTTTAAAGCAATGCAAAGAGATACAATTATAAAATTGAAAACAGAAAAAGAAACAAAAGTAGTTCAAGCTTAAAGTCAGAAAATGATTTGCAATTACAGTACCATTATTATGGAACATATCTGTACCTGAACACATCCAGCTAGCATTTCATAGAGAATATGAGCACGCTTTTTCATCACTCTCACATCTACCATGGTAGAATCTGCGCACTGACCATTTTGAATTGGATTTATAAATCTATTCCTGAATTCCTTGATGGATCCAAGCAAATTTTCCTTGATAAAATTAACCATGCAATGATCTAAGAGATAAGACAGTAGTTCATTAACAACATTAATGATGGAAAGACCCAAAAGAACTCCCCAATATATTGCTTATTACAAAAGCGCATCTCACAAAAGGAAGGGAAATAGGAGGCAAGAAAGGAGGTGGGGGGGGAGGCAAGTTTAGGAAAAAAAATCTGGTTCTATGTCTGATCTAGAATTAGATAAATCATGAAAAATTGAAAGAGAGCATCCATAAATCCTACCCTTTATTTTTTCTAAAAAAGTGGTTGATTCTAAATTACTATTCTTGACATGCAAAACAAGTGTATATAACTGTAATGATGATTTTATGGTCAGTGAGAACATCTTGTAAATAAAATATAAATACCAAATAAAAATAAAAAGGGAGTTAATACGCTACTGTTACTAAATTAGGCAGCTAATTCAGTTCTTGATTCAGCCGTAGGAGCCTTTAAAGGTGACATCACTTGTCCTATATTAAAAAACATCACAACGTAAAATATAGCATCTCTATAAAAAAAACAGAAAAACAATGGGAAAAATGAACAAACAAATTAAAAACCTGCACAATGGAAAACATAGAACTCTATATTGACAATTGCAATTTGCTAAATAAGCTACTTTTCCATCACATGAACATGAGGGAAATTCACAAGGAACCTCTCTACGTATTTCAGTTTTAACCACAGCTTGAGCAAATGCTACTCTAATACAAATTTGGTAAGGTTCACCTTTTTCTCATCTACACCTTCTGAAAATGTTCACAGTTGGCATTTCATTTTATATTGTCTGGCAAGGGCAGACAAGGTCTCACTGTGTAGTATTGGCCAGTTTTGAACTCACAAAGACAATCTTCCTCAGAGAGGGGTTCAGAGGTGTATACTACCTCTTTTTAGTTCCTTACTAATACTTCCTCCAAACTGGACATATATCCTGATAATACATGTTGAGCCAGTGGTGGAGGCACAAGTCTTTAACCCCAACATTCGGGAGGCAAAGGCAGGTGAATCTCTGTGGGTTTGAGGCCATCCTGCTGCATAGAGTGAAGTTTTAGGACAGCCAAGGCTACACAGAAAAACCTTGTCTCGAAAAAACAACAACAAAAAGTTTTTTAAAAAAGACACGTTGAATAAGTACACACACATTTTGTACATTTTAAAGCAAATCATTGAAGAATTCTGGTACTTTTTAGACTATTTGAATTTCCTTAGTTGTATCTGAACATGACAATAACACCGTAGTTTGCTACTTATATTTATACATCATTTTCACCTGACAAGCATGTTGCTCCTTTACAGAAGAATCAACTATAGATAATGGTCAGGAATAATTTGCAGCAAAGTTGCAAAATTGTATGAGCCAACAGCAGGATTCTACAGCATAATGACATATATTAACTTACACTCAATCAGGTTATTTTGAAGTGGTGTTCCTGTTAAAATAATCCTCCTCCTAGATCGTATAGAGTTCATAGCTTTTGAAACAGCAGATGCTTCATTTTTTAGAATATGGCCTTCATCACAAACAACAAAATCAGGGCCTATAAAAATGTACACAAAAGCAATGCTTAATTTAAACACAATGAAACTAAAAAGGTAGTTCATGAAAGTATCTATGGTTAATCATTTTACAGTGCTGATCTTGAAAGAAGATAAGGCAACATCATTATAAGCTCAATCATATTTAATGTACCACTGCACATGGTTGAAGTAGCACTAATTAGTATTAATCAAATATCCACTACCAAGTATTAAGGTACTACTATAAATAATATTTAAGGTCCTTAAACCTTAAAAGAATAAAGCTTAAAGATTTTACCAACAGAGCCAGGCAGTGATGGCACATGCCTTTAATCCCAAAACTGGACGATCTCTGTGAGTTCAAGACCAGCTAGGGCTGTCTCACAGAGAAACCCAGGCACAAAAAACAAACAAACAAAACTTTAACAACATAAAGAGAAAGAAAAATACTAGTGAAGATAACCCCCAACAGATTAGGCTATTCATTAAAGAAATATATTTTGGGAGATGAGATGACCCAAAAAAACAAAACAAAACAAAAAAAAAACAAACAAAGAAAAACCTAACTTTTGAAACTAAGATATGTTAGAATGCGTAAAAACATTTTCACAATTATAATGAAATATCTTCAAAGATAGTATTTTGGCACTAAATTACATTAAAATTATCACCAAAGACAAAGAAGAATTTATATATTTATAAAAAACAAACGTCAAACTCTATAAGGAATAACATAGAAGTTGAATGAAGAGGTTGCTCAGTGGTTAGGAGAACATGGTATTCTTCAAGAGGACCTGGGTTCTACTTCCAGCACCTATATCACAGCTTACAATCATCCATAACTCCAGTTCCAAGGGATCTGACACACTCTTCTGGCCTCCACAAAAAAAGGCATGAACCTGGTGCACAAAAATACATGCATGGAAAACCCACACATGTAAATAAAAATAAATATTTTGCTGGGCAGTAGTGATGCATGCCTTTAATCCCAACTCCTGGGAGGCAGAGGCAGGTAGATCTCAAGTGAGTTCAAAGCCAGCCAGGGTCTATTTAACAGAGAAACCCTGACTTGAAAAACAAAAAAACAAAAATAGATACTTTAAAAGGGGAACAATATAATCACAAGAATCCACACAACAGTTGCAGCTTATTTCAAATAACTAACACTAATTGCTGGAACCATTTTAATAAAGCAGGTTGTTAAATTAGTAGGGGCAGGGAAAGAAAATGTCTTCTTCCAACAAAAAAATCATATTATTTGAAAGTGACTCTCAAAAAATATAGGCTTCTTATTCATTTATGTATGCATGCTCTACATTTTAATTTCTAGGAATACTCACACAAGTACTCAAAATACATACAAAAAAATGTTTCTGCCTAAAAGCTATCAAAGGAGGTATATCAAAGAATTAGTTCATTTATGGCTTAATGTAGTAACTTAGAGCTTAAAATAACAATGTTCATCTCTATGTTCAGAGCTCAAAAGAAATGATAAATATAATATTTAATAGTTGCAATAGAAATGACCCTCACTTGACAAATTAATTTTTCATAAACCCATCCTATGTTGAAAATTCACTTAAAAAAAAACTTAACCTACTAAATTCTACTGGATATAATAGTCTAACAAAAGTTATTGTATAATATAGATTGTTTACTCTTGTGATAACATGAATGAATGAAAGTTATAAATTGCACTTTTTAGAGGACTTTTCTGAGACCAAATCTCATATATACCAGGCTGGCTTGGAATCTACTGCACACACAAGAATAACAATTTGATTACTTGTCCTCCTACTTCTACCTTGCAAGTGCTGGGACTGCAGGTATGTGCCACTGAACCCAGTGGTAAAGCTTGCACTTAAAGGAAACATCATCAGCCCAGAAACTTTAAAACTCTAATTTTAAAGTATAGTATCTACTGAATGCATATAGCCTTCACATAATCATGAAGTCAAAAAGAAAATTTGAATGCTAACCCAATAAAATCCATTGTAAGTCTATAACTATTTACATTATGAAATGCATTTGCATTTAAATAACTACCTGAAGTGGGCTAGAGGACATCTATACTCTGATACTTTACTGTTAAGATACCATACACGTGCACACACAGAGAGGGGGAGGGTTAATATTGTCCAAGGAAAAGTCTTACAATTTCTGGCATGATATGAGTACTTTATCCAGAAACTCTAGTCTATGCTAGTCTATGCTTAGCCCCCTTACCATAACCCGGTTTATGGTAAGGGGGCTAAGAGTCTTTCAGACTACAGGAACTGGAGACTTAGATCATATAGAGAAGTAGTTAGTGAGACCTAATAACCAAGTCCAAAGCAAGTCAGCAGGCTGACAATAGTCCATGCACACAGTTATACATCACTACTGGAAGAAGCTAGCTCTCACTTTATGACTGTACTAGAAGATCACCACTTACCCCACCCCAGAAACTCCTGGATCCTGCCCTGAGTGTCTTTTTCTGTTGTTAACTTGTCAATTTGTATTATTTCAGTATGAGAAGCCATAAGTATAAGTATAATAACTTCATGTTTTTCCTTTGTCTTTCCAGTAAAATTAAACCTGAAGTGGGCAGACCTTACTGCCAAAAAACAATAATACTACTAAAAAAGACTATAGTGAATTAGACCAATTTAAGCATTAAATAGGAAAGCACTTTTCAAAAACTATTAAGGGCAAAATGAAGGTATCATTTCATAATGTTTAATTAATGTTTCTTTTTCAGTATGTTACAACAATAGGTGGCATTATTATTTGATTTAAAAATCAAAGTCAGGACTAGGGATCTAGCACCTTGATATAGTACTTGTCTTCCATGTATAAGGCCCTAGGCTCAGCCAGGCAGTGGTGGCACATACCTTTAATCCCAGCAGACGCAGGCAGATCTCTGTGAGTTTGAGGCCAGTCTGGTCTACAAAGTGACACAGAGAAACCCTGTCTCAAAACATTAAAAAACAAGCACAACAAGGCCCTAGGTTCAATCCTCACCACTACCACGTGCAGTGTTTAAATGACTGCAGTCATTTTGTGCTACTTGTAGAAGCAGCTTTGTAGCAATTCAAAACTGGAGAAGCTGAGCTCTGGATGTTATCTAAATTATCTAAATCTCTGGTATTATCTAAATACTCTGGTAAACCCAAACAGCTGCCATACTAATGTCTTTTTCCATTTTTCTAGACTCTGGACTGACAGCCTGCTTCTCCCACTTTACAACCTCCTCCCTAAGCCTAAGATTATGATACCTTAAAACTGCTTCTCTGGCCCTCACATCCAGCTTTTATCCTAGGCTTGAATTAGTATATTTTTCTATATTAAACAAACCCAAGTATTAAAATACTGAGCTCTCTTATGAATCTCTGATGCCATCAATTTGCATCAAACCATAGGAACCACTTGGGGAAGAAATGACTATTTTACATATCTCGTCTAATAAATTTAGAGCTTAAGAGAATTTACATGTAAAAGTAATGTAAATGTTGGACCTTCTTGGTGTATATTATAAACTGCAGATATTATGACATACTCACTGCAATACAAATAGTTTGCGACTTCATACTATCTCTAATGGACAGGGTAGAATCATACATTCAAGGTCTACCTGGACTACACAGAAACACCTTGTCACAAACAAAACACAATTTAACAAAACACTAATGGAAAGACCAATGTACTGCTGAAGTCATAACAAGGATAACCTAGGTATTTAAATTTAAAAATTAACTAACAAAGGCACTGGAAAGATGGCTCAAAGTCTAAGGACATCAGCTGTTTTTGTAAAGAGGCTAGGTTCAGTTCCTGGCACCCATATGCCAGCTCATAACTCTCTGTAATTCCAGTTCTGAGGGATCTAACACACACTTTGGGCCTGTTCAGGTGACAAGTACGCACGTGATGCACAGATACATATGTAAGCAAAACACTTATACAAATAAACATTAAAAAAAACTTTAAATTAAAGTAAATAAATATATTTTAAAAATAAGATCAGCATCTTATCAGTTAAAACTACATTTAGAATTGTATGGCAGATTTATCAGAATTTACAGATGTAGTTTTTAGGCTACATCAAGAAAAACCCATTAATTTCAGATCAAGCTGGATACTCCATACCTAACATGACTGAAATGGTGCCTGGAATTATTCTGTGTGAAGGTGAACAGCAATATACTTAACTCCATGGAAGGGTTAGAATGGAAGGCATTTATTTACCCAGCTAAGTAGCCCTCCCCTGCTTCATGCTCCAAAGACCTCCTGCTTGCCCTCTGACCGGTTACTAACCTCTCACAAGACTGCTGTTTCTCTTTTTATTTAATCTTAATTTTATATTGATCTTTTTCTGCCACATAATCCTAAATCTTGTTTCTAAAACTTTTGAGACCCTTCTCTTAGCTCCCTTTTCTTACCTAAAACTGTACCACTTCATTGGTGGCTAAGAAAACAAAAACTCATGAAGTGGCAGCAAGGATGGAATGTGCTCATGAGTTAAATGAAGCAATGAGTAAATTGCTAGCCAAGATGTGCTAACTAGGAGCCAAAGAAAATGTTTAAGAACCTCAAAAAGTAATGGACAAAGTAGAGAAAACCCAAATATACTGACATTCTATGCCATCTTGCAGTTTCCAACAGCATTCAGACAACCTTTAAAATAAAAGGGAGCTAGAAAAATTATTCAGCAGGTCAAGTACTTGTGTCTTGATGCAAATTCCTGAGTTCTATCCTCCTAGGAACTCACAGTAGTGGAAGACTCCCCAGACTTCAAGCTCTACTATAGAGCCATATTAATTTAAACAAAAAAAAAAACAACCTTTACATTGGCATAAAAACAGACGTGGAAAAATCAAATTGAAAACCCTGATATTAATCCAGACACCTATGAACACCTGGTTTTTGACAAAGAAACCAAAACTGCAAAGTGAAAAAAAGAAAGTGTTTCCAATAAATGGTGCTGGCATAACTGGATGTTAAGATGTAGAAGAATACAAACTGATCCATGTTTATCACCATGCACAAACTCAACTCCAAGTAGATCAAGGACCTCAACATAAATCCAGTTACACTGACCCTGACAGAAGAGAAAGTGGGAAACAGCCTTGAAGGCATTGTCACAGGAAACTACTTCCAGTAGCACAAGCTCTGAGAGTAACAATTAATAAATGGGACCTCCTGAGACTGAAAAGATTCTGTTAGGCAAAGGACATGAGCAATAAGAAAAAATGTCAGCCTACAGAATGGGAAAATATCTTCACCAACCTCACATCTGATAGATGGTTGATCTCCAAAATATATAAAGAACTCAAGAAACTAGACATCAAAACACCAAACAATTATCTTAAACATGGGATACAGAGCTAAACAGAGAATTCTCAGAAGAGAAGAATATCAATTGGCTCAAAGACATTTATGAAATGCTCAACATCCTTAATCATCAGGGAAATGCAAATCAAAATGACTCTGAGACACCATCTTACACCTGTCAGAATGGCTAAGATCAAAAATACTGGGGACAGCTTATGTTAGAGAGGATAAGGAGTCAGGGGAACACTCTTCCACGGCTGGTGGGAGTGCAAACTTACACAGTCACTTTAGAAATCAGTATGGCAGTTTCTGAAAAAAATGAAAATTGATCTACCTCAAGACCTAGCAATGCCACTCTTAGGCATATACCCAAAAGATGCTTAATCACACCACAAGGACACTTGCTCAACTATGTTGATAGCATCATTATTCGTAACAGATAGAACCCAAGAAAAGCCTAGATGCCCCTCAATTGAAGAATGGATAAGGAAAATGTACATTTACATAATGGAGTATTACTCAGCTGTAGTTTACAATTCTAATAATATACCAACCACAGATCCCCAAATACTAAGACTCTGAACAGCTAGAAGCATTAAGGATGATTTTGTTATTTAAATTATATTTAGTATTAATAACAAAAATAAAATCAAAAGGACAAATGAAGCCAGATACTTAATAAGTGTTCAATTAATAACTCTTAAATTAGGATAGAGATTTTTCAACTGGCTTTATAATGACAGTGCTGATAGTACTTACCTGGATCAACTAAAGCTTTATTAAATATTTCTTTAAGTTTCCGACTCTTCACATTCCTTCCTTGAGCAAGATTTCTATACATCTCATACCCTATGATCATAACACCACCATCTTCTTGCCATCTCTGTAGCATATAACTTCTCTCCTGAGGACGTTTCACAGTTGCTAATTCAGAGACCTTTAAAAATTAAGGTTTAATAGTAGCTATTAAAGTGAATGAGTTGTAAATATTGCCATCAAAATATGCACTAGTCACTGAGAATCTTCTTTCCATTTATGAATCTCATGTTTTGTTTCAATAGTAAACATTGTTCAATATTACCTCAAGCTTTTCATCATCATTTAATCCTTCCTGCCACTTCTCAAATTCATTCATCCAATTCAAGGCAGTGTTAAGAGGACAAACCACTAAAGCTGTACTGAAATCCAGTTTGTCACACAAAAGAACTGTGTGAAGAAAGCTGACCACCTACAAGAAAGCAAATAAAGTTATCATTTTCATTTCAATAGCCACAAAAAATTAGAAAAATCAAGCAATTGGAGTTTGTTTTAAATAAGCCGCCAGACAACAAAGCAAGATCATAATTTCACAGCCATACAAAATACAGGTAAAGAAATAGAAATATTAAACCCAGTTGTGGAAATGAAGCAGTTTTAATAGTAAACAAAGATTTTAAATTGTTATTACCACCACAGACTATTAAAAATTGAATAAGAAGGCTGGGCAGTGGTGGCACATGCCTTTAAATCACAGAACTTGGGAGGCAGAGGCAGGCAGAGAGCTGTGAGTTTAAGACTGGCCTGGTATACAAAGTAAGTTCCAGGACAGTCAGAGCTACACAGAAAAAGCCTTTCTCTAAACACCAAAAAGAAAAAAAAAAGAGTTGAATTTCAACTGGGCGGTGATGGCTCATGCCTTTAATCCCAGCCTTTGGGAAGCAGAGACAGGAGGATCTTTGTGAATTCAAGGCCAGCCTGATCTACAGAGCTAATTCCAGGACAGGCTCCAAAGCTACACAGAGAAACACTGTCTCAAAAAACAACAACAAAATTAATTTCATCTTGCATCCTTGAAGCTATAGGTAGTTACACCTGCAACCACACTGTCTCAATTCCATTGATCAGCATCTTTGCACAAACACCAACATTTTGTAGTGCTATCTGGAATATTTGTTTTTAAAAACTATTTCTTTTGAGATTATAAAGTAATTGTATCAATTTCTCCTTCCTTTTCTTCCCTCCAAATCTTTACATATATCCCTCCTTGTTCGCTTTCTAATTCATGGTCTCTTTTTTCATTAATTGTTTTTATACACACACACACACACACACACACACACACACACACACACACGCGCGCGCGCGCATACGCATGCACACACACACACACACACACACACATATACAAACAGCACCTCTTTAGATATGCTTGCCCTAACTCTCGGTCTTCCCCTTTTAACACAGTATCTCCAATACAATATACAATATATAATACTTGAGAAGGAATCTTAATCTTCCTTAATGCCATATCTCTACAACCTGATTAAAGTGCAGCAGAATCCAAAATACATATTAATGTATGTGCAAAAATGGATAGGTTTATTTTTATTAGCTCTTACCTGCAAGGTCTTACCAAGGCCCATGCAATGGGCAAGAATACACCCTGAACCTGGAGATTTCTTTGTCTTTTTCACAGACTCACAGCAGCAATCCCACATAAACTGAACACCTAAGAATAAGAAACCAAAACTTGTAAGAAACAGCAGGTTTTTGGCTTTTGTTTTATAAGGTTTATTTTATGTACACGAATGTAAACTATGAGTGCTGGGAATTGAACCAAGTTTCCTTACAAGAGCAACAAGAACTCTTAGCTACTGAGCCATCTCTCCAGCACCCAAGAAACAGCATTCAAGAAACAATTGCTAAGGAATTTCTTAATACAAATAGAAGTGGTTTTTCTGCTAAAGTAAATCAGAAATAAAACACAAGCAAACAATATGGGGATATCTGTTCAATTACCCAAAGCTATCATACTAGATGCCTCTATACCTAAGGATAGCCTAAAGAGGCAGAATAATACTTTTATGAAAATAGAAACTTTAGCCAAAGAGGGCATAGCTTCCTATCAAATACACTTTCAGGTTTATTGAATCAATCAGAAAAGAAATCCTGAAAAAATTTATTTGTCCAGTAGTAGAAACTGAGCAATAAACGGGGCTGGTAATCCAAGAAGTAGGCATTGTTGAATTTCCCTTATAGACTACTTCACATATACATTTAAAACTAACTTAGTAATTCTAATACTAACACAGCAGAGAGCAGTACCAGTTGAATAACTTCCTAATACTAATGTTGGGAAATCAATTAAACACATAATTGAAGATACTGAAATGGCATTTCCCAAAGAAACTGGTTAACTGGCTTCTTCCTAACTGCTGCAACAAAGAACTATGTACTTTAACTCTGCTTGCTATAGAGATTGCCACTCGTAAGTAGCACTTCTTGCCTACTTAAAACTCTATGCTTGCAGTCACTAAAACTTGTTCTTCCTTACTTCCTTATGAGATCTGTAACAGCTAGACCATATTATTTTTGATCAACCATGTACCTCCAGTGATTAGCAAGTGCTAGGCAAACAGATGAAAACAAAATATAGGTAAAATTCAGCTAAAAGTGATTGAATCATTCAATAGCTTCTTACCATCTACTTGGTGGGGTTTCAACTTTATAACCATGTTTCTATGAACCTGCACTAAAGGTTCTTTGGTTTCTTCATCTTCATCTAAAACCAATTTGGTTGTTATTGGACACTTGGTAGGTGAAGCATCCTCAATTTCTATCACCTACAAAAAAGGGAGTTGTTGATAGTTAAGCTCATAGAAATCTTTCAAGCAATGGTAGAATAGCAATCTCTTTTTTTCTTTCTTTCTTTCCATTTTTCAAGACAGGGTTTCTCTGTGTAACAGTCCTAGCTGTCCTGGAACTTGCTTTGTCAAACAGGCTGGCCTCAAACTCACAGAGATCTGCCTTCCTTAGCCTCCCAAATGCTGGGATTAAGGCACTTGCCAAGACAGATTTCCTAAGACACAGACACACCTATTCCCACAGAACACATCCAATATTAGAAGGTCCAGGTTCATGTTTTACAGAAGAAATAACCTCACAAAAATTTGAAATCACTATAGCAATGTCAGGAATTGGTTTATACCTTTCACCCAAATTTTTTCCAATATAGTTACATTAAATAGACTTTTGAGTAAACAACTATCTCAGTTAGTGAAGTACTTGCTGTGCAAGAATGTGGACCTGAGTACAATCCCCAGAATTCATGGAAGGAAGGAGGGAGGGAGGGAGGACAGTTGGGTAGGTAAGCTAGGGGAGGAGGAAAGAAGAAGGAAAGGACAAAGAAGACAGAAAGGAAAAAAGGAAGCTAGCCCTTGTGGTGGTAGAGAAAGGCATATTCCTCACCCTTACTGGCCAGCCAACATAATCTACGTGGCTAACTCACTGAGAGACCCTATCTCAAAAAATAAGGTTGATAGTTCCTGAGGAATGACACTCAAGTCTAAACTTTGGCCTCTACATAAATATGAACCTTACACACAAAGAAACATATATACTAACAGCTATAAAAAAATTTAACTGAACACATACACACAAGCACAAGTATGTGTACATACAAATTTTTTTGTTAAACCTAACTCACACTTTATAGATGGCAACTAAGAAACAGACTTAGACCTAGAAACTTGTTTCCATGTTTTAACAAAAGATATGTTTCTGTGAACAGATTTATTGTTCCTTTCAAAAACAAAACAAAGGCTCTTGATTTTAAGAATGTAGGGATGGAGTGTGGCTTAATAGTACAGAGCTTGCCTAACATGTGCCAGGCCCTAAGTTCAATTCCCCAATATAGAAAACAAACAAAACTTTCAAAGCTCCAAGCATGGTGGCAAAATTGATAGATACTCTTACCACTTGGGAAGTAAAGACAGGAAAATGAGGAGTTCAGAGACAGCCTAAGTTACATATTAAGTTCATGGCCAAACAGTGCTACATGAGATCCTGTCTCTTAAAAATGACAAAAAAAAAGTTTTGTAGTGACAGTTCACCTTTCTCCCATTCCTGAATGCTGGGATTACCAGCATTTACAACCACATCTAGACTAGAAATTATTTTGAAGCAAACATAAGAAACTATGAAAATTAGTGCATAAAAAAAGTTGCCAGGGTCTCCTTAAAAGGGTGATCTTTTAAAAATCATAACAACGTTATCACATCTGAAAATTGCAAATTAAGTCACAGGTTTGTAAAAAATTATATAGATACTTAATTTACATAAAATTTTAAGTGATAAACACATCGAGATTAATACTGGGAGACATAATTAATACTTAACCATAGGCACTTAAGCACAAATTTTATTTATTATGCTATGTAAATTTTCTTAGCTTTAGTTTCTATACTTGAAAATTAAAAATACATTTCAAGAGACCTCAGGTGTACTGTGGAAACTAAATAACCCAGCATATAATAAAGATTTACTATATAGTAAGTATTTATCAGTTACTATGTCCTAGCACGGATGATATCACGACATATCACAAAAAAAAGCCACAAGAAAAAAATTAAATTTCTTAAATGCCTTGGCCTGTTTGCAAGATATAGTAGGTATAATCTTCAAATGACACTAGGATTCTTGCCTCTTATTATAAACGTCTTGTATAATCTGCCCTCATTGAGTATGGTTGAGTCCTATAAATACAATGTAATATTGGTCCCAGATATGACTAATCATCCTTCGACTCATACTTAATCCAAATATATTCTCCTAAGTGGCCCTGACCTAATCAAAATTACCCATTTAAAAGACTGAAATGTTCTCTTATGGGCCACAAAACTGGAGCAAAATGCCATGTAGTAGAGAGACCTCTAATAGATAAGGGTCTATGTATCCAACTGCAAGAAGTAAAACACTCTGTTAACAAGTTGAGAAAATAACACAAACTTTCATCTAAAAGTATAGGCCTGGGGAATTTGTTAAACTTAGTTAAACACTGAACAGAAGATCCAATAGTCATACCCAGCTAAGTCACTCTAAGAATGGTAAAATAATGAATTTATCTTCTTTAAAGAGGTTAAGTGAGTGCTATTCTTTGATGTCTGCAACCTCCTCCCTTTGGCAGATCTGAAACCACTGAGATCAGTACACAAACTACCAGGGAATGTGGGTACTCCCCTCTACCATATATCTCAATGCTTTGCATGCTTCTCTCAGGCTCTGATGCAAACAAAACACAGCACAAAGAGGGAGTGCTCTTGATCTTGGACCTTTGCCAGCCATGCTTGCATACAGGAGGTAGTCACTGTCTTAAGAACCTGCTAACCTGCTACATAAAGATGGGAAGTTGTTTCCCTTTGTATAGTAAGCTTTCTTTGCTTATTTCCCTATGTCTTTTTAAATTAAATGTATTCATTATTATTTTTACATTAAATTTTAACTTCATAGCTTATGCGAAATTATTATTTTGGCTGGTTTTCTTTCCTGTGGTTGTTGGTGAAGTGGTAGCTGGCTTTAACTGATTTTAAAATGTATTCTTATATCTGCTTTAATTTTGTGTTACCTTTACACTGGGTTCTGAGTGTTACTAAGGAATGAACTCACCAGAGAAGGCCACTCACAAAGACCCCCATAAAAAGCCAACAGGTGTATGCATCCCAAGAGATGTAGAGGGTCACAACACAGAAAACCAAGAATCATGAAAATGCAAAGCAATGCAGCTTATAAAAGAAAACACATCCCTCAAAATCAATCCTATTACCTAAAGAAACAAAATAAGATCCTAAACTGTTTAAAAAATCCTTATCTTTGTAATGTTATATCCCAACAACTGATAGATGATGATATCATATCTGGGATCTACTCCAAAATAATATAAAGCTAAGTAAATATGTAAAACAAATCCAATACTTTTAGCAATGGATGAAGATGCAATAAATGGATACATGAAAGATTATTGTATTATTCTCCATGTGTATTTGACAGTATTTTCACTATAAAATTCATTCAAAAACAGAAATCCTGAGGCTGGGGAGATGTCTCAGAGGTTATTAGCACATACTGCTCTTGCAGAGGACAAGCATTCAGTTCCTGGCACCCATGTCTGGTAACTCTACTGCCTGTACCCAGTTCCAGCAGATCTAACATCATCTTCAGGGCTTCATGGGCAACCACCCACACATATGAAATAAACCCACATGTACACATACACATAAATACATAATTAAAAATAACATAAGCTTTTTAAAAAACAAGCATTTTATAAATATAATAAATAACTTAGAGCTGGCAAGGGCTCTGCAGATAATGTACTCGCTACACAAGCCTAACAACTGAGCAAGATTCCCAA
The DNA here is from genome assembly GCA_030556225.1 of Cricetiscus sungorus. NCBI lineage: Eukaryota > Metazoa > Chordata > Mammalia > Rodentia > Cricetidae > Cricetiscus > Cricetiscus sungorus. Next base: position 59,914,299 of record JANBXA010000726.1, on the reverse strand, counting down.
GAGCAAAAGGAGAGAACCAACCACAAAGTGCCCTCTAATAAACACATGTGCACCGTGGCATATTATGTACCCCCCACATGTGATTTTAGAAAATAAAAAAAAAATTAAAAAGAAATTATTTTCCTAACTATACTACAATAATACTGGTGATCACACAAGAGTTTCAAGTGTTTCCAAGTACCTAATGATACAAACATAGCCTAATAAGCAATGTTACCACTGGTATAAAAGAATTTTACCTAGAAATCTCCAGTTTATTAAAACTCTTGAAAACATGTTTGCATCTGTGACATGTCTATGAAAGTTATATACTAAATAGAAGTAAGTTGGCTACCTCTCTTAATTTGTCTCTCTCACGTTCCCTCTCTGCAATACGCTTTCGTCTCTCTTCCTCTTCTTTAAGGGCATTCTGAGTTTCTGTTCTTAGTTTATCATCTTTAAGAATCTTCCGAATTTTCTTTCGGCCTTTTCCAGGTGACTTAGAATCATCATTTTCATCCTCTTCCTCCTCTTCATCCTCCTCATCATCATCTTCCTTCATTTCTTCTTCAGAATGGCTCTGTAGCATTTAATATAAGAAACAAACAGTAAAAATGTTCTAATTCACTTAATGTTGTACTACGTAATGTGCCAACAGGGGGTAGAAGAAAAACTTTATTAATTATATCTACAAATAAACAAGTATAGAATAAAAATTCAATTAAACCCAGACAGTGGGAAAAAATGAGGGCAAATGAAGCAAATAGGCATTTATTTTAAAACTGTACACAAATACCTAACAAAACCATGGAAAGGTATTCAAAATCACAGATCAGAGAAAAATAAAATCAAAAACCAAAATACCATTTTATGTATGTTATAAAAAGTTATTGAATAATAAAAGCAAATATAAGAAATTAAATGTTGGTGAACATATGAGGTGGTACAGTGCTTTTAAGACTGCTAAATGATGTAACCAATATAAAAAATGTTATGTGGAAATCCTTTAAGAAGTTAAACATAGAATTACTGTATGACCCAGCAATTACAACTTGTATCCATACCAAAACAACTAAATGCAGGAGCAAAAAATAAACATTTGTGTATAGTTGCCTGACTCAAAACAATTAAAAGGAGAAAATAAGCAATGTCCATTAACAGATGAATGAATAATCAAAATGTGATACACATATGAAATACTTTATTCAGATGTAAAAATGAAATGATGATATATACTACAACATGAATTAAACTTGAAAACAATTTAGCAATGTAATAAGCTGGAAGAAAAAAACAAATATTTTATGTACAAAGTACTTTAAATTGTCAAATTCATGAATTACAATGCTCCAGAAGCTAAAGATTACACAGAACGGACAAAGTACAGTGGGTCTTGGGCTGAAGAGATGGCTCAATGGTTAAAAGGGCTTGCTGTTCTTCCAGAGGACTTGAGTTTGGTTCCCAACACCCACATCCAGTGGCTCAAAATGGCTCCAGGGGATCCGCTGCCCTCTTTTGGACTCCTTCGATACCTGCACACATGTGGCATTAAACTCATATAGACAGACACACACAGACAGACACATACACAAGGCATACACGTGCACACACACAAACACACATGCACACACATAAATAAAAATCCATGTTTTTAAACTTTTGAAAAGTCCAGTGGGCCTGGGATTATTCCTTGTAAAAGTAATTGAGGCCACTGAAGAGTAAATAGTATATTTTAACATATTTCCAACATTAGTTTTTCAAAAAGTGAACCCTTCTGGGCTAGCAGATTGTCTAAGGTGTAGGGCACTAATATGCATGAGGCCCTATATTCAATACCCAGCATGATACATAAAAAGAGCCTCTGACAGCACATAACCTGTCATGTCAGCACTCAGGAAACTGAGACAGGATGGTCAGGAATTAAGGGCCAGGCTGGGCTACGGAAACCCTATTTGAAAGAGAAAACCATGATCATAATACATTGTGTGAAAAAAAAATTCAAATTTAGAAAAGGAAAAAAAAATGAAGGTAGTCACTTGAAGTTCATAATTGTCTAGTATCTAAAACTTATGTTTATATTATACTATAATCTTTTAAATGTGAATAAAATAGCATATTAAAACTAAATTAAAGGACTTTGTTGGTGAAGCAGTGAATTAAGAAAGAAAAAAGATACTTTCAACAAGAGTAAGATTTAAACAAGAAAATAAAATGCAACTACTGAATGGAATTAAAAAAGAAAATAGCAAATTTACTATAAAGTATAATATACTGTGTAAAGTATAATTCAAACAAACAATAAATGTCATTATTGCCTTATTTTCACTGGATGAATCCTCTTGAACCTTAATCCGTCGTCTTTTCTTTTTCTGTTTGTAACTCCGCTGATTTTCTTCCAATTCTGCTTTCTTTGCAGACCTGAAGAAAATTTTAAATATAAAATGCTTCCTGATCAGTTACATTACCATGCCAGGATCATGAGCAGCATGCATAGTCCATATTACTATTTATTTTAGTAATAATAAAAGGTACAATGTGTAAAATTTATCTTTTTTTTTTTTCTTAGTTTTTGAAGACAGGGTTTCCCCATGTAACATTCCTAGCTGTCCTAAAAGTCGCTTTGTAGACCAGACTGGCTTGGAACTCACAATAGATCCACCTGTCTTGGCCTCCTGAGTTCTGGGATTAAAGGTGTGTGCCACCACTATCTGACTTTCTTAGCCAGTTTTATGTGTAAATTTAGTAGTATTAATAATACTGACTTGTTTGGGAACCACTCTCAACTGTATGGCATATGCATAGCATGCATAAGAACATGGGGTTTCATTCCCAGTAGTACAAAAATCAAGCAATTAAAAAAAGTAATCAGGTGGCTACGACTTGAGTTCAGATTGTATAACATTTGCCTACGAGGTACAAAACCATAAGTCTAACCCCTAGCACAGAGTAAAATGGGCATGGTAGGAAAGACCCAACATGTCAGTACCCAGGAGGTGAAAATAAGAGTAATAACAGTGCAAGATCATCCAAAGCTAAACAGTAAATTGAAGGCCAGAGTGTCCTGACTTTAAAACAAAAAAAGAAAAGGAAAGAAAAGAAAAAGAGGAAGCTCCTGGGCCTGTACCTCAATTGATAGTCTTTGCCAAGAATGCACAAAGCTCTGGGTCCAATCATCAGCACTATATAGACTATACATAATGTTTTATTAACATATATTCATTTGTACAATGTGAAGGGTTTCATACACATTTTTATTCAAGCATGCCTCAACCAAAATCCTTCCCCATCCCTCTTCTCCTGACTTCCTCTTTATCTCTCTCTCTCTCTCTCTCTCTCTCTCTCTCTCTCTCTCTCTCTCTCTCTCTCTCTCTCTCTCTGTGTGTGTGTGTGTGTGTGTGTGTGTGTGTGTGTGTGTGTGTGTGTGTGTGTATGTGAGGGGGGAGGGAGAGTGAGAGAGAGAGTGCACACCCATGGCACATACGTCCCAGTTAAGACAACTTATAGGCAACAATTTAGTTCCAAGGATCAGGCTTATCAGCAAGTATCTTCACGGGCTGAGTTTTGTCACTGGCCTCACTGTTGTAAAATTAATTTCAAGTCAAAATATGTGTGGTGTTTACTCGATTTTATTTGCAATCGTAGCCATTTTTCAAATGATTTGAAAGTAATTCCTAACATTTTTAAATGTATTTATTTTTGTAGAGGAGAGGGCACAGCACATATGCAGAGAAACAAGAACAGCTTGCAAGAATTGGTTCTCGCCTTCCACAATGTATGTCCTACGCTCAGGCCATCAGGCTTAGCAGTGCGCAGTTTTACTTACTTGGACATCTCATCAGCCCAATGTCTAACTTTCTTTGAAAACTAAAGCAAAGCACACAAACAAAATAACCTGTGTAATACTGACCTTGTTCTAGGGCGCTGTTCATCCTCAGATTCACTCACTTCTTCACTAACTCCTGACTCTTGAAAGTCCGTTTCTTCTGAATCCTCACTGCTCACTTGAATTTAAAAAAGAAAAAGTCATATTTTTCAAAAGAAATAAAATCAACTTAATAACTTCACATTAAAATATTAGAGAGCTATATAAAAACCATCAGGAGTGTGTGTGTGTGTGTGTGTGTGTGTGTGTGTGTGTGTGTGTGTGTGTGTGTATCAATACATATTATATAAGATACACCATTCAAGCAGAACGTGGTGGCACACCTTTAACACTAGCACTCAGAGGCAGAAGCAGGTCAATCTCTGAGTTCAAGGCCAGCCTGCTCAACATAGTAAGTTCCAGGACAGCCAGGGCTACACAGAGAAATCATTTCTCAAAAATTAAATTAATTAACAACAACAAAAAATACCCCAAATGAGCCAAAACAAAATATGTCATTTAATGATTCAAATATTACATGCTGAACAACCTTGTTTATAAGATGTGTAATGCTCCAAAATCTGAAGCCTATGAACACCAACATGTTCCATGAGTAAAAACATCTAAACTCACGTGCTGAGTTGCTGTCAAAATGCAAGTGCACAGAATACTTCATATGTACATAAAGAACAGATGACAGACAGATGAAGTTCATGCCTTGACAAGGATCTCCTCCTCCAAAAGATCTCATCAAAAGAGCTCATTATTTACACAACAATATCTCTAAAAAGGGGGGGGGGGACCACTAAACCAAAGCATTTTTGGAACAAAGCATAGCAGATAAGGTATACTAAATCTGTACTTCTAGATGTAATTATAGAACTATATGTCTACATTAAAATGCCAGTGTTTGGTAGTATATGGATTAACAAAATGTAAGTCAGACATACATATATAACCAATAATCCAAGGTAAATTAATGCAAAGTAAGTCTGGCTACAAGCAAAGGAGGCTACTCAAGATAAAGTGATTGTAAACTTTATGCCAATAAAGATGATTAAAAACCATGTGCAGGACACAGAAAGTAATGATCTAAGGACTATAAAAGAGAAACAATAGCAGGCAGATTTGTTGTGGACCTATAGAATGACTCCGCCATACTAGGAGGAAGATAAAAGACAGAACAGCTGTTGAATGTCATGGTCATTTTCTGCCTTTGTCTGCTTGTACTAATTTTTTGTTTGTTTGTTTGGTTGGTTGGTTGGTTGTTACTATTTTTTGTCAGCTTGATTTGAGTGAATAGTCACCTGGGAAGAAGGAACTTTAACTTAGAAAATGTCCCCACTAGACTAGGCTGTGGGCAAGCCTAGAGGGCATTTTCTTGATTAATGATTGATGTAGGAGGGGAGGTGAGCTCTAGACAGGTGGTACTGAATTAAAAAGCAGGATGAGCAGCTGGGCCTTGGTGGTGCACGCCTTTAATCCCAATACTCGGGAGGCAGAGGCAGCCAGGTCTCTCTGAGTTTGAGGACAGCCTGGTCTACAACTCGAAGTCCAGGACAGTCTCCAAAGCAATACAAAGAAACCCTGTTTCAAAACAAAACAAAACAAAACAAAACCAGGAGGTACAAGACTTGAGTAATAAGTCAGTACCAGCACTTCCCTATGGCCTCTGCTTGAATTCCTGACCAGATTCCCTCAGTGATGGAAGTCAACTTGAGAGTTCTAAGATGAAATAAACTTTCCTCCCCAGATTGTTTATGGACATGGTGTTTATCACAGCATCAGAAACCTTAAGATATTCCTGGCTTTGGTTATAAGACAGGCTGAACTCCAGAACTACAGAAACTGTTAATGACAAAACTGTTAAGAGTTGTTTAGTAATGCAGTGGGGCCAAATATGTGATCAGAGGTGTTGAGGTGACTGAAATTTATACTCAAATTTCAATATTAGAACTCATTCATAAAACAAGTATTTTCTTTACATTCAAAATTAAAATGTCTTACTCTTCCTTCTATTTCTTCCTTTGGCATCTTTATATTCTTTAGGCTTTGTCATTTTTTCTTCTCCAGATTCTCCATCACTCACAGTCAGTTTGTACCTCAAAAGTCTGTGTCTGTATCTTGGCTTCTTAGATTCTTCAGAATCTGAATCTGATTCAGAATTGACTTGATTTGGGACTTCTAAATAAAGAGAATGTATTAATAAAGCCCTCTTCGACAGACTTCCTTTTAAATATTTTTAAAACTATTCATCTATTCAAAATTACCATAATTCATGGAAAAGTTCCTTAATATCTATGAGATGTGCACCTTAGTATCATTGGTGATAACAGGTAATCACTCATCGGCCTTGGTTTATGGATTAACCAACACCAATGTGCACCACTTTAAAGTATTTTTGCATACATGTTTATTGACAGTAAGTGAAAAATTAGAGTAACTTCCACAATTATCATAATGTATGCAAATGAATTGTGATAATAAAGTTTGAAACATTTTTTTAAACCCTCAAAGGCATTTACTGAGATTTCTTGGTCAGATAATCTTCACAGACTGAATGGCTAAGGAATTACTCTATAAATCCAACATGTAACTTCTCTTTGGGGAGCTCACCCTCATCTCCTGGGGTTTCTTCACTTTGTTTTCCAATTCTCTTTTTCTCTTCTTCAGGTTCATCATCTGTAGATCCATCCTCATCAGAGGAAATATTGGCTTTAATTTCTTCTAAAAGCATCTTCTTGGCAATTCTTTAGAGTAAAAAAATAAAAATAAAAAGCTGTATTTTTGAGGGGATGATGTACACCAAATTAAAAACAAATTCTCTGTATCAAAATAAGAATAAATACTACCAAATAGATTTTATACACTATGTATGAGACTGGCAAAAACCATGTTGTAACATCAGCTACCGAGGGAGACTTTTGAAAATTTTCACTGTACTGATTATTCCTCAATCCTATACAATTAAAAATTCTCAAATATATAGACTACTAATTATTTTGACCAATTATAAGTAGACATTGCCATCCTATAGTAACTAACATGTGAAATAGGCTACCAACAGTAAAATCCACTTATCCAGACAATGGAATACAAAGACAAATCTCCATAGAAAAGTTTTTGTTTCACAGGAGAACAGATTCTCAGAAAAACAAATGTATAACAAACCACTCTAATAATTAAAGACAGCACCTTCAACTACAGGATAATATGTTTGGACCTTATTATAAAAAGGTTAATCAAAGTAACACCTAAATATTAAGTACTAAAGCAACCATCAATCATTAGTAATAGTCAAACTGTGGCAGAGAAAAAATATCAGTGCCATTTATTACATGGTGAAAGAACACAAATTATAAGTGAATTTGAAGTTTCAGGGAAAATTAAGTACAATAGCTTTGCTCATACAATTTCTCAAGATGCTTCTCAAGACAAATTTGCTAATAGAAAAATAACTGCTTAATGAAAACACAACTTTTACTACTATCTTGAAAATACACTCCTAGGAAATTTCCAAATTTGGACTAAAGAAAATTATCTGAAAATATAAAATAAAAGCAATACTGAAGTTTGTATAAGTCATAATCACGGATCAGTCTAGATAACCTTTGGACCTATACTCAGAAATCACAGTACCTAATAAATGAAAACCTTATAGAATGGCTCACAAAAAAGGTGGCGTAATTTAACGTTTATGAGATAAACATCCATTCAGCAATCAAGACTGACTGATTTCAGTGAAAAAGGTACTGTTGAGACTATAGAACCTTCTTTGAGTTTTGTTTCTTTAGGTATCACTATATAACCTGAGCTGGTCTTGACATCACAGAAGCCTGCCTCTGCCTCTGCCTCCCAAGTGCTGGGATTAAAGGGATATGCCACCAGACCTGGCCACATCTATTGTTTGATTTGAAACCCATCTTTACCTTGCTTAGAATGCAGTTTCATTTCAATCAAGAATTCACTCCATGGTGAGTAGTAATAGATGCTAAGGAGTCAATTATGACATATACAATGTTCACTGCTATTTACATTTAAAGATGCAGAGCAAACATACCAACTATGCTGAAGCAAAAACGGGGCTCACTTCATAAATATTTATTATATGTCATTTTCTACTATCTCCTTCATATAAATGGATCTGAGGATATGATAGAAAATCACCTGTAGATGGGGGAAGCCATGGATGACTTTACCTTTTTGGTGGTTTCTGCTCTGATTTTATTTCAATGAAGTATAGGTTAAATCACCTCAAGTTAACTCTTAATCAAGTTGAGGAAGAAAGCTTTGCTCTAAGACACGCAGAACAGAAGTTCTGGCTTGTAATACATATAAGAAATGTTTTACTAACAGTAGACTAATTACGGATTGCAATATTTTACTTTACCAAGAAAAAAAAATAACAAATAGCATTTATTCTTGTCAGTTATTAAAATAAAGAGTATCTGGTATGTCTTCCCCAAATTAGTAAGCAATTACCAAATAAAGATTTTAAAAACTGTATGAAAGTATCATTATAGAAAAAAATTTCTAAAATCATCCTAAGCACATACTGTATCAGTAATTCTCATTACCTAGGAAAATCTTTCTCAAGTTAAACTATGTAACGCATTCTTTATAAATGTGCCTGTGTATATAAAACTGTACATGAAGTACTGTTGCATATTAGGTTAGAAACAGAAAACTGTATTTCATGAGAAGCTACAAGATTTATAAAAATCACTTGTGTAAATTAAAACATTCTGAATCCACTGACACTAAATGTCAATGTAGTAATCTGAGTTTCCTTTGTGACCATAAATTCAAAAAGCCGTAAAAGCTCATGCTAACTATAAAAACCTTATTAATTATAAGCAATGACATAATTTTTCCTCTTTCAAATTCTAGATTCTTAAGACTATGTCTAAGTAGGAAGTCAGAATATATAAATCTAATTTATTCTCAAGATTCTAGATTGCTGGATAACTATGGAATATTAGCGTAAATAATGATACAATATATTAAGTACATTATATAATAAATCACAGAAAAATTATATCAGATCCACACACTAAAGAGTTATAACTTGCCAACAACCTTCAGTAATGCTATAATATGGGAGACAATTATGGTTACTTTAAAGGCAGATAAACCACAAATTACAGAGAATGGTCATTTTTCTCCAAATCACTAATTAAATTTAGAGTAGTGGAAACTCCTTAACTTTTATAAGACTTGAACATTTTAAAACTGCCCTTGAACATTATTTTAAGTAAAATCTAATTTATAGCCAAGGATACTAATAAAGTTAAATCATTTCACATAAATCATAGATGACGGGGAACTGTAGAGATGCCAAAATGGTTAAACACACATACTAGTCTTCCATAGGACACAAGTTGTATCACAAGCACCGGCATCATAAGAAGGCTCACAATCATCTCTAACTCCAGAACTATGGGCAATCAACATCCCTGGCCTCGGTGGGCACCTGCACTCATATACCCACACATAAATAAAAATACATTTAAAAAGCAAAATCAATGATAACTGATGGCCCAACTCTGATATGTCAAAGAATGACTGTTATAATCCTAACCTGTAACAAGCTGCTACATCCCAAAATTATAAGTTAAATGACCTAAGTCTTCAAACTGGTGTCAGCAAACATACTCAGGTGAGATGTGTCCTACTTCGAAAACCTGTTGTGAGGCACTTTAAATTGGTAGCTCCACCACCTAAACTCTGGAGTCACAGGCCACAGAGACTTCAAAGACATCATCAGGTGAGAACCAGAGGAGGCTGGGAAAGCATCACTTTGGAGGCCTCGGCTGGAACCATGCTGGTATGCATGTGATGGATGTATAGTCATGATGCCTAGTTGATTCTGTTTGCTCTGAAGTTTTCTTTCTTGAGGATTTCCAGGACGTTTCTGGGAAAATCATTCAAGCAACAAGGTACTGCCCCTGGAATCTCAATGATCAAAATTATCTTGGGACACGTAGAGCATGCAAAGCAGACAGGACTGTTATGAGAAGCATTAAAGGTACAGATTGTGCCACTCTTCTGGCAGCAAAACTGGGCAGAACCAGGGGTACTGAGAGCCTCCATTTTCCTGAAAAGGAGGGAAGGGAAAGGGGAGAAAGAAAAAAAATATGGGAGGGAGGATAAAACCCCACAAACAATGATCAGGCTGATGTATGGGAAAAATAGGACCCCTAAATCTATACAAACTAAATCGTCTAAATTACACAACGAACACTAAGATGATGCTTTTTTTTTTTTTTTTTTTTTTTTACACCTCATCTACTAAAAGAAAGCAAACAATGACAGGAAATGAGCCTGATAACACGCAGAAGTATGTAATGAGAAAAAAAATATCAGAAAGCCAAAAAAGCAGTTAGAAATTGTGATCCTATCTGGAAAAGAAAGGAGTAAGAATGCCTCATTAAACCGCTCAAACAGGAAAGCAAAGGAAGATGCCACTTACTGTTACGTAAATCAGTAATTCAAAACAGTGAATTTCATTATAAGAAATTTTGGGGATAGATCTCCTGCACCAAAGTACTTTTGAAAAGGCCATTAAAAAAAAAGTAACACAGAGTCTGGCAGCGTCCTGGTCCCACCTCCACCCAAGGAGGGAACCTGTGTTCAGGTGCCCTGCTCAGAGCCTCCTGAAGACTGGGGAAGGCACACACACTAGGAAGCCTATCCAGACGGACAGGCCTGTCCAGAGTCGGCCAGTGACCTGGTCCCCCATATACTCAATGGTAATTAATACCACTCTATATTAATGGCCTTAACTAGCCCATACAAAGACACAGGTTAACAGAATGGATATGAAGGCAGAATTCATCCTCCTACTGCATACAAAAAGCACACTTGAACTTCAAAGACAGACATTACCTCAGAGTTAAGGGTTAAGAAAAGATTTTCCAATCAAATGAACCCAAGAAACAAGCGGGTGTAGCAATGCTAATAACAAATTAGACTTTAAACTAAAATCAAAAGAGATGAAGGACATTTCGTATTTATCACAGGAGAAATCCATCAAGATGAAGTCTTAGTTGATGAAGTTTTAATTCTGAACATCTATGCTCCAAATACAAAGGCACCCACATTCATAAAACAAACATTACAAAACTCAAGTTGCACATAAAACCTCACACACTTATAGTGGGAGATTTTTGACAACACCCCACTCTCAACACTAGACAGGTCTACCAGATAGAAACATAACAAAGGACCTAACAGAAGTTATAACCCAATTGTGTTTAATAGACATTTATAGAACATTACACCCAAACACAACACCACATGAAACGGTCTCTAAAATGGACCACATCGGCAATATAGTGAACATCAATAGGTACAAAAAAATTATAATAACCCCCAGGATCTTATCAGACCACCATGCTTTAAAGTTGGAAATCAACATCAACACAAATTGCAGAAAACCTACAAACTCATGGAAATGGAACAATTCAAAATTGCACTAATCTTGGGTCAAGGAAAAAATAAAGAAATTAAAGATTCCTAGAATTCAATGAGAATGAAGACATAACATAACAAAACTTATGGGACACTCTGAAAGCAATATTAAGAGGAAAGTTCATAGCACTAAGTGCGCACATGAAGAAACTAGAGAATAGTCACATTAGAAAATTAATCCCACAACTGAAGGCTCTAGAAATAAAAGAAGCAAACTCACACCAGAGGAGTAGACACCAGGAAATACTCAAATTGAGGGCTGAAATCAAGAAAGCAAAAAATAGGAAAACAATGCAAAGACTCAATGTAACACAAAGTTGGTTCTCCAAGAAAATTAACTAGATAAACCTTTATCAAAACTAACCAAAAGGCAGAGAGAAAACATGCGATTTAACAAGATCAGAAATGAAAAGGGGGACATAACAACGGACACTGAGGAAATCCAGAGAATCTTCAGGTCATACACTGAAAACCTGTACTCCATAAACTTTGAAAATTTAATAGAAATGGAAAATTTTCTGGATAGATATCACTTCCTAAAATTACATCAAGAACAGATAAGCAATTTAAATAGACCTATAACGCCTGATGAAATAGAAGAAGTGATCAAATTCTCCCAAACAAAAAAAGCCCAGAGCCAGCTAGTTTCTCTGCAGATTTCTATCAGAAATTCAAAGAACAACTAATACCAATACTCCTCAAAATGTTCAACACAATAGAAGCAGAAAGGTCATTGACAAACTCATTTTTACAAGGCCACAATCACCTTGGTACCCAAGCCACACAAAGACACAACTAAGAAAGAGAACTACAGACCAATAACCCTCATAAACATTGATGCAAAAATACTCAATAAAATACTGGCAAAAAGAATCCAAGAATGCATCAGAAAAATCATCCACCATAACCAAGAAAGCTTCATCCCGGGGATGCAGGGATGGTTCACCATATGAAAATCCATCCATGTAATCCACAATATAAACAAACTGAAAAAAGAAAAACCACAAGATCATCTCACTAGATGCTGAAAAATCCTTTGCCAAAATCCAACACCCCTTCATGATTAAGGTATTGGAAAGGTCAAGCTTAACAAGAACATACCTAAACATAATAAAAGCAATATACAGCAAACCAACAGCCAACATCAAACTAAGTGCAGAGAAACTCAATGTGATTCCTCAAAAATCAGGAACAAAACAAGCCTGTCCACTTTCCCCATATTGCTTCAATATTGTACTTGAAGTTCTAGCTAGAGCAATAAGAAAACAAAAGGAGATCAAGGGGACATAAATTGGAAAGGAAGAAGTCAAGCTTTCATTATTAGCAGATGGTATGATAGTTTACATAAGTAACCCAGAAAAACTCTACCACAGAACTTGTACAGCTGATCAACACCTTCAGTAAAGTGGCAGGATACAAGATTAATTCAAAAAATTCAGTAGCCCTACCATATACAGACGATAAAGGGGCTGAGAAGAGAATCAGGGAAACATCACCTTTAGCCACAAACAACATAAAGTATCTAGAGGTAACACTTAACCAAACAAGTGAAAGACCTATATAGCAAGAACTCTGTATCTTTAAAGAAAAAAAATTAAAGAAGAACATACCAGAAATGGGAAAGATCTGCTAAGCCCTTGGGTAGGTAGGATAAACATAGTAAAAATGGCAATCAGGTCAAAAGCAAGCTACAGATTCAATGCAATCCCCATCAAAATCCCAGCATAATTCTTCACTGACCTTGAAAGAACAATGCTCAACTTTATATGGAAAATCGAAAGACCCAGGATAGCCAAAACAACCTTGTGCATACAATAAAGAAACTTCTGGAGGCATCATCATCCCTGACTTTAAGCTCTATTATAGAACTATAGTCCTGAAAACAGCTTGGTATTGGCACAAAAATAAGACAGGTAGACCAATGGAATTGAATTGAAAATCCTTATATTAACCCACACACCTACCAACACCTGAATTTTGACAAAACAGCTAAAATTATACACTGGAAGGAGGAAAGCATCTTCAACAAATGGTGCTGGCATAACTTAAGGATGGTGTATAGAAGACTACAGATCGACCCAGCCATCCAAATGGATCAAAGACCTCAACATAAAGCCAGCCACACTGAACCTCTTAGAAAACAAAGCGGGAGGTACCCTTGAAAAAATTGGTACAGGAGATCACTTCCTGAACATAACACCAGTAGGACAGACACTGAAATCAACAGTTAATAAATGGGACATCCTGAAAAAAAAAAGGCTTCTATAAGGCAAAGGACTTAGTAAATAAGACAAAACGGCAGCACACAGAATGGGCAAAGATCTTCACCAACCCCACATCTGACAGAGGGCTGATTTCCAAACATACCAAGAACTCAAGAAGCTAATCGCCAAAACACTAAATGATCCAATAAAAAGTGGCGTATAGAACTAAATAGAGAATTCTCAATAGAGGAATCCAAAATGGTCGATAGACATTTAAAGTGTTTAACATCCTTAGCCATCACGGAACAACTCTGAGATACCATCTTATTCCTGTCAAGATGGCTAAAAACAAAAACACCAATGACAGTTTATGCTGGGGAGGATGTGGAGAAAGAGAAACACTCCTCCACTGCTGGTGGGAGTGTAAACTCATACAGCCATTTGGAAATCAGTATGGCATTCCTAGGGAAAGTGGGAATCAGTCTACCTCAAGATCCAGTAATTCCACTCTTAAGCATATATCCAAAAGATGTACATTCATACAACAATGCTCTACTATGTTCATAGCAGCATTATTTGTAATAACCAGAACCTGGAAGCAACCTAAATGTCCCTCAACCTTTAGAATGGATGGAGAAAATGTTGTACATTTACACATTGGAGTACTACTCAGTGGAAAAAACAATGGAATCTTGAAATTCACAGGCAAATAGATAAAATGAGAAGAAATCGTCCTGACAAAAAGACAAATATGATATGTACTTACTCATATGATTTTTAGTCATAGAGCAAATGATTACTAGCCTACAATCCATGCTGCCAGCAAAAGCTAGGAAACAAGGACCCCAGGAGAGACATACATGGTGCCCTGGAGAAGGGGAAAGGGACAAGAACTCCCAAGCAAATTGAAAGCATAGGGGAAGGGGAGAGGGAGTTAGGGAGAAGAAGAGGTGAGAGGTGGGCATGATGGAGCAGGAAGATAGAGTCAGGGAAAAAATAGAGGAGAGCACAAATGAGATACCATAATAGAAGGAGCAATTATAGGTTTAAAGAGAAATTTGGCACTAGTGAAATACCCAGACATCTACAAGGATGACCCGAACAAACAATCTAAGCAATAGTAGATAGGCTACCTTAAATGTTCTTCCCTGACAATGAGATTGATGACTACCTTATATGCCATCCTAGAGCCTTCATCTAGTAGGTGATGGAAGCAGAAGCAGACACCCCCAGCTCAACACTGAGCCAAACTCTTGGAATCCAGTTGTAGACAGGAAGGAGTGAAGAGCAAAGGGGGTCAAGACCCAGCTGAAGAAACTCAAAAACAGCTGACCTGAACAAGGGGGAGCTCATGCACTCCAGTCGGATAACTGGGAAACTGCATAGGACCAACCCAGATTCCCTGAATGTAGCGTTAGTTGGGAGACCTGGTCAGTCTATGGATCAGTATTTATCCCTAGTTTAGGAATGAACTTTGGGAGCCCACTCCACATAGAGAGATATTCCCTCGGCCTAGACACATGGGGGAGGGCCTGGGCCCTGCTCCAAATGATATGACAGACTTTGAAGACTCTCCATGGAATGCCTCACCCTCCCTGGGGAACAGAAAGGTAATGGGATAAGGGTTGATGGGGGAGGGGGGGACAGGGGAGGAAGGGAAGGTTTGGGAACTGGAATTGATAAGTAAAACAAGCTTGTTTCAAATTTAAATTTAAAAAAAATTATAAAAAAAAGAAAGTAACATAAAATGTTAGAGGCAGAAGTCAGAAACACACATTCCAATGAGACAACAAATGACATAATCAAATAAACAAAGCTAACTAATGTGACAAGCCCAAAGGAAAACCGAAGATCCTGCATCCCCAGCAGTTTTAGTGTGCCAAAGGTATACTCTCTAGGAATTAACTACTTCTATGCTAAGGACCACCCATAAAAATACTTCAAAGTCATTCTAAGAGACAAAAGTATGCATAAAAGTATACATTTACATGCATTTCATAGGCATTTTTATGACTTCATAAATGAAAGAATCAAAGTTTTAATTTTTATTTTTTAAAAAAGAGAGAGCTAAACATTTACATGCCAATGTTTTTCTCTCTAAAATACAATGAAAGACATCAGGTAACACAAACTACAACTACTATTTATTGTTTTAAGAAGGCTCTAAAAACAGGGTTAGGAATCTCTCAAATGAAAATTGCATTTTGAAAGGGCAATGTGTTGTTCACCCCTATTAAATTAACAAAGTTTGCTAAGGATTGTCTACATTCTGCATAAAGTATAACAATAGAATACAGAGCTAACAACATAAAATCATTGACTTAAGTGCATAGATTCTGAGCTATGTAATATAAAAACCCCACATTATACTTTCCAAGTTCATTTGTAAGACAATCCAAGAGCTGAAATCTAATGAATGTTTATTATTTTCAGTGAGAAAAAAGTGGTTAACACATATCCTTCCAGCACAGTACAAGTCATTATTTTAATCAATGTCATTTACTTCAAAGATTAAATTGTTTAAACAAAATTTCAGTTATTATACAAAGTTTCAAATTTTATGCTAGTATATTATTTGAACAAAAATTTAAAATTTATTGATGCAAAGTTTTCTATCAAAAAGGCAAATAAGGCATGATGATCTATACCCAAGTGACAGAATTCATAGAAATTCAGTAAATAATCAAAAGCTAAACAACAGCTCCATCTATTCACTTCTTCAATCACATGTCCTATAACGTCTGTAATCAGTAACAAACAAGAAGGTCTCTTTTCTTTCTGCTAGGAATGTCAGTATAGTTAATTATCAAAATAGTTTCTTAAAAATCAGGACTAGCAAAGTAAAAGCTGTGTGATGGTGTATGACTTTGATCCCTGCACTCCAGCACCAAAGCAATGTGGATCTGTAAAAACAATCCTATAAAACAAACAAAAAGTAACCCATAGTTACTAATATTTTACATATGGGCTACTCTGCTTAAACCACACTGAACTAGAAAATAAGTATTTTAGCTGAGCATGGTATACACTTGGGAGACAGAGTCAGGTAGATCTCTATGAATTTGACACTAGCCTAATCTATAGAGGGAATTCAAGGACAGCCAGGACTACACAGAGAAACCCTATCTCAAAAATTTGAAAACAAAAATCTAAGTTTTAGAGGAATTTTATTAAGAATATCACTATAGGACATTTAGTCATATTAGTTAACAGAATTAAATCAAAATCATAAATTTAAAAAAAAATCAAAATTAAAAGCAAAGGATAGCCAGCCAGAAAATGAGTTATATTTGTTAACACTAAATTACAAACTTTTTTCTCTTGGAAACAATTTCTCATTTGCTCCAAGTCCCAATAATACCAAAGAACAGAAAACAAGAAAGCTTAAGTAGTATAATGTCTAAGTCCTACCCACAGGAAAGAGATCACCAATACTAACCCTATTTCTTTTTTGATGAGCCATCTAATAAAAAAAAAACTAATAAAATTGGTGACCACTAAAATCAGTCTTACTCATCAGCCAGTAGGTCCTATCTATAGCCTTTGACACCTCCATTAGACTTCATTGACTATACTTACCAGGACTATGTCAACAAAGTAACTAAACAGAATTATCTTAAAACTGCTAAATACTTAAAACGTTTAACTGAAAAAGAAAAAGAGACAAAATTCTTTACTTCAAATACTGTCATTTTTTAAGCAAAATAAAAATTCAAAATGATTTTAGTAACCAAATAAGATCAACTACAGTTTTTTAAATCCACAGGAAAAAATTCTAAAATGAGCAAATTTGTTTAAAAAAAAAAAAAAAGGGGTATGTATGTATATATATATATATACATATATATATATATATATATATATATATGAGAATGAGAGGGAAATGCACTTCTCTTTTTTTAAGATTCTATTTTATTTACTAAGTATACAATGTTCTGCCTACATATACGCCTGCACAACAGAATAGGGCATCAGATCTCATTTAGATGGTTGTGAGCCACTATGTGGTTGATGGGAATTGAACTCAGGACTCTGGAAGAGCAGCCAGTGATCTTAACCTCTGAGCCGTCTCTTCAGCCCCTGGAAATGTATTTCAAGATGAAAACTGTATTAGGGGACTTGTTTCACTAATTTTACTGAAATCAAATAAGTATCCATCAAATATCTGGAGTCATTAGTCTCTTCCCAAGTAATTAAGCTGTATTAACAGTATAAAGCCTTCATTAGTAAGATATCCACATCATGCCAACAGGGCAGCAAAAAGAGTATATATTTCCTAGTTTGAAAGGTAAAATAATCTATTGTCAAAAGATACAAGAATCCCACTTTCCAACTGTATCAAAAACTTCAATCAACAATCTCCACAACAGAGTTTGCATTTATGAAAAAATTAATTTAGTACCATCCAGAGAAATTCTGAGGATAAAGTACAGTATTACTAAAACCCATGTATACCTTCTATAACAATAAAGAATGTTATCTTCTTGTTTGTACACACTAATATGATGAACACACACTAATATTCTATTACTGAGGCCCATTGACAGCATTGAATTTTAAAATATATACAATGAGAAATTTGGTCAAGAAATCCCTAGTCATTGAAAACATAAAGGTATCACAATGTATGAATGCACCCAACATTCCTTATCCCACATATGTGACATGCTCTGATATCCTTAGGATTTGTAGATCGCCAACATTTAAATGGTAAAGTCTTGGTAAGTGTAACATCTTAGAAATTCCAAAATTTGAAACACTTTTGCTCCCAAGCATTTTGGCTAAAAATTGTGTAAAGCAAACACTTTATCAATTACATGACATGTCTTTTCAAGGCAATAGCCAACTGAAAGCTAAACTAAACTCAGGTGGTGATGGTGTCTCAAGCCTTTAATCCCAACACTTGGGAGGCAGAAGCAGGCGGATGTGAGTTCCAGGCCAGCCTGGTCTACAGAGTGAGTTCCAGGATAGCCAGAGCTATCTCAAAAAACAAAAGAAAATAACTACAGAAAAAAAAAAACCTAAGTATTTAAAAGGCAAATGAAACATTACCATAATGGCACAATCATATAACTGACAAACTATAATTTAAAAAAGTCTGACAAGTCTGCCAAGCTGAGTTACACAGTAGACGGCACACACCTTTAATCTCAGCACATGGATAACAGAGGCAGGCAGATCTCTTTGAGTTCCAGCCTGGGCCATATAGTGAGACCCTGTCTTAGAAAACAAAAACAAAAACAAAACAAAACAAACAAACAAAAAAACAGCAACAAGGTATTTGGCATTTTTATTATTATTCTACCTTTCTAAAGTATGTAAAGCCTGAAGTGAAATATCTAAGGTAAATTCTCAGTTGTATAAATTTCAAATTTTTTGTTAAAAAAAAAACTCCAATCAGTAAAATGATAGCTATTTAGTCAACTAAACAGAAATTTACAAATAGGACAAGTCTAACTCACAATGGTATACACTTAATTTGAAATGTTTTACTTATAGGAAAATATTGAAGATTTCTAGTGATGTCAAAAGCCTTCAATTTTAATATTCTTTTGATCACAGCTTTAAAACAGAAAAAGTAAAATGAATTGTTTATTAAGACTTAACCAAAATATAAGCAATGTGTTTTAGAAATATAAAGTGCTGACTTCCTTAATTTAAGAAATGAAAAAACTTCTTTGGCTTGCAAACTGGTCTACATAACATTATTCTAACAAAGTCTTATATACTCGTATAAAAGATACATCATAATTAAAATTAAATGTGTGAACAAGAGAAAGTTTTACATAAATTTATTGAATCCAAAATTAAGCACTTGAAACAATACACTATTTACCTCTTTATAAACACCAACACTGGACATGAATTACAATACTGCCAAAATAAAAAGCAAAGCATGTAAAATTTATACACAATTTACACACAATTATACAATTGTGTACAAATTTACAATTACAATATGCTTTCTACCAAGACACATGTTGCTCAAAAATATGAAAATGAAAACAATTCCAAGATTTAAACATGACCTGCAGACAAATTTTTAAAGGGCGTTTATGGCATATTCAAATATGTTCAAATGCTTAGTGTGTACTAAAATACTGCAAAGAGGTACATGTATCCCCATCAGGGATATCAGGAGTAGATAGCCCATGTATATTAAGATGCTTCTTTGGTATAGTGGATATTAAACAATCTATAAATTGTATATTTTATAAAAGCACATTAAGGTGAGTATAAAGATATTCTCAAAATAAAATCCAATTCCTGTCCAAAGTACCCAGCAGAGTTGTATTTTTTTCTTTAAATCACAAATACAAAATGGTGTTAAAGATATTTTCCAATAAAATAGCTGTCAGTTACAGAGAGATAAAAATCAGAGAATTTTACAAGTAAAAATGTTAATTTTTGATAAATAGAAATACTTTAATAACATTCTTAGTTGGTGGCTAAATATAAAAGCTCATCCCTCATAGCTGAGGACTTGTGGATTTATAGGAAAACAGCAGAATAAATGTGAAAAAATGAAAGCATTCTAAATGGCAATCAAGGACTAATTGCTTTCATAATATAGTAATAACTGTATACTACAAAATCCCTGACAAAATCATTATAGCCTTTGTCACTCCATTGTGGGTTTCATTCATATTATCGCATCAAATAACTGGACAGACATTTGTAAGAGAAAAAGTAAAAAGCAGCAGCTGTCATTAGATTTACAACAGAGCTCTACTTAAGTAAAAGAATAATGCCAATGGCTGAAAAAACCTGTCAGCATCAGCAAGACATAAAACAGGACTAAAGTAACAGATGCCCTTAGAGTACTTGGTTCATCTCTCACTTATGACAGCAAATACATTTTATTTTCATTTTCTAAATACTTAAGCTTTCTATTGGGAATAGATGGTCATTTTAGTGCTCTTTAATAAAACCATCTCTAGACTATCATGTATTTCTGATATTGGAATTAAATAGAAAAGGCACTATCCATTTTTCACTATTAGTAATAAAAAAATTATGGCAAAGTTAAAGTCACCAGTTCAATATCACACTATTACAAAAAAATCGTCCATTCACTATACATCCATGCTATCTTCTCATTGAAGATTATGACTATTATACTAAAGGATAGGAGATGTTTAAAATGTATATAGAGCCATACTGACTATGGTTAACATCTGTTTTCTTTACTCATTGCTGTGACAGTTTTTTTTTTCTTTCAGCCATCCCTTAGATAAGTATGAGTAACTGTATAGGCTTCAATGTTGACATTTCACCAAAAAGTCTTAGTGAATAGTGTCATACTATCTACTTCTAATTTATTTGGCGGGGAGGTTTAAATATGAATCAGCCTAGATACCTCATCAACTGATACTTAGTTTGAAAGCAATTTTCAAATCTGAAATACATAAATCTTTTTCATTCGTCACAGGTCTTCATAAATAGGACCACCATGTTGAATGACAAAACAATAAACAAATATAGAGATGTCTATTTTTGCCATTTATTATGATTCATTTGCATCAAAAATTAATCTGTTAAAATTAAAAGCCTCAAAAAATTATCACAGTTTACATGGAAACATAAAATTGACAGTTCTTTATTCATAACACATCCTATGCTAGGTGTGTTAATACTGTTATTTACTTTCTTTTAAGGTTTTTGAGCTTTAGCCCATTTTCTGGCCTTTCTTTCAAACTTGCAAGAAGACTGGGCATGAGTCTTTCTAAGGCAGGAACTCCTGGTTTTTACAACCTGCTTGTTGATGCGTTGTTGCTGTTTGCGCCCACCCTTAGGGTGTGTTATAATCTTAAGTCCTTATAGATGGAATCATACCTATTCTCAGGATCATTGTCGTCGTCATCATCATCCACTGTGACTGGTACTGATTTAGATAAGGCTTCATCTCCTTGGGGGAAAAAGTGCACTTAAAATTAGCTTTGAATTATCTATACAAGTAAAACTGTAAAATAAAACTGAAATCCAACAACGTTAAAGCAAACTAGTAGGTTCTATACAAAACTCCTGAACTCTAAATAAGTACAAGAAATGTAGCTAAAAAGCACAAAAGGAACTTTATGGAGGATCTTATACATATGAAGGTTCCTTTTAAGACACAAGGCACAAGAATTTTAAAGGTCAGCCTCCTTAGAAATGATTAGTTGCCATCATTACTAGTAGCTTTTTGTTGTCGTTACTGTATCAATCTATTCAAAGTTTAAATACCAATCTCAAGTAAAGCAAATTAATTATTAATGGAGACAAGGAATGGAAAATCTACAGCAAGGAGGGAAATAGGTGTCATAATAATTAAACATTTGGGCATCTCTGTTATGTTAAGGTTATACAGAACTACACACAAATAAATGAGTGTGTGAGTGTGTGTGTGAGTGTGTGAGTGTGTGAGTGTGTGTGTGTGTGTGAGTGTGTGTGTGTGTGTGTGTGTATAGAGAGAGAGAGAGAGAGATATGGTGATATATTATTCATGACTTATTAAAGCTCGCCTGAGGATTCATAAAGCAAAGTCAGACACAAGCTATAGAGATCTGGTGGTGTTGGTAGTATACACCTTTAATCCCACAGGTAGTTGGATCTCTGTTAGTACAAGGCAACACTGTCTACAGGAAATTGATCCTGTCCAAAAAGAAACAGCTTACACAAAGGTGATCTCAGCACCTAGGACCACACGCCTTTATTCCCAGCATTAGGGAGGTGGTGACAGGAGTGATATGGCTGGACATTGAAAGGAATAAACGGAGACAAGAACTGAGAGCTTTTCCATCTGAGACTTGTGGAGACAAGATTGCCATTCAGCTGGGTAGAGGCAAGATCTACTGGCTTGGCTGCTTTGCTTCTCTGATCTTCAGCTTAAAGCCTGAACCCCAATATCAGTCTCTGGGTCTTTTATTTATCATGCTACAGAGAGAGAATTCAAACCAGGTAGGGGGGCTCACACCAGGATTCTTAGCATTAGACAGGCAGAAGTAGAGGATTACAAATTTGAGGTCACTTTGGGCTATCAAAAAGCTAGGCATGTTAGTGCACACCTTTAATCCCAGCACTTAGGAAGCAGACACAGGACAATCTGAGTTCATAATCAACCAGGTCTACATAGTAAGGGTTACATAGTGAGACTTATCTCAAAAAAGTAAAAGAAAAAGGAAAAGACAGACACTGAAGGAGCTGGAGAGACGGTTCAGTGGTTAACAGCACAGGCTGCTCTTTAATAGGAGCTGGAGTTCAGTTCCTACCATCCTTGTTAGACAGTTCACAACTACCTGTTAACTCCCAGCTCCAGGGGATTCAATAACCCCCTTGTGATGTCTGTAAGTACTCCACAGAACTGCACAGAGACTAAAAAATACACATAAATAGTAATGTTTTCAAAACCTACTGAAATCTAAATAAATCTTTAATTTCCTCGATTTGACACTGTATTAGTTACAAGTTATCACTAGTGAGGAAATCCAGTAAAGGTGGTATCTGAGGTCCTTTTTCCTTTGTAATTTTATCCATAACATAATGGTAAGGAGAAATGGAGGAAAATATCTATAAAGAACACAGACTTCAGGCTGAGGAATGTAGCTCAGAGATAGAGTACTTGCTTAGTGTGTGCAAGGAATTGAAACCTAGCAACAAGGAAGGGGTAGACAGACACCTGCAGATTCAGGATAGAAACATGCTAAATGCAGAAAGGCAAAAATAACTCGCAGGGTATCCCAGTAAACCATCCCACTTGAACAGAACAGGACTGAAACAACATATTCCTAGCTATATTACCTTCATTCCCTCTTCTTTAGGGACAGGGTCTCACTATTTAGCCCTATTTGATCAACCTAAAACAACTTCAGATCACTTACAGCAAGTCTCCTATCTCTGTCTCTGGGGTCACGGATTATAAGCCAGTTGATATAGTCCCCTTTACTGTCTAAATACCGAACTAAACTTCAATGTCAAGTTCAAATACTACAAATTCTTCTAAATTTTCCCTAAAATGCTTAAATAGCTCATTTACCATTACAGCCCCCACTGTAGCTTTCTCAATTTCATTTCTGTTTCTTTTCTTTAAGGTCAAGGTATCATTCTTTTTTGTTCTGTTTTGTATTTCTCTGTGTAGTGCTCACTGTCCTGGAACTCACTAAGTAAACCAGGCTAGCCTTAAACTCAGATATCTACTTGCCTCAGCCTCCCAAGTGGTGGTATCAAAGTTGTGTGCCACCACTGCCGTGCTTCAAGCAAATTCTTAAGCAATGTTTATCATTGGCTCATACCTAAGTTTATCTTGAAAAAAACAACAACAGTACTTTGTGCATGGTGCTTATCTTCAAGACCTTTTATATTCTATTTTGTTTATTTCTATTGATAAAGCCCGGGTTTTGGTGAGATAAATTCCCTAGCAAATTTACCTTCTTTTTTTTTTAATCCGAAGTATTCCACGTGGTCTTAAGAGCTATAATAAAAATTAAATATTAAAAATTCTTTTTCCTGGTATTGAGGACAAATTGATCCAAATCAAATTCATCACGGTGAGATAATTTGGGGATTTTTCTTTCATCCTTTATTTTGATTTTTTTAAAAAGACAACTATCTTTTTATATTATTCAATACTAGTGGATAAGAAAAGGGATTATAATAAAGTGAATTTCTTTTGTTTACGTCTTCAGTGTTAAAGGATTTGTCTAGTGTACACAAGGGCCTGGAAATGATAACCATCTAATATCAAAACAAATTATTTCAAAGAGCCAGATATGGTGACTAGGAACACTTGGATAGTGAAAGCCTCAGCTAACATTGGTGTTCAATGCCAGCTGTGTATATATGAGCCCATCTTTAAAACAAAAATATTTCAAGTTTATCTGTTTTAGTTAATAAAAAGAAAATCTCATTGCAAAGCAGTCAAAACTTTTATATTCCATGTTATACCAATATCAAGCACTCATCACTACTGCACAAATAAATACCTACTAAACAACTGAAATTATAACCAGCCTAGCAGAATGAAGACAGACACAATGCCCAATTTCCTTAGATATTTCATGCTAGGAGAAGGAAAAAACTAGGATCCTAGAGCTAGCCAAAGGAGAAATTATCTCTAGAAGAGGTTCTACAGGTCTAGCAACTCATCAAAATACCTTGTAGGTGCTCACTTCAGCAGCACACATACTAAAATTGAAATGATACAATGAAAACAACATTGGCCCTACTCAAGTATCTCTCTCTTACACACAGAGAGAGAGAGAGAGAGAGAGAGAGAGAGAGAGAGAGAGAGAGAGAGAGAGAGAGAGAGAGACAGAGACAGAGACAGAGACAGAGAGATTGAGAGAGAGATTCATGAAGTATTCCACATTTTAAAAACAACAACAAAAAACCCCCGCCTTGTAGGATAAGACTGAAGGAAACCTAATTGATGAATGAGTCAATGGTGGGTGGGACTACACCCTGACCAACACTACTTAGATATGTATGTATCCCTGACCCTCTACAACTTTAATCTCATTTCACAACACTTGAAACATGCATGGCTAGGGGAGGGAGGCCACTGGATCTCTAACCCTCTTCCCAGTGTGACCACAATGAATATATTTTGACTTGTTACTATAAATTTTGCTATTTTGGTTGCCTCTGGGAATAGTGGCTTCTTGGAATAGAACTACTACATATTATTCCAAAGAAACACACTGAACATTGACAAATAATTGTCTTGTTTACCCAACAATCTTGGTGGGCTTGACAATGAATACTGACAATGGTTGAAATGCCCTCCAATGATGGCATATAAAAAAAGAGAGAAATATCCAGAGTAAATGTCTCAATAAATTTTAAATGGACTTTTCCTCAAGAGTAACTCTGAATTTCACCTTAGGGAAAATTAAACAATATAGTTATTATAGAGGGGGGCAGATTATAATTTCTAAAGTTGAAATTCATTCTTGCATACCTGAAGATTGACAAAATCCAGTGTGTGAAGGCAGCACTAAATTCTCAGTCACAGGCTTTATTTTCTGTTCATCGCTGCTCTCCTCACCTGCAGAATTCTGATCATCATCTCCTATATCAGATGATGAAGAAGAAACGTCTGCTTGCTTCCTTTTAGTACTTGTTCTTAAGGAGTTTCTTCTTTTTTCCTTGGCATTGCCTGTCTTCTTTTTGGCTGAAGTTCTTTGTTTCTTCCGTTTCTTATTATCTTCCAAATTTCCCTCAGCATCAGAAGATGATGAACAACTCTGGATTTCCTTGGTGTTTCTCTTTGAATTTAAATTTCTTCTTTCTCTCAATTCATTTCTTTTCAGTCTCTTACTAGTGGAGTCACAACACTCTCCTTTCAAGGAATATTTCTCAGTATCCGATGATGAACACTCTGGCCGCTTCACTGAACTCTTTGCAGGCAAGCTGGATTTCTTCTTCTCTCTCTGAGACACTCTGCTCTTGTTCTTTTTATCTTCTGAAGAGTCACAACTGTCTCCTTTGTCTGGCAACTTATCAACACCATCAGATACGTCTTCCTTCTTTTTAGATAATTTCTCTTTCCCTTTTTTGCCATTCTTTTCTTCATCAGTTATATTATTCTTATTTTGTTTTACGCCTTTAGAAAAATGACCACTTTCTTCTCCCTCGGGCAATTTCTCAGTACTATCAGAAGAAGACTCATACTGTCGCTCTGTCTTAATTCTTTCTTCCTTTACATTTGCATTTTTCTTTCCTTTTGCTCCAGTTGCCTGTCTGTTTTGCTTCTTCTCACATTCTGAAGATTCATCACTCTGCTCTTTCTTTGGAAATCTATCAGGAACATGAGATGACCTCCGCTGTGCTTTTCTACATGCTTTGCTTCTCAGATGTTTAGTCTTTTCTTTAGTTTTAGAAACTCTTTTGTCATCAGAATTTTCATCCTCCTCTCCTCCTGAAGGCTTTTCCAGGCCATCAGAGGAAGTACTTGGCTGCTGCCTGGTTTCACGCACCCTTCTTGAATCCACCGCACTCTTGCCTTTCTCAACTGAACCTTCCGATGCAGACAAACTCTCTCCCTGCCTCTCAGTGTCACCAGTGTCATCACCAGACAATCCTTCTTGTACAGTCTTCACACTTCCCTGCCCTTCGTAGTCCACTACTTTTCTGCTCTGCTTTTCATCTTCAGAAAAGTCACGTTCTTTTTTATCTGAAACATTTCTTTTAGTTACTCTGGTAGCCCCAATTCTGCTCATGGCTTTTATCTCTCTCTCCAACTCTGAGTCATAGTTAGATGACTCTGAGTAGTTTTGGCGTTTCTTTTTTGAGATAATGGAGATTTCAACTGACTTTCCTTTTTTAATGTCAAAATCTGACCCAGAAGTAGAATTTTTCCGTTTCCTTTTTCCATTATCGTCTTTCCCTGTTTCGACTTTGTGATTCACTTGTGTTTCATTAAAGTCAGTGTCTGAAGAAGAGCTGTGACTCATCTGGCTTGCCTCTTTAAGGACTGCTAGCATTTCATCAGAATCTGAAGTTTGATCTACAATCTCTGCTTGCTTAGCTTTGGGCACCTTATGAGGTTTACAGTGAACAACGACACAATCAGAAGAATTCCGCTTATCCTTTTTTCTTATTGGAACTGACAGCTTTTGTTTCTCTTTAATAGTTTCATTACTTTCTTCATCCGAATTGGATATTGCAGGCTTAATTTCTGTTTGTCTCCGCAAGGGTGTAGTTTTTACACGTGGGGATCTTCGAAGATCAGATTCTTCTAAAAATAATGCCACATCATTTTCAACTGAATGTTCATTATCACTATTTTCCTCTTCACCCAGTCCACATTTCTCTGAGTTGGGGGTCACCCTGGAACGTTTACGGCCATCCTTCTCTTGTGGAACTTCCTGACAGTCAGCACCTTTAACTGGGGAATTAGAAAGGGAAACAGGGGTGAGTTTAACATATAATTCTTTTCTTACTTTCGCTGCCATTTTTGACTTAATACGTCTTCTGCTCTCTTTCGAAGATGTGATAAGTTTTAGACATGATATCTCCATTTCTGGCTCGGTCCCACTATTGCCATCTCCTTGATAATCAGATGAACACTGAACTTCCATAGCATTCTCTAGGCTATCAAAAATGTCTTCAGGAACTGAGGAAGGAACAGACACAATATCCATGTCTGTATCTTCAGAAGGATTAGTAGGTTCATACGGAGGTCCATCTTTCCTACCTGAACTCTTGTGTTCACCACTAGTACTTTCATTTGCTTTGTGCTCTTCTCCTGGGATGTGGTCATTGCCTGTCATCTTCATTGATGATCTAGCATCTGACTTTATAAAATCTTTCTTTTCTGCAGTATAAGATTTTTCCCCCTTTCGTAATTTTGTTTCAGACTTTGCATCTGTGATTTTAAGCTCTTTGGTATTTTTCTCTTTGTGTACAGCATCCAAAGCTTGGATCTCTGCATCCAAATCTTCTTCTAATGCAAGATGAGCCTTCTTGATATCAGCCAACACAGATTTAAAAGCCTTAAGCTGATGTAACTTCAGAGCAGAACTCATTTCTGAATTATCTGCTGCCTGCTTGAGAAACTTAATGTAACTGGAGTTCATATTGGATGTAGTCTCAATCAGTTTTTTTGTCTTCTTAAGCATGTCTTTGGGCACAGTTAGTGCTGAGTAAGTGCAGGTTACAGAGCCAGAATGTGAATCATCTAATTTCTTCTCTTCTCCATTACAACTGGGACTATTCTTCTTTGGAGAAAATTTGGATGTTTGGTCACATACTTTAGTACTCTTTTCACTCTCAACTTTTATCTTCTTCTTATTTTGTTGCAACAACTGTTCTAAATTCTCAAATACGCTATTACATGCAGTGACCAAGTCCAACAGAGGCTCTGGCTGACAAATGTAGCAATACCATTGGTTGTTTTCATCCAGTATTGTAGATAACTCCTTTCGACCAAGATTGCGCAGGATGCATTTCTTACAGAAGGCATTATGGCAAAAGTCGCAACAAATCAAGTTCCCACCTTCTGCACACCATCTGAAATGGGTTAAGGATTAAAATGTTATTCCCAGTGAAAAAATTTTAATGTCTTTTATTGATAAAAGAATTTAATATTGTCATCAGCCTTTTCAGGGGTAATTCAGATTCCCTACTTACTTTTATCAGAAATCTAAAACTAAACAAACAAGGTTTTATGGGAAAAGAATACCAACAACTAAACAAAGCAAAGAAAACACTACAAAAGATGGATCTAGGGCTGGCCAGAAGGCTCAGGAGTTAAGATAAAGACAGGCACTGGTGGCACATGCCTTTAATCCTACACTTGGGAGGCTGGCAGATCTCTGTGAGTTCTAGACCAGCCTGGTCTACAGAGTGAGTTCCAAGACAGCAGGACCATTACACAGAGAAATCCTGTCTGGAAAAGGGGGAAGAAGGAGGGGAGGGAAGGGGGGGGAGGGAGGAAAGGGGGAGGGGAAGAGAGGGGAGGGGAGAGGTTAAGAGAATGCAGTCCTCTTGCAAAAGAAAGAAGTTTGGTTCCCAGCACTTATGGCAGACAGATCACAACTCCAGCTCTAAAGGTATTCAACACATCTGGTTTCCAAGAATACCTGCACACACTTGCACATAATCACACACAGACACGTGGCTGAAAAAAATTTTGGGGTGGTTCAAGACAGGGTTTCTCTGTCAAACACCCTGGCTATTCTGGAACTCACTCCGTAGACCAGGCTGATCTTGAACTCACAGAGATCCACCTGCTTCTGCCTCTGGAGTGCTGAGAGTAAAGGCCACCACTGCCCAGTGTGAGATATCAAATTTAAAATTTTAAAAGATGCATCTAACAAGCTAGGACTGATGATACATTGATGGGGGATGCCCCTCTGTATATATGTTTCTCTTATTGGTTGACGAATTAAACAGTTTGGCCAAAACAGCCAGTAGAGGCAGGAAGATAAGCCGGTCTAGGAGATGAGGAGAATTCTGGAAAAGGTAGGCAGACAGAAATGCCATGGAGGGCCCAGGAAGATAAGACGCACCAGGCGTTCTCCAATAAGGTCATGTAGAAATACACAGATTTACAGAAATAGATTAATGATTAAGACAGCTAGCCAATAAGAAGCCCTAGCCATCAGCCAATAGTTTAATAATTAATATAAGTCTTTGTGTACATATTTGGGGCTTGAAGCGAGAGTGAGACCTGGCGGGGACAAGAAACTCCACAATAATGCATGCCTTTAATAACACTGGAGCGGCAGAAGCAGACTGATCTCTGTGAGTTTGAGGCCAGTTTGGTATACAAAGTGAGTTCCAAAACAGGCGGGACTGTAACACAGAGAAACCCTGTCTTTGGGGGTGGGGACTAAGAGGAATCTAACGAAGTTGATATTTATCCCAAAGTAGAAAACAATGCACGTTGAAAGAAGAATTTATTACTTACCTACATTGTTCATCCATTC
Organism: Cricetiscus sungorus; assembly: GCA_030556225.1. NCBI lineage: Eukaryota > Metazoa > Chordata > Mammalia > Rodentia > Cricetidae > Cricetiscus > Cricetiscus sungorus. The sequence continues at coordinate 59,884,369 of JANBXA010000726.1, read as the reverse complement.
CATCTGAGTCACGACTAATATCATCACTCATATAATACTTAAAGCAGTTCTAGTGAAAGAAAAGATGAAGGGGAAATTTATTAAAAAATATATACAAGTCACAAATATTAAAGTCATTAAAATGTGACAGGGATGTGATGGTCTGGTCTGGATGATGAAAGCACAAACACTGTATTACCCAATACTATCTTTTAAATATAAGACTATTTCAAGAAACTGATTCCTTAAGAAGGACTTCTCTTGTCATCCACAACCACTACTCTTTACGTAAAAGTATATTCAATATTAAATATTTAGTAAACATTTCTAATCTTATACTAGATACTAAAGCTCTACAAAAAAATGTATGTTTTTGCTACTTAAAATGTTGAAGGTCGGGTGTTGGTGGTGCACACCTTTAATCCCAGCACTCAGAGGCAGAGGCATGTGGATCTCTGAATTTGAGGCCAGCCAGGTCTACAGAGCAAGTGATGGGAGATGTTCTTATGTATATATGTTTTTCATACTCATTAATAAAGCCCTGTTGGCCAATAGAAAGCAAGATAGGCGGGGCTAGGAGACAAGGAGGAAAGAGGAAGGAGTGGGGAGGAGTCGAGATGTAGACCTGAAAGAAGGAAGACGCCTGCCGCGGCTCCCCAATAAAACGACCACATGGAAATACTTAGATAAGTAGAAATGGGTTAATAATTAAGACAGAGCTAGCCCATAAACAATTATGGTAACTGGCCAACAGGATTGTATCAAATACAGAATCTCAGAGTGTTATTTGGGGCTGGTGTGGCTGTGGGCCCAGACTGGCGGCAGGCGGGATGGAGCCGGCGGGAAGGAACAACCTGCCGTAACAAGCAAGTTCCAGGACAGGCTCCAAAACAAGACAGAGAAGCCCTATCTCAAAAGACAAAACAAAACAAAAAATGTTGAATAGCCAACATACACAGTTACTGTGTCTACAAGCTAAACAATTAACAACCTGCATTATCATTAAATCTCAAAATATCATTCAGCAGTAGTAGAGTTCACCTTTAATCAGGGCAGAGGCAGAGAGGCAGAGAGGCAGAGGCAGGCAATCTACAAGTTTGAGGCCAGCCTGATACTCAGAACGAGTTCCAGGACAAACAGGGCTACAAAAAGAAACCCTGTCTTGAAAAACAACACAAAACGAAAAAACCAAAACAAAACCACAAAAAAACAAACAAATAAATCTCAAAATATCTACCATGCAAGGCAGGAGATATCATGATGGAGAAGTCTAAGGTTCATTAAGAGGTAAATGTCCAATATCTAATATAATTGTCTAAGAAGCAACACAATCATCCAAATTCAAGTCTGATTAACCTAATTCCTTTCCAATGACACTGGGAAAGCAAAATTTTCTCTGTTATTAGTGAAATAGTCACTGCTCAACAGAAAGACCCAATAGAAAACTGGAAAACAGAAATCAGTTAAGGGAAAAAGAGCAAATACCGAACCCAGGGATAAAAGATTTGGCTGTCAGAACTTCAAACCTAACAAAAGGTACTCTGGATAGGCCTCAGGGTGAAATGAATTCTAGGAAAGAAGGGGAAATATTATAAGGTAAAAAAAGTAAGCTTAGTAGAGTGGTGGAGGTCAGAATCTATCAAAAATTAATGTCACAAAAGATCTAGCATACCAAGGTAAAAATGGCCTGAATTTCAAAGGGAACATTTTTTTTAGACAGGGTCTCAATTGTGGATCCACATTCTTCTGTCTCCTAAATACTGGGATTAAGGTGTGCACCACCACTCTTAGCTGAAGGTAGTTAGCTTTTTATTGGGAAACAAGCTAACACAAAATAACTCTTAATTCAATGTGAGCTAGAGATCCATCCTGCAACCTCAGTATTGCAGATATTTGGAATTAAATCCAGGGTGTTTGGCCAGGTATGATAATGCTCACCTTTAATTCCAGAACACATGAGGCAGAGGCAGGTGAGTCTCTGTGAGTTCAAGGACAGTCTGGTAAACAAAGCGAGTTCCAAGGTAGCCAGGGCTACACAGAGAAACCAATCTTGTCTCCAAAAAAGAAAAAAAACACCCAAAAAATAAATTGGGGTGTTCATTTTATTTGTATGTATGCATGTATGTATGTATGTATCTGTATGTATGTATGTATGTATGTATATATAATGACTATAAAAAATCGTTTATTTCCCAGTCATATTAAAATTTATGTCTGACATGAACATTTAGAGAAATAAGATATGCAAGATAGTTATAATCCACACATATGCACAGGTTTTGAAAGCAATCTAGCCCCCCTTCACCTCCCAACTTCTGAATACCATGCCATCCATCTAGAACACACTAAACTAATCCCATTTAACCAATCTAATTCTTACTCAGCTTTTAAGTGTCAAGTTGTATCTCCCAAGTTCTAATGACACAAGCTTCCAGTATATGCCACGATCACAGCATCTCTCATATAACGGCCATTTTCAGGATATTTCTCTATACATCTGGGTTCCATACACCTGGGAACCCCCCCCCCAAAGAGCAAAGCCTTATCACCAAATCTTTACATACCTTACAAATAAGGACTTTAAGTGAAGGGTGTCTATAAATGGAATCTTTTTGAAAATGATTGACCTGTTGTCCACAAGCTGTGCAGCTCACAATCCCATGAAGTCCATCTTCTAGGAGGAAAGAGTGATCATTACTCACATATTTACACTCACAGAAGAAAAAGATATTTGCCTTAGCCAGAATTTTACAACCTTTATTTTAGAGATAATGTATCTCATAATCCTTGGGAAAATGACATTTTGGAAACAGGTTAAAAAGGTTAATTTTACTGACCTGTTAAAAGACCATAACACTTAGCAGATTTTGAGACATAAATACTAACTATATTCATCATACAGATGTAAAACCCACTTATTACAACCTAAACTGATATAACCTAAAGAGATACTATAAAGAAATCCTTAAAATGTAGTTAAAAGCTCTTTGTTTTTTGAGACAGGTTCTTGCTATGTAGCCCTGACTGGTCTCATAGTTGAAATGTAGCCCATGTTGGTTTCGAACTCACAGCAACCCTCCTGTATCAGCCTCCCCCGTGGTGGGATTACAGGAACATACCACCACACACAGATTCAAGCTTATGCACTTGCTAATTCCTTGCCAACAAATTCAGCATCGGTTCTTAGAGAATGAAAAAATAAGTGGCAATGGTGGAACAGATTCTTTTTCAATTCTACAGTGAAGTTAGACATGCCATAAATGTTTGGCTTCTTAAATACTATTGTTTGTTTACACAGATCCTACCAATATGGTACATAAAAACTGGGTAATTTATGCTGTTACCAATTCCCAAAATTTACTTCAACACTACTAATCACCAATTACCTTCCTTCCTACTAGACAGCCTGTTCCCTGTCAATCATATCTACTATTTGCAGATATGACATCATGACAAATGCAAATAAGACATCTCAGCAAGCAGAATGTCTGAGAGATGGGCTCTACTTTATATTTACTGTATGAGAACAAGAAAAAGACAACTTACTCAAGAAAAAATAAGCAGAAAACCTCACCTGCCTCGTTCTTTCTTTTCAATTTTATATTATTATTTATGTGTATGGGAGTATGCCTGCACTGTATCTGTTACTCTCAGAGGGCAAAAGAGGGAATCAATCATTTGGAACTGGAGTTAAAGATGGTTGTGAACCATGTGAATGTTGGGAATTAAACCCAGGTCCTCTGGAGGAGCAGCCAGTGCTCTTAACCACTGAGCCATCTCTCCAGCCACTCATACTTTACTCTTAATCCCTAGTTATACCAAGGGTGTTCTTCTCATTCTGAGAATATCAAATCATTGGAGGAACCTTAAGAAAACAACAACACAGTCACAGATCTGGAATCCCAACCACTTTGGGAGGCTGAGACAGGAGGACCACCTGAGCCCAGAAGTTTGAGTCTACATAGTGATACCCTGTCTCAAGAAAGAAAGGAGGGAAGGAGGGAGGGAGGGAAGGAGGAAGGGAGGGAGGGAGGGAGGGAGAACGGAGGGAGGAGTGGGGAAGAGGGGGAGGGAGGGAGGGAGGGAGGGAGGGAGGGAGGGAGGGAGGGAGGGAGGGAGGGAGGGAGGGAGGGAGGGAGGCAGGGAGGGAGGGAAGGAAGGAAGGAAGGAAGGAAGGAAGGAAGGAAGGAAGGAAGGAAGGAAGGAGGGAGGGAGGGAGGGAAGGAAGGAAGGAAGGAAGGAAGGAAGGAAGGATACAAAGAAACAGAGACAGACAACAGAAAGCAATTCCTACCTCTAAACACTATATGAGACCATGTTTTACAAATGATCCTGATATGCAATCAAGATCTTGATCCAAATTACATATTAAGATAATCTTTCAAAGTAAATCAGTGCAAATGAGTATTCAAAAATTAAAATGAGACAACTGGTGGGGAGTGACTTCTCTACCCCTAAATAAAACAAAGCACCGTGTATATTTCTCACCATTTAATTCTTTATTTTGTATTTTTGTTAGCTTTAAGGTCCAAGGCACCATGAACCTAAATATTAGTGTATCTTTATTTGTATGTGTTTTAAAAAATTAAAGGACACAATCACACGTTTTCATAAAAGAGAATCTGAAGGCTTGCTATATAAGCTGTTACACATGAAATCAGTGTCCTATGTCAATGTTTTTCATCTTAGATATACTTGTAGTTTGTTATATTTTTAAAAGAAAAACCATATAATTACTTGTTCACGTTAAATAATGGTTTAAGGTAAACAAGATAAATTAAAGGTACAGTTTGAATATTTATCTCATGTTAAATTCTATTCAATGAACATCCATGTGCTTTTGTGTATAGAGAACACATGATTTTTTTTTAACTTGGTGACCCTTTGAGGATTTTTCATCTACCACGGGCAAAAGGAATCCTAGATAAGGATAGACACTACTACTTGTTTGGAAAATAGATGTCAGTCCATTATACTAGTACAATAATGTATAGAGCAATGAGACTAAACCCATGCATTGACTGACATGGATAAATTTCAAAAATCAACACTCCCAAAGCATATGAAGAAAATAGTATCTTTTAATACTTTTTCTAAATGAAAAAATAGTTTTGACTCACATACTAATATAGATAACCATGCACACACATGCACATGCATAAAACTTTAAGATAATCATTACCTGTGGGGTAGGAAGAAGGGAAAATGGATGAGAGTAGGACTGAATCAATATTTTATTTAAGTGAGATCTGAAGCAGATATGGTAAAATGTTGAAATGTTATTTTACGTATGTACTTGTTTCTGTACATGTAGGTTTCAATTTTTGATTTTTAGTTATGAAATATCTTAAAGATTGTAACTGTGTAAATGGAAAAGAGGCATTTTCATTTATTAGCTCAATATATTTTAGTGTTTTAAGAAAAATAAAATTATCTTTTCCATGTAGAAAAATTGTGTAATATAAGTTTTAAACAATTTAACTGGGCAAAGTATATCAAAACAGGCTAAGATTGTTTAAGTTTCTTAAATGTACTTTTGCTTTGTTATTGTGACGTAATTTTGTTCCAAATAAAGATTATTTTGTATATAAAGTACACATTCCTCACACTGTTCTAAATTCAAGTTCCATTTTAGAACTACTCTACTAAAATGTCTGAATACTAACTACAGCCATTCTTTATCTCAATCCACTGGTTTATTCTCACACTTACATATTAGTAGTCCTAAAATTATATTTCATATGAGATTCCTGACAGCTTAGACATACAAATCAGAGATGAAAATAAAAAAGACAATTTAGGCACTACCATATTACTACAAACATAACATAGCCCCTTAAGCATTTTAATATTCTTACAAAGAACATCCAATAATATTCCAGCAACACATCTGCTAAAGCCAAGCAACAGCAGCATTAACAAAATGGCACTAGAAATTCCCTTCCAAGCAACTGTGGCTCCTCCTTTTATTGTCTTCAAGGTGTATCTACTAACTACTCTAGAGCCTCTTCCTAAAAGACAGCACCCAGACATTTATCTTAATACAATGCTGTACACAGTCATTTGTCTTCATTATGGGACCCATATCAAAAGAAAGACACCGTTACTGGTCCTTACCATTACTTTTTTATGTGACGATTAAGGTTTAAGAATAGTCCCTTAGCTTTGTTGACCTATGTTGTTGAAATGGCAGCTTCCTTACTATGAATTTGAAAACTTTAGGAAATTATTGTTATGCTCAAAGAGGTTGAACACTCTCTTGTGGACAAAAAACTAAAGAAGTCTCTTGATTTTTCACCTGCAACCTAACAAATTATCTAAGTACAGGAAATAAAGGTACTAGTTTTATCAAGATAATCATCATACCATTAAAATAAAAGTAAAAAATTTAAGAACCTCAGTATAGTTTCATAATGATATATTGTAAACAATATTAAATGGACACTTGTGTAACACTGCCACTTGGAAATTTACTGTCATGTTCTACTTTTGAGATTCATTCCTCTCATAGTTACAGATTCTGACTGTTATTCTGCCCAAAAAGTATATATAGGCACTATTTAAAAATCACATGCACACAAAAAGTGGGACACAAACGCAACTGTAACAGATTTCTGAGTAAATACTCCTGATGCTCTCTTTCTACAGATGGCTAGATAATCTGGCCGTGTATATGAAGGAAGACACAGAGTGAGGCAATTGACAGATGGAAGGAGGCTCATTAGCTCTAGCTCCCATCTCTTCTACTTATTGTTGCAATGCAACTGTAGTGTCCATGAAGAACAAACCAAAACACAATGTTGACCTCATCCGGAAATTCCAGCTTGTCACGAATGAAGGGACTGGCATTTTTTTTTTCTTTTTAAAGGTTTATTTAGTATTATACAGTGCTCTGTCTGCATGTATGCCTGAATGCCACAAGAGGTCACTAGATCATATTACAGATAGCTGTGAGCCACCATGCGGTTGCTGGAAATTGAACTCAGGACCTCTGGAAGAACAGCCAGTGCTTTTAAACTCTGAGCCATGTCTCCAGCCCTGAACTAGTATTTTTAATAAGTACTCCAAGTAATACCTAATGAGGTGCTCTACAGCTGTACACTGCATTGCTCTGAGTATGTATGAAGTTACATGGAGGCCACAGGCAAATTCTTTGCACAACCATTAAACTGTTCCCACTGGAGAGGATACTCACGCTATTCTGGCATGTAAGTATTCTAGAACCAGCATATGGAGAGGAATGCTATGCTTCTTTTCAAAACTTATTAGCCACTGAAGGCAAAGGTGTTTTTGGAAAATGGTCTTTAACCTTTTTGCTTCAGAGCGCAAACAGAAACAGAAGTTATTTTTAAGTAGTGCTTTTAATAAACAATGGGCAGAAAAGTGGAGGTATTTTTAGTAAGCATATCAGATTTTCCAATATGGTCATAGACAGCAATTTAAACTCGTTTCATTTTCACTTGTATTTACCTCCGCGTTTTTTGAGATTTTCAGTTTTCATTTTACTTCTGCTTCTAAATTCAGGCCCTTTAAAATCATCTTTGTCTTCATTCAGCACTGGCTCTGGTTGTACAATCACTGTACCTAGAATGATTTCATTTAAAAAACCAATTACACATATTAAATGTGCAAGTGAAGTGCAAGACTTCAGTTCAGATAAAGCCAACATTGCTGGTACATAGTTTGTTTTTGTCAAGCTTTTAGTATGTGTGTAAGGACCACAGGGTAGTAGTAAAAGGGCCAGGTATCAACAATCAAATTACTTGTTGCAGTTTAGAGATAATAAAAACAGAAGGGGGGAGTATTATGAACTAAAAGAAATGTGTCAATCAAATAGAAAGCCTCAGCCCAGCTCACAATGTTTATAGTGCCTATCACAAAAGCTATTATGAAATGAACATTCACGCTAAGGTCCCTATAAAGTCTAAAGTAATTAGCAGATGGGGGAAGACATCCTATTTTGCTTACAGTCCAAATAAGAAAAAAAAGATATTAAAGATATAAAGAGTACTTTTACATTGCTTTGGTGGGAGCAGCGTATGGGGGGAGGGGAGAGGACAATGAATTTCAGTCTACTACTGCTGTACCTAGGCTACATAATTTCCCCAAATAGGACAGCAAAGCTTCCCTAGCTTCCAAAGTTCTTCAAGAGCTGTAAACTGAAGTCTGCTTTAAGACAGTTAAGCAAAAGTAGTCTACCAATTAACCACAGAATAAGATCATCTACCTGCTGGTGTCTACTAAAATGTTTTGGAAGGATTTATCCTGCCATAAACTCTAAAACTTCCAAACTGAGAAAAGAGAAAATAAAACAAGCATCATAAAAGGATCTAATTTGCAATGTTTACTTACATCACTGGGCTTAGTACTAAAGTGGCCATTATTGGCAACAATTAAAGTCAAAGCAGGAGGTCAGAGTTTCCTCTGAAACACAGGAATATGTACCTCAGCAAGCAAATTTAGGCAAATTATTAGTAGCTAACTAGTAAATTAATATTTTAGTCTGGGGGGCATGCATTTTTAAAAGGCTGTGAGAGCACAGAGAATTGAAAATTTTACAGACTGGTAAATTTAAATGTTCACATCCCCATAAATGTTAGTTGTAAAGAACAATCATTTCATGTATATACTTTCAGGGAAGAGCTTTCAAGATTTAAAAATAATTAAAGTGTTCCTTCCTGAAGATTTTTCTAAATGAAAACAAAGCAGTGGTAGAAAGAGTACCAAGTAGCACTGGATTAAAACAGGCCTGGGCTGAAATCTGTGCTTCTCAATCTAATGTGGAGAAAATCTCTTGAGCTCTGAACTTAATCATAAACTTCTAACAGCATAGAAGCAATAGCTACTATATAGCACATTGTTTAGAACAATGGTTCCCATTCAAGGGTGGGTCTCCCAAGACCATCAGAAAACAGATATTTCCATTATGACTCTTTAACAGCAGCAAAATTAGTTATAAAGTAGCAACAAAAGTAATTTTATGGTTGGGACCCACTACAGCATGGGGAACTTTAGTAAACAGCTGTAGCATTAGGAAGGTTAAGAACTACTGTTTTAGAGTACTAACTGAGATAAATTCACTGACTATGCATATTCAATACAGTACTGTAACAATAAAAAGTCATCCAGATGTAAGTTTATGAAACAGTTCTTGTTTAAATATAAAATTAAGTTTCACTCAGGTTGGTAACATCATATACCAACTTCCAACTAAAGTACCACTAAAAGAAAGATTTGAATTCCTATTTCTTACACTGAAGCACTCCCAGTGACACTCAACAAGAACCAAAAGTGAGCAACTGCCATTAGGACACAAACTCCCACGTTAGTCGTTTCTACTGACAGCCACCAAAACAAATATGTAAAATTGCTAGATAAGTTACAAAAAACAAGCAAATGACAGTCACCATCAATTTCTTCTTCTATCGTTCTTCTTTCCATCATTCTCATTTTATTTGACTCACTTTTCATTTTGTATTCCCTAATTATCCTAACTTAAGTGAAACACAAACTTTCATACTCACATTCAACAACTTCCATAATTGAAAAAAGTCATAGCATAAATATAAACAGAGAATCAAGTTTAGTAAATACTGCTATAAAAGATCTGCTAAGAAACTAGAATATATTATTGAACAAAGAAAAACAAAGTTCTAAAAATTAACAGTTTGAATCACCATTAACATCACCAAGACCTTTATCATTTCCTAATCATCTAATCACACAGCTCTCAGGCTTGAACAATAAAGAGTCCTAGATCTCCATTTGGCAATTTTACTCTCCAATCTAATCAATATGTTTCACATGTAGAACTATGACAATCAAAAGGTCTGTGACAAGGCTTGTTTAATGGATAACTTCAAGAAATTTACCTAAATCTACTGAATAGTGAACATGTTTAGGGGATGTTGGAATACAGTATAAGACAGCAATACTTGCCTATCATGCAAAAGGCTCTGTGAACAAAGCTCAGCACTACACAAAAATAAACTCAGTAAGACTGAAGCAGACTATAAAATGCCTTTTGTTTTCATGAATAGCCACTACATTTTAAATAAGCAATAACACTGACACTTATTAAGTCAAAACTTAGTATCTTAAACCTCTAAACCTACTTCCATATTCAAATGTAATTTGGAAATTTTGTCATCCCCTTATTACAAACCCAGAGAAAAGGAAAAATGATTTTGTTCTTTTCAAAACTAACTCAATTGTCCCACATTTTCAATCTAAATAGCATGTTTTCACTTCCAAATTGATACATTTCCAGACCACTACCAATGGTCATTTTAAAATACATTTCATCCTAACTTCATGTGAAAAATCAATACACAGTACCTTTTGGCAAGCTTTGCATAGTAATATCATTTTCTGAATTCTCATTAGCAGCTTTTTCATTTACATTCTCATCCATGGGATTTTCATCATCAGATTCTACATATTTTGTCACAATTGAAGGTTTCCTATAAAGGAGTAAAGGTCATAGAATTATGGGCATTTCTGTAAATTGGAAAATATACCAAGACCATAACTAACAGATTTAGCTATAATAGCAGCTACAAAGCAAGGATGCCATCAGATTCACTGGTGGAAACAAGCATCCCTTTATCATATCACTAAAGATTGTCACTGAACACAAATATATTGTGGTAAAAAGTGGATTTTTAATGAAATTATTTTTACATTACTACTTTGGAGAATAAATCAGTAATAAGTAAACTGTATTTAATAAGAGACAGTTCTATTAAATAAAGAATGAATGGCAAAATCAAGTAGTACCAAACTGAAAATTTTTAGGAAGGGCTGTCCACACATGGGTGTAACTGGAAATAATTCCTGTCCTTATGGACACTTTGGCAATTCAAAAGAATAAGGATACCTTAACATTCTTTGAACTTCTTAATGATGTACAAGTATAATGTCTTTTCCCCATCCTAAACAACATCATCAACTCTTAAAAACCCATGTTGTTATAAAAGAAATTCAACATTTCTCTTCTTTGTAAAGGACTATGCATTGAAAGGGTCACAAACATTACTCATTCTCTAAAATTTCCTTTCAACTGAAACTGTACAACATAAGTAATGGAATCTATTGCATTAGAATACTCATCTCTAAGCATTTTGCTTTGTGTAAAATGGTTTATTTGAAAAACAATGATACTTGAAGTAAGTTCTGAAAAAGAATATTGTATTTTTAGAAACTGTACACCAAGCAACCAAAGAAACAAAGGAGGGAGGGGGGAAGAGGAGAAGAGGGAGGAGGAGGGAAGAGAGAGGGAAAGAAGGAAGGGGGGAAGAGGAAAAAAGGGAGGGGGAGGGAAGAGGGAGGGAGGGGGAGGGAGGAGAAGGGAGGGGGAGGGAGGAGGGGGAGGGAGGAAGGAAGGAAGGGAGGGAGGGGGAGGGAGGAAGGAAGGAAGGGAGAGGGAGGAAGGAAGGAAGGGAGGGAGGGAGGGAGGGAGGGAGGGAGGGAGGGAGGGAGGGAGGGAGGGAGGGAGGGGGAGGGGGAAGGAGGAAGGAAGGAAGGGAGGGAGGGGGAGGGGGAAGGAGGAAGAAAGGGAGGGAGGGAGGGAGGGAGGGAGGGAGGGAGGGAGGGAACTTTTTACTCCTTTCACCATGAACCCACCTCTTTGACCTTGAAGATCCTGAAGATTTGGATTTTTCTGAGGAACTAGTTCCCTAAACATGAGGGGGGAAACACAAAGGTGAGTAAAACTCTCCCAATAACAACATGTCTATAACCAATCGTCTTCCTCTAGGAAGATCTTTCTTACATTAATAATATAACAAAGTATTATTTTGTATTCCCAAAAAACTTTCTTTCAAGAAACTTTAGAAACAAAATCTGAGGTTGAGAATGTACCTCATTTAAGCTGCAAAGTCCTAGGTTCAGACCAACAACCCCCCATCCCACCACACACACACACACACACACACACACACACACACACACACACACACACACACACACACACCTAATTCTCATTGTTCTGGGGTTTCCTTGACTGAAGATTAAATTTGTCTCTTTTTTATGGTGGTAAAGGTACTAGATATTTAACCAAAGACCCCCTAGCATGTGTTCTTCTGTTTATTAAGATTTGTTTTGTTCTTTGAAAATTTCATACATTTAATAAACTGTACTTCACAGCAAGTGTGGTCACCTTTACAAGATCAATCCAGCAAGTCACTGATAGGGGAGTGGATCCTGTGGTACCACCACCTTTAGCAAGTGTTCTAACACTGAACTGCGCCTTAGTTCTTCCATTTTCTCATTACTGACGTCCACTTGTTTTATTTTGAGACAGGGTCTCACTATGTAGCCCTTGCATTTTCTAACCTTTTCTGACCTTAAAGTAAACAGCTAAAGTGAACTTCATGATAAAAATGAACACTTTAACAAACTCAACAACAATCAAACTGAAGTATCATGATAATAAGTACATGCAACAGTGGCCTTAAATGTTAGTATATATTAAAACTGAAAGCACTAAAGACTAATAAGCTAATTTATTATTTAATAATCTTTAAAATTTTTCACATTCTACTTACCTCTTCCTTGTTATTTTCCATTGTATCAGAGTTAATTACAGAACCACTGTTTGTATCTTTAAAAAAGAAATAAAAGAATATTACCATCTCTTCAATGTATTATCAAACAACACCAAAAGTGGCAATGTGGCACAGGCCTGTAATCCAAGCACTCAGGAGGCAGAGGCAGAGGGATCAACACAAATTTGAGGCCAAATGGTTTACATAGCCAGGGTTACAAAGGAAGATCCTGTTTCAAAAAAAAAAAAAAAAAAAAAAAACAGTTTAACAAAACACAAACAGCAGAATGCTAACTCGTACCTACAATCTCCCAAGCACATTTTGAAGCTATGAAACAGTGATATTGATAATACTAATTTTTTTTTATTTTATTTTACTTTTTGGTTTTTCGAGATAGTGTTTCTCTATGTAGCCTGGCTATCCTGGAACTCACAATGTAGACCAGACTGGCTTCAAATTATAAATCCGCCTGCCTCTTCCTAACAAGCTATATTTCATTATAGAATATTGGTGATGGGCTGAAGAGATGGCTTGCTGGCAAGAACATTCACTGTTCTTATATAAGAGCACCCAGGTGTGACTCCCAGCACCCATGTCAACTGATAACCATCCATAGCTACAGTTCCAGGTGATCTGATACCCATGGGCAATGAGCAGGCAAGTGGTACACACCCATATATGACAAAACACTCATACACATAAATTAAATACTGGAAGGTCAGGCAATGGTGGCATGAACCCTTAATCCCAGCATTTGGGAGGCAAAGACAGGGCAGAGACAGGCAGATCTCTGTGAGTTCAAGGCCAGCCTGCCCTACAAAGTGAGTTCCACAACAGCAAGGACTGCCACACACAGAAACCCTGTCTTGAAAAAACAAAACCAAAACAAAAAAATTAAATGCTGAAGACATAAGAGTAATTTAAAACAAAAGCTAACAGAAGAAAAGAATACAGATTAATGAAACCACAAACAGAAAAGAAACTAAGAATTGTTTAAAGAATGAAATAAACCTTAGACTAGACTAATCATGAAATAAAAGAGAGGATTATTATTGCCAACCTTAACTAAAGACTGTAGACGAATTATATGAACTATACACCAAAACATATAGAGAAACTTAACAGATAAACAAACTAATGAAATAGGCTTGTAAAAAATTAAGATAATGTGGAAGAGATTAGTCATCAAAAATGGCCCACAACTAAGAATCCAGCATAGGACTGAACCAGGCCCTCTGAACATGGAACATGGGTCTCAGTTAGCAGGCCTGGGCATCCTAAGGGATCTCTGACAGTGGAACCAGTATGTATCCCTGGTGCACAAAAGGATTTTGGGAGCACATTCCCCATGGAGGGATACTCCCTTAACCTAGAGGCAGGAAGGAGGGCCTAGTCCCTGCTCCACATGACTTAACAGATTTAGATAACCCCTCCTGGAAGGCATCACCCTACATGTAGAGTGGGATGTGGGGGGGTGAGATGGGGGAATCAGTGGGAGACATAGGAGGATGGGAGGGAGAGGGAACTGAGATTGATAAATAAAATAAGATTGTTTCTAATTTAAATAAAAGTATATATATATATATATGTATATATATATATACATATATATATATATAAAGCAAAAATGACTCAACCAAAAAACCCAAAATCCAGATGTTTTAAGCAGTAATTTTAACAAACATGCAAAAATTATGTTAATGTTTTGCAAATTCCTCTAATCATAGGAGAGGATACTTCTCAATTTTATGAGGCCATTATTGCCCTGATATCAAATCAAAATAAAATATCACAAAAGAGGAAACTACAGATTATTATTATTACATATGAGTAGTGATGTAAATTCAACAAAATACAAGCAAACTGCATATAAGAAGACAAACTACAGAGCTGGGGATGTGACTCAATGGGTCGGCAAGGTAGAGTATTTTACCAGCAGGAACACAGCCCTTCCTCAGTACCCAATAAACCAGACATGGTGGCATATGCCTGCAAGTCTAGCACTGAAAAGGATGAGGCAAGGGAATGGCGTGTTAACACAAGCCTTTAGTAACAGCAGAGGAAGGGGGATCTCTGTTTAGTTCAAGGTCAGCCTGGTCTGCATAAGACAGTCTTAAGTAGAATGTCCCAAAGGATCTTTACTAATGGGAAAAGAATTATCAGAATTAATAACTAATTTTGACAAGCTCGCAGGATACAAAAATTAACACAAAAATGTCAAATGAGTTCCTAAACATTTCAAGACAAGACTGCCACATGTAAACTAAGCAAACACTGTCATACTTGGGAGACTAAAACTGGACATTCAAACACAGCCAGATAGATGCCCCACCTTACCATCTGCGGGAGGGCTCAGCAGTAGCACACATTTGTTGCTTTTCGAGAGGACCTGGGTTTGATTCCCAGTACCCATGTGGTGGTTTCACAACATTCTGTATCCCCAGTCCCAGGAGATCTGATAATCTCTTCTGACCCCCATGGGCCAGGCATGACATGCAAGTGGTGCACATATATACATGCACACAAAATACATTTTTTTCAATAAACCTAATTTAACATTTTTAAACCCTGATATATTTCGGTCAAAAATATAACAAAAAATATTTATAATATTAGTATTCTGATAAAAGAAAAGCATGAGGCTAAGAATGTCTGCAGCTATCTTATTAATTAAAATTTCCTATTCTTTGTCTCCCTGTGCAGCCATCTTCTTTCCTCAGTCAGGCACAGTCGCACACATCTGTAATTTCAACACATGGAAAATGAAGACAGGTCCAGGGTCATCCTCTACTACACAGAAAGTTCAAGCCTGAGCTACGAGACATATTCTCAAAAATGTAATAAATAAATAAATAATCAAGCAAACAAATAAGAACTTTCTGCCTCCCAAAAGCTTTTGTCTTCATCATTCACCACTCCCGGCTAGCTATCCTCTGCCACAGCCACCCTAGCCACTGCCACCCCCACCCTCCCAGACTGGATCTTGAATCTGGGGCAAGCACTCAACCCCTATGATATACTGCCAACCTAACAGTCTTATTCTTTACATGAAAACTGTCAAGTTTTATAGTTGTCTCTTGAAGAAAAAATATGATGATCACGTTGTTCTGTGTAGATTTTAATATTTATTGCAGGGTAAATAATTACTATTAATCTACCATCAGATTCAACACCACTAGTGTACTGTCAAATATTATTTTGCTGTTTGTATATTCAATTCTTCAACTGCAGAATTTCAAATTGGTTTTCTTCTTACAGTTTTTCTCTTATTGTACTTCCTTATCTGTCCATTCTTCATAAGTATACCTGCCTTTTGATATTTGAACATAGTTACAATACTTGTCTACTCATTTCAACATGGAAGTTGCTAGTGATCCCCTTTTCTCTCATGAATGAGTGACATTTCCTCTTTTGGTCTATCTAGTATCTTAAACTGAATACTGCACACTGTGAAATAGTCAAGACCCTTCTGTTATATTCCTGAAAAGAGGTGCTAACTGTGTGGCTGAAAACAGTTAACTCACCTGAAATCAAAACCTAACCCTATATAAAGAAGACAGCAGAGTTTTGTTCTGTCCTTTCACAGTTCCACCCCCATTGCCTACAATCCAGGATACACTTAGGCAATTCAGTCAGATTATATGGTTAAGTCTTCTTTTTTCTGCTAGAGAATTTTATTTCCTGTAAAAATCTGAGCTCTCATTTGATAATTCTAACCAAGACGAGCTCTCCTAGCTCACTTTCTAACTACTTAGCATCTTCAAGTTTTTCCTTGACACTGCATCCAATTAGACCATCAATTTTTACTCAAGTCTTAATAGCTACAGAAAGCTAACTGGAACCTTTCCTGAGGCAAAGAGACTTCACCAAATGGGATTTTGGCCAATGCCATTTCATAGGCTTTGACTTTCCTTCCACATATCTAACTCTTAATATGCCCAACTAAAGCAATTAATTAACACAGGACTCTGGCAATAATAAACTTCATTCTAAAAATAAGGTACTAGCTGGGTACTGTAGTTAGTCTGTGAAGTAGAGACCCTGCCTGTCTCCAAACTACATCAATTAAATGAATAAAGAGTTGAGGGAGCTGGAGAGATGGCTCACAAGTTAAGAGCACTGGCTGCTCCTCCGAAAGTCCCAAGTTCAATTCCCAGCAATAACATAGTAGCTCACAACTCTCCATAATGAGAGCTGGTCCGCTCTTCTGGTATAAAGTCATACATGCAGATAAAACAATCCTATACATAAAATAAAATAAATAAGAGTTAAGTGTGATGCCTATAATCTCAGCATTTAGGAAATTGAAGCAGAATACTGCTTACCAGTTCAAAACCAGCCTGGACCACGGGAGAACTTGTCTTAATAAAAATCTAGAGGGGTGGTACATGCCTTTAATCCCAGCACTCAGTAGGTAGAGTGAAGCATTAATTTAATTAATATTAATCAATAAAAACCAGGAGTCAGATATCAAGGTAAAAACCTGGAAGACCAAAGAACCAGGAGCAGCTTCCTACCTGTCTCCTTCCTCCATCCAAAAGGCTGAGATCCTGTCTCCATAGCCATACCCAGTACTGGGATTAAAAGTGTGAGCCACTACTGCCCAGCTTCTATGGTTAACTAGTAGCTCATGTGTCTCTAGAAAAATAAACTTTTTTGCATATTACAATATAAAGCATATTACAGGTATACCATACAATTCTACACGACAAGCAGCAATAGAACTCTAAAAGATATGCTAAATAATCAGAAAGGGGTAACAAAGATCCCCAGAAATTGGTTGCATAATGCTTTATCAACCTTGAATTTTCTAAATGCTAATGAGAAAGCAACAACAGCTGCAGAGAGACATTGGATAATAAAAAAAAAAAGCTACTGAATCAAATCAGCCTATATACTTTTTAAAGATATGTTGACCTCAGAGTGGAAACCAGGACATTTGTTACACTTGGGGGAGGGGTTTGCTTTTATTTCCACAGGAGAAGAAAAACTATAGATACTATTGATAAAGATTAGATTTGAACAAGAGAGACCTTGAATGGAAGAGGTAATAGTTCATCAAACAGCATGGTTGTTCAATCTAAACTAACTTTAAAACTAACAAATTCTTTTCATTTGATCAGATAAAACTTGCCAAAAAAGAAACTCCCCAAGTTAGGGTTGGGGAAGGGTTTGGTTTTTACCTTTTCTGGAGACTAGCTCCACCCTCTAATTCCAGTGAGCTTTATTAGTCAGAACACAAATAAAATATGACACAACAGTAGAGGCAGGAAGATCTCTCAAATGTGGTATCATATTACAAGTGCTGATGTCAACTCACATACATTTAACACACACACACACACACACACACACTAGCTTTCAACATAAAAGCAAGAAAGGCCTTCCTGGTGGCAATGAACATACCAGGTACACTGGTATTTGTTATTGGCCTTGAACATCTTGTGGAGACAGAAAACAAGGAAGCATAAAAGAAATGATCAGTATTTACAAAAACAATAGCCAATGGAAGCACCAGATAGCATGAAATCAAGTGTCAAAACAGAAAACAAAGAGTGCTAACATAGCTCAGTGGGTAATGGCAGTTGCTGTCACGCCTAACAACCTAAATTCAATCTCTGGGATTCCGCATAGCAGAAGGACAAAACTGATCGCTGCACGTTATTCTCTGACCTCAACATGTATGCTTTCCATGTAAGTGTATGCACACTCATGCACATACACATATGAAAACTAAATGAATGCAGTAAAGTTTTTTGAGTAAATTATAGTAACAATACTCCTTGGAAATAAAGAATTAGTATATACTAATAAATACATAGAGGATAAATCATAGTAATATTGCAACTAATAATATGGCAATAAATTATCAGGCAATGAACAGACCTTTGATACACAAGTCTTTCTAGGAATGGCCAACAATATTCTACAACCTCAGTTCCCTGAATCTGTGATTATGGCTTCACTGTCACAACTGTTTGTAAGTTGGTACACTTAACCTTAAAAATGGGAGATTATGAGTAAGTGAGAAGTGGAACTAATTTAATCATGTGAGTCCTTAGAAATGGAAAATGTCAGACCAGGTGAGCATGGTATTACATACCCTGAGTTCTAAGCCAGTCTGGTCTACAAAATAGGTTCAAGGCAAGAGAGAATTAAATGATGAGAGCCTGTCTTAAAAATCTGCCTGTTCTAAAGAGCAAGAAAATCAATAAGCAAAAGAGTAAGAGATTCAAGGAATGAGAGAGGCACCATGTGCTGTGCTAGACTTGCCAAAAGAAGGGGCTCCATGAAAGGAAATGCAGACAAGTGAAAGGAGTGTAGAGAAAAGATCCTAGCCAATAGGAAGTGAAAACAGTGAGTCTCATCTTTAGGACCACAGTGAATTGAATTCTGCAAAACCTCCTGGGAATTTGGGGACACAGTCTTCCACAGAGCTACCTTAAATGTGCTACTGACTTCGTGACTTTGCCATGTGATCTTCCAAGGAAAGCTAACCAAGTCCACCAGAGTCCTGACCTACAGAGATGTGAGATGACAAATAATGGGTTATCTGAGCCACCTAACATAATCATTTGGAAGAGAATACACATTAAGTTAAATTTAGATGATATAAATAATAATCTCAAAATCTTCCTGGTCTCGTTTAGTTATAAAAGACTAATCCTTAACTGTATAGTAATCAACCAAGCACCAATGTAAGCAATACTGTAACAACCTAACTTAACATCATCAATAAAGGGACAAATGAAAACTTTTGTGATATAATTTACAGATGCATATTCTCCTGATTGGTTAGATTTTTGTTGTCAACTTGACACAAGCCACAGTCATCAGGGAAGAGGACAACAGTATTATCCCTGTTCCTTTAGAAGTAGTAACATTTTTCCTCTGAAAAGACAATGGAACTTCTTAGATTTTTGTCCTTTAAAACAGCTTGATTGCGGGCTGATGGTCCATGCCTTTAGGCAGAGGGTAGGCAAATATGAGTTCAAAGCCAGCCTAGTCTACATAGCACACACCAGACCAGCCTGAGTTACACAATAAGGCCCTGTCTCATAAAAACATATAAGCTGTGAGGGTGGGTGGGGGGTGGCGCACACCTTTCCTGGAGGCAGAAGCAGATGGATTTCTGTGAGTTTGAGGCCAGCCGACCTCAGTCTACAGAGCTAGTTCCAGGACAGGCAAGGCTATACAAAGAAACCCTATCTTGAAAAATCGGGGTGGGGGTGGGAGGTTGTGCTTAAAAAAAAAAATTTGATAAGGACTAGCTATAGTTTTCCTTTTTAAGAAATGTGTTTGTGGGTGAGGATAGGGTGGGTGCATATGCCACAGAACACATATACATGAAGGACAGAGGGGCAACTCTGTGGAACTGGTTCTCTCCCTCCAGCTTTATGTACATTCCAGGGAACCCAGGGATCAAACTTGGTTATCAGGCTTTGATAGCAATAGCTTTCATTCATTTAGCAATCTGGCTGGCCCTAGCATAGGTTTTCATGTGTCCCTGTGAATCCTATCAGAACCTCTTGAATCTGTGGCTTGATATTATATGATTTTAGAAAAGGTATATCCAGTGACATATGAGCTTTATACTGTGATCTTGTGATTTTCTATATGTATGTACATAAATATGTTTTGTGTTATGCTTGCTATATGTAGTAATCTAAACCATTAATCATAATAGAATATAGGTTATTTTCTTAATTTTATGTGCATTGGTAGTTTTGCCTGCATCCATGTCTGTGTGAGGGTGTCACTGGATCTAGAGTTATAGGCATTGGTGAGCTGCCATGTGGGCACTGGGAATTGAACCTGAATCCTTTGCAAGAGCAGCAGTACTCCCAAATGTTGAGCCATCCCCCAGCCCTAAATACAGGCTATTTTTAAATGAGGTTAGTATGGTAATCTCAGCATCCAAGAAGCTTAGGCAGGATGATCACAAGTTCAAAGACAGCCCAGGATGTATAACAACATCCTATCTCAAAAACATTTATTAAAAAGAGTAAAGAGAACAAATATCAACTTGTTTTATAAAAATATATTCACCAAACCCACTTAGGAGTGTTGTTGTTTAATTAAAAACATGAGTCTGACTATAGCCCGGCTGGACTGAAACCCTGTAATATGTGGAATATTAGTTTCAGATGTGTTACATTCATTTATGCTGTGGAATATTTGTTTAATGATGGAAAGATGTGTTGCATTCTTTAAGTTATATTTGTTTAATTCTGTGAAGCTGTGCCTGTCTAAAACACCTGACTAATCTAATAAACAGCTGAACGACAGCTGGGCAAGAGAAAGGGTAGGTGGGGCAGAAAGAATGAATAGAAGCAGAAATCTGGGTAGAGAGGATCAAGGAGCAGGATAAGTAGGAGAACTTTAAGGGTCAACCACCTAGCCATACACAAGCCACAGAGTAAGTAAAGAAAGGTATATAGAAAGGAGAAAGTAAAGAAAGGTATATAGAAAGGTAAAAAAGTTCAGTGGCAAAAGATAGATGGGATAATTTGAGAAAAGTTGGCTAGAAATAAGACAAGAGAAGACTGGGCGAAGAATAAGCCTCCATGAGAGTATTTATGTGGAGGCTGGTTGGTGTGCCCCCAAAGGAGAAAAGAGTAAAAAAAAAAAAAATACACTGTAATCCATACTGACCTTGAACTTAGACCCATACTCCACACAGCCTACTTGTCAGACACCATTCTAAACTTCATTGAGTGATATTATTAAACATAATAATTTAAATTCTAATACACCAGTAAACATTGAAATGAAGTATTTCCATACTTCATTAGGGGTACAGTTGTAGAGCACTTGCCTAGCATGCTTAATGCCGAGCTCCACCACCTGAAACCTACACTACTCACCTCTCCCCTAATACTTATCTATTCATCATCTCCTCTGCCAGAAACTTCCATTATATACAAAACAGAATTGTTTCACCCTAAGCATCATCAGTTTAGAAATTTATACTTTTCCTTTCCAAAATTAAAATCTTATAGCAGATACTAGCAAACACATCCAGTAAGGACATCTATAAACTTGTAAATCAAATTTTCTACAAATAAAAAAGCTACTCCACACAAAACTAAATAAGTGACGGACTGGAAAAATGACTCAGCAATTAAGAATGCTCACTGCCCTTGCAGAGGACTCAGATTCGGTTCCCAGCACCCTCCTCAAGCGGCTCACAACCACCTCTAACTCCAGTTACAGGAAATCTAGAATTACAGAGGAATCCAGGCCTCTGTAGACACCTGCATACATAACGTGCACACAAACATAAACTCAAGCAACCTCACACACATCACACAAATACATAAAAATAGAAGGAAATAGTTTAAACAAATGAATAGAAATAAATGAAAAGGGACTGTATACAGCAACATCTTTTTTCAACTTACCTGTGCTTTGGCTCATTACAACTTGTGGAGAAGAACACGTTTCTTCAGATTCTTCTGATGAATGTGCTAGGAAGTCATGAAGCTTCTGCACCAATGTATTCAACTTGCTTTCACTATCAAAACAAAAATTTACCAATGTCCTTACAATAAACATAAATCTCCAACAAACTGTGAGGTTTATCCTATAGTCTTATGAGAATATACAGGCTCAAAGTCAAAATTAAGGCAAATAATTTTATTTTGCTAAGGGTATAAAAATATAAAACAGCCAAATGGTGGTGGTGGTAGCACATGCCTTTAATCCCAGCACTCAGGAGGCAGAGACAGGGGATGTCTGTAGGAGGGCCTTATCTACAAAGTAATTTCTAGGGCAGCCAAGGCAACACAGAAAAACCCTATCTTGAAAACAAACAAACAAACAAACAAACAAAAAGAAAAAAACAACAACACAACTACCCTTACTACCAGAGACAAGCTAAAAAATATCACTCAAGGAAAACACTGATATTATTCACTAAACATTTCCAAATACTGAAATCTTTTGATGTGCTGAATATGGTATAATTATGAGTTACATTTTAAAATAATTTAACACAAAATAAAGCTTATCACAAGGCGCTGGAAATGGAGAATGGCATTAAAATATTTACCTTGCCTGCACAAGGCCTCAAGTTTAATTCACAGTACTTCCAAATATAGCAAAGAACAAAAAACTATCACCTAATTTTTTATAGGAAAAACAAACTTAAAACACAAATGAGTTTCAAAAGAAATCCTGAGGTGATAAAAGGCAAAAAGTCATTCATGTTTAAATTTTATGCACCTTTTGCTGAGCATAATGCACAACTTTGATCCTAGCACTCAGAAGGCAGGGGCAGAAGGATCTCTGAGTTTGAGGCCAGAATGGCCTACAAAGAAAGTTCCAAGATAGCAAGAACTACACTGAGAAATCCTGTCTCAAAAACCAAACAAACTTTTATTTCACAATGTCTAGCTGTCCCTTGTATATTATCTTATTGTAATTAATAATATCAACAAATAACTACTTTCTCATATAGGCTATATCTGTAAGGGCCTTTGAAACCAAAACATTGGTATATCACCTTTTCAAGAAAACTTAAACACACCAACATGCAAAATATGTAACATTTTTCTTCCTTTGTACAAGAAAATCAGTAATCTATCAAGTATATTTACTTATTGTCTTGACTGTCTCACTAATTCTTAATTATTATATCTTCTCCTTGGAAATAGAGCAATTGTATAATAGACTGCTGCTAAGATGAAAAACAGTACAGAACAGGACTTGAAAGAATGAAAACTTTTAAGAAACCAGTAACAGAATCATCATTTACAGCATAAACTGTTAACTATTTAATGACTGCATACAGTTGCTTTACATGGGGGCAAACACCTTTAATCCTAGCACTCCAGAGGCAGAGACAGGCAGACTGCCTGGTCTACAGAGCAAGTTCCAGGACAGCCAGAACTACATAGAGAAAAACTACCTTGAACAAACAAGCAAACAAACAGTAGAAATAAAATAAACTGATAAGGAGTTCAAAGCTTAAATGCAGAAGATAAACATTTAATCATTTCTTTAAAAAAAAAGATTTTCAAGGCTGGAAAGATGATTCATCAATGAAAACCACTTGGGCAGTCATGAGGACCAGCATCTATATCCCAGCACCCATATTAACAAGCAACTGCAGCCCCAACAGCCAAAAACAGAAAGATTGTTGTGGCTTGTTATTGTCTGGCTTAGAAAACACAAGCTCCAGGTTCAAAGAAGTCCTGCCTCGAAGGAATAAAAAAAGACATCAATAATCCCTTCTGGCCTCCGTGTGCATACATCATGAACACCAAAGACAAATAAATATACATTCACAATACACAAATAAATCTTTTTAAAGGAAGATTTTATAAGCTTAAAAGCAAGACAGAAAATAAACAAATCCTGACTTCAAACTTCAAAACAATTTTGTCAAAGGATACCATCAATAAAACAGAATGACTAAAAGCACAAATTAATGAAATGAAGGGGCTGAAGAAATGGCTCACACTGCTTTTTTAAGAGGACCAACGATCAGTTCTTAATACCCACATTAGACAGCAATGCTGCCTCTAAATCCCACACTCATGTGTACAAACAAACATAAATACATACATACACATTAAAAGGGGGCTAGAGAAACAATTCAGTCTTTAAAGTCACTAGCTGTTCTTGCAGAGCACCTGGATTCAATTTCCAACATTCCTATTATAACCATCAATAACTCCAATTTCAGTAAATCCAATACCCTCTTCTGGCTTCTGTAGGCACTATGCAAGCATGCATGCATGAAAGCATGCGTACATACATACATACACACACACACACACACACACACACACACACACACACACACACACTCATACATATAAAACTGTAAACAAGTAAATACCCCCTTTTTAAAAAAGAAATTAAATATAATGGAGACTAAAATAATCAGGAAACAGAGTTTGGGGGAAGGGGGTATACTCAGCTTGCAGAATACTTGACTAGCACACACAAATTAAATTCCTAGATTTGATCCCCAGCAACAGAAAAACTAGGACTGGTGACAAGTGCCCATATAATCCCATTCCTCAGGAGCTAGAGGCAAGAACATCAGAAATTTAAGATCATCCTTAGCTGCATAGTAAGTATGAGAGGCAAGCCTAGAATACTAAGACCCTGCCTAAAAAAAATTAATGAAAACAGTAATAATAAGTTGGGGCTAGAACTCAACTTTTGATCTATAATCTGCCCTGCCTATGGGAAGGGGGGGAGGTGATATGAGGATAGTGCTGAGATTATAGGAGTGGCCAACCAATGACTGGTTCAGCGTTAGAACCATATCACAAGAGTGAGCGTACCCCTGACACTACCTGAAGTGCCAGGACCCACAGGCTAAATGGCCCAGAGACCTAGGATAGAACCAAACACAAATGGGGGAAGATAGTATGTCAATGTAATGATACCTAATGATATTCTGCTATACTCATAGTTTGGTGCCTAGCCCAATTGTCATCAGAGATGCTTCATCCAGTAACTGATGGGAGCAGATGTAGAGACAAACAACAGCCAAGCATTGGGTCGAGCTTGGGGAATCCTGCTGAAGAAAAGGAGGAAGGATTATATGAAAGAAGGAGGTCAAAGAAACCACAAGGGAACCCACATTAACAACTAACCTGGGCTCAAAGGAGCCCACAGAGTCTGGGCCAACAGCTAAGGAGCCTGCATGGGACCAACTAGGCCCTCTCCATATGTGTGAGTTAGGTAGCTTGGTCTACTTGTGGGACTCCTAGTAGTAGGAGCAGGTACTGTCCCTAACACTTTGGATGGTTTTGGGGAACCTAGTCCTCACACTGGGTTGCCTTGCCCAGCCTTAATACAAGGGGAGGTGCTTAGTCCTACCTCAACTTGATAAGCCATGCTTTGTTGATATTCATGGAAGTCCTGGCTCTTTCTGAACAGAAACAGAGGAAGATTGGATTGGGAGGGAGGGAAGGAAGGAGAGGAGACAGGGAGAAAATAGGAGGGAAACTGCAGTTGTGATATAAAAGAAATCAATAAATTTAATTAATAAAAAATGAGATCAGGCAGTGGTGGCACATGCTTTAATCCCAGCACTTGAGAGGCAGGGGCAGGCAGATCTGTGAGTTTGAGGCCAGCGAGTGCCAGGATGGCCTCCAAAGCTACACAGAGAAACCCTGTGTAGAAAAACAAAACAGGACAAAAACAACCTAGAAAAAAAAGTTGAAGTTGGAGAAATGGCTGGCTCAATGGTAAAGAGCATTAGCTGTTCTTCCAGAGGACCCAGGTTCAATCCTCCAGTTCCAAGGGATCCTACATCTTCTTTCTGGCCTCCCCAGACACCAGGCACATATGTGCTATACAAACATATACACAGATAAAATGCAAATATTTTTTTCCTGAACATGTCTGTGCACAGGTGTGCCCGGTGCCCACAGAGGTCAGAAGAGGACATTGGATTCCCTGGAACTGAAATTGTATATAGTTGTGAGCTACCATGTGGGGGAATGGAACCCAGATCCTCTACAAGCCATCAGTGCTCATAACCATTGAACCATCTCTCTAGCCCCAAATGTATTTTCAAAATCCCATTCTGGGACAGAAAGATAGCTCAGCAAGTAAACGTGTTTACCACCAAGCCTGAGGACCTGAGAACAATCCCCAGATGGATCCTAAAAGTTGGTTCCGACTTCCACTTCTGCTCTATGATGCACTCACGTATATAAGCAAACAAGTAAGAAAGTGTAAAAACAGGTTGAGAAGCTAAGGAGATGGCTCATGGTTAAGAGCACACAAATCAGACAGGCTATAGCTCCAGCTCCAAGAAATTTGGCACCCTAATCTGGTTTCCTTGGGTACTGATACACACGTGGCATACATTCACACAGACATGTAAATAAATCTTTAAAATTATTTGAAAACTGGCAAATATCTTTAATATAAAGTTACAATATAAAGTTCTCCAAAGAAAATGTACAGATAACAATGCAAATCAAAACCACATAAGAAACCAGAAAG
Organism: Cricetiscus sungorus; assembly: GCA_030556225.1. Lineage (NCBI taxonomy): Eukaryota > Metazoa > Chordata > Mammalia > Rodentia > Cricetidae > Cricetiscus > Cricetiscus sungorus. The sequence continues at coordinate 59,857,862 of JANBXA010000726.1, read as the reverse complement.
GTGGTGGTGGCCGAACACATTTAATCCTAGCATTCAGGAGGCAAAGGCATGTGAATCTCTATGAGTTCAAGAACAGACAAAGCTACATAAAACCTGTCATGAAAAAAAAGGAAACTAAAAAACAAAAGAAACAAACAGACCATAACATACTCAATAAAGCTGATAAAATAACTTTTAAAACAAAAAAATTATGGCAAGGTGACAGAAAATTAAGACTCCATATGCATATAAGACTGGAGATGTAGTTCAGTTGGTAAAAGGCTTGCCTACAATGTATAAGGCCCTGATTTGGATCCTGAGCAACACACAATTTGGCAAAGTGGCACACACTTTTAATTCCAGCACTGGAGAGATATAGGCTAGAGGATCAGGAGTTCAAAGCACCCCCTGTTAAATAAGGATCTCAAGGCCAGCCTAGGCTATGTGACCTCAACTCAAAACACAAAAAGGAATGCAATTGTTCACAGAAACATGATTCACAATTTTAAAAAAAAAAAAAAAAAAAAAAAACGATCCAAATGTATATACGTCAACAGATAAATAAATAAAATGTGGTATCATCAATGGAATATTACATTATTCCAGTGTAATATTAATACTAATGTATGTTAAATAAGGATGACCTTTAACAGTTAAAGAAGACACAACACACTACAAGACTGAATTTCTCACTGGGCGTTCATTGGTGGTACACGCCTTTAGTGTGGGCACTCAGGAGGCAGATGCAGGCGGATCTCTGTGAGTTCAAGGCCAGCCTGGTCTACAGAGCGAGTTCCAGGACAAGCTCCAAAGCAATACAGAGAAACCCTGTCTCAAAAAATCAAACAAGTAAACAAAAAAGACTGAATTTCTCTATTTATATATCCAAAATGAGCATATCCACAGAGCACAAGTAAATTTCCAATTGCTAGGGGATGGGGAAAGGGAATCCATTTTATGATGATAAAAAATATGGTACAGGCTAAGGATATAGCTTAGTTGGTAGACTGCCTAGCATGCATAAAGCCAATCCTAGCACCACATTAAAACCACAAAACTGGATACGGTGGTACACTCAGAAGCTAGAAGCAAGACCAGAAGTTCAAAGTCATCCTTGGCTACATGGTGAGTTTAAGACCAGCCTGGGATACAAGAGACTGTGTCTCAAAAACAAATAAATTCCTAGAACTAGACTGCAAAGCATTTTGAGTTACATTGATTTTACTTTATTTTCAAATAACTAAGAAACAAAATTATGCACACAATCCCCAAAAAATCCACAACCAACATTTAAGAAGCAAACTAGCATGAAAAATTACATAAATAAAGATTTGGGCTGGAGAAATGGCTCATCAGTTAAGCACACTGGCTGCACTTCCACAAGTCCTGAGTTCAATTTTCAGCAACCACATGGTGTCTCACGACCATCTATACTGGGATCTGGTGCCCTCTTCTGACATAAAGACTTACAAGCAGATAGAGCACTCATACATAAAATAAATCTTAAAAAGAAATACCAGGCCAAAATAAGACAAAAGAACTCTTGGGTCTTTCTGTGTAGTCCTGGCTCTTCCTGGAACTAGCTCTGTAGACCATGCTGGTCTCAAACTCACAGAGATATATATGCCTGTCTACTGAATGCTGGGATTAAAGGCGTGCAACAGCACCACCCGGCTAAAAGGTTTTGTTTTTGTTGTTGTTCTTGTTGTTGTTGTTGTTTTTATGTATACAGGTGCTTTGTCTGCATTCATGCCTGCAGACCAAACAGGGCATCAGATTGTGAGCTGCCTTGTGGGTGCTGGGAATTGAACTCAGGACCTCTGGAAAAGTAGCCAGTGTTCTTAACCGTCTCTCCAACCCATAAAAAGGTTATTCTTATTTTACCTCTTCATCACATGGTGTATAAAATGTTTAAAATACCAGTGTTTACTTACATGCAACAAAACCTGCCTTTCTTCTGCTTGCCATATATTAGGCAAACACTATGATCAAAACAAAATTAAATTGATAGGATTGTAGCTTTAAGACTAGATGCTCCAGGAGATTCTTCAGAGATTTGGATCAGGGCTTGTCCTATTTCATACTATATCCACTCGACCACCTTCATGAGGCTTGTCATCAAGCATTGCATCAAACAAAATGTTCAAGCAGAGGAAGCACTCATTGCCTTCCAAGAATATAGTTGGGGCTGAAGATGTAGGTCAGTGGTTTAAAAGTGTGTGCCTGCACTAATTTCACAAAGGACTCAAGAATTCAATTCCTAGCACCCACTGCAAATGGCTCACACCTGCTTGTATTTGCAGTTCTAAGGGATCTGGCAATCCCTTCTGTCCTCTGAGGGCATCTACACTCATGTGCACACAGACACGCATGTGCACAATAAAAATTATGGAGGAGCCAGGCCGTGTTGGCACACACCTTTAATCCCAGCACTCAGGAGGCAGAGGCAGGCAGACCTGTGAGTTTGAGGCAAGCCTGGTCTACTACAGTTCCAGAAAAGGTTCCAAAGCTACAGAGAAATCCTGTCTCGAAACCCCTTCTGCCCCCAAAAAAATGTAGTCAGTAGTCATAGGTCCACCTAGAGAACCATCAATAATGGAAGAAAAGCCCAAACCACTTGATAAAAATTAGAACCAATTAAAAACAACAGGCTACAGGCCTGGAGAAACCTCAGTGGTTAGGGGCACTTATTGATCTTGCCAAGGACTGAAATTCAGTTCCCAGCATCCTTGAAAGGCAACTCACAACCATTCCAAGTTCCAGGAATCAAATGCCTTTAATCCCAGCACTTGGAAGACAAATGCAGAGGATCTCCATATAATCTCTAGACAGTGAGTGTCCAGTCAGCAAAGAATGCAAAGTAACATAAGGGAGCCCCCCCCCCAAACCTAGCCTACCTCAAGCTAACTTAACCTAGCCTAACTCAAGCTACCTCTTGCTAAGTATAATGGCTAAAATGACTTTCATTTGTTTGTGTGTGTTTGTTTGAGACAGGGTTTCATAGTATAGCCCTGGTTATCCTGGACCTAACTCTGTAGACCAAGCTGTGGTGATACTTTGTTTATGCTCTAATAAATAAAGCTTGCCTGAAGATCAGAGGGCGGAGCTATCCACTAGTTAACCATAGAGGTCTGGAGGTCTGTACAGACACAGACTGGGCAGAATGAAGAATATAAGATGGGAGGAGACAGATGCTTGGCCCCTTTTTTAAGAGTTGACTGTGGCTTACTCCTTTGTCTCTCTGATCTTTCAGCATTTACCATGATATATGGCTCCAGGTTTTTATTATTAAGACCAATTAGAACTCGTGCAACACTAGACTGCCCTCAAACTTACAGAGATATACCTGCCTCTGCCTTTCCAGTGCTGGGATTAAAGGCATGAGCCACCAACACCCCATTAAAATGTCTTTTGATGAGATCATTCCTGAACTTAGTTTAACAAATGAAAACTCCTACAAATAGTGCAGCCTCACCATGCAGTCACTTAGAGGCAACACCTTGAATGTTACTCAGTGCATCACAAGACTGTGAGGCAACAGAAGGACTGAACATTAAATGCATTCAGCGTGTCAACCTTTTTCCCTTCAAGAATCCTATTTACACATCTCCCTTCTGCCTGGATTTCCTATAGCAGGGAAAGACTGTGTATAGAATCAGCTGCATAAACTCTTTGCCACTGCAACTTTGAAGAACTCCATTCCTTGGTTTGTGGTATCATGGCCTTCCTGGTGTACAGTTAGTGTTGTAGAAAGGTATTAATAGCTTCCATTTCAAATAAACATGGGTAATTATCAAACACATTATGTAGAGGACTAAAAATGAATCTGGCATTTAAGCAATGTGAACCAGTCCCATAAATGGTGGTGGTGGTATATTAGCATGAAGATGTGACAATGTGGTTAACTATCATTTATTTAAAGCATGTGTTGTGACTTGTTTCATTGGTTTTGGGTTTTCGAGGCGGGTTTCTTTCTGTAGACCAGGCTGACCTCGAACTCAAGAGGTTCATTCACCTGCCTCTGTCTAGTGCTAGGATTAAAGGCATGTGCCACCAAACCCGGCCGGCTTCATATGACTTGACTTCTGCATTTGCTTCCTTGCTCTTTTGGGGGTGGGGGTTACATTCAGAAAGCAACCTTTCCAATCTTTTACTGTGTTCTTTTTTTATTAGGAATCAAGAAGTATTAGATTGTTCCAATGTGGAGGCATGGAGGCCTTAATACTAGCACTCAAAAGGAAGGAAAATCTTATGCATTCAGGGCTTGATCTACAAAGCAAGTTCCAGGACAGCCAAAGCTACATAGAGAAACCCTGTCTCAAAAAAAAAAGGAAAAAAAACAACCAACTCCACACAGTAGTTTTCTTCTGACATCTACACATGTGCATTGTGGCATGCACACCCATATCCACATAGTAAGAAGTAAACAAAATTAAATCAGTTAGGTGGTGATGGCAAATGCCTTTAATCCCCAAAGCAGGTAGATCCTGGAAGTCTGAAAAGAGCCTAATCTACGGAGTGAGGTCCAGGACAGCCAGGTACCTTACACAGAGAAACCTTGTCTCAGAAAAGCCTAGGGAAGCCAGGTGGTGGTGGTGGTGGTGGTGGTGGTGCACGCCTTTAGTCCCAGCACTCGGGAGGCAGAGGCAGTTGGATCTCTGTGAGTTCGAGACCAGTCTGGTCAACAGAGCAAGTTTCAGGACAGACTCCAAAGTAATACAGAGAAACCCTGTCTCAAAAAAAAGAAGAAGAAAAACCTGGGGAGGTTAACAAGTAGCATTTCTCCATCTACCTGTTTTATTTATGTTATAATGAATACACTGCTTTCATAGCTGGGAAAGTTTTATTACCTTCTTTAACTCATCTCTTTTCTTTAAAAAGTTCCATGTACACTTCTAAAATTAAGATAAAAGCCATCACTGAACATACTTCCTCAAAATTTTCATGATCATCTACTACCACTCAAGGAATATAGACCAGAAAAGGGAGCGGATGTGTTAATACACTACAATATCACAAAGCTGGGATATGATTCTAGCTCTGCCAGTCTGAGTCTGAAGCCAACCTGAATTATATAACAATACCTGTCTCAAACCACCACTGTCACAAAAAAGAAAATTACTCACATATACATGTGTTTCTAGTTTCAAAATAATGTCTAGATAAACGGAGTGATTTCATTTGCCCATCCCCATAATCTCACTTTAAACACTAACTGACAATCAGTTTTTCACCAATCCAATACATTCATGCCTTGCTTTATTTAAAAAGTCAATACTCACTGGATTTGGAACAGTTGATCTTACTTGTCAACTTTGTTACTGGATTGAGAAGTGCCTAGAAGATTAGCAAAGCACATTTCTGGGTGAACAATGATTCAGAATGTGCTCAGGCCATCCCAGATGTTGAAGACCTAAATACAATAAAAGGACATTTTAAAATGAGTGTCCCCGGGCAGTGGTGGTATATGCCTTTCATTTCAGCACTTGGGAGTTCAAGGCCAGCCTCGTCTACAAAGTGAGCTCCAAGGCAGCCAGGGCTACATAGAAGTCCTGTCCCTAGATAGATAGATACATGCATACATACATGGATGAGATAACAAATAATAAAATGTAATAAAGTGCCCCAGAGCAAAAGCATTTTCTCTCTGCTTCTGGAGTTGCTTTGCTGCCCTACACCCTCACCATCCCAACAAACTAAAAACTATGAAGCCATGAACCCAAAGAAATCTTTCAATAAAATGAAAAGCTCACTAGCTTAGAAGTGTTTAAAAAACTAAGACATGTCCCTATCCAAGTATCATCATAAAAATATTCTTTTCAAGGATGTCAGGTATTAACTGTGCAAGTCTACAAAATAAGGTTCAAGTCTCTGTCAATTTGTAATTATTTAGATTTATTACATGCCATACCAAGGAAGTTAGAAGAGGAATTCTTCCAGAGGTACTGAGTTCAATTCCCAGCAGCCACATAGTGGCTCACAACCATCTGTAGTGAGATATGGTGCCCCCTTCAAGCATTCAGATGTGCATGCAGACAGAGCACTCATACATAAAAAATATATTAATTTTTTTAAAAAGAATCTTATTACAGGAAAGTAAAACTCAGATTCTTACTTGCAAAATACAACAAGAGAATTACAGTTTCCACGTATAACTACTAATATATAGATATAATCTGGATGTGCAACTCCAATCAAATCCAACCCTGTACTGCATACTTTAGGGAAACTCAAAACAGTTACTAATAAAAGCTAATGAGTAATAGGGCTGGGAATGTAGCTCAGCGTTAAGAGTATCTGCCTAATACGTTGCAAGGGCCTGGGTTCAATCCACTAACCCCACAAAACGTATTTTCCGAAAAGTGAAAAAATAGTTATTCTAATAGATAATACTCAAAATTAAATACTTAAAAGGACGAAAGATACAGAAAGACAAACACACCGCTACTTAATACAGCATGACGTTTCTAAGTGTCTGTGGGTTTGGTTTTAGGATTTTTTGTTTTTGTTTTATGTGGTGATGGTGGTGGCATTACTGTCATCTCTGTCTGAGACAGAGTCATGTACCACAGGCTGGTCTCAAACTCAATTATGTAGGTGAAGACAGCTAAGAACCCTGTCCCTGCCACCTGAACTTTAGGACTGCCACTGGGTACTGCCATGCCTACTGTATTTCCAAAATTTTTAGATCTTTGCTTTTTATTGTCTTTACTAGTGTCTTAAATTCTCAGATTTTTATTTTTTCTTTATGTATTTCTATTATACACACACACATACACATACATACATATATACATACAAGTGTTTTATCTGAAGTGAGGATGCCTAATGCCCAGAGAAGCTGAAGGTACTAAATGCCCTGGAACTGGAGTTTTAGCTAGTTCTAAGCCACAATGTGGATGCTGGAAACCAAACCTGGTTCCACTACAAGAACAGAAAGTGCTCTTCACTTTTGAGTCAGCTCTCCAGACCTTTGGATATTAATATTTATAAACACATAACTTCACATAAGTCTCTAGTTTTATGTTTCATGCCAAGACTACTGTGCCTACCACACTATGCAATAAATACAGCAGTAACAAGACAGGGTTCTAACAATTAAAAAAAAAAATTCTCCAAAGAGCATATGCATGAAGCCCCAAGCTCAATCCTGGGCATCACAAAAAGAATATATTGAACTCTATAGGTGTTTTGCCTGCATCTATGTCCACACCAGGTGGGTGCCTAGTACTAGAAGAAGCCATAAGGGGATATTTGAATTCCCTGGAACTGGTTATGTGCTGCCACATGGGCACTGTGTATGCTTAAGCTGACTTTATTTTGAGCTGGAGCTTGACTATACTTACATAACACATTAAGCATGACCTTTATCACTGAGAACACTGCAACCATGAGTTAATAAAAATAATACAAAAGACTTATCTTTTTGCTCTATTATCATCTACTGCTCTGTGCAAAATATTGCTTTATTTTTTGGCACTCATATTTGTTTTGAAATACTTGTGAAACAGTATTCAGTTCTTAAGCCTTTTGTGAGGAGTAGGTTCTAATTCATTTGAGGTAGAGTGAGGGGGAAAAACTGGACAAACTGGGAATTATCAGCTAATCTTAGATAGATCCATCAGATCTCAGGTCCAGGCCAAAGTACACACTGGAAAAACCCTAGAGATAAGCAAATACAAAGAGCCACTGTTTACCTGAAACAGAACTTATTAAACAGCCTCTGACAAGCTGCTGGAAGCTTGAGTCAAGAGGTAAAAAGCCTATGACAGAGCTGCAGAGATAGCTCAGTGGTTAAGAGCACTGACTGTTCTTCCAGAAGACCTGGGTTCAATTCCCAACACCCTTATGGTAGCTCAAAACTGTCTGTAACTCCAGCTCCAGGGGACCCAACACCCTCACAGAAATATGCAAGCAAAACACTAGTGAACATAAAATAAATTATAAAAAAGATATAAAAATAGTGCCCGTACTTTTACTTCTAGGAACCACTCAGGTTTTTTAAAAGATCTCTTTGGAAAGATCTCTTTGGAAAGATTTGAAAAAGGATTATTGGGCTGGAGAGATGGCTCAGACGTTACGATCACAGGTTCATCTTCCAGAGGTCTTAAGTTCAATTCCCAACAACCAAACAATGGCTCAAAACCATCTGTAATGAGATCTGGTGCCCCCTTCTGGATGCAGGGATACATGCAGACAGAACATTGCATACATAATTTTTTAAAAAAGAAAAAAAAATGATCCTTGAGCAATAACAGTGGAAAGTAACCATAACAAAATATGCCCAGAGAATTATCTACCCTGTTGGGGGAAAGGGAGTAAAATAGTCCTAGACCTTTCTTGCCTTCCTGTTTTACCTACGTGAATATGAAACTCGGAAAATTATTCTTGAAGGTCAAAGCCAGAAAATTGGGCTGGAGAAACCACTCAGGAGTTAAGAGCACTGCACTGGTTACACTTCAAGAGGATGTTTATTTAGTTCCCAGCACCCACATGACAGCTCACAACAGTCTGTAACTTCAGTTCAGGGGATCCAATGCCCTTTCTGACCTCTTTGAGCTTAGAGACACACAGTACAAAAACATACACACAGGCAAAACACCTATACACATCTGTTTTTGTTTGGTTTCTTTTCTCTTTTTATTTTGTTTTTTTGTTTTGTTTTGTTTTCAAGACAGGGTTTGTGTAACAACTCTGGCATTCCTGGAACTTGCTTTGTAGATCAAGCTGGCCTCAAACTCAAAGTTTGGTAGTTCACCTACCTCTACCTCCTGAGTGCTGGGGTTAAGGTGTGCACCACCACTGCCCTGACACATCTTTTTAAATAATAAAATAAGCCAGAAACTTGAAACAGAGCTAAAAAGTGAGATTTCAGCTCACACTATAGTCCCAGCACTTCCAAGGCCAAGAAGAAGAAGGAATTAAAAAAAAAAATTGCCAGGAGTTCAAGACCAGCCTGGTCTACAAAGAGAGAGACCATATTTCACAAGAAACATCAGATTTAATTGTGAAGGACTCCCTAACTCCCTACCCATTACATCAAGGAGACTCTAGTATGAGTTAAAACTAAGATAGCACCAAGACAAGACACTGTTTATGGAGGAATTAATAGGAAAACCAAATACAGGAGGAAAATATTTTTTTTAAAGGCAGTAGAAAAAGCTTTAAGTCTGGAATACAATACAGTCCTTGCTTAGCATATACAAGGTCCTGAGTTTGGTTCCAAGTGGGAGAGGGAGAAGGAAAAATGAGATTTAAGCCTGTTACCTACCATCTGTGTCAAACTCAGCCTTAATCCTATCCAATTTAGCATAAATTTTCTTCCTCAAGATGTAGCAGACAAGGCTGGGTTTGATCACCACTGGTACCCCCCCCCAAAAAAAAAACCTCATTCTAAAATCCTGAGGGTTATCTCAGTTTCTGTTACTAGACACAGCATTCCTAGCTTCCAACAATAAAAACAAGGCATGCTACAGGGCAAAAACAAACAAAATCACAATCTAAAGATCAACTCAGATAGGAGGGAGATTTTGAAAGTATCAGATTAAAGATATAACTATGACTAACACAAATATTGTACTGAAAAAAGTTAGCAAAATGTAAGATGAGAAAGGTAATATAAGAGTCTCTAGAGGGGTAGTGCTGGCAAACGCCTTTAATCCCAGCACTCGGAAGGCAGAGGCAGATGCATCTCTGAATTCAAAGCCAGCCTAGTCTACAGAGGAATTCCATGACAGTTGGGGCTACACAGGGAAACCTTGTACAGAGAAACTAAAAATCAAACAAAAAAATCCCAGACAGAAGCTGCGTGTTGCAAAGACTGAGTGATTAGAACTTCAGTGACTCAGAGGCTGGAATGCTGCAGGGTCCAGAGTCTCATTACAATTTATCTTGGGTTGTGGGGACTGGAGAGATAGCTCAACGGTTAACAGAACCGTCTGTTCTTCCAGAGGACCTGGGTTCAGTTCCCAGTGCTACTCACATGGCAGTTCATAACTGTCTGTAACTCCAGCGCCAGGGAATCTGGGGCCCTTACACAGATATACATACAAGTGAAACGCTAATGTATACAAAAAAAACTTTTTTAAAAAGAAAGTCTTCCATCTTGGACTATGTTTATATCCCCCAAAGAACTGTTCCTTGTCCACCTCTGTAGGGGACCTAACATCCTCTAATCGAGATTAAAAAAAAAAATAATAACTTTTAGAATGTATTAACAAAACCCTATTCCCAACCAATCAAAGAACAATGCTAATTATAACTATATTCTGTAACTCTAAAGCAAGCAATAACAACAAAAAAAGAAATTAAAGGGCCAGTGAGATAGTTCTGGTAAAGGTGCTTACCACCAAGCCTAACTACCTAAATTCAATCTCCAAGACTCACATTGTATAGAGCGAGAACCAACCCACACACACTGTTTTATGACCTCCACACATGCAAGGAAGCATATATGTAGATATACTCATGCACAAATAAATAAATGTAATTAATTACAACAGAAAAAAAATTCTTTGGTGGTACACACCTTAATCCCAGCCCTCAGGAGACAGAGACAGATGGATCTCTGTGAGTTTGAGGCCAGCCTAGTCTACAAAAGCAAGTTCCAGGACAGCCAGAACTGTTAACACAGACAAACACTATCCTGAAAAAAAAAAGGAAAAAAAAAAAAGAAAAAGAAAAAGTTCTTTGAAGAAAAGAACCAGAGGAAAAAAGAAACAGTACAATGGCAGTAAAACCGGTTGCCTACCCCAAGAATGCCTGGTAAAGGACATAGTACTAGTCATACTGCTCACCAACTAGGGCTTCATTGTGATTCAGCCCTTCCTCAGTCCCTACCTAAGTAGGCCATCAAAATTGACCAGGCCCCACCTGATTAACTACCCAGTGCCCTTCAGAGATGATAGAACATGCCTGATGTGCCCAGGCACCTCTTGAAACCCTAAGGCTCCAGCTTAGTGTAGCTGGGATAAACCAGTCAATAAAAGGATGAATTCCACAAACACACCACGAAAAAAAAAAATTCAAAGAAACAATAGAGGCTACCAAGAGCCTTGGAGAGTGTGGAATCAGAAATACAACATTGGTACATATTTAATACTATAAATTGCACACTTTAAAAAGTGTTTGAAATAAGTCAGACATGGTGGTGAATTCCATTATCCCAGCACTTGGAAGACAGAGAGATCTCTGGAAATTTGAGGCCAACCAATGCCGTAATAGTGAGACTCTGTCTTGAAAATGAAAATGATTAAAACAAAACCAGGCATGGTGACATGTACCTTTAATCCCAACTTGGGTGATGGAGGCAGGACGATCAGAAGCTTACAGTGATCCATGGAGGCAGATCTCTTTTGAGTTTGAGGCCAGCCTACTCTACAGAGCGAGTGCCAGGAGAGGCTCCAAAGCTATACAGAGAAAACCTGTCTCCAAAGACCAAAAATAAAAAAAAAAATAAAAAGGAACAGGTGAGATAGCAGGTGAAGGTGTTTGATGCCAAGCTTAACAACCTGAGTTTGTTCCTGGGATCCAAATGGTAGAAGAAGAAAATGGACTTCCATGAGCTGTCCTCTGACCTCCACACTCACTGTGGCCCACATACATACACGCAAAAAATAAATACATGTTGAAAAAATTGTTTTTTAAAAAGAAATAGAAACTCCCAGCACTTGAGAGGAAGAAACAGGTAGATAGCTTAAAGTTCAAAATAAGCAGGTTTGTTTACCTAGAGAGCTCCAGACCAGCTAAGCTTAAATAGTGAGATCCTGTCTTGAAAAAATTAGGGCTGGTGACAAATGCTCACCTAGAAGGATGCACCAGGCCCTAGGTTCCTCCCCAGGCACTGCATAGTTAGGAGTGGTGATACATGACTGTAATGTCAACAGAAGGGATGTGAGAGAGGGTCCTGAGGCCCTCATCTGAATACTCAGCCACACAGACCCACCTGTTATATGCATTTCTGCCCTAATTGCATACTGCATCTTGGAGGAGCTCAAATATATATGCCTGAGAAAGACAGGAGAGTGTTCCCACCATTTCTGTGGCAATGGGAAAGCTATCATCTCTGTGGAGTAAACACTTCCCAGTGCAACCTTTCCTGAGGGTATACCTACACTCCTGTAATAACCCCTCAATCCATGCTCTTGAAGTACACCCAATAAATATACTTCTTCCCAAGTGAACTCTGGCTTGGAACCAGAGGAAGGGGAGTAGACTTGTTTACATCTCTTCCAGGGAAGGAATTTTTGCAACACTTGGGTGGTCAGTCTTGCTTGGCAAACACTTTACTAGCTGAGCCCCAAACCCAGTGAGTTGAAATCTGCTCCTTGTTAATTTTCTACTTCAGATTTAGACTTCTAAGACTTTAGCCATCTTAAATCTAATGCTCATCATACACTTTTTTTAAAAAAAACTGGGGGCTGAACTGAGTTGCCAATCATTCTATCATTGAGCCACTGCCCTAATCCTTTTCCACCTTACTTTAAGATAAGGTCTAGATAAATTTCCAAGGCTGGCCTCAAATTTGAGGTCCTTACACCACAATTACCCAAGTCACTGAGGTTACAGGTATTTAACACCATGCAAAAATTCCCTACAGTTTTCAATACTTCACTATTTCATTATGATTTATGATTCTGGGTCCCATTGCCTTTCACTGCCAAGGAAACGGTACTGGGCACAGCAAGCCCAGTACTCTTCCAAAGAGATGCAGAAGCAGAAGAGAGCTAGAGAGATGGCTCAGAGGTTAAAAACACTCACTGGCTTCTCTTCCAGAGGTCCTGAGTTCAAGTCCTAGTAACCACACAGTGGCTCACAACAATCTATGATGTGATCTGCTGCCCTCTTTCTGAGGCAGAATGGTGTATACACAACATTTTTTTTTTTCTTAAAGAACTACAGAAGGGCATACGGATAACCTTCTTCTAATACTAGCCCTCCTATTGCTAGGGTGAGCATTTACTGAGCACTGACCACTAGCATGCAGTATGCTGTTTTCTGTGTATTACCTCAGCTTTACAAATTATATTCATTTAACAACAGGTAGTGAAAATTCCAAGGGCCATCAAGATGCCTCAGCAGCAAAGGTACCTACAGTCATGTCAAGGCTGTCCTCTGACCTCCACATGTGCATCATGACATGTGAATACAGATTTGACTGTTAATTTTTAAAAAATGTAAAAGGGGGAAGTGAATTGTAGGCAGACCAGGTAATTTTGCTAGCTAGTTCTGTGTATCTTTTTAATATTTTATTTTCAGTGCTGGAATTAAACACACCATCTCCCTCACAGGCTAGGCAAATACTCCACCTCCAAAGTACCTCAGTATTTTTTTTCCATTTCAAATTTTCGGTTTGCCTTTAAAAAAAAAATACAACAGAAAACAAGGCTGGAGATGGCTCAGAGGTTAAGAGCACTGGCTGCTCTTCCAAAGGTCCTGAGTTCAATTCCTTGTAACCACATGATAGCTCACAGCCATCTAAAATGAGATCTGATGCCCTCTTCTGGTGTGCAAGCAAACATGCAGATAGGGCACTGTATGCATAATAAATATTTTTTAAAAAAACATAAAACAAAAACCTCAACAATAGTATTATTAGAAAGTAACTCATTGGGTTTGTTTTACTTCAGTGAGTGGCTATGTTTGGCCTTAACTAAGGGCTTTGATGCCAGCACTGTGCCCTCTTCCCCAGGCTGTGTCCCTGCAAAGAGGGAGGAATTCACACTGGTCCCAGTTTTTGGATCTCCAGATATCGGGTAGCTGAATAATCTGGAGGGGACTAAGGTCTGAACTGCATGTGGATGCTCCATCATCTAATATTACATATAGCTAAAAAAAGGGCTTCCTTTTTCATATATTATAGGTTACTTTGTTTGTTTCTTGAGACAGAGTCTCACTATGTAACAGAGGCTATCCTGGAACTCACTTCATAGACCAGGCTGGCCTTGAACTCAGAAATACGCCTGTATCTGCCTCCTAGATACTGGGATCAAAGGCATGTGCAACCACCCAGTGAAATGTAAGTTACCTTTAGACACAGATGCTTGTAGTGAGATTCTTTTCTACCAAAACATAAGTGTTTCATCTTTTCATCAACCAACTTGCTGATCCTCTAATTAATCTGAACAGTCTCTTTATGCTGCTTTAATTCAAAGTTGTTTAGATGTATTCATGTGTATGAGTGTTTTGCCTGCATATATTCATTATGTGTATTCCTGGCACCCTAGGTGGTCAGAAGAGGGCATCATCTACCCTGAAATTGGAGTTAAAAGGTGGTAGTGACCATGTGGCAGCTGGTAATTAAACTAAGATAACTACTAAGCGATCTTTCCAGCCCCTTTAGTCAAAATTTTTAACCAGGCTGTTCCAAGAATAAATAAATACGCCTTCTGCATTTTTACACATTTGTATTACGTGGTATATAGCCTTGGGAATGGAATTATTTGGGGGAGCTAATACTGTGAAAACTACTACTATTGGCTACATAAAGTTTTGCCTTAAAGGGGCATTCTCATTCCCTGGCAACCTTAAAACTATTTTTGCTTTTCCATTCTCCACATGACTATTCCATATAATTTTCTCTCCAACCTTTTACAGCTCCAATTCCCTGACCACGAACTCTTAACTGGTTTTGCCTAGGTGTTCCTATTCTTATTAAAATCTACTCCTCCTCTCTATGTGGGCTCTTGGTTACATCCTTCTTTTCCAAGACAGGAAAAGCTTCTCTGTGTAGCCCTGGCTATCCTGGAACTCACTTTGTAGACCAGGGTGAACTCACTTTGTAGACCAAGCCTGCCTCTGCCCCAAGTGCTGGAATTAAAGGTATGTGCACCATGCCTGGTCAAAGAGGCTTTTTGGAACAAGGCATGCTAATCACACCTATAGTTTTTAGTACTTGGGAGGTGGCAAGCAAGAGAATGCGTTCAAAGCCAATTGTGACTACAGAGCAAGGTCCAGGCCATCCTAGGCTACATAAGTAAGTCCCTATCCCAAAACAAAAGAGATAGGGACTGGTGACATAAGGCTCAGGCTTCCAGCCCTAACATTGCCAAGGGGGAAAAACCTAGCCAAACAGGCTTTCTGAACTCAGAATTCAAGCAAACTCCTCACACTGACACTGCTAAGTCTGAAAAAGTCAAGGGGGTTCCATCCCCCCACATTATCCAAAGCCCTATATTCCCTATTTCTCTGTACTTCCCTTCATAGCTACTCTTTTAAGTAACCAGACTTGAGTGTGACTGCATGTATGCATTTTAAAACAAGGTCTGTATATGCCCTTAAACTCAGATCTTGCCTCAGCCACCAGTGCAGATAGAATTACAGGTGTGCATCTAGCAAAATTCTACACATACTGTGTCTGTTTTCCTCTTTCCCAGTCATCCTTCAAATTGTTCCAATCCTAGTTCCCACAGCTTTTAACCTGCTTCAAAGAAATAATACAAGGGCCAGTGAAAGATCTCAGCAGATATAAAGGCATTTGCCACCAAGCCTTAAGACCTGAGTTCAATCTTCCACATGCTGGAAAAAGACTACAGCAAATTGTCCTCTGTTCATCTTTGACCATATGTGCTATGACACATGTGCCTACATATACACATAAACATAAAATAAAAAAATAAAAGTGTGGTCTGAAAGAAAATGGCCCCCAAAGGGAGTGGCACTATTAGGAGGTGTGGCTTTCTTGGAATAGAAATGGCTTTGTTGGAGGAAGTATCACTGTGGAGGCAGGCTTTGAGGTCTCTCATCAGGTTGAGTGTCTCAGACCACTTCCTGCTGCCTGTAAGTCAAGATTAAGAACTCTCAGCAATTTCTCTACAATCATGTCTGCCTGCGTGCTGCATTGCTTCCTGCTATGAACACAATGGACCAAACATCTGAACTGTAAGTGAACCACCACAATTAAATGTTTTACTTTATAAGAGTTGCAATGGCCATAGAAACCCTAAGACAAAGCATAACAGAATTTTAAGAATACATAGGAATAAACCTAATCAGAGATTCAAACTCTGTATGATGCAAACTAAAATCATTGCTGATAGAAATTAAAGAAACCTAAATAAATGGAATGCTATCACACATTCAAACTGAAATATTTCATTAACGACAATATTCAGCCATGGAGGCAGAGGCAAATGGATTTCTGTGAGGTCCAGGCCAACCTGGTCTACACAGCAATCTCTAGGACAGCCGGTGCTACAGTGAGACCCTGTCAATACAACCTCCCCCCAAAAACCCACCAACAAACAGCAATACTCTCAAAAGCAAACTATAGATTCAGTGGTATGGCCTTTAGCACTTAGGAGCCTGAGGTATAAGGTATAAGGAGACTAGTTCAAAAATTCAACCTCAAGCCAAGCAGTGATGGCTCAAGCCTTTAATTGCTGCACTCAGGAAGCAAAGGCAGGCTCTCTGTGAGTTTGAGACCAGCCTGGTCTACAAACTGATTTCCAGGACTGTTACAGAAAAATCCTGTGTCAAAAAAACAAAAACTCAAGCCCAGCTTGTATACATCTTAGTCAGTTAGGATTTCTATTGCTGCTGACCAAAAGACATATTGGGGAGGAAGAGGTTTATTCAGTTTATACTTCCACGTTGCTGTTCATCACTGAAGGAAGTCAGGACAGAAACTCAAACAGGGCAGGATCCTGGATGTAAGAGCTGATGCAGAGCCATAGAGGGGTGGGTGCTGTTTACTAGCTTGCTTCCCCTGGTTTGTTCAGCCTGCTTTCTTATAGAACCCAGGACCAGCAGCCCAGTCTGGGCCCACCCCCATGGTCACTAATTAATAAAATGCTTTATAGCTGGATCTCATGGAGGCATTTCCTCAACAGAGGATCCTTCCTCTGATGACTCTAGCTTGTGTCAAGTTGACACACAAAACCAGCTAGTATAATGCATTTAGTCTGAAATGATTCAGAATAATAGCAGAAGAGAGGCAAGACTGCTTAATGGGTTCAATTCCTAGAATCCATGGAAAAGCAGGAGAGATGTGACTCTCCCACATTGTCCTCTGACCTTACTAGGAATACAGTGACATGCGCTCCAACCCACCCACCCACACACACAAAGAGGTACATGTATATACCCACACTGTGCACATATGCACAATAATAAATACAGGATGGCCAGGAATACAAAGAAACCCTGTCTGGAGTGGGGGGATTTTTTTATTAATTTCTTTTTTATATTCCAATCCCAGTTTCCCCTCCTTCCTCTCCTCTGGTTCCTCCCACTTCCCTCAGGTGGGGGGACATTTTTTTAAAGGGCTAGAAAGATGTCTCAGTAGTTAAGAGAGCTAGCTGGTCTTCCAAAGGGTCCAGTACATGGTGGCTTACAGCCCATGGTGGCTCCAGTCCCAGGAGATCTGACATCCTCTTCTAGCCACCATAGGCACTGCATACACACGCATGGTTCTCATACATACATGCAAGCTAATATTCATCCACATAAAATCAAAATACACCCAAAAAATAATTTAATAAAATATTGCAGATGGGTGGTGATGGTGCACACCTTTAATCTCAGTACTCTGGAAGCAGAGGCAGGCAGATTTCTGAGTTTGAGGCCAGCCTTGTCTACAGAGTAAATTCCAGGACAGCCAGAACTGTTACACAGAGAGAAAAAACAAACAAAAAATTGCATAAAGTCAACAAAACACTGACCATGAACTCTTGATCTTCCATGACCCAAAAAGCTTGAGTTACAGGCATGTGCCACCAACCCCAGCTAAAACATTCATTTTGAATAAATATATTTTATCTATAGATGAATATTACCATATTCTTTTCGATAACACCAAAAACATTTTCCAGCTAGAGGGCTGAATTACTAACCAAAATATATAGTACAGGTTTTGTTTTAATATATGATGATTATATATAAGTTTCATTATGACATTTTCATACATACATATTTTTATCATATTCATTTCCATTACTACTCCTGTTCCCCTTCAGTTCCCACTTATACCTTTCATCTTCCAACCTAGTCCCTCTTCTACTTTCCAGTCCTCCCCCCTCCTTTCTCCCTGTCTCTCCTCACTCCCAAATAAGTTTCATTAGGATTACTTACAGGATGCTAGGTGAAGGATTATTTATAGGAGCATGGGCACCTTGCCAATGGCTACACAACACTGAAGAAGTCCCTCTCCCAGTGACAGTTAACTGGCTATGGAAAAGGAAAGATGAGCCAGGAGGTGGTGACACACAACTTTAGTCCCAGCACTCAGGAGGCAGAGGCACGATATCTGAGAGTTCGAGATCAGCCTGGTCTACAAAAGCTAGTTCCAGGACAGCCTCCAAAGCCACAGAGAAACCCTGTCTCAAAAAACAAAAAAAGGAAGGAAGGAAGGAACAAAGGAAAGAAAGAAGGAACAAACGAAGGAACGAAAGGAAAAGAAAAGGAGAAGTGGTGTCCCTGAGCACATCTCCCATAAGAATCATTTTCATGGAGGCCTAAGCACCAACCCCCAAAACAATGTTGACAGGGCCAATCTTGACAGGTCTCATGTCAGCAATCAGAACTGCTGTGGAATAAGTATGCATCAGGAAAGCTGGAGAAATGGCTCAGAGGTTAAGAGCACTTGCTACCCTTGCAGAGTACAGGAGCCATTCCCAGAACCAATGTTGGGCAAATAACATCCCCTGCTGTAACTCTAACTCCAGGAGACTGGATGTCCTCTTCTGGTCTCCACAGACACCCACACACACAAAGTGCACATACATACAGACACATATAAACAAAAATAAATATTCTTCTGATAGTATAACAGTAATATCATGTTCTGAAGACAGTATTCTATCTCACATCACTTCCAGCATTTTAAAAAATTTCATCTGTATGAATGTATACATAAAGAACACTCTCTGAAAGAACAGAAAGTCATCTCTCTAACCCTTACTTCTAGTTCTTACACCGCCCCTCATATCCCCCCATCATCCCACCCCAGTTCTTTGATATTCTCTGAGACTTAGAGGAAGAAGTGATATACAAAGTCCCATGTAGGCTGTGTATTCAACATTCACTGACTTCAGCATTCCTGAATGGTCTTTGAGTCTTTTTCATTACCATCAGCCAATGAGGGGGAAAGGTTCTGGCAGGAGCACAAATCTGTGGGTATTAAACATAATTATTCAGGTGACAATTTGATGGGCACAACCTAAGAGACTTGTAAAGGCACAATGTAAACTCTGGAGCAATACTCCTTTGCATCTTGTTCAGAGCATTTAGAACATTTTCTGGTTCTAAACACAATAGAACCAGAATTGTACAACTGTGGCAACAATAATCAGTGATAATGCAAGAAATTTATAAATCTGACAATAATCTGCTTTATAGCCATTAATTTCCTTGATTTTCACAAAACTCCTAAAATATCTGATAAATCAATGCTTTTTACAGGATAATATTATAGTACTGTTATTGAGATGGCTCATCAGGTTTAATCGCTGGAATCCATATAAAGATGGAAGGAGCCCGGTGGTGGTTGCGCAAGCCTTTAGTCCCAGCACTCAGAATGCTGAGGCAAGGGATCTCTGAGTTCGAGGCCAACCTGGTCTACAGATCGAGTTCCAGGACAGGTTCCAAAGCTACACAGAGAAACCCTGTCTTGAAAAAAAAAAATGGAAGGAACTCATTGTCAATCCTGACAAGTATTCAATGCCCAGGACCCACAGGATAGGAGAAAAGACCCAATATGTACAAACTGTCCTCTGAACTCCATGTGTGCACCCTATACTCACACCAGAAAAGTAAATAAATAACCATAACAAAAAGTTCTTAAAGCCTCAGTGAACAAAGCATTTGCTGCACAAAATAGAGACAACCAGAGATCAAATTCCACAACCCACAGGAAAGCTCAGCAGGTGTGGCAGCTGTTTGTAATCCCAGTATTCACATGGTAGACCTAGGACATCTTGGAAGGAAACTGGCTACCTAGTGTAGCCAGAATCTGAGAGCTCAGGGTTCTACAAGAGACCTTGTCTGAATAATTACAGTGGAGAGAGAACAAGTAAGACACCTAACATCAACTTCAGGCCTCCACAAATGTGCAAACATATGCATATGTGTATACATACAGGGTTGCACACATATAAATATACATGTTAAATAAAATCACTGGAAAACTAGGGTGTGTTGATGCCTGCCCATAATCTCAGAACTTGGGAGGCTTGAGCTATTAATATACAGCAAATTAGAGGAAAACCTAGTCCACAAGACACCTGTCTTAAAAAATAACAACCAGATGTTTTCTTCAGTGTTGTGGTCACTAATAAGCACCCTGTGTTCTAGTAAAGAGTTCCCATCCAGCTGCTAGGTGTGGCACAAACCTTCAGTCCCAGCCTTTGGGAGGCAGAGGCAGGTAGAGTTGTGAGTTCAAGGCCAGTCTACAGCAAATTCCAAGCCAGTCAGGATTACACAGCGACACCCTGTCTCAAAAGTAAAATAAAATCAGCCTATACAAATCTGTGTAATCAACATCAGAACTCATAGGGGTTAGAAGCACAACACTTGTTGGGAGGTGGTGGCAGCACATGCACGCACGCACCGCACGCTTACTTAATTCCAGCACTCAAAAGGCAGAGGCAGAGGCAGGCAGATCTCTGAGTTTGAGGCCAGCCTGCTCTACAGAGTGAGTTCTGAGACAGTCAGGAATGCACAGAGAAACCCTGTCTCAAAAAAACAACAAAAAAGCACACTTTAAAACACCTGCCAAAGAATCAAGCATACTAGTGCATGCCTATAACCGTGACACGCAGAGAACTGGGAAGCAGAATAATGTGTTCAAAGCCATTCTCTACTACATACAAGTTCAAGGTGAGCCTTTGCCACCATCCATCAAAACCAAAAAAATACTGTATGTGGTAGTTCATAATCCCAGCACTAGAAGTAGAAGGTGATAAAGACGGTAGACTGGATTACAGCGTGAGACCCTGTCTTAATAAATAATAAGAAATGAACAAAAGAACAAACAATAGCAGGATTTTTTCCTTTATCTTATGCATATGGTGTTTTGCCTATATGTTATGTCTACACACCACACTTATGCAGTGCTGCAAAAGCCAAAAGAAGGCATAACCTTTGTTACAGATCGTTGTGAGCTGCCATGTGGGTGCTAGGAATTGAAGCTGTGTCCTCTGGAAGAGCAGCCAGTGCTCTTAACCTCTGAGCCATCTCTCCAGCCCTGAAATGATAGCAAAGTAATTTTACACAATTTACACATGATCCAGAAATGCATAAACACTTTAAGTATAATGCTTTGCCTTGAAAACAAGAACTGAAATGTGCTTGTGGAAGTGGGTTCCAGAGAGTTGCAGTTGCTAAGTTAGGTGTGGTAGCGCATACCTATAATCTTAGCACTAAAAAGAAGACAATACAAGTTTAAGGCCTGAGCAGGCTTTACAAGGTGAAGTTCAGGCCTCCTTGCTCTACAGAGCAAGACTGTCTCAAAAAAATACTTGCAGCTTGTGAGTTATTGTGAAATGGTAGAAGGCAGGCTATGGAAATTGAATGGAAAACTGTTAACAGATGCAGTTAGGTGTGGCTCCTAACATGATGAATTGGAGTAGCTGATAAATGTTTGGCATGAATACATGTTTATGCTTGCATTTTTATGCAACTCTACTCAGCTGGGTGTGGTTTTCCTGCATTTACCTAGTGCAGAAATCAACAACACTTTCTATAAATGTCAGAGAATACTTCCTTTAGGCTTTGTAGATAGACCCTAAGGGGCAAACTTTCAACTCTCCAACTACAAAATGCAGTTGCTACAAACGCACTAGGTGGCATAAACAAACAGGCCTGGGTACATTCCAATAGAACTTGTTCTCTGGTGTATCTATCAATCTTTTGAAGCAAGTTAGAGGCATGTTTTCAAAACAAGCATCACAACTAAATTTGGAACCTATCAAATAAATCAAAATATGTTTTGATTTGGTTTGTTTTTGTTTTTTTTTTGAGACAGGGCTTCTCTGTGTAAATCCTGGCTGTCCTGGAACTCTATTTATAGAATGGCCTTGTACTCATAGGGATCCACTTACCTCTGCCTCTATCTCTGGGATGCTGGGATTACAGGTTTATGCCACCATGCTCAGCCTCAAATCACATTTAATACAAACAAAATAAACAAAACGGTGCTGTTTTACCTTGTCACAGTGGCTGTGCTTTGAACTACTAGCACTAGGGGCCTAGCTGCTAGGGCCTTAGTCCAGGGAAATTCTGTTACCCCAGACAATGACTCTGTTGGTGCCAAGAAGAGTAGCTTTAACTATATCTCTATAGTTCTAGTAAAACTCTGAGATTCAAAGGCTAAATTGAAAACCTGCAAGCTCAGAAAGTCAGAGCAACAATTGGCTAAATTTCACTGTGCTGAGATTTGAACTCAGATCTCCTGGAAGAGCACTACATGATTTTTTTAACCAATAAGCCATATCTCTACCCCTACCCCCATCCCCCATTTTAGACAAGGTCTCACTGTGTAACCCTGGCTGTTTTGGAACTTGTTTCGAAGACCAGGCTGGTGTCAGACACAATCTGTTTGCCTCTACCTGCCAAGTGCTGGAGTTAGAGGCGTGTGCCACCACATTGACTAGTTTTAAAGTAGAAGTTGTCTGAATTGAGCGATGTTAGTTAATGTCTGAGAAAGAGTCAAACAATTGGATAGTAACCCAATATTTTAAATATGTTAGCTGGGTAAATACTGTATTTCAACGATGTGAAAAACGTTAAGTCAGGACCGTGTGTGTGTACACTTTTGCAAAATTCAGAAGTAGTATTTTGCAAACCTTAAAGTAAAGTATCATTTAGTTGATTATGTTCTGGTTTGGGGTGAAAAGATAGACAAGGGTTAGGCCTTGGCACACAGGCCTACTGAGGAAGCTGGGGTAGGGAAAATATTTAAAGTTTAAGGCTAGTCAAGGCTACTGAGTGAATTCAGAGTTAAACTCTGCAACTGAGTGAGACCCTACCTCAAAATGGAAAATAAAAAGAGGGCAATAAAGATAGTGCAGTGGTAAAGCCCTTGCATAGTATCAGTGAACAGGCTCTGGGGGTTCCCTCCTTAGTACTGCAAAAATTTGTGATCCTAATTTTTCAGACACTGGTCTCATGTAGCCTAGGCTAAGGCCACACTCCTTGGACTCACTCCCTTAAGTGCTGTGATTATAGTTATTCTTCCTTTTGTTTTCTTTTTGAGACAGTGTCTCTCACTATGTAGCCCTGGCTGTCCTGGAACTCACTCAATAGACCTGGCTGGCCTCAATCTCACAGAGATTCACCCACTTACTCCTGCTTCCTGAGTGCTGGCACTAAGGTATGCATCACCACTGGTCAATATAGGAATTCTTTACCACACCAACTTTAACCTTGATTTTGATTAGACTAGGTTTTGGCAACCTTTGATGTAGTTGGTCATGGAGTTGTTAGTTATATATTGTAGTTCTCTTTAGATAAGCACATATAGTACATACATAAAAAGTATTTCTGTCGAGGTGTGGTGGTACATACCTGTCTGTAATCCCAGTTACTTCAAGGCTGAAACAGGAGGATTATGAGTTCTAGGCAAAAACCTGTTTATCACGGAAAAAATCTGTCTCAAAAAGCAAAAGAAAGAATATTTCTGAATGGATGTAGGCATGTGAGGTAATAATTTTTGAGACATAATATATCTGTATAACCCATGCTAGCTTTGAACTACTGTGCAGCCCAGGTTAGCCTCCAATTTAAGAAAATTCCTATCTCATCTCACAAGCTGTAGGATCTTAAGCTTTTGTCACTCTGTTCAGTATAACAATAGGACCTACTAGTATTATCTTTGGAATCCTTGTTAATTTTGAGATTGCAAAGAGGTTCTAAATCTTAATAGTTTGGGGACTGCTATGAACTGACCCAAGCTTGACTTTTCTAGTCACATAGCTACATCTTATTCATGATTGTATGAGCTTGGATAGATAAATTTTCATTTCCAAGTCTATGCTCTGTTATTAGCAGAATGAATTTGTAGCAGACATTGCAATCTTAGAAATGTCTCTGCTTTATAAAACTTTATTTTATTTACTTTGGGGGGGGTGTAGGAAGAATACTGATGAGGGGAAGTTTGTTTATTCAATGTACATGCATCTTTTTTGCTCTGAAACAAACTATTATAAGATGTTTTGTTACTGGTGTGCTGTTTTATGTATACATATATGTGCAGACATTTTCTGAGAATAACCATTGTGCTGGAAGGTTACTAATTTTGGCTCTAGATTTTGTTCTACTTTACATCTAGTGTATTTTTTGTCCTTTTGTGGTTGAAATGATTGATACCTCTGAAAATACCTTTATTACCCTAGCCATTTGTTCTTTTTACCTGGGGAAAGATTCTTGTCCTGGAAAAGGTTGTTTGAGATTTGCCCTGTAGCTAGTGTTTTCACATCCTGCCTCTGAGAAGCTCTCAGTTTTGGTTTAAAATAGCTATTCCTGTTCCTGGTATCTTTAGTGCAGCTATCTCTTCTTCTGCACAATTTCTGTTTAGGGTATTATTGGTATGTCAGTAGTGTTGGCGTATCAATAACCTACATTTTATTTTTGGAGAATGCTTTGTCAATTAAGTTTAGTATTTGACTGTCTGAGGAGCAAGGCTGGGCACTGTATGTGCAAAGGGTGATAAAAAAAAATTCTGTGTTTTTTCATCCCTCCATTTCCACATTCCCCAACTGCTCACCCTCCAACTCCATTTAGCATGATGGCTCAGTAGGTAAAGGGGTTTATGGCCAAGCCTGAGTTTTACTCCTGAAATACATGGTAGAAGGAGATTCTCATGACTCCACAAGTGCTATAGCTCATGCTGCCTCCACAAACAAAGAAGTTGATGCCCTGGTAGGCATTATTACTTGAGAGGGAGATAGATAATTAAGGAAGCAGTTCTAAAGTGTTGCTGAAAGAGTAACAATATATTTATCGCTGGGATTAGAAATGGAGGGAATGATGCCTTTGGAAAGATCTAGTAAAGTTTTACTGACTAGATAGGACTGCTATTGACTCTTATGAGACAGAATCTCATTATCTAGGCTGGCCCTAAATTTACATAGCAGAGGCTGGCTTTTAACTCCTGATGGATTC
Organism: Cricetiscus sungorus; assembly: GCA_030556225.1. Lineage (NCBI taxonomy): Eukaryota > Metazoa > Chordata > Mammalia > Rodentia > Cricetidae > Cricetiscus > Cricetiscus sungorus. Next base: position 59,832,785 of record JANBXA010000726.1, on the reverse strand, counting down.
CAGGCATGTGCCTATTGAGTTTTGAATGTGTTGGTATCTAAGATTTGACTCTGAGAGAGCAATCTGGGTGGAAAAATTAGTATGGCTAGAAATGAGTCTTATTTTACATATAGTAGAAGAAATTAAGACTTGTACACAAATATTTGGAGCAAGTTAAAAAGTGATTAAAATGCTGCACAGGGTACAGTCCAAGTTACTGTGGGAGTAGGAAGCTACCTCCTCCATTTTGGTAGTGCTGTGGACATCTTCAGCATACTAAGTAAGCACCCTATCTTAAATTAACACTTAAAGCCCAGACATTTTACTCCCTGCATCTTTTCTTCTGCTACTGCCACCACTGCCTGTTTCTCTCCCTCTTTCTCTTCTTCCGGGACAGTCTGACTGGCTTCTAATTTGCACTAACCTTGCCTCAGACTCCTAACTTCTGGATTATAGGTGTTCATCACTACAGCTTGATGGGAAGGCATTTGTTTATGCTGCATTTGTTTAACTGTCTAAAGATGTATTGCACTGTGTTAATTAAATAAAATCAGCCTGGATTCAGGGGTGGGGAGGTTAGTAACTAGTTGGCAGGGAGTAGCAGGGAGGAGCATAGGTGGGATTATTTAGTTGAGGGTGGTGAGGAGAGAGGCAGATAGATCTCTATGAGTTCAAGGCCAGCCTGATCTACAGAGCCAGTTAGTTTCAGGACAGCCAGGGCTGTTACACAGAGAAACCCTGTGTGTGTGTGTGGGGGGGGGTGGTTAAGAGACTGAAAGCCAAGTGAGAAGTCTGGAATTCCAACTACCCTGAAAGCTGGGGAAGGGTAGAGAGCTTGGGGACAGCCTGGGCTACACAGTGGGACTCTATCTTAAAACAAACAAACTCTATCTTAAAACAAACAAACAAACAAGCAAACAAACAAACAAAAACCCCAGGGGTCAGCACTTGGGAGGGATTGACCTCTGTGAGCTTGAGGCCAACCTGGTCTAAAGTTATAGTGATAGAGCCTGTCTTAAAAATAAAAAATTAAAAAAATGTATTTTAAAAAGCTCTTAAAAGCTGAGCCATTGATTATTCAGTGTATAATTTAGCCAAGTCATTAGTTTAATTTTCCTTCCTCTGGCTCTTACCTATTGGGCATTTTTCTACCACAGAGCCCTAAAACATTTCTGGTTTTTGTTAAGCACAAATAAAATAAAATAGGACTAAGCTTTTCTCCTACCTAAGAAAAGTTCTGATTAATGATAAAATATAGCTGCCCATATTATAATTGTTTTACATTAAGATAATCAAGTCGGGAAGGGTGGAGCAATGGAAAAACTGGGATTGAGATTAACTGCTTCAGCACTAGGGATTTGGTTCTAAAGCACTGCCTGTCTGTTTCTTCTATAACTGTGATTATTACTAGGAAGATTAGTGACATTTCTGCCCGAGACAGTTATTAGTATCCTCATGAAATTCTTCTATAGCAATAACTAGGGAAGCGGTTTTATTAACACCCTACATTTACATATTTTTTGTTGTTGTTTAGGAGGGCTGTTTTTCTTTCTTTTTGTTTTCGTGTTTCTATACAGGGTTTCTCTGTGTTACCCTGGCTATCCTAGAGCTCATGATGTAGACCAGGCTGGCCTTGAATTAATACAGATCCACCTGCCTCTGCATCCTGAGTGCTGGGATTAAAAGCATAAACCACCACCAGCTGGCAGCATACACAGTAATATCAGCCTAGGCTACCAACTAGTTCAAAGCTATCATGGACCACATGCTGAGACCTTGCCTCAACCAAAAAGAAAAGAGCACAACACAAGCTGAGTTAGGACTGGGTAGAATCCCAGCTCCACTAATTACAACTTGCAAAACTTCAAGTTCTGTCTCCATTTCCTCACCAGCAAAATGGGGAAGATGAAGTAGTAGTCTGAAAATTAATTCCAACTATACAAGCTGGATCTTGTATATATCCAAGGAGCTCCTGGAAGAGAGCAGAGTTTGATTCCCGGAACCCATTGTCAGATTGTTCACAACTGACTATAACTCCAGCTTCAAGGGACCCAATGCCCTCCTTTCTGTGGTGCTTTGAGGGAGAGTGGCCCACATAAGTTCATATTCAGACAATCATCAGGGAGTGATACTATTTGAGATGGAGTAGGAGGTGGGGCCTTGCTGGAGGTTTGAAAAGCCCATGTCAAGCCTAGTGTCTGTCTTCCCCTCTCCCTCCCTCTCTGTCTCTGCTACTTCTCCAGAATTATGAGTGCTGACATGCTCCCACCATGAGAATGGACTCTCTGAAACTGTAAACAAGCCCCCAATTAAAGAGATGCTGTGGTCCTAGTATCTCTTCACAGCAACTAAACAGTGTTGGCCCTGGCGTCTCTTCCAGGGAACCCAGATTCAATTCCCATTACATACATGGCAGCTCAAAACTGTAATTCCAGCTCCAGTGGATCTGACACTCTCACACAGATATACAAAAGTAAAACACCAAGTCACATGAAATAAAAAAAATTGGTTGCATAAGGGCTCTGTGGTTCAGCTGATTTAAAGTGCCTGTCTAGGGAAAAAATTGGTTGGACACTTTAAGCAGGGCTTAATGGGCCATTCAGAGCTTGGAAGACAATGCTGAGGTGATGGGAGATGTCATTCTGTATATGTTTCTCTTAATGGTTAATGAATAAAGTCCTGTTTGCCAATAGGAAAGCAAGACAGGCAGGGCTAGGAGACTAGGAGGATTCTGGGAGATGTAGTAGAGGGGAGTCAAGATGTAGGAAAAGAGAGAAGAGATCCAGACTCTCTCTCTTGTACTATAAGACCATGTGGAAACACTTAGATTGGTAGAAATGAGTTAATATTTAAGATATGGCTAGCCAATAAGAAGCTCTAGTTTCGAATAGAGTCTCTGTGTGTTATTTTGGGGCTGACAAAGTGGTTGTGGGACCAAGCTGGGGGGGGTGCTTGTAAAAAAATGTCACCTGCAATGTGGGTACTAAGAACTTCCACTTAAAACTTGACAAAAGCTTAAAAAGGGATTTTAGAAACAAAAGAACAGAGGCAAGCAAGGTTTCTTGGTAGCAGCATTTTTCTGGGTTGGGCTCTGTTTCACTAGAGACAAGCAGAGACTCATGTGGCTCCTTTAACGGAGGTTTCCTGACTCGGTATAGGCAGAAAAAAAACGCAGGGCACTTTTAAGAGGCCCTGCTAACCATTGAATGGTATGTACAAACAGCTGGCTAAAACAGCCACTGCTTTAATTTTAGCAATGTTGTTATTTCGCAGATAAAAAATACTTGTAGCCAGAAAAAGATAAAGATTTACAATAAAGGTAGACTAAGATAAAGAAAAACCTCTAAAGGTTTACAGTGTGTTTTAAAATATACACAGGCTTGGGAGAGAAAATAAAAAGGGTATTTGGCTAAAAAAGAAATAAAGTGACTGGGTGTGATGACACACACCTTTAATCCCAGCACTCAGGACAAAGGCTAGCTGGTCTCTGTGATTTGAAGACGAATCTGATGTAAAGAGTGAATTTCAGGACAGACAAAAGTTCACAGAGAAACCCTGTCTAGAAAATTAAAAAAAAAAAAGGAAAAGAAATAGAGTAATAAAAATGCCTCATAAGAAAGAAAAAGAAGAGTCTGGAAAATGTATGCTAATTTGTGTTGTCTTTGAATTGCTCAATTGCTAGGAAGGAACAACTGCTGAAATACACTTGGTTATCAATGCTGCTAAATTAATCCAAATTAAATATTTTAAAAATGTTTTGCATTGACTTCAAAATTTAAGTCTAAGCACAGGCTACTGGGGAAAAGAATTTCTATTTTTGTTTCCACAGAAAATAAAAGGCTGTGGGTTATTTCCAGACTAACATGGTCTGATCAAGCAAGACCCCCTGAAACAGTGTTCCAGGTGATCCAACATTCAAAACAGCTGAGACAAGGTAGCCTTGCAGACTACAGCCAGGATTTCTGCATCTTCTTAGGATTTCCATGGTATTACAGCATCCCCACCCAGCAGGAAGCAGTTTGGAAAGAATGACACCCAAATTCCAAAATATTGTCTATAAATGGTTGTTTTCATTAAAATGGGGTTGGTTATAAATGGTTAATGATCACAACCAATCTCGTTTTAAAGGTGAAAAGGGGATTTGGTATAGAAATGAATACTTTGTTTTGGAATAGATTTTCATTTTTTTGATACAAATTTAAGGTCAATTTTGTGATATGTATATTTCTCCTCTTGTTTAATTATTATGTTTATATATTTCATTTTAAAATGTAATGTATAATTAAGTACGAATTATAGATAGTTACCAACAATAGCCAAAACTTATAGTTAGGTTTGCTAGGGTTTTATAGATGTATTTCGAATGGATAGGCATTTTTCAAACCTTCCAAAGACCTACAGAATATGGCATTTAAAATGGTTTAGGGTTTTTCTTGACAGTAAGATGTAACTGCTCTGGCAAGACCACCTGTATCACAAAAGAAGATGGGCATGGAAAAAATTCCTTATGGAGTTTACTCCCAATATGGCAAGACTAGCCATTTGGACAAGAAACTGTTCTTGTCTGGACTGTTTGACTTTATTTATGGTGTATAAACTGGACATGCAGGACACACAGGAAAGTGCCTGCTGAAACAAGATGTACAGTTCTACAGGGTTCCTGCTTCATGGAATAGTTTGATAGACATTCTGCAGAACACAGAGAAAAGTGACTGACAAACTGCCAATACAGGTGGACAGTTTGAAGTTTCCTGCTCTGCTGAGGAGTCTGCCAGACACACTATGGCCTATAGGCTGAAGATGGAACATTACAGAAGAACTTCGGGTGACTGACCAGGCAAGTTGTCTTGTCATTACTAGAGTTTATATATTACCCTTCTGTGGTCTTTGATGGAGTTATAGTTTTCCTTAGTTAGGATTAAAGATAAGTTACACATAAGACTTTAGACTCAACAAAGACAGAATAGATGATAGAATATTTTCTTTAATTCCTGTTGTTAATGGACTAAATATTGTTAACTATAGTTTTTATTTTATAGCTGTTTTGTTATATATTTTACTATGTTAAAGTTAAAGCCCTTCTTTATATTTAGGACAAAAAAGAGATGGGATAAGTCATTCTGCATATATGTTTCTCTTATTAGTAAATGAATAAAACCCTGTTGACCAATAGGAAAGCAAGGTAGGCGGAACTAGGAGACAAGGAGGATTCTGGGAGATGTAGTAGAAGGGAGTCAAGATATAACACGAGAGAAGAGGTCCAGACCCTCTCTCCGGTAAGATAAGACCACGTGCAAACACTTAGATTGATAGAAATGAGTTAATATTTAAGACAGAGCTAGCCAATAAGAAGTTCTAGCCATTGGCCAACAGCTTCATAACTAAAAGAGTCTGTGTTATTTTTGGGGCTGACGTGACTGTGGGACAAGGCTGGCAGGAAAGTGCTCATAACACTAAGGAAGTTATAAACTGTGAGGAGCACCCAGCTCAAGAAATTTCAGGAGAAGAGTATTAGTAAGTGGCCAAGAGACTATTCTTGTTTAATTTTGGCAAAGAATGTGGGGACTTTTTTGACCTTGTCCTAAAAATCTGCCTGAAAATAAACTGAAGAATTTTAGATTAATGCCACTGGCAGAAGAGATTTCAAGACAGACTAATATTGATCATATTGACCCAGTATGGTTATTAGGAATCACTCTTATGCATATCTATAATGAAAGTGAGCAAGCTGAACAAAAATTAACAAAATATATAGTTTCAGGAGAAAGGGGGCACCAGGAAGTATAATGAACCTGGCAGCATCAGCCATGTGGTTCTGGCTTTAGACTCAAGGATACAAGAAAGGGGTTGAGGAATCTCCCTCCATGACTAAGGAAAGCCACTGAGGCCAGGCATGTGCCAGGGGTATCCTTACATGGAGGCCTAGAGAGGCCATTGTTTGAAGCTGCCTAGAGAGGCCATTGTTTGAAGCTGCAAAAGTGTAGCCTGGGTTGTCCTGGAGTCCCCAAGATATTAGAAATGCCAAAGGTGTGGGATACCTGCTGAGGAGAGCTGCTAACAGGGAGTGGAAGCAGCCCAAGAGAGAGAAGTGAGTTGGAGTCAACATCGGAAGAGTGTTCCTCACCACAATGATATGAACTAAACCTCTGAAACAGTAAGCAAGCTCCCAATCAAACGTTTACAGCAAAGTTGCCATGGCCATAGTGTCTCTTCACAGTAACAGAACAATGAATAAGACAGGCCTCCAGCACATGCACACACACACACACACACACACACACACACACACACACACACACACCTATATGTATATGTATATACAAACATATAAATGAGACATATTTAAAATAAAAATATACCGTGTCCTGCCAAAATGGCTCAGTGGATAAAGGTGTTTGCTGCCAAAACTGAGGACCTGAGCTCTAGACCCTGCACCCACATGGTGGAAGGGGAAAACAGAGAACACTCTCTGATCCCTGTAAGTCTCACACATACACTAAATAAATGTAACTTTGAAATTTGTTAATTATGCAAGAACAAGTACTCAATTTTAGTTATGATTTTATCATCACCAAGATCTTAAAAAAAACCAGTAAAAATAAATACCCTACATAAGGAAATATGCATAATTTTTTCATCCTAAAGAAAAGGAGAGGAGCTTCCTGAGGTGGCTGTGTCAAATATTATGTAGTAGTCCCAGAAACTTGAAAATCTGAGACCGGAAGATCTACTGTGCTTAGGAATTAAAGACCGGCCTGGTCAAATTAAAGAAACTGTTTCAAAATAAAAGACACAAAGGAGAGCTGGGGTACAGCTCAGTAGGAGGGCAGAAGGTTAGCATGCACAAGGCTCTAGATTCAATGCCCAGTACTGCAAAGAGGATCGGAGCGGTGACAAATAGCTCAGCTGGTAGCAAGCACAAAAGTCCTGGGTTCAAACCTCCAGCCCAGCAAAACCCAGCATGGTGACATGTAATGTCAGCTCTGGGAAGTTTATGATCATCCTTCAATATACAGTTCAAGGTCAGTTTGGTTTACACGAGATCCTGTCTCGAAAAACAAAGAAAAACAAAAACAAAAAAAAAAAAAAGGAAACAATAGACAAAAGGTGCAAAGCCAAGTAGAACCAATATACATTTGTTTCTTTTTTGATACAATCTTAGATGTTTACCAGGCTGGACTTGAACTTGTGAGATACAAGGTTGTTCTGCCTCAGACTCTTCATCGGCAGATGCACTGATGTTTTCTTTTTGGTAATTTTTAGTTTTGAGTCAGGCTGGCTGCAAATCCTTGAGTCTCCACAGCTTCACCCTCCACAAATGCACAACTATGGTTTTAAATACAGACAACTAAATAAGAAGCTAAGTAAAATCTAGAAGACACCATTCAAATAAATGAACATGAAAGTCTGATAATAACCCACCAATACTTCCCAATACCCCATAAATAAAAGATTTGAGCCAATTAACGCAAATTCACAAAGCAGAACAATGATCTTTACAAAACTAAGAGCCTGCATTTTAAGAACTAAAGTATATTCTCCTATGTAAAAGAGCAGCTCATCTATGTGCTGTGTTAATGTAGAAAATAGGCTGAGAGGCTCATTCTCAAATTCTACAATCTAAAGAGCTCTAAAAACATGCTGTCCTAGTAATAACTGAAAGGCACATTTTGCCAACTAGAAATGCAATTATTCCACGCTACCTGTAATTTTATTTTTCCAGTAGGCATCAAGCACACATCTCATCTGAGTAGAAAAATCACTTAATTCACACTTAGGATGAAAAGTCAAATATCAAACTGCACACAAAGCAAGGTATCTGCATAAAAGCGACATACATTTCAGATTAACTACTCACAACTGTCATGAAGCAAATCGGAAACATGTGAAAAACAGCCTCAATCTAATAAACGTTTGATTGGCTAAGATATGGCCTGCCGGGCACAGCTACCTTTGAAATAAATCTTACTTCTAGTGAATCCCTGTTAACTGGCTCCCCATCCCTAGTGGAACAAATAAATAAAAACATGATCTAACTACTTCTCGAAATACGTGCCCCAAACGGGAGGAAAACAACTGATGTCCCACTAAAGACCGGACTTCGCCACAAGTAGTATGCAGGGCTTCTCAGAAAGCAAAAAGCATTAGCCTGCTCCCCCCCCCCCCCGATCCCCGCCGCCCGGGGGGGAAAAATCCCAGGATCTCCTCCAGGATTTGGAATGAGAAAGAAGCCAAATACCTTTTGAGACACCTTCCGTGCCCTCCAACCTCGAAAGCTCATCTCCCGCAGCTGCGGGGGGGCCCGAGGATTTCCCGTGGCGACCGCCCTTTGAGCTAGCTCGTCCCAGGATCTCACTTCCTCCCGCCGCCCCTCCCCCTCCACTCCCCCTCCCCCTCCTTCCCCACTCAGTAGCTAGGCCCCAAGATTAGGAAGAATGACCGTAAGCGCCCAGCGCCCGCGACTCCCCGGCCTCGACGCCGCCTGCACCGAGGCGAGAGCCGAGCAGAGGCTCCCGAGTCCGCGCGGGCGGGAGGTGGGGAAGGCAACGCGCGCCGCAGGCCGCCCCCGACACACACCCCTAGCCCCGCTTGGGGCTTCCCACCACACTCCCCCAGCCCCGCTCACCTAGAGGGAAAACGATGCCGCTGACCGCGAAGCCGCGCGCGGGCCTCTAGGGCGCCTAGCGCACGTCTTTGCAAACACCCCACTCGAGTGGAAGGCTCCCGGGAGCAGAACGCCGGGGCCCGTGACAAGGGCTTGCGTTTTACCTCTTGGGCTCAGCGGTCATGTTTTTGGCTCGGACGCCTGCTTGGCTTCGGCAACCCTTGGGTACCGTTCCTCGTTCCCCAGTGCCCGATCCTGAACGAAAAGTACTGGAATCTTAGTAGTCACCGCAGCTGCTGCTGGATCCACCCGACAGCTCAAAGGCCGCTACCACTGCCGCCGCTGCAGGAGCCGCGGAAACAAAGCGACGCCGCCGCCGACGCCATTTTGTTGGGCCGAGGCTTGAGCAGGAGAATTGGCGCGTCCTCCCTCTTCCTCTTTCCGTCATCTATTGGCTACCTCTGCCAGAGCTCAGAGTCTTATTGGTTGCAGGAATTCACCTTCTTTGGGGGCCTGTTGCTAAGGCGGTCGACGTCATTTGATCCCCTCCACCTTTTTTCATAGAGGGTCCAGTTCATTCCCAACTGACCTCAAAGTACCAGGGATGTATCTTGACTTTACCCTGAAAACGCTCCTTTGCTTCATCCTCTTTACCTCCATCGAATTGATGAAACAGTAACACCCATTTACGTTTATTGAGAATTTGCTACATGTCGACCACTATACTGATCCTTTATCTGAATTACTTCATGCAATGCTTGCACCCTCCAAGAGTAGGCAGATCTAACATTTTCGAGGTGAGCAAACCAAAGCACAAATTCCACATTCAAACAAACACTCATCCTGGAAGAAAACACACATGTATTCTTGTGTTGTTTAGAACCCAATACTTTGTTCTTGCGAAGTAAATACTGTATCCTCAATCTCGTGCTCTTAATCATTAAGCCACCCAAAATGCAAATATTTTCTCCCCTTTATTTTGTAATGCCCTCTATTTCTCTCCTATATGTTTTGTATAATCTTCACTTGCCAACATGCTTACACATATGTGCATCTTTACCATTTGAGGGAAGAGAGTGAGAAAGGTTCTCACTACGCAGTACCAACTAGGCTGCAAGTCACTAAGTAGGCAAGGCTGGCCTCAAACTTGCAATGACCTTGCTGCTTCCCAGGTACTTCCCAGGTGCTTAGAAAACAGATGCACGTTCCATCACACTTATGGATACTTACAAATGTGTGTGTGGTGTGTAATCAGACAGACAGACATTAGCATACAATCCTTTTAATACTGAACAAACTTGAAACTGTTACACACAGATCAACCATTACTTCAGTCTGATGTGATTGGGAGTGTAGCTCACAGGCCAACCTATTTAAATCGTTTTTATCCTCATTTCATTCTTCATTCATAATCTCTGAAAATCACAAATTAGTTTTCTAAATTAGCAGTTTCCAATTTTGTGCCCACATTCTGCAACACATGTTCATTCTATTTATTTTGTTTGTTCTATTTATTTTTTGTGAAATATGCAACAGCTTCAGTCATGCTTAGATATCAGGGTTGTAGTTTTGTACTAGAATGGCAAGAGAGATCCTCTTTTCAAATAATGCAATCTGATAATCAGACTAGCATATTTTTTTTCTCAATTTTTGAGTCAGGGTTTCACTTTGTAGCCCTGGCTCTCCTCAAACTCAGTGATCTACCTGTCTCTGCCTCTCTTGAGTACTGGAATTAAAGGTGTGCACCACTACACCTGGTTGAATAGCATAACTTCTTAAAGATTTGTTTTATTTTATTCTGCATGTATGTTTGAGTGCCTGGATTTATGTATATGCACAAGTCCTCATATTACAGATGGGGGTGTTGGAGCCCCTGGAACTGGAGTTATAAGCAGCTGTGAACTGCTTGATTGATGTGGGTTCTAGGGAACAGGAAGATAATAACCATGGAGCCATCTCTCCTACATCTAGCATAATTTTTTAATGAACAGAAATGTCCGACATTTCAAATCATTTTTAAATGTTCAAGATACACTACCAACTACAGAAATTAATCTGTTGTTCAACAATTTCCTTTTTGTGTTTAATATGTTAAACATTACTTTAACACAATTTATAGGAGTCCTGTTCTTTCTCCTTGAGAAAATTAACCTGAATGATCCATTTCATCACAACGAATATGCTTGCTATCTAACAGATATAACTATGGAAAAATAGTAAATAATCTATTATTTTAAGGTGAATTAATTTTTGTTAGTTTTTGTTTGGGGTTTTTTGTGATTGATTGGGTTTGGTTTGGTTTGGTTTGGTTTGGTTTGGTTTGGTTTGGTTTGGTTTGGTTTGGGGATTTTTGATTTTTGGAAACAGGGTTTCTCTATGTAGCCCTGGCTCTCCTGGAGCTTGCTCTATAGACCAGGCTGGCCTCAAACTCACCGAGATCCACCTACTTATGGACCCAGGGCCTGTGTCCATTGCTGAGCTATACCCTCAGCCTCTCCATTAATAAACTAGCCCTTGGTGATGATTTCTTGACACTAAACAGCTTTGTATGTGGGGGTGTATGCCTGTGAGTGCATGGTCCTGTGGGTACACATGTGTGCACTATTGAGCATGGAGAGGCCAGAGGACAACCTCAGGTGTCATTCCTCAGGCACCATTTGTTCCATGGCATTTTGTTTTCTGAAATAGGGTCTCTCAGCCTGGAGATCACAGAGTAGGCTAGGCTGACTGGATAGTGAACCCAAGGATCCAACTGCCTTTGCTTGTCCATCTCAGGGATTACAACCATACCCATGTCTTTAACAATGCTTTTGGGGATCTGACTCAAGTATCTCCCAACCCCACCAGGTATTCTCCACCCTCTCAGTGCCCCTTACCACCATGCTTGTGCTTGTGGGGCAAGCACTTTAATTACTCAGCTAATTCCTGAGCCCTACAATAATCATCTTCAAATGACATGTTCTACAAATGAACATTTTTTTTTCATTTTATTTACTATACTTATAATGTATGAACACACATTCCACACAATATATTGGGAGAGATCAGAAGACATTTTGTAGCATTAATTCTAGCCTTCCTCATTTATGTGAGTTCTAGGTCCTCAGGTTTTTGTGGCAATCAGTTGAGCTATCTCTTCTAGCCAAGGAACATCTTAGTCATAAAACGGCAGTCACAGAATTTTTGTTTTCTTTTGCTTTTGAGACAAAATTTCTCTGTGTAACAGATCTGGTTGTCCTGGAACTTGATTTGTAGGCAAAGTCAGCCTCGAACTTAGAGAGATTCACCTGCCTTTGCCTCCTGAGTTCTGGGATTAAAGGCATGCACCACCACTGCCTGGATCAGAATTTTTAAAATATAAAATAAGTATGTTTATGAATTTTAAGAAGGATAATTTCTTTGCTATTAAAGGATGGCTAACAAATTTTATTGAAACACTTGCAAATATAATCACATCCAGTCATAATAATATACAGTTTTCCAACTACAGTGTTTTAAGGAAAAAAAATCAGTATATAACTTCTTGATAACTTTCTTCAAATGGCCACAGAAATCAGCACACAAATATTCCTTAAATGCTTATCCATAAATGTGGAACTTGTCAATTTTTGTTTGGGAGAAAAGACAAAGTAAATTACCTGTAAGACCAAAAATCAAACAAATAGTAGTTTTCAATAAACACCTTCACAAACCCCATTACATGTGAAAATGCTTTCAACCCAGAAATTTAACTTCTTTTTTTCTCTTGTTTAATTATTTTTTCTTATTTTACATATAGATCTCAGTTCCCTCTCCCTCCCTCCCATTCCCCCAATCTCCCTAGCATCCCACCCACCCCCCACTCCACAGGGAGGGTGATGCCTCCCAGGAGGAATCATAAAAATCTGTCAAGTCATTTGGAGTAGGGACTAGGCCCTCCCTCCTGCCTCTAGGTTAAGGGAGTATCCCTCCATGGGGAATGTGCTCCCAAAGTCCTTTTATGCACCAGGGATACATCCTGGTTCCATTGTCAGAGGTCCCTTAGACTGCACAGGTGTTCTAATTGAGACCATGGGGTCTGTGTGGGACCAATGCTGGTTTCCCAGCTATCAGTCTGGGAGTCCACTAGCTCCCCCTTTTTCAGGTCAGCTGTCTCTGTAGGTTTCTGTAGCCTGGTCTTGCCCCCCGTTTTCTTATCTGATGGAAACAGAAACAGACACCCATAGCTAAACACTGAGCCGAACTCCTGGAATCCAGTTGCAGAGAGGGAGGAGTGATAAGAAATTTAACTTCTAGAAAGTCTCCAGGACACAGTCTGTCTTATTCGCAGGTTCTAGTTGCTATGAAGAGACACCATGACCAAGGCAACTATTATGACAGAAAGCATTTAATTGGGAGCTAGCTTACAGTTTCAGACATTTAGTCCATTATCATCTTGTTGTGGAGCATGGCAACACTCAGGCAGACCCTGGATCAGTAGCTGAGAACTATATACTGGTCCATAGGCAGAGAGAGCTAGATAGAGAGAGAGAGAGAGAGAGAGAGAGAGAGAGAGAGAGAGAGGGAGAGAGAGAGAGAGAGAGAGAGAGAGAGAGAGAGAGAGAGAGAGAGAGAGAGAGAGGGAGAGGGAGAGGGAGAGGGAGAGGGAGAGGGAGAGGGAGAGGGAGAGGGAGAGGGAGAGGGAGAGGGAGAGGGAGAGGAGAGGGAGAGGGAGAGGGAGAGGGAGAGAGGGAGAGGGAGAGGGAGAGGGAGAGGGAGAGGGAGAGAGGGAGAGGGAGAGGGAGAGAGATGGCTTGGGCTTTTGAGATTTCAAAGCCCAGTAACACAAAATCACACCTACTCCAACAAGACCACACTTCCTAACCCTTGTAATCCTTTCAAGTAGTACAACTTCCTAATGACTAAACACTCAAATATTTGAGCCAATGGGGGTCATTTTTATTCAAGCCCACATTGCACTACTGGCCCACATAGGCTTCTAGCCTTATCATAATCCAAAATGCATTTTTAAAAGCCTCCATAGTCTGTCACACAGTCCAATATTGTTTAAAAGTTCAAAGTCTTTTCTGAGACTCATGGCTGTGTGTGTGTGTGTGTGTGTGTGTGTGTGTGTGTGTGTGTGTGTGTTACATACATGCATACATACATACATATCTGTCTCTGTCTTTGAGATCCTGGAACTCACTCTATAGACCAGGCTGTCCTCAAACTCAGAAATCCTCCGTCTCTGCCTCCTAAGTGCTGGAATTAAAGGCATGCACCACCAGTGTCTGGATCATGGCAATCTCTTAACTGCAGCCACCTATGAAACCATAATAAACAAGCAGATCACATACTTCCAACATATTATGGCACAGAATATATATTGCCATTCTAAAATGAGGAAAAGGGAGCATATTAAGGAAATGCTGGACCAAAGCAAGACTGAAACCACCTGGGCAAACTCCAAACTCTGCAACTCCATCCTGATGTCAAAGCACTCTTCTCTTCAAGTCTCCAACTCCATTCAGTTTGTCAACTACAACACATTTCTTTGTCTTAGGCTGGTTTCACTTCCTGATAGCGGCTTTCCTCAGCAGGTATCCTAAATTTTTGTCATCCCTAACATCTTGGGGTTTCCAAGGTAACCCAGTCTTCACTTTTATAGCTTCATGTAATGGCCTCTCTAGGGCTCCACTTAGAGAAAATCCTGCCACACATCTGGCCTCAGTGGCTTTCTTTAGCCATGGAGGGAAATTCTTTAACCCATTTCTTGTACTTTTTACTCTAGAGCCAGAACCACATGGCTGAAGATGCCAAGTTCTGTTGCTTGCTGTAGTTAGAACATGGTCCTTTTCATTATAGATATACTTGAGTGATTACTAATAACAACACTGGGTCAATATGGGTCAATACTAGGCTGTCTTGAAATATCTTTTGTCAATGGCATGAATCCAAAACTCTTCATTTTATCCTCAGGCAGATCTTTAGGACAAAAGCAAAAAAGTACTGTGTGGTGATATCTTGCTTGTACAAATATTGCCTGTCTGAAGATCAGAGAATGGAGCCTTGCTACTAGCTAACCATAGAGGTCTGGAGGTCTGTACAGACAGACAGTGAGATGGCTGGACACAGACAATAAGGAGATGGCTGGGCAGAGAAAGGATATAAGTAGAAAAAAATGGGAATTTGCTTTCTTGTCTGCTAAGATGCTAGGAGGTGAGGTGTGGCTGTGGCTTGCTCCTTCTCTCTGATCTCTCAGCATTTCCATCTTTATTTGACTCTGGATTTTTATTATTTAGACCAATTAAGAACTCCTTTTATATTTTGATGCCCAGTGTGATGATGGGGGATGTCCTTTTGTACAACAAGAATATATGTTTCTCTTACTGGTTGATAAATAAAGCTATTTCAGCCAATGGACAGGCAGAATTTAGCCTGGTGGGAAATCCAAACAGAGATAGAGGACAGTAGTAGGCGGGGTCAGAGAGGTGTCATGTAGCTACAGGGAAGTTTGGATGCCCAGGCATTCTCCAGTACGCCAAAACTATGTAAAGATACATAGATTAATAGGAATGGGTTAATAATTATGAGAGAGCTAGCCAATAATAAGCCTGAATCATCAGCCAAACAATTTATAATTAATATAAACCTCTATGTGTGTATTTGAATCTAAACAGCTGCAAGATCAGGTAGAACAGAAACTTTAGTCTACAGTGCCCACATTCTTTGCCAAAATGTCCCAAGAACACTAATTAAACTAAGTGTGTTCCTGGGTACAGTGCTTTAAGCCCAGTACTAAAGAAGAAACAAGTAGGTGGATCTCTGTGAGTTCAAGGCCAGCTTGATCTTCATAGTGTGTTCCAGGACAGTCAGAGCTACATAACACAGAGATCATGTCTCCAAAAAATGTGAGAGGGAATACTTACGAGGGCAGTTGAGTGGGAGATGAGTAAGAGTAATGTATAATGTATAATGACACATATGTATAATGTATAATGTATAATGACACATATGTATGAAGATGCCACAGTGAAATCCATTTGTTAGTTTGTATGCTAAACTAAATCTTAATACAAAAGGGGAAAAAAGAAGAATTATATTTAAAAGATTTAAGAGAAAAAAGCTTGGAAGGCACACCCAAAGGCTATAAAAGTTAAAAGGTTAGTGTTGAGTATCTCAGTGGTAGAATATTTGCTTAACGTATGAGATGGCCTGGATCCCATCCCCAACACCAACTTTTAAGTTAAAAGTTAACTTAAAAGAGAAGGTAAGGAGGCTGGAGACATGCTTCGGAGTTTATGGATGTATATTGCTCTTGCAGAGAACCTGTAGGGATTTGGGTACTCAGACTTGATGTGACCATATGGTTGGTAACCTTGCAGACTGCCATGAGATAGCATTGTCACGTCAATGGATGATGTGACAAAGGGACTTCTGTCATAGTCTGTGAGAGGCAAGGCAGCATGATTCAGAGGTAGGCCTTTGTAGGCAGAATGAATGTTCTGAATTGTAGAGGAGATGGTCAGGTCTGAAGGCATTGCTTAGATCAACTTATATATGGCTTACTGTTTAAGTCCACTGGCTCAAATGATGGCTTTCTTCTGTTGCTTGAGGGCCTGTCTCTCTTGTACATTGCCCCAAACTTATTTCTGCCTCCTGCCATGTGGTCAGCTCTTATGGCTTCTAGCTTCATTCCAACACTTAGACACTTTTGGAATTGACAGTAGGGACTGCATTTTCTCTGTGTTTTGTCAATTTGGCAATTCTTGTTTTCAATACTTGTGTACTTTTTTATTGTTTTTGACTATTCACTTTTAAAAAGCCTTGTAGCTTTCACAGGTAAGGAGACCATAATGGTACCTGGATACTTTATCACCATGCACAGGACATAGATCTTTGAGATCTTCATCATAGGAGTAATTCACCATTTTAGATTGAGACACTTGCATGTTTTCTGACATCTGCCCCTGTTCCCCCTGCAATTGGGTCAGTTCTGGGCTGCCATCTCCACTTTGGGCAGCATGACAAGGCAGCAGCAGGCAGGAATGGAGGATCAATGTTGGTCCAGAAGCCCAGGGCCTTTCTTGTCCTGCATGTTTAGGTATCATCTACTTTTCTAGCCCTGAAAGAATCCTAGGTTTTTTTGTTTTTTGCAAGTCTTTCCCACCTGGCCATGACAAAAGACCATATTTTAAAAACTCTCTCTCTCTCTCTCTCTCTCTCTCTCTCTCTCTCTCTCTCTCTCTCTCTCTCTCTCTCTCTCTTGTGTGTGTGTGTGTGTGTGTGTGTGTGTGTGTGTGTGTGTTTTGGGTTTTTGAGACAGAATTTCTCTGTAGCTTTGGAGCCTGTCCTGAAACTCACTCTGTAGACCAGGTTGGCCTTGAACTCACAGAGATCCACCAGTCTCTGCCTCCTGAATACTGAGATTGAAGGCATGTGCCACCACCGCTGGGAGTGCATTTTTTTTAATGATACCTTAGATATGTTCAGATGAAATGTCTCAGAGATTTTTTTCCTACACTGTGCTTTTCCATTACCTCCAAAATTTCCTATAATTTGAGTATATTATAAAGGGAATGGGGGAAATTAATTTTAATTGTTGCAAGGAACAAAAGGATTATCCATTTTCTAGTGACAAATACGAACTAAGTAGCAATTATACCAACATAAACCTCAGCTCATTATCTTAACAGATGTTCTCATAAAATTCTAATACTAGTGAGACCCACATACTAGTGAGGGTGCATATCATAGATCATGTGGCAGAGATTCTTCACTGCAAGACCAGGAAGCAGAGAGAGCAGATGCCTATCTCATGGGCTTGCTTTTTCCCCCTTCTTGTTTTGTCTGGACTTGTAGCTCATGGGGTGGTGCCATTGCTCACATTCAGTCTCTGGGCTTTTCCCTTTAGTTAACTGCCTCTGGAAATGCCCTACTAATCTCTCCTCAATCTAATCAAGTCAGGAATCAAGGTTAACCATCACAATGTTCTATGTATACTTGGAAGAGGATGTTCCTTCTGCACTCAGAGGATGGAACAATCTATAAATGTCAGATCCATTTGGTTAATCATACTGCACAAGGCTTTTATACCTCAGTTAATCTACAGTATAGTTATTGTATCTGTGGTTGAGAGGGGAATATTTTCTATTATTTTTATTTGCTTCTATATTCTTTTCTGTTTTGTTTTAGTTAACATATATGGATGTTCTGTTGTAGGTTGTTCTGAGATCAAAGGCATGTGCCACCAATGCCCATATATTTTTTTGTACTTTTGTTGATTTTTATTTTTTATTTTGTTCATTTATTTTACTTTTAAAAATTAATATATAAAATAATGGATTGCTGGGCAGTGGTGGCACACACTTTTGATCCTAGCATTCAGGAGGCAGAGGCAGGTGAGTTCAAGGCCAGCCTGGTCTACAGAGCTAGTTCCAAGACAGGCTCCAAAGCAATACAGAGAAACCCTGTCTCGAAAAACCAGTAATAGTAATAATAATAATAATAATAATAATAATAATAATAATAATAATAATAGATTTACTGGATGTGGCAACACATGCTTTAATACCTGCATAAGCTGAGGCAGAATTGTCACAAGTTTAAGACCAGCCTGAGCAAGTTCCAGAGCAGCCAGTGTTACATAATGTGACTATGTCAAAAAATTGGTTTTTATTATATTTTTAACCTATGTATGCACACTCACACACACCCAACACACACACACACACACACACACACACACACACACACACACACACACACACAAAATAAAAGTAGTAACAACAACAACAAAAAGAAACTGGCTCTCATGTAGTCAAAGCTAGCCTTGAACACCTCATCAGGAAATCAAAGTCATCCTCAGCTACATAGCTAGTTCTAGGTCAGTATCCACTGCATGACTTTCTGTTTCAAATTTAAAAAAAAAAACAGAATGGAAAAAGTATGCTGTTCAATTACCACATATTTGGGAATTTCCAAGGTTCCCTTAAGATACTGCTAGTTTCAGTTAGTCTCAGAGGACACACTTCATATGATTTTTTTCATTTATTGAGTCTTGTTCATATGGTTGTGTGAGAGGCTTTTCTTAGTGAAATACAATACACACACACACACACACACACACACACACACACACACACACACACACACAACAAAGAACCCATGACAAACCCAAGTACTGAAGACATCAATGCTCAACTTGGTGAAGCAGAGTTTGTATTGATGCTGCTAACAGAGTATGGGTGAGGGGTTATTTTCATAAGCAAGGATGACTCAAAAGCTGTTGCATCATGAAAAAAATCCATTCCGATGTGGAGGAGGACTCAGGAAAACTGCATCCCTGCAGCTCTTTGCATAACTTCCAGGAGGCTAAGGCGCTGCCAACAAACAGTAGCTCAGACTCCTCCCCTAAGCAGTTGTTCACTCCTTTTATAAAGCTACGGGAAACCAACATCAATCTAAATGAAGAGAAACTCAAAGCATTTACACTAAAAGCAGGAACAAGACAAAGATGTCCACTAGATTCATACCTAGTCAATATACTACTTGAAACTTTAACTAGAATAAGACAACTGGAAGATATCAAGAGGATACAAATAGGAAAGGAAGAAGTCAAAGTAGCTTTATGTGTAAATGTGAATTTGTACATTACAAAACTTCTATAGCTGATAAATACATTCGAGCAAAGCAATAGGATACAAAATTAACACATAAAAATCAACAGCCTTGCTATATACAAATGATAGACTGAAAAAGAAATCATAGAAACAATTCCTTTCACAGTAGTCTCAAAATAAAATACCTTGTGATAACTCTAACCAAACAAGTGAAAGACTTGTATAATCAAACCTTTAAAAAAAGACATTGAGCCAGGCATCGTGGCACTTGCTTTTAATCCCAGCACTCAGGAGACAGAGGCAAGTGGATCTCTGTGAGGACAACCAGGTCTATAAAATAAGTTCCAGGACAGCCAGGACTACACAGAGAAACTCTGTTTTGAAAAACAGCAACAACAAAAAAGACATCGAGAACAAAATTGGAGACACCAAAATATGAAAAAGCTCTTCCATACTCATGGACAGGCAAGATCAGTATTGTGAAAATGTCCATTGTACCAAAAGCAATCTACAGACTCAATGCAATACCCATGAGAATCGAAACACAATTCTTCATAAAAATTGAAAGGACAACCAGGCAGTGGTGGCACATGGCTTAGTCCCAGCCCTATCAAGGCAGAGGCAGGCAGATCTCTATGAGTACGAGGCCAACCTAATCTACAAAGTGAGTTCCAGCATAGCCAGGGCTACACTGAGAAACCCTGTCTCCAAATCCTCACCCCCTAAAAATACTGAAAAGACAATTTTCAATTTCATTTGGAAATATACACACACTCATGCATGCATGCACGCATGCGCACACACACACACTCATGCATGCATGCACGCATGCGCACACACACACACACACACACACACACACACACACACAAAGAATAACTAAAACAATGCTGAACAATAAAAAATTGCTGGAGGTATCACCATCCCAGAATTCAAGTTATACTAGAGTTATAGTAATAAAAAACAGTATGTTATTGGCATATAACAGACATATTCATTGATCAATAGAATTGAATCGAAGACTCAGACATAAATCCATGCACTTTTTGACACCTGACTTTTGACAAAGAAGTCAAAATGTGTACTGGAGAAAAGACAGTATCTTCACCATAAGATGGTGGTCAAACTGGATGGCTACATGTAGAAGAATGAAGATAGATCAGTATTTATCATCCTGCACAAAACTCCAAATGGATCAAAGATCTCAACATAATACCAGATAACCCTAAATCTGATAGAGTGAAAGTTAGGAATAGTCTTTAACTCATTGTCATAGTAAAGGGATTTCTGAAAAAGACAATGATAACACAGACATCAAAACCAAAATAAGTAAGTGGAACCTCATCAACTAAAAAGCCTCTGTATAGCAAAGGACACTGTCATTCAGACAAAGCAATAGCCCACAGAATGGGAAAAGATTTCTATCAACTACACATCTGATATAGAGCTAATATCTAAAACATATAAAGAACTCAAAACAAAACAAAGAACTCAGGATATTGAGAAAAATAACCCAATTTAAAAAATGAGGTACAGATCAAACAGGATTCTGAAAGGAGGAATCTCAAATGGCTGAGAAGCACTTAAAGAAGTGTTCAGCATCTTTAGCTATCAGGAAAATGCAAATCAAAGCTACTTTGAAATTTTATATTAGATCAATTAGAATGGTCAAGATCAATGGAACAAATAACAGCACATGCTGCCTGGGAAAAAAAGAACGGAGAACACTTATCTATTCCTGGTGGGAGTGCAAAATTTTACAGCCACTACAGAAATCAGCATGATAATTCCTCAGTAAGATGGGAATTAATTTCAAGATCCAACTATACTACTCTTGGGCATATACTCAAACCACTCTCCATCCTTCCACAGAGACTCTTGCTCAACATGTTCATTGCTGTCCTATTTATGATAGCCAGAAATTGCAAACAGCCTAGGTGTCTGTCAATGGGTGAATGGGTAAAGAAAATGTGGCATATTCACACAATAGAATATTACTCCGTTCTGTTTAGTTTTTGTCTGAATGACCTGTCTATTGGTGAGAGTATTTATTGTACAGAAGTCACCCACTATCACTGTGTTGGGTAAACATGTGATTTTTGCTAGGGAAGTGTGTGGGAGGCAGAGAGGTTCTTCACACAAGGGGAAACAGAAACATTAAACACGCAGGGTTGTCCCTTTAAAATGAGTGTTGCATAATTTATCAACGACCCAGAAGTCTGGGATTAGATGTGGTTAAGAGCCTGGGAACATTTTTGGTGCGTGCGTGCGTGCGTGCGAGTGTGTGTGTGTGTGTGTGTGTGTGTGTGTGTGTGTGTGTGTGTGTGTGTGACTAAGACCACACCGGATCCTCCCCTAGGCCCTTACTATGAGCCTTTGGAAAGTGTCACATATAAATCTATGGAACCCATTTTAGCCATTCTGGCAGAAGTAAGATGGTATCTCAGAGTTGTTTTGATTTGCTGATGGCTAAGGATGTTGAGCACTTAAGTGTCTTTTTGCCATTTTATATTCTCTATTGAGATTTTTCCATTTAGTTGTGTACCCTCTTTTTAATTGGATTATTTGGTTCTTTATATGTTGGAAATCAGCCCTCTGTCAGATGCAGGGTTGGAGAATATCTTCTCCCATTCTGTGGGCTCCTGTTTTGTTTGTTTTGCCCTTTGCCTTACAGAAGCTTTTCAATTTCAGGAGGTCCCATTTATTAATTATTGGTCTCAACGTCTGTGCTACTGGTGTTATGTTCAAGAAGCAGTCTCCTGCACCAATTTGTTCAAGAGTACCATCCACTTTCTTTTCTAAGAGGTTCAGTGTGGCTGGATTTATGTTGAGGATTTTGACCCATTTGGACTTAAGTTTTGTGCATGACAACAGACATGTTTCTATCTGCAGTCTTCTACAAGTCAGCATCCAGTTATGCCAGTACCATTTGTTGAAGATGCTTTCTTTTTTTCCATTGTATAATTTCAGCTTTTTTTGCAAATATCAGGGGTTTGTAGGTGTGTGGATTAATACCAGGGTTTTCAATTTGATTCTATTGGTCTTCCTATCTATTTTTGCACCAAATACCAAGCTGTTTTTCTTGAAGTCAGGGATGGTGATGCCCCCAGAAGTTCCTTTATAGTACAGGGTTATTTTGGCTATCCTGGGTCTTTTGTTTCTCCATATGAAGTTGAGTATTTTTTTTTCAAGGGCTATGAAGAATTGGACTGGGATTTTGATGGGAATTGCATTCAATCTGTAGATCGCTTTTGGCAAGATTGCCATTTTTACTATGTTGATCCTACCTATCCAAGAGCATGGGAGATCTTTACATTTTCTGGTATCTTCTTTAATTTCTTTCTTTAAAGACTCAAAGTTCTTATTATATATGTGCTTTACTTGTTTGGTTAGTTTTACCCCAAGATATTTTACATTGTTTGTGGCTGTTGTAAAAGGTGATGTTTCTCTGATTTCTTTCTTAGCCCCTTTTATTGTCTCTATATAATAATGGGCTACTGATTTTTCTTCTTTAGTTTATCTTGTATTCTGCCACTTTGCTGAAGGTGTTTATCAGCTGTAGGGGTTCCCTGGTAGAGTTTTTTGGGTCACTTACATAAACTATCATATCATCTGCAAATAGTGAGAGTTTGACTTCTTCCTTTCCAATTTGTATCCCCTTGATCTCCTTTTGTTGTCTTATTGCTCTAGCTAGAACTTCAAGTACAATATTGAATAGATATGGAGAGAGTGGACAACCATGTCTTATTCCTGATTTTAGAGGAATCGCATTGAGTATCTCTCCATTTAGTTTGATGTTGGCTGTTGGTTTGTTGTATATTGTTTTTATTATGTAGGTGTGTTCCTGTTATCCCTGATCTCTCCAATACCTTAATCATGAAGGAGTGTTGAATTTTGTCAAAGGCTTTTTCAGCATCTAGTGAGATGATCATGTAGTTTTTCATTTTGTTTATATGGTGGATCACATTGATAGATTTTTGTATGTTGAACCATCCCTGCATCCCCGGGATAAAGCCTCCTTCCTTGGTCATGGTGGATGATTTCTCTGATGTGTTCTTGAACTCGACTTGCCAGTATTTTATTGAGCAATTTTACATCAATGTTAATGAGGGATATTGGTCTGTAGTTCTCTTTCTTAGTTGTGTCTTTGTGTGACTTGTGTACCAAGGTAATTGTAGCCTCATAAAAAGAGTTTGGCAATGACCATCCTGCTTCTATTGTGAGAAACACTTTGAGAAGTAGTGGTATTAGCTATTCTTTGAATTTGTGGTAAAATTCTCTACTGAAACCATCTGGCTGGCCCTGGGTTTGTTTGTTTGTTTTTTTTGTTTGTTTGGTTTGGTTTGATTTTTTGTTTGTTTGTTTTTGTTTTTGTTTTCTTTTTTTGCAGAATTTTGATGACTGCTTCTATTTCATTAGGGCTTATGTGTATATTTAAATTGCTTATCTATTCTTGATTTAATTTTGGTAAGTGATATCTATCCAGAAAATTGTCCATTTCTGTTAAATTTTCAAATTTTGTGGAGTGCAGGTTTTCAAAGTATGACCTGAAGATTCTCTGGATTTTCTCAGTGTTCATTGTTACGTCCTCCTTTTCATTTCTGATCTTGGTAAATTGCATGCTCTCTCTCTGCCTTTTGGTTAGTTTGGATAAAAATTTATCTATCTTGTTGATTTTCTGGAATAACCAACTCTTTATTACATTGATTTCTACTTTATTATTTTCCTACTTTCTACTTTATTGATTTCAGCCCTCAATTTGAGTATTTCCTGGCATATACTCCTCTGGGGTGAGTTTTGCTTTTTTTTGTTGTAGAGCTTTCAGTTGTGCTGTTAATACTCTAGTGTGACTATTCTCTAGTTTCTTCATGTGGGCACTTAGTGTTATGAACTTTCCTCTTAGTCCTGCTTTCAGAGTGTCCCATAACTTTGGGTAAGTTGTGTCTTCATTCTCATTTAATTCTAGGGAGTCTTTAATTTCTTTCTTTATATCTTCCTTGACCCAGGAATGGTGCAATTGTGCATTTTTCAATTTCCATGGGTTTGTAGGGTTTCTGCAATTTGTGTTGTTGTTGAATTCTAACTGTAATGCATGGTGGTCTGATAAGATACAGGAGACTATTCCAATTTTTTGTGCCTATTGATGTTTGCTATATTGCTGAGTATGTCATCAATTTTAGAAAATGTTCCATGTGTCACTGAGAAGAAGGTATATTCTTTTCTGTTTGGATGCAATTTCTATAAATGTCTGTTAAACTCAATTAGGTCATAACTTCTGTTAGTACTTCTGTTAGTTCCTTTGTTTCTTTGTTAAGTCTCTGTCTGGCGGACCTGTCTAGTGTTGAGAGTAGGGTATTGAAATCTCCCACTATAAGTGTATGAGATTTTATGTGTGATTTGTGTTTTAGTAATGTTTCTTTTACGAATGTGGGTGCCTTTGTATTCAGGACATAGATGCTCAGAATTGAGACATCATCTTGATCAATTTCTCCTGTGATGAATAAGAAATTACCTTCTTCATCTCTTTTGATTGATTTTAGTTTAAAGTCTAATTTATTAGATATTAGGATTGCTATACCTGCTTGTTTCTTGGGTTTATTTGTTTGGAATATCTTTTCCCAACCTTTAACTCTGAGGTAACGTCTGTCTTTGAAGTTGAGGTATGTTTCTTATATGCATCAGAAAGATGGATTCTGTCTTCATATCTATCCTGCTAGCCTGTCTTTTTATAGGCAAGTTAAGACCATTAATATTGAGGGATATTGATGACTATTGATTGTTAATTCTTGTTTGTTTTGAATTTGTTGTTGGTAGTGGTATTATGTATGGATTCCCCTATTTTTTATTTATTTATTTTTTGGCTGTTGGTAAAGTGGGATTATCTATTGCCTATGTTTTTGTGAGTGTAGTTAGTTGTCTTGCTTGGTTTGGGGTTTTCATTTCAGAACTTTCTGCAGGACTGGCTTAGTCGATAAGTATTGTTTAAATCTGGTTTTGTCATGGAATATCTTGGTTTCTCCATCTATAGTGATTGAAAACTTTGCTGAGTGTAGTAGTCTGGGCTGGCATCCATGGTCTCTTTGTGTTGGTAGAATATCTATCGAAGACCTTCTGGCCTCCAGAGT
The DNA here is from genome assembly GCA_030556225.1 of Cricetiscus sungorus. Taxonomy (NCBI): domain Eukaryota; kingdom Metazoa; phylum Chordata; class Mammalia; order Rodentia; family Cricetidae; genus Cricetiscus; species Cricetiscus sungorus. Next base: position 59,807,496 of record JANBXA010000726.1, on the reverse strand, counting down.
TTCCATGGAGAAGTCAGGTGTAATTCTGATAGTTTTGCCTTTATATGTTACTTGGCCTTTTTCCTTTTCTGATATCAATGATATTCTTTCTTTATTCTGAATGTTGGTGTTTTTATTATGTGGTGAGGGGACTTTTTTGTGGCCCACTCTATTTGGTGTTCTTTAAGCTTCTTGTCCTTTCATTGGCATGGCTTTCTTGATGTTGGAAAAGTTTTCTTCTATGATTTTGTTGAATATATCTTCTGCACCTTTGAGTAGGATTTCTTCACCTTCTTCTATACCTACTATTCTTAGGTTTGGCTTTTTTACGGTGTGCCATATTTCCTGGATATTTTGTGTTAGGTATTTGTTTAATTTAAGATTTTCCTTGGTTGATGAATCTATATCTCCTAGTGTATCTTCAGAGCCTGAGATTCTCTCTTCCATCTCTTGTATTCTGTTGGTTATGCTTGCATCTGTAGTTCCTGATCATTTACCCAGCTTTTGTATTTCCAGCATTCCCTCAGTTTGTGTTTTCTTTATTGCCTCTATTTTAGTTTTCAGGCCATGAACTATTTGAATTGTTTCCTTCATCTGTTTTATCGTGTTTTTTTTCCTTTGATTTTCTTGCTTTCTTTAAGAGATTTGTTGATTTCTTGCATTTGTTTTTCCTTCCATTTCTTTAAAGCATTTTTTCATTTCCTCTTCTAGGGTCTCTATCATGTTCATTAAGTTGTTTTTAGGGTCGTTCTCTTCTGCTTCATCTCTGTTGTGATGTTCGAAGTCCCTAGACTCTGAGGGGTGTCATATGGATATTTCTGTTGTTGACTGTGTTCTTATACTGTCATCTGCACATCCCTTCTTCCAGTGCATACCAGTGGGGTCTCTCTCTGTCTCTCTCTGTCTCTGTCTCTCTCTGTCTCTGTCTCTGTCTCTCTCTCTCTCTCGGTGGGTACTGAACCAAGGTTCTCTTCTGGTGGGTGCAAGCAGGTCTAATACTCCAGTGGCTCTCCTTGTCCAGTGGGTGGAGGTGGGACTAGGGTGCTGGCAGACTCTTCATGGGCTTACCCTGTGCACAGTCCTCAGTCCTCAGGATGTTCTGAGCAGGGCACCATGGGGGGGGGCTTCTTCTGTGAGTGGAGGAGGGACCAGGACGTTGGCAGACTCTGGGCAGGCCAATCTGCCTGAACAGGCTCCCCTGTGTGTGCCCAGTCTCCAGTCCTCAGGAGGGAAGGATCCAGGAGTGGCTACCTCTGCCAGGATGGAAGGAGGCAGCTGGACTACCACAAGATGAACAGACACAGAGCCAAGGAATCACACTTTGTTCCTAGAATCAGAGCCAGTGAAAGAGATATACCCTGGTCCAAAAGGCTAAAAAGAACCAGTGAAAGAAACACACTTTGGCCCTGAATCCTGAGCCAAATCTGACCCTGACCCTGTGCAGAAAACCAACCAATCCCTGAGCAGGAGATCTAGCCATTCTGAGCTCAGGGATTGAAATCTGACCAATCCCCATCCTGGAAAAATTCTGCCCCTGAGAAGTCCTCTATAAACCCTGTGCCTGTTGAGTTTGTGGCTGTCCAGCTGTCAGACTGTCTTCAGCCATCCTGGCAGAGGGCAGCCAGTCTCCCAATAAATCTCTTGAATGAGGATTGGGTGAGAACTTCCTTTGCTGGAATGGAGGCAAGGAGAAGAGAAGTTAACAGCTTTTTGTCAGAGCCAGAGTAGAAAGGAGCAGAGCAGGGCTGTAACACTTTCATTAGAGAAACCTGCCCCCTAGGAAGTGAAGTTGTTACACTACATTCCAGAGGACTGGAGCCAAATTGTAACTACTTCACTGGGGAAGCCCACCTGCTCACACAGAGCTGTTACACTGGGGAAGCCTTTCCCTGGAGCAGGGCCATAAACTGCTATGCTTACTGTGACCTGTGGTGTTCCTTGGCTCCCGAGTGCCAGAATCCCTGTCCATCCAATCCGGGTTGCTGCAATGCTTACGCTACCCCCTTCTCCTCCCCCCTCTCAGTTTTTCGAGACAGGGTTTCTCTGTAGCTTTGGAGGCTGTCTTAGAACTAGCTCTTGTAGACCAGGCTGGCCTGGAACTCAGCGATCCACCTGCCTCTGCCTGGGATTAAAAAGGCGTGCACCACCACTGCTTGGCAACAGTAACATCTCTTGGTGGTTGGTGTATGACATTCTTTGGGAATTGAATAATTAATTAGGTATTCCACTTTTGCAAATCTGGCTTTGTGCTTGTCTCTGGGAATTCTAAGTATGATTTATTTTCTTTGAGCCTATAGTCATCTCCACTCTTTTAGCACTGAATGGTACTGGATGCAAATTTCTCAGGAGCAGGCTGTAAATTTGTTGTTATTTCAGCACTAGTGGCAATAAAAGCAAGTTAGTCAGACTATACTATCGTTGCATTGTTTAGATAGAAACCAGAGAAAAGGGCTGTAACATACCTGACATTCCAATACATAGGTGGAGGAGGCAGGTGAAGGAGAATCCTGAACTGTGAGAACTTCCTCCCAGACCCTGGATTAGGCACAAACTACGCCCAAATACCTGATTTTACAGAGAGATACAAAGTTAAAGTGGCTGCTTTTTGACTCAGGCAGAAAACAGCAGCAAATGGCCTTGCAGTGTCATTCTTAAGAGGAGAAGAAGGGGAGGTCTGTGTTAGAGTGGGCTAGCATATAATGGGAAAGGAGATAGAGAACCAGGAAGAAGGGGAAGGGAATAAGGGAAAGGGAACAGGGATATCTGTCCCAAAGGGACAAAGGACTTTTTTTAGATAGAGAGGAGACAGATGTGGCTCTTAGGCAAATGACAGTTTATAAAGGTGATAAGGAAAACCCCATGTTAGGATGGGGTGTATAATTTTAATTAGACATGTCAATTAGGTGGGCCAAAGGGGGCTTGTGATTGCTGAACTTTGGTAGTTACCCTCAGGAGAAGGAAGTGGCCAAATAAGGGAGTAGACCTTGGTGGCTACCTTCAGGAATGTAGTTTAACAGTTTTTAGCCAAGCAGAGGGAATGGGGGGAAAGGGAAAGGCTAGCCAGAGCCCCATGCTCTAGTGGGCTAGTGTCCCTTCAGCAGGAAAGTCAGTAGTTCAAGTTCATCTAGGCTATATAGAAACTTGAAAGCAGATTCCACATAATGTGATTCCACACAATGAAAAAAACAAAACAAAACAAAAACAAAAACAACATGCACAGTTGGCATGTACCTGTAATCCCAGTATTGGAAGGAGAGAGATACAAATCCCACTAGCTATTCAGGCTAGCTTCGACAGTGAGTCCCATGTTCAGTGAGAGACTATCTCAAAAATGTAAGATGGAGAGTGATAGAGAATGATGTACTGATGTCAACTCCAGGGTTCTCTACATGCAAGAGCACCTACACACACACACACCTAGGCGCACATCTACACACACACACACACACACACACACACACACACACACACACACACACATTCATATACACACCGGAGGAAGGGGTAAGAATGTCCTGAAAGAGGAGTAGGGCTCCTCAAGCCTGTCCCTCATCCAAATGCCTTATCCAAAGTTACCAAGTGTGGCCAGGTACTGCAGGATTCTGCTTGGCCCTGGGCCAGACTTTTAGGCAATTATTCCAGGAGGCACACTGATCTATCTCTACTTCATGTGAGGACCAGTTTGTAGGCTCCGTTTGTGATATCTGACCTATGTACTAGGCCGTCTCTTTCTTGTAGGCATCAGGCCTTGCCATCCTTTCTCTTCATATAGCATGACAAACTTTTCCTGGACACATGTCTACTCACCAGACAGAGAGCCCGTGAAACATCAAAGTACAGATACCATCAAAGTTCAATGTGGCGAACCAGTGAGTTTTACTGGGGCACTTACAGGAGTATGGTGAGAGATGACTTACAGGAGCAGAAAAGCCCACCCAATCCTGGGTGATAACTTACAGAAGCTTCGAACCTGAAGCATACTGCAGGCAGCTCAACAGGTTGGAGAGTGTCCTTTCCAGATGGCTCCATATGTCTAAACAGCTTCCAGGCAGCTTGGCTGCTCTCTGTCTTTTTTTTTTTTTTCAAGCCACTTGGCTCCTCTCTGCTTCTTTCAGGCTGCTTGCCTGGTCTCAGAGCCTTCTCTGCAGCTTGGTTTGTTTGGTCTTTTCAAGCTGTTTGGCAAGTCTCTGCTTCTTCCAGGCAGCTTGGCTTGTCTGAGAGTGACTCTAGCAGTCTTTAGTATTACTCTTGGGTACAGAAGGGCCTAACGAATCTGCTCAGTTTCAGGAACTTCCTGAAGCCATTTGGAGTTGTTTGTATCCTGTTTCAAGGAGCATCTCTGAAGGACAGAATGTTTCTACCGTGACAGGAAACTGCTGCTACACAACACACCACCAGTTAAAGAAAGACAAGAAAGCAGCTCGCACAAAGTGAACATGTGTACTGGTAAGGACAGCAGATGTATCAGGTAGAGAAGCCTCCCAACTCCACCCCTGCACAGCTGCAGAGCCTGATGACTTTAAGGTGGTCTAGGTTTTTACTGGGTTTGAATATTCCTCATCCAGTAGTTCGCCCCTCTTTTCTGTTGGTTCTAAGGTGTCTGTGTCGTTTCTGATACAGGAAATGGGTTTCATATTTCTATACATGAGCATGGAAGTGGCTGTCACCATTGGTACACTCCCAACTCCCCTTTCTAGCATTGTCATAACTGAGAAAGAGAGACGCAACAGGAGATGAGGCAGTTAAGGCAGAGTAGTGGAAGTGGAGACATATCTCCATTCCCTTTTGTCCCGAGGGGCACACAGCCTTAATCCCATTTCTGACTCCAAGACAATCCTGTGCCCACTTTTCTACATGCTGTTCTGGTGACAGAGTCTTCACCTGTGCCGGTGAAGGCTGGGGAGGAATGGTGGCTGCTCTTGGTTGCCTAGCCTAACACAATTCGCTTACTGGTGTTTGGGATCAGATGTTCCCAGGTTCTTGGTCTCTTCTTCAAGAATAAAATAAAAGCCCACACATATTTACAAAAGTAGAAAGGGAACTTTATTTTAAGGCAAAACCAATAGAACAGATCAGAATGGCTGCAAGGGAGCCAAAGACCCCCATTACCATTTGGGGCTTCCTTTTATGAAGTTCAAGAGAAGCAGTTTGCAGCCAGGTGTAGTGACATATGTCTTTAATTCCAGACTCAGAAGGTAGAGTCACACAGGTCTTTTTGAGTTTGAGGTAAGCTTGGTCTACATAATGAGTTCCTGAATAGCCAGACTCTGACTTGAAAATATTAAAAGTGGGGATGGGGAAGGTTGCTATGGGTATAGTTCCCATGGTATTATGTTTTGATTGGTAGGCTTAGATTATGTCTATCTTTGCTCAATTCCTCTGCTCTGTTCCATAATACATCTGATTTTAGTCATATGCTTGATCAGTTATTCATAGGCATGAAAAGGTAAATAGGGGAATCTCTCCGAAAGCTCACTTGAGGACACAGTTTTGTCTTATTTTTCAAACCAATTCAGGCTGCATCATGAACACCTATACACAAAATGTACCTTGATATAAATGGGACTACGTTGGAATAGAAATTCTCCAAATTTGATAGTCATTAGGAAAGGAGAAATTGTTTGGAGCATGGGGGTGTGCAACCTAGATGCACTGGGGGTCCTGGGTTGCCAACAGGTTACTAAGTACATTGTTCAGAGTGAGATGTGCGTCTATAGGTCACACACATGAAGGAGCCAGGCCACCAAGAGTGTTATTAGAAGGAGGGTGTTCAGAACCCAAACCAAGTAGAGTCCTGTGTTACTAAAATATCTTCTAAGCTTGCATTCCTCATTTCCAGTAGCTCAGACTATAGGAATGATGAGGATTTACCCAGCACTAGATGTCACTAGGCCTGGGACTAGGTTTCAAGACTAAGACCTAGGTTTAATTCTCTCTATCTTTCTGGAAAGGAGACATGTATCTCCAAAATAGGCTCTTTGGAGTTAGCTGAACGACAACACAAAGTGACTTTTTGCTTTTTTCAAAGTGTCTTTTCACCCAGGCAGTGGTAGTGCATGCCTATTATCCCAGTACTAAAGAGGCAGAGGAGGCCTAATGGCCTGAATCCTTGGAACACACAGGGTGGAAGTGTAGGACCCTGCATGGACCCCTGAGGCACTTTGAGCAAGCCTGAAGCTGCTGGCTGGAACATCTTGCCCTGGAGTTGTTACTGGTACTCTTCCTGTTTTGCTAACACACATCTGCTGGGGAGGAGCTAAGCCTGAAAACCCTGTTGTTTTCCACTGTTCTGTGAGTCAGTATATAAGCCCACCCCAACCCCTCAATAAAGGGCATTCGGCATTCCAACATTGTTGTTGAATGAATGACCCGCTGTCTTGTCTCTTATTTCAATCTTGAGGCCTTTGTCCGATTAGTGGAACAGACTGTGGTGTGGGCGCTACATGGAAGGAAAGAACTAACTCCTGTAATTTGTTATCTGGTCTCCACTTGAGTACCATGGCACATGTTGCACCCCCTCAAACACACACACATACACACTCACCTCACTCATAATAAATAAATAAACAAACAGACAAACAAATAAATAAATGTAATAAAAATAAGTTCAGAATGCATCAAAGACTTAGGTGTAAGACCTGGAACTTTGAAAATGCTAGAGGAAAATACTTCATGATAAGGCAAGTAATCCCACACCTGGAACCTAGCATCTGGGAGGCAGAGGCAGGAGGATTTCTAAAAGTTTAAGGCCAGCCTGGTCTTCATAGAGAATTCTAGGCCAGTCAGGGCTCCATAGTGAGACCTCGTCTCAAGAAACCTAGAGCACCCACAACTATCTGTGACTCTAGTCCCAGAGGATCTGAACTCTCTTCTGGGTCTTTAGGAACCAGGCATGCATATAGTGCATATACATATATACATGCAGGCAAAACACTTGTACATGTAAAATAGCATTGAATAAATCTTTGTATTTATTTTTTACATTTTATTTACATTTATTATTTATTGTGGAGGGGGAACATATCACTGCTTACATGTCAATGTCAGAGGACAAGTGGTAGGGTTTGGTTTTCTCCTTTTACAGTATGGTTCCTGGGGATCAAAAAAGATCATTGGGCTTGGCAGCAAGTGCCTTTACTGGCTGAGCTGGGCCATCTCGCCAGACCTAATTTTTTTCAAAAAATAATCTTTGGCACAGCAGAGGAATTAATCAACAGAGTGCAGTGATAGCAGGTCAGAGATTATTGTCTAAAATATATAAGGAACTTTAAAAAGAAACACACATACAGAAACACATGAGCTCAAAGAATGGGATGATGAACGGAACAGTTTGTAAAGGAAGAAGTGCAAATGGCTATTGAATACTACAAAAGTGTTCAGCATCCTTTACTGTCCTGAAAATTAAGAGTCTTGAGATTCCATCTCAACTCACTCACAATAGCTATCATCAAGAAAGCAAAAGACAACAAATGCTGGTGAGAATTTGAGGAAAGGGACACTATTATCAACTGCTGGTGGCAATGTAAACTGGTGGGGCCGCACTGGGCTTTTACACAGCCACAAGGAAAAGGGAATTAATAATATTTGTAGGAAGGCCAGGCAGCGGTGGTGCACACCTTTAAACCCAGCACTCAGGAGGCAGAGGTATGTGGATTTCTGTGAGTTGGAGGTCAGCCTTGTCTACAGAGTAAGTGCCAAGACAGCCAGGGCTGTTACACAGAGAAACCCTGTCTCAGAAACAAACAAACAAACAAACAAAAAATTGTAGGAAATGGATGGAACCAAAACTCATTAAGTAAAACAAGACAAATTTAAAAGACAAATACCTGGGGGCTGGAGATGTGTCTCAGTGGGTAGGATGCTTGGTTAACATACATAAAACCAAGGGTTCAGTCCTCAGAACCACAAAACCAGGGTGTTATCTAAGGGAAAAGCACAACTCTCACCTCAAAGGATATACAAGATGGTTTATTTTAGAGCCACATGAGTGACTATGGCCTGGGAACATGAATTTAAGTTACCCAAACTCCGTGTTCCAATGAAGGAAATATTTCATGACGCTTTTATAGTAACAAAAACTCATGAATCAAGGCACATCTAAAATACATTAGGTGGGCAGGTTAAAGCAAAGCAGGTAAGTTTCTGCTGCAGACTTCAGCTGCTATTGCAGGATATTCTTAGCCCTTTGGTTAGTGGCAGCTCGAGAGGGCAGCAATAAATGGCCATTAAGGGGGCCAAAGATAGCCCATGATAATTTGGCTCTGAACTTCGAACATTCCAAACTCTCCACAATCACTGAAGGTCTACTCAGTTTATCAACTGTGAAGAAGGCTCAGCAGCAGGTGTAGCTTCTTTCTAAGAACTTCCACTTGCAGATCTGTAATCTGAGCACGTTGGAAGTGAAGGCAGGAAGATCAGAAGTTCAGGGCTACACACATGTCAAGTTTCAGACCAGTCTGATCCTGTCTCAAACAAACAGTAAAGAAAGACAGACTTCATCTTTTCTATAACTCAAAAGTTAGATTTAAATTTGTGTGTGTGTGTGTGTGTGTGTGTGTGTGTGTGTGTGTGTGTGTAAGAGATGAAACTAGAAAGAGGGATCATGACAGTGGTGAGAACATGGTATGTATGGTGGGAGGATAATAAAATATATGTGATATGAAAGCTGCAAAAAAAAAAAAACCTATTTAGGGAGAGGGAACCAGCCAGAATATGGGCAGAGGACATGGTGGGGAGGGAAACAAATTCTAAAATGTGCATATCAGCATATCAGCCAGGCTGTAGTGGCACATGGCTTTAACCCCAGTTCTCTGGAGGCAAAGACAGGCAGATCTGGCCAGCTTGATCTACAGAGTGAGTTCCAGGACAGACTCTGAGCTACATAGAAACTCTATCTTGAAAAACCAAAAAAGGGTTGGAGACATGGCCCAGCAGTTAAGGGCACTGGCTGCTCTTCCAGAGGTCCTGAGTTCAATTCCCAGCAACCACATGGTGGCTCACAACCATTTGCCAAGATATGGTGTCCTCTTCTGGCCTGTACGCATACTTACAGGCAGAACACTATACATAACAAAAAAAATAAATACCTAAAAAATGGTGCATCTTTTCATATGTATGAAAAAGCCATAATGAAACCCATTAATTTAAAATTTAGTGGGAATATGTTTTAGTTTTTATTACTTTAAAGAGACACCATGACCATGGCAATTTTTTAAAAAAAGATTTATTTATTTATTATGTATACAGTGTTCTGTGTGCATGCCATAAGAGGGCACAGTTGTGAGCCACCATGTGGTTGCTGGGAACTGAACTCAAGTCCTCTGGAAGACCAGCCAGTGCTCTTAACTTCTGAGCCATCTCTTTAGCCCAGAATATAAGAGGAAAACATTTAACTGGAGTAGCTAACTTACTGTTTCAGAGGTTCAGTCCATTATCATCAAATTTTTTTTTCTGGCTCAGTTTGCTCCCTTTCATTATGTGTCTTCATTAGAGATACCTCTAACAGCCACATAACAGAGTATACACTAGGTTCTTTTGAGATTTCTTCTGCCAATGGAATTCATCCAAAGCTCTCCACTTTAGCCTCAGGTAGACTCTTTGGAGAAGGGCAAAAGGCAGCCAATTCTTTCACCAAAATATCATAAGAACGATCTCTAGGCAACATACTAAAAATTTTCTCTTCTGAAACCTCTTGATCCAGCCCTGGACAGTTCATCAAATGACAGTCAGTACCACGGTCTTCCATGCATTTACTAGTATGGTCCATTAAGCATTGCTTAAAGCATTCTACTGTTTTCCATACCTAAAGTACCAAAGCCAATATTACTCCAAACAATACCATAGTCAAACCTATCACAGCAATGCCCCAGACCCTGGTACCTGTTATGCCTAGTCTACAAAACCCCCAAAAAGACCACCAAGGAGACAACTCACAGATGCAAACACACAAGATTTCCTTTAATGGGACACATGCAGTCCAGCAATCTGATGCAACAGCTGCAGGAAAAGGCCCCAACCCTCTATTGCAGGAAGCTTATAAATGCAAAAAATCCATACAGTTGGCCAAGATTAAACAAGGGTAAGCAGGGGCATGGGGATTGCAAGTTGGTTAGTCATTTATCTTGGGAGGGGATTGAGGAATTTCTATCACCTTATCTCCAGGTGTGGCTCACAGTCAAGGTGTTACAATTATCTGCTCTTCCAAGGACAAAGAGCTGACTAACATTTGGGCATTGACATAGCTTGGGGGTGGATTCCTTTCTCTGAGAACCGGGGGTTTAGGCATCAGCTATTTGTCACATACATAGGTCAAGGGGTACTAAGCAAGTACTGACCTTTCAGTACCAACTTCTGTCTTAGGATTTGTATTGCTGTGAAATGACACCATGACCAGGCTACTTTTTTAAAAAGAGCATTTAATTGGGGTGGCTTGCTTACAGTTTCAGAGGTTCAGTCCATTATCATCATGACAAGGACAATGGTAACATGCAAGTAGATGAAGTGCTGGACCTGAGAGTACTACATCATACAGGCAACAGGTAAAGGCAACTGACCGTCACACTGAATGAGCTTGAGCTACAGAGGCCTCAAAGCCCATCCCCACAATGACATATTTTCTTCAACAAGGCCACACATCCCAATAGTGCCACTCCCTTTGGGTCCATTTTCTTTCAAACCACCATGACATACTTACCTGGCAGGGGAGCTACCATGATCAGAAAGGTGGTTTTTCCCAGGTTGAGGCTTATCCATTGCACTCTGATGAGGTGACTCCTGTGATTTCCCCAAATTCAATAAAACTCAGCTTCATAATTTGTAGTAGTGGAGTTGGGGACCGTGTTCTCAGTTTTTCCTATTTTAAAAGAAAACAATTACGCCAGGCGTTGGTGGTGCACGCCTTTAATCCCAGCACTTGGGAGGCAGAGGTAGGTGGGTCTCTGTGAGTTTGAGCCAAGCCTGGTCAACAGAGTGAATTCCAGGACCCTGTCTCGAAACAAAAGCAAACGAGAGAGAAGAGAAGAGAGAGAGAGAGAAAGAGAGAGAGAGAGAGAGAGAGAGAGAGAGAGAGAGAGAGAGAGAGAGAGAGAGAGGGAGAGGGAGGGAGGGACAGACAGACAGACAGACAGACAGAGAGAAACAGAGAGTCAGACAGACAGACAGACAGACACACACACACACACACACACACACACACACACACACACACACATAATTAATGGGAAAAAGATGTACACCCAGAACTTGAGAAGAGGAGGCAGGAGAATCAGGAGTTCCAGGTCATCCTCAATTAAAGCCAGCCTAAGCTATAAGAGATCTTGTCTCAAATAGCTACAACAACAAAACAAGAGGGGAGGAAAGGTCAAGTCTGTGAGAACTAACTCCTAGGAGTGGAAAAGCAGGAAGGGAAACGGATTAACTCTATTCCTGGGGGAAAGGAAAAAGATCTTTCTGGACCCTAGAATTGTCCCAAGAAATCTGACACAATCCTACTTCTATGCAAATCCTATTATCCCTTCTTTCCTTTTCCCTAAGGTATCACAATTCCGTCTAGACACAAAGATCTTTAGAATTCCATTGGGGATCCAAATTAGTTCTAAAGGAAATGCCATGACAAATATAAAATGTTCCAAGTAACTTGGAACTTGGAAAATGATAAATTAATTCTAAACTAATAATCTGAAACTAAAAGAATATAGTTTTATATACAACATATAAAAAACTGATAATATGGGAACTGATTAATAAAACAAAATAACTTGTAGATAGGGTATAGCTCAGGAGTTGAGCCCATATTTAGCATGTATGAGGTCCTGGGTTCAATCCCTAACACCATCACAAACAAAAAATATATTTTAGACAACTTTTGAAACAAGAAAAATGATAGGTAGTAACAGCACTTGTACTGGTTGTTTTTTGCTTTCTTTTGTTTTTCTTTCATTTATTGTCAGCATGCTAGAAGCTAGAATCATCTAGGAAGAGGAACCTTAATTCAGAAAGTGCCTGTAGTGTGTTAGCATCAAGGCAAGTCTGTTGGGCACTTTCTTTTTCCTTTTTTTCAATAGTTAACTTTATTAGGCTAGAGAGATGATGGCTCAGCAGTTAAGAGCACTACATGCTATTCCTGAGGCCCTGGGTTCAAGTCCCAGCACCCACATGGCAGCTTATAACTGCCTATAACTCTGGTTTCAGGGGATTAAACACCTTCACACAGACATACATGCACACAAAAACACGAATGCACATGAAATAAGAATAAATTATTAAAAGCTTTCTTATAACAACTTGCAAATAAATAAAAAATCACACACTAAAATTAAGCAGACCTAAGGGCTAGAAAACTCAATATAGTTAGGATAGACTTCGGGATGGAAGTTGTGGAGCAGCACATGAAATTTTACTCTTTTATTAGCCTTACTACTGAATGTATTTTATGCACTTGCCCACTACCAAAACCAGAGATGTCCACAGCAGAATTAAAAATAGAAAAACAACTTTACATCCTTTTTCGTAACTCATGTCTGTTATCTAATTCAATCCTTCCTCATCCTCCAATACTTAGCCTTTCTTTTCTCCTTTATACATGCTATACTGTATTCACATGCACATTGATTTACACATGGACATATATTATTTGCTAGATTCCACATATGAAAAAGAACATGTGTTTTTTTATATTGAGACCTTGCTTAATATTATAGATTCAAAACCCATCCATTTTTCTGCAAATGTTTAACTTCATTTTTCTTTAGTGCTAAGTAGTATTTGTGTGTGTGTGTGTGTGTGTGTGTGTATACACATATGATCCAGTCACCTGTTGAACAACTAGATTGATTTCAATTCTTCGCTGTAACAAATACAGCAGCAACAAACATGGGGTACAAATATCTCTATAGTATATTACAGAGGTCTCTGGATATATACTCAGGAGCACAATAACTGAATCATATAGTAGTTCTATTTTTTTATTTATTTAACTTTTGGTTTTTTGAGACTGGTTTCACTGTGTAGCCTTGGCTATCTTGGAACTCACTCTGTAGACCAGACTGGCTTGGAAATTGCAGAGTTCCACCTACTTCTGCCTCCTGAGTGCTGGGATTAAAGGTGTGTGCCACCATGCTAGACTATTTTTTTATTTTTTAAAGAAATCACAAAACTTATTTCCACAGTGGCTGTATTAATTTTCACCTGCCAACAGCGAAGAAGGGTTCCTGTCTCTCCATATCCTTTCCAACATTTGTTGTTAGATTTCTTGGCAGTTGTTTTGGCTGGGCTGCGGTGCTCTATCAAAGTACTTCTAATTTACATTTCCTTGATGGTTAGAAATATTGAACTAAAGCTGCATGGTGGTGGAACACATCTTTAATCCCAGCACACGGGAGGCAGAGGCAGGCGGATCTCTGTGAGCTAGTTCCAGGACAGCATCCAAAGCAATACAGAGAAACCTTGTCTGAAAAAACAAAACAAAACAAAAACAAACAAACAACAAAAAACCAACAACAAAAAAGAAATTCTAAATTGAACACATTTAAAAATAGTTATTGGCCATTTATGTTTGTGTGTGTGTGTGTGAGCTGTCTGTTTACCCACTTTTTGACTGGCAATTTTATTTCCTTGGTATTTAATTTCTTTCAAATATCTTACAGTTTCTAAGATTAGTTTTTATTTTGGCCACAAAAAGACTATGGATCCACTGGAAATGGAGTTACAGACAGCTGTGAGCTATGTGACATGAGTTCTGGGAACTAAATTCCAGTCCTCTGGAAGAGCAGGAAGTGTACTTAAACCTAAAATACCTCTCTAGCCTTGTGTTTACAGTTTTATGGAGATAGGACAATTACAAGAAAGACTCTTTACTGCATTGGGAAGCGGAAATTCAACATCATGGAGGAACCTGAAGAACATTACAAAAAGGCACAGTCTTTACAAATGAACAAGGGAAAAATATATCTCATCAAGGCATTTGACTTAATACTGCTCGTCAGCAGTGACTGCTACACAGCTTTAACACATTATGTAATTGAAGACTGAGAAAGTTTTGGGCCAATTGTACTTGCCTGGAAAGTCTTATTTCCAAATATATAATTGAGTATAATACATGACTACTTTTGTTATAACTCAACCCTATATCTAGTCTATGTACGCAGTGCACCTGTATAGAAGAATTCTTTATACTTGGTCTCCTATCTTACTGTCTTCTCTGCTGTTTTTTTCTCTTTCCTTTTAACAATTAAGAGTTTGTATTATGAAAAAGAATAATTTGGTTCAAAAAATCTTTAAGGAAGAATTTTTTATTCCTCTTTATTTCTTTGTTAAAGACATTCCATTCTCCCATAGTTCCTATTCATATGAAATTCTATCTATATGGCATCTGCTAACATACATTTCTTTTGTTAAAGATTTATTTGTTATGTATATAGTATTCTGTCTCCATGTATCCCTGCAGGCCAGAAGAGAATATCAGATATCTTACAGAGATGGTTGTGAGTCACCATGTGGTTGCTGAGAATTGAACTCAGGTCCTCTGGAAGAGCAGCCAGTCTTCTCAATTGCTGAAGCATCTCTCCAGCTCTAAAGTACACTTCTTGTAAACTGTTAATCTTTTCTGTGACTAAATAACAACAATAAGCAGAAAATTAGAAATAAACAAAAAGTAACAGGCTTGAGAGCTGGGGAGAGGATTCAGTCAGTGAAGTGCATAAACCTGAGTTTGATCCCTAGAATCCATGCAAACAAACAAGCATACAAACAACAAACTGTTCATGAGGAACTGTAATGTGGTTCCAGCCCTGGGGAAGCAGAAACAGATGAGTTCCTAGGGCTTTTGCTAGCCAGCCAGCCCAACCAACCTACTTGAGGAGCGTCAAGTCAGCAAGAGACCCAGGCCAAAAAAAATCATAGAGAGGTGAAACACTATCCAAGGTTGACCTTTGGCTTCTGTACTCTGTACTGTGGGTTGCATGTGCTCCCTCTCTGTCTCTGTCTCTGTCTCTGTCTCTGTCTCTCTCTCTCATGCACACACACACACACACACACACACACACACACACACACACACACACACACCACACACCATGTTCTGATCAGAGGAAGCATAAAGAACTCAAAGTGGGAAATCAGGAAAACTTTCTATGTTTGAGTTTAGGGGATATACCATTTTACTTTTGTTTAAATAACATAAAAAGTCTAGAAATAGTGGTGCATGCCTTTAATTCCAGTACTCTGGAGGAAGATGCAAGAGGATCTGTATGAGTTTGAGGCCAAGCCAGCTACAGCTATTTATATATTGAGACCCTGTCTCAACAACAAAGCAAATAAACAAAAGCTTTATTAAGGTATTTAACTTTATTTTTTCTAGTCACAGAGCTTTGACATTATAGGCAAGTAGGTTCAGACAAAATAGATTCTGAGCATGAATATTGGGTGGAACCAATAGATACTGTCATTTATATGAGTCATTTCCCCCAGGTGGAAGTCATTATTTATAAGACATTTATTGGAATATTCCAATCATCACTCATGCTGTAGATGGCTTAAGTTTCAACTGAATGACCTTAAATTTGTCACCAAAAAAGAGCCTGAAGACCATCTCTCAATATCTGTACCATGAGTAATTTTTTGTTTTTAATTTTTCAATTTTATTCATAGAAATACTTATATGAAACTTTTGGCATATTGTCTTTGGGTTAACCATGGGTCATTCTTTTTGTTGTTGAGACAGGGTTTCTCTGTGTAGCTTGACTGTCCTCACTATGTAGACCAGGCTGGCCTTGAATTTATATAGATTAGATCCACCTGCCTCTGCCTTACAAGTGCTGGGATTAAAGGCGATCCAATTGTGTGGAGTCTTATTTTCAGGACTCTTATAAAAGATTAACTACAGCAGGGCATTGGTGGCGTATGCCTTTAGTCCCACCACCCAGGAGGCAGAGGCAGGTGGATCTGTGTGAGTTTGAGGCCAGCCTGGTGTACAGAGTGAGTTCCAGGACAGGCTCCAAAGCTATACAGAGAAACCCTGTCTCAAAAAACCAGAAAAAATAAAAAATAAAGAAGACTAACAGGGCAAATGTAGCCCTGTCTCAAAACAAAAACAAACAACAAACAAAACAGGGCAATATGTTGGTGCGCTGAAGGTCATCCATTAGCTAGGTATTGAGTTTGAGATCAACCTGCGCTATGTAAGAACCTGTTTAAAAAACTAAAAGTAAACAAATAAAAGATCACACACAAAGGCTTGACAATGGAAATGTGCCAATATTGGCGTGTAGCCCAGGCACTAGTATTTAGAAAATTTCTTTTGTAGTTAGGCCAGGTAGTACAGGCCTGTGATCCCAACTACTCAGGATGCTGACAAAGAAGAGTCTAAAATTCAAGTCCTGCCAGGACAAACCAGATTGCCTCTGTCTCAAACTTGAAATAACAAAAAATAATGAAAAAAAAAGAAAGAAAAGAAAAAAAGAAAAAAGGGCTGGGGAGCTGTGAATATGGCTTAGTTGGTAGAATTATTACCTGCCATGTACAAAGCCCTAGATTTCATTTCCAATAAACTGAGCATGGAAGCACACACATGTAATCCAGTGCTACAGAGGTGGAGACAAAATGATCAGAATCTCCACATCTAGGAATACTGAAACTAAATCCATCAAGAGAAGAATAGAAGATTGGAAAGCATTTCTGAAATATACTTACCCGGAAAACAATGTTTTCCAAGGTTAGCCTTCTCAACACATTGAGCCTGAGGCCAGCCATTCCTGCACAAGACCCCATTTCCAAAATACACAGCTTAATGTTTCTGGGGGTGGGGATTTAATTTAGTTATTATAGTACTTGTCTAGATGCATGAAGCCTTGGGCTCAATCCCTACCACTAAATAAGCCAGGCATGGTGCACAAGCCTGTAACTCTAGCATGTGAGTGTATTTGGTGGGGGTTACAGGCAAGAGGCTCAGGAATTCAAAGTCAGCATGGGCTACAGGAGACTGCCTCTCAAAACACAAAAACAAACAAAACCAAAAAACAAACACGGAAGCCCTTATCATTGTAGTAGTTTTTGTTATGTCTTAACTAATTTTATTTTCCAGGCTAGGCGGGGTGGTCACACAGAGAAACTCTGTCTCAAAACCCAAGAAAAAATTATTTTACTAAGCTAATTTTAGGGGCTGGAGAAGTGGTTCAGCAGTTAAGAGTACTTACTATTCTTCTAGAGGACCCAAGTTCAATTCTCAGCACTTGTATCAGCTCACAACCATTTGTAACTCCAGCTCCAAGGAGAAGCAACACCTCTAGCCTCTGCAGCCCTCACATAAGGCTAATTAAGACTAGTACAAATAATTTTTTGAAACCTAAGTTTGAAATATGTGTATAGGTATTCGCATGTATGTTATCTCACTGGCAATGGGCCTTAAGTGTGTTTGTTCTTACCTTTCCTTCTCCTAGAGCATATTTGATGTTTGCTGTCCTTGTGTATAGTTATAGATCAAGCCTAAATCTTTTCTTAGACTAAAAGGGGAATTGTAGTGAGATATCCACCCTGCCCACACCTGTTGTACCCTCCATATCCGTGGGGCGTGGGGACAGGTGTGGGTGTGACCGGTGAAGTTTAGGTCTCAGTCCCGACCTGGATGTTCTCTCTCTTTTACTTCTGGGTCTGAGAATAGAGTAATGGGAGGACATCCTTGGAGAGGGAACCCAAGGCAGTTGTCTGTTTCTTATGTAAGTGAATTCTCCCCGAATAAACTTTAATCAGCCTGTATTGTGTACCAGAATCTTATTACCTGCTTCATTGGGCTTTAACTCCCAACTGGTAAAAGTATAGGCAAGGCATGCATCATCACACCTGACCTTTTTTTGAGACAGGGCCTCCTGTATTCTTGACTGGCCTAAAACTTGCTATGGAGTATGGCCTTCGACTCCAGTTCCTCCTGCATCAGTGACTGCTAGGATTATTGGCTGCTTTTTCAGAGAGGATTCTTATTCTTGTACCTCAACCTCCTAAGTGATAAGATTATAGGTATGTACTACTGTATCTGACTAATGTTAATTTTTGTTAGGTTTTAAATCTTATTTTATATGTATGAGTGTTTTGCTTGTGTGTGTGTGTGTGTGTGTACCATGCGAGTGCCTGGTGCCTTTGTATGTCAGTCATTGGATGCCCTGGAACTAGGTTGTGGAGTGCTGGGAACTGAACCTGGGTTCTCTATGAGACTATATATATAGGTATTTTTATTGAGCTTTGACAGTGTTTTCCAGTTGATGTATTGTTTTATATTCCCAGCACTTGTAAAGGTTCAATTTCTTCATATCCTTACTAATTTACTGTTTTTCTGATAGTAGGTATGAGGGAGTATCTCATTGTGAGATTGTTTTTGTTTGTTGAGACAGACATCTCCATCTATAACTTGGACCAGTTTAGAATCTGCTACATAATTTGGGCTGGCCTTGCATGCTTGATTCTCCAGCCTGAGGTTCCAAGTACTGGGATTACAAGCATGAGTACAATTTCTGGCTTTTTTGTTTTTGTTTTTTGAGACAGGTTCTCAATATGTAGCACCAGCTAGCTTGGAACTATGTAAACCAGTCTGGTCTTAAACTCTCAAGTTCCACACTGGGATTAAAGGAATGTTATCACTACACTTGGCTTCATTGTTTTCAATTGTATTCACTTTCAGTTGGTTATAAACATCTGTAGGTTTTGTTGTTATTGTTGTTATTGTCTTTGAGACAGTCATGTAGTTCAAGCTAGCCTCAAACTGTGCAGCAGAGGCTAACCTTGAATTCCTGATTCTCCAGCTTCATTCTGCATTCTAAACGTTGGAATTACAGGTGTCATGTCACTATGCTAATTTACACTGGTATTTTAACCCTTTAATTTCATGAAGAAAATTAAAGGTTTAAGTGACACTTCTGCACAAAGTTCAGAAGCATCTCTAGGTTATTAATAATGTTGCTTCACTTCCTGGCAAAAGTCTATTTCCTCACCTACATTCTACTTTCACAGACTAAAGAGTGTCAATCAAAACTCTCTCCTTTAGGGCACCTGCATGATTCAGGCTCTCTAGGGAAATGCCTTTTTCATTAGGACTTCTTCCAGATATCTGGATGTTAGGAAGCAATCAAGGTGGACTATGGTCTCCAGAGAGCAATTTGCATGTGCAAGTGAAATATAATCCATAGGGTATATTCAGCAAAATGGGAAAAGCTGTAAGCATTTCCTTGGCATAACCTTCAGTAAATTGCTTCATTTTTCTAGGGCAGGTTTTCTTCAGCAGAGCAACAAAGGTACTAAATTTAAGCATATCTACTTTGGCTTTGAATACAATCAGCATACTGTCCTCCTTGCTCAGAATGAACAGGGCCCATATCATCATATCTAATTGTAGATTTACAGGTTCCAGGTACTGTCTTTCTAAAAATTAGTTCAATTATTTTTTTTTTTTTGAGGCAAGGTTTGCGGTAGTCTGGGTGGTTTCCAACTCACTGTTGCTGAAGATGACCTTGCATTAAGTTCCTTCAGAGCCCTTCCCTACTCTGCTCTATTATGTAAACTATTAAAGATATAAGTATTTAAATTTAAAATAAATATAATTCAGGCTTTAGGGTGTGTTTGTTTGTTTTTTTGAGACAGGGTTTCTCTGTGTAACAGTCTTGGCTGTCCTGGAACTCACTTTGTAGACCAGCAGGCTGGCCTTGAACTCAGAGATCTGCCTGCCTCAGCCTCTAGATTGCTGGGATTAAAAGCCTTTGCCACCACCCTCTGGGGTTTTTCTTTTTCTTTCTTCTTCTACTTCTTTTTTTTTTCTAATGTTTTTGAGGCAGAGGACAGGGTCTCTTGTAGCCCAGGCTTATCTTCATCTCCAGTCCTAAATGCTGGCATTACAAGTGTGTGACATCAAGTCTGGTTTAATACACATTAAGCAATCTGTACTTACTATGCTCACCATCACCTTTACAACTTCAGAAATGTTATCACAAAACAATCTGTATTTCAACTGATTTAATTCAACACCAAATGTGGAGATTACTATTATATCCAATGAAGAAAACAATCACACACTAGTGATAGTCCCACACTCACTGAATGTATGTATGGGCAACACAAATTGGAGTCACTGTGCTATAAAAAAGTAAAAAAGTAAACAAAGCTGGGAGGAGTTATGATACAGACGAAGGTTAATATGAGCTAAATACATTGCATGCATATATAAAATTCTCAAATACAATTTTTTCTCTCTTTTTTGAGACAGGGTATTGTGGGTGATGCTGCTCAGACAACCCTTGTGGGAGGGCGCGAGAAGACACAGCACCAACGACTTAGGCACTAGGAGTCAGTGAGTAGCAGAGCATGCTACAGACTCTCATTTATTAATGAAGTTAGGCCTGCCATTATACCCCCTCCCAAGGTCCTATTGGCTCAGGTGGCTGACTGCTATATGTCCTTTCCTCATTGGTGTCTCTGGTCAGGTGTCTCTTTGTCAGCAGTCTCTGGGCATAGAGGCAGGCTTGGCTCAGGAAGTGCCTGCCTGGCATGCCCATTCAGGCTGGCCTGGGTACCTTCGGCTTGGGTATGCTAGCCAGTTTCTCTTACAACAGGGTTTCTTTGTGTAACAGCCTGGTTGTCCTGAAACTCTGTAGACCAGGCTGGCCTTGAATTTACAGACATCTGCCTGTTCCTGACTTTCTGCTGGGATTAAAGGCATCTGTCACCACTTCCTGACAATACAAATATTTTTAAAAAGAGTAAGCCAGTACAATGGCAGAAGGCCAGGGTGTCAAGGTCAGCCTGGGCTACCCAGTGAATTTGAGGCCAGCCTGAACTGTAAGACTTTGTTTAAACTATAAAAACAACAACAAAACCCTGGATCCCCAAAATTCTATTTAAGTATAAATACATACATCTTTGAGGTAACAGTCCAACACAATTGCCCCCCAGAATAAAGTAGGTTCAGAAAGATTTGATTGACTTGCCTGTCATCATGTGGTTACAAAACATGCACTAACCCCTGGATCTCTTCACTTGTCAGGGCGTCTTCACATTTCCAAATATTCAATTACCTAATCATACCTATCTCCACCTGTCAAGACAATAGTTTTTAAGAGACAATTCCCTTTGGATGCTTCAAATTGGCTCCTCTATAGAGGTGCTGTGGTTTAAATGGGAAATGCCTTCATAGACTCATTTGTTTGATCTCTAGCTAGTAGTGTTTGTGAGGTTGTAGAACCTTTAAAAGGTGGAGTCTTGCTAGAGTACATCCTTGGGGGCAGGCTTTGGGGTTATATAACCTGGCTCTACTCCCTGTCCTTCTGCTTCCTGACTGCCTGGGGCCTTCATGCTCCAGCTGCTGTGTCTTCTCAACAATATATTCCCTTGGAACTGGAAGCCAAATGAACCTTTTCTAAGGTGCTCTAGTCAGGGTATTCCATAACAGTAACAAAAGAGAAATGAATACAAGAGGGAATGAAACACCTGAATTTAGATTGCAAAAGTTTATTGATAGGAAGCAGTAAGCCGGACATTTGGTTATCTTTGCCATAATAATGTATCATTTTTGAACAGTATATTAAAAATACATAATGAATTATATTTAAACCAGTACTAGAAAAGTAAATTAAAAATCTACTTAAGGCACTTCAGATAAAAGCTAAATTTAAAATTTCCACAAAAGTAACACTATTTTAAGCGGAGAAAATCTGCGTTCACAGATTTTAGCCAGAGCGTGCCTTTCTTCGTCCTGAAGAGTGCTGCTCTTAAACAGAGAGAAAACAGACAGAACACTGACCTGGAGCTACAGAGGCTACACAGCATGAGTACTGCCCAGTTCAATCTTACAAGTTTCCTAAAAATCACAGCCTAACTTCATTTGGCAGAGACAAGACATTCAGAATCATTCGATTTATAAGAAACAGTCAACTATATCTGCTTACTCATCAAATTTAAAATGACAGCAAACCAACCCTCAAAAACGTCTTCTGGGCCAATTATGGCTTCTTTCCACAAACCTCTATTATATAAGACAGGAGAGAGATATTACATGACCAATAGCAGGAAACAGTCACAGTATGTTTTTTGTCTTTGAGATAGGGTCTCATGTAGCTCTGGCCAGCCTTAAACTTACTATGTACTCAAGGCTGAGCTTGAATTTCTGAGCTTCTTGGCTGAGCTTGAATTTCTGAGCTTCTTGTCTATCTCCTGAGTGTGCTGGGATTACATGCATGTACCACATCTGGCTTATGTGATGTAGTGGATGGAACCCAGGGCTTCCTGGATGTTTGGCAAGCACTGCATCAATTGAACCACATACCCATCTCTATCTCTTAAATGTAATATTTCTAATATTTTTTACATTGTTTCACAGTACAACTCTCACATTTGGGGGACTGAACACAGGGCCTCACACATGCTAGCCAAGTGCTCTACCACTAAACTACATCCCAACTCCACACTTTAATAACAGTGGCATTTCAAATTACTCTTTATAACTTTGTTGGAGGCCAAAGTTAGACATAATATAACCATGACTTAAATATTTCTCTGGAAATTTGGTTAGCCTGTATGGTTATTTCTACTACCAGAGGAAAAAAACCCAAAATTCAAATAAAATCCCTTCATAATTTTATTATACACATTTTTGAAATGAGGTGTTAATATGATGCCAGACTGCGTCTCAAATTCTTGAACCTCAGGGATCCTATTTCAGTAACCAGGGTAGCTAAGAGCTGAGACATATATACATCACCATTCTTTGTATATCTAATTGATTGGGGGGGATAAAAACTAAAATGATAGCAGAAAGCAGACTAGGTTCAATGGCAATACATGCCTGTAATCCCAGCACTTAGGAAGCTGTCACATAAGCATCAATGTGAGGTGGAGGTGACCCAGGTCTCCATACAGGAGTTCAAGACCAGTCAGTGCTAAGTCAAAACAAGGCAAAGTAAACCAAAAGGACCAGGTTTCAACACATTTCTTTTAGAAACAAACACATAAATAAAAAACAAAAGCTAGACCAGGCTTCAAGAAATACTTATTTAAAAAATAGCCCAGGTTTCAAGGAACATGTGTATTTAAAAAACAAAAGACAAGGTTTCAAGAAGTATTTTTTTTTTTTTTTTTGTGGCATCGAGGATTGAACCCAGAGTGTCACCCATGTTGGACAAGCAGTTTACCACCATCTTAAAAAATTTACATTTGATCTCTTTCTTTCTTTTTTTCTTTTTCGAGAGAGGGTATCATTATATAGCCCAGGCTGGCCACAAAGTCACAAAGATCAGCCTGTATCTGCCACAAGCCTGGCAAAATGTTTCATTTTATCCATAGGCAACAAATCAGTATTACATGGTTTTCTTTTCTCATTCTAAGAGAGTCCTTTCCATGAACACAACTCAGCTTATTTTTCTGTTAGGTAAAAATGAGACCAACAACAATGTCTAACTAACTTACACAAACATCTGAGACCATTTATAAGTTATACTGATTTTTTAGCAACAAATTATTATTATTAGAGAAGGGCCACTTTAATAAAACTAGAAACAGAATAAATCAGAAATCTTTCCATGTACAAGGTAGTTAGAGCACACTTGTGCAGAAATCATAGTCTTATAGTTAGAGGTACTTTTTAATGTGTCAAAGAGGCATATGTAGCTCCAATTTCAGTTGGAAAGACACAGGAAGAAGACAGATTTATCTTTCCAAAGGCTACATGGTCCATTTTCAGAAGTTCACATAGTGCATATGATACCTTGGCCCCAAAGGAAAGATGTAAATCACATACATCTGCACAAAGCAAAACTAATGATGGCTTCCAGATGCAGTTGTTTGTAATAGGCAGAGGTGGAAATTAATTCCTGCTTAGAACCTTCCATCCCCAACCTCGGATAAGATAAAATTAGATGACCAAAAGTTAAGTAAAGTAGTTTTGAGTTTTACTATAAGTAAAACAAAGTAGTAGTTTTAATTTTTTAATAAAGTACTTAATTCTACAAAATGAAATGTTTCATAAGTCATAGGGACGGGAAGGTTAAGAGGAGAATAATTCCAAATACTTCAAGATCTTACAATTGCTTGTTAAGGCACTACACATCTTTGGTTAAATGATTAACTATTTAAATCACTTGACAAAAAAAAAAGAGGTAATATAAAATACACGAGTTGCATTCTTCTTCAAATACCACATATTTATTATTATTCAGTTTCCATTATTACCACAGGGTCTATGTGTCTCTGGAATCCTCTTTAACTCATCAGAAAACTGAAACAAAATATATAACAAAATACATTAGTCTCTGATAGAAAAAATAAATTTTACTTCTTTCAACTGTTGGTAACTCTAGTTCCACAAGCCCTAAAACCGTTCTTCTGACCTCTGTGGGCATCAGGCATGCATGTGCTACACACACATATATATGCAGGTAAACACTCATATAGATAAATACATCTTTGAAAAATAAAAATTATGCTGGGCAGTGGTGGTGCAAGCTTTTGATCCCAGTACTTGGTGGGGGGAGGGCAGAGGCAGGCAGATCTCTATGAGTTCAAGGACAGCCAGAACAGCAGGAAACCCTGCCTCAAACCCACCCCCACCCCAGAAAAAAAAAAGACGAAAACAAACCCACAAACAAAGTTCCATGTAACACCACAAAAGAAATTACTAGACAGCTGGGTATGGTAGTACACACCTATAATTCCAGCACTGGGAGGCAAAGAAAGGCAGATATCTGGTTTGGAGGCTGGCCTCACCTATATAATGAGACTCTTTCTCAAACAGGAGAGAGGGAGAGGGAGAGAGAGAGAGAGAGAGAGAGAGAGAGAGAGAGAGAGAGAGAGAGAGAGAGAGAGAGAGAGAGAGAGAGAGAGAGAGAGAGAGAGGGAGGCAGACAGACACACACATAGAGGGAGAACCACACAAACACAGGCCAGGGGAAGTACATGGCACTAATACCAGCACTTGAGATGCAGTAACACTGCTACTAAGTTCATAGGCAGTATGGTGTACATACTGAATTACAAGCCAGTGAGGGGTACATAGTTAAGACCCTGTCTCAAAAAACACTACCAAAACATAAAGCACTCCCTCAAATAAAATTACTTCCTCCAAAAGGCTAAGTATGGTAGTGTAT
Source organism: Cricetiscus sungorus (assembly GCA_030556225.1). NCBI lineage: Eukaryota > Metazoa > Chordata > Mammalia > Rodentia > Cricetidae > Cricetiscus > Cricetiscus sungorus. The sequence continues at coordinate 59,782,408 of JANBXA010000726.1, read as the reverse complement.
ACCTGTAATTCCCAAATGTCAGTGACAGAGACAAGAGGATCAAGAGTTTAAAGCCAGCCTGTTGCAAAAACAAAACAGAAAAAGAAGTAGAAGCCAGGAGACTTTTCAAAATGAAGAAATAAAAAAGGTAAGCAATAAAATATTATAGGCTGGGCATTGGTGACACATGCATTTAATCCCAGCCCTTGGAAGACAGAGGCAGGAGGATCTAGGCCAGACTAGTCTACAGAGTGAGTTTCAGAACAGCCAGGGCTATTAACCCTGTCTCAAAAAACCAAAACAAAACAACCAGAAAAGAAAAATAAAATATTATAATGCAACACTAACTAATCATTTTAAGTATAGGTAAAATAAGAATATACCTGTATGGATAGCCATGGTATTTTGATCGAAAGATAGAGAGCATCCAACTGAAGAATAACACAACAAGTCCAATTCCAGCCACACACATCACTGTGAGAAAAAAGAAAGTATAATCATCAGGTTGCACCTAACAAATCACCAGGTCAGTATAGGTTGTATACTTCCAAAGAGAAACATTTCCTAAGAAACAGCTTTCCAACAGACTTAAGTCCCATTTTTAGAAACAGGATTTATCATTTTAACATGGATTTTGAAGACAAGAGTTAGGAGGAAGAGGGGCTTCTCTGAGTCACTCTTACCCCCTCCTCAACCCTTCCACAGACAGGGTCTCACTATGTAGCTCTGGCTGTCCTGGAACTCACTCTGTAGACCAGGCTGGCCTCAAACTCAGAGATCAACCTACCTTTGCCTCTTGAGTGTTGGGATTAAAGGTGTGCGCCACCACACCTTGATCTCACCTCTATTTTTTAATCTTGGAGAGTTTACATTTCTTATAAGCTTACTCCACTACATTGCAATAGAGTCTATTTATATACTTGTGCAATTTAAGTGGATGAAACAATACATTTTTTTATATATATCATACTTGATAGACATGATGGTACATGTGTATAACCCAGGATTCATGAGCAGAGACAGGCAGCAGAGTTGCAGCAAATATAATATACAGACGTATAATTAAGCATTATAAAAATAAATCTTAAAGAAAAAAGTTCATGTGGGTGGAACACATGGGTAATTCAACACTCAGGAGGTATAGAGCCAGAAGTTCAAGGCCATCCTGATCTACACAAGAAGTTCAGATGCAAGTGTGCTCTTTCTACATAGCAAATTCCAGCTATATAGTAAGACTTCCTTAAAAAAAAAAAGATGTTGGGTGGTGGTGGTGTACCTAGAATTAAATGAAAATTGTAGCGTGTATGTTTCCGCCAGCCCGCCAGCCCCAAATAACACTCAGAGACTCTGTATTTGATACAATCCTGTTGGCCAGTTACCATTATTGTTTATGGGCTAGCTCTGCCTTAATTATTAACCCATTTCTACTTATCTAAGTATTTCCACGTGGTCATCTTATCGGGGAGCCGCGGCAGGCGTCTTCCTTCCTCCCCGGGCTACATCTCCACTCCTCCTTCCCACTTTCCTTCTTGTCTCCTAGCCCCGCCTATCTTGCTATTTCATTGGCCACAGAGCTTTATTAACCAGTATGAGAAACATATATACAGAATAACATCTCCCATCAGAAAATGAATATACAACATACCCAAACTTATGGGACACTTTGAAATCAGCGCTAAGGGGAAAATTCACAGCAAATTAATAGCACATGTGAAAGCATACCCAAGAGAGGTAGACTTCAAGAAATAATTAAACTGAGGGATGAAATCCATAAAACAGAAACAAAGAGAACAATAGAATCAACCAAAGAGTTGGTTCTTTGAGAAAAATCAACAAAATACACAAACTCTTATCCAAATTAATGAAAAGGCAGAGAGAGAATATCCAAATTAACAAATCATAAATGAAAAGGGGATTTGGGGGAGGGGAGTAGGGGAGGTAATAGGAATGGAGGGAGGGAAACTACAGTTGGAATATATTAAAAAAATTTAACAAATTCAAAATTAAAACAACAACAAATCACGATTAGGCCAGCAAGATGGTTCAGTAAGAAAAGGTGCTTGCTGCTAAGACTGACTACCTGGATTTGATCCCCAGGCCTCATATAGTAGAGTAGGAGGAGAGAACAAACTCCTACTTTGACCTCAACATGAATGTTGTGGCATGTTCACACACATTCTCATGCACACACCCGCGTACACACACACACACACACACACACACACACACACACACACACACCTCATGCACACATGTGCCCACACACACACCTAAAGAAATAAATTATAAATTTAAATACTTAAAAATATTATATATATTTATATATAATCTGAGCACTGCTTCCCGAGTGCTCAGATTATAGATGTGCACTACCATGCTTGGCAAAAGTATCTGTCAAATTGGAAATCTATTCCTCTTTTTACGGAAAATAAATAATTTGTATATTTTAACAAAATTCCAGAAATTATGCTAATAAGAAATTATATTATAGGCATCTTCAAATGTGTGAATGTTTGTTTGATATAAGATCTTATGTAAGCCAAGGTGGATTCAAATTCACTATGTAGCAAAGGATGTCCTTGATCTCCTTATTACAAGTGTGTCGCTTTGTACAGATTTTTTATTTTTCAGACAGGGTTTTACTACACAGGCAGCAATCCTCTTGTCTCAGGCTCGTATACTGAGATCATAAACTATGCCACTACACTCAACAATATGTAAGTGTTCTAAACCATAAAGAGTAGATGCCGCCAGGTTTCCTTGTTACTGATTTTCTTAGTCCCCCATGTCCCACGTTTTGGAATTATAGATGTGTGCTCCCACTCCCCACCTAATTTTTTTGTTTATTTTGTTTCAAGGAAAGATCTTCAACGTATAGCTCTGTCTGGCTTGGAACTTGCTATGTATGTTCATCAGTCTGGCCTCAAAACTTGCATCAATCTTACTTCTGCATCCCAAGTATTTAATTTTTAAAGTGAGTATAAGATTCAAACACACACACACACACACACACACACACACACACACACACACACACACACACACACACACACCCCTTTTGCACTGTTAGCAATCTTGTCTATGTAAGACAATCATACCACCTTAGAGCTCTATCCCCAGGCCTGGCCATATTTTTTTCCTGTTGTTTTGGGGTACTGGGGATTGAATTTAAAGCCCAGTACATGCTAGGCAAGTACTCTACCAGATTTACATCCCCAGTCCTCTTCTTACTTGCTTATTTTGAGACAGAGTCTTAGTAAGTTGCCGTCTAGCTTCCATCTCATTTTATAAACCAGTTAGACCTTGAACTTATTATCCTCCTATCTCACCCTCCTGAATGTATGGAATTAAGGGCCAGAACCATCAAGTCTGGTCCCCACATGTACAGTGTTTAAAATATTTTTTTACAGATGGGGTTGGAGAAGTGGCTCAGTTGGTAAAGTTCTTGTCTAGCATATACCAATCCCTGGGTTCAGTCCCAAGCAAACAATCAGACACAATGACACTGTCTGCACTTGGAAGGTGCAGCTAGGAAGATCAGAAATTCAAAGTCAACCAATCTGAAACGGATTTAGTCTATATGAGACCCTGTCTCAAAAAACAAAACAAATAAACAAACAAAAAAAATCACCAAGATGTTCTTGTAGTTCTTTTTTTTCAAAACAAGGATTCTTTGTGTACCCCTGGATGTCCTGGAACTCGCTCTGTAGACAATCAGGTTGGCGTCAAACTCACCATCTGCCTCTGGCTCCCCAGGGCTTGGATTAAAGGTTACCTGGCTACAAGAACATGGGGAAGGCTGAGGCAGGAGGATTGCAAGTGCAAGGTCAGCTTGGCCACACAGCAGAGGTTATGTGAAAACAAACAAACAAACAAAAAAACCAACAAAAAAGTGGAAAGAAATGGATTATGTTAAAATTATTAGTTGGTTTTTGGTGGAATAATATGAGAACTCTTCTTAGAAGTTTCACAGTTTCTTTTTCATATTTTCTATAAAGGGAAAATCAATTAGAGAGAGTTCATTTTTCTGCATTAAAGGCAGAATTGGAACACTGTGGCATGTGACTTACTCCTTCGTTTCCCAATATCCATGTCAGAGGTAGCAGCTTCACATAAAAGCACCATACCTAAAGTAACCCCACCATCTTAGAAAAATTGTTTAAGGAAAAATTCATGTAGCCATGATAGATATACCATTCCTATTCCCAGTTTCTCATGAAGAAAATTAATACGAATATATAAACCTTCCAAGTCTTAATTTTAAAACAGTAACTAAAACAAATACTCTTATATTATACAATACTATTTACTATAAAGACTTAATTAAAAAAAATAATGTTGAGCCAGGCATGGCAGTTGGGCCAACCTGAGCTATATGAGACTCTTGTCTAAAAACAAACAAACAAAAAACCCCCAAAAAACAAAACTGGCTCCATGCACCTGGTATGGAGGTACATTTAAACCCAGCACTTGGGAGGCAGAGACAGGCAGATCTCTGTGAGTTCAAAGCAAGTCTGGTTTATACAACACAGGCTACCCATTGTTACATAGTGACACCTTGTCTCAAATAAACAAAACCAATGAACACCAAAACCCCAAACTAATCCCCCCCAAAAGAATCAGAGTTGAAAAATACTGCATCTTTGTAAAGTAAAACATAACTTTAAAAATTCTGCCTATGCTTGGCAGTGGTGATGCATACCTTTAATCCCAGCACTAGGGAGGCAGAGGCAGGCAGATCTCTGTGAGTTCAAGACCAGCCTGGTCTACAAGAGCTAGGTCCAGGACAGCCTCCAAAGCCACAGAGAGACCCTGTTTTGAAAAAAACAAAAAAAAAAGTTCTTTGGATATCATAACTTGAAATAAAATGCTTGAACACAGAAAATTTCCAACTTCAGACACATTACAAAATACTAAGTAGTCACTGTTAACACTTTAACACTTTTGAAAAGGACATACTTAAAATACGCACCATTTAAGACAATAGCAATTCACTTACAATGGAAAACAATCTCAAAAACTTATCCAGATTTTCTACAATTAATATTTAGAGTACAAGTTATGACTCAGTTACCCAATTTTATATTCTGATGAAAAAAGAAACTCCTTCATGTGGCATGACCTTGTATTTATTCATTTGAATAACAGCAGCTATACAAGTCAAAATGGAACTACTACAAACAGGAAGCATCAATGTTTAAAACAAAACAGTATGTTCTAGCAGAAAAGAGAACATCACCTGCACTTTTGTGAGTCTTGGGAATGGTCAAATGTTCCTAAGTTAATTATGTCCATGTTGTACATTGTATGTTACTACATGTGGGTATAATTAAGTGGTAAGAGAGAAACAGGTATTCTAATGAGGCTCTATAATTGACTATAGTCATTTCTTTATTACCATCTTGTGCTCTCTCTTAAATAGCCTCTTGTTAGGAATGACTGTCCATTTTCCATTTTTGTCTTTTTGAGACAGGATTTCTCTGTAGCTTTGGGGCCTGTCCTGTAACTCATTCTGTACAGCAGGCTGGCCTTGAACTCACAGAGATCTGACTGCCTCTGCCTTCTGAGTGCTGGGATTAAAGGCATGTGCCACTACCACCCAGCCATTTTTCCGGTTTTTTTTAAATTAATTAGTGTGTATGTGTGTGGCATAGGTGAGCCTGTTTGCACTTGTGTCACAGCAAATGTGTAGAGGTTAGAAGACAATAGGCAGAAATTGGTTCTTTCCTTCCACTGTGCTGGTCCTGGAGCTCCAACTTGGGTTGTCAAGGTAAACAGTGGGCAATGGCCTGAGTCCATTGCTGTTCTGCTTTTTTGTTGTTGCCAGTTTTGTATTTTGTTTAAGCTACTCAGCTGTTGGGAACCTGCTATCTCCAGACCCTGTTGGGCCACGCCCAACCCCCACCTTTTTAATAACAATAAGAGGTGGGAAAATTGGGAGCCTGCAGTCTCCTGACTCCACCCCTGATGATGGGTGGGATGCTCATGGTCATGTTATCACTACATCAGGCTTTACCTGGCTGTTCAAGCTTTTACCTGGTTGCGCAGGGGACCCAGTTACGCATGCGCAAGCCCCCGCCCTTCTAAAGCAAGCGCGCCAAGCGCATCTCTCTCTCTTTCTGGAGTCCCTTCTCTTTCTTTGACTCCTCTCTCTCTCTCCGCTTTAGGTTGGCCACCAGCTACCCCCCTTCCTCTCCCCTCTCTCAATAAACTCCACGTGATTGCTGAGTCTTGTGTTTGTGTTTCTTAGGCAATAGCAGCTGCAAAAGAACATCAGCCAAGTCTCTTCTCCAGTATTTTTCCATTTTCTTACAGTAGCTCTTTATATCTAGGTTTTCTCTGAAGGATGCCAGGAACTGAATGCAAGGTCTTGTGCATGATAGGTAAGTGCTATATAACTGAGGTGTATCTAAGTCCCAATTATGCTTTTAGCCTATTAAAATAATGTTACATTTTATTTACTTATTTGTTTATTTTTTTCAACACGGGGTTTCTCTGTGTAACAGCTCCAGCTGTCCTTGAACTTGCTCTATAGATCAGGCTGGCCTCAAACTCACAGATTTGCCCGCCTCTGCCTCCCAAGTGCTGGTATTAAAGGTGTATAACAGCATGCCTGGCTTAATGTTTCATTTTAAATATCACCTAAATCTCATTTTTTTCTAAATCCATACATCAATGAGCGAATCAACCTGGCTTTGTCAAACTTAAGGTCTATACCTTATTGGGTCAAGAAGGAAGACACAAGCAATAGAATTTCTAAAGGGCATTATGCTTGCATTAGGACATCAGCTCCAACCAAATGCTGTATAGAGAACACAAGGTTGTAAAATAGGCAAGTTAAAATGTATCAATAAAGACTTATCATAAAGGATACTGAACAGAAGAACAATGTGTGTTTCAGCTACAAACTGGGCTTGGCTGCTTCCATGGATATAGTTCTGGGAAGGGAAGAGAAAATGGAATCTTTAAATTACACATTGAATTACAGTCTCCTAACCCTAAATATGGTATGTTAAACCTTATGTAATTATCAATTCATTTAGGGCATGTAAGTATGTACCATACTTTGTTTAGTAAAAGCTATTTCTCCATTATTAACTTCTTTCTTTGTATTTATACTATATATTTAATAACAAAAATATATGAGAAAAACAATATTTAAGAGTAGAAAACTATGAGGTAAAACAACGTAGCCATGACAATAGGGATCACATTTTCCCAGTCACTCACATATTTGATAGTACCTAGCACAGTGCATAGAAATAACAGATGCTCAAATACTTAATTCTTAAGTTTAGTTTGAGACTTCCTTTCTTAGCCATCCTAATCAAAAGAACTCAACAAATGGAAGAACATCCCACTTTGAAGCACCATATGCTCTAATTGTAATTGAAGCTCCTTAACAGAGATTAAAGAGTCAAAACTGTATCTAGTTTTGTATGTGCTGGCACTGGCCTGACGGGGTAATCATAAGCACATTAACTTTGGTATACAATGCAAAGAAATTCACAACTTGTCTTACCACATGTCCTGTATGGGGATTCTTATGAGCATATGGTGGTCCTCTTATATGGTTCCACATTTGACCAGATGTCATAGCAAGTACAAAACACTAGGAAACAAAAGGAATGGAATACTCAGGGTCCAGTTAGTTCATCTTGATTAGATAAGTAAGTGCATGAAAATGCTTATCCATTCAGGAAACACAAGACATCTTTCTTAATGATTTCTTTCTCAAGGTTTATATTTTATCACAAGGATCACAGTTCAACATTTCTGCAGGGATTTGAAACTATAAACAGAAAAGTTTCAAAGTTCAATATTGAAAATATATTCAAAATATTTTCAAAAGAACTGGAACTGGAACTGGAGAGATGGCTCAGTGATTAAGGGCACACACTGCTCTTCTAGAGGTGCTGAGTTTGGCTCCCAGGACCTGGGATGGTTGGCTCATAACTTCCTGTAACTGCAGCTTCTAAGGAATCAAATGCTCCTGACCTCTATGTGTACCTGCACTTATACAATAAGCCCCCAGCACAAGCTAAAAATAAAATAAAATATATAAAAAAACTATAAACAGAGTCAGTTCTTTGAAACGTCGGAAATCCTAATAAGATAGTGAGGGAAATAATCCATTTTAAGACAGGAAATAAAAATATACAAAATTTTCGTATCAGAGAGATAGCTTGGCATATAAACACATTGTGACAATGTGTTTGATCTCCGGGACCCACTCGATGGAGGGTGATAAATAAACATGGGAACTTTTGAATTTGTACTAAATGCTTTTTGCATTATGATATAACCTATGGGGGTCTGAGAGTGGAATGTGGTGGTTTTGAAGGAGAATGGACCCTGTGGTGGTTTGGATGAAAATGGCCCCCACAGGCTCACAGAAAGCGGCACTATTTGAAAGGATTAGACATGTAGCATTGTTAGAATAGGTGTGGCCTTGTTGGAGGAAGAGTGCCACTTGGAGTAGGCCTTGGGGTTTCAGAAGCCCAAGCCAGGCCTTTTGGCTCTCTCTCTCTCTCCCTTCTGCCTGAGGATTCAGATGTAGACTTCTCAGCTCTTCCAGCACCATGTCTGCCTGTGTCACTATGCTTTCTGCCATGTTGCTTGCTAATGGACTGAATTCTGAAGTGTAAGCAAGCTCCAATTAATGTTTTCTTTTATAAGAGTTGCTGGGGTCATGGTGTCTCTCACAGCAAGAGAACACTGACTAAAATAGACCCATAAGCTGTTAGGTTTGAACAGTTGGTATCCAGTTGGTAGAACTGTTTGGGAAGGATTAGGAGATGTGACCTTTTTGAAGAAGGTGTGTCACTGTGGGTGAGCTTTGAGGTTTCAAAAGACTTGTGCCATTCCTAGTGTCCTCTCTGCCTCCTGATTATGTAAGGAGATGCGGGTTTTCAAACTGTTCCTTCACACCACCATCATGAACTCTAGCCCTCTGAAGCTAAGCCAAATGAAATGCCTTCTTTTATACAGTTGCCTTGCTCATGTGCTTTATCACAGCAATAGAAATGCAACCAAAATAATGACCTAAGATCAATTCCCAGAATCCAAATAAATAAAGCTGAGGGCATGCAGTTGGAACAATGGCTCAGCAGTTAAGGACATTTGCTTCTCTTGCTCAGTAGTGACATTTATTTCCCAGAATGTCCATCAGGCAGTTCACAACTTCCCATAACTGCAGGGGATCCAGTGCCCTTTACTGGCCTCCAGCTAACCTAGCTAAAATCAGTAGGACACATTCTGAAAACAACAATAACAAACCTCAAGGTAAATGGATCCTGAGGAACAACACCTGAGTTCACCTCTGGCCTCCTCACATGTGTGCACATACATCTATACAAACAAGCACCAACATGCACATTCACCAAAACAAAAATGGGGCTGAGGAGAAAGCTCAGTGGGTAAGAGTGCTTGCTGTGAAAACAAGAGGACCTGAGTCTAAATCCCCAGTACTCAAATCCTGGCATCCTCGTGTTGAGGAACAGAGACAGGCAGATCCCAAGAGCTTTGGCCAACTAGCCTAGCCCAAATGGGGAGCTTCAGGTTCAGCGCAAGATCAAGTCTACAATAATGAGGTGGAGTCAGTTATGGCAGTACCTGCCTTTAATCTCAACACTTGGGATGCAGAAGCAGGTGGATCTCTGTGAGTGCAAGACCAGCCTGGTCTACAGAGAGAGTTCCAGGACAGCCAGGGCTGTTACACAGAGAAACCCTGTCTTGGAGGGCAGGGTGGGGAACAGACAAAAACAAAAGGTAGAGAACAATAGAGAATGACTCTGGGCAAGCTCCTCTGGCCTATGCATAGGCAGTTGTATGCATGTACATGTACATGTACACATACATACATACATACATACATACATACACACACACACACACACACACACACACACACACACACACACACACACACACACACCAAAAGCTATTTTTCACATAGATGAAAACTAACAGAACTCTGGGTGAGGGTCTGGAGAGATGGCTCAGCGCTTAAGAGCACTGGCTGCTCTTCCTAGAGGTCTTGAGTTCAATTTCCAGCAACCACATGGTGGCGCACAACCATCTGTAATGAGATCTGTCACCCTCTTCTGGCCAGTAGGCATATATACATATAGAAAGAACACTACACATAATAAATACAACTTTAAAATAAGAAAGAGAACATGAGAAAAATATGAATATTTAAGAATTGCATAGAAATTAGTATTTAAAATACGTAAAAAAAGTCCATTCTAATAAAAAAATTCTGGGTGAAATAGTATATGCTTGTAATCTCAGCAATGGGGATATGGAGACAGGAGGATCTCTGGGGATCATTGGTGAACTTCAGGTTCAGAGAGAGACCCCCCATCTCAAAAATTAAGTTGAAGAAGTGACTAAGACACCCAATGTCAAACTGTAGCCTACACACACAAAAAAAAAATCAGAAAGAAAGAAAGTGATAAAGGTAAAGACAATAGAAGATTAGGTTCTTTTTCAGTCAATTTTACTTCTTCAATTCACTTACCAAAGCTGCAAAAGCCCATCCAGTTTTATTAAAGAGGAATTCCATATTGCTTCTTCGTAGATATACGAGTCCACCAATAACAGCCAGAAGCAACCCCAACATTAGGGGTCCAGCATAATTTGGAGGTCTAATTACCCTAATCTAATGGAAGAGAGAAAGAAAAACATTATAAAATATAAAATTTATTTTCTAATTAATAATAAAATGAAAGCAGTCAAAATGTATTTTCATGAAAAAATACTTTTTGTAAACCATTTTGCTTCAAATAGTCTAAATTATATCCTAGAAACAATATGTAATAGGCATCGTATTATTTCAGTTAATCAAAACACAATAACTTTTAGATTAAGAAATGTTTCCCAAGTACACACTTAAGGTCAGGAAAATGGTTTCTAGTCTGAACTCAACAGGCTAAGACAATGTATTTTTTATAATTTTACTCTTTATCAAGATGATCTTGTTAACTCCTACTTATAAAAGAACAATCAAATTATCCCATCTCAGTGATATGGAAACAAAACCAGCTATGATCCCTAGTTTAGATTCAAAGAGAGTGAAAACATAACTTTTTATAAAGTGAGGAAACTTACATTGACATCAGTTCTGTCTGCGATCCACCGGGCAATCTGTTCAGCTGAAAACCCTCGCACCTGCAACTCATATGTATCAGCCCTTTTGGGTTTTCCTTTTGGAGGAAAGTTGATAAAAGTTGGAGCTGAATTCATGTTTAGCTGAATAAAGAATAGACCATGGAAACATAAGTTATCATGAAAATAATCTTTTTAAAGATTTATTTATTATGTATACAGTGTTCTGCCTGCAGATCAGAAGAGGGCACCAGATCTCATTTTAGATGGTTGTGAGCTACCATATGTTTGATGGGAATTGAACTCAAGACCTGAAAGAACAGCTAATACTCTTAACCGCTGAGACATTTCTCCAGTTCCAGAATATACTACATAATAATTTTAAAATTTGGACCTTTTTTTTTGAGTTAGGGTTTTGTTGAATCATCCAGGCTGGCCTTGAACTTGCAATAAGCCTCTTGTCTCTGCTTCCTGAGTATTAGGATTAAAAGCATGGATCACCATGCCTGGGAAAAATTTAGGCTTTTCACATACATGAAGATCATGATTATATAATTGTCTAAGGAGATTATATAATATGTCTAAGGAGAGTTGTAGAGCAGGCTTTCAAACACAAGGCTATCTGTGACTGTAACAACTATACTTTATTATCCAAATACAAACTTCTAGATAACATACAATTTTTTTCAACTTGAATAGGAAGTTTCCCATACCAGATATTTTAGGTTTTTCAGTGATTCTCTTAAAAAAACTTTACATTCATAACACCTAAAATTATTTTATATAGCTAAAACTCATGATACTAAAATGGAAGAGTTCAGTTAAAGGGCTGTTTGAGCAATACACTGAGTTCAAGACAAGCTTGGACAAACAAGTGAGACTCTGTTTTGAAATAAAACGCAGGACATGGGGTCATATTCCTGTAACCCCAGCACTGGGGAGACAGAGGCAGATAGATCTTTGTGAGCTGGAGGTCAGTCTGGTCTACAGAGTGAGTTCCAGGACAGGTCCCCTCCCAACTGCTATGAGTATAGGCACAAGTCACTATCCCTGGCTTGTTCTTTATATATTTACAATAAAAATATGTATAAGCACAATTCCCTGAAAAACAAATCCTTCCAGGACAAGAACACCCTTCTGCCAAATAAGGTAATTACCCAGAAGACAAGGCAGCGGTCTGAAGCAGAGATAATCTTGGGAGAATCGGACTCACCCCAAGCTACACTGACTTAGGACTGACCATCTTGATGAACCAGAACTGGGGCAATGATTAGACAACACCTTGACATGGCTGTTTAATTATACATACTTCTTTACTCTGCCTCAATTCTTCTGTTTAAACTAGTTCCAATAGAGGGTGTCACTAATCATCTGTTCTTCCCACATTGAACAAATGCCTCTTGCTTTACACACACACTTTACACACACATACATACACACACACACACACACACACACACACATACACACACACACACTTGTGTGTTTGAGTGTGTATGTGTATAAGTTGTCAGGTAGGATGATGAACACCTATAGTCCCAACATTTGGGAGATGGGGGGGTGAAGGATTAGAAGATTGTATTCAGCCATGTACACAGACTATGCCACCCAACAACAAACTTCAAAGTGTGTGGATGTTACTTACTTACTACATATTTTATTTAGTAAGTTGGCACTGGTTACTACCTTTTTTTGATTAATCAATTTTTGCTTTCAGTTCACTAAATAATCTAGCTTTTACATTAAAGTATTTTATTCAATATCTTAACAATCGGTTTAATATATATTTTATGTATATGAGTGTTTTGCTTACTGTGGAGGCTAGAAGGTATCAGATCCCCTGGAACTGGAATGGTGGATGGTTTTGAACTACAATGTGGGTGCTGGGAAACAAACCCAAGTCCTCTGCAAGAGGAACAAGTCCTCTTAACCAAGTTGTCATCCCACTAGCCCCACTAGTTAACTCCTTGTAATCACTAAAACTGTATTTTGCTTTACCCATACTTTATTCTGCATAAAAGAGGAAACCAAACATCTCACCATTTGAAATACATCAGAACCTTCATCAAAATCCACCATGGCAAAAAATATCCTGTTGGTAAATGCACTGGAGTATCGCCAAGAGTTTGCCAGAATCTGGAATTCTTCATCAGCTTGTCTGAATGCAGTAAGATTTTTGGGGAGAAAAACAAACAAACAAACAAACAAAACACATGAGAATTTAAAAACCAAACCATCTTATCAGCAGTAAAACAAAATTTAATTAAAAGCACGTTTTGTTGTTTATGTCAAGACAGTGTTTCACTGTGTAGTCCTGGCTATCTTGAAACTCACTCTGTAGACCAGGCTGGCTTCGAACTCAGAGATTCACCTGCCTCTACCTCTGCCTATCGAGTCCTGGGATTAAAGGAGTGTGCCACCACTCATAGTGGCATTTTTTAGTAAAATAAATAATATTAAAAAACTATTGACAAGTTGGGTCGTGGTGGCAGTGCTTGTTTTTAATCCCAGCACTCAGGAGGCAGGGGTTCACACATATGTAGCCTTGGCTATTCTGGTCACTTTGTAGATCAAGCTGGCCTTGAACGCACAGAGATCTGTCTGCTTTTGCCTCCTGAATGCTGGGATTAGATGCTCATGTCACCACAGCTAGGCTGGAAAACATTTTTGGCAGTCACTGAAAAAACAAGTCCAGCTAATCCTTTATAAACTGTGGGGGCTTTCCCCACTTTAGTGTTTTGTTTTTGTTTTTCTCGAGATAGAGTTTATTTGTGTAGCTCTGGCTGTCCTGGAACTAAAGGGCTAAAGGATTTATTTATAGTCTGTGTGGAGCTGTGTGCATGTGAGTGCCAGTGCCCACTGAGGCCAGAAGCATCAGATCCACCTGGAGCTGGAGTTAGGAGGCTGTGAGCTGCTGGGCCTGGGTTCCTGGAACTGAACCTGAGTTCATTTCTCAGAAGCCATGTTGAAAAGGCAAGGGTGATGGTGTTCTTACAATTCCAGCACTTGGGAAATAGAGACAAGTAGACCCCTTAGACTTGCTAGTTAGCTAGCCCAGCCTAACTAGTGTGCTCCAGGCAAAGGAGAAACCCTGCTTCAAAGGAGGTAGACAGCATTTCTGAAGATGACATCAAAAACTGTCTTCTGGCCTGTACACCCAAGCACACACATGTGCCTACACAGATATGAACACAATGCACAAACCCTCACACATACTCTGAGGCAAACATGCTATCTGGTAAGTAAAATAACAATCAGATGAATTAATATAAATGACAAGAAAAACCTAGGAACTTGAGACAAATTAAATCCTTGAGTTATCCTTGAATTTTCCTTTCTTTTTAAAAAATGTATGTGCATTGGTGTTTTACCATGGGTGTCAGGTCCTATGGAACTGGAGTTACAGATAGATGTAAGCTGCCATGTGGGTGCTGGGAATTGAAATCGGGTCCTCTAGAAGGGCAGTCAGTGCTCTTAACTACTGAGCCATCTCTCCAACCCCTGAATTTTCCTTTCTTTTCTATGTTTTCATTTTAAAGATATGTTTATTTACATGTTTTCCCTATGTATATATATGTCTTTACCTTTTTTCAATCTTTTGGGATTAAGTCTAAGTAACAAATGCATAAACTTACATCTATTTATCAAAAAATTTTTGGGGTTCTAGTGTTGCTGTTTTACTTTTGGTTTTTTGAGACAGGTGTCCCTATGTAGCTTTGGAGCCTGTTCTGGACCTAGCTCTTGTAGACCAGGCTGGTCTCAAACTCACAGAGATTCACCTGCCTCTGCCTACCAAGGGCTGGGATTAAAGGCCTGTGCCACCACCACCTAGATAGAAAAAAACATATTTTTCATCCATGATAAACTTTAAACTCCACCCTCTTCTGTCTTGTATATGTTTTAATGGTGGAGATTAAAGCTAGAGCCTATTTCAATTTGACAAGCACAAATCTATTATTTAAGTTTTGTTCAGTATCCCATTCTTCAACTGAACATAAGAAAATCTTTCTGAATGTCTAGAGATGAAATTATGGGACAATAATGAACAAATTTACAGCATAAATATTCAAGCCTGGCATTGTCTAGCACATTCCTGATGAAAAGCTATTTGGAGAAGAAGGGATGGTTGTGTTGTGACATGATGGTGGCATAGAGACCAAGTCAACTAGCCTATGGTCCAGTGGCACACTAACACCTCAGCAAACCATTTTGTAGCTCCACAGACACACATAGCTAGAAGGCTTCACTCTGGAAAAGACTTTCTCTCATACTTCTAGTCCCCCTTATATCTCTTCCTCCTTTTATAGGCAATGAATAGGCTCTAAACATTTCATAAGGGCTGAGGCTGGAGTTATGGCTCAGTGGTTAAGAGTACTGTTTGTTTTTCTAGAAGACTTGGGGTCAATTCCCAGCATTTATATGAAGGCTCACAACTGCCTATAATTTCAATTCCAGGAGACCTGCCATCCTCTTCTGGCCTCTGTGGCCCCTTCATTCAAGTGGTATGCAGACACATACACAAGCAAACACGCATACACGTACAATTTATTTTGCTTTTTAGAGACCAGGTTTGTTTTTCTGTATAGCTTTGGCTGTCCTTGAACTCACTCTGCAGACCAGGTGGACCTTGAACTCACAGAGATCCTCCTGCCTCTGCCTCCCGAGTGCTGGGATTAAAGGTGTATGCTATCACTGCCCAGCCAATTGTTTTAATTACAAAAGGGGCTAGCGAGTTGACTCAGCTGTTGCAGAGGATCTGAGTTTGGCTGTAAGCATTCATACCAGGCAGTTTACAACCACGTGTAATGGAAGATGTTGGCCTCTAAGGGTACCTACATTCACATGCCAACTCCTCTGAGCCAAGTCACCAGCCCTTGAAAGGGATTTTTACACTTTTTCATTTAAGTCCCACCTGCTCTCTACCTATATATAATTAAGAAGGAAACTAAAGGGGCTGGAAAGATGCCTCAGCATTAAGAGAATGTACTGCTCTTGTAGAGGACCTAAGTTTACTTTGCAGCACCCATGTCAGGCGGCTCACAACCACCTGTAACTCTAGTTCTAGGACTATCAAACGCCTTTGAGGGAACCTAAACTCAGGCACACATACCTCTACACAGATACACGTAATAAATCAATAAACAATAAAAATAAGGTTGGGCACGGTGGCACATGCCTTTGACTCTAGCATTTGGGAGGCAGAAGCAGGTGGATCTCTGTGAGTTCAAGGTCAGTACAGCTTACATATCAAGTTTCAGGACAGTTAGGGCTATACTGGGAGACCCAGTTTAAAAGAAATACTATTTTAAAAAATCCTCTTTTAAGGGCTGGTGAGTTGGCTCAAGGGATAAAAGAGCTTGCTGATTAACTTACAATCTGAGTTCAATCCCTGGGATCTATATGGTACTGGGAGACAACCAACTTCCACATCTGTCTGCTCTCTGACCTCTATATACTTGCATAACATGCAGGTACACACACACACACACACACACACACACACACACACACACACACACACACACACACACACACACACACACAAACACACACACAAATAACTAAATCCCCTATAACAAACTTTAACTCTACTTCAGAAATATAAAAATAAAATTCCATGAGGAAAAAAGTGTGAAACTGAAAGCACTTATAAACTCTTTCCTTTGGAGTACTTGGAATTGAACCAAGGACTTCTAATCCTAGGCAAATGTTCTACCTTGATATCCTGAGCTACATCTTCAGTCTGAAAGTACTCGTAACACAGGGCTGGGAGGGAGGTATTCAGTGGGTGAAAGTACTTGCCATACAAACCTGTTGACTTGTATTCTATCCCTGGAATCTAGGGTGGATGAACAGAATTCACTTTTGAAAGTTGTTCTCTGGCCTCCACATGTGCACAGTGATATGAATGCATATAATAAAAATATGTAAAGGCAACTAGCATATAAATTGGTTATCAATTCAAACACTGCTTCTTTGATTTTAAATAATTCATGATAGCTACAATATTTTATCCTTTCTTCCCTACTAACATGCACAACCAAGACTGATAATAAGACAGTAGTACTGGGGGCTGGAGAGTTGGCTCAGAGGTTAAGAGCACTAGTTGCTCTTCTCGAGGTCCTGAATTCAATTCCCTGCAATCACATGGTGGCTCACAATTATCTGTAATGGGATCTGATTTCCTCTTCTGACATGAATGAAGACAGAACACTGATATACATAAAATACATAAAGTTTTAAAAAACTAAACAGTAGTACCATCTGTTATTATATACCTCCTGAATAAGGCGTATGCTTTATTAACAAACCTACTGCACAAATTTGATTCTCCTGAGATAGAAAAATAGTAAAAACCAAAAAGTTATTTAATTACAAAGTGGAGATGAAAGATCATACTTGCAAACGACACACTGTCTATGAAGTTGGAGAGCAGTGAACATGACGATAACAGAGTAATTTCTTGGTGGAGCTTTAACAAGGCGACGGAATTTGTCTCCATTCATTCTTATTACAGGTCTTTTATTAGTCCATTCCATCAGCTGACTAACCTTCTCAGATAACACCATCTACAAAAGACAAAATGGAATTTTGTAAATATACTCAATTTAGCATTTAAGGTTGGGTTTAGCAGGTCTTGTTTATAATTGCAGCTACCCAGAAAGTTAAGAGGATTTCCTGAGCCCAACAGCCCAAGACCAGCTTGGGCAACATAGAAAAGACCCTAACCACAGCCAGGCATTGGTAGTGCACACCTTTGATCCCAGCACTCTGAATGTATCGGCAGGCAGATCTCTGTGAATTCGAGGCCAGCCTGGTCTACTGAGTTAGTTCCAGGACAGGCTCCAAAGCAAAACAGAGAAACCCTGTCTCGGACCCCCCCCAACACAAAAAAGACCCTACCCTTAAATATCAAGAACAACAACAAAACGAAACAAAACAAATGAACAAAAAAGCCAAAAGAGGTGTGGTGGCATATGCCTATCTCCCAGCACTCAGGAGGCAAAGGCAAGTTCATAAGTTTGAGGCCAGTATAAGATTCCTAACAAACCAGTATCTAAACAACAATAAAGTAAAAACAGCTGGACCTGTATTCTTAGCACTTGGGAGCAGAAGCAGGTGGATCTCTGTAAGTTCAAGGTTAGACCTTGTCCACAATAGTGACAAACCTTGTTTCAGAAAAGGAGTGCGGGAGTCTGCAGCAGCAGCAAAAATACAATCAAACTAAAAAGTTACTTTAGAGTTCCAGGCCAACCTGATTTATATGACACGCCTTAAAAACACCAAAAGTTTTAAGCAAACAGTAGACTTTAAAGTGCATTAGTTACTATTTAATAATACATAAAATAAAATCATGAAACCTTTTGCTTGTCAAAGATTTTAAAAAACGTTGAACTGAACCACTGATATGTTTTGGGGTTTTGTTGTTGTTGTTTTTTCCCTGAAACAGAGTTTTTCTGTGTTATAGTTCTAGCTGTCCGGGAGGGTTTGGTTTTTCTTTCTGAAACAGGGTCCATAGTTCAGAATGGCTTCAAATTTGAGATGATTTATCTACCTTAGTCTACTGAGTTTTAGGATTACAAACATGAACTACTCTGCAAATCCAGAGTACAGCACTCTCAACAAATTATGCTTTCATAAATGAAAACCTTAAAGATACAGAATTTGAAAACACTTTACTTAGGGGCTGGGAATTTAGGTCAGATGGTAGGTTGTTTCTCCAGCATGCACAAGGCCCTGGACTCTATCTCCAATACTACATAAATCAGGCATGGTGGTGCATGCTTGTAATTCCAACACTTGGAAGGCAGAGGCAGGAGGAACAGGTGTTCAAGGCCACCCTTGGAGGCCACTCTGGGCTATATAAACACAAAAAAGCAAAAAGAACTCAATACCTCTATACACCCTTTACTAAAATAAAATACAGTGGCATACTACTGGTAGAGAAGGTACTATGATAAGGCCCACTGTAGCTTCTTTTAATGTTATATTATTCAATAAAGCACAGGAGTCAAATATTAGGAAATAAACCTGATTTACAGAGCAATAGATGAAAGATCACTTCACCCTCTTCTCCACCTTTCCAATCAAAAGGACCAGCATCTTTTTAGCCCCTCCTTATTCTCTGTATCCTTCTATCTCCTCTGAATCTGCCAGAAAACTATGGTCCACTTCATGGGCAGTCTTGAAGTGAAAACAAACAAATCTCCTGCAACATTTCCCCCTTTTGTCTAAATAAAAAGGAAAGGTTTTAACTCTAACATAGTAAATCTATATACAGTAAGGACAAAATGGTATTAGCTTTAACAAAATGGAATTATATACAATATAAACAATTATCAAGTAAGGAAAACATTCACAATGTCCACTCCATTAGTATTTGGCAAATACAAAGAAAATACTCCATTCTTACCTTGGTGAGTTCAAAGTTTTATATTTAATTCACTTTCTATCATAACTAAGGAAAACTGTAACTATAATTAATCTTCAACTTCATCAGAGACTTCAGAAGAAGTACAGAGCAAGCAACTTCCAAAACTATAGAAATGGCAGAGACTTGTGGCTACCTAGAGGCTCACCCCAGTGGGGTATCCATCTTCTGCCTATAGGTCTAGAATATCTGACAGAATTTTGTGAAGCACGAAACTTAGCAAAGTTTGACAATCGCCTTCTTTTGTGTCCTACTTGTGTAATTTGGACAGCATACTGTCAGCAGGTGAGGTAAGGGCAGTTTCTTGCCCAAATGGCTAGTTTTGCCACAACGAAAGCAAACTCCATATGAAGTAAACTGGTGCTGCCAGAAGCAGATGTGTCTCAATGTCATGAAAAGCCTCATGTTATTAAAACATTTTAAATGCCATATTCTGTAGGTTTCTAAGTGTTTGAAGACCACCTTTCTATCTAAAATATATCTGTTTGACCTTGAAAACATATCTAACATGACTGTTATAGATGACTAACTACTAACCTGTCTTTATTATCCTAAATAGCTTTCAAGGACTAAAACTTTACGCTACACTTTTAAATGAGCTGCATAGGTATAATACCTTAAACAAGAATAGAAACATATATATACTTAGGATTCAGGCATCTGTACTGGCCTGCCCTTGGGGTTCTGACAGGATTTGCCCTCAGGTGTAGTCACTAAGAGCACCACCTGTGCACTTTCACTACTGCTCCCTTTGTAAAGGGCCCTGCCCACTTCCCATCCTACACTTTTTCTCTCTGCTTCTCTGCCTCTGTCTTCTCTTCTACCACTCCTATATCCAGAAGCCAGCTTCCCCTCCCTCTTTTCCCATTCACTGTTCTCCAATAAAAACCCTCCACCCAAGCTCTGTGGCATGGTGTCTTTCTATTGAACGCCACTTTTTAAAATTACAACATGTACAGCATAACAAAAATATCCTTAAATTTGTATCAATATACAAAACCCCATACCAATAGTTGCTTTTTTAGTTTGAAAGTAGATTCAACAATCTACCTTTTTATTCTATGAAGTGATAGATGTGTGTGTGTGTGTGTGTGTGTGTGTGTGTGTGTGTGTGTGTGTTTATTATTCAGTAAACTCCAGTCAAATATTACGGAATAAACCGGATTCATTTATGGAATGAAAGAACAAAAATCACTTCACCCTCTTCTTTTTAGCCCCTCCATAGTCTCTGCATCCTTCTATATCCTCTGAGTCCAATAGAAAACTCCATGTCTACTCCATGTGTGGTCTCCAAGGGCAAACACAAATCTCCCACATCAAAGCCACCCAACAAGACCACTTGGCAGTTTCTTTAAAAATATGTAACTAGGGAATATGATAAAGATACATTAAAGACACCTGTATCAGATTATCAAAGAACAAGTACAGGATATTCTAAAAGTAAATAAGTAAAAGCAACTAAACATACCAGCTCCTTTCTGTTCAAACACAGGTTCACATTTTTAGTCCTTTCAGTTGTAATTTGAGACCGCTCACCAGCAGCCCCATACTTTCTTTATACGGCTCTTATAAACTACAATTATCTTCAAAGTGCTGCTTAGAGTAAGAGCAATTAAATATACTTTCTGAAAATAAACTGATGACAGATTACAACACATGAAGTAAGTTTTAAAATTCTATATAAAATTAAATGAACACAGCCTGGAATTTTACAATTACATGATAGAATTAAGGGTGGTAGTACACACCTGTGGACCTACCTACTTGCAAGTGTGAGGCAGGAAAGTTGCTAGAACCAGAAGTTCAAGGCCAGAGGAGGTAACACAGTGAGACTCAGTCTCAAAAATAAACAAACCAGGTGGTGGTGTCACGGGTCTTCAATTCCAGCACTGAGGAGGTGGAGGCAGGCAGATCTCCAAGTTTGAGGACAGCCTGGTCTACAGAGAGTTCCAGGACAGCCACCCGTACACAGAGAAACCATCTACAAAAACCAAAAAAGAAAAGAAAATGGCAAACTATCTAATATTTTTAACATATCTTAAAGTAAGCCTAGCTTAGTATTTATAGAGAACTTAGCTGTTTTATAGTAGCAACTACTGTTTAGAATGCCAGGCAGCTAATTCTGTTAAAAATATAGATCTCTAGATTTCATCTTCCAATAGACTTGACTGAGCAGATCTATGCAAAGTTTCAAGAATATGGAATTCTAACACATACTCCAAATGATTTTATATAGCAGTAGTTCTCAACCTCCCTATTGCTGCAACACTTAATACTGTTCCTCATGTTGTGGTAATCCCAAACCATAAAATTATTTTTGTTGCTACTTCACAACTATAATTTTGTTCCCCTTATGTGTCATAATGTAAATAGCTGGCATGCAGGATAACTGATAATGTGACCCCAAAGGGGTCTTGACCCACAGGTTGGGATGACTGCTACATTCTCTTTTTTTTTTTTTTTTTTTTTGGTTTGGTGGAACAGGGTCTCATGTATCTCAGTCTGGCCTGAGATTAAGTATGTAGCTGAGGTTGTCTTTGAACTGAGGGTCCTCTTCCTCCATCTCCAAAGTGCTGGGATTACAGGTAGATACCACCACGCTTCACTCTTAATTGTTAAAGAACTTGCATTCTAATTCTTATGAGTAGGGACAATGTGTTATATAAATTTCCATGTATAACACATAAAATTAAATAAGCATTAAGTAGTTCAAATGAATAGGAAAATTACAACTCCTTATAGGAAACCATACCTTTATCTTCCCAGAATGGATAGGAAACCATACCTTTATCTTCCCAGAATGGATAAAAGATGTGATAATTTAGATAAGTGAAATAAAAATTGTTTTTAAAAATCCATTTTAAAAAAAGCTTCTTTTTTGGGGGGGGGTTGTTCAAGACAGAGTTTCTCTACGTAGCCCTGGCTGTCCTAGAACTTGTTCTGCATATGGGTCTGGTCTCAGATTTACAGAAATCTCCTGCCTTCACCTCCTAAGAATGCTGGGATTAAAGGCGTGTGCCACCACACCCAGTCTAAAATGACAAATTTTATTTAGTGTGTGTGTGTGTGTGTGTGTGTGTGTGTGTGTGTGTGTGTCTTCATGCTTGTGCACACATCAGTGCAGGTGTCCAGAGTCCAGAATGGGGTATGAGATCCCCTGGAACTGGAGTCACAGGCAATTATGAGCTGTCTGATGTGGATGCTGGGAACCAAATTAAGGTCCTCTGAAATAGCTGGAAGCACTCAACCACTAAGCCATCATTCCAGTTCAGAAATATAACACCTTAATAATTATTTTTATCTGAGATTTTTTGAAAATATGCCTAAGTGTTGTGTCTGTATATGTGTATGTATATTATGTGTGTGCCTCGTACCCTCAAAGGTAAGAAGAGGGCATCAAATTCCCTGGAACTTAAGTTAAAGGAAGCTAGGAGATACCATGTGGGTGCTCAGAACCGAACCTGGGTCTTCTCCAAGAATAAGTGCTCTTAACCACTGAGCCAACTCCCCAGCCCCACATCTTAATAATCCTAGACATTTCTTTTACAATTGTGTCTTCTCTATTACTCTACCGGCATTTTCAATGGTTTATTCATGTATTTTATTTATGAGTGCTTTGTCTGCATATATACCTGCACACTAAAAGAGGGCATCAGATCATATTATAAATTGTTGTGATAGGTCATGTTGTTTCTGGGAATTGAACTCAGGAGCTCTAGAAGAACAGAGCAGCTGGGTAACCCTGAACTTTACTATGTAGACAAGGCTGACCTTAAGCTTACAGAGTTCCTACTGCTTCTGGCTCTCAAGTCCTGTAGTAACAAGTATGTACCACCATACCCACACATATTATCTCCACTAGCTCTAGTAAAGAAGCCTGAATCTTAGCCAGGCAGTGGTGGCACATGCCTTTTATATCAGGGCTTGAGAGGCAAAGTAAGCAGAAGCAGGCAGAGCAAGTTCCAGGACAGCCAGAACAAGAGAAACCCTGACTCGAAAGATCAAAAAGAGAAAAATAATTCTTAACCACTAGTAATTCTGTCACTACCATCCCCCAATGGTAATGGAATACAGAAATCCATTACCATTCAGAATTAAAACTAGTTCTGTCATTCAAACTATTTGAATTTCAGAAGCATCACCAGTCTGAATTTCTAAAACATATCCCCTTCGAAACCTCAATTGTATCTCTGTTCTAGTTCATCAGCGCTTACTCATTTAAAAAAAATAAAAACCTTATTTTTAGCCTTTCTACTCATTTAACCGGTCTTCAGCAATACGTTTAGAACTCTGTCCTTCAATTAAAACTGAACAGAACTGGAAACATAAGTGACACATAATTACTGAAAGAGACAGACTGTGAGCAGAGAAGAGAGCATTTTTAATCCTTTTACCATCTGCTCCATTCTCAGTCTACCTACTTCCTAAACATAGCTCAAATTCATCCCCATCTCTTTCTTTGATGCAATTTTGTGGGGGGGGGGCGTCTCATTTTTGTAGCTGTTTTGTTATGTTTCTGTAATAGCTACTGTCCACAGAACACCAAGGGTTTGCAGCTGTGTGATTTCTTTAAAAATTATTTTTCAAATATTATTTTATTTCATGTGTATTAGTGCTTTGTTTGACTGTGTGTATGTGCACCACACATGTGCCTGGTGCCCATGGAGGTCAGAAGGTGGTGTCAGCTTCCCTGGAACTGTTGTTTCAGATGGTTATGAGCCCTGGGAATCAAATACTGGTCCTCTCTGCAAAAGCAATAAGTACTCTTAAAAACTAAGTCATCTCTCCAGCCAAATATTTGTGATAATTCTGCGTCAGTTTTCAAAACCACATTACTGAATCCAAAAGATTTTTCAAGTGATAGCTTGCCTAATAAAAGATGCAGGCAATTCATGGACTGGTGGTGTGGCAAGTGCCTTTAATATCAGCACTCAGGAGGCACAGGCAGGCAGATCTCTGTGAGTTCGAGGCCAGCCTGATCTACATAGCCAGTTGTCACACAAAAAAACCCTGTCTCAGAAAAAAGATAAAAGCTAATTCTTTCTGAACTCACTTTATTTGAAAAAAAATAAATGAATCACAAAAAGGTGAACTACAGAGTTGGTGGTATAGCACGGAGGCAGAGGGATTACCTAGCATGTGCAAGACCTTGAGTATGAGCCCTAGAACCAAAAAAGCAAAATACCAATTGAAAACCATCTATTCATAGAAGAAAAGGATCACATATATTTTAAACTCCAAGTAGTGCATTAGAAAACCCATTAGAGAATCTATGGACTGAACTCATCTCATTTAACTTTCACAAAAGCCAAACTAATAGGAATTTCCCCCAATCTGCTGCTGCTGAAAACAAGACTCATCAACTTGCTACAGTTCAGTATGATTGGATTAAAGCAAATCCTCTTTAAAATATGACAATTTTTTTTGAAAACCGAGAAAAAGGAATACAGTCATTCAAACATCATGGTCATTTTTAAAATCATGCTTTGCTATTCATTTTGCATTTATCCCTTTTAAGACTAACCTAGAGGCTGGGGAGATGGCTCAGAGGTTAAGAGCACTGGCTGTTCTTCCAGAGGTCCTGAGTTCAATTCCCAGCAACCACATGGTGGCTCACAACTATGTATAATGAGATCTGGTGCCCTCGTCTGGTGTATGCATATAGGCAGAACACTATACATAATAAATAAATAAATCTTTTTAAAAAGACTAACAAACAAAACAAAAATAAAAAATAAAAATAGCCGGGTGTTGGTGGTGCAAGCCTTTAATGCCTGCACTCAGGAGGCAGAGAGGCAGGCGGATCTCTGAGAGTTCCAGGCCAGTCTGGTCTACAGAGCTAGTTCCAGGACAGGCTCCAAAACAATACAGAAAAACTGTCTCAAAATAAATAAATAATAAAGAAAGAAAGAAAGCAACATCAAGAAAGTAATATAATTATCTTAGCCTGTACTGAGGATTGAATTCAAGGCTTTAAGCATGCTACATAAACATTTTGCCACCCATCTCTATCTTTAGCCTTGTATTTAAAAATTTGACCACTGGAAGATGCAACTTAGTGGCAGTGTTTATCCAGCAAGCATGAGGCCCTGGCTTTAAAACTGTTTTAAACTGGGTATTCTGGATAGCTTTATATCAACTTGGCACAAGCTGAAGTCATCAGAAAGGAGGAATGAAGCCCCAGGTTATTTCCTAGTACTGCAGAGATTAGGTGTGGTCTGTGTAACCTAGGCCTCAGCCTAGGGATAACAGGCGCAGACTACCACTCCTAGATTCATTTGACACTGAAAGAAAATTTGTTTCTACATTTAAGATGCTCACAATTTAATGAGGCTGATCTACAAACCATGTCAGTATCATGTGCTACATCATGACAATTTATGTTGCCTTAGGTAGGAATCAGGTAATGTTCAAGACTTACAGAGTTGGAAACACTGACACACATGTAATCCCAGTACTACTTGAGAAGGAGGCCAATAGTAGCTATATAGCAAGCTCAAGATCAGCATAGGCATGAGACTCAAAATCAACATACAGAAAAGGTGGTAGGCAAAAGGAAAAGTTCCTCCAGCAATGTAATGCATGTGGAGACATTTGTACAAGTGTAGATCAGGAAAGGCAGATAATTTAGTATATCTGATATAGAAAGAAGGCTTAAGAGCTGGGTAGTGGAGCTCACCTTTAATCCCAGCACTCTGGAGGCACACGCAGGTAGATCTCCGTGAGATCAAGGCTAGCCTGGTCTACAGAGAGAGTTCCAGCGGTCAGGACTACACAAACTACACAAAGAAACACTGCCTCAAAAGACAAAAAAAAAAAAAAAAAAAAGGACTGGAGTTCATAGCCTAGCACCCAGTTCAGACAGCCCACAAATGCCTGTAACCCCATCTCCAAGGGAATCTGACATCATCTGGTATCTGCAGGTACCCCTAGACACATGTACACATTCACTCATACAGACACACATACAAAACTAAAACAAAAAATTTAAAACAAGGTCTTGGCTAAGGATGTATTCAGTTGGTAGTACTTGTTTAAGAGTACTTGCTGTTCTTACAGAGACAGAGTTTTGTTTCCCAGCATCAACACGGTAGCTTACAACTCAACTGCCTGTAACTCTAGGGTCAGAAGATCTGACACCCTCTCGCTTTCAGTCTCTGGTGAAGATGGAGTTTTGGTCCTGCCTGGCTCCACAGCCCAAATAAGCACACTGAGGCTTATATTAATCATAAACTGTTGGCCAATGGTTCAGGCTTCTTATTGGTTATTTCTCTTAATTATTAACCCATTTCTATTCAACTATGTATTGCCATGAAGCTGTAGCTTACCCTTAATGCTCTGGCATGATACTCCTGTGACTACATGGCATCTCTCTGGCAGATCCTCTCTGCTTTCCTCTTCCCAGCATTCCCCTAGTCTGGTAGCTCTGCCTATACTTCCTGTCTGGCTACTGGCCAATCAGCATTTATTCATCAACCAGTAAGAGAAACATATATTCAAAGCATACAGAAGGACATCCTGATCACTGTGGACACTGCATGCATGTGACACATGCATATGTGCAGGCAAAACACTCAAATACAGAAAGATTTCTTTTTAATTGTATGTTTCCGTGTATAGGTTTGTGCATGTGAGTTAGGTATGGGCATGAGTTCAGGTGCCCACAGAGGCCAGAAAAATCAGATTCCCTGGAGCTAGAGTTATATACAGGTGGTTGTAAACTGCCTGACATGGGTGCTAGGAACTGAATTCTGGTCCTCTGCAGAAGTACTGCATACCACTAACTCTCCAGCCCCCAAAATAAAAAAAAAAAAATCTAAAAAAATAATAAACTTGTCTGTTTCCCAGATTGTGGTAGTGCATGCCTTTCGTCCCAGCACTGGGGGAGAGGAAGGTTTGAGGCCAGCCTGGTCCACAGACTGAGTTCCAGGACAGTCAGGGCAGTTACACAGAGAAACCCTGTCTCAAAAAACCAAAAACCAAACAAGAAGAAGCCTGTCAGCCTGGTCTACAGAGCAAGTTCCAGGACAGCCAAGGATACAAAAATAAGCTCTGTCTCAAAAAAAAAAAAGATAAATAAATAAAATATAAATTAAATAAAAATTTAAAAGCCTGGGTAACAAGTAGTGATGGTATATGCCTTTAATTCAGCAATTGGGAGGAAGAAGCAGGTAGATCTCTTATGTTTGACAGCCTGGTGGATAGCGTGAGTTTCAGGACAGCTAGGGCTACACAGAGAAACCCTGTCTTAACCCCCACCTCCTCAGAAAAGAATCCTGTGCTGATAAGGCTGGTTGAAGCAGAATACAGGGACTATAGAGGCCATTTTTTACATTCTGCAAAGGAGGTTAAGGGGTTTCCAGGATTTTTGTGTTAGCACTTCTGGGCCTTATATAGAATAGGCAAGCACTCTACCACTGAGCTATGTTACCAGCCTGGAACACTGACTTCTGTTAATAATATTTGTTACTATGCTGCATAGCAGTTGATAGACACAGTAGTAAAAGTTACTTAAAATATACAGTATATATAAAATATCTCCATAGTAATGTTTTTTCTGTATCTTGGTTATAGGCTTCTGACATAAAGATTCAGATACTTGAAAAACATTTTTCTTATTTAAAAAAAACACTGAGTGACAATTTTCCCAACATTTTTTATATGCTGCTAATGATAATTTACTGTGATATACATAAAAAAGGATGTGTTACAGGTCAGCCAGATAAGTAGTTAATGCAATTTATTTCCAAAGTCTGAACAATGAGCATGAATGAAGGGGAGTTAAGAATCAGATTATTTAAAAAAGATTTTATTGAGGTAAAATTCACATAATACAAACTCCACATTAACCATTTAAAAATATACATTTAGTATATTTAGTATATTCCTTTAAAAAGTAAGCAACTTTCTTTTTAAAAAAAAAAAAAAAAGATTAGTGTTTTGTCTAAAAGTATGCATGTGCCCATACACATGTCTAGTGTCCTCTCAGTCAGAAGAGGGTATCAGGTCCTCAGGATCTGGTCTTAATGATGACTGTGAGCCAACATATAGATTGAACCCAGGCACTCTGCAAGACCAACAAATGCTCTTAACTGCTGAGCTATCTCTCTAGCTGCCCCACACACTGCCCAAGAAATCTACTTTCTAAAAGGCACTTCTGCTTTTAGTTCAATAAAACATTAATAAACATAATTCCACTGATAGAAATTCTAGGCTTACAAACCCTTCGCCTTTTCTGCTGGGCTTGGTAGCACACTCCTATAATGCCAGTACCTAAGGAGAAAGCAGGAGGAGCAGGAGTTCAAAGTGATCCTCAGCTCCTCCAAGAGTTTGAAGCTAGCCTGAGTTTCAGGAGACCCATTCTCAAAACAAACAAGCAACAATAAGGAACACCACACCTTTTATTTTAAAAGATTAAGTGGGGCCAGTGAGATGGCTCATTGGCAAAGGTGTTAAGCCTGATGATCTGAGTTTAACCCCTGGGTCCCATGTGGTAGGAGAGAACCTATGCCTGAAATTTATCTTTTGGCCTCTACATGTATGCAATGGTACTTGACAGACAGACAGACAAACACACAGGCACACAGACACACACACACACACACACACACACACACACACACACACACACACACACACACACACACACACACTTCAAGAGATGAGTTAGCCAGTTAAGAGTACTTGCTGTTTTTTGCAGAGGATCAGGGTATGTCCCTAGCGCTCATATAGTGGCTCAAGACCATTTGTAACTTCAGTTCTAAGGGATCTGATGCTCTCTTCTGAGCCCCAAAAGTGCCAGGTAAACATTCATATACCTATTTAATTAAAAATAAATGCAAATCTTTAAAATGACTAAGTGACCAGGCATAGTGGCAGACACCTCTAACTCTAGCATTGGGGAATCTGAAGCAAGAGGACCTAAAACTCAAGGCCAGCCCAGGCTACATAGCAAAACCTTACTTTGTGATTCTGGCACACCAGAGAAATTCAAAGCCAGCTTCGAATGTGTACCAAAAACATATTTCAAGAGAAAGAGTAAGTCATTACTGTGAACATTCAGACAATACCAGTTTATAGGGCAAAATGTGAAAGCATTTCCCTTGCCAACACTATTAAATGTTCAAAGACAGCAGTTGTTAAGGGACTGTCAGGTTCTAATAGAGTTTGCCCCAAACATACACATACACTTCCAAATACATCTTAAAAACAGGACTTTGAGGGTGTAAAATTATGCATTGCTTTGCATATTGTTTTCTACAAAGAATGGCTTAGGTTGGGTGGTGGTGGTGGCACACACCTTTATTCTCAGCACATGGGAGGCAGAGGCAGGTGGATCTCTGAGTTTGAGGCTTGTCTGGTCTACAGAGTGAATTACAGGACAGCCAGGGCTATACAAAGAAACACTATCTTGAATTCCATCCAACCCTTCCTGCCAACAAAAAAGAACAAATTGGGATTGTCTCAAAAAATAACATCCAGGACAAGAGAGATAACTCTTGTTAAGAGATTTTGATGCTTTTTGCACAGCACACAGGATTGGTTCCTAGCCCTACATGGCAGGTCACATCTGTTTTCAACCACAGTTTCAGGGGATTCCACATCCTTTTGGGGCCTCCATGGAGGTGGTGAACATACATCCATGAATCGAATAGTAAAAAAACATAAAAAAGCCATACCAATTTCTTGGCCTAGCATAGAGACTGCTCACTATATATCTTTGATAATTATACTTCTTTTTACTTTCCTCTTTGCCACCTTCACTAGTTCAATGATTTCATTTACTAGTTTTTCATTTGTCAAATGGGCCTCATGTAGCCCAGACTAGTCTCCAACTCACTTGGATGACCCTGAATTCCTGTTCCTCTTTCACTACAGTGTTTTGAATACAGGCATGGCCACCGTGTCAGGGTTAGCTTAGTTTTTAGTCTTATAAAATAATTCAAATACTCACATCGATACAGAAATTAGTTTATTTACTGATTTAACTTAACAGCTGTAATCTTTAATGGGCATTTCAAAAATGTACACATATGTTTTGTGTACTAGAGGAAGTGCAGAATACACAGGAAATAGCATTGGAATGAAGAGCTTTAGTCTACTTTAACTATAGTAGTTAATTGTGTAAACGTAGGGGCTGGTTTTCTGTACCAGAAAATTAGAGGATATAAACAACTATTACTAATTGTTTTAACTATTACTAATAGTGTTTTAACGCTCTAGGAGTATAAGGTTCTAAGTTACAAACGTTCAAAAATATAGTGTTAAGATCCACTTATTCAGACTGTTAAATATCAAGCTTAAAAAAAAAAAATAGCTGGGTATAGCGGTTCACACCTGTAACCCCAATGCCTGGAAGGCAAAGGCAGGATTTTCATGAGTTTGAGGCCAGCATGGGCTACATAGTGCGAGAATGCTTAGAAAAATTAAACAGAAAGGAATACTGTATGTTTTTCACATCTCAAAATCTGTCTGTTCTACAAAGGGACAGCGTGTGCTCATTCGTGTCGGTCGAGCACACAGAACACAGCTGAGCACTCTGATACGTGGGCACGAAAGCAACAGCAACTCACTCATCTACTCCTGGGATGACAAGACAGGCAGCTCTTACAACACGTCCGAGGGACCTACATGGTCGATAACAGAAGCTTGAAATATACCCTCTGGGTAGTAAATTGGCCTGAACTCCAGAAGTGTCACAACTTGTACTTGTACATTTCCCAGCTGCTGGAAGCCAGCCGGTCGCCCGCTCCAGCCCGCTTTTGGATTCGAAACCCTACAACACAAAAAGTTACAGCTCCCGCTTTTGTGAAGCCAACTTCCTCCCAAAGACGGAATCCAAGTCACGCCTAGCACACATCCCGGGGAAGGAGCGAGCTGACCCTCTCTAGCCCCAAGCTGAGAAAGTTCCTGCCGCCGGCAGGCGCCGCCTCACCTCCTTCTTTCTTTGGGCAGAGGCCGAGGGAACCCTGGAAACGAGCAGCAGAGCCACCGCCGCTGTCGCACACACACACCACAGCCACCTCGGCGAGGCCATGTTCGCTCGTCTCCCTTGGCGGCCAGGCGAAACTTTCTTCCAGCAAGGTTCGAGGGTGGGGCATGAGAACGGGCGAAACGAACCCCTGCCGCTCCCCATTGGCCCGGCTCAGCCCTGCAGGGCGACCCCTCACATAACGTCACGCGCAGCAGACGCCCGCTAAAAACCGTTTCGCTTCCGATTGGTTCCGGGAAGCCAATAGGGAAAGGATAATCTGGAGGTTTCTTATTGGTCAGCTAAAAGACTGCACCGCCCCCCGTCGTGGTGCGTAAAGACGTCGCGGTTAGCAAATTTCAACGCGCGTGCGCAGCTGTGAAAGGATGCGCCTTTTTTTTTTTTTTTTTTTTTTTGCGGGCGCCGGGGGCTGGGGGGGGAGCAGGGGAGGGCCGTTGTACAAAATGATCTGTTCGTTTAAAAATGGAATCGTCCTCCAGAAAGCGTTCGTTTAGGATTGTTTGAAATTCGAGTCGGCCTAAGTAATGCAAGCCTCCAATCCAAGCATTGGCTTTGGAATGTGAAGGCAAGAGCACTAAGAGTTCAAGGTCATCTTTGGCTCCATTGGCAGGGTTCCAGGCCCACCTGAGCAATTAAGATTGTCTCACAAAGAGAGACAGAGGCAGAGACACCGAGAGAGACAGACGAGAGAAAGAGAGAGAGAGAGAGAGAGAGAGAGAGAGAGAGAGAGAGAGAGAGAGAGAGAGAGAGAGAGAGAGAGAGAGAGAGAGAGGGGGGGGGGTTCAAGGCCAGCCTGGTTTACTCAGCGAGTTCTAGGACAGCCTCCAAAGCCACAGAGAAACCCTGTTGGTGGGAGGTGGGGCAGAGAGCCCTCGTAGTTTCTCACAACCAAATTCTTAGCTGGTGGGAGGTGGAAATGGAGGCAGGAGGATTAAACAAACCTTCAGAGCTCCAGTCTAGCCAGGGCTACAAGAAATCTTAGATCAAAAAACATTTTGTGTTTATTTTTTGAAACCTACTTATTTAGTATAATATTCTTGAACAGGAGTTGGAGAAATGTCTCAACTGTTATTGTAGAGGATGCTCCAAGCACCCACATGGCAGCTAACAACGGACCAAAGCCCTAGTTCCAGGGGATCTGGTGCATCATTCTGTTGCTCACAAGAACCAGGCACCACACCTGATGCACAAACAATCATGCAGTCAAAATATTCATAGACACACAGTAAAAAAATTTTTTTTTGGTTTTTCGAGACATTATTTCTCTGTGAATAACAGTCCTATCTGTTCTGGATCTTGTTTTGTAGACCAGGCTGGCCACAAATTCATAGATACACCAGCCTCTGACTCCTGAGTGCTGGCATGAAAGGTGTGTGC
The DNA here is from genome assembly GCA_030556225.1 of Cricetiscus sungorus. Classification (NCBI taxonomy): domain Eukaryota; kingdom Metazoa; phylum Chordata; class Mammalia; order Rodentia; family Cricetidae; genus Cricetiscus; species Cricetiscus sungorus. The sequence goes on along the minus strand of JANBXA010000726.1, from coordinate 59,749,517 downwards.
CACCACGGCCAGGCTCCTCCCCCCCTTTTTTGAGTGCATACTGTTTTTGCAAAAGGCTGTTCCCATCACCCAAGTTGAGGGGCACACAATTGCCTGCAACTCCAGCTGTTGAAGCCAGGATTTCATGACCTCCTCAGACATCTGCTCTTGGTGCAGATACCAAAAGAGACATAAACACATATGATTTAGAATAATACAAAATTTGAAATACTCTAGTCAGGCATGTTGGCACATGCCTTTTATCCCAGCCCCACTCATCCCAGAGGCACAGGCAGGCGGATCTGTGAATTCAGATCTCTGATCTTCTCCATGTATGTACAGTATACAGGTGCCTACACACACACACACACACACACACACCGCCGCAAATAAAATTTTAAATTTTATTTATTTATTTATTGCCATTTTGGCAGCACTTACACTAAGTGCATAACCACACAAAGGCAACTGCTATGGCCCCTCAAAAAGTTTATTTTTTTTAAAATTTATTAATGGTATTTCAAAATTCTTCACTAGAAGCTTAGAGTACCAAGAGGGCTTCACAGACAGCAATGCCTTTTTACTAGTTAATTTTGTTGGTGGGAGCAAAAGGAAGTTTGTGAAGAAGCATTTTCCTCTTCAGATCTTCAGTGGTCTCAGCCAGTTTTCATCAGATATCTAACAGTCTCCTCTAAAATGAAAGATAATGCTTCACAGCTCAGGATGCCTCTGGTTTTTGTTCCAGTTCTGTTTACTGGATTATAGAGTATTATAAAACTGAGGTACTTCACTAGAAAATAATAATACTCCCAAGAAGGAAAATCACAAGTAACAGCAAAATAAAATCAATCTAATTATAATTTGGATTTATTTATTTTGCAGTGCAAGGGGTTGCATATAGGACCCCATTCAAGCAGGGCAAGTATTTTACCACAGAGATACATCCCAAGCTCAAGTTGCATTTATTTTAAGGGTATGGAACATACTTTGTGATTACTCTTTCAGGTCCTACTGGAAAGCAAAATTCCCACAGAATTATTCCACTATTTGGAGAGTTAAGGAGATGTGTTTTGAAAGGAAAGTAGCTAGTCTCAATGTAAAGAGAGAGAATAAAATGACCATGGTGGTGCATACTTGTAATTCAAGCACTCAAGAGTAGAGGCAGGAGGATCAGGGTTGTTCAATATCAGCCTGGGCTATACAGGGAATTCCACCTTGAGCTACAAGAGACCCTGTTTACAGAAAATGGAAGAGAAAGGACAGAGTCAGAGAATGGAATAGACACATATGGTGGCAGATGCATATAATCCCACCACTTAGCAGCCTGAAGCAGGAGAATCACATGTTTGAGGCCCACTTGGGTTACATGGTGAGTCTCAGAAGAGAAAAAATGTGAAAATAGGATATGAACAAATTAAGCTGGGCCTCATAGGGCAGCTTAATTCCAGCTAATCAGGATGCTGAAGCAGGAGGATTGTAAATTAAATGCCTGTTTGAACTACAGAGTGAGTTAACAGCCAATGTGGGCAAATTAATGAGAGTTTGTCTCAAAATTTAAAAAGGAAATGTAAAAATGGTTAAATTAAACATGTTGCAGTTCACATCTATAGTCTTAGCTCTTGGGAAGCTGATGCAGGCAGATTGCTATGAGATTGAGACCAGCCTTGGCTACACATAAATAAACAAAGAAGCATACCAAAAATAAGAATATCTTTGTTGTATATTGATTTAGATTGCAAGCATGTGTGTGTGTGTGTGTGTGTGTGTGTGTGTACAGAATCACCAATGAGCACAAAACATACTGGATGAAAGCTTGAGTCAGAACAAGATAGTCACAAGTTACTCTCTTTTTTTATACACACCCTTTTCCTTTCCCCACAAGATACTTGGTAATAACAAAGGGACGGCAGTGACTTTAAAGTGCAGAAATCTGGAGAGCAGTGCTTTGATTAAATGGTTAAAGTTCACACTATGAATAATGTGACATGCTGAGGTTGTATACCTTCTGATAGGATACTCTAAGAAGCATGGCTTGGTTTGTACATTACTTCTCTACTCATGACACTAGCTAGAGAAGCTAAGGCAGAAAAATTGCAAGTTCCAGGTCAGTCTGGATTATATGGTGAGTTGTAGCCAGTGTGGATTACATAGGGAGACTTTGTTTTACAAATACTTCCTTAAGAAGATACATCTGTTATATAGTTTTCTTGCCAGATGTATATCAGCTTAATTGAATCACTTGAAAACAAAAAGGCAAGTTAATACAGCAACAGTCTATATATACTTTTCAAAAATATGTGTGCACAGACATGTGGTATTATAAGCATCATTATCAGTTCTAACATTTATAATTGCTTCATCTTAATCTTGATCTGAGCTTGAGAAAGATTATTATAAGAATTCTGCACCTTACTCACTTTATTTGTGAAACTGAGACAACAAGCTTACCTCTATGGAGAAAAAAAAATGATGCCAGAAAAGACAAAGAAAGGCTGAAAACAATAGATTTTTAAAGGCATTCCAAAGACACATGATAACTAAATTCAATGTTGAGGCTTAGACTGAATTCTCCATAAAGACCCTGGAAAAACCTGGTGAAATTGGAATATAAGCTGTATTATATCAGAACTTTTCTCAATTTGATAACTATCTATATTGTGATCATACTACAGTCATATATATCACATATGTACATATATGAAAAAGACAAAACACAGTGTCCTGTTCCTCTAATATTTTATTATGAAGCTATTCAAACTGGAGAAAGATTAAAACAATTATACTGGAAAACTCACCTCAAAGGTTCTAGATTCATTCAATATTTTATTTTCCTATTTGGTGACAGGATCTCATGAAGGTTTTGCAGTAGAGAATGGCCTTGAACTTTTGCTCCTTCTGCACTCACCTTCTGAGGATGGAAAATAGATGTGCATCTGGCTAGCAGATTATTTATTTTTCCCTCTTTTTAATTTTTGTTTTCCTTCTTTTCTTTTTTGAGACAGGGTTTTTCTATATAGCACTGACTGGCTTAGAACTCACTATGTAGCCCAAGCTGCCCTTGAACTTGTAGGTCATCCTCTTTTCTGTTTACTACGTATTGTGATTACAATAAACTGTGCAATATCTGTTCTAAAAGCATTTTATTTTTTTTAAATTATGCATATGTCTGTATCTGTCCATATGAGTGCAGATGCCCTTGGAATCCAGGAAAAAGGTGTTGGATCCACTGGAATTCTTCTGCTGTACCATCCTGAGTGCTGGGATTATAGAGTATGTCACCACACCTGGTTTTAAGAATGTGCCTGGTTTGGGGTGCAGGGCCTGGAACATAGGGTTCCCAAATGCTAGATATGCACTTTACCACTGAGTTAGTTATACAGCCACCACAGGAATGTTTTCTTTAAAATATTTTTTAGAGACAGGGTCCCTCTATATTACCCTGGCTTTCCTGGAATTCACTGTGAAGACCAGGTTGACCTCAAACTCATAGAGATTTTCCTGCCTGCCTCTGCTTCCTGAGTGCTGGAATTAAAGGCATATGCTACCCCATCCGGCCTTTAAAACAAAGCATGGTGTTGTATACCTTTAATCCCAGCATTTGGGAGGCAGAGGCAGTAGGATCTCTGTGCATTCGAGACCAGCCTATTCTACAGAGAGAGCTCTGAGATAACTAGAACTACAAAGAGAAACCGTCTCAACCACCCCCTTCTGCCCCCAATTTACTAAAAATGGTTAAAAGTTAAACCCGTTAGTATAGGTAATGGAAGCCAGAAAATGAAAAGTTTTGATTGACAGTAGTTTGAAGTGAGACACCAGACTCAAACTTCTGGAGTTTTAGTGCTGGTGCCTTATGTAAGCTCAGTGTCTCAACTCTCATTTGTAGAATCCTAAACCTTCACGTTCAAAGAGTTTCTCTGTGCCTTTGGAGGCTGTCTAGGCTGGCCTCGAACTCACAGAAATCCGCCTGCCTCTGTCTCCGGAGTGTCTGAATTAAAATCGTAGGCCACCAACATCAGGCATTTCTCACTGTTCAGTAACTAGTATTTCATGGTCCTTATAAAGCTTGAAACTACATTTCCCATGGGCCTTTCTTTTTCTTCGCAAGAAGCAAGATTACAATTCCTATAGGTCCACCCAAAATCTCGCGAGATCTCATCAAATATCACACGGAATCCCCACTGATAGCCATTTTGTTTTTCAGGGCTCTTTGCAAGGGTACTCGGGGCGAATTTGCACCGAGGCAGCAGCTGTGGTCACCGCAGTTCCAGCTTCTTCTCCGAGATGTTGCCTTTGGCCAAAAACGCACTAAGTCGTCTCCAAGGTGAGCAGATAATGTGGGCGAGTTTTTACAGCAGCCGCGGATCCGTGTGTCCTCGTGCTCTCATGTTCTTTTCTTCCGCCAGCACCCTGCACTTTTAAATTCTAGGTGCACGGTTCTCTGTGGTCTCAAGCACTGGGGTGGTAGCCGTGACAGTGGCTTTATCATCCTGTCGTTGTGTTACTAGCCTAGTTCTGCATTGTTATTCCTCAGGGACCTATGGTTTCCAGGAAGAATGCTTGGCGGACACCTCATTTTCCTTAAGTGCTGTTCTAAGTGATTTGGGCGTGTATTTATTTGTTACCCCAAATAGAGGAACTGATTTTATGCCGTAATGGTGGGTAGTAAGCCAAATCTACCTCACTTGGATTTATAGTAAGGGGAAACCCTTAGTAACCTGGCAGCTTTATTCATCTGTACATTATTAACGGATTATTAACTATCGGGAAAACTCGTGGTCATTTTTTCCTGTTTGAAAGTTAAGCAAATGTGTAGAAATTTGAGACTAGCGTTATAGATGGAGAATACATGGGATTGGAGTGAAAAAATCATTTTCATAATTGCTTTCCTTTGAAGGTGACCTTCAGTAAAGTGAATAGAGGTGACCTTACACAACTACCTTTAGATATGTTTTTATTTTTCTTTTACAGAGACATTAGTAGTACCACAAATTGTGTTCTGAACGCTGAAGTACTGTAGGAATAATTGAAAAAATAAAAAATAAAAAGATGCCCTACTGATGTTTCATATGCACAAACTGTTTATTTTTTATTTTTTCACTTTGGGCAAATCATTTAACTTTATGAACTTATTTTCTTGTTTTTGCAAAACAGATTAGTAAATGCGTATTTCTTAAGATTATTAACCCATCTTTGGTCAATCAACACCTCCCTCCTTGTATAGGGGAGAGACTTAAGGAAATCCACCTGTCAAATCAGAGTGTTTTGGTAATCTTAATTTATTTGATATTTAAGTGATTTAGGGATTTTTATGCTGCAAGAAAAGGTTATCTTACAAGTTTATTTTGCTGTGTTTTGCTTCTGAGTGTGGAATTTCTATACTCTCCTTTAAGTCCTAGTGGCAGAATACATTATGAGATGTTCATGAATTTGCTTTATCTGGATATGGTTGTTTTCTGAAGGAGGGTCTCAAATAGTCTGCCCTCCACTTAATATGGAGCCAAGGATGATCTTCAACTTCTGATCAAGTCTAGGGAATATTCAGCAAGCACTACACCAACTGAGCTACATTTCTCCAGGGTGGGACTGGTTAAAGGTGAAAATGAAAGCTAAGCAAAACAGCTAAAGAACTATGTAATGGTTAAATAATTACCCCAGTTATACCATGAAGAGACCATTATTTTTATTTATTTATTTTTATTTTTGGGAGGTGATGGGGTTTGAGCCCAAAGCTCTGCCACTGAACTATAACCCCAGCCTGAAACTATTATGTTTTTAAATGCTATTGCATGGATAGAATTTTTATTTTTTTATATTTGAAATGGTTTCACTCTAGTCCAGGCTAGCATTTAAATTGAGTGCAGTTTTTCTGCCTTAGCCTTTCAGGGACTAAGAGGACAGGCGTGAACCACCACATCTGAAATCAATAGTGCTCTTTTTCCACTGTACCAGTACACACACTTAAAGACCCTTAACATAATAAGGACATGATACCCAGATTGGAGAGGAAAAACAAAAACAAAACTAATAGCTTTTCATGGTATTTACCAATTCTTTCTAGTTTTGTTGCTTATTAACCTGCTTATATACCTTGTTCTTCATCAAAACTAGATTGACTTTCTGATACAGTACATCTATCTCTGTCTCTCTCCATTTTTCCTTTTATTTATTTATTTATTTATTTATTTATTTATTTATTTATTTTTCTTATTTAACATATCAATCTCAGTTCCCTCTCTGTTTCTTCCTCTTCCCTTCTCTCCCACCCTCCCATGCCCCCGACCACCCTCCTATCCCACCCCACCCCCACCCCACATGTAGGGGGGGATACCATCCTGGAGGGATCATCTAAATCTGTCAAATCATTTGGAGTAGGGGCTAGGCCCTCCCTCCTGCCTCTAGGTTAAGGGAGTATCCCTCCATGGGGAACGTGCTCCCAAAGTCCTTTTGTGCACCAGGGATACATCCTAGTTCCTCTGTCAGAGGTCCCTTAGACTGTTCAGGCCTTCTAACTGAGACCCATCATGTTCAGGGGGCCTGAGTCTGCTCAATGCTGGATTCCCAGCTATCAGTCTGGGGATCCATAAGCTCCTCCTTGTTCAAGTCAGCTGTTATCTCTGTCCATTTTAATTCCACTTTTCTACATCTGTATAAACAAATGCTCTCTTCCAATCAAAGCACTCAGTTAATTCTGCATTCTTGTACTACAGTGATTTTTGTCTTTATATATAATATTCACTTTTAGGCTAGAAATCACCTAATGATAAAGTATCTTATACATTTTTATATATTCTATTTTTGAAATTATTTTTATTTTATGCGTATTGGTGTTTTCCTGCATGTATGTATGTGTGAGGGTGTCAGATCCCTTGGAACTGGAGTTATAGATAGGTGTGAGCTGCCATGTAGGTGCTAGGAATTAAGACCAGGTACTCTAGAAGAGCAGCCAGTGCTCTTAACCACCAAGCCACCTCTCTGGCACCCTATACTCTTATTTTTTTGACAGGGACTCATGCATTTTAGGTTGACTCTAGACCTTGCCTCTACTTTCCAAGTCCTAGGATTACAAATATGCTTGCCTGCTTATATACCTACTATATAATTGAGACTTATTCATTACTAATTATTTTAAAATTTAGCTTGCCATAGTTTGGAGGTATTTTGTTTTAATTTTAAGATGATATTCTGATAATTTTGAGTTTATTTTCCGTTGTATGTTGTAATTGAGCAATGTTGAGTAAATTTTAGTGAAAATTGAATAATGGGTATTCAAATTAATGAGTGGTATTCAGTAAACCATTACTGACATGCATCTCCAATATTCTTTTCCTCCAAACATTTTTTGAGACAGGGTGTCACTGTATAGCTCTGGCTGGCTTGGAACTTACTGTATAGATCAGGCTGGACTTGAACTCAAAGAGATCTGCTTGCCTCTGCCTCTGGAGAGCTTAGATCAAAAGATGTGTGCCATCATTCCTGTCCTCCAGCTTTTTATTCTGAACACTTTCAGTAATCTAGAAGGTTGAAAATTGATATGAAGCTCACTTACCATTATGTGTTCAAATTTTGTTATGTGTGTTTACTCCTGCTTTTGTCCATGTGTCACTTTATCATATCTGATTTTTTGAAAGAGTGTGTTTCTCTGTAGCTCAGTCTAATCTATAAGTTACTGAATAGCCCAAGGTGACTTTGAACTCATTTCCACTCCTAAATGCTGAGATTACAGATGTGGGGCCTGGCAGTTTATTTTCAGAGCATTTGAGAAGGTACTCTGTATTTCTTCTCTCTCTCTGTCTCTCTCTCTCTCTCTCTCCTCCTTCCTCCCTCCCTCCTTTTCTCCTCTCCTTCTCTCCTTTTCTCCCTCCCTCCCTCCCTCCCTCCCTCCCTCCCTCCCTCCCTCCCTCCTCGCTCCCTCCCTCCCTCCCTCCCCTCCTTTTGAGACAGGTTTCTCTGTATAGCCCTGGCTGTCCTGGATCTCTCTGTAGGCCAGGCTGGCCTCACAAACAGAGATCTGCCTGCCTGTGCCTCCTGATCAAAGGTGTGTACCACCACTTCCAAGCTACTTGTTCTTATGTATAATGTGGTCAACGTTTAAGACAGCCAGTTGAATTGCGTAGTAGTGTGTAGCGTTCACTACCTTTGCTTTCCTGCTTGGCAGTTGTGTTCTATCTGTTTTAACAATTGACACATATATTTTTGTGTTCTTTTTTAAGTTCGAAGCATTCAGCAAGTGGTGGCAAGGCAGAGCCACCAGAAGCGGGTACCTAATTTCCATGACAAATACGGAAATGCTATATTAGCAGCTGGAGCCCTCTTCTGTATTTCTACATGGACATATGTAAGTACTATTATATTAGTTGCATATTTCTTTTGCACTGCTAGGGATTGAACTCAGGGTCTCTGGCAAGTTAGGCAAGTGTCCTACCATTGAGCTATACTCCTGGGATCAGTGGTTTTTCATTTAGATACGTTTTATTTTTATTTAGTTTATGTATTGGAAATGTTAAATTTTTAGTGAAGGAGGGATTTGAACAAAGACTATCTGATTATCCACCCAATGTGGGTTACATCTTCATTTGCATTCAGGGTTCACTTATCTTCTGGTAATGTTTCTAGTAAAAAAAAAAATAGAAAAGAAAAAAGATTGCTTGTTGGATCACAAGGCAGCCCTTTTACATATTGTTTAGCTGTTAGAAGGATCTTATCTGTGGAGCCCAAACATGGTGCTATATGCCTCTAATGCCAGCCCTTGAGAGGCTTACACAGGAGGATTGCAGGTGTGAGGTTAGCCTTGGCTATATAATATATATATAGTGAGACCTTATCTTTAGAAACATTCTAATGTTGAGCTAAGTATGCTTCCTTCATAAATTGTACATCAGTTAATTGCTGTACAGAAATTCTGCCCCATCATATTTCCATGTAGAGGATTTTTGCCATAGGTTGTAAAGCACATGCTTAACATTGACTAGAACCTGGGTTCAATCCACAGCACTAAAAATAAAACAAACTAAACCCAAAAACCATTAGCATAGTGTCTTTAATTTGTTAAGATTAAAACATCTGTAGGTATATTGGTCAGAATTTTCTTCTATAATTTCTGCATTTTCATATTTTGAGTCATCTTCCTGGATATATATCAGTGATCAGATTTCCTTCTAAAATTCTGTAATGAGAACTGAGGCACAAGCCAGTGTGTGGTTGGAGTTACTTGGAATCCCAGCACTTGGGAGGCTGAGGCAGGCAGACCGAGAGAGTAAGAGAGAGTTCTGTATCTGTTACTTAAGAACTTATTTTCTAGTTGCTCTATTTTCCAGTTAAATGTGGTGATTTTTAAATTTTAATAAAATGTATTTTGGGTGTAAGTGATACAGAGTGCTGAGTGAAGTGGCACATGACTAATCCCAGCACTAAGGATGCAGAAGGATCAAGAGTTCAGGGTCATCTTCAGCTACATATCAAGTCTACATACCATGAGCTACATGGAACCCTAATAAAACAAAAGAGACAATACAGTCCTTTCCTGAAATTAAAGATGCTGTTAATTTTGGTGCTAGATGCTTGCTTGAGCAGCACATAAACTAAAATTGGAATGATACAGAGAAGATTAGCATGGCCCCTGCGCAAGAATGACATACAAATTGGTGAAGTGTTCCATATTAAAAGACCCTGGGGATTGAACCCAGGGTCTCGTGTATCTAAGCATATCCATGCACTTTTAACGAACTATACTCTAGCTTTGAGTCAGGTATTAACATGAATTCTCTTAGGTAGTTGTGTTTGACAGAGGCAATATTTTGGAGGGGAAGAAAATGAAAATTTAATTTTGAATTAAGAACAATTTCAAAATTCATTTCCTTGGTCTTCTACCCACATTCCTAGTATTTAACAGCCAGATGTGGCCAATGACTCCTGTATTGGACAGTGAAGATTTAGAACATTTCCTTCAACTTTGAACATTGAGTTAAGCAAACTGCTCTGGAGAATAGGAAGAACAGTAATTAGATTTGACCTTTATGAAAAGCACTTTATCCCTTGTGACTTTGTGTTTGTTATTAACTTAAGGAGCAGAATTTTTTGTAATTTTGAAAAAAATAGTGTCCAAATTGAGAATGGAATGGGATTTAAATGTGTATAACTGACAGCCTTTTAATTTTTCCAGACAGCAACACAAATTGGAATAGAATGGAACCTGTCCCCTGTTGGCAGAGTCACCCCAAAGGAATGGAGAGATCAATAGTCATACCGTCTGGTACAATAATCAAGGAATTGTTTCAAAACCAACATAAGTGATGCCAAGTCAAAGAATCATGTATTCACTAAAATATGGCATATTGAAGAAAAAATAAAGTACTTTTGAAACCTTCATTTTAGGTTTTGTTTTCTTCCTTTGTAAATGAAGCCAAGTGTGACGACTTTTCATTTATTTAAGCATTGTACTTGAGTCAAAAAGTTGTACTGTCTCTTAAAATGTTTTTTTTCTATAAAGTGGTACGAGGCAATCTATGATCCGGAAAGCAACTTTATAGTAAGCTAAAATAATAGCTAGTAATAAGTAACTACAGACTTGGGTCAAGAGTTTGGTCCAGATAGGTTATGCCTAGGTAGACCTCATGGTTATATTATGAATTGGCATTAACCTCTTTCCTTTTCTTTCCTGCTTAGAGAATTTAGACTCACTAAATCCAAGTAAATAATGGTCCTGTAAATGTGTGCTAGGTTTGTAAAGACTAGCTCCTTAGTCCCTGTAGCATATTTAATTAGGTGGGGAATTTTCAGTGTAATTCTTTAACTTTTAGGATCTGTCACATGCTTACTAGTTATTGTTGCCATAACAATAAGAACATCTATTGATCATGGGTTTAAAGTGATAAATTTTGATATTTGACTCATTGGCTTCTCCTGTTGGTTTTCTGTAGTTCTAGCAATATTATGTAACACTTAGGTTTGGGGATTGTCCTGAGTTTTGTGTATGGCCAACTTGGTGTGTAAGATGTCAACTAAATGAAACATTAATTGAATCACATGTTCCATTACTTCTTTTGGTTAGAGCTGTAGTCTGTAGTTACATTTACGTTCTAGTAAGCAGAACATGGAATTCCTGACAAGTAACATTATTTGTTAATGTATTAGTTAATTTTAGAGAATTCTCAGATCCAAAATTGAGTTACAGAAGTTGCTTTTAGCAATCTCTAAATTTACCTGCTAGGAATTTCATACTCTACTTACTAAAAGATTGTAAGATTTGTACTTGCAAAGTTTATAACTCTATATTGCTACTACTTGATAAAATTTAAGCTGGGTGTGGTGCAATATACCTTCAACCTCAGCACTCACAAGGTAGGGAGGTAGGAAGATCACTGCAAATTCTAGGCTAGTCAGACCTTACATAGTTGAGACCCTGTCTCAAATCAAATTTGAACATTTTTATGAAATCTGTACAAATGTTCAAACTAGTATTAAGCCATTTAAATATAAATTAATCTGAAATGTGATTAAACAAGATGTTTTAACATGTCAGATCCTTTTAACCTTAGAACTAGCACTCATTTATGATGAGATAATGTTTGTTGTGATTTGTTCTCTTCTGTGGGTAAATGACAGTTGTCAGCTACTTGTAATAGTTTATATTTACTTAATTTTTGTGTGTGTTTATGTTTATATTTACCCCAGGGCACATGTGAAGGTCAGAGGACAACTTGTGGGAATAGGTTCTCATTGGGAATAAATTCAAGTTACCAGATTTGGAAGCAAGTATACTACCTACTGACTCATCTTGTCCTTTGATGGATGATTTGAACTACTATAACTACTAGTAGAAATGAGGCAGTTAATTAGTTCTTGTCCCCACAATATTTTAACCTTGGTGCTTTCTTGTTGCACTCAAGTAGGTTCTACCCTTTCATAAAAATGGTTGTCAGTTGTATCTCTAGCACCTTACTTGGAATTTTATTACCTGGAGTTGGGGTCACTAAATTAACTTGTCTCTTATGTATTTCTATGGCTGAAGAATTGAGACAATTTACCTCAGAAGCATTGCTAATCCTTTAAAAATCTTTGAGGGACTATGATGTACTTTTAGATTAAGGTGAATGCCATAAAGTCCTGTTTTTAACTTTATTCTGAAATGGAATTGTCATGTATTTTTGGCTATTTAAATTCACTAAGCTTATCAAGTACAAAACACTGGCATTTTGAGAATACAAATGTTGCCCCCCCCCCCATTTTGAGACAGGGATTCTTTGTGTAGTCCTGACTGTCCGGGAACTCACTCTGTAGACCAGGCTAACCTCAAATTCACAGAGATCCACTTGCTTCTGCCTCTCCAGGGCTGAAATGAAAGGTGTGAGTGTGCCACTACAGCCCACAGATGTTGCCTTTTAAAGTTAAAAGACTTGGTTTTTGCTCTTCATGTGTGCTACTGCGTGGAGGTACCAGTGGAGGCCAGAATAGGGTGTTGGATCTCCTGGGGCTGGAGTTACAGGCAGATATGAGCCCTTCTGGGAATTGCTCTTAACCACCTGGCACCCCAGTCCCAGGTGTTTCCTTACCCTAGTGACTTCATTAAGAATATATTAATGTCATTGGAAACAATTTGGAGGTACTTAATAACTACTGAACTCCTAACAAACCTAAAACTTACTGAAGACATTGTCTTATGGAAGCACATTCAATATAATCATGAAAAGAATGTTAATATGCTCGAACATTCATGGAGGCAAAGATGACAATTTCGAGAGAGGTGGTAGGTGATAATCCAGATTAACTAGAGTGGTAGCTGCCCTGCTAGTTTCCTGACTCCTACCATTGAGTGAATTTTATTTAACAGTTCAACGACAATTGTATTGAGGGGAAAAATGTACCAAGTGGCCAAAGGTTATCAACAATGAGTGATACTCTTTTTGTTTGCAATTTGAGTTTAACACTAATCATGCTGTACTTATAATGCAGTTTGTTGACATTTGGGAGCCTACTTAAATGTCACCTTAGTTTGTGTGTACATGTGCGTGGGTATGTGCACATTTGGGTGGTGTTGGCCTTGGAGCTCAGAAAAGGGTATTGGGTCCCATGGAACTGTAGTTACATGCAGTTTTGAACTACCTATTGTGGAAGTTGGAACTGAATTTGGATCTTTCACAAGTACAGTAAGTGCTCTTAATCATTAATCTAGCCCCTTTTAATTTAAAAATTTTATTTATTACATCATTTTATTTATGGGAGTTCTTTTCCTTTACAAGAGATTGTGCTCAGGTCAGTAGTTTTGGTGGGAAGCATTTTTCCTGCAGGGCATTAAACTCAAAGAATTGCCAGCCACTAAGCTATACCTCCAACCCCATGGTATGCTTTTTAAAAGAAAATTGTGTGTGCCTTTGGGCAAGCATGTATCACAATATACATGTGGGATCAGAGGACAGTTTACAGCAGTCTGTCATTTGGGTAGATTTTCCATCTGTGCACATCATGTAGGCAGTGCCCTAGAAGGCCAGAAGAGGGCATTGGATTCAGTGCTCTTAAATACGGAGCTATCTCCAGCCTAGAGAAATTTTTGTTTTGTTTTGAGACAGGGTTTTACTTTATACCCTAGTCTGGCCAGGAACTCACTATGTAGGTCAGGCTGGTTCCAATTTGCTTTCCTCTTGCCTCATCCTTTCTATCTCTGGGAAAACAGGCAGGGCCCACCATGTCAAACCCTGATGTTATTCCAAGTTCTTGATCATTATATTTTCCGTCTGGAGTTAGTTTAGTAAGTAAACACAGTTTCCCAGGTCTACGATATTCTGTGCTGGACAAGGATGAACTATGGGAAGGTTTATGAGAAACCTTTGTTGTTCTTCAAGTACTTTTTCCCCTTTTTGTTGAGCTTGTATTAGGCACTAGGGTAGGGGACTGCAAACGCCTAGCCTATCTCGGCAGAGGCTGAGTGCGGGCAGCAGGGGGCGCACGGAGCTCAGGGCTCACACTCCTTTTCACGTGACGTGGACCGTTTTCCCTCGTCGGCCCAGCTTCCGGGCTCCTGCATCATCCGGAAGTGGGGGCCGCGGAGGAGGGCGGGGCAAACGCGGCGGGCTGGGGAGGCTGGGGCTGGGAAAGCCATCGAGGGAGGAGCTGCTGCCGCTGGCGCCTAGACTCTTCAGTGAGTGTGAGCTCGGAGCCTGTGTGCTGGTAGATCGGTAGATCGCTGCCTCCCTGCAGACTGCCAGAGCTCAAACCCCAGCCCTGGAAACCCAGGTGAGTTCCACAGCGGCTTTCCGTTGGCGACTTCCCTGGAGGGGCCGTTTTGTCAGTTGTTCTACTGTCTAGAGTATTGAGAAGGTCACTACTCTTAAGCTGGGGCAGTATCTAAACTACTTCACAACTCACCTATTTAACCACGCTTAGGCTTTTCGCTTCCAACTGGGACAGAGAACGGAGGTTGGGTCCTGATTTTTGTCACTTTGTTTTGTTGTCCTGGAGATAGTATTCTGACCATCTGTGGCCTGTGTTAGTTAATTGTGGACACTAGAAGGTCTTTCCTCACTGGAGTTCTTGTGGACTGGGATCTTTGCTTAGTGACATTTCTTTCTACTTTAGAAACTGAGGTTCTTAAGACCTCCATCACTTGACTAAATATTTTTTGAAAACGGGCATTTGGCTTCTTGTCACGTTCTGGGAGCATAAGCTAAACCGAGACTCGTCACCCCTTGGTTTTGTTCTTTGTGCTCCATTTCTAGTAAAGTTACAGCCATCCCTCTCCCACCCTTCGACGTCTTTCTGAGGCTCTTCCTCTGTCCCTTTCCCCTCTTCCTCTTTCTCCCCCTTCTCAATGCTGGGGGAGTTGAAATCGGTGTCTACAGCTTTCTGGGTTGTATCTTACTTTTGACAATTTTGTTGTAGATGCCGAGATTGTTTTAAGCTCAGACAGCACTTATGCTTTTTTTTTTTTTTTTAACCACTCAATATTTTTCTAGGATCTGAACTTTGTTTTAATTATAGCCTAATTATTTAGTAATAAGGCTTTGTTGAGACAGTGTGTACAGAACATTGAATTAGGTGATACTGAGGTGTGAGGGATGAGGTGATGCCAGATTGAGACAGTTCCTGGACTCAAAAAGAGCTTGCAGTCAATTGAGTCTAATTCAGCTATGAAGACCATGGGTTCTAGGAGCCCCACTTTATTGGATAAACAGGTTGTTTATACTATCCCTCTTAATGAAAGGTTATTTTCAATAGAGGTTTTATTTTTTTTATTTTCAAACTTTTTTGCATCTATGTCAATCACATAAAGGTTTTATTGTTATTATACTTGACTTTCCTGCGGTGGAGTAGGAAAGACACACACAATCACCTAGTCACTTAAAATCTCAGTAACACATACTACAACCAGGAAGTGTTATAAGGGTATATGGAAAGAAGCATTTGAGCTGAGTCTGGAAAAGTAGATAGCACTTAGGCCTGTAGGAATGGAAAATCCAGGCACAAAAATACTGGTAAGATCTCACTGTACACCAACGTCTCTATTTCTAACAACCGCCCTTTGAAGATTTCAAGGGGGGGTGGGGGGAATAAGGGATGAGGTAATTAGGTAATGTTGCCTTCCCAAGGACTAGGCCCTGGGTTCTATCCCTGGCACTTTGAAAAAAGTTAAAATACAAAAGAAGTCATGAAGAATAGTCATATAGATTTAATTGTTAATCCACAAAAGCCTTCATGCAGAAAATAGAAATGATAAACATAATGTATGAGGTTTAATGGTAATGTAAGCACAATTTGAAAGACACAGGTAGGCATTTTTGTGTGTGGGAACAAGTCTTGTCTTCCCCTTGTTATGTTTCTTTGTTGAACCTCAATCATATTATTGAGCCTTAATTTGCAATAACTTAAAAAATTATTGTCAGCCGGGTGTGGTGGCAAACACCTTTGATCCCAGCATTCAGGAGGCAGAGGCCAGATCTCTGTGTTCAAGGCAAGCCTGGGCTACAGATCGAGTTCCAGAACACATAGGACTGCAGAGAGAAACCCTGTCTCAGAAAAAAAAAAAGAATGTTGGCATTGAGTAACATTTTTTTTTAAAGCAGTTCCAATTTCCCCTCAAGGAATCCTTGCATTTCTCCACGTTGATTTCTCTCCTCACCTTGATAATGTAATAGAAACTCTTGAAACTAGTGTTAGATCTTGGTTTGTGGATCCAAACCAATGTTAAATATGAACATCTTTTTTTTCTTAATAATGGAAGGCTGCTTTCTTTGAAAAAAAAAAGCATTGAAAAGCAGTAAGATTTGTTTTGGGATAAGCAAGAGGAGGTAATGATGGAGAAAGAAAGAGGGAGATAAAGTGGAGAAGAAATGAAGAGAGCTTCAGTATATCAGAGGTAACATTGCAACCTGTACTCTCCTATGAGAGCCCTAAAAGCAATACATTTCTATTTTGAAAAGTATAAATTCTTTGTTAGAACTGATTTTTATCTATATACTATGTTTAGATTTTTCTTGGCAAATTAAAAATAATTATTTAAAAATTTTGACATTACAGAGAATGAAAATATATTCATTTTCCACTTAGTGAAGTAAATTGTAGCGAGTTACTTGTCTGAGTTAATACAGCCCCTAGCTTAGATGAGAATAATATTTGCAAAAAATAAAAAAGGCAATAATATTTGCAGTTTTCTCCTAAAATCCTCTTTATCTACCTTTGTTAAAGGGGCAGTCCAGGTTTTCCAAGTATTTTTGTTCTTAAAAATTATTTTGAGACCAGGTCTTTCTTAAGTAGCTTTGGCTTTCCTGGAACTTATTGTATAGATCAGTCTGCTCTTAAACTCACAGATACGTCTGTGTTTGCCTACTGAGTGCTGAGATTAAAGGCATGCAACGCCATACTTGAAAAAAAATAGTGTGTGTGTGTCCTTTGAAACAAAGAAAACATGTCTGATGCTTGGAGCTGAAGTTACAAGAGGTTGTGAATTTCCTGCCACTGGTGATGGGACCTGAACTTGGCTTAGTAAGCAGTGAAACATCTCTCCCCCCCCTTTGTCTTTTGAGATAGGGTTTCTCTGTATGAGGCCTGGAGTTTGCTATCTAGATTAGGCTAGCTTTATATTTGGCAGTGATCTTCAAATATACCTCCCTGAGTGTTAGGATTGTATATGTCACCATGCCTTTTTTAAAAAGAACATTCTGTTTTGATTAGCATCCTGTTAAAAAAGTGTTATTTTTAAAAATTTTGTTTATTCATTTTTTGTACATGTGCTATGTATGTGGGTGTCGTATGCAGTAGCTCATATGTGGAGGTCAGAGGACAACTTGGAGGACTCAAGTGTCTCCATTGATTATGTGGGTGCTAGAGATTTAATTCAGGTTATCAGGCTTGGTGGCAGGCACCCTGACCAGCAGAGCCATCTTTGCTAACCTGTTGTTTTCTCTTCTTTTTGAGACAGTGTCTTATGTAGCCCAGGCTGGACTTGGACTTCTGTTTCTCTTGCTTCCATCATCCAAATGATGAGATGATAGATGTCAATGTTTTGTTATTAAAGGTGAATATTTCCTAGGACTTAAGTAAAAATACGAATGAGACAGATAGTTGGTAAACATGACTAGAGTATTTCAGTTCAAACTACCATTTTGACAATTGTAATTCTTTTACTTCTTGATCTTGGTCTGTAGGTTGCCTTAATGTAATATAACTTACTTCTGGGTGTGGTGGTATATGCTTCATTCCCAGGCTTGAGAGGCCAAGTTAAGAATATTAAGAGTTTGAAGGCAGCCTGAGCTACATAGCAAGACCTCATCTCAAACAAAACAAAACAAAAAAACCCAAAAAAACTTGCATACTTAACTTATTGAGGTAATGTGACAAGAAAAATACCAATATTTGTTTAGAATGTGTGTCTTTTAGAGTAGGTGCTTTGTTTCTGGTTTCATAAATAACGTTCCTATGTTGTCTAGCATTGTCAGCAAATTGATTTCCTCATTTCATGAGTTCAAATATGATAGATCACACTGATTTTCATAAATACTTCTTGATAGAATGAGGATAAAATATCCCAATTTTGAACTGATTATATGGACATTATTACATGTTGTCTGATCGTTTGGAATTGTGCGGCTATGTGTAGAGGATGTGAAAAAAATTACTAATTTTACTGTACCTAGTGTAGAAGTGCAGTGTTTCACACATATAATCAAAAGGGCATTATAAATGGATTACTTCACATGGCAGAGATATTGTTTTAGCCTGGCCTTTTACACTTGCTGATTTTGTTCATTAAAAGTAGTGTGTCTGCTGTGTGCTGTTGCTATCAATGCTGCTTCTGCATGTGCAGTTGTCACAATTGAAGCATGTAGGGAAGGAAAAAAACTTGAGTCATTTCCCTCTTTCGCTCCCAGTGAACGGTTTGCAGAGCTCTATGTGTCTCTTGGCGTTAGGAAAAAAAAAATCATTTTTCATTTCTGTTCTCTGTCTCTGTCTCTCATGTTTTGGTGGCAAATGTTGAGTCAAGTCTTCAGGTACATACTAGCCAAGTACTTTCCCACTGAGTTATATAGTCCTATTCTCCCTCTTCTTTGCTTCCTTTTAAAAAATAAGAATCTAAGTTTTATTTACTTATGTATGTGTGCATACACGTATGCAGTGCTAGGAATTGTATATCCTAGATGAAAACTCCACCACCTAGCTGTACCCCCATTATTTTTGAGACAGTTTCACTATGCAACCTCAGCTAGCCTGGAATTCACTATGTATCTCTGGCTGGCATTGAACATGTAATCCTTTTTCCTTAGCCTCCTAAGTACTAAGATTAAAGGCCTGTGTTACCATAGTTGGGTTCTGCCTTTTTTGTGTTTTCATCTGATATGTGCTATATGCCTCTCAGGAGAAAGAAAATTGAAAAACCATCAAAAGATCAGAGTAGAGAAAAAGAACTGAAAAGTCGACAGCCCCCTCTAAAATAGTTCTCAGAACTCTGTAGGAGAAAGATGTAGTCACTAGTGTGATAAAGTTTTTTTAAAAGTAGCTCTTACGGGTTTTGGATGTAGCTCAGTCATAGAGCATGTGCTTAACATGTGAGGAGGATCCCTGCTTTCAGGACTTGGCATATAGAGGACTTGACCTTACAGCTAACCAATAGTTACAAAGAGCTCAGTTGTTGAGAGTTCCGAGTGTGTGTCTCCTTTGTGGTGGAATAATGGAAGGTATCTAACCTCTAACACGTAATGAGACAGGATCTCATTAATTGGTCCAGATGGTCCTGGAGCTCACTGTGTAAATCAGGCTGACCTTAAACTTGAGATCCTCCTGTACTTGCCTCCTGATTGCTGGAATTATGGGCATGTACTGTCAATACTATGTGTGGCATCTCTAATTTTTTTGGTTGATAAAATCATTTGCTCTGAAGATGATGGTAATGTTGATTGTCTCTCCTTTTTTGTGATGCTAAATATATAACCTACTTTATGCGAGAAAAATACTCACCCTCTGAACTCCATCTCTAGTAGAATCCGTATTTGTAATAATAAATTAGTATTAACTCAATTCTATATTAATTATTAGTATATTAGTAAGCATAATAGCAAATTTAGGGTGTAATTATTAAATATAGTACTGAAATATTAATATTAATGTCATTTGAATATAGTACACTTCATTTTGATCAAAAATGTTTTCTGATATTTTACTTCTTTCATAAAAATTATTTTGTTTTGTGTGTGTGTGTGTGTGTGTGTGTGTGTGTGTGTGTGAGTGTGTGTATTCCACATGTGTTTAGATACTTGTGAAGTTCAGAGGGCATGGGATCCCCTGGAGCTGGAATTATAGAGCGTTATGAGCTTTCTGATATGAATACTGGAAACCAAATTTTGGTATTCTGGAAGAATTACAGGGCTTGTATGTTACTGCTAAGCTGTCTCTTTAGACATTTCCTTTAAAAATATTTATTTATTTCTTGGGGTGGGTGGTAGTCTACACTTTTAATTCCAATATTTGGGATGCAAAAGCAGGCAGATGTCTGTGAGTTTGAGGCCAGCCTGGTCTACAGAGCAAGATTCAGGACAGCCAGGGCTACATAGAGAAACTGTCTTAAAAACAAAAAAAATTAATTTTATTTTTATTTATGTGTGTATTTGCACATGTATGCAGGTTCCTGCGGAGGCCTAGAAAAGGCATAGGATCCCATGGAGCTGGATTTACAGGTGGTTGTGAGCCCCCAGATTTGGGTGCTGAGAACTGAGCTCTGGTCCTCTGTAAGAGCAGTATGAACTCTTAACCACATAGCTCTTTTTTTCCCCCTTTGTGAAAGTGTTTTACTCCAAGCCTAGGTTTTCTGGAGCTTACTATGTACCCTTCTTCAGCCTCCAACTGTTAGGATTGGAGGTTACCACACTTGCATTTGTTTGTTTGGAGATTGGTTCTCTTGTAGTCCAGAATGGTTTGAGTTTAGTATGTTCAGTATGTAGCTAAAGCTGACCTTGAACTCCTAATCTTTCTGCCTCTGCAACCCTTTGATTACAGGCTTCCCATTTCACTGTTAATTCAGCTATCTATTAAGTTTTAGTTCCAATATATACCCACAATGTCTTTTTCTTTTAGAGACAGGGTTTCTCTGCGTATGTCTGGCTATAGCCATAATATTTTGATAGTAGTTTTTTTTTCAAGATTATTTGTGACATTTATTTGCTTTTAACATATGTTTGATAGTAGTTTTTAATCACAGTTATAAAAATATTATGTATCAGTTATATATCTTCAATATTTTCCATCTAGAGCACATATATTTCTAGCTGGGACTATTAATTTGGGTCATGAGGACCATGTAGTCTTCAGTTATTTTTTTCCTTTTTTTTATTGTTTGTTTGCTTTTGATAATGAGTTTTACTTTGTAGTCCACAGTAGCTTAGAACTCACTGTGTACTGAATGGCCTTAAATTCAGTAGCATCCTCTTGCTTTTGTATTTTCATTATACTTAGACCTAGCTTTTTAAGTGGTTTTAAAGCTTTAAATCCACCAAGTGATGATTGCTAATAGGAGATTTATTTTTTACATTGTATAATTTGACATTTAGTGTAAAAGTCTGATTAGAATTGTCTAAACATTTGCCCACAGTGATTATTAAAACATAACCCACAAATTCCCATATCTTAACTCTAGAACATGTGCTAAGTCAAAGGATCTTGAATCTTTTGTGTATTTTTTGAGACATTCTCAGTGTATAGACTGGGTTAGCCTTGAAATTAGAATTCTGTTACCTTAACCTCCCTAGTGCTGGTATTATAGGCATATACCATCATGAACTTGTAGTACTTATCTTTATACATGTAAGTAATAGGGACTAGAATAGTTTGGTTTGAAAAAGAAATCTCCATTTTATCTGTTGTTTCTACTTGTGTAGGGGTAATTTTTTTAGGTTCTGAGGATGAATTGTAGGCTTTGTACATGCCAGGCAAACTCTGTACCACTGGACTAAATAACCAGCCCGAGATTAGATATCTGTCGTAGGGGCAGATTCTATTTCCAGATACAGCATGTGGATAAATTGGGGTTTAAAAGTGCTCAATGTTGGCTTCAAAGCCTATGCTCTTAATATAAAAGAATTATAATTTTGGTGTCATTGTTATTTTGACATAGTAATTTTGTTGTATTGTTTAGGCTTGTCCCAAACTTCTCAGTTCAAGCAATTTTCCCACTTGAGCCTCCCAAGTACCTGTCAGGTACCCCCCACCATGCCCAGTTTATATTTACTTACTTTTTACTTAATTTTATTTAAACAAAGTCTTACTGTATAGACTAGGCAGGTTTACTGTCTAGGAAGTATGATTTGAAAATACACAGGTAATCAAGAATGCTTCAGCATTCTTATAATACTGTAGAGACAGAATCAAGAGTTCAGTCCCATGTTATAGCAAGTTGGAGACCAGTATATGGGATATGAGACTTTCTTAAAACAAAACAAAACAAAAAATAAACCACAATAACATCCCAAAACAAAAGAACTCAACATAGATAAGAACTGAATGTGGCATCTCACACCTGTAATCCTAGCATTTAGAAGGCCAAGATAGGAGGATTGCCTGAGTTTGGGGCAAACTTGAACTAAATAATGAATTCCAGGCTACCCTAAGCTACAGAGAAAGACTCTGCAGGAAAAAATGTGATAGTTCACTTCCTTGTTACCTTCAAATTAATTTCAAAAGTAAAGACCTGTAGTTTCCTTACTCCTGGTATAGGTAATAGTTTAAGGCATATCTTCACCCTTCTTCACATTTGTAAAGTGGGGACAATGACAGTACATACCTCCTCGGGTTGGCAATCAGGTAACACTTACAATGCTTGAAGAACAGTGTCTGAAGCCAGGTGGTGGCAGGTGCTCACCTTTAATCCCAGTACTCAGGCAGCAGAGCCAGGCAGATCTCTGAGTATGAGGCCAGCCCTGGTCTACTGTATTCCAGGACATAGCCGGGGCTACAAAGAAAACCTTGTCTCAGAAAAACCAAAACCAAAACCAAAGTCCCCCCAACCCCCCAAAAAGAACAATGCTTGGCATGAAGTAAACATACAATAAATTTTGTAAAAGTAATTTTAGGAACTTACAGAGTAAAATTATAAATATAATTCTGCTCTACTATCAATTTAGTACACTATGGGAGCTATATACTAATCAATACCCATAAGCAATAATTAATTTCTACATTATGCCACAGAAAAGGGAAAACTGATATTGGGAGGGCTCAGGAGCCAACAGTACACCTACTATTTGAACATGCACCTTGGAACTCATGCTAACTAGTAGATGAAATCACCATGATGCAGTCATGCTACTTCCCTCCCAAAAAAACCCTGTAACAATATACTTGTGTAATCAGCAAGCCACAAACTCCTGGGCATCAAGATTTTCCACATGCTTTCCCTAATTGCCAAATGCTCAATCACAGTTCTGCTTAATGAGTTTTGAAATAGAAAATGTGAGCAAGTGAAGAGGCTTGGACATCTCTAACCTAGTGTGCAAAATTAACTATTCTCACAGAGTTGCTGTAGATGGGATTCTCATGCAGTATGCTAGTGTTTATGGTGTGCTTCCTGTGTGTCCTTTTTTACTTATACCCTGTGAGATATGCAGAGATTTGCAAGGTGTCTGGGTTCTAATGGAGTCTAGCCAGGGAAAAAAGTCAGATGCAGAGAAATTAGATATTAGGCTGTGATACTAGTTCCAAAGTATTTGACATTACAAAAGAAAGTGAGTAAGAGTGTTTGACATGCCTGTTCATAATGGAGGGGGACCACAGTTCCTATACTTATTCAACAATGATTTTTTTTTTAACTAAGTAACCACTCTGCTCACTAGGGATATGCTAGTGAACATAATGGACAATCTTATCTTTCTGAATTTTATAGATTAATCAGGGATAGGATTTAAATATGAGAAAGACAACATTGTAGATGAAGAGACAAAAAAGAATAAGTCAAATGTGTGGCTTTTAGTGAAGGACTTGCCAGGCTGTAATAGGGACCCTATGCCAATGCAAACCATTGAAAGCGAAGGCTTTGGGGATTGTTAAAGTCTGTTGGACTAGTATTTCAGAGAGGGTGAGAAGCATGAACTTTAGAGTCATACTGCTTTGGTTTGGTCTTTGATTTGTTTTCCAAGTTTAGAATTTTGTTGTAAATCTTCTCAAGGATACAACTCCATAGACATGATATTTGTATCAAGTGATTGGGTTCATTAACCCTGGGACTAAGTGGTGTTAGACAGGTTAATCAATATGTACACGAAGTGTCAGTAAGATGTCTTAGAGATCAGGATAAGCAGAAGGAAATAGGTGGGGAAAGAGAAAGATCTATATTGTGTGATTGTTGTTAGGGTGCCCAATGTTTTCAAGCAAAACAGTACGTTTGCTTAATTTGCCTGCCTGCCTTCATTTTTTCCTTTCCCTTTTCTTTGGGACAGGGTTTCATGAATTCATGCTTGTTCCAATCTAGCTATATAGCTGAAGATGACAGTGAACTCCTGATCCCTCTGCTTCCACTACCTGAGTACTGAAGAACAGGCATGTACCACCATGGCTGGTTTATACAATGTTAGAAATTGAATCCAAGCCTGGGTGGTGGTGGTGGCACATGCCTGTAATCCCAGCACTGGGGAGGCAAAGGCAGGCAAATCTCCATGAGTTCTAGGCCAGCCTGGTCTTTAGAGCTAGTTCCAGGACAGCTATGGCCTTACACAGAGAAATCCTATCTGAAAAAAAAAAAGACATAAAGAAAGTGAAGCCAAGACTTCATGCAAGCTAGCCCTAGCATTGTTTTTTCCCCCTCCTCTCTATATAGCTGGGGCCTACCTCAAACTTCCTGTATATTTAGGGTAGCCTCAAACATATATCATAGTCTGGCCTTGAATTTGCAATGCTATGGTCTCAGCCTCCTAAATGCTATGAGTGTGTCACTACACTCAGCCCTAGCTTTGGTTTCTGACTGTGATTCTGCCATAGTGTGTTTCCCTCTCCCAAAGAAGAGAAACAACTACAACTACTTGACCCATCCATTTGAGACCTACTAGTAGTTGTTTTATCTTGTAAATTTTTGTGAGTCTGGAGTTGGAGCTCAGGCACTTGCTCAAACTAGACCAGTTGTGTGCCACTGAGATACACCCACAGCTGTGGAAACGCAGATTATGTTCTGCATCTGAAGCATGTGGACAATTTTAGATTATCTTTCATAATTGAAGCAACTGGCCATACCAGTTGTGTCTTGGTTTTCTGTTGCTCCTAAACACAACTTAGGTAGAGGTTTCTGAAGCAACAACTGCTTGTAACCTTAGCTCGGCTTGTAGCAGGAGTGGATTGCCACATGAGTGCCTGTCATGACCTGTATTTTCTCTCTTTTTACCTTTGGATTTGATGTGTTATCATGTTCTAGAAAGGTTTGATACTTCTGTCCTTGAAATTTTTAGTTTTTTCCCCATTCACTAAGCAGATAGGATCACTTTGTTTAAGTTCAATCTTTGTTATGATGATCTTTAACATTTTAATTCTTTGATTTTATCTTTTGAGACAGGGTCTCCCTGTGTAGCTCTGACTTGCTGAGTAGTCCAAACTGGTCTTGAACTTTTGGTAATTCTTATAAATATGCTTCCCAAGTACTGGGTTTATAGACAATTGAGCAGTAACACGTGGGAAAAAGTAGCTTTGGGGCTGGATTTGTTTTTGACACAAGGCCTTACTTTGTAGCCTAGGCTTGCCTCACACTCACTATGTAGACCAGACTAGCCAAGAACTCACAAAAATCCAACTGCCTCAGTCTCCTGAGTACTTGGATAATAGTTGTGAGCCATCTTTAATATAAGGAGGAGCTGCTTCTTTTTTTTTAAGGCAGAGTAAATATAGGTTTATTAAGAAAACTTGAGGAAGCTCTCCTGAAAGGAAGAGGGATTACCAGGGAGAAATACTCAACTTTTTAAAAAATTTTTTAAAAAATATTTGTATGTGTGCATGCACTGTTTTGTGCATATGAAGATCAGAGAACACCTTAGAAGAATCAGCTCTACTGTGTGGGCCCCTGGGATCACATTCAGGCCATCAGGCTTGATGAGAAGTGCCTTTATTCGATGACTGTCTTGCTAGCCCAACCTAGCTTCTTTTCATTTTGGCATCCTGAGGTCCGGGTAGGCTCTGCTAGTGTAATCCTGAGAGGGAGTTGTTTGCTTCATTATTTTATCTCACTGATCCCATCTAGGCTATATGTCAGGAAGGGGTTAGCTACACCAGAGAGGAGAAGATGTTTGGAACCAGTTTGGAGTGTCAGGAGTTGAGTTTTCTCGATGTGCCAGTATATCCTGATCTGCAAGTTTGAGACACCCTAATTTATTTCATCTCAGGCTGTTGTGCAGTATGAACCCACAGGACATGGAATAATTATGCAATGTTGGTCCTGAAAGTTGCCCAAGCTATTCTTCTCCCTTCAGTTTATCTACTGTATATAACAATGAGTTTCACCAAGTTCCAACTTCCTTCCTTCCTTCCTTCCTTCCTTCCTTCCTTCCTTCCTTCCTTCCTTCCTTCCTTCCTTCCTTCCTTCCTTCCTTCCTTCCTTCCTTCCTTATTTTTGTTTCTTTTGAGACAGGGTTTCTCTGTATTGCTTTGGAGCCTGACCTGGAACTAGCTCTTTAGACCAGGCTGGCATTGAACTCACTGAGATCTGCCTGCCTCTGTCTCCAAAGTGCTGGGACTAAAGGTGTGTGCCACCAATGCCTGGCCAAGTTCACAATTTTCTTAAGGTTCTTTTTTTTTGAGACAAGGTTTTTCTGTGTAGCCTGGCTGACCCGGAACTAGCTTTGTAGTTAAGACTCCTTTATAACCCAACAAACAAACTTCAGGTATTTTTGTTTTTCAAGAAATTATGCCAGTTTTCTTGCTCTACTTAGTGTGTATTCATTAGTAAAATAATAGTACCTGCAGTAACATATAGGTTATGAATATCAAGTAAAATAATTGTATGTGAAATACTTTGTAGATAGATTATAGTGTGTGGTGTAAGGGTGAGCTAGTATACACTTTGGATATGTTGTGTAGCAGTGGAAGGGGCACTGAATTTCAGATGAATCTAGAGTTTTTCAGATCTGTTATTAACATGTTGTGATCTTGGACAAATTAGTTGATATTTCCTAGCCTTTGTTTTCTTATCTGTAAGTTAAAGTTAATAATACCACCCCATGTAACGAGGAAGTTGTAGGGTTTTCAAAATTTTTTATTTATTCTTCTCTTATATAATTTGTCCCTACCTGAAGCTTGCTCTCCCTCCACTCCTCCTAATACCCTCCCTCCTCTCCCCTAGACCTCCATTTCCCTTCAGAAAAGGATAGGCCTCCCAGTGAAATCACTGGGCATACACAGGCATAACAAGATACAGTAAGACCAGGCAGAAACCCTCATAAGAAGGCTGGAGGAGGCAATGGGTCCCCAAAGCAGGCAAAAGACTCAGAGACATCCCCACTCCCACTCCACTGTTAGGAGTCCCACAAGAACACCAAGCTATAAAAACCACAGTGTGTACATTGAGGGCCTAGTGCAGACCCATGCATGCTTGTAATTGATTCTTCAGTCTCTGAACCCTATGCGCTCTGCATCCTTTAATAGGAAAAGTGAAAACTCAATTTGCCAAGGGAAAAAATAATGACCATCTTGAGCTTGGTAAGAGTTGTATTAGTGGACTGGAGAAGATGGCTCAAGGGTTCAGAGTACTGGATGCTCCTTTGAAGGACCCGAGTTTCATTTCCATCACCTGCACAGTAACTCACAGCTATCTATAACCCCAGCTCTTGGGGATCTGATGCTCATGTGAAAAAAAAATAAATTCAGGGCTTTTTTTTTTCAAGAGAGTGATTCTCTGTGGCTTTGGAGCCTGTCCTGGAACTTGGCTCAGTAGACCAGGCTGGCCTCGAGCTCACAGAGATCTACCTGCCTCTGCCTCCCAAGGCATGTGTCACCAGTGCCTTGCTCATTTTTTTTACAATTTATAAAAAATACATTAAGAGAGATATTTTTGTCTGTGAAACTGTTAAAGAAAAAACCAGCTCCTTTTTATTTTTTTTAAACTAAATAAAATGCTTTATCTGCATGTACATATGTACGCTAGAAAAAAGACATTGGATCTCATGAGACTACAGTTGTGAGCCACCATGTGGATGCTGGGAACTGAACTCAGGACCTTTGGAAGAGCAGGGAAACATTACTCTTTACAATATTCACCAATAATATAAAATATCTTGGGGTAACCCTAAGCAAGTAAAATACTTAATGATAGTAATGTCACACCACTCTCAAAGGGAAGTGTTAGCAGTGGGAAAACATGCAGAATTAGTTTTTAACTGGAAGTTGTTAGTTTATCCTGTCCATATGTGTATATTTGTCTATGCATATATATGCATATATAGGTATTCTAGTATTCAACGAAGATGAAAAGAAAAGTCACAGTACAAAAGTACTTTACACATTTATTTCAATCTAGGCTTTGTAGGACATGTCTGTATTCAGCACTGTGGAGGCTGAGGTGGGAAGATTGTGACTCCTAGTCCTATCTGGACTACAGACTGTGATCCTGTCTCAAAAAAGTCAAAACAAAAAATACTTCAAATATTTAATAGAACACAGTAGAGCATCATTTAAAATTTTGTTGTAGCTTTATTCCCCCACAAGGTTTTAGAATTTAAAATGTCCATCCTAGGGCTGGAGCTGTGGGTCTGATTGCCTGCACAACAATAAAGGTGCCAACGACTCATCCTTCAAAGCATACTAACTGAAGGCTGGAAGTGACTTTGTGAAAACTGCATAGCCAAACTGGGGGAAATAGCTTTCTTTTAGGTCAGGTACATCTTTTACTACACTAAGGCTACTTTTCTAAAGATTCCAGCTGATTTAATTAGAATTAGTTTTGTGAGACAATAAAGTTCATGCTGGTACTTTCTGAATGAAAAAAAAAATAAAAAGGAAAAGAAAAGAATATAACTCCTAGGTAAGGTGTAGGAAGTTTATTGTAGATAAAAGGGAGAGTGTAGGTAGAGGCAGGGACAGGGACATCTGGCAGAGTCCAAGTAAGTGGTCATGACTTGAGGAGGGCGGGGGAGGAGGGTGGCAATGGCAGCCAGAAGGGAGGGGAACCGGGTGCAGCAGCCAGGAGGCCCCAAATATAAAGAGAGTAGGTAACCAAAATGTCTGGATTATATGGGGAAGAGCAATCTAGTCCCCTGAGCTAGAGAGTTTGGGATAGGGGATAGGGCACACCAATCAGGAGATCAGAAGGGCCCTGTGACAGTAGGGGCCCAGGGGTGCAGGGAGAACCTGGCAGCCAGGTCCACTTTCATATGCTACATAGGTACCTCAGTCATTTGTCTGGGTTTAAAACCTCAGTTTTTTAGAATTTTTTTTTGATGATTCGTTTATTCTTATTTTATGTGCATTGGTGTTTTACCTTCATGTATGTCTGTTTTAGGATGTCAGATCCCCTGGAACTAGAGTCACACACAGTTGTGAGCTGCCATGTGGGTGCTGGGAATTGAACCCAGGTCCTCTGGAAGGGCAGTCAGTGCTCTTAACCATTGAGCTGTCTCTCCAGCCCCAAGCCTCACACCTTTTAACTACCAAACCATACAGAATTCAGAAGTAGATTCTGAATAGAACATTCTCCCTGTAAATCATGATGAATTTGTACTTTATTTTTTAAAGTGTTAGAGGTTGAACACCATGCACATCCTAGGCACTTCCACACTGAATATGCATTTGAAATACCCTAAATCTTAAACATTATTGTTAGTCACAATTTGGCATGATTCGCCCCACCCTGGGTATCTCTAGCTGTCCTGGCACTCACTCTGTAGACCAGGCTAGCCTCAAATACAGAGATCCTCCTGCCTCTGCCTACCAAGTGCTGGGATTAAAGGTGTGTCTGGTATTTGATTTCTTTCTTTTTTTTTTAGTAGGTTTTTCTGTGGAATGCATATATGAATTACTAAAAGGTTACCATAGTAACATCTCACATTCAAGAGAGATGTGTTACTGGAGTCCTGATTTCCAGTGACTCTAGGAACTACTGTTTCTCTAACTCTCTATGCATATTCAGTTTTGTTGATTCCACGTATAAGCAAGATTATGGGATTGTTTTTTTTTGTATGTTTAGCTTATTTCACTTGACAAGTCCTCCTACCTCATGGATGACATGGAAAATGGCAAACTCTTTTCTTTTTCTTTAAGTAAAGCTTAACCTCCCAATGTATACATGTTCTGTATATTCTTTTTGTCTTTTATGTTTACTAGCATACATTTATTTTACTTAAGGGTTTCATTATGACAATTTCACATGTGTATTTGATCAGATCTCCCCCCATTATTCTTTCTTGGCCCCTCCCAAAGTTGTAGATCCCCTTTCCTTTCCCAATTAGTTCCTGTTCTACTTTTATGTGTTTGTAAGTGACCCAATGTGTTTTATTAGTGTTTACTTACAAGAAGTGAGGAGTTGTTTATAGGGTCATGTGCACATTACCTGTGCTATCACAACTGAAGAAAATCTGTCCTTATTGCCTTGATTTCTGCTTAACA
This sequence comes from Cricetiscus sungorus, assembly GCA_030556225.1. Classification (NCBI taxonomy): domain Eukaryota; kingdom Metazoa; phylum Chordata; class Mammalia; order Rodentia; family Cricetidae; genus Cricetiscus; species Cricetiscus sungorus. Next base: position 59,719,496 of record JANBXA010000726.1, on the reverse strand, counting down.
TGTACACATTTGAGGTATTGAAGAATTTCTTTTGTTCTTAGCAATTCAGTAAATTTGAGGTGGCTACATCTGTTTGTTTGTGATAACAAATCATTTAAAAGTTGCTAATTAAAAGCCCTAAGGGGGGGGGCTAGAGAGATGGCTCAACAGTTAAAAGCACTGCATATTCTTCTAGAGGACCCAAGTTTGATTTACAGCATCCATAGGATGGCTCACAACCATATGTAACTCCAATTCTAGGGGATTCACCTCCCTTCTGGGGCATCTTTGGGCACTGCATACATGAGACGCACAGGCATATGGGCAGAAATATCATCAAACACAAAGTAAAAATAAATAAATTGCCAGACAATGGTGGCACATGCCTTTAATCTCAGCACTTGGGAGGCAGAGGTAGGCGGATCTCTGTGAGTTGGAGGCCTGCCTGGTCTACAGAGTGAGATTGAGGAGCCAGGAGTGTTATACAGAGAAACTCTGTCTCTTAAAAACCATAGTTTGATAAAAGAAAATAAAACTATAATAGCAGTTGATAATGGGAGAGATTATATATGGCAGGAAGCAACTGGCAAATTTCTGTATTTTCTGATCAATTTTATTATGACCCTAAGTATGCCCTAGAAATAAAGTTCTTTCTAGAAAACACAAGTTACATTATTAGATTGTGTAAAATGCAAAACAAAACTGTCAGTTATGAAGAAAAACAAGGACATTTATTCATTGCTGGTGGGTGGGAGAACAAAAGCAACACTTGAAGCAACACTTCACTGAGCAGAACACCTTTTGGCACTCTTTTATGCAATTACCTGTATTTACCATATGACTCACCAGATCTACTTCTAGGTATCTGCCAAGAGAAATGAAAGCTTAGCTTAACCAAAAAGCTATACTTGGTTGAGCCCCTGCTTTAGAAACTTAGCAATAAAACCACCCGGTACACACATGTTAATAGCACCATTATTTAGCAGTAGTCAACAAAATTGGAAACAAGCCACTTCTTTCAGCTGGTGAAGTAGATAAGCAAATTGTTGTACTGTATGCCATGGTATGCTACTCTTTAATAAAAAAGGAACTGCCTGTTGATTATGCAATTATGTCACTGAGCCTCTAACACTACAGTTTACTGAATGAAAGGAGCCAGCTTCAAAAGACTGCATTGTACAAAATTCCATTTATATGGCAATCCTAGAAATGCGAAACTAAGGAGGAAAACACTGGTTGCTGCGGTTTCGGGTATTGGTTATAAAGTAAAGGTGGACATGGGGAACTTTTGGTGGCCCCCTCCCTCCTCTTCCTGGTTTCCCTCCTTTTATCCCTGTTCCCTATCCCCTTCCCAGTCTTCCACTCTTTTTCCTCTTGTCCACTCACATTAAATCAGTGAACACATAGTTAGTGTTAGTATGTTGTTTGCTTTGGTAGTCCTTTAAGGCAATCTTCATTATACACCAATACTATATGAAGGACAGTTCAAGTAAAGAAAGTAAATAAGACATTATTTACCATTACTAGGTATAGAGAAATGTCTTATTCAGCTAAAAGTAGAGAATCATATGTATTTATCATACATTATAATATAGACTTTTTACTTCATTGGAAGTTGCTGTTTGTATTAGGTGTACTTACCACAGTTAAGCTTCGACTTGATCTTTTGTATAAGTTAATGGTAAATTTTGCAAGTATAATACCTGTTGGAAGGAAGCCATAATATATATACACAGATGACCTGGTGTAGACCTGAGCAGACCTTGTTGATGCTGCCTGAATCTCTGTGAGTTCATAAGAGCTTTGATCATGTTGATTTGGAGGGTTTTGTTTTCTTTGTGTCCTCCATCCCTTGTGGCTCTTACATTCATTCTGCCTCCTTTTCCCTGGGGTTCCCTGAGTCCTAAGGGGGGGGTTGGATTTGATGGAGAAATCCCAGTTAGGACTGAGTATTCCAAGGTCTCTTATTCTGTATAAAGTAGGCTCTTGGTCTCTGCATTTGATCCCAAATGGTGCAGGAGGAAGCTTTTCTGATGGTAGCTGAGCAAGGTACTGATCTTATTTCTCTTTTTAAAATATTTATTTTATTTTAAATTATGTGTCATATGACTGTGGCTATCCATGGAGCATCCATGGATGCTCTGTGTGTAAAGTGAGGACATGACCCCTTTAAGGTATGGTTGAGAGGAAGGCTTTTATTGCAGATATGAGGGAGAGTATAGCCAGAGGGATCTAGATGAGTTCAGAGCAGGGAGAGAAAATAGTAGACTTAACATGGCCCACAGGCTTAGCTATGAGAGGAGAGGGGGCCTGGGAAAGTGAGAGAGGAAGAGAAAAGAGGAAGACAGAGGAGAGGATCAAGGGAGCACATAATGGGAATGGCAGGGTTATATAGGAATGAGAAGCTGGGGGGAAGGGAAGCCCAAGAGCTGGAGAAGGTTAGGTTAGGGCAGAGTGAGATGAGCTAGGATGCCAGCATGGACTCTGTAATAGGCATTTGTGATGAGGGAGCTTGGAGGCCAGCCTGCACTTTGGTTTGCTAATAGGCACCACAGACAGTAGTCATTTGTCCCTAGTTTTTTTTTTGGACCTAATACCCTGGAACTAGAGTTACAGGCTGTTGAGAGTCACCTGATGTGGGCGCTGGGGATTGAACGCTGGTCCACTGTAAGGTTAGTATATGCTCTTAAACACTGAGCCATCTGTCCAGCTGCAAAGGCACAGCAAAGAAGACCTCACTATAAATAAGAATTTAGCATAAAAGTAATGGTGAAAGCATTTCAGATAGGGAGAAAAAACCTATCTCACTTAGCAAATGCCTTTGGGATAATCAGTTAATGATGTGAAATAGGGAAGTTACCTGTGTTTGTACCTAAACTAAAACAAATTCTAGGTGAGTTTAGTATTTAAATGTAAAGTACAAAAGGTACGAAAAGAAGTTATAAGTAAATTTATTAGTATAGGCTTGGGGTTGGGATAGCCTTTCTAATAAAACACTAGTCATGATTTAAGTTAAAAGCTGCACAAGGGAAAAGAACCCAGGAAGAAATGAAAAGATAAGCAGCAAACTGTTTCAAAGCATATGCAATATATGGAACAAAGGCATTTTCCGTGTCCATATCAGGTAAACACTCATAAGAACAGTGTAGCAGTAAATGTGGATGAGCAGGTATCTCTGTGGAAGGATTTACAGTCAGTCTTTTGGATATTTGCCCAAGAGTGGTGTAACTGGGTCATGTGGTAGTTCTATTTTTAATTTTTGAGAACCCTCCACTATTAGTTAGGAATTGGAATTAGCCTAGATGTCCATCAACAGATGAATATGGTACACATGCACAGTGGAAGTCTATTCAGTTAGAAAAAAATTGTAATCATGACATTTGCAGCAAAATGGGTGGATCTGGGAATTATATTATTCAGTGGGGTTATATAGATTGTGAAAAACAAGCACCATATATTCTCTCAAACAGTCTCTAATTTTAAATATACATAGGGTGCATGTGAATATGGGTCATGGAACTAGAAAAGGGCCATGAGAAGGGAAAAGGTCTTAAGCAAAAAGGGGAGGAGCTAATATCTTACATGTGACTTGAAAATGGAGCGGACACTTCCTGCAGTGGAAGTTGGAGGGGGGAGTGTAACGGAGGAAGAGGATCAACAGCAACAAAGTATGTATAAAAACTCCAAAATTAAACCTATTGCTTTGAATTCTAATTTAAAACTAGAGCTAAAAGTTCATGGTGGAGGACAGGCATGGTGGCACCACTTATTATAGCACCCAGGGCAAAGGCAAGTGAGATCTCTGTGAGTTCCAGGCTAGCTTGGTCATACACATATAGCAAGTTCTAAAACAACAACAAAAAGTGCATAATGGTAATAAACAGGAAATCAATCCATGAGCAGAAATTCAAATAGTCAGAAAGTCTTATTACCAGAGGTAAAGATCAACAGATGAACATTTTTCATATAACAGATTGACAAAACTTAAAATAATTAAATTACAAACATATTTTGCCTTGCTCATAATAGGCCTGATACAGTACTAGGATTCAGTTTTTCTTTTGTTCTGTTACAAATTTAAAGTTAAAGGCCCTTACGTAGGGGTGGGGGATGTAAGTCAGTTGGTAGTGTGCTTGCCTAGAATGTACTAGGCCCTGGGTGGCTCTGATAGCACAGACTGGAGATGGTGAAGGACGTTGTAATGGCGACACTATGAAGGTAGAGGAAGGAAGATCAGGAAGTTCTCAGCGATGTAGGTCATCTGCAGTCAACCTGGGCTACATGAGACCCTGCCTCCAAAAACTTTATACATTTAGAGATTATCAAATCACATCTGCTCACTGTTTTAGTGCTTGGCACTGTTTCAGTCCAGCACTAATAGAATTCCTTTTATTAGCCCTCTCTCTTTTTATATGATTTTTAATTACATATATTTGCCTTTGTGTGGGTACACCTGTGAGTACATGTACCCATAGAGGTAAGAAGAGGACATCAGATCCTCTGGAGCTAGAGTTACAGAGACTGTGAGTTCCCTGGCATAGGTGTTGTGAACTGAACATATATGCATATGTGCACATAAAGACCAGAGTTGATGTGGGGTATTATCTTCAGTTGCTCTCCATCTTATTTTCTTTTCCACAGGATCTTTTTGGAGCTCCCCAAAGTAGGATAGCTTGCTAGTGAGTCCCATAGATTCTGTTTCTTCCTCCTTAGCACTAGATTACAGGTACATGCTGCTATTGGATGTGGCTTTTTATGTAGGTGCTGGGCATCAGACTCAGACACTCAAATTTGTGTGGCAAGCACTTTACTGAATGAACCATCTCCCCAGCCCCTCTTTGGTTTTCTTGAAACTAGGCATCAGTTTTTCTTTTGTTCTGTTATGAATTTAATGTTAAAGAACCTTACATAGGTTTGGGGGTGTAGGCCAGTTGGTAGCTGACCTTGAGCTAGCTATTTAGAGGACTTCCTTCCTTCCTTCCTTCCTTCCTTCCTTCCTTCCTTCCTTCCTTCCTTCCTTCCTTCCTTCCTTCCTTCCTTCCTTCCTCCCTCCCTCCCTCCCTCCCTCCTCCCTCCCTCCCTCCCTCCCTCCCTCCCTCCCTCCCTTCCTTCCTTCCTTCCTTCCTTCCTTCCTTCCTTCCTAAGATTGAATTTATCTGTGTGGCCACCCTGACTGTCTTGGAATCCCTCTGTAGACTAGACTGACCTCACAGCCAGCTGAACACACAGAGATCCACCTGTCTCTGTCTCCCAAGTGCTAGGATTAAAAGCATGTGTCACCACCACCTGGCTAGAGGACAGTTTTTAAGATCCTGATTCCCCTCATTCACTTCCAGAGTGCTGGGGTTATTTATTTTATTTTATTTTATTTTATTTTATTTTTTTTTTGTTGAGACAGGGTTTCTCTGTGTAACAATTCCAGCTGTTCTGTGACTCACTTTATAGACCAGTCTGGCCTTAAACTCACAGAGATCCACCTGCCTTTGTCTCCCAAGTGCTGTGATTAAAGGCTTGTGCTACCATCGCCTGGCAAGTACTGGGATTATAAATGTCCAGCTATTCTCCCCTCTTTCTTTTTTTTTTTTTTTCTAACTCTGAACCTTTGCTGGATCATGTTCTTTAAAAGAACTGCATATGGCTAGGCATAGTGGCACATGCCTTTATCTCAGCAGTCAGGAGGCAGAAGCAGCTGGATCGCTGTGAGTTCAAGAACAGCCTGGTCTACATTAGTGGGTTCCAGGACAGCCGGGAATACATAGTCTGTCTTGAATTTCCCCACTCACAAGGAACTACATGTTGGGCTAGACAGATGGCTCAGTAGTTAAGAGCATTTCTCCCTCTTCCAGAAGGCCCAGGTTTGACTGCCAGCACCTACATGGTATCTCACAACTACGTGTAACTTCAGTACCAGGGGATCAGATGCCAACTTCTTTCTCTGAGGACACCAGGCATGAATGTGATACACAGACATACTTGGAGACCCATACAGGAACTACTTGTTATCTGATACCTTTGTACTTGGAAAAACTCTGTCTGCAAATATCTAAAGCTACAGAAGAAAATAAAATGCATCCAATTTATGTAAAGAAAATGGACAATAGCCTTTTCTTTGCTTTCTCAGAATACTAGAGAAAACCAGGGTTGCTTTAATGAAGCTATAGTAATAAAGAAATGTATAAAGTTAAAAGAGGAAATCACCTCCTAATAGGCTGTTCTAGTTTGTTTGGTGCAGTGATAAAAATACTGATCAAGAGCCACTCAGGGAAGGAAAGGTTTATTTCATTTTACAGTTTACAGTCTGTCATTAAGGGAAGTCAGGACAGAACCTCAAGGCAGGAACTGAGGGCGAGATGATGGGGGCATTGCTGCTTACTGGCTTTCTAGGTGCTCACATTCAACTACCTTTCTTTTATCTCTCAGGACCACCTGCCTAGCGGTGGCACTGCCCATACTGCATTGGGCTCTCTCACATCAATCATTGATCAAGAAAATACCCTATGGACTACCCTACAGGCCAGGCTTGTGCAGGCAGTTTGTTAATTGAAGTTTCCCTTCCCAAGTGACCCTAGCTTTTGTCAAGTTGACAAAACACTAATCAGCACATAGAGAATTAACTGTTATTGCTTATTTTCTTCTAGACTCTTCAGAGATAGACTTCTCTATTACTATGAAGCAGATATAGGTCATTGTATTTTAATGTTATGTATGAATACAACTCTTTCTGTTTGGTTTTTGTTGTTGTTACTGTTTTGAGACAGGCTCTCAAAGCAGTAAGCAAAGAAACATGATGTCTGTGGTGGTTTGAATAAGAATGGCTCTCATAGGATCATATATTTAAATGCTTAGTCATCTGGGAGTGGCTTTATTTGAAAACGATTAGGAAATGTGACCTTGTTGGAGGGAGTATGTCACTAAAGGTGGGCTTTGAGATTTCAAAAGTATCTGCCAGGCCCAATCTCTCTCTGTCTTTGCATTTGTCTGTCTGTGTCTGCTTTCAGATTGAGATGTAGTTCTCAGCTACTGTTCCAGTCCCATGCTTGCCACCCTGTTTCCTGCCATGATGATGATGGATTGACCCTCTGAAAGTATAAGCAAGCACCCAGTTAACTGTGTTCTTTTATAAGAGTTGCTGTGGTCATGATGTCTCTTCAAAGCAATCGAACAGTGACTAAGTCACTGCCATTGTTTTAGTTTATAGCTTGTATTATATAGTCCATTTTTGAAAAAAGAATTTCACCATGCAGCCAACATTAACCTTGATATTATGATTATCCGATCTTACCTGTTGCATACTGGTATTACAGCAGATGTGTGTCACTCGCCCAAGAAGTCAGCTATGTTTCTAGTACCAGACATGATTTACCTTCTGTTGAGTGGGCTTTAAGTACAATTAGACAGCTGTTGGTTACTGCCTCCTCTGGATGCCACTTACTGTATCTTTACAGATATCTTATTATGGTGGTTATTGTTGCAGTTCCCAGGTATCACAACTGGGTAGAGCTACCCTTGACCACTTGTATAGTCTTTTCTGGCAGTCTGGAAGCTAGACCTCTAGTGATAGAAGGAGGCTTTCAGGTAGATCCAGCTCAAATACTCTGAGTCCTGTGTCCTGAATGTGTGGTATATTCAGCAAGAGGGGCCCACCTTCAACCTCTGAGAGGCAATGAGACAACAGTAGTGTATATTGCTTAGGGAGTCACTTGGACTACCCTGACCACGCATTCAATAGGAGTTTTCTCATGCCCGGTACTGGGTTTTTGTTAGTCTGCAATTCTTGTACAGAGTATTGTCAGCCTAAGTGGCATAACTTCCTTTAAGATATAGTGTATAATTTAGGGTAATTATAAAATAACTTGATTTTTGAGGCTTTACTTGGTGTTATTTGTCCATGCTGAGTCTTTCTCCTTCCAATCACATTCTTTTTTGTTTTGAGATATGGTGTCATGTAGGTCAAGGTGGCCTTGAAATTGCAATCCTCCAGCCTCAGCCTACTGAGTTCTGAGGTTCAGATTATAGGTGGGTATCATAAAGCCTTCCTAATACTTAATTCCTTTTTTATTTTATTTTATTTTGGTTTTTTTTTTGAGACAGGGTTTCTCTGTGTAGCCATGGCTGTCCTGGAACTAGCTCTGTAGGCCAGGCTGGCCTCTTAACTCACAGAGATCCACCTGCCTCTTCTTCCTAGGTGCTGGGATTAAAGATGTGTACCACTATGCCTGGCATGGATTTGTTTTGATTCACAGTTTGAGGGTACAGAGTATCATAGCATCAAGCAGATGGTCCTTTGTGACCACAGTCGGGAATCAGAAAGAGAAATGCTGGTGCTCAGCTTCTTTCTTTTTATTCACCCTGGAACCATATCCCATGGAATGATGCCATCTGCATTTAGAATGGTCCTTCCTCTTCTGCCAAACCTTTCTAGAAATAGTCTTAGATATATACAGAAGTACGTTTCCATAGTGATTCCAAATCTCATCAAGCTGATAATCAAGATTGAGTATCATAATGCAGTTGCGTTTTAGCTTTTTCCAATTTCTTTGAATCACTGAAACAAGTGAGTGTTTATGGAAGCTTCTGTCTTGCCTGGTCCGGCATCCATTCAGTCCAAATACTAAAAACGGTTTGGTCTATTGCTCAGGCTTATTATTAACAAACTCTTACAACGTAAATTAACCCATAATTCTTATCTATGTTTAGCTATGTGGCTTGGTACCTTTTCTCAGTAAGGCATTCTCAGCTTGCTTCCTCTGCATCTGGCTGGTGACTGTTTCTCTGCCTTCCTCTCCCCAAAATTCTCCTATTCATGTAGACCTGCTTCTACTTCCTGCCTGGCTACTGTCCAGTCAGCATTTTATTAAACCAATATGAGTGAGAAATCTTTACAGTGAACAGAACACTACCCCACATCAAGTGAGTTTAAAAGAATCAAATCAAAGTTGTTTCCTGGTCTTAGGTGGTGAAGAATGCTTACATTGAGAATTCTTCTGTGTAAGTACTCTGAAGATAAACATGATATTTTGAAACCTTTTCATATTCTTGTAATAAGGGTTCCACTCTGTATTCTAATGGACATGTCTACTCTAATACTGGCACAGCCACAGTAAATGCCAATGGACATATCATCTGGAAGAGTGGGGAGATCCAGCCTTATACTACTTGGTCTAGCAGAAGTATAGGAGATTTCTTACAATTCTGTCCTCTGGGTACATGGGCAGAAGTTCAGTAGTCCAGTCCATATTTCTAGGGAGTTGTTGTGGGAGTGGTACCTGAACCCCAAGACCACGGAGAGGAAATTAATAAGATCTCTGCCAGTTGATGGGCACAGACAGTATGGGATGGGAAATATCAAAGGTCAGGTGTCTTTTACAATCTTGACCCAACCAAAGCATCTAGAGGACACTGGAGATGTTTCATTTCTGGCCCAGAAATTATTGCAATAGCAGAAGTAAGCAGCATTACAAATGGGGAGCAGTTGTGTGTGTGTGTGTGTGTGTGTGTGTGTGTGTGTGTGTGTGTGTGTGTGTGTGTTAACCTGACCATTTCAATATTTGCTTTATGTTCTAAAAGATGGTCCTATTTAAAAGAAAGTTCCATGGACTGCTGTAAAGACTGTATATTTTGTAGCCATTGTGATAAATTCTGTAAATGTCTATTTGATCTACAGTGTCATTTAACTGGAGTGTTTATTTGTTAAGTTTTTGGCCTGCATTACCTGCTTATTGGTGGAAGTGAGACATTGAAGCCACACACTTGCACTGTGTTGTAGTCAATCCGTGCATTCTATCTAGTGTTTGTTTTTATGAAATTAGGTGTGCTAGTATTTGATGTGTATATATTTAGACTTATTACCTCCTCTTGTTAGATTGTTTCCTTGATGATATGAACTTGTAAAAGTTCATTTAATCTATTTCTTCCTACTAATTTTGGTTTGAGGTTTGCCTTGTTAGATTTAGTATACCTGTTTGAGCTCCATTTGCTTGGAGCATCTTTTTCAATTTTTTCACTCTGTAGCTGTGTATATATCTTTGCCAGTGAGGTATTTATTAGAGGTAATACATATTTTTTGCCTATATATTTTTTATTAATAATATAATTTAAAAATTTTACATGTGGATCCCAGTTTCCTCTCCCTCCATCTAACCCTCCCTCCCTCTCTCTTAACCTCTTTCTCCTATGATATGCACCCTGGCCACCCTCCCCTCCCATCCCCCCACCCCCATTCCACTTGTAGGGCTATGCTATCCAGGTTGAGTCATGTAAATCTGTCAAGTCATTTGAAGTAGGGACTAGGACTTCTCTCCTGTCTCTAGGTTAAGGGGGTATCCCTCCATGGGGGATGTGTCTGCTATTTTGCCTATATTTTTAATTAGTTTACTGGTCTGTATCTTTTGACTGGAAAATACAGACCATTAACACTCAGAGGTATTATTGTAAGGTTATGTATTATGTATCAGTTTATTGTTTTGTCATTTTCATGTGACTGCCTACATGGATGTGTTTCTTTTTCTTTTCAAGTACCTTCTAAAGTGCTGGTTTACTGGTTATAATTCCTTTACTTTGTTTATCATGGAAGCTGTTTTTTAAAGATGGGGTTTTACTATGTATACCTTGCTGTTTTGGAACTCTGTATGTAGATCAGGCTGATCTTGAACTCACAGAGATCCCCCTGCCTCTGCCTCTTAACTGCTGGAATTAAAGCGTGTGCTACCACACCTAGCCAATTGTGAAAGTTTTTTAGTTCTCCTTCATTAGGATTCTTCTGCTGGGTGTGCTAATCTTGTTTGGTAGTGATTTTCTTTCTGAGCTTAAAGTATATTATGTTCTCCCAAGTTCTCCTGATTTTAGTTTCCATTGATAAATCTGCTGTTATTCTAATGGGTTTGCCTTTGTATGTGAATTGCTGTTTGTAACATATACAACAGGTTGCTAAGGGTGATAAATTAGTAGTTTGTAGATTCTAGATATTGTCTATATCATCTTAATTATTCTGTTTTACTTTGCTGAACTCATGGTCAATATTGTTCATTATTACTTGGCTATTATTTTGTAGTGCTGAAAGCACAATATTGTATTTATTATTTTATTTGTATTTAGATTTTGGAAGAAATTTTAGAGAAATGCTTTTTAAAATCTAAATGCAAGCTAGACATTTGAACTAGTAGAAATAAAATTAATAACATTTCAGTTTTTTATATCCACTGTGAAAATAAGTACTCTGCAAAACCTGGGCCACTCATTAATGACCATTTATTTGTCTTTTTATCCTGCTACTTTTGAACTCATTCCAAATTTTTGTACTGACTCATTAAACTAATCATTTATGAACTAGAATTCAAAGCTATTATTATATTTAATATTTAAACTGTAATAAAGTGTTTGTGGTGGTACACACCCATAATTCCAGCCCTAGGGAGGCTGAGGCAGGAGGACTACAAAGTCAAGGCCAGTTTGGGACTATATAACACATTCCAGGTAGTCCAAGCTACATAGATAGACCATATTTCAAATAAGCTAAAAATTATCAAGAAAAAATTATAAATTCCATTTCAAATGAAGTTACATTTGTACTTATAATATATAAGAAAGAAAATGACAAAAATCAAACATATATATATAACTTTGTTTTATTCATATTTTAGTTCTTTTTTTAAACACAGAGTTTGTTTGTGTAGACTTGGCTGACCGGAAACTCACTATGTAGACTAGGGTAGACTGGCTTTGAACTCAGAGTTCTAGGATTATAGGTATGTACCACCATGCCCAATCATATTTTAGTTTTGATTGTCCATTTTTCTTTGACATTTCTAAGGTGTAAAACCAAAGTGTGTTACTTTACATCCAGAATGTAACAACTGTTGATGCGAATGTTCAGAAACCAGAACCCTTGTGCATTTTTGGTAGCATGTAATATGGCCAAGTCATGGTAGAAAACAGTATGGGAGGGTCTTAAAAACTAAATACAGTTACCGCATGACTCATAAATTTTCATTCTGGACATATACCAAACAAATTAAAAACAGAGATTTGAACAAATATTTATACACAACTATTCATTATAGCATTATTCACAATTGTTTAAAGATGGGAGGCGCACAAATGTTTTGAATCATCTAACCCAATTTATTTTGACTTACCTAACCCAAAGAGAATTTATTGGTAGGCTATTAGATTGCTTATAGAGTCAACAGGAAGGATGGTCAGGCAGATCTAGAAAATGAGCAATAACCCGAAGAGGATAAAACAGAGCAAACAAAGTCACACCTTAAACATTCTGGTGAGAACTTCTTCAGTAGCACTGGCTTTCTCAGATAAATGGATAATGTGGTGTGTGTGTGTATGTGTGTGTGTATGTGTGTGTGTGTGTGTTTGTTTTCAGCTCTAAAAAGAAGCTAAATTTTAATATGTAGCACATGGATGTGTCAACACGTACTAGTTGAAAGAAGCCAGCCACAAAAAGACAAATAATGTTTGAATGTTTGATTCTAATTATATGAGTGGTCAGATTCATAGAGATATAAATTAGAACATTGATTACCAGGGACATGATGGAGAATGAATGGGAACTTACTGCTTTGTGGGTAAGTAGTTTTCATTTGAAATGATGAAAAAGCTCTAGAGATAGAAAATAGTGGCCATGACATAACAAGGAGAATGTATTTAATGTCACTAAATTATACACATAAATCTTATTTGCATCTTAGCATTGTTTTATTCTTTGGGAAATAGAATTTTTTACTGCAGCCTATAAATATTTTTAGAGAAAGAACAATTATCATCAAAATGTGTATGTGAGGGACATCATTTTACTTTCTAGTACTCTGAATGGCTACAGCTTGAAAATCAGTAGGTTAACATTGATTGTTGTCATTTATATGAAGCTATTTCAGTTCATGACTTCATAGAACAAAAAATGAAGCAAAATTCTATGATGCGAAGAACAAAATGAAGTTATTTATTTGAGTTTATGTATTTAGGTATATGACATTTTGTGCACTGTGTACATGTGCAGGAGCCCTTGGAGACTGAGATGAGGGCGATAGATTCCCTGGAACTAGAGCTGTACAGATGATTTTGAGCAACCATGTGGGTGTTGGAAATTGAATTAGGGTCTTCTGCAAGATCAGTGGTAAATGCTATTAATTGCTGAGCCATCTCTCTAGCACCAAGATTTTCCCATTTTGAAATAAAATGTTGCCTAGGCAGGCCTGGAACATACTGTATAGCTCTGTTTGACCTTGGATTTTTGATCCTTCTGTCTTCACCTTTCAAGTATAGGAATTACTTTTTTTTTTAATTTTTTTTTTCGAGACAGGGTTTCTCTGTATTGTTTTGCAGCTTGTCCTGGAACTAGCTCTGTAGACCAGGCTGGCTAGAACTCACTGAGATCTGCCTGCCTCTGCGGCCTGACTGCTGGGATTAAAGGAATTACAAGCATGTACTAAAGTGCCTGGCTAAGCCTAGTATGTTTTAAAAACTTAAAACAGTCATTAATTTATTTAACAATGTTTATATGTAGGGCCAAGGTCTTTTCTTTGTGTATGGATCCTTTAGAAATTGTTATTTTTCTTTTAAAATGTTTTAGTTATTTTTATTTTATTTTATGTATTTTGCCTGCATGTATGTCTGTACATTATGTGCATGCCTGGTGTCTGGGCAAGCCAGAAGAGGGCATCAGATTTCTTAGGACTGAGTTATAGAAGTTTATGAGCCACCATGTGGGTACTGGGACTGAACCCGTTTGTATTAAAACAGGGGTTCTCAACCTTCCTAATGTTGTGGGCATTTAATATTGTTCTGCATGCTGTGGTGACCCTCAACCACAAAAATATTTTTGTTGCTACTTCATAACTGTGATGTTGCTGCTGTTATGAATCATAATGTAAATATTTTTGGAAATAGGGGTTTGCCAAAGGGGTCAAAACCCATAGGTTGAGAACTGCTGTACTAAAAGGAAGCAAATTTAAGATGTCAGAATTCTTCCAGATTGTAAAGGTGATCTTTTTACAGCTATTTAGGCAGTAACTTTACTATTCACCTTTGTTTTCATAGGGAGGAACTTCTCTTTTATGTTCTGAATTCAACAGTTTACATAATATTTTATTAAATTGTATAATAATGAGGTCAGTGGGCACAAAGAACTTGAAGGTCAAACAGAACTGATTGGTACTGTGCTGACAGTTCTGATGGATTGAGGACTGTGCACACTATGGAACTTAAGCACACTATGGGAACTTGAAAATTTTGGCGATGGAAGTCAGACTATACACTAAATTACTGGAGGTTGCTTAAGAGAACTTTTAGCAGAGCGAAATTTGCTTTTTTTCCCACTTAATGAACCTTGAACATTTTTCCTGCACGAAAATAGACTTACATCCTTGTTTGTAATGGCCACCTGCTGTTTACTGCACATGTTCTTGGTTCTTGTTTGCAGCAACATAAAACAGTGCTCATTCACCTGACTAGAAAAGGAATGTATTGCTGGGTGATTAGATTGCTTACAGAATCAACAGAAAGGATGGTCAGCTAACCTTGCTTAAGAACCCAGTGAAGCTAGAACAGAACAAAGTCACACCCTGGGAAGAGGGTGGTAAGGACCTTTTCACTAGCGCTGGCTTTTTGCGGGGGAAGTTCTGCCACTGATGGAATGTTAAAAGTTAGTAATAATTGGGAAGTTTTGTGTTTATGACTAATTCATTATAGACAAAAGTTATAGTATCTCTCTTTTTTATGGCAGGGTAATGTAGTCTAGGCTGGCCTCAAACTCATTATGTACTCAAGGACGAGCTTCTAATCCTCCTACACCACTTCCCTAGTGCTGCAGTTAAGGACATGCTCCACCATGCCCAGATGGTTTATGCAGAGCTAGGAATCAAACCCAGTACTTCGTGTGGAGTGCTTTCTGTTTTGTTTTTGAGACATGGTTTCTCTGTGTAGCCCTTGGCTGTTCTGGAGCTCTCTCTAAACTAGGCTGACCACAAACTCAGAGGTCTCTGCCTCCTGAGTGCTGGAACTGAAGGTGTATGCCACTACACTTGGCTAGGTGGAGTGCTTTGTGTACATATAAAATTCAGATAGCATGTGTTTGTAATCTCAGTGCTATGGGCAAAAACGGGCATCTCTTATGAGCTCATTGGTCAGACAGCCTAGCTGAATTATTGAGAAACACTGTCACAAAAAAATAAGGTACAAAGGAGATTGAGGAAGATACCTGATGTCAACCTCTGTTCTCCACACATATGCATACATGTATGCACACACACAGATAAAATACCTCTTTCTCTCACACACCCACATATGCATACCCCCCAATTCTAGGAAAAAATGCAGTCATACCAAGGGAAGACAAGAAGGCCCTCACAGGGAGATGAAAGAGATGAAAAGCAAAATTGATTTTATATTGATTTTATACTGTATATGTATAAGTAGGGGAATATTTTTGGTAAGTTAAGCATGCCCATCTACATATATCTTAAGAACTCTCATGTTCCCTGCCAGGTTGTAGTGACACACACCTTTAATCCCAGCACTTGGGAGGCAGAGGCAGGAGGATCTCTATGAATTCGAGGTCTCGTCTTCTGAGTGAGTTCTAGGATAGCCTCCAAAGCTAAAGAGAAACCCAGTCTTGAAAAACCAAAACAAACATACATACAAACAAACAAAAAACCAAAAACCCAAAACCAACCAACCAAACAAACAAAAACAAAAACAAAAAAAGAAAACAAAAAAAAAGAATTCATGTTTCATGTAGCCTTTTGTTTCAGGTCCACATCTAGTTTCAGTTTCTTCCTCCTCCTCTTCTCCTTCCATCTCTCTTCTCCCTTCTCCCCTCTCCTTTTGTTTTGAATTTCATCTTCTATCTTGCCTGCTAAAAAGTATGGCAAGCTGGTTGCTGAATTCTTCAGCCTTCTCAATATACCACTCTGCAGCCAGGCACGTTCTCTTTTTAAGGCCTGACTTACAAATAATTTTTGGTTAAACAGAACATGGAAATCTATCATTGTCTCCAAAAAACTGAGTTAGCTCCTTCCACTAGCTTTCATATGACTTCATATGACTACTGCACACTACCGATTTTCATTCTTCAGTTCATCTTTTGTAGAATTTATTTTTCTTCCTTCTGACTCCTGATGTTCAGTTTTTCTGTTCATTTTTTTTATCCATTTCTAGGGGCTGGAGCAGAGGTTCAGTGAGTAAAATATTTGCTGTGGAAGCATAAAAACCTGAATTTGAATCTCATTAATCCACTTTGTTGTTTGAGACAGTGTCTGACTGGGACCTGGGCCTTCCTGATGAGGCTAAGCTATTTGGCCAGTGAGAGTCAGACAGAGATTCCTGTGTCCTCAATGATGGGTTACAAGTGAACATCACTTTGTTTGTCTTCCTACCCTATCTATTAATTTTTTGAGATTGGCTCACACTGTGTAGTCCCTAGCTGGCCTGAAATGCTCTATGCTGGCCTTGAATTTACAGAGCTTGCCTGCCTCTGCCTGCCTCTGCCTCCAGAATCACTGGGATTGAAGGACTGGGTTACCATGTTGGGCATGCTTGGCGGTTTAACTTGGATACTGTGGGTTGATCTCATGTCTTCAAGCTTGTGCAACAAGCATTTACCTCCAGCCCCATTTATGTACTTTCAAATTGTTTTAAATTGGTTGTTTTGATATCGTATTGAGACAGGGTTTCAATATGTAGCCCTGGCTGTCCTCAAACTCACAGAGATCCACAAAACCCTGGGTTCAAAAAATACTCTAAAATATTTTTTATTCTTTGAGAGTATAATTACATTTTCCCCCTTTCTCTTTATTACTTCTATTCCCTTCCATGTGCTCCTTTGTTCTCATTTAAATCATGGCCCCTTTCTTTTGTTTTGTTTTGGTTTCTTTGGTTTTTCAAGGCAGGGTTTCTCTGTATAGCTTTGGAACCTGCCATCTGTAGACCAGGCTGACCTTGAATTCATAGAGATCCTTTTGTCTCTTCGTCCCAAGTGCTGGGATTAAAGATGTGTGCCACCACCACCCCGCTCATGGCCTTTTTCTTTATTTTTTTTTTTTTAATGTGTGTTACTTGTTATATAAATACAACCTGCTCATTCTGTATAATGTGACTTGTATTTATGTTTTCAGGGCTGACCATTTGGTATTGGTTAACCAATTGATGTGCTTTTCCCTGGTGAACACTTTTCCCCAACACTCAGCATTCCTTAGTTGGCTGTAGATCTTTGTGTAGGGTAGAGACCTCATGGGCTTTCCCCGTCCACTTTGGCA
Organism: Cricetiscus sungorus; assembly: GCA_030556225.1. Classification (NCBI taxonomy): domain Eukaryota; kingdom Metazoa; phylum Chordata; class Mammalia; order Rodentia; family Cricetidae; genus Cricetiscus; species Cricetiscus sungorus. The sequence continues at coordinate 59,702,253 of JANBXA010000726.1, read as the reverse complement.
TATCTATTGGCATAATTCTTGTTCAGTTCTTGTTTAGGCAGTCTTATTGAGGAGACTTTGTGAATATAGCTTCTCTGACATTTCTAGAAGACAGTTTTACAGTAAACTTTCAGTTTCTCTGGCCATTAGAATATTTCTATTCCCATCTTCTGTAATCATCCCTGACCCATAGTATCAAAAGGGCTTCTTTTTTCCTTTTGTTTTGTTTCTTTTTTGAGACAGGGTTTTTTCTGTATAACTGTCCTGGCTGTCCTGGAACTTGCTCTGTAGACCAGGCTGGCCTCAGAGACCCAGCCTGCCTCTGCCTCCCATGTCCTGGGATTAAAGATGTGTACCACCACACTTGACTCTATTATATTTTATACTTCTTTAAAACCAACCAACAAGTATTAAACATAATTTCAACTTTATATGAATAGTTAAATTTTGACAGCATTAATTTTCATATGTATTTAATATTTTTGCTCATATGATTTGGGATACTGCCTTGTCTTAGAACTAAAATTTTAAAGTCGATGTTCCCTCATGAAGAAAGCTGCATTGGGGATCAGCTGTGTTGATTATCAGTGAGGTCCTCAGAACTGAAAAATAATGAAAAAACTATAATTATAGGAAGTCTTTAATTTGCTTATAAGTTGTATCTGACAAGCTTGAATCATGAGATTGTTTTGATGGGAAGAATATATTCCAACCCCCTATCTTCTTAAAATCTAAGACTGCTGCATTAAGTCCATATTTAAGTCATAAAAGGGTTGGAAAGTGGCTGATTATTTCATGATTTTAAATAGGTCAATATAATTTTATCCTGCTTTCTTGAGGTCATAATAACTGCCCTATCTAAAGCAAAAAAGTTTCATACTTACTGGAAACATGTGCTTTCCCTCTAGTCTTACTGGCATGGCATCAGTTTTTAGCTTGTGATGGAAAGATTCATAGAGACCTCAGGAATATTTATCAATTCCTGGGGAACCTGTATTCCTCTGTTTTCTTTGCAGGGCACTAATATTTTTAAAGCATTTTTCCATATTGTTTCATCTTTGTCTGGTCTTGCTTTATGGCTTTTGCAACTGTTGCCCTATTAATCATTTTGATGCTATGATTAACCCTGGATTCCTTCCATCTGTGTGAGTGTGGCTGCATCTGAGCTTTAGTTCCTTTATTTTAAAGGAGTTTACCACTTTGCTTATTATGTAGCAGGATTGTTGAGAGATCATGTGAATCTGAGGTACAAGTATTGTTATTGCATGACTGATTATTTATAGATGCTCTGACTAGTGTGGGAGTCATAAAAATGACCAATAAAACCAATGTTTTGATCTTACTAATATTTCTTTTATTGTGACTCCCAATCTTGTAGGATAGCCACATGAAAAGGACAATTATGTTTTAAAACACATTACCTACACACTCCACCTGTTTCATCTGGAACCCTAGTCCTTCTGTAATAACAGTTGTCTGACGAATGAAAGATAGCATTCAATATTTTGAAAACAGATTAAGTAGTAGGATTAATTTTCATTTTGAAAACTTACACAATTTATAAGAAAGGGATGTGTTATGTATAATAACAGAGGTTAGTGCCTTTTCTGTCTGTTTACATTGCAGTGGTAGTGATTTCCAGTGAAAGCAAATGGGTAGGAAAAATTTAAGTAGATTTGGAAATATTGTATAGCTACCCTGGAGGCAACTAATTCAATGTTGCTTGTATAGCTAGAAATTACCCACTTGTTTAACCAAACAGACATTTTTTTAAATTTAATAAAGCAAGTGTGTATGTATAGCTCTGGTGTTCTAGAAATGGGTGATTTGGACTATTTATATGTTTGAATTAATTGTAATTATCTCACTAGTTGTTAATCTCACTAAATTATTTCAGTGTTAGTAACTTCTAATTTCTATACATTCTTTCCATCCTCTTCACTGTTTTTTCTTAAAATGGCCTTTTATTTGTCTGTAAACAATATTATAGGGCCAGGCATAGTGGTTCACCCCTTTAATCCCAGGATTTAGGAGGCAGAAGCAGGAGGATCTCTGAGTTCCAGGCAGCTGGGACTATATGATATCCTATTTTTAAAAATCATTATATTGATAGTCTGAGGCAGGAGCATCATGAGTTTGAGGCCAGCCTACGCTAAATAAGGTCCTGTCTCAAGAAAATGCACGGTGAGGAGCCAGGCATGTTATTGCATGATTATATTCCTAGTACTTGGGAGACAGAGACAACCTGTGAGTTTGAAGCCAGCCTGGGATAAATAAGATCCTATCTGAAGAGGAAAAAAGTGCCAATTGGGTGTCAGGCAGAGTAGAGTATTGCATGCTTGTAGTCCCAGCCCTTGGGAGAATTAAAGAAGAGGATATTTCTTGGTCTAGAGAGATGGCTCAGCCGTTAAAAGCTAGGCTCGCAACCAAAGATATAAGCAGAGGATATTTCTGTGAGTTTGGGGCCATCCTGGGCTATATAGTGAATTCGAGGTCAGTCTGGCATGCATAGCAAGACCTTGTCTAAGCAAGCATTAAAAACTATAATGAGGAGCCTATAGAAGCCACATACTTTATGTGTCACTATCCAGCCTAAGAAGTGGAGCACCTAAATAGTTGAATTGTCCTTTTGCTCTCCTCTACAGTCACACTCCTCCTTTTCCAACCTCTGTTTCTTCATATATATATATATGTGCATATAAACAGAACAGAAAATGTTTTAGGTTTTTAAATTTTTGTGTTCTTCTAAAACATTTCTCCTTTAATTCTGGGGTTTCTGGGTATTTATCTTGTTGCTCATGGCTCCACTTCCGAGTTTTTCAGCCTCTGTGCTGCACATATTTGGGGCCAGATACATTTCTATGAGGGATTCCCTTCTCCGTCACAGAGTGCTTGGTGCTGTCCCTGGTCTATATTCACTAGAGGCCAGTGATCCTCCCCCTTGACCTCAGTGTCTCTAGACATTGCAAAATGTCCCATTGGTGGTAAAGTCACTTTCACTGAGAATCACTTTTCTAGTTCACACATTTTAACTGTTGTATCATGCTCCAGCATGGCATTATAACCTATATTTCATTTATCCACTCAGTGGACTTGCCGTGTTGTATAATTTGGCTTAACTATCTGAGGAACCGCCAGGGTATATTCCAAAGCAGCTGTGTCACTGTCAATTCCCACCAATAGTATGTGAGAACTTCAGTTTCTTTACCTCCTGAGAGACACCTGCTGCTATCTGCTTCTTATTGTGTGTGTGGAATAGGGTTAGTTTTTTTTGTTTTTGTTTTTGTTTTGTTTCTTTTTTGTTTGCTTGCTTATTTTCCAGATAAGGTTGTTCTTTCCCTTTCTGGATGGCTTTGAACTTGTAAAATTACCACTTCATCATCCTAAGAGCTGGGATTACAGGTGGGGAACACTGTGCCCTGACTCTGATTTTTTTACTAGCCATTCTAGTAAATAGGTAAAGATATCTCATGGTAGTTTTGATTCAGATTTCCTAATTACTCATAATATTCAGCATCTTTTCATGGACCCAAACCATGAGCCAAATCAATCCTTCTTCAAGTTGATTCTTGTCAGGTATTTTGTCACAATGATGAGAAAAGTAATTAATGTAGGTCTCTGTAATAAAACTAAATTCTCCTGGGATTCACGTATTAGGGAGCTCAGAATAGAATGTCTGAACATAAATGAAAATTACATTACATTAATACACTATGGATACATACATTTTTCTTTTGGTTTGCTTTTTAAATTTCTAGTTCAATTAGACCTTACACACAAAATTTTAGAAGACTTCATCTTCCTTTTACTTATATATATATATATATATATATATATGTATATATATATATAATTGACTTTGTGATACACATTATATCTATCTTTAAAACTTTAAATGTCTTTAAAGTAAGTACAAATCAGGACTATGTATTGCAACCTTGCACTGCATTCACTAAAATGACTTAGGAAACAGTGCATAAGCAATTTCATGCGGTATGAAAAAGTACAGACTTTGGAAAATCACTAATATCAAAGAGACAGATTTGGTATATAGCTATTAATAATGAGTGACTCTGAGACAAAAGCATTCAACATCACTGAGGGAAATAATTTTCAGCTATTAAAATAGTTTAGCCACTCCCTAAACACAGGCAGCAATGCTGTTTCTACAAGAAGAGAAGCATTACAACTAGACCACCATCTTATGTTATAAAATCTAACATATATTCAGCCCAAAACTACTTCTTAAAGTAAATCACAGAAGCACAAAATTCCTGTAAGATCTCTTGATTTGGAGGTATCTGGATTCTTAATAAATTATCATGTAATAAAAATTCAATTCTCTTTTGGATATAGTTATACCAGATAGTTTATTAAATCCTTGTGACATTAAGGAGATAAACTAAAATCATAATTGAATGTCATTTATCTGATGTAAAATTCATAATCTGACAATACAAGGTACTGATATAGAATGACAGTATCTTTCTTATTCATCTGACTAATGTAAATTACTACAATTACACAAATTATGTGGCAATATCTGGTAGCATTAAAAATATGAATATAACAGAAGTCAACCTGTTCATCCCTCTGCTATTATCCTAAGGAGAATCTCACAGATGTGCTTTAGAAAGCATAAATGAGATGGCTCACTCACACCTGTAATCTCAGCACTTGGCAGGCAAAGACAGAAGTTTGAGACCAATGTGGTCTGCATACACAGTGAGTTTCAGAACAATTAGAGCTATTCAGTGAGACCCTGTCAGAAAGAATAAAAAAAGGGGGATTGAGGAAGAGAATGAGGATAAATATGAACAAAAGTCTCACTGAAACAGTCTTCCTAATAATTAACATTTTGGAAATAACCTAAATGCTAGAAGTTTAAAGCCATCCAGAAGGGGAAAGAAAGACCTTATCTGGAAAACAAACAAAAACAAACAAAGAACTAACCCCATTCCACACATACATTAAGAAGCAGATAGCAGCAGGTATCTCTGAGGAGGTAAAGAAACTGAAGTTCTCATATATTATTGGTGGGAATTGACAGTGACACAGCTGCTTTGAAATATACTGGCAGTTCCTCAGACAGTTAAGCCAAATTATACAACACGGCAAGTCCTCCCTTCAGTATTACCTAAAGGAAATGAAAGAACAAAATTTATACAAACATTTACAACATCAGTATTTATAAGAACCAAAAGTGGAAATAACTCAAATGTCCATTAGCTAACAAGTGGATAATCAAATTATGTATTTGTTGAACTGTAAGAAGAATGGTGTATTAGTATTGCTACAACATGGATTAAAGTTGAAAACAAGCAAAATCAAAGAGGCTAGGTCACAAGAGATAGCATATTATATGATTCCTGTAACATGAAATAACTAGAAGAGGAATTCTGTGTCTCCAGAAACTAGATAAGTAGTTTCCTGGCACTGAGGGTGATGAACTTAGGAGTTAGTGAGAAATAATAAGGGGATAGAGTTTCATTATGAGATGATAAAAATGTTCTAAAATTAACTGTGGTGATGGCTACACATGTGGACGCATACGTAAAGAGAACCATTGAATTTTATACTTTAAGTATGTGAGATAAATGTCAACTATGTCTCAATAAAGCTTTAAAATGGTTCTGAGAGAATTGTATGTATTTTCATGTATAAGACTGTTACTTGGAGGGCTGGAGAGATGGCTCAGCCATTAAAGGCTAGGCTCATAACCAAAAATATAAGAATGTCACTTGGAGTATGTGGGAGAAGATCAATGATAGAGCACTTGGCTTAGCATTTACAAGTCCTGGATTTGATCCCCAGCACAAATAAATGAAACAAAAACAATGGATAAAATAGACTTCATGAAATTAAAAGCTTTTATGCTTTACTGTAAACCATCAAGAACATTAAAGAATAAAGTGTCAGTATATGCAACTTTGTAGCTATACCTTGAAAATATGCCAACTACTAGTATCTAGATATAAAAGGCCACACATTGAATGAATCTATTTACATTAAATGACTAGTATAGGTATATCTGTAGAGATAGGAAGTCCATCAATATTTTTCAGGGACTGAGTAAAAGGGAATAAGTATAACTAAGGATTTTTTTCATTTTCATTTTTATTTATTATTTATTATTACACATGTATGTATGTATGTATGTGCATGTACATATGCCAGAGTATGTGAGTGGAGGTCAGAGATCACCTTGGAGGAATTGATTTTTTTCCTTCCACTGTGTGAGACTCATGGATTGAATTTATGTTGTGAGGCTTGGTGGTAGGTGTCTTTACCTATTTAGCCATCTTGTCAGGATAGAAGTTTCCTTTTTGAGGGAAAGGAAAAGTTTTGCAACCATGTGATTGTTGTGGTTGTACATCTTTCTAATGTACTAAAATCCACTGAACTGGAACACTTCAAAGACTGAGTTTCTTAGCATGTGAATTATATCTCGGTTTCAAAATGAATAAACGGGGCCGGGGACATAGCCAAATAAAGGGACTTGACACCAAGCCTTATATCCTGAGTTTGATCCCCTGGAACACACATAGTGGAAGGACAGAAATAATACCCTCAGTTGTCTTCTGAACTTTCTTGTGTACATTTGCATTTGTGCATATAAACAAATACACATTCCCCTTCCCTCTTATTTTTGACAGAGTGTTACTATATAAGTTGGGCTTGTCTTGAACTCTCTCTCTCTCTCTCTCTCTCTCTCTCTCTCTCTCTCTCTCTCTCTCTCTCTCTCTCTCTCTCTCTCTCACAACATTGTGTCTCTGTAGCTTTGGAGCCTGTACTAGAACTCGCTCTGTAAACCAGGCTGGCCTCAATCTCACAGAGATCTGCCTCTCTCTGCTTCCTGAGTACTGGGATTAAAGGTATGTACCACCATTGCCCAGCCTGTCTTGAACTATTTTGTAAAATATTTTATTTTATATGTATGGGTGTTTTGCCTTCATGTTTATTTTAGTACCATATGTGTGCCTGGTAGTCAAGAAGGGCAAGAAATGGATGTTGGATCCCCTGAAACTTGAATTACAGATGGTTTTGAGCACTATATGGATGTTAGGAATTAAACCCAAGGCCTTAGGAAGAGTAACCAGTGTCTGGCTTTCTGATGCATGGCCTTCATTCTTATGTAGCTCGGGCTGATCTCCGTCTTGAATCATCCTGCTGTAGCCTTCCAAATTCTAAGAAAACAATCAAACATCACCACACCTATAGTCCACAGTGTCATTTATAAGCTAGTCTTGGAAATTAACATGTTGTCATGTCCATCATAATGTTCATTGAAAGGATCACCAAATCTAGGACATACTCAGGGTGAAAAGAGTTAAATTCCATTACTTGAAGGGAGTAGAAAAGAGTCTGGAATGTGTTGTAAACCCACAAAAGCATTGTACTTGTTCTTTCTAATGCTGCAACCCTTTAGTACAGTTTCTTATGTCATGGTGACCCCTAACCATAAAATTATTTTTGTTGCTACTTCATAACTGTAATTTTACTACTGTTATGAATTGCAATGTAAATATCTGTGTTTTCTAGTGGTCTTAGGTGACCCCTGTGCAAAGGTCATTTGGCCCCTAAAAGAGTCACAACTCACAGGTTGAGAACTGATGCACTATAGATAAACAATGAACACAGTAAAGAAGCAAATTATGGAGTTGCATATTAGGAGATGGGGGTTCTATAGAAAAAAGCAGTAAATGGAAATCAGGATATGTTTGAAGGGCTAAAGGTTACTTTTTTAAACATGGTGTCAATGTAGGCCTCATGACAAAGGTTAAAGATTTGAAAGGCATCAGAAAATTAGCTACAGGTTTCTGAAAATGAGAAGTTCCAAACCAAGAGAATAGCTAAACCAAAGACCATAGGTGGCAGTCTCCCAGTAGGCAGTGTGACAGGCAGAGTTAGGTGTGCTGAGTGGTTGGAGACCTGAGGGATTAGACAGGAGAAATCATGTAGAATTGTATGAATAGCCTAAGGATTTGGGACAATTTTGAGTCTTCTGTCTACATGTACTATAACATGAGATTATATGTTAAAGATGTTTCACAATCAGGAAAGTAGTTTATAAAAGCATGTTACACTTTTAAAATTTCTTATGCTTTGCTTATTTATATATATATGTGTGTGTGTGTGTGTGTGTGTGTGTGTGTGTGTGTGTGCGGCGCGCGTGCGTGCGTGCGTGCGTGCGTGTGTACATCTGTGTGTCTACATGTGGATGCCAGAGAACAACTTTAGGGAGTTGTTTTCTCTTCTATTATGTAGGTCTGGGGGTTTGAACTCTGGGAATTAAGCCATCTTGTTGGTCCCAAAATTTTATTAATTGGAGTATTACATGTGTTTGGGGTTTTTTGTTTGTTTTGTTTTTTTTTTTAAACTTAGCTTAGCCATAGAAGCTACTTTGCTTTACTTCATCAAAGGTTTGTTAGAACTTTCTCCTCAGTAAGTATAAAATTTTATTATTAGCACATTTTCAATTGGAGGTATGTAGAAAATGTGAATAAAGATTATTTCCATGGATAAATCAATGATTTTATTTTCTCTAACAGGAATGTAAAAACATCAAAATGGAGCCAAGTATGGATGTGAGTTCAGTCACTATCTCTGTTGAAGGAATGACATGTATCTCTTGTGTCCGGACCATTGAACAGCAGATTGGGAAAGCAAGTGGTATCCATCACATTAAAGTAAGTTACTCTGTAAATTAATAAGATGCCATCAACAATAAGATGTTCTTAACCATTGGGCCAAACCTCCAGCCTCTATTTTGAGACAGGGTTTCTGTAGCCTAGGCTGGCCTGGAATTTGCAGTATTTCTCCTGAAGGCAAGGTTTAAATGAGTCCCCAAGATCCAATATAAATAATAAACAGGCATTTATTAGGGAAGCACTTACACAAATAATAGTAAATAACCGCTTCAGTCTTCCTATTCCTAAAGATGTAGTCTCTGACCTTCTGATTCTCTGACCATAACCCAAGAGAGTAAGTCAGTCCCTTCTGTTCTTATAAAGGGTCACATCTGCACACCTGAAGCCATGCTCTTAGATGTGGCCATCACCTCAAGTTCATTGGCAAAGCAAGATTCTACTACATTTCCCCTTTTTGTCTAAATCAGAGAGTTTTAAGCCTGATAAAAAACTATATACAATGATAACAAATATCAAGTATAGTCCAGGATAAAGAAAGGTAAAAACATACACAAATTTATATCTACAACCAGTAAGAGCAACATTAAGCAAGAAACACATACTAAATGTCCAGGCCCAGGGTAATGATATAAAACAGAGATTACTCTGATAGCTTTCCTATTCTGGAGAGTCTCAGTCTTGTTCCTAATATGCTATAGCTAAGATAAGAGAGTATATTAGCTGTGACTATCTAGCTTCAACTTCATCAAAGACCTGAGAATGAAAGTAACATTACTAAGGTAAGCAGGAAATGTAAGCAGGTCACTTTCTAAAGGTATAAGAAATTACAGAAACAGCAGGCTACTTGGACAGTCACCCAAGGTCTCACAGTAACGTAGGGTCCACCAACTTTGGCTAAGGCCTAGAGTATCTGACAGACCATCTCAGAAGCAGGAAAATTTGAAAGACTGTCCTACCCTGACTTGGCAAGGTTCAGTAGTCTCTTTATGTTTATCTCCTGCTTGCCCACTTAGGACAATGTGCCCAATGTCAGTGGCTGAGTCAGGGTCAGTTCTTTGCCCAAAAGGCCAGTATTGCCAAAAAGAAAACAAACTCCAAATGTAGTGTCATCAGTGCTCATCATACTCTCGAAAATAACTTGGTGCTGTCAGGAGCAAATGTGTCTCATGTCAACAGAGTTCTAAATTATTAAACAATTAAATGCCATATTTTGTAGGTCTTTGAAGTGTTTGAAGATCAAATATCTATGTTGGGTACATCTCTGAGCACATAGAGAACCTGACTAACATCATTAGGTATAAGAAACATAGGTAACTATAATCTGTAATTCTCAAAAATATATATTGCTTACTGACTGAAGCATCCCATAATTTAAACAATCTTTAAGCAGTTGTGCAGCATAAGGAAAATGACCTCAAATTTGTAACTATATACATGTATTTGTAAATCTCTAGATCAGAGGTAGAACTGAAAAATTTTGACCAGAGGTAGAACTGTATAGTGCAAACTGGTAAAAAAAATCCTAAATTTTATCAATATACAAAATATCTTAGGCATATGTAGAAACATACATACATACAATATAATAAAGACAATTTTACATTTGTGCACAAAAACATCATAGACAGAAAGAGGACCTACACAGTATGACATACACTCTCAAGTTTGAAAAATTATACAAATTATCCAAGACAGGAATACAAAATTAATTTTACATAAGTATCAATATACAATAATTTATACCAATGTAAATTGTCTATAGCTAATAGTTGCTAAAATAGTTCACAAGAAGATATACTAATCTACCTATATCCCATCCCATCCATCCCCTTTATACTTTTCTAAAAGAGATTTCTGAGTCATATTCTATTCCCAATCCAACACAACTTAAAACCAATCCTCAGCAGGTGACAATTATCCATATTCTTGGGAAAAATCAAAACACCATCTAAGCCAACTGTAGGGAAAAGGGACATTGTTTTCTTAGAATTGCTTCCAGCTGTCACAGGGAGGTGAAGCTGACTCTATGGGATCCTGTAGGAAAAACAAAACAAAACAAAACAAATAAAAAACCAAAGCAATGATTAAGTCTCAATAGGACTAGCTGTAACATTTGTAGCTGGTCTCTGAGTAGCAGGTGAGGCTTACCTGAAGTTCTTATCTGAAGCTCTAGCTAGAGTGTGTAGAACAGTTTTAGTACCAAACAGATCCTTGAGTCGTGTTTACTAGTTCAAGGACATCATTTTGAACTCAAATGGAATCAATGTTGTGGGGCTCCATCTTCTTTCTGGAGACTTCAGAGATTGCTATCAGGAAATTTTATTGTTCATTGTGGAAGACTTAAACATTAATATCAAAACAGAAAATTGAAATTTTATGGGTATGCATATAGGGAAAGGTATCAATAAGGATGAAAATATGTATGAGGAAAATTGGAATTTTTTGAGAGATAACAGAGTTTTGACAATAATAGTCCCTAGATTTTTGTTTTCTTCTGTCTCATACCAGTTGGCTCTTGTAATATGAGACAGAAACTCTGAATTTTTCTCTAAACAACATGCTTGGATTTAGAAAAGGAGAGAGCCACAGTCCAACTCCAAAGCCAGCTTTGATTTTTATGTAAATTGGGACTACTGGGAAATAAGGAGATATGCTGGGAAGTAAGATACTGGAAAGTAAGAAAGTAAGGTGTTTAGATAGTGAGATCTTACCCTGTATTAGATATTGGTACCATAAGTCAGATACTTCTTTGTTTGGTGATTCTTTTTGGCACGCCCCTAAGACGTGGCCACCACTGCAAGTTCACTAGTAAAGCAAGATGCCAGTACATTCTCCTGCCTTAGTTTCCCAAATGCTGGGTTTAGAGGTGTCTGTCACCTGTCTCCAAGCATAATTTTTTTACATTTAAATTAGAAACAATCTTATTTTATATATTAACTCCAGTTGCCTCTCCCTCTCATTCTCTCATGTCCCCCAACAAACCCCATCCCATCCATCTTCTGCCCCATAGAAAGGGTGGGACCTTCTATGGGGGATCATCAAAGTCTGTCACATCATTTGGGGCAGGGTCTAGGTCCTCCCTCATGTGTCTAGGCAGAGAGTATTCCTCTATGGGGAATGGGCTCCCAATGTCCATTCGTACAGTAGGTATAAATTACCAGGCTCCCAATGTCCGTTCGTACAGTGGGTATAAATTACCAGGCTCCCAATGTTCGTTCATACAGTAGGTATAAATTACCAGGGGCTCCATAGAATGCCCAGGCCTCCTAGCTGTCACCCATGTGCAGCGGGCCTGGTTCCATCCTACCAAGCAAAATTTTTAAATTAAACACACACATTTATGTATGTATGATATATGAATGTGTTTGTTTACATGCATATGGAGGCTAGACATTCATGCCAGTGTCTTCCTGAATTTCTCTTCACCCTAATCCACCTTAATTTTTTAGTCAGGTTCTCTTACTGGTCTGTAGTTTATGACTTGGCTACATTTGCCAGCTAATGAGCCCCAGAAATCCGCTTGTCTCTTCTTCCCCAGTACTAGGATTACTGGTGTATGGCACCACACCTTGATATTTACATGGGAGCTGGAAATCAAGCTGAGTTTGATGGGGGTAAGGGTCCAAACTAGGGGAACTGTAAAGATGGTTCAGTTGCTCCCTTAGCTTGGAGCCTTGCCTCTATCTCTTGTAGTTCTTTGAGAGTCTCAACACTGATATTAATTCATCCCATTTCACCAGTTTCCCACATGCCCATTCTCCCTGTTTCTCTACAACTTATGCATAGAGGTCAAGGAGATGAATAGAGCTCCTTTCTTATCAAGGTGTTAAAGGTTCCTGGGTATGGTGGCTTGGAAGGAAGCCAGCCTTCCTTACCAGGAAGGATTGTTAGTATGAGGCTAGCTGGGTTGCATAGCATGTTCCAGTCCAGATTGAGCTACATAGCAAGACTATGGCTCAAAGAGAATATTTTTGAAGATTCCTATTATAATAACAATCATAATGGAAGCATTTTCTTCAATATTATGTTACAAATTGTTTAGACTTGAATATGTTTATTTTCACTACTGGAGCTTAATGAGTTAAGACCAATATGTAGTGTTCTTGCTGAATTTTGTTCTCATTTGTACAATGTGCTCAGTATCTTAGTATTTATTTTTACCATCTAAAATAATCTTACATTGATGATAGTTGTGTTTTTTGTAGTTTTGCTTTTATGCAATGTTCATTACATTACAATGCTGGTGTAAAGTCAATGCCACTTTGGAATTTGATCATCTTGCTTCAGTCCTTGAATGCTTTCTCTATGAGCACTTGAGATCCACATGCAAACATTGCATTCTTAGACATACTACTAAGAGCAGATGTTTTTGAGAAAGGGGGTCTCACTGTGGCCCAGGGTGTCTTGGAATCTACTGGGTAGCTGAGGCCGGCTTCAAACTTGTGCCAGTCCTCTTGCTTCACCATCCTGAGTGCTAGTATCACAGGAGTAAGCTTCTGGATGTCAATTTTTTAAGATTTATTTATTATGTATACAGTGTTCTGTCTGCATGTACCCCTGCATGCCAGAAGAGCCACTATGTGGTTGCTTGGAATTGAACTCAGGACCTCTGGAAGAATAGCCAGTGCTCTTAGCCTCTGAGCCATCTTTCTAGCCCCAGATAATATTTTAAAGGGAGCTTTGCCAAAAACACACCATATTTACCACATAATTTAAAATTGAGAATTCACCAGGTTCCTTTTTATGAAAAGCGCATTATATTTTAAGTATATACATGTTGCACTGGAGCTAGAAGTTTTGTGTATCTCAAGATTAGATACTTACCTGAACTCTGCTTTATCTAAATGTTAATTTTTAACTACTTAGTCATTAGAGATTCCAAATGGTTTTGGGTTTTCAGAAGAACACAGGATTTATACCTTATTGTTTATATGTAATGTTCTTGTCCATGATTCTTCTCAGAGTCTTGAACACATTGATTCACTTTGTTTTATTATAAAGCATTTACTAAGTATCATGTCATTATTCCTTCGACTTAATTCAAGAGTCATGTGAGAATGTTAATATGCCTGTGGTTCCTCTTTTCCACATATGAATCTGTAGGTTCTTTTCTCCATCTCTTTCCTACTCCTCTTACTTAGAGAGGATGGAATAAACTGTGGGTCCAGTTTAGTACTTGCCTGGAGGGAAGCAGTGTTCTCTTATGTTGACTTTGATCAGCCACAGCTAAGTAGACAGCTGTGGTTAAGCTTCATTTCTGTCATGTGATTTGTGTTGCCTGAAGCTTTCTGTCCCAGAGGCATCCATGTGAACACCTAGGCATACATTTTCCTATCTTCACATGCTTCAAAAATAGATTTCATCTTCTACCTTGGCCTGATTCCTTTACTTCTTACCAACAAACCAAGAAGGATTTGTATGGTTGACTTTAATGTTCTTTGGCAAGAGAGCCAACTTGGAAAAGCTGAGAAGTAATGGGTAATTACCTCACTTATCACTATGCTACAAGTTTTCTAAATAAATTTATCCCCACAAATAGCCAAATTTGTAAAAAATATTTGCATGATATTTATGAATCCTAGTTTTATAAAATTAGATGTATACTTTGTAGTTTGTCAGTTAGGAAAGATGATGAGCAAGGAAGTGCCACATCCTTCAGGCTTAGAGCTTTAAAATGAGTTCATTTCAATAATTAACATGTATGACACATCTACTTGTTTATTCATAAATGAATCTAATTAAACCTCCACTTGAGTTAAGGGAGGGCTGGTGCTGGAGGCCAGAACTCAAGACAAATATAACTAATTATACAGTTGTATCTGTGCTAATTGCAGTAAAGCCATTTAACCATAGATGCTAGTTCACCAGTTTTTCAAGTTACTTGCTGTCTACTGACAATTTAGATATTTTCCCAAACCTTTAACCCCTGTCTAATAAATATGGCTAGATTCCACTTAACAAAATATTTTTGCATTTGTTATGTTTTATGTATATGTGCCTGAGCTGAGTATATGTATATGCACCACATGTGAATAGGTACTCGAAGAGAGTGAAAGAGGATGTTGGATTGCCCGGAACTGGAGTTACAGGCAGTTGTGAGCTAGCCATGTCAGTGCTAGGAACTGAATCTGGGTCCTCTGAAAGAGCAGCAAGTGCTCTTAGCTCTCCAGTCCCCTCCACTTTTTTTCTTAAGGCAGGGTCTCAAGTATACCAGGTCAGTCCCAAACTCACCATATAGCTAAGGGTGTCCTTGGATTCTTGATTTTAGTCCTTCCCTCTGAAGTGCTGAAATTACAAACCACCATGTCAGGCAGCCTTTTTCTTTTTATGGTGCTGGGGATTAAAAGTAGGGCCTTCTGTATGCTAGAAAGTTCTATACCCCCAGCTAGATTCTATTTTAATATTTTCAAATACATTCCTATTTCTCAAAGCAGTCTACTTGTGCCCCACTCAGATGTAAAACTGCTATTTCCACTTCTAATAAGATCTGTTTAAAGTTAGACAAATGCAATTGCATCCTGATTAAATAGTAAAGGAAGAAGAGCAGGGCTGTAATATGAAAGCACTTTGGGTTACCAACAGTGATTTATACACTGAAGGCTGCACTTTCCAGGGCACATTGCTAATTTGATTGCTGAACCTAAAAGGAAACACGTCAGCCTTTTCCATCTCTGCCTTTTCTCCAGCAAGTGCCTTTATGAAATAGGATACATTGTGACATTTCCTTAAAAAAATTACTATTAAGCCTTTAGACTCAGATGGAGATTTATTGTGAAGTTAATGAGACTTAACATTCAGAGTCTCTACCTGCATTAACTTCCCCTTGACTCTGGAAAGAGTCTGGTATGTACTCACATGGATAGGTGTTTTGTTTGCTTGCTTTGAGTTAGGGCCTCAATATAGCCCAAGCTGGCTTTGAACTCATGACTCTCTGTATGCTTGCTTTACTATGCCTGTTTTGTTTTTTGTTTTTGTTTTTGTTTTTTTTTAGGTTGCAACTTAGCTAAAATGCTAAAAAGTAAAAGTAATATAAGGTCTCATTGTGTAACTAAGGTAGGATTTGAGTTTGCCTTAGTCTCCCAAGGGTGAGGGTTTCAATTATGGTCTATTTTGTTGTATTTTGTACAATTTGCAAAGACAAGATTTTATTTCCTTTTTTAATTTAAATTTGAAACAAGGTTGTTTTACATGTCAATCCCAGTTCCCTCACCCTCCCATCCTCCCCTATCACCCCCACAAAACCGCAGCCCATCTTCTTTCTGCTCCCCAGGGAGGGTGAGGCCTTCAAAGTCTGTCATATCATTTGGGACAGGGCCTGTGTCCTCCCCCCATGTGTCTGGAAAAGCAAGATTTTTAAGTCTGTTAATGGACTACTATCCTTTCACTTCACCTCTACCTCTTATCAGACGTTCCCTTTGTGTTGAATGGTTGGAGTATATATGAGCATTTGCACAATCTAAGCAGGGAAAGTCAAGTTGAAGATACACTTGGTTTAAGGTTACTAGGCTATTTGGCTTTGTGTGATTGATTCTTGGTTATGTCTGTTTAGTGAAGTTTTGCTAGGAATTATGCTATAGGCATGGCTCACAAAGTTCTTACATCTATTGTGCTGCCTACTCCAGGATCTTAACATGAAGATGTCAGGCCTGATATAAAACTGGTAAAAGAATAGCATCATCTTGGAGTAACTAATATAAGATTAGCTACTGCACTGGGAATTACAAAATTTCCTGAAAT
The DNA here is from genome assembly GCA_030556225.1 of Cricetiscus sungorus. Lineage (NCBI taxonomy): Eukaryota > Metazoa > Chordata > Mammalia > Rodentia > Cricetidae > Cricetiscus > Cricetiscus sungorus. The sequence goes on along the minus strand of JANBXA010000726.1, from coordinate 59,685,886 downwards.
CTTATTATACTTATATATGAAAGAAACTCAGGACTTTCCTCAAATTTGCCAGCATCTGTAAAAACTCAATGAGCAATTATAAAGCTGGAAAGAACCTTTCTAAACTATGGCTGAACAAATGCTTTTCCTAAAAAGTGCTGCTCTTAGGGATACAGCATTCTAACACCAATATTGTAGAACAGACAGGAAACTATCATTCAGTCTGCAGGAAAAACTGAATTAACTTTCTGTACAAAAAATGATTTTATAGATTGTTACCAGGAAATAACTATGGTTAAAAGTATATATAAAGAAGCTTAGTTATAGAGATGCTTCAGATAACATTAATAAAAATATTACTTCTGGTAGTTTATTTCATTTATCTTTGTGTGTGTGTGTGAGAGAGAGAGAGAGAGAGAGAGAGAGAGAGAGAGAGAGAGAGAGAGAGAGATGTGTGTGTGAGAGAAAGAGAGACAGAGAGAAAGAGAGAGAGAGGGAGAGAGAGAGAGGGAGAGAGAGAGAGAGAGATGTGTGTGTGAGAGAAAGAGAGAGAGAGAGAAAGAGAGAGAGAGAGAGAGAGAGAGAGAGAGAGAGAAAGAGAGAGAGAGAGGGAGAGAGAGAGAGAGAGAGAGAGAGAGAGAGAGAGGGAGAGAGAGAGAGAGAGAGAGAGAGAGAGAGAGAGAGAGAGAGAGAGAGAGAGAGAGAGAGAGAGAGAGAGAGAGAGTCTTGATATACAGCCTTGGCTGTTCCAGAACTCTCAATATAAGTTGGCCTCCAAGTCACAGAGATCCACCTGCTTCTTCCTTCCTAGTGCTATATAGGGTTAAAGAAGTGCTACTATGCCTGGCTCAACTTTTATCTTTAAAAAGTATACAACTTGTGTTCCCTTTCTGTCACTCCCTCTCTCCTTTCCTCTCTCCTCTCTCCTCCCTCCCTCCCCTCTCTCCCTCCTTCCCTCTCTCTCTCTCTCCCTATCTCAGTAAAAACGATTTACAAGAAGTTTGTAAGATGTCATTTATTTGTGTGTGTATGTGTGGCAGTCTTGCTGTTTGGCTCAGGCGGACCTTTAAATCTTGATCCCTTTGCCTCCTGAGTGTTGGGATTGCAGACTTGTAGCACAGTGTCCAGATGTAAGTTTTGTTTTGTATTCTGCATACTTACTTTTGTATAGAATTTTGCAATTTGTAGTTTTATATTCTTTTCCTTAAATAAGACCCCTCCAATTGTTTGTCTCACAGGCTCTAAAAATTGGACTTGTCTCTTTATAGGCACCTTTTTTGGTTTGTTTTGAGACAGGGTTTCTCTGTGCAACAGCCCTGGCTATCCTGGTACTAGCTTTGTAGACAAGGCTGGCCTCCAATTCACAGACATTTGCCTGCCTCTGCCTCCTGAGTGCTGGGATTAAAGGCATGTGCCATGACCATCCAGTACTCTAGGCACCATTTATAATATTGCCTTTATTCAAATAGTATTTATAGTCAGGATGTAATTCAACATGGAAATATACAAATATTGATCACACATCAAAGAGTTTTAAGGTTTAAAATTTTCTGGATCATAATTTTTGAGGTTATACTAGTTGTTAGTGTGTGCGTGTGTTATAGTGCCTAATATGTACTAAACTCTACCACTGACCTATAACCACAGTGTCTGTGAAGTCAATTTTAAAAACAGGTTTGGGAAGAACAGTATTTGGACTACATCAAGGAACCCTTGATAGTGTTTGGAATGGAGTAATAAAATTGTGCTGTTAAAATGAGTGAGGCTACTTCATTGAATAATGCAATAATGGGGGAGATTGCTCAAAGAGAGTGAGTGGAGAGTCAGGAAGTCTCTAAATCTGAAAAAAATGGAATGAGATTATTTACCATTTACCATTTAGTATTTAAATACATTTTGAGAATTTTGTCTGAAATGGTATTGTTATTGAGTGTAATATTCTTATTTGTCCAGCTAGTGCTATCACAGTAGACTTTAAAGGAATTAACCTAGAGTTTAATTGAATCACCCCAGTGGCCTGTTCAAAGGAAAAATAACATGGAAAGATAATGTGAAGATCTTTCTCTGCAATTGTTTCACTCTTTGCAAGTGGGAATGTGAAATCAAATTTTGTTAGAAACAAGAACTAAATGGCTGCAAAGGTTAATGCCTCATTAACTTGAAACTTACAATGCTAACTTTTGGAGTACTCCCCCCCCCTTTACTCATGTAAGTTTTGTAGTTTACTCTCTATTTTATATAGAGTATCCTTTAATAGTGATCTCACAGGAGTTTGGGGGGATTGATAAAGTGCTGCACAATCAGGAGAACCAGAGGACCAGAGTTTGGATTCCTCACACCCATGTAAATGCCAGGTGGACATAAAATAAAGTGGAGAGTGTTCGAGGAAGGCGATGCCTGCTGCTGCCATCCACACTTATGAGTACATGTGCCTACAAATGTGTGCTCTCACAAATGTGAACACACCAATACATATGCATGCACACCATTCACATACCAGAAAATGATCTAAGTGCTAGCAGTTACTAAAGTCTTGTAGATCAAAGAACATAATCCTGTCTCCTCTTAAGATTACTTAAAGTTTTGTTAAAAGGGAACAAATGCAGACTGTCTTTCAAACTAATACCCTTTTACCAACACTATTTTAGGATAAAACAGCATTTTGATTATTATAAATATTAGTGAATAGGGACTATAGAAATGGCTCAGCAGTTAAGAGTACTTGCTGTTCTTGTAGAGGACCAGGATTCAGTTCCCAGCGCTCATATGGCAGATCACAACCATCTGTAACTCAAGTTTCAGGGGTCTGATGTGGTCTTCTGGCCTCTTTGGGCATCAGGCATGCATATAGAGCATACACATACAGTGCAGGCCAACAGACACATAAAAATAAATAAATATTAAAAAGTATTAATGTGTTACAAGCAGGTTTTTCCCCCCCCCCGCCTCTGCCGCCAGTCTGGTCCTGCTGTCACACCAGCCCCCAATAACATGCAGAGACTCTATATTTGATACAATCTTGTTGGCCAGTTACTATCATTGTTTATGGGCTATCTCTGTCTTAATGATTAACCCATTTCTACTTATCTAAGTATTTCCATGTGGCTCATCTTACTGGAGAGTGGCAGGCCAGCATCTTGCTTTCTATAGGCTCTACATTGCTGACTCCTCCTTACTCCTTCCTCTTTCCTCCTTGTCTCATAGCCCCGCCTATCTTGCTTTCCCATTGGCCCAACAGTTTTTTATTCATTAACCAATATGAGAAACATATTTACAGAATAACATCTCCCATCATTAATGAGCAAGCATTCATCCATGAAGACATTGTCAGTTATTCAAAGAAGCGTATGTTTCTGAACTATATCCCAGGGATCAAGGAAAGGTCAAATCGAAGCAAAAACCTAGTAGTGGAGAAATAGTGTAGTGAGGGTATTTCAATATTTCCCTTTTATACTACTGCATTTGAATTTTCTATGAATAGTTTGCATTTGTTGTGTATTTTTGAAGCAGTTGGAATCTATTAGAATGGGATTTGACAAAGCACTCAATTTATAAGTAGCTTAGTTTTTGAAAAACACTGTTAGTATTTTTCCAAATCTATGAAATCTCTGTCTCTTTCATCTTAAAATATTTCAATATTTATATTGCTTTTGGATTATTGTCAGAGTTCTAAAACTTGTCTTTTACAGTCTCATAATTGGCTTATTAATTCTAAGTGGTAATCTTTATTTTGATTGGTCTTATAGGATAAATACTTGCTGTTTGCATGCATGTAAGCTGGGGATTGAATTTAGGGACTTGAATTTAGGGACTTTCACATACTAAATATATGCTCTACCACAGTTACAACTCTGTCCCTTGGATAAATATGAATAGAGCTTTATGGCATCTTGTTCTATTTCAGCTTTCAGTGTCATATATTAAAGAACAAGCATCCAGCATTACTCTATTAATATACATGCTTTTCAACAAGTCATAATATACATTTGTACTATGCATTATAAATAGTTTTTAATTGATTCAATGTATGTTCCAAATGGTAGATAAGACGCATTAGAAATTTAGGGTAATTGTTGGTGAAAGACCCGCAGAGCGTGGACCTTCTTGCTCCCCCTCAGGAAGATGACACCCCAAATCACTCATGAGCAGCAGTCTTGATGTAAAAGCATAAGTTCTTTTATATTCCAAGTGCACTGGGGTCCACAGTCATACGCCACGCAGGGGTAGAGGACTGAGGACCCTGAGTACAGAATTGAGACAGCTTTTATAGGGTTACAACAAAGCCCACACATCATAAACCAATCATCTCATAGCATCCAGAGCCCGCACGGTGTGGGCCAATCAATTTAAACCATCCAAGCCCGTGCTTTATAGACCAATCAGTTTCCTATAGCCCTGGAGGTTTGCATTTGCGCTGGCTTCTAGGTGGGGTGACAAATGGCAGTTAGGTTAGGTCACTGGGGCGGGGGTTTCACAAGCAGTTTACAAAGTCAGATAAGCAGCAAGGAGTGTGACCTTTCGCCTATTTACTGGCTGAGGACAGGGTTTGGAATTTAAGGTATTTAGTATTTTTAAACATCTAGCTTCCTGGGGTCATTGGAGAGTTAGGCTGTATTTTTCCATCCTTACACTGGGCAGTGGTGGTGCTTGCCTTTAATCCCAGCACTTGGGAGGCAGAGGCAGGTAGATAGATGCCTGTGAGTTCAAGGCCAGCTTAGTCTACAGAGTGAGTTCCAGGACAGCCAGGACTGCTATACAGAGGAACCCTGTCTTCAAAAAGGAAAAAAGAAAATCCCAAAAAAACAACAACAAAAAATTAGAATATTTGGTTAAGCACTTCATTTTCTGACTTCAGTCTGTTTATAAAAGGCCAGAGTCCTTTCATTTCTGCAAAACCTCTGATTAATTTTATGCTGAGTCAGTACATGAAAGATTTAAGAAAATAGGCTTTAGCCATCTGAAAATTCCACACTGACCAAGCAGCATGCTAACCTTTATTTTGATGACATGTAAGTTGGTTCTAGGAGAAAAAAAAAAAAAAAAGGAATTTCAGTATGCTAAAACTTCAGCCAAAGGGACTGTGGATATAATCAGTGGTAGACGACTTGCCTCGAATGCATTAAGCCCTAGGGTTCAGTCTCCTGTAATATATAAATCACTTTAGCCAAGAACATTTGTCAAATTGACTTTTAAAATGGGGAGATACAGCTGGGTGTTGGTGGCGCATGGCTTTAACCCCAGCACTTGAGAGGCAGAAGCAGGCGGATCTCTGTGAGTTTGAGGCTAGCCTGGTCTACAGAGCGAGTTCCAGCACAGGCTCCAAAGCAATACAGAGAAACCCTGTCTCACAAAACAGAAATAAGAAAATAAAAATAAATAAAATGGGGAGATACTAGAAAGTCTTAATTTTCACTTCTACTAAAGTCTCAAGAAATGTGTTTTCTAAATTGCTTAGACTGTTCCTAGTGGTACAAGCCTATAATCTCCAATGAAGTAGAGGTAGGAGGATCAGGAGTTCAAGGTCATCCTTAGCCACAAAATGAATTACAGGCATAGAATTTTAGTTTTTCATTAAAGTGGAGCTCATGTAGCCTGATCATTTGTAGATTTTGGAATTATATACATTTGTATTTGAAACTTCTTTCATTTTCTCCCTGAGCATCCTGGGAGGTTGATGAGACTGGACCACCATTGCCTTAGTCTGTTTAGGCTCATATAGGAAAATAACCACAAACTGACTTATACATAATAAAATTATTTCATTTACTTATGTACGCATTTTTAGACAGAGTCTCATATACATATACATGTAGTTATATAACCCAAGTTGACCTTGAACTCAGAATCTTCCTGCCTGAGCCTCTCAGGTACTGAACTTCTAGGCATGTGCCACCATGTCTGGCTGCTATTATTATTGTTGACTGTGTTGCCTAGAATCACTACAAACTTACTATGTAGTCCAGGATGGCCTTGAATTAAAAGTTGTCCTCTTCAGCCTCCCCAATGCTGGGAATACATGGACATTTGCTTCAGAAATTTAATTCTTACTGTAAAGGTTGGGAGGTCTAAAATCCGAGCATTAACAAATTTGGTGTATGTAAAATATTTTATATCCTCACATGGTTGATACTTCATTTGAGCTCTTTGGGACCTTGTTCATAAGGACCCTAATCTTAATTATGAAGGCTCTGCTTTTACAAACTAGTTACCTAGAACCTTCCTGTTGCAGACTCTTTGTTTACATTTTGAAGATGTGTTTTTGCAAGGCAACTTCTGATTGGTTTAATAAAGAGTTGAATGGCCAATATTTAGGCAGGAAGAAGTAGATGAAACTTCCAGTATCAGAGAGGACTCTGGGAAGAAGAAAGACAGAGTTGCCAGCCAGACACAGAGGAATCAGCATGGACAGTACAGAGAGATGAGGTAACGAGTCATGCAACAGAACATAGAAAAGTCTCCATGTTGTTATTTTTGAGCTGGTGGCCCAGAGGAAAATCTGAGTACACCTTCCTTGTTGGATTTCAAGATTGAATTTTGTGGGAACACATTTATTTATTTTTATGTGGTTGGGTGATTTGTCTATGTGTGTACATTTACCACATGCGTGTCTGGTGCCCAGTGAAGCCGGACCACTGGGAACTGGAGTTACAGATAGTAGTAAGCCACCACATGGGTGCTAGGAAATGAATCTGAGTCCTCTGCAAGAGAAGACAGTGCTCTCAACTGTTCCACTATCTCTCTGGTTCCAGTTTTAAAGCTTAAAAAAAAAACCACTATATTTTATTTACATTGGTGTTTTGCCAGCATGTGTCTATGTGAGGGTTTCAAGATCTTGGAGTTATAGACAATTGTCAGCTGTCATGGGGGTGCTGGAAATCAAACCTGGGTTCTCTGGAAGGGCAGCTAGTGCTCTCAATGACCTAGCCATCTCTCCAGCCCAAATTTTTTGCTTTTTAAAACCAGCCACCCTGGCTGTGTGCCTGCCTGCCTGCCTGCCTGCCTGCCTGCCTTCATGCCTTCCTTCCTTCCTTCCTTCCTTCCTTCCTTCCTTCCTTCCTTCCTTCTTTCCTTCCTTCAGTCTATTTGTGTGAGTTTGTGTGTTTGTGTGTGTGTGTGTGTGTGTGTGTGTGAGAGAGAGAGAGAGAGAGAGAGAGAGAGAGAGAGAGAGAGAGAGAGAGATGTGTGGAGATTGTATAGGATAACTAGTTGGATTTGGTTCTCTCTTTTCATAATATAGGTTCTGGGACTCAAACTCAGGTTGTTAGACTTGGTAGTAAATGCCTTTATCTACTAACCCATCGTGCTTATCTTGCTGATACCATTTTAAACGTTTATAGACGAGTAGAGCTAAAAATGAATATTTTCTCTGTTCTTCTTGGGAAAGTAAAGAAGTAGGATGAGTTTCCTAAAGTTTTCACTTTTCATATTGTTCAAGAATAGAAGATGTAAATTATGTATTTATACAGTTTACATGGAAATTGCATGTAGAGGCTAAATGTTGGTGGTGCACTCAGAGGCAGAGGCAGGCAGATCTCTGTGAGTTCAAAGCCAGCCTGGTCTACAGAGCTAGTTCCAGGACAGGCTCCAAAGTTACACAGAGAACCCCTGTCTCAGAAATAAAAGAAATTGCATGTAGAGAAATATACTACATCTGGTTTTTCTCCCCCACCCCCTGCTTTTTTGGGTAGAGTTTCATTGTGTAGCCCAGGCTCACCTGGAACTCACTATGTATTCCAGGTTAGTCTCAAACCTTCAGTGATCCTTCTGCTTTAGCCTCTCAAGTGCTAGAATTATAGATATGAGCTACCATGCCTATTTTTGTGTCTGAATTTTATGTTTAACATTTCAAGAGACACAGAAAATGATAAGCATTAATATAAATTATGTGGACAGTTAGCAACCTCTCTACAGTATGGTTGTGGTGGTGTGTATGTGTGTATAGCCCCAAACTCAACATGTAGTATAGGATGACCTTGGATTTCTGATCTTTCTGTTGGCAGGTGCCTCCTGAGTGCTAAGACCATAGGTGGGTGCCACCACACCTGTTGTTTCTAAGATCACAGAGTACCATTAGTTCATTTCCCTTTCTTCTCTCCCACTACTGCCTCCTGCTAACTAGTTCATACTCCTCTGTCTTCAGTGCTTCCTGTGCCATAATCTGTGGGCTGTTCTGATTACATTCAAAGGGACTCTTAATATAGTAGAAAATAGTTTCTCAAAAAATAAAATGACAGCATTGATTCCTAATGAAAAATTTTGTAGAAACTTTGGAACAGTGTGGGGAGTTGGAGGTGGTGATTTAGGGATGAGAGGAGCATGTGAAAGGAGAGCTGCTCAGGCAACTGCCAGCAATTTCTAGCTCTGCACAGCCTTGCCTGGTTTTCCTTATCATTGTGTCTCTAACGCCAGTACAATGCCAGGCACATAATGGATACTCAGTAAATATTTGTTAGGTAAATAAATATGCCAACTTAGCTTCCTACCCAAGGTTTGGCACTCAGAACTGTCTTTGATGATTCTGAGCTACTGTGTGACTTTCTTCTCAAAAGAAAGTGAGGGGCTGTGAGATTTTGATCCCTTTGAAACTTTAGGTTTCTAAAGTCTGTTCATGGTAAGTTAAGCCCTAACCCAAAGTGACGTGTGCTGAACATGGCCATCTTGCTTTAAAACACAGAAATAGAAGTAACTAAATAAGAACATGTCTTCTTCATCTGCAGAATGAGTAACATGGGGAAATACTACTTTTTATTTCTTATTGTTGAGACACGGTTTATCAAGCCTGGGATGGCCTCAAACTCACAATGTTGACTCCTGCTGCATAAGGAAAAAATGTAACAAAACATTTAAAAAGACTTATCAGCTACGATGTATTGAAACTTAAAAAGAAATGAATCCTTTATGTTAGTACTTTTGAATATGCAGTAGTCCCCACAATAGGGCTGCGAAAGAATCTTCAGCAGTGATGAAGGTGTTTTATATATGATATCACAGGCACTAGCCATTGTGAGCACTTCAACTGTAGCTACTGAAGCTAAATTACTGAATTTTTAACCTTACTTGAATTTATTTTTGAAAAATTGTCATGGTGAACAAGGTGGGGGCACATACCTGTAATTTCTGCATTCAGAAAACTGAGGAGGGAGGATTATGAGCTTGAAGTAAGTGTGAGCCATAGATATACCATATCTACAAAATTGCAATGACAACATTAAGCTTTTTTAGGTGTATAATTATTAGAATTTTTCCTTTAAGTTTTTCTTATGTTTTGCATTAAAATGAGAGCTCTATACTTGCTAGGCACTTTTATTTTCATGAGTGTTATTGATTGTAAATGTTTGAAAATATTTATTTTTGTAGATGTATATTTACATTTTGTGAATGTAACCAAATAGAACAGGTTCCTATCTTGGTGAATACAAAAGCTAGAACAAGCACAGCCAAACACAAAGAAGCAGAGAAAGATTTATTACCTACATTAGGGAAGGTGATGGGGTAATTATTTCCAAAGCAGTGCTTGCCTGTTACCAAGGAAGCTTGAGGATTTAATTCAGGAAGCCTACATGTTTCCATGCAGGAGCTGGCCCGTTGTTGAACATGCTTAGTTAAGCAGTACAGTTAAGCAGTACAATCCTGATTATGAGTTTAAGGTCTTAATTTAAGAAGAAATGATAATAGACAAAATTTGGGGTATGATTAGCCCAAAGTAGTGGAGCACATGTTCAAAAAGTTAGGACAAGGAATGTTTCCAGGCATATCCAGTTTGTATCATAAAGTTTTAGCTGAAAGGAAAAGAACTGTTTGAAGGTATGTTAATATAGCAGTTTATTCTGAAGGTTCCTGCCCCATGCAGCAGATACCAGAAATGCATGTGCAGATTCATTAAACACCACCCCACCCCACCATCACCACCCCACCATTGGGCAGCACAGTGCCACCACTCCTGAAAATGCCCTACTGCTTAAGACTTATGCAGAGGCCATGATAATCAGTGATCTATTCTCCCTCTTCTCCTTTAGCCAGACTGTCTAAATTACATAAAGCCTTTTCTTTGCAACACTCAGGATTACCCTAGGTCCTTGCAGACTAAACAAACATACTACTATTAAATTGTACTTGTATCTGTTTCCTTAATCAGAATGTCAAGACCTCAGGTAAGTAAGATTAAAACAGATCTATTTAATAACACAAAGACCTGCATTTGTTAGTGGCTACCATTATATTGTATCTTTTAAAAGCATGTGTGTCTGTAAACTATAATTTGAAAAATATGAATTTGTTTTATTTTTATTATTTTATTTTATATGTGTGAGTGTTTTGCCTGCATGTAGGTTTGTGCCCTTAGAGAGCATTGGATCCCCTGGAATCAGAGTTACAAATAATGTTATGAGCTGTCATGTGGGTGCTGGAAATTGAATCAGAGTCCTTTGCAAGAGCATCAAATACTCTAATTAAGCCATCTTTCCAGCCCCAAGCTTTAGTTTTATTTTGTATATATTGGGTGTTTTGCCAACATGTATGTCTGAGTATCATGTGCATATATAATGCCCATAGAGGCCAGAAGATGATGTTTGGTCCCCTGGAACTGGAGTTATTTATGCCTGTTAGCTGCAGTATGGATGCTGCAAATTGAACCCCAGTTCCATGAAGGAGAACTATGTGGTTCAGGCTGGACTGTAATTTGTGCTATAGCCAGGCTGACCTTGAACTCACCATCTTCCCACCTGCCTGAATGCAGGAATTATAAGAGTGTGTCACCATGCATGGCTTTAATTTTTTTCCTTTTCATGGAAAATCTAATTATGGTATAATCTAAAACCAATATAAATAATTTCCCATTTCTGTTTTGGATCATTTATGCTAGTGCTCTTTTCCACAATTAAGAAAAAGCTACCTAACTAGAGTTATCTGAGCCTTAGGAACCTCCATGCTGTGACAATATTTCAAATTTTTATCAAATGCATTGTTATCAGTTATAAAGCTAAAGGAAGAAATAAAAAATGGAGTTCATTAAGATAAGCAAAAGGGGATACCAGACATAAAGCAAAACATACCCTACCTACAACCTACAACCCCAGAGAAGCTAGACTCCTCTTCCAGAAACATGGAAGCAGATGCAGAAGTCCACAACTAACGAATGGGCCAAGATCCTGCAGTACAATAAAAGTGAGAGAGGAGCAATAATATGAACAAAGGAGTGAAGACCATGATGGGGAAACCCACAGAATCTGCTGATCTGAACTAGTGAGAGATCACTGACTCAGGTCTGACCAATGGGAAACCTGCATAAGAGCAAACTAGACTGACTCCCTTAGTATAGGTGACAATGGTGTGACTAGGACAATATATGAGGTCACTAGCAGTGGGTCCAAGATCTAACACTAATGCACAAACTGACTTAGTGGATCCCATTCTATATGGAGAGATACTGTGCTCAGCCTAGACACAGGTGTGAGGGGTGGAGAGCTGCCTTGATCCTGCCTCAACTAGATGATGGGACAGACTTAGTAGACTTCCTAGGGGAGGCCTTACCCTCTCTGAGGAGCAGATGGGAGGTGGGTGGGGAGAGTGGAGGGGAGCAGGAGGAGAGGAAGGAGGGGGTTCTGGGATTGGAAGGAAAAAATTAATAAAAAAGGAGAAAAATAAGCAAAAGGGGGTTGTCTTAGTGGTCTGCTCTCTCAGAATATCTGGGTTTGATTCCCAGAACCCAAATGATAGATAGTCAATAGCTTTCTGTTCGTCCAGTTTCAAGTGCTACTATGACCTTTTCTGGTTTCTGTGGGCACTACATACATTTTGTACAAACATACATGCAGCCAAAACACCCATACAAAAAATCTAAAAGAAAAAAATTAAAGTAAACAAAATGTTTAACTGTACAATTATCACAGAAGATTTAAAACAAGATTTTCTATTCTGAGTTACTTGGTATTATTTTAATGGTACCTATCTTTTAACTGTTATTTAAACATTCTACTGCTATCTCAAAATGAACAGTTGTAGTATTAAATTAATCATTTATCCCTTCTATTCTACTCTGCTAACTACGTGTTTCCTTCCTCTCTCATATCATGTAACATCACTACTACCTGCCCACTGGCCCAAGCTAGGAAAATACAAGTCATCTTACCATCTCTACTTGTTGTTGGGTGTTGATGTGTTAAGCATGTCTTAGAACTGCCTCTGTTCCCTTTTCCCCCATGCATGCGTCTGAAGAGCCTGTATTATGTGGTTGCTGCAATTGAAGTAGTTTCCTAATTGGTATCTTTCCAACCACCCCATCATCTTCTGTACTGCCTCTGCAATGATTCTTTAAGATACAGATCTCATGTCATCCCCCTATGTGACTTCTTCATAGCACTCTATTACCATTAAGGTAAATTACAAACTATTATTTACATAAGACCCCCTAATAGAGCAATTCTTTTATTCCCAGGCTCTCATATTTTTCTACCTTTGTGCTTCCATTTGTCTGCAGTTTCTTCATATGTACTGAATCCCTTTGCCTTTTAATAGACATTGTTTCCTTTTTTATTTCTTTTTCTCTTTTATTAATAATATAATTTAAAAATTTTACATGTTGATCCCAGTTTCCCCTCCCTCCCTCCTTCCCTCCCTCCCTCCCTCCTTCCCTTCCTCCCTCCTTCCCTCCTTCTTATCCTCTTTCCCTAGTGACATGCACCCTGGCCACCCTCCCCTCCCATCCCCCCACCTCCATTCCACTTTTAGGGCTTTGCTGTCTAGGTTGGGTCATGTAAATCTGTCAAGTCATTTGAAGTAGAGACTAGGACTTCTCTCCTGTCTCTAGGTTAAGGGGGTATCCCTCCATGGGGGATGTGTCCACAAGGTCCTTTTGTGCACCGGGAATAGATCCTGTTTCTACTGTCTGAGGTCCCCCAGACTGCTCAGTCCTTGTAGCTGAGACCCATGTTCAGGGGGTCTGAGTCAGTCCCATGCTGGATTCCCAGCTATCAGTCTGGGGGGGGCATTAGCTCCTCCTTGTCAGGTCAGTTGTCTTTGTGTGGCATTGTTTCCTTTAAAGAGCCTTTTCTGAGCCATAGTGTCAGGGACCAATGATTAGCGACCCTCTATATTCTCTGTCCTAGTGTTGATCCATGTGAGTGTGCCACGTTCAGCATTGTGTCCTAAGAATCCCATTTCCTGTCACACATAACAAGTGCTTAGCAAGTGTTAGCTGTTCCTTGTTTACATTTAGCTTATAACTTATTACTGCTACAAAGAAACTGCTACCTATAAAAACCCTGGAAGATAATAGGGCATACTTCCCAGTCTCTCTCTCCCTCCCTCCCTCCCTCCCTCCCTCCCTCCCTCCCTCCCTCCCTCCTTCCCTCCCTCCCTCCATCCATCCTTCCCTCCCTCCCTCACTCCCTCTTTTCATTTGTACTGGCAATTAGATCTAGGACATTATATATAGAGTCTTGTGCATGCAAAGCATCCACTCTATCACTGAGTTATACCTCTTTCCTTTAATATTTTTAAAGAATTAGACTTTATATTACTTTACTTTTCATTAAAAATTTTTTTTAGTTATATACATGGGTGTTCAAAGGCCAGAGAGAGCTTCCACTATCCTCATCTACTACAATCTCCCTTTTCCTTTTGAGGCAAGATTCTTCTTATGTCTGTGGAAACCAGAAAGTCCAATATTCCTTCTGTCTTTGCCCCACTCTGAGCTACACTAAAAGCTGTATGCTGGATGCCTGGATTGTTGTGTAGGTGCTGAGATATGAGCTTCAGTCCTCATGATTGCACAGCAGATGTTCTTAACTACAGAGTCATCTCTCTAGCCCTATCTTTTATTTTCTATAGTGGTCTTATTTTCTGTATAATCATTTAAATCAGTATAATGTGACATGTTGCAGTAATTTATGAAAGGGTATGTTAGGAAAGTGTAGTCTGTATTGTGTGGTGAAATTCTAGAGTGTGCTTATCAGTGCATTTAGTTTGCATACCTGATTTGCACCACAGTTGTGAAGGCCTGTACATTTCTCTTTTAGGTATACTGGACATTTTGTGTTTCCTTCCAACAAGAGTAGTAAAGATGAAAACTTAATTGAGAAACCATTAGTTTCTAGTGCTGTTATTTATTGCATTCTTCTTGAATGTGGTATGATTGATATTCTCTTCTTAAAATTTATTTTATTTTTAAAATTTATTTTGTTGCAAGTTTTGTATATGAGTATGGGTATTTACCTCATTCCTCCCATTTCCAGTTCCTCCCATGTCTCCCCCCACTCCCTCTCAAATTCACAATCTCTTCTTTATTATTGCTACATGTACACACACATACACACACACACACACACACACACACACACACACACACACACACCCTCTGCTGAGTTCACTTAGTATTGATCATATGTTTAGGGATGACCACCATCCCTGGAGAAGACTGATTCTCCATCTCTTAGCAACCATTAATCGGCTGTATCTCTGTATTTAGGGGTGGGACCTTGTAAGATTTCTTCCATCTATGCTGGCATGTCAACTGCTATTGTCATTGTGCATATCTTGTTTAGAAAACCATATTGTGTGGCTTCATGGGTTCATCTTCTTTGTCATGCATAGAAGACACTATCTCTTAGCAGATATCCTGGTCTTTTGGATCTTAAAATCTTTCTGTCCTTTCTTCTACAATATTCCTTGAGCCTTGGGTGTAGGATTTATGTTACAGATTTATCAATTGGGGATGAGTACCTCAGGGTACTCTGCATTTTGGCCAGTTGTGGATGTTCTATAATAGTCATGATCTGCAGTAAAGAAGCTTCTTTGATGAGAAGTGAGAGCTGCCCTTAAGAGAGAAGGCCAGTATGTGAACTAAGTGTCTGGAGGTATGAGATGGCTCCGGGGGTGGAGGGTGTAGAGGGCTTGGTTCTTGATCATTGATAATCATCATCATCTTTTTGTTTGTTTTTGAGACAAGGTTTCTCTGTGTAATACCTATGGCTGCCCTGGAACTTGCTTTGTAGACCAGGCTGACCTTGAATTTACAGAGATCTGCCTGCCTCTACTTCCTGAGTGCTGGGATTAAAGGCGTGTGCCACCATTGCCCATTCTTAATTCCTATGATAGTCTTAATTCTTATGTAATATAGTTGAACTAATATAACTTCTGAAATTTCTTTCCAAAAGGTTTCACTAGAAGAAAAAAGTGCAACTATTATTTATGACCCCAAACTTCAGACTCCAAAGACCCTCCAAGAAGCGATCGATGACATGGGCTTTGATGCTCTTCTTCACAATGCTAACCCTCTCCCTGTTTTAACCAATACTGTGTTTCTGACTGTTACTGCTCCGCTGGCTCTGCCATGGGACCACATCCAAAGCACATTGCTCAAGACCAAGGGTGTGACTGGCGTTAAGATTTCCCCTCAGCAAAGAACTGCAGTAGTAACCATAATCCCTTCTATAGTGAGTGCCAGTCAGATCGTGGAGCTGGTCCCAGACCTCAGTTTAGACATAGGAACTCAGGAGAAAAATTCAGGAGCTTGTGAAGAGCACAGTATGCCTCAGGCAGGGGAAGTCATGCTGAAGATGAAAGTGGAAGGGATGACCTGCCATTCATGCACTAGCACCATTGAAGGCAAAGTTGGGAAGCTGCAAGGTGTTCAGCGAATTAAAGGTAATTTATCTGGTGTCATTTTTTGATTGTTTTGTAAAGCTATTTTGTGTTTTGACCTTTAAACTTTTTGCTTTCTTCCCAAGCAAGAGTTTCAAATCCATGGGCCTGCAATTGCTTCCTGCTTCATTGAAGTTGGAGGCGTAGCATATTCCCAGGATTAATGTTAGTAAAGTTAATGATTATAATGAAAGGTTATGAGAGTCTTGAACTTTAGTAGAAAAGGCAGCTACAGTAACAATTTGTGGAGTTCAGGCTTCCTGAACAGGCTCCCTGGGGTGTTCTACTGGAGTGATACAGAAATGTGGACACCATCAGAGCAGTTGTCATGTCTTTTACTCGTTTCCAGTGTATGTCAATCCCATTTTCTGAAAAGCAGAAAAACATTTAAGAAAAAGCATTGAGAAGGGTGAACGAGAACAGCAATTGACTCTGAAGTGGCCCAGGAATAACTAAGTTTAATATGTTTCTCTTTATTAATTAGTGTCACTCGACAACCAGGAAGCTACTATTGTTTATCAACCTCATCTGATCACAGCAGAGGAAATAAAGAAGCAGATTGAAGCTGTGGGCTTCCGAGCCTTCATAAAAAAGCAGCCCAAGTACCTCAAATTGGGAGCCATTGATGTTGAGCGCCTAAAGAACACACCAGTCAAATCTCCAGAAGGATCACAGCAAAAGAGCCCGTCATATCCCAGTGATTCAACAGCCACATTCATCATAGAGGGCATGCATTGTAAATCATGTGTGTCAAATATCGAAAGTGCTTTATCTACACTCCAGTATGTAAGCAGTATAGTCGTTTCTTTAGAGAATAGGTCAGCCATTGTAAAGTACAATGCAAGCTCAGTCACTCCAGAAATGCTGAGAAAAGCAATAGAGGCCGTTTCACCAGGGCAATACAAAGTTAGTATTGCAAATGAAGTTGAAAGTAACTCCAGCTCTCCCTCCAGTTCATCTCTTCAAAAGACTCCTTTGAACATAGTTAGCCAGCCTCTGACCCAAGAAACTGTGATTAACATTAATGGCATGACTTGTAATTCTTGTGTGCAGTCTATAGAGGGTGTCATATCAAAAAAGCCGGGTGTAAAATCCATCCATGTTTCCCTCGCAAATAGTACTGGAACTGTTGAATATGATCCTCTACTAACTTCTCCAGAAACCTTACGAGAAGCAATTGATGACATGGGATTTGATGCTGTCTTGCCAGGTAATCATCATTTTTTCTTTGATATCTCTAATTTTTTTGTATTCCTATTTTGTTCCTTCATTTAGCTTTTATCAATGAGAAATTATTCACAATCACTGAAATTCTACCTTTTTTTGAGAAAGGGTTTTAATATGTGTCCCTTATTGTATTGGCCTGACTGGCCTTGAACTTACAGAGACACACCTGTCTCTACTTCCTTAATGCTAGGTTAAGGGCATGCACCACCACACCAAGCTAAAATCCCACTTCTTAAAAATGAGTCCTATGGCAGTAGTCACCAGTGTGTATACAAATGCCTAAGGATATCATGAGCCTAAAAACTTAAAGGCAGACCATACATGGTGGTTTATACCTATATGTGATACACTGTACAAAAAGCCATGTGAGGAGGTTGGAGAGATGACCCAATAACAGTGTATTGTTATAATTATTTTGCTTTATTATCAGTTGTTAAACCCTTATTGTGTCTTGTAGTTGGAGATTTCTCGTTCCACCTGCCAGTTGCCAAATAACACTCAGAGACTTAATATTATTTATAATTGTTTGGCCAATCGTTCAGGCACATTACTGACTAGCTCCCACAATTAAATTAACTCATTTGTATTATTCTATATTTTACCATGAAGCTCGTGGCTTGTTACTTCATATCTTGCTTCCCCAATGACGACATGACATCTCCCTGACTCCACCCTCTTTTTCTCTGTAACTTTGTTTGAATTTCCTGCCTGTTTCTATTCTGCAATCAACTTTATTCATCAACCAATAAAAGCAACACATATTGGCAGCATACACAAGGACATTTCACATCATCTCCCCCTTTTGTCTAATTAAAAAGGTTTTTACTTTAACATAGTAAAATACATATATCAAAACAGTTATCAAGCAAGAATTATAGTTACAACATTTAGTCTGTTTGCATTTGGAAAAATTAAAGAAAATACTCTATCATCCCACATCAGGGCCTCATTTGTAAATTAAAGTTTGTCACATATATTTGTACATACACACACATCATAGAGAGAATTATTTTAATGTCAGTGTGCAAATTGTCAGCATGATAATGCCAGTTAAATACAAGTATAAGAACTGTCTGGTAACCAGTTATTCTCTACTTGGGGTTGGATTTGAAGATAATGGCTAGAAGAATTTGATGTAACTAAGCTTTTATATACTCACATGGGTCCTCATTTTCTTGGGACCTGAGTGGGCAGTAAATAATTCAAAGACAATGTTGAGAAAGGGTAATAACAATGTATTTGTTGAGGGCTTTTAGGACTTTCTTATTTTAAAGAAATAGATGTCAGGCATGTAGGTGTAGATTTTGATATATGACAAGGTAGCAGCCAGAGTATAATTATTACCACAAATGAAAGGAACCTTTCCTTTTCCCCCAGATATGAACGAGCCACTGGTAGTGATAGCTCAGACCTCATTGGAAACACCACGTTTGCCCTCAACTAATGAGCCAGATAATGTGATGACACCAGTGCACGGCAAGTGTTACATACAGGTCTCTGGAATGACTTGTGCTTCTTGTGTAGCAAACATTGAACGGAATTTAAGACGAGAAGAAGGTGAGACACTTTTAATTGTTATTTTATGTACTTGTTTTCACATTCTTTCCTATTTGTGTTTTGTGGCCATGCTTATAATTCTTCCCTAGACTCCATAAAGAAAATCCTCAATGCACAGAACAACCCGGAATTTCTGGTAGTTTTTGCTAGTGTTATTTCATTTGTCTTGGGGTCACATTTTAGTGCCAGTGAAGTTTACTGAAATCTTCATATCTGAAAAAATACATAGCATTACTATTATAAACCATGGCTATAATGGACTATGAGAAACTACAATTTTTGTTAAAGCTTTCCTTAAAAGTGATAATGTATAGGAATTAGATATTGTCTTACCTATATAAAGCACCAGAGACAAACCATATTTGTGTAAAATTATATTGTCTTTTCTAATAGCTTGATCTTTGATCTTCCCTTGTGGTAGGAAGTTCAAATTGCGTAGAATTGTGCATTTTAACTTCGGGTTACAGAATCTTTGAAAATCAATGCCATAGTTTTCCTTCAGTCACTCTGATGTTTTAGCTCAAATTTATATTCATATTTATAGGTGTTTCAGTATAGCATAGTAGGTTAGTTAACTATATACACATGTGATTATGTTTAATGAGCCCAAAGTCTTATGTTTGGTACTTTGGCTGCCATAACCCTCAATGTCTTAATGATAGATGTTACTCACAAGGGCTGGATAAGGAAGTAAGGATTAATGTGGTAAGCATATCCTGTCAATTGAGGAAATAATTTCAAGTGTAATTAGCACATCATCTTTTATAATAAGACCAGAAGATTATTTTTTGTGATATGTAAGACATACATCTTTGGTTCATTGTGGTATCTTTATTCCATTATTCATGCATTATTTAGTTCAGCCTCCACTTTTCCTGAGTGAATGTGCACTCAAGGCTTTATTTGATTCATTAAAAGTAAGAGTGGCAGAAGCAGTCATATCTCTGTGAATTTGAGGTCAGCCTGGTTTGCATAGGCAGTTCCAGGACAACTAGGACTACATAGTGAGATCCTACCTCAAAAAAGAACAGGAAAGAAGAAATGGAGGGAGGGAATAAACGAATGTTGACAAGCAAATGAATGCAGAAGAAGTTTGAACAGTTCCTGTTTGAGGGGCATTATAGAAATGTTCTTTTCATGAGATGCTGTCAGTGCTAGTTATAATTGTCTTCTCATGGCCTTGTGAAAGCTAAATGCATGCTTGGATATGAAATGACACTCCCAGCTCCCATTTTAAAATTTGTTAAGCTAATTCTCTCCTTTAACTCCTGCTGTCCTTTTTACCATCTCTTAACACACTGTTGGCCTTTGCCTGTGGAACTAAGAAGTAGTGGGCTCCTTATTAAGTCTGCATTGCCTTATTTTTAAAAGCCTAGTGGTTTGAAGAGTTAAGCTCTTTGGGACAGCACGACTCATTGGCAGTGCATGTACCGTGCCTAGCCTCTGTGAGGTTTGTGCTCAATTGCCCAGTACCATCCCCGAGATGGAAAAGATCAGAAAGAGTTCTTGTTATGCCTGAGAGATCTGTTAAAATTAAAATAACTGCCTTTTGAAATCTGAAAAACTATATTCTTATATTCTTTTTTTTGGGCCAGGCTGCTAAATACATTCGACAGGAGCACAAATATTTATTCTACTTCATCTATATTACTTTTCTCTTTCATTTTATTAAAGACAGATTTCTCTATATAGCTCTTGCTGCCTGTAACTCCCTCTCTAGACTAGGTTTCGACTCACAGAGATCCATCTGCCTCTGTCTCCTTAGTGCTGGGATTAAAGGTATGCACCACCACTGCCTGGTCTTACTCTTCTCTTCGTAACAGACATTTTTTTTCTGATCATTGGAATAATTTTATAACTATAAACTTAAAGTTTAAGCACTTTATATAGATGACTGATATTATATTAGATACTTTTATAAGTAAAATCTGTTCATAAATTAGTATTTATATTTTAAAAATTTAAAAAACTTCAGAGATGACCTATGGATTCTTTTGTTTTGGAGACAGGGTTTCTCTATGTAGTCCTAGAACTTTTTCTGTAGACAGGGTGGCCTTAACTCACAAAGATCTATCTGTCTCTGCCTCCTGAGTGCTGGGATTAAAGGCGTGCACCACCACTGCCCAGTAATATGTGGATTCTTGAACCTAATTCCTTGTAAGTACCTTCCAAGTACCATAGGTTCCTAAAAAGAGCCATTTTTGTTGTGTGCTTTTAGTATCTTCTTGGCAATCATAGCTATAGCTGTCCTAGACAAGCAGAAATTAAAGTTTGTATCTGCAAATAGCATTTGTCAGAAAGTAAACTCATTTGTTTTATTAACAAGCTATGTTGTACCTTTTGAAATTAATGTGCGACAGCAAAACTTGAGAAATTTTAAATGGTTGTAATTTGATAATATTATAGTGTGTATATTGGTACATTCTTAAATTCTTGACTTCCTGAGTGTAGAATTCTCTTCCTTTCTCTTGGGGACGGAATTAGTTTTGTTTTGTTTTTTTGTTTGTTTTTTTTTTTTTTTGAGATAGGATCTCATGTAGACCTCAAACTCTTTATGTAGTCAAAGATATTCTCGAACTCCTGAGCCTCCTACCTCCACCTCCTGAGTGCTCCACCTCCTGAGTGCTAGGATCACAGACATATACCACTGTGCCCAGTTTTATAGGATGCAACTCAGGATCTCATGTGTTCTAGGCAAGCACTCTATCAACTGAGCTACGTCCACAGCCCAGGTTTTATTAGTTTCTAAAAGTAACTTTCTTTCTACAAGATGTAGATTTATCTCATTGTAATATATTGATCTTATTTGGATTCTAATTTAGATGGAAAATTATAAATAAATAGGTTTAAGAAAATTGTTTTAGATGTGAAAGTGATGTGGTATGTGATTGAATCTGACACATACCAAGTTCTACCACTTGCATTCCCAGTCCTATTGTGCTTCTTTGTAAGGAGATTTTTGAGATAAATATTTAAATATTTGCACACAAAGTAATGGGATGCTTGGGATTTGCTTCGGCATAATCTGAATAGAGGATTGGGAGAAAAATCAGTAAGGCTATGGATAAATAAAACCTGGTTGTTATGACTCCCGTGCTCCTGGCCATCTGGGAGGCTCGGGCAGGAAGACAGACAGCTTGTGTCTAGGAATTTTATGTTAACCTGAGTGACAGTAAGGTTCTGTCTCTAACAAAATAAAAGGATGAGCCAGGTGTAGTGATGTATTATTTAATCCCAGCACTCGGGATACAGAGGCAGGCAGGTTTCTGTGAGTTCTGATTTATATTTCTAATTATTTCTAATCCTAAATGTATAATAAGTTTAAGGAACTAAGGTCACCTTTTAAAATGGTTTTAAATTGTTTGAGTTTAAGACGTGTATAAAAAGTTGAGTAGTAAATTTCTCCAAATTATCTTTAATACTTTTGTACTTAACTGAAAAATATGAAAAGTAGTTATAGCATCATTCTTTTTTTTGTAAAACCTATTACGTGCATTATTTTTTATCAATGTTCCCAGGAATATATTCTGTACTTGTGGCCCTGATGGCTGGCAAAGCAGAAGTAAGATATAACCCAGCTGTTATCCAGCCCCCAGTGATAGCAGATTTTATCCGAGAGCTTGGATTTGGAGCCATGGTGATGGAAAATGCTGATGAAGGGGATGGCACTTTGGAACTTGTTGTAAGTGGGAACTTTTGTGTTATTAATAGACTTCTAAGAGAAACTTGGAAAGGCTTTCCGAGAAAAATTATATAGGTAACTAAAACCTTGGAAAATAGGGCATAGAATGAACATGAAGAAAACAAGAAGATAGAAGGCTATGACTTAATGGCAGTCTTCAAGCATGGAATGGAATTATCTTTTTAAAAACCAAAAATGTTGGTGGGGCCTGGCAAGATGGCTCAGCCAGTTAAAGTGCTTGCCCATAAGTCTGATGACCAGAGGTTAGTCTTTGTGACCTACATGGTAAAAGGGGAGAATTGACTCTGATAAGTCATTCTCAAACACCATATGTAAGAAAATGCATTTAAAATATTGTGGTATGGTTGTGCATGTTCTTAATCTCAGCTTTTGGGAGGTAGATGTAGGAGGATTCCTGGGAGTTTGAGGACTTAAGGAAAGGGAAAGGAGGGAAATGAAAGAAAAAGATAAACCAACTTTGCACCAAAATAACTATAGTGTAAAGGAAAAAAAAATGAACCTGATGGGTTAAAAAAAAAAAAAAAGAAGACACAAGAAGTTGGGAGGAAAGTGGGTATGGATAGATGGATATAAGAAGAGTGTGGGACAGGAGGTTAATATGACTAAAATATATTGTATGAAATTCTCAAAGAACTAATGAATTTAAATTTATAAAAACAAAAAATGTTTTTATTTTATTGAAAATAGTTGTTTTCATACAATATCTTCTGATCATGATTTTTCCTCCCTCATTTCCTCCCAGATCCTCCACAACCTTCCAACTCCTTTCTCTCTTAAGAAAGCAGACAAATAGAAAAAACAAACAAGAATAAAACAGAATGAATGAAATAACAAAAAAGAAACTAATAAAAAGCACAAGAAAAGTATATACATGTATGTACACAAACATAAACCCATAAAAACACAAAATCAGAAATCATAATATACTAGAAAAAACAGTAAGGTGAAAAAGACAGTCTAAACACAGCAATAGGAAACAACAAATCCCCAAAACTACTTTTGAGTTTGCTTTGTGTTGGCCATCTACTGCTGGGCATGGGGCTTGTGCTTAAGTGAAGTTTTGATACCTGGAGACTCATGAAGAAACTAACTTTTCCTTTGCAACTGGTTGTTAATTAAATAGCTTCTTGATTGGGAATGGGAGCTTGTGCCTACTTCCCCTAAATAATGAAACCATTGAGATGTTTCCCAGGAAGGAGGCTTTTTGCACACAGTGAATTCCAGTCATCCAGTCAGATGATGTCAGATTCTTTGAATCTGGAATTACAGGCAGTTGTGTCAACCCACTTGGGTCCTCTCTAAGACCAGTAAGTTCTCTTTAACTACTGAGCCATCTTTCTAGCCCATATTTACTTAAACATTGTAAATGGACTGGACAGATGGCTTAGCAGTTAAGAACACTGGCTGCTTTTCTAACGAACCCAGGTTCAAACCTCAGCACCTACTGGTGCTCACAACTGGTTATAACTCCAGTCCCAGGGTATTTGGCACCCTCTTCTGGCTTACAAGGGCACTATAAACACATGTGATGCAAAGGCATATATGTAGGCAAAACACCCATACACATAACATAATTTTTTAAAGTTTTATTTGTACTTGTGAGTGTGTGTGTGTGTGTGTGCGCGTGTGCGCGTGCACGCGCTTGAATATATACCACATGTATTAGTGTGCCCTTGGAAGCCAGAAAAGGATGAGTTTTGTGTTCAGCTAAAGATGCTAGCTCAGTAATCCCAGTCAATAAAGTAGTGCAATTATAAGTAAGATATGTAATTTCAATCTCTGGCCTCCACACATGTGCATGCATATAGGCACACACACACAACCTCCTGCACATAAACACATATACATGCACACCATATATGTACACAACAAAAATGGAGTTCTTTTCTTCTTTATTAAAATTTTATCAAGATATAACTCACATACTGCATAATCCACTCATTGAAAATATACAACTCCATGGCTTTTAGTATATGTGTACCTTAGTATAATTCTCTTCAGAATCAATTCTGGATCTTTTTCATTCCCTTTGAGAACACATCAGAAGTGGCAGTCCCTCATCTAACAAATTCTAATGATAATATCAAAAGTATACTAATTGCACAGATAAAATTCTGTAAGACAATCCTGTGTCTTTTAGTTAGAAGTATTGACTCTTTTTTTAATTGAAGGAAAGGGGTATTTGCAATAACAAAGGCTTTGTTTTTAAACAGGTGAGAGGAATGACATGTGCTTCCTGTGTCCATAAAATCGAGTCTACTCTCACAAAACACAAAGGGATCTTCTACTGCTCTGTGGCCTTGGCAACCAACAAAGCACATATTAAATATGATCCAGAAATTATTGGTCCCAGAGATATTATCCATACCATTGAAGTAAGTGACATGACTTTATTTTTCTATCTTGCCTTTCCAGTCAACCACTTCCTGGAGTCACATCTGTTTTACATTAGATAGAGACAATGAAAAGACTCTAACCCCTTTGACAGTTCCACAAAAGAACATTAGTGTGTGTCTGGTTTTGCCTCTCTCCCCCATGGCCTTCATCAGGGAAATTTAGCCAAAGGTATATTTGCACTATTAAATCATAAGCAGATTTAAGTTGAAACTATAAATCAAAGTATTTAGGAAATGGATATAAAGTACAATTTATAAGGAAGATTCAAGTTAATCACCATAAATTTAAAGCATCATGCTAGATGTGTTATGGGTTTGTTAAAGCAAAGCAGAATAAAATAAAGCAAAAACACTTTTAAGTTAAAATGCCAACTCCTTTCTTTTTGCTAAGTTCATCTTGTGTTCTTCAGTCTTACAGGTGCAAAGTTTCAGTGTGCTATGAATATGGTGTTCTGATGGTTGAAATCATATTATACGTTATTCATTTAGCCAGCAATACAGTTGATATCTGTGAAGCTGGTATTACTGAGTACCTACCCTAGCCACCCTCAGCAGGTACTCAATTCTGCTGCCACGCTTCAGTTCTGGATTCTCAACAGCAGGGCTGCTATATTATTTCAGAAGTAAAATGTTCTCTTTTTAAATTGTTACTGCCTTTTATGCCACGGCTGTCCGAATCAGCAACTGCAACTCTGCTGCTATCAGCAATAAGGCCGCAAGAGCCACAGCCTGAGGAATTTCCTCAGGCACCAACTCTTCACAGCTAGTAGCTCACCTCCTGTCCTTCTCCAGTCCCTCCAAAAATCCTCGTGCTGGTTCTCACCCCTCCTTAAAAACTCTCCTTCACCTGGCTCAGCTAGTTGCTGATGCACCTTCCTGACTGGGAGAAATTTATTTAATGAAACACATCTTTGCATCATTAAAGAAATGTTCCAGAGCATAAACAAAATGAACACACCTTAAAATAATATTCTACAACAGTAAAACAACTTGAGAAGTTACTTGTTGAGTCCCACAAGACTTGACCCTGCTCACTGGGCCCCCAGAGCTCACATTTACTCTTTTCATCATGTTCCACTGCTAACAGCTAGATGATGTGAAGGCAGCTGTTCACTAGCAGTTGAAAACATGTTGTCTGTAACTGTCTGTGTCCAAATTACCTAGGTGTAGTTGTCTTTTTATACTTAGTTTTATTGGGGGGAAAGGATTTTTGTGCATGTTCTTTTTACGAAGGAACAGGAATGAAAACTATGTAAGCAAGTCCTTGATCAATGTATGTAACATAGTGCTAGCTTTTGTTCACTGTCAGTGAAAACCTCTGCTGCACTTGAGTGAAATTGCTAGTTTGAAAGCTGCAGACTAGACAGTAGCTAAAATCAATGAGCTATTAATTTCTTTGCAAAATTAGAAACCAAAGGAGTCAAGGGCAGAAAGCTCTGGACAGTTTCATGTTTCTATTCCTCAGAATGACTTTTGCTCAGGAATTGAACTGAACTGTTCTAAGTGGAGTATCTCTACATTGAGTGAAATGACATTTTTTTTTCTTATGAATTTCCTTAGAGCTTGGGTTTTGAAGCTTCTTTGGTCAAGAAAGATCAGTCAGCCAGTCACTTAGATCATAAACGAGAAATAAAACAGTAAGTACTTTGGAATTGTCAATACAAAGCTATCCAATTCCTTTTAGAAATTTAACATCCTGTTAGCATGTCAATGACTATAACAATTTTAAGATTGGCTTTTTAAGAAATATGCATATGTGTACATATGAATGTATGTCATATGTATGCAGGGATCTGTGGAAGTCAGAAGAGGTCTGGTATGGGAGTTACAGGTGCTTGTGAGCTAACACACGGGTACTTTGAACTTAACTTGGGTCCTCTGCAAGAGCAGTAGGAGCTCTTAACTACTGAGCTGTTGCTGCAGTCCCAATGACATCATTCTTACACTGGGTGAGATGGTTACAATCTGGGTTTCTCTATTGTATGCTGAATACTTAACTTTTAGGTACTCACTAAAATATATTTTTCTTTTACAAATGTTTCCCATATAAGATGGAGAAGGTCTTTCCTTGTGAGTCTGTTTTTCTGTATCCCTGTCATGGGGCTGATGATATATATGATGGTTATGGATCACCACCTTGCAACTCTTCACCATAATCAGAGTATGAGTAATGAAGAAATGATCAAGATCCATTCTTCTATGTTCCTGGAGCGTCAGATCCTGCCAGGACTGTCCATTATGAATTTGCTGTCCCTTTTATTGTGTCTACCTGTTCAGGCAAGTTGTATGTTAGCAAGCATATTTATTGATAAAGAAAACCAAAATGTGGTAGGCACTGTTATTTTCCATTATTAAATTCCATTATAACAGCTTGATCATTTGATATTTTATGAATGATTAAAGTAGCTAATATATCCCTGAGAACATTATTTCATAATAAAGCAGAGAAAAAGAGTTTGACTTTTTAAACTGGATATTCCTGTCTGCTGTCATATATAATTTCTATTTTTTTAATGACTCTTTAGTTATTTGCTTTCTATATTTTTCTACCCTTATTTTGAGAGAAATTTTTTTTCTGTAAAAAGTTACACTTCCATTTAATAAGTTCTTCCTTTATTTAATCTCCAATAAAGGTTTAAAAGTGAGGGCTGATGGTGTAGTTCAGTAGTAGATTACTAGCCTAGTATATGGAGAGCCCCAGGATCAATCCCAGCACCACCAAAAAGCCCCAAGCAAAACAAAAAGCAATAGCACTAGCAACTAATTAATACCAATTGCACTAATGAAAGACAAGCTCTCCTGTTATATTTCCCAACAGAATGAGCAGTTTATGATTGACTTTTGGAAAAGGACTAAGTTTTATATATTTAAAAAAGCCCTTTCCAAAATGTATAAATCTGTTTCCTAGTTTACTTATTTAGGCTAGCATCAAAATGAAAAATGCAATAGCCATCTGACATTCTTTATGTTGTGAATTGTCCTCTGGGTCATAGAGGATGTCCCTTGGTATCTTGTACAGCAATTTGAAGCCCTTCTGCACATAGCTCTGCTAAAGTGCAAACTTGCTCTAGCTCAAAATCTCCATACAGCTAGGTGTGGTAGTGCATGCCTATAATCCTAGGTGTTGCAAAGCAGAGGCAGGAAGATCTTAACAAGTTCAAGACCAGTTGGGATACATATGGGGATCTATAACAATAAATCCTCTTAGTGTATATGGATTCGTTAAAAGGCTAAGGATGTAAACATTGATTCTTTATGCTAAATTTATTTAGGTGTACATATGAATTTTGGTGTCTAAGGAAATTCAGTAATAATCACTCTTCTGTTACAGTTTTGTGGAGGCTGGTATTTCTACATTCAGGCTTACAAAGCACTGAAGCATAAGACAGCAAATATGGATGTGCTGATTGTGCTTGCAACTACCATCGCGTTTGCCTACTCTCTGGTTATTCTTCTGGTCGCAATGTATGAGAGAGCCAAAGTGAACCCTATTACCTTCTTTGATACTCCTCCTATGCTCTTTGTGTTTATTGCCCTAGGTCGATGGCTGGAACATATAGCAAAGGTAAAGTAAGAAAGGTGACATTTGTTAAAATATTGGATCAGTCAAAGACCTTAATATTTTCTAGACTGCTTATTGGAAATATGTATTGATTTATATAGTTAACCATTTTAGTTTTAGCAGTATCTTCAGGAAATGTACCAAATTTATATTACTGCCAAAGAATAGTATGTCCATGGTACTTTATGAGAGACATTTGAGAATTGCTTATTTGTTGTACCAGATTATTGAGAACTGATTTGACCATGTGGCTTAAAACTGATGTCAAAGTCCATCCATGCTCCCTTGTGATGAAAGTTAGTTTCTAGTCCTGTTCCATGTAACTGTACGTTTAGCAGAGTAGAAAGCACTTTATAGTTTTTCCCTGGCTGTAGTCTAGACAATCACTTGCTATCTCTGTCAGGTCATTATGCTCTCATTTACTAAAGCGTTCTCTTCAATTAATTTTTCTCCAAATTTTCCTTTTAAATAATCCTAAACTGGGCATATCCATGTCTAATAATCCTCTCCTGTGAGCTGAGTAACTTAGGAGTAATTAGAAAGGATATGATGTTGTCTTAAAGAGCATATATCTTTCCATGGTTTGATGCTATAAGCTGTGGGAAATTTTGCCAGTGAGGGTCTGTCAGCAAAATAGGTTTTACTACAGAGTCTTCAGCATTGCATCTTTTCCAAAATTATCAGTTAGTAGATGTTAAATGTAATTACAAGGTGGCGTTAGTTTGAGTTACTGGACAAACATTTACCTGTATGTTGAGTATTTATATTCCCTCTTGAATGATCTACCTATTCATGTGCTATGCTCATATATGAATTAGATTCCTGATATTTTTCTAATACTTATATTTCTTCATAAATTATACTTAGTACTTTTAAAATGCTTTTTATAAGTTATTCGTTTTCCAATGAAAACTTTTTTTCTTATTAAATGTTTTAAAGCTGATATCTGAGTGAATGTTAAAGGTTTGAACAGTTTCTTAGCATTGTTATTGTGTTTTAATTTATAGGGCAAAACCTCAGAAGCTCTTGCAAAACTAATTTCACTACAAGCAACAGAAGCAACTATTGTAACTCTTAACTCTGAAAATCTTCTCCTGAGGTATTTATCTTCATTTTGTTTTGTAACTTGTCTTAAACAATTTATTGTGATGAGTATACATATGTGTGGAGGTCAGAGGACAGCCTGGGGGAGTTTCCTCCTCCCATATGGGCCCTAGGGATATTACTCGGGTTGTTAGGCTTGGCAGCAAGTACTCTTACCTGCTGAGCCAGCTTACTGACCTTCTTTTGTAACTTCTTATGATATTTTTCCCATTAGTGATTCTTCCTTTGACTAAAGGAGAAAGGAAGGAAGGAAGGAGCTGTTCTATTTAAGAAGAAACATCAGATACCTGATGACAATTATGTATAACTACTGAGGGTCTCATATAACACAGGCTGATCTTGAACTCACTGTATATAGCTCAGGATGACTTTGAACTCATGATTCTCCTCCATTTCCCAAACCCTGGGATTATCAATGTATGCTACTATGGTACTATTTTTTAAGCTTTCATTTATTCAATGATTGTTGATCTTTTTTTTTTTTGGTTTTTTGAGACAGGGTTTATCTGTGAATATCCTTGGCTGTCCTGGAACTAACTCTGTAGACCAGGTTGGCCTCGAACTCATAGAGGTTTGCCTGATTCTGCCTCCTGAGTACTGGGATTAAAGGTGTGTGCCACCCACACCCATTCAGTGATTATTGAATAAATATTTAGAGTGTCTGCTTTGATCCAAAACTTGGTTCATTACTACCAGTGAGCAAAACTAATATAGATAGTTGTTGCTAGCATAAACGTTGGTCCTAGGTTCTGTTGGTAATAATTATGGAGCTATAAGCTTGGCATGATCTCCAAATTGTGTGTGTGGAGGTGAGACTAAAAGCAGATGCCATGACACTTTTTCTGTTAATGCATGTGCAGTGAGGAACACGTGGATGTGGAACTTGTGCAGCGTGGAGATATAATTAAGGTGGTTCCTGGAGGCAAATTCCCAGTGGATGGCCGTGTTATCGAAGGGCACTCGATGGTAGACGAGTCCCTCATCACAGGTATGTTCTGTCAGAGCATCATGACATGAAAGTGAAGTGAATCCCAAGTGATAATGAAAAGTAGACACCAAAGAACAATCAATAAATTTATAAATAATGAGCAAAGAATATGAGTTCTTTAAAGAAAGACTGCCTTCAGTTTTCTTGGGTTAACTGCGTTTCTAGGTATGGTGTTGAAGACTAAACATTGAAGTTTTTTAAGATTTATTGATTTTTATTTTATGTGTATTAGTGTTTGGCCTGCATGTACTCCTAACTGCTGAGGTATCACTCTAACACCCACACTGAAGATTCTTAATTACTAGAATGCACAAGAACAAAGTTACTCAGTGCCTTGTAGAGCCAGGTTGACTTTGGCAAATTTCCCAGAACAGATAAATATTCTGTTTTCCTGCCTTAGTAGCTGATGTAGTCAAAGCTGGGCCAGAGTTCAGGACAGCTTGAAGAAAGCAGGACTGGAAGATGTTTAGAAATCTTGGCTAACAGAGTCCAGTGTGGATCAAAATCAAAATACACCTCTCCCACCTCTGGTAGTCATAGTGGATGCTCAGCTTATTTATTAATTCAGGATTCTGTTTCACAGTGGTCTACTATTTTGAGTTTGGATGAGAATTTTTTTAGTTCCATGTCTTGGGCTATGCAGTATAATTTAGTGACACTGACCCTGGCCTACTAAGCAGT
This sequence comes from Cricetiscus sungorus, assembly GCA_030556225.1. Taxonomy (NCBI): domain Eukaryota; kingdom Metazoa; phylum Chordata; class Mammalia; order Rodentia; family Cricetidae; genus Cricetiscus; species Cricetiscus sungorus. The sequence goes on along the minus strand of JANBXA010000726.1, from coordinate 59,655,050 downwards.
AGTTGCAGCAGCCTACTCCCATCCACTGTTACAGAGAAAAATGCCCTCCCACATTTCGAAATGCCCTTTGAGAACTTCTGCTCTACGAGTAGAATGAAGCTCCTAAAGTATCTGTGGACAAGAGCTAACATGGTAAGCTTTTCCAGTTCAAAGTCTACATCCCTGTGTTTGGCCTAAAACTGAGGGGAGAAAAGAGGAAGGGCAACTTTTACCTTTTCAAGAGTGCAGATTCTAGTTTGAGAAGAATGTCTTTTCTAACTATTTGTTGACACTGAATCAATAAACATGTTTCAAGAAGATAATAATTATTTTTGTTCTCTGTTTTTCTTCTTCCTTTAGGGGAGGCAATGCCTGTGGCTAAGAAACCTGGCAGCACAGTGATTGCAGGTTCCATTAACCAGAATGGATCCCTCCTTATCCGAGCAACCCATGTGGGAGCAGACACAACCCTTTCTCAAATTGTCAAACTTGTAGAGGAAGCACAAACATCAAAGGTAACCTAGTCCCCTAGGAGAAGCAGGTGTTTTCTTTAAAGCTTCCTACTATGAGTGCTCGCTTCGGCAGCACATATACTAAAAAGCTTCCTACTACGAATCTTGATGAATATTTTCTTCTGATCTAGTTGCATTCATGTGGAGTTTATTAAAATATTTCTGTCTATGCTAACTACCAAATATATTCTGTATTTGAAAAAAGACTTAAAGACACTCATTATTATTATTCTAAATTCTAGGCTCCTATCCAGCAGTTTGCAGACAAACTCAGTGGCTACTTTGTTCCTTTTATCGTCTTTGTTTCCATTGCTACCCTCTTGGTGTGGATTATAATTGGATTTCATAATTTTGAAATTGTGGAGACCTACTTTCCTGTAAGTGACTTGCAACAACTCTTGCCAATGTGCAAAACATTTTGTGAATTTTTTTGTAGAGTTAATTAAGTAAAACTAATTTTGAGCTGGAGAAATGGCTTAGCATGCAATAATGCGGGGCAAATTGCACCCATCTGTAACTATAGCTACAGCAGAATTTGATGCCTCTGGCTTCTGAGAACACCTACAGTCATCTTCACATAACCACACACAGATGCAGACACATAAGAAAAATAAATAAATGATTTTGAGCCAGGTGTAATGATGCATGCCCGTATCTTGGCACTCGGGAGGCAGATCTCCGTGAATTTAGGACCAACCTCTATGAGTACCAGGCCAGCCAGGGATGAACAATGACACTTTGTCCCAAAACAAGTTAACATGCTTTGGAAGTGAGAAACATTGGCTGAGAGTATAGATGGTGTAATGATGCCCAGCATTTGTTAGGCCATGAGTTTATCCTCAGTGTCAAAAAGGACAGAAGAAGGAAAGGAAGGAAAGGAAACGGAGGGAATGGAAAAGAAAAGACAAACCGGAAGAAGAAATTCTCAGTGTAACAGTCCCTCCTTCAACTTTGGGAATATATTTTAAGAGCGCCAGTAGACGTCAGAAACCACAGATATTAATTACCTAACATTGTATGTGCCACCTTTGACCCCAATACAGACACTGTACACAGATTGAATGCCTTTTCCATCTTAACTAAGCACTGGCATGCACTGCACTTATGACATGTGTAGTCTTGAGGTATGACAGCAAAACCAACACAATTTTCTGTTTTATCCTTTATATTTTTGTGAATAGAAGATTTGTTGTTATTGTAGAAGCATACATGGCATTTCTCTGTTATATACAAATTGGCATCATGACACTTTTACACGTTGGGAACACAATTTAATAAAACATGTGGTCTACACAAGTGCTGCAATACTTCAGTAACTATTCAATAACTAGGAGACAGCTAGTAGGTTGCTGTTGCTAATGCCAGATTAGATATACATGGGTGTACTGCTCAGGTAGAACATAATAATATTTCAATGTGCTCATTAGAATGGTTGTTTAGTATTTTTGAGACAGTCTCTCACCTTGTAACCCTTGTCTGGTCTGGGTTTCTCTGTGTATACCAGGCTAGCTTTGAACTTCTGCCTTTTTCTGTGTCTTAAGTCCTGGGACTAAAGGTGTAGGCCAACATACCTAGCTGGTAATGACATTTTATAATGCTCATTTTGCATATCTTGTTGTGGAAGTTGAATATGATAACATACATTTGTGTGTACATGACAGAGTCTCATGGCCTTGAACTTGTATTGCCAGGGATAACCTTGAACTCCTGGTACTCCTATACCCACCTTGCAAGTGTTGGGATTACAGGTGTGTACTATCACACCCACCTAAGATAATGCATTAAAGAATACATTGTAATTAATTAACTAAGTTTTTGCCTGTATTTAAGTCTATATACCATGCATGTGATTGGTACCTGTGGAGGCCAGAAGTGGGTGTTGGATCCCCTGGAACTGTACTTAGAGATGATCGTGAACTACTATGTGTGTGCTGGGAGTTCAAGTCAATATGTGGGTGCTATGACTCAAACCTAGGGCCTTGTGAAGAACAGCCAGCACTCATAACTGCTCAGCCATCTCTTCAGCCCCCAAAGAATACCTTATAATTAATTGCTTATAAAATGTTAGTGTCTACTCATAGAATTCTCTGATGCTTTCTAAAGTATAGCTCTGTAATGTAGTAAAGTAGATCTGTGATGTGCCTCACTTTATTTTACTTAGGCAGTCTTTAGTGAATGTTGTATATGATATTCCTCTACTCCTGTATCTTCTTAATCATTTCTTTCTTTTTTTCTCCTTTCTTACTTGTTGAGACTTGACTTTTTTTTCCAGGATATTTTATAGTCTTTGTCCAACTTTAGCTTGATGATAACCACTTTGCTGAGGTGTGTGCCCACATGGATGAAAATTTGTGTCATTAGCCTTTTCTCACTACAGTCATCCAATATAGATGACATATTTCTTCCTGTACATCTGGACCACTTGGCAAAGCTTCTGGGCTTTGTTGTGTCCTTGGAGCACAAACTTTATCATCCTTTTGAATGGGCATAGACAGAACATAATAATAATACTTCTGTTTCAGCTCTTTGGAAAGAGAAAGCAAACACGATCTTCCTCCAAATGTGAGAAAAGATGCATTGAAATGCCATTTGCCATTCTTGCTTTGGGCAGAAGTCATAAAGGGATTGAACTCCATTGTTGTGGCTGTAGACACGGTGATTGTGTGAAGCTGTCTTCTCAAGGCTGTAGTCAGAGCCCCCCGACTTGCCCATGGCTTGTACCTGAGGGGGGGTGTTGACCAAGAAAGGCTAGCTAATAGTGTTAAGAGACAAGACAGAGACACAGGAATATTGTCAGGAAGGACAATCAGTCCATACTTCCCCTCACAGGTATGAACCATGGGCAAGTCGGCTGGCTCCGACTACAGCCTCAAAAAGACAGCTTCCCATACATGGCACCCAATATGGGGCTAGGCAGAGGGCAACCACAAGTGATCCCTCACTTTAGATATAAAAGCTTATGTTCAACTTCTCTTTTTTGTCAGTTGTGAAGTAGGGATAAGAATGCCTCAAAGACATGAATTCACACAGGTCAGAATACACAACATACGTGAAAACATTCATATATGATGCATATGAAAGTTTACATTTAGATATCTCTGAAAATCCCTTCTGACTTTTAAAACATTTTAAAGACTTATCTTTAATTATGCATAAATGTGTGTATCTGTGTGTGGAAATATGCATGTGAGTGCAAGTGGCCATGGAGACCAGAAAAGTGATCAGAACCCTTGAAGCTAGAGTTAGAGGCAATTGTGAGTTACCATATGTGGGTGTTGGGAACTAAACTTGGGTCGTTTTCGATTGCTCATAACCTCTTTGAACAGTTTCAACCTTTATTTCACTTGCTTTCTTAGTGTGTGATGTATGTATGTGAATGTTGGAACATGTGTGCCCCTGCATGTCTGTAGGTGGAGAACAGAGAACAGCTTTGAAGAGTTTGTTGTTTCCACTATAATTTCTTGGGATTGGACTGAAGTTGTAAGGCTTGCATAGCAAACACTTTTATCTGCTGAGCCATCTTGCAGACTCCAACCTTTGTTCTATAGAATGAACATTTATAAAATTTTGTATTAATGTCCAACCTATGGCCTCCGGGTCAGAGAATCAGGATTTGTTCAAATTTTTTGAAAATTATGTTGCTAATAGTTCTTCTAGATATGGAAAAATTGTGGAGTTCTCTGTTCCTTATTTTTCCTCTATAGTTAGTAACTCTGGAATCATCAAAACTGAAATTTTGACTTTAGGACTACCACTTGTTAATCAGTTTTCATGTTTATTAATGAAAAAATCTGTTCATTATTAGTAAGAAAATATATGTCAGTAGCTAGGTAGTGATGGGAGATGTCCATCTACAAGGTAAGATATGTGATTTTGACACTGTATTTAAACAGGATTGAGCTTTGTTTCTTTTGTTTTGCACAGCTCTAACTGTAAATGAATAACAAAAGTGCATATCTTTCTTCTAAAGGGCTACAATAGAAGCATCTCACGAACAGAAACCATAATACGCTTTGCTTTCCAAGCCTCTATTACAGTTCTGTGTATTGCATGTCCCTGTTCACTGGGACTAGCCACTCCAACTGCTGTGATGGTGGGCACAGGAGTAGGTGCTCAGAATGGTATACTTATCAAAGGTGGAGAGCCACTGGAGATGGCTCATAAGGTAAGAGTCTACAGAACTAAAAATTGCACTATCAAAACTTACACTCGCACCCCTATTGAGAAATAGGATTCTAATTAGTTCTTTGCATGTGGTTCCTAGGCTGAGCTCTTCTGGGACCACCCTGAGGGTTGAAGTAGAAAAGCTGTGATGTTGGTTCTTCTTCAGATTGGCCTTATATTTCTCATAGCAGCCCCTGAACGGAGAACTTGTAGTTCAAACCCTGCTTCAGTACTTGCCTGGGAAATTTTGCCAGGGCCTCCCAGGGATCTGACTTATTTGTGTCTGAGTCCACATTGCAAGAGCTGTACCTGCAGTGCCAGTGCCTTTGCTGCCATCAGCTGGCAGTTTGCAGTTATTACTTCAATTAAAGCCAATGCTCCCACTAATACAATTTTATTTCAATGCTATAAAACATACATAGATGCATGGAGGATACATAGCACATGGCTTAGAACAAATCTGCAACCTTGAATAGCATATATATTCATGCTAGGACTTTTAAAAATGTGTATGGTGTATTGCCTGCATGTATGTCTATGTACCACAAGCATGCAAAGGCTAGAAGATGGTATGGGATCTCCTGGGACTGAAGTAATAAACAGTTGTGAGCTGTCATGTACGTGTTTGGAACCAAACATGGGCCCTCTGGAAGAGCAGTCAGTACTCTTAACCACTGAGCCATCTCTCCAGTTCTAAGACATTTTTTAAAGATTAGTTTTTGTTTTTACTTTTATTCAGATGTGTGGGTACCTGTGGGGCCAGAAGGGTATGTCATATCCCCTAGAACTAGAGTTACAGGTTGTTGTGAGCTGCCCAATATGGTGCTGGGAACTAAACTGTGGTCCTCTGCAAGAGTACAAGTGCTTTTAACTACTGAGTTATCGCTCCAGTTCCCAAGCTACTAAATCAGGCTTAATTTCAAACCTTAAGATAAGGGTTCCCTTTTTGCAGCTGTTGGGCACCTATCCAAAGAACAAGGACACTTCTTGATGTGGACACAGTACGTTTATCAGAATCAAGAATTTAATATTGACAATGCTGTTGTCTAATCTGTAATTTCGTGTTCTGTTTGCTTCTATTGTTTCCCTGATACCCTTTACAGCAGTTTTTATCTTATCTACAATGATGCTTTGGATATTATTCTTATCTTTTTTTATACTAGTTCATTGGGCTGTTCAATCTTCAGGATTCTCATTCTGAGTTTATGGTGAAGTGAGCATGGTCTCTTCCAAATTCTTCCCTTTTCCAATTTGGCCTAACTTTCTCAAACTGCTTCCTTGAGCTTTCTCTTAACAGGCCAAGTTCTTAACCAAGACCTAGTCAAGGCAAGCAACCAAGCTGGGTTCCTTTCAGCCTAATGTATATAGTTTCCCTTAGTCATCTGTTGTCTACCCAGATTTCTTATATAGATCTATAATTCATTAGTATTAAAAACCTTTGTGTTTTCCCTAGAGGTGCCAGGGGCATCTATTAAGTGCCTATTAACAGCCAACCCATAACTACCAGCTCTAGTTGTTTAACATAAATTCACAGACATTTAACAGGTAGAGAAATTAGTTGCTACAAGAGTATTTCTTAGTATGCTTTGGTTCACCCAAAGATGATCAGTTGATGAAGTTGTGAAGCCAAAGGCCAGTTTATTAAGAAATGAAATAGCAATCTGTTAAAAGTAAATGTGTTTCTCATTTCTGGGAAGATGATGTCATGTGGATGCATTGTGTTTTTAACTTTTCTCCAGGTAAAGGTAGTGGTATTTGATAAGACTGGAACCATTACACATGGAACCCCAGTAGTGAATCAAATGAGGATTCTAGTGGAAAGAAACTGGATACCACGAAATAAGATCCTGGCCATTGTGGGAACTGCAGAAAGTAACAGCGAACACCCTTTAGGAGCAGCTATAACCAAATACTGCAAGCAGGTACAACTTTACATTTCATACTCATGTTGTCATCTCATAGAGGAATGATGCAGACCAAATCCGGACTGGCTTTTGACTATCAATTTTGTATATAAGGAGTATGAGGATAAAGAGAATTGTATTTTCTTATGCATATGTTGGGCTAGGAATGTAGCTCAGTTGGTACAGTGCTTGCTGGATGCTCGAGGCCCATCGTTTGATTCCCAGCACCAATTCAGTGAGCATGTTGGCCCGACATTAATTTGAGAACGTAGGAGGTAGAGACAGGAGGTCAGAAGTTCAAGGTCATCTTCATTATATAGTAAGTTTGAGGCCAGCCTACACTGTATTAGATTTTGTCATCATAATTATTGATTATGCCTTAGTTTTTCACATAGACAACTGTAAACATAAAAAAGAAATGATCTTTGATCTTACCACATAGTAACCCCTGTTTGACATAAAATATTAAAATAGAAGTAATATGTATTAGCTGGGTAGTTGTGCCACACACCTTTAATTCCAGCACTCAGGAGGCAGAGACAGGTGGATCTCTGTGATTTCCAGGACAGTCTGGTCTACAGAGCGAGTCCCGGGACAGCAAGAGCTACACAAAGAAACCCTGTCGCAAACCTCACACACACACAAAAAAAAAAAAACTATCAGTGCAATTGCTAGATCAAAGGATGCTTAAAGTTTTAAAGTTTTATTTTTCATAACTATTACTAACATCCACACAAATGGTTCTATCAATTTGTATCCACACCCAAAATTTTAAGTGCCTGTCTTCCCATATACTTAGCAAATCTGTTCTTCTAATTAAAAATTAATACACCATTTATTCATTTGTTCACTTATTTATTAATTTATTTAATTATTAATTCTGTGTGTTATTTGTTAGGAGCTGGATACTGAAACCTTGGGTACCTGCACAGATTTCCAGGTTGTACCAGGCTGTGGTATTAGCTGTAAAGTCACCAATATTGAAGGTTTGCTACGTAAGAATAACTTGAAGATAGAAGAAAATAACATTAAAAATGCATCCCTGGTTCAAATTGATGCAATTAATGAACAGTCATCAACTTCATCTTCTATGATTATTGATGCTCCTCTCTCAAGTAAGCTGATTTCTTTTTCTTCCTTCCTTCCTTCCTTCCTTCCTTCCTTCCTTCCTTCCTTCCTTCCTTCCTTCCTCCCTCCCTCCCTTTCTTCCTTCCTTCCTTTCTTTCTTTCTTTCTTTTGTTTTTTTTGGGGGGTTGAGACAGGGTTTCTCTGTATTGCTTTGAAGCCTGTCCTGGAACTAGCTCTGTAGACCAGGCTGGACTCAAACTCACAGAGATCCGCCTGCCTCTGCCTCCTAAATTCTGGGATTAAAGGTGTGCGCCACCAATGCCTGACCTTTTTTTGGTAGGCTGATTTCTTTTTTTTCTTTTCCTTGAAATTTTATTATTCTTTTTCTTGAAAATAGATTCTGCTTTCATATAATACATCCTGACCAGTTTCCCCTCCCTCCACTCCTTCCATCTGCCCTCCCCTCTACCCTGGATCTAACCCCTCCAACTCTCATTAGAAAAGAACATGCCTCCAGTAGCAGCAACCAAACACAATGAAATAAAATACAATAAGGCAAGGCAAAAGCCCTCACTCTAAAGCTGGATGAGGCAACCTAACAGGAGGAAGAGTCCCAAGAGCAGGCGAAAGAGTCAGAGACACACCAGTTCCCATTGTTAGAAGTCCTACAAACACTCTAAGCTAACAGCCATAACATATACACAGAGGACTTGGTGCCAGCCCATGCAGACCCTGTGCTGGCTTTTCAGTCTCTGTGAGCCCATATGAGCCCTGCTTAGTTGATTTAGTGGGCCATGTTTTCCTGGTATCCTCTATCTCCTCTGACCCCCCCCACACACACACACTGTGGCATTCCCCAAGCTCTGAGGGGAGGGACTCATTGAAGACCTTCAATTTAGAATCTGTCTTTTTGCATCATGTCTGGTTATAGGTCTCTGCATCTGCTCCCATCTGCCACCAGTGGAATCCTCTGTTGACAACTGGGCATTGGTCTATGAGTATAGCAGACTATCATTGGGAATCATTTTATTGATTTTTTTATATTAGTCATGCTTGTTTCTACCCTAGGTCTTTGGGCTGTCATATTATTTATTCCTGGCCATCCATGCCCTCTCCTGGACATTATACAACCAGTATAGATTGTAGGTCAAAGGTTTTGTGGCTGAGTTGTTCACATTTCCCTTTTAGTAGCCTGAAGTGTACCTTCCTGCACCAAAGAAACTAGAATATAGGGGTGAAGACACTATGCAGGCATAATCTCAACTTTCTACTTCTTCATTTTCAATGATCTGTATGGATGCTATCCCTGGCAATGGAGTCCTGCTATTAGTTTTTGGAGAGCAACCCTCTATCCTAACATTAGCCTGCGTTGTTGAGGGACCTTCATGGCACCCCTTTAGCCAACAACTGATCCAAATGGAACCCATTCCCACCACTGGAAGCCTTGCCTGGCTATAAGAGATGGCCAGTTTAGAATCTATATCCCCCATTGCTAGAAGTCCTCACTAGTACCACCCTCATAGAATCCAAGAAGTTCTACTGCACTAAGTTTCCACACCATACTCCAGATGCTCCCTAATTCTAGCCATCTCTCCCCACATTTTTTCCTTCCATCCTATCAGCTACTAGTACCTGATCCTTCCCACTCCCTTCCCCACCGCTCCCAGTCTACCTGCAAAATCTGTTCTATTTCTCCTTCCCAAGGAAATCCATTTGTTCTGCCTAAACCCCTCCTCTCTACATGACCTCTCTGGGACTATGTATTATAGCTTGGTTATTACTTACTTAACAGCTAATATCTACTTATAAGTGAATACATACCATATTTGTCATTCTAGGTTTGGGTTACCTAACACAGGATGATTTCTTTTTTCTAGTTCCATCCATTTGCCTACAAATTTCATGATGTCATTTTTTTTAACCAGCTAACTAATAATTCTCTATTGTGTAAATGTAGCACATTTTGTTTATCTGTTCTTTTGTTGAGGGGCATATAGGTTGTTTTCAGATTCTGTCTATTATGAATAAAGAAAGCCACAATGAACATAGTTGAGCAAGTGTCCTTGTTGAAGGATGGAGTGTCCTTTAAGTATATGCCCAAGAATTAGGTATAGCTGGGTCTTGAGGTAGATCGATTCCCAATTTTCTGAGGAACCACAAAATTGATTTTTATAGTGGCTGTACAAGTTTGTTCTCCCACCAGTAATGAAAGTGTGTACCCTTTGTTCCACATCCTTGTCAGCCTAAGGTATCACTTGTGCTTTTGATCTTAGCCATTCTTGCAGGTATAAGATGGAATCTCAAAATTGTTTTGATTTGCATTTCCCTGCCTAATGGCTAAGGATGTTGAACATTTCTTTAAGTGATTCTCAGCCATTTGAGATTTCTCTATTGAAATTCTCTGTTTAGATCTGTTCCCTACTTTTAATTGATTATTATTTTTATATCTGATTTCTTAAGTTTTTTATATATATTTTGAAATTAGCTCTCTGTCAGATGTGGGGTTGGTGAAAAAAATCTTCTGATTATGAAGACTGTGGCTTGTCATGGTATCCTTAGCCTTACAGAAGTTTTTTTCAATTTCATGAGGTCCCATTTATTAATTGTTGATATCAGTGCCTGTGTTATTTATTAGTGTTCTGTTCAGGAAGTTGTCTCTTATGCCAATTCATTAAAGGCTATTCCCCATGTTCTCTTCTACCAAGTTCAGTGTATCTGGTTTTATGTTGAGGTATTTGATCCACTTGGCATAATTTTGTGCAGGGTGATAAATGTGGATCTATTTGCATTCTTCTACATGCAGACATCCAGTTTGACCAGCACCATTTGATGAAGATACTGTCTTTTTTTTCCAGTGTATATTTCTGACATGCATACGTACATACATACATATAAATAAATTAGGAATCTATAGGTGTATAGTTTTATGTCTGGGTCTTTCATTCAATTCTATTGGTCATCATGTCTCTTTTTGGCCAATCCACATGGATTTATTTACCATTGCTTTGTAATGCTGCTTGAAATTAGGGATGGTGATTCCTCCAGCAGTATTGTTTAGGATTGTTTTAGCTAACCTGGGTTTCAGATGGCTAACTGAATATATAACCTCAAGCTGATGTATAAGAAACAAAATGGACAGCATGCTTGCATTTCATCCAATCCAATTTTACCACAGGCCTTCTGATTACATCACTTAGTTACTCAGAAACTTTTGTTGACTGTGCTTATTTACTTGTGTCCTAGGGGTTTTATAGCTATTAAGAGATTCCATGACCATGGCAACTCTTATGAGGAAAACATTTATTCGATTGCAGTTTCAGAGGTTCCATTTGTTATCATGGCAGAGATCTTTAGCACCATGCAGGCAGACATGGTACTGGAGGAGGAGCTGAAAGCCCTACGTCTTGCAGGCAACAGGAAGTGGTCTGAGACACTGGGCAGTATCCTGAGCACAGGAGACCTCAAAATCCACTCTCACACATTTCCTTCAAGAAGGCCATACCCACTCCAACAAAGCCACACTTCTTCATAGTGCCTCTTTCTATGAGATAATGGGGGGCAATTGCGTTCATGCAATTACATTCAAACTACTACAGCAACTAACTGGGGTAATGAAGATAAGTCTGAGCTGATCTTCTATAATCTTTGTCTAATATATTTCCATAGCTGGTTGAGATTCTACATTTTTCACAAGACCCTGTAGTCTTCATCTTTCTCCCTCTTGAAATTACCGTATTTATATCCCATAGAAAATTAGAGTTCTAGGTCAGTGTTCTTTGTTTGGATTTTTGTGATTGTTTGTTTTGTTTCCCTGGATGGCCATTGCTTTTTCATGAGAGGAGATACTCCTCATCTTGCTAACAACTATGTTCATCTCTTCTCTAGATCCTACCCTCTCTGAGCTCTTCAGGGGCTTCCCTCTCTGTTACGGTCCCTTGTTTGCGTTCCACATCTCTTCCTGTACCTGTGTCTTTATGTTTTATGTATTTTTTTCTTATTTTACATATCGATTCCAGTTCCCCCTCCCTCCCTTCCTCTCTCCCTCTCTCCTTCCTTCCCATGCCCCCATCCCACCCACACACTCTACAGGGAGGGTGGTGCGTTCCAGGAGAGGCCAACAAAATCTGTCACAGAAGGGGAAAGGAACAAGATCTCCTGAGCATATTGGGGGAGGGAGCAGTGAGTGGAGAGGGAGCTGGAAGAAAGAGAAGGGGAGAGGAAAGTACATGGGACTAGGTAGATTGAGTCAGGGGAGGAATAGATGAGAGAGATAGAGAGCATAATAGAGGGTGCCATTATAGGTTTGAAGGGAAAACTGACTCTAGAGAAATGTCCAGAGACCAACAAGACTGACCCCAACTAACAATTTGAGCAACAGTGGAAAGGCTACCATAAATGCCCTTCCCTGATAATGTGATTGGTGACAAACTTATCCACCATCATAGAGCCCTCATCTAGTAGCTGATGGAAACAGAAGCAGACACCCACAGCTAGACCCTGAGCCGAACTGGAATCCAGATGCAGAGAGGGAGGACAAGACCAGGCTATAGAAACCCACAGAGATAGCTGACCTGAACAAGGAGGAGCTAATGGGCCCCCAGACTGATAGCTGGGAATCCAGCATTAGACTGACTCGGACCCCCTGACCATGGGTCTCAGTTAGAAGGCCTGGACAGTCTAAGGGACCTCTGACAGTAGAACCAGGATGTATCCCTGGTGCAGGAAAGGACTCTGGGAGCACATTCCCCATGGAGGAATACTCCCTTAACCTAGAGGCAGGAGGGAGGGCCTAGTCCCTACTCCAAATGACTTGACAGATTTTATTTACCCATGTCTTTAAAACATATGAACTCAATTTCTATGAAACTTCAAGGAAGAATAGTCTAGACTTGTTGAATTCACTTATTGCAGTCCAAACCCACTCCTGCTCTGTTCATACTATGGAACCATCTCTTAGTGCTGTGGACTCCTAATCCCACCCCAGTGCTTGCTCTTCACTCTGCATTCTGCATGACCTCACAAGACAGTTGAGGATATTGGTTAGTCCTTCAAAGACTCTTTTCTCCTTTGCATACATGCCTCAGCTGTCTTTGGATTCTTCTCTCCTTGGTCATTCCTTTTCATTCTTCTTTAATTCTTCATTTTTCCTACTCTCAAGTATTAGATATCTTCAATGATTTACTTTGTCTTTGACTTCTCATTTCCCAGTCTCTCCTCTATACAGTATCATTCATACCTATTTCTTATTCCTTTTGTTGTTTTTGTTTTGTTTTGTTTTTGTTTTTGAGATAGGGTTTCTCTTTTTAGCTTTGTAGACCAGGCTGGCCTCGAACTCACAGAGATCCTCCTGACTGTCTCCCAAGTGCTGGAATTAAAGTTGTGAGCCACCATACCTGGCTTCTCTTCACTTATTTTTATCATCTGCAGGTTTTCATTACCATTCCAAATTCTGTATCTCCAGTGGAGATGTATATCTTTCATCTGGTCCCCAACATGATCTACTTAACTAAGTGTTCCAGAAAATTCCCCAGCCATTTGTGCCCAAGTGATTTTGCCAAGATGCAAATCTGATCATACTTTTGTTTGTTTACTGCTTATGAGTTTTTTGTTTTGGTTTGTGTGTGGGGTGTGTGTGTGTGTGTGTGTGTGTGTGTGTGTGTGACAGGTTTTCTCTATGTAACAGTCCCAGGTGTCCTGGAACTCACTTTGTAGACCATGCTGGCCTTGAATTCACAGAGATCTGCCTGCCTGCCTGCCTGCCTGCCTGCCTGCCTCTGCCTCCTGAATGCTGGAATTAAAGCTGTATGCTGCCACCATGCCCTGTCTGCCTAATTTTGATTTATAGTACTTTGAAGGAATGCGCTTAAAGTTGTAGGTCACCCTCATAATAAGTAACTATTTCATCTGGTTTAAAGGGTTCATTTATATCCCAGAGCCCTTCCATGGATCTTAATTAAGGATGTGTGGTTTTTGTTTGTTTTGAGATAAGTTCTCACTGTGTACCCATGACTGCTCTGCAACAGTTCACTATGTCCACCTTCTAGCCTCAACCTCACTGACATCCACTTACCTCTGCTTCCTGAGTGTTGGAAGGAGTGCATCACTGGGACCCGCTCACAATCCTTGTTTTAATTGTTCTCTCTCATTCAGCACTTCGGTATCTGCTCTGTTCAGTTTCTTGCTTTTTTCATCACTCATCTGTCTCTCCCTGATTTTCCAAATGTGCTCCATGTTCTGGCAATATTTGTTATCCACCTATAGCTCCTCCTCATGACCTACCATTTATTCTTTTATTATTCCTTTCTTGAACATTTTTATACAATATATTTTGATATTTTCCCCTCCCACAACTTTTCCTTGACCCTCCATAACTCCCTACCTACTCAACTTTATGTTCTTTCTCTCTTTATTTCAAAAAAACAAACACTCAAAAAAGAAAATCAAAGCAAACAAGCAAAAGGCCAATAAGAAAAAAAATGCCCAAGGCAAAATGAAACAAAAAGTCTACAAAAGTACCATTGAGTTAATTTTGTGTTGGCTAACTACTCTTGCCTGATGACACTCTATAGGAGAAAATTTATTATTCCTCTGATAATGGGTATTAATTACAGATAGCTTCTTGGTTAGCGGTAGGACCCTATCTAGCTTGAACCTGTGCAGGTCTTGTGTATGCTGCCACAGTCTGAGTTCATATATGCATAGGTCCTGTTGTATCTGGAAGGCACTGTTTCCTTGGAGTCATCCATCACTTGTTAAATATTTCTGCTTCCTCTTTTGCATAGATCCCTGAGCCCTGAGGGGAGGGAACTGATGGAGACATCCCATTTAGGACTGAGTACTCCAAAGTCTTTCACTCTCTGCACACTGTCCAGTTGTGTGTCTCTGTTAATTTTTGTCTCCTGCAAGAAGCTTCTCTGATGTGGATTGAGTGAAGTGCTGATCTGTGTGTATTGTAGTATGTCATTAGGAGTCATTTTATTCCTATGATTCTTTTTCAAAATAATAACAATAGCTTTTAGCCTACCTATGATCTAGTTAGTCTCAGGGTTGGCCACTTTAGTAGTGCCAGGTATGGGTTCCATCTCATGGGTTAGGCCTTAAATCCGATCAAAAGGTGGCTAAATCACTCTCATAACATTTTTACAACTGTTGCACTACTATGTCTTACAGGCAAGTCACTGTTGTAGGTTGCAGGGTTTGATGCTAAGTAGTGATGTTGATGGCCTACCTTTCTCCTCCAGTTGCATGCATAGTACCTTCTAGTACCCTGAACACTATGTAGTCAGTAGGAGCGAAGCTTCTAGTTAGGCACCAGTTGGACTTCTCCATGCTCTGTGACATAAGTAAGTGTTGTCTTTAGCAAAAGAGCCTTACCAGTAGAGAACAACAAATAACCTTGGCAATAGCTTATGGTGTTTGTGTGTGTGTGTATGTGTGTGTGTGTGGGGGGGGTGTTCCATGGGACCCCTTTTTGTCCTGCAATTTTCTACTTGTTATATCATTTAATTTACTGCTTTTTCCATGCAGTGACCTCATCCACAAATAGCAAATAGCATCTACTCTGTTAATTCTGCTTATCTTTGTAGACCTGACTTTCATCTCTTTTGAGTAACACCTTCACTGACATGCACTGATAGAGATACTTGCTCTTCTTAAATTATAGCTATACTTCATTTCTATTATATTAGACACTACAAAATAATTATTTCATGGCCATTTCTATGTCTCTGTGACTTCTTTGTTTGTGGGTTTAATATTAAGTAACTGACATGTAGGAAATCATTCAACTTTTTTGTTGAGTATCTACTGTGTGTTATGGAATGTTAATGCCACTTTAAATGATCATCAGTGGGGGTGGAGGTGTAACTCAGTGGTATACCTCTCCAACAGTTCTCTTCTCCCTTTGTGCTTAGTGTGTGTGAGGCCCTGGGTTTGTCTCCAGTACCACAGAGGAAGGAGTTGGGAGCTAGGAGCATGGAAAGAAACTGAGAGATGAGTTTGTGGGCTGTCCCCATATCCCAGGCAAAACATATCAATGGGTCAGACAAGTGTGATAACAGTAGAGTTTGTAAGAAATGATCAAATTCCAGATGTATGTTGGAGGGTAAGCTGAAAGATTTTATTGTCAAATTATATAGAGAGAATGTAAGTTTTAAAAAAAGGAGTCAAGGGACTTGAGAAATGGCTCACCAGTTAAGAACATTGGCTGTTCTTCCAGAGAGCACAGGTTCAATTCCAAGCACTCACACGGCAGCTCATACCTAGCTGTTAACTCTACTCCCTGGAGATCTCATGTCTTCTTCTGACCTCCATGGGCACTGTATACACATGATGCTCAGACATATATGCAGACAAAACACCGATTCACAAAAAACTATTTTTAAAAATTAAAACACAAGAGTCAAAGTCATGCCAAAGTTAGTAGCCTACCAATTTAGCTAGATGGAGTTACCATTTAAATAGTATAAAGAAGACAAGAGGAACAATACTGGAGAGAAGGTCAGGAGTCCAGTATTATGGAAGTTATATTTGGGTGTTTGTTAGCTAGTTAAGTGGAAATATCATATAAATGGAAATATTAGGTAGGTAGTTGTCTACGGGGGTCTGAAGATCCAAGAAAGAGACTGAATTAGAGAAACAGAGTTGGGAGTCATTTGCTTTGTAGATCTGTGGTATTGAGTGCTGTAGTCACTAGTAACATGTGATTATTTAGTTTTGAGTTACTTAAAATTTAATTTTATGTAAAAACCAGCTCTTTAATCATTTTGGCTTTCAGTAGCCTCATGTGTTGGCTAGTGGCCATAGAGTTAAGTAGCTATATACCTAAATAGCGGGTATAGAGCATTTCCATCATTGCTGAAACAACTGTTCAAACCTCACTGGGTTTACTAAAGTAAAGGTCACTGGTGCATTATGGGAAGTTTATCAGCATAATAGAGAGCAAAGCAATTTATTTGAGTGGATTCACAAGAAAATGGGAAGTGGTAAATTAGAGACAACTAATAGGGGAAATACTTCTCTTTGTGTACAGAAGTAGAAAAATGTGACAGCTAGAGAAGCAAGCACAGGAGAGTTTTTTTCTGTTTTTAAAAATAAGACAATATGCAGCAGAAATGATGATAGGAAAAGGATTATTCAGGAAGGAGAGAAGAGAGTAGTTGGAGAGATGATCTGGGATAGGCAGAGGAGGGTGGCCTAGCATACAGGTAGAGAGTTGGCCTTTGGCAGGCACTGACTCTGTTTATAGCAGAGGGAAAACAAGCTATGTGTACCTAGGGAGGCACAGGAGCTGGGGAGATATGACCATAGCAAGCCCTCTTTTGATTCCAGAGAGCAGTTGCATCTCAGGTGAGAATGGGGGTAGAAATGTTCAAGCTTTGAAAGGAGAGGAGATTTCAAATAATCATCCTGAAGAAAAAAAATGAGTGGACTGGGTACATGCAGTCAAACATCTGTTCCAACAGAGCTAAGGGCTCACTTAAAATTAGTCGTTACTGGTTTAAAATGAGACAGCCACATGGTTGCATATATACATGCAGCCACATTAACTACTGATGCAGTTAGGTTAATTTTGGTGTTGGAAGGTCAAAGGGTAAACCTCAATGAGAAGAGAACCTCTGAATTAATACATTCTCAATCCCTGCTCCCCATCTTGCTGGAGATTGAACCTACGGCTTCCTTCACTCATTCTAGGCAAGCACTCAGCCACTGAGCTATATCCCCAGCCCTTGAACTGGCACTTGAACAGTGTGATGGAATTTGCTATTGGGAGAGAAAGCTTAAGGACCTTGAGTGATGGTAGCAGCATGGGCTCAGAGGTATATGGAAGAGCAGAATGTATTCCTGGAAAACTTAAAAATCACTGTCATAGGTTATAGTCTACAAAAAATGCACTATAGTGACAGCAAGGTTAGGCAGGAAGAACTTTCCTCATAAGATGGATTTAAAGGTTAAATCAACTTACTAAATCTTTTTTTTCTATACTTCTAGATGCTGTTGATACTCAGCAGTACAAAGTCCACATTGGTAACCGGGAATGGATGATTAGAAATGGTCATATCATAAATGATTATATTAATGATGTCATGATTGAACATGAAATAAAAGGTCGGACTGCTGTGTTGGTGACAATTGATGGTAAAGTTTTCCTGAAATATTCTGTGACACAATTGTGATCTCAGTCATTATTTTATGTTTCTGTGGGATTTAAACTATGAGGTTTATTCCAAAGAGGCTTGAATACAAAGTTATAATGTTAACAAAATATCATTACTATTAACTTAGCATTTTTTTACCAGCTGTTGTGGCACATCTACTTGGGAGTTTGAGATAAAAGAATCATAATTTTAAGGGCTCTATAGGAAGATACTATCTCATACAATAACAACAAAAACCCAAGTCAGCCAGGCATTGTGATGCATGCCTATAATCCCAGCATTTAGGAAGTGGAAGCAGGAGGACCTAAAGTTGAAGACAACACTTTGTAGTGAGTTCAAGGCTAACCTGGGCTACATGAGATTCTGTCTAAAACAAAAACAAACCACTAAATTTTTAAAAAGGCAAAAGCATTAGGCAGAGCTCAGGGAACCCTTAGGAAGAGGGAGAAGAAGGATTGTAAGAGCCAGAGGGGTCAAGGCCACAAGAACACAGCCCACAAAGTCAGCTAAACAGGGTTCATAGAGAAGTTTCGTGTATCCCAAGATGGCCTTGAACT
This sequence comes from Cricetiscus sungorus, assembly GCA_030556225.1. Classification (NCBI taxonomy): domain Eukaryota; kingdom Metazoa; phylum Chordata; class Mammalia; order Rodentia; family Cricetidae; genus Cricetiscus; species Cricetiscus sungorus. Next base: position 59,636,709 of record JANBXA010000726.1, on the reverse strand, counting down.
CACTATGTGGCCAAGAAATGCCTTGAACTTCTGATCCTCCTGTCTCTACCTTCCAAATGCTGGGATTATAGTTGTGTACCATCACACCAGCTTTACGTGGTACTGGAGATTGGCTCTAGGGCCTTGTGTATGCTAAGCAATCACTCTATCAGCTGAACTGCATCTCCAACCTTGTACAATTTCTAATGTGTAGGACATGTTTATATGTTTAAAAAAATGGGGGAGGATTTTGAGAGAGGGCTTCTCTCTGTGTATCTCTGGCTGTCCTGGAACTCATTCTGTAGACCAGGCTAGTCTCGAACTCACAGAGGTCTACCTGCTTCTGCCTCCCAAGTGCTGGGATTAAAGGCATATGCCTCTACTGGCTTGCTATATGTAAAATTTATGTCAATACAATTGAATAAAAATTTAAATCCTGTGTTGGGAGTGTGCTGGAGAGATGGTTCTATGATTAAGAGTACTTGCTGCTCCTGCAGAAGATCAGAGTTTGATTCCTAGCACCCATGTTGAGTGGTTCGCAACTACCTGTAATCTCAGCCAGAGAGGATCTGTCTCCCTCTTCTGGTGTCTGGGCATCGTCAAGCATGTGTGCATACTTACATACAGATATACACAACATATACAAACAAATTAAATATAAAAAAAACTTTAAAATCCTGTTGGAGATGTAGCTCAGCAATAGAGTACTTGCCTAGCATGCTCAGATCCCTGGGTTTCTTATCTAGTGCTTGAGGAGGGGGGCGGGGAAGCCAAGTGTGGTTATGAGCACCTTGGGAGGCTCAGGCAGGAAGCTTGAATTTGACTATCTGGGGCTACATAGTAAGATAGATAAGTAATACAGTGTTTGCTTAGCACAGACAAGACCCTGAGTTCAAACCGTAGTACCACACATAAAAATAACTAAGGTTACTTGTACAGCTAGTATTTTACTGTGGTTTATTTTACTTGATGAAACATTTTCCATTATTGCCATATAATTGTATTAATTATTTTTGTGTTCTGGCAATCAAACACAGGGCTGTATATTCTAGGCAAGCACTTTACAAATGGGGCTATCCCCTATAATTCTAGGATTTTGTTTTAATTTACATGCTGTATAATCATTTCCATGTTGTTAGAAATGTATTTCTTACTTGTATTTTTCTGTGTGTACATATGTATCTGTCTTTCTGTCTATGTGAGGGTACATATGTTCCACAGTGCATAAGTGGGGGGGGGGTAGTCAAAGGACAGCTTGTGAGAGTCACTTTTCTCCTTTCAGCATATGGACCCTGAGAGTCAAACTCAGATTGTCAGACAAGCACCCTAACTCACTGAGGCATCCTGATGGTCCTAGAATATTCTTGATATTTCACCATAATACTGCAATAAGCATAGATAAAAATTTATATGCTTCCTATTTGATAGAGTAAACTTCCAGTTCTGAGATTATTTATTCAACATTTACAGGTACAGGAAAAAGCAGAGAATAACATTTTACTCTACTGCAGTTTGGGTGTGCAGAATATGTACACAGTAGCCAGAGGAGGACAGTACATCTTATCTTGCCCTATCACTCTGCCTTATCCCCTTAAGGCAGGGTCTCCCAATGAACCTGAAACTAGACTGACAGCCAACAAGCCCCAATGATCTTCCTGTCTCAACCTCACTGGCCAGTTTTGGGGTTCCAGAATTTGACTTTGAGTCCTCATGCTTATGTGTTCATATCCACTGAGCCATTTCTCCAGCCCTCTTAAATTTATTTTTCAAACAAGATTAGTAGCTTTTGTTAATTTCCCCCTAATATCAAATACCAGTTTTATGTCTATTCATCTATTAGTTTCTCATCCTGTTTGTTTTTAAAGTAGCTAAAAAGTATTTGTAGCTATAGTTCTAATACCTAAGGATGGTTGTCTTTTTACTTTTAGTGACACTTTTTCATTTTGCTATTATTACTTTCATTAAATATGTATACTTATTGATTTTATTTTCCACAATCAAATTTGGAAGCCTATCACAGAGCATGTGGTATAAAGTCTATATGGATCAGAATGTTTTGAGTTAAACCAAGCCCTCAATGGCTTAACAAATTCTTTTCTTTTTGAAATTTTATTCTATGTTTTGTTTTTCATCATAATCTGTTTTTCTGCTGCTTCTGTATTAGATGAGCTGTGTGGCTTGATAGCCATTGCTGATACTGTGAAACCTGAGGCAGAGCTGGCTGTCCACATCCTGAAATCTATGGGCTTAGAAGTAGTTCTGATGACTGGAGATAACAGTAAAACAGCTCGATCTATTGCTTCTCAGGTAATTGTTTTACTTAGTTGTTGGGATGGGAACATGTGTTAATATCAGATTCTAAATACACATTTTCTTCCATTTAAGTGCTAAGGAAGTCACCTTACTTATTGTTTGTATTATCAAGTAGAAATCCCTAACTGCTTAAAAACAGTCAGCAGTGCTACCACTCCTTCAACATCTGCTGCTGTAAACATGGGAGGAGCTGGATGTAGGTTCCTCTCTCATCCATTGTGGATGCCACCAGACATACTGTTTTCTTTGACATAACAATTTTCTTCACTTCACATTTGTTTCACCTCCAGCATTCTTCAATAAAAACAAACTTAGAATGCCTTCTCTCCTCTTACAGTGTGTATGTATATAGGGGTTGTGTGTGCATGCATGTCTCACAGAACGTGCATGTAGGTCAGAGGTCAAACTTAGGGGAGCTGCTTCTTTTCACTGTGTAGATCTGGGGACTGAAGTCAGGTTTTATCAGGCTCGATGGTAAATACCTTTACCCACTGAGCCATCTTGATGGCCATCTTATAGTAAATAATAGAAGGAATATGTGAGCATAATCTTAGGGAAGAATGTGAAGGTTGTAAAGAATTTGTACCATTGTTTATATTCTCTGTCAAGTTCTCCTGTCTTGCTTTTGTGTACGCATATATACCTGGATATAAGTATGTAGTTCTGCCTTTTCAACACTAACTGGATCAGTTTACTCAGTAGTTTTTATATATATCAATATTTTCCAGCTCTTTGTTCATGTCTTGGCAAATAAAATTATTTCATCCCTTCTACACTAGTACATGGAATTCTACAGTATGGGCGAATTGTAATTTATGTTGTAATTTATGTTGAATGATGTTTTAGCTCTTAGTCTTTTGGCCTTTGGAGGGGCGGGGTAGGGAGGACACAACCCAGCTCCCATATAACTCAGACATGGAGGCTTATTCTTAGTTATGAGTGCCTGGCCTTAGCTTGGCTTGTTCCTAGCCAGTTTTTCTTATCTTAAATTATCCCATATACCTTTTCCATCTGGCCTTTTCCTGTTCTCTTAACTTCTGTAAATATTACTCTTACTTTGTGAATTGCTGTGTAGCTGCATGAATGGGTAGCTGGGTGACTGGACCCTGCTGTCCTCTTCCCCTTCTCTCTTTGCTCTTCATTGAGCCTTTTTCTCCTTCTATTTATGCTCTTTGTCTGCCAGCCCCACCTATCCTTGCTTCTGACTCGATATTGGCTATTCAGCGCTTTATTAGGACCACCAGGTGTTTTAGACAAGTACAATAGTGCAGCTTCACAGAGTTAAACAAATGCAGCATAAACAAGTCACATGCCTTAAAATAATACTCTTTGCAGCACCTGCACTACAGTCTGTTTCACTAATCGGGTGAAGGCCTAGATTGAAATAAGAGACAAGACAAGGTCATTTGGTCACCAGGAATGCTGGAATGCTGAATGCCCTTTATTGAGGGGGTGGGGTGGGCTTATGTACTGACTCACAGCACAGTGGAAAACAGCAGGGTTGAGAGTACAGTTTTCAGGCTTAGCTAGCAGATGTGCATTAGCAAAACAGGAAGAGTAACTGTAACAACTGTGTTCCAGCCAACAGCTTCAGGCTTGCTCAAGGTGCCTCGGGGCTCCATGCAGGGCCTTACAATTCTCCAATACCATTCCCCTAATGATGGACATTTAGGTGGTTTTGAATTTTTTGTTTTTGTAAACAGGCAATAATAAATATCCTTGACATCTTTGGACTCGAAAGAGTGTCCAGATATACTTAAAAGTTGATTTTCCAGATCAGATGATGTGCACATTTTGATGAATGCTATTCCCCTGAAGACAGTGTCAGACTATACACAAATAGAATTCAACATTGCTTATTGGCTGGAGAGATAACTCAGCCATTAAGAGAACAGTTATAACTGTTCCTACAGAGGACCTAGGTTTGGCTGCCAGTACCCATGTGGTGGCTCACAACCACCTTTAACTTCAGTTTCAGGGCATCCAGTACTTTCTTCTTACCTCCATGAGCACCAGGCACATGTCTGATATGCTTACAAACATGCAGGCAAAACCTTAAAAATAAGTGAGTCTATTAAGAAGAACACTTACTTTTCCCCATTATTGGTGGATATCTTCAGTCTTTTAAATGTAAACCTCTGGCAGGTTAAAAATGATGCCTCATTATTTTAAGCTCAACTTTGTAGTGCTCAATATAACTTCCTGAAATGAACTGAGTTGATTTTCTTCACATAGGTTGGCATTACTAAGGTGTTTGCCGAAGTTCTGCCTTCCCATAAAGTTGCTAAGGTGAAACAGCTTCAAGAGGAGGGAAAACCAGTAGCAATGGTAGGAGATGGAATCAATGATTCTCCAGCTCTGGCAATGGCAAATGTTGGAATTGCCATTGGCACAGGCACAGATGTGGCCATTGAAGCAGCCGATGTGGTTTTGATAAGGGTAAGTCCCAGAACTCCAGTGGTGCAGTCAGTTAGCAGGAAATATTTATACACTAGAGTAGAGCCTGTGGTCTGAGATCTGAGGGCTGGGACATGGCTAGTAGTATTGTTGTAAGGCATTCTGGGTAGTGATCCTGCCCTGAGTCCCATGTTCCTAGCTGTGAATGAAGACTGGGGTTGAAGTGGAGGTGTGGGATTTCTCACTGCTTATTGACATTCTCAGTCCAGCAGTAAAAATGAGAATCACAAGCTTCTGATGTGAAAATAAAATCTAACAATAATATAACTATCTACTATTCACTGATGTTAAATATTTAATCCATTTACTAGCATACAACCCTGAAAGCATTTTCAGAACCCTCAAAAAAATTTCTGAAAAGCCTTTCCCAACCTTGACTCAAGGCTTAGTAGTATCTGAAATTTGTACTTAATTCAGTGTTCCCGAGGCATACATAATCTCCATTATATACAGTGACAAGTAGAGAAGTCCCTACTGAAGTTAATCTCACTAATGTCACTGGTCTCTCTTGTCTCAGAATGACCTTCTGGATGTTGTGGCAAGTATCGACTTGTCAAGGAAGACAGTCAAGAGGATTCGAATCAATTTTGTCTTTGCTCTAATCTATAATCTGGTTGGAATTCCCATTGCTGCTGGTATGTGACTTTTAATATGTTTTTCTTTTGTGGTTAAAGTTATTAGACATCTGTCATATTGGAAGAATTAGATTTACTTTTGACCTTACTTTTTCATATACCCTGTTGTTTTGGTGAGAAGTAATGTTAAAACCAGTAATGTTCAACAGGTTCATTACAGCCTAAAAATTTATAAACATTTTGATACCTCAAAAAGTTTTTCCCTGAAATGTTATAATTTGAAAAATTTCAACTTAGGTAAACACCGAAAAAATAAGTATGGAAAAATATGTGCCTACACATAGGCATATACACACATGTAATTAAAATTAAAAATAAAAGGACCAAGTGGTGGTGGCACATGCCTTTAATCCCAGCATTCAGGAGGCAGAGACAGGTGGATCTCTGTGAGTTTGAGGCCAGTCTGATTTACAAAGCAAGTTCTAGGACATCTAAGGCTACACAGACAAAGGCTAAACAAACAAACAAATCTATTGAAACCAAATGTGTTTCAACATGTTGGATAACATCTGTAATCCCAGCATTTGAGAGGCAAAGGCAAGAGCAAATTTAAGGCTAGTCTGGGCTAGCTCCATAGCATGTTCCAGGTGTCAGAGCTACCATAACAAGACATTGTCTCAAAAACATAGATAGACAGACAAATAGATTTAAATTTAAATTTTTAACTTAAAAAAGTTGGGTCAGGTATGATTCCGAGTACCTAATTTAATCCCAGCATTTGGGAGAGTGCACTTATACAGTTCTCTGTGAGTTTGAGGCCAGCTAGGGCTTCATAGTGAGACCCTAGTTCAAAAAAAAGTGTGCAGAAAAAAAGAAAAAGCACACTTGTGCTTATAGAGTATGAGCTCCGCCACACTGGAAAACTGAGGAATATTCACTTACAGCTATCAAAATACAGCAGTTTCTCCCCTGAGATGCACCCTAGGGAAATTCTTAAACATGAGAAAATATGGACAAGAATATTAATGACAGCACTCTACTAAGGAAAAGTTGACAGCAATGCAAATCTCCACAACCAAGAGGATAAAATGCTGAAGAAATAAGAAAGTAAATTGGGGCTGCAGAAATGGCTTGGCAGTTGAGAACACTAGCTGCTCTTTCGGAAATCCGGAGTAACCACATGGTGGTCCCAGCAACCATGTGGAAGGCTCACAACCATCTATAATGGGATCTGATGCTCTTTTCTGTCATGCAGCTCTCATATACATATCTAAATAAATCTTTAAATCAAAAAAGAAAATAAGTTATACGTATGTTAGAAAATGTGTTGATAATTCATTTAGTATTGCCTACTCTGATCCTAACTTGTTTCCAGGAGTTTTTCTGCCCATTGGTTTGGTTTTGCAACCCTGGATGGGATCCGCAGCAATGGCTGCTTCATCTGTTTCTGTAGTACTTTCTTCCCTTTTCCTCAAACTGTAAGTATGGTGACTTTCTCATATTTTAACAACCAATTTTTCTTAGTAGGTTTGAATCTGCATATCCAAGTAAGGGTGTGTGTGTGTGTGTGTGTGTGTGTGTGTGTGTGTGTGTGTGTGTGTGTGTGTGTGTGCGCGCGCACGCATATGCACATGTGTAGGTCAGAGGTTCACATTGGGTATCTTCTATTTTTCTTTACATTATATTTTGAGGTAGAGTCTCTGACTGAACCTAGGTTTCATCAGTTCAGCTACACTGGAAACAACCCCCCCTCCCAGGCTCTTCCCGCTTCACCTCCCTAACACTAGGATCACAGGTACAGGCCACCATACCCTACTTCTATGTGGGTGCTGGGGATCCTAACTAGAGTTCTCATTATTGTACAATAAGCACTTTATCTTCTGACTCATCTTCCCGGACTTACAAACAATTCTTAAGAATTACTAGGTAATAATTAATAAATGTTGTGTGTGTGGTGGTACACACTTGTATTCCCAGCACTCAGAGGAAGCTATAGTAAAGACCCTGTCTCAAAACAAAAAGAAAAAACTGAGTAGTTGTCATTTTATATAGTGTATGCATTATAGGCATAAGCCCAGAAAGGAGTTAAGTGTCATATACTAGCTTTGAGAACTAGGTCTTTGGATTATGCGACACCACAAAGGTAATTTCAAGTAACTTTCTTATAGAAGCCACCTTTGCACACCTCATACTGGGCAAATCTCATTTTGTTTGTGCACACAACAAATATCTAGTTAACATTTGATTGCTTTAAATTTATGTCTAGGTACAGGAAACCAACTTATGACAATTATGAGTTGTGTGCCCAAAGCTACACAGAACAGAGGAGTCCTTCAGAAATCAGTGTTCATGTTGGAATAGATGATGCCTCCAGAAATTCTCCGAGACTGGGCTTGCTCGACCGGATTGTCAATTACAGCAGAGCCTCCATAAACTCACTACTGTCTGACAAGCGCTCCCTGAACAGTGTTGTTAACAGTGAACCTGACAAGCACTCGCTTCTGGTGGGGGACTTCCGGGAAGATGATGACACCACACTGTAAAAGGCCTGGGGGATGCTGCTAATTGAAGTTCATGTGCACTGACACAGCACTTACGTTGTCATGGAAGGATCTTATGGCAGTCTTATGCTTTTATTGCAGGGTTCTATCTGAGTTGTATTTGTTAATGGCAAAAATAGATTTTTTTAGGGCAGGAGCTCTGAATCTGGCATTATCCAAAACAAATTCCCTGCAATTTTTGTTTTACTAGGGATAGAAGGTAGAGCAGCGAGTTTAGAACAAACTCTATAGTTAGAGGTTGCTGACTTGCTGCTAATATGGCAAATCATTTTTATTTGACCAAAAGAAAATGCCCAAAGACAGGATGATTAAAAATGTGAAGATTTGAGAGCATGACCTTGAGGATATTCTTGAGCCCGTATCCTTGTCCTACTGGGGAGCAATGGCTTTCAAAGCACTGTACAAAGCATCTAGTTCAGAAGGAAAACAGTTGCACCTGTTTCAAATAGATGTGCCTTATTTATTGTGGGTTCACGTTCACCTCATAATGCCTGCATTCTTGTCCTTTAGTTCCTAAGAGCCTCCAGGATGGCTTCTGTCACCTTTCAAGTGAGCTAAGTATAGGTGGTTTTCCTTGACTAAAAATAACTGACCATAATAACTTGGAGTAAGGCAGGAGGATTGCAAGTTCAAAGCCAGCCTGGACTATATACACTAAGAGCCTGTCTCAAAACATAGTTTGTGACTGACAGTTTCTCTGAAATCTTCTCTTATTTTATTGTCACTCAGAAACCTTAAGGTGTGCAGAGTTCTCTACTCTCATGTTTCTCCACTGTTGTCAGAAATCTCAGATTCTTCCTTCAGTTTCCCTAGCTCTGTGCTAGCCTACAGTTCTCCCCTGCTGAGAGTTCAGCTTGTTCATAGTGGAGCCTGTTCATCAGTCCCAGTCTAGAAGCTTACCATTTGAGCCTCTTTCACTGAAGAATTCTTGAAAGATTAACACGACTATTTAACATATATAGGCCAATAGGCCATGTAAAAGTACCTGAACTCACTAAACTTTTCTTTTGGGATATAATCACCTGTCTGGTATATTATAATTTAATAAAAATTTAGTTAGCTCTTATGTTTTAGATAATTTATCAAAATGATTTTAAAATAATACTATCACACACTTTTATTAAAGTACATAAACTGTAATAAAGAAATAAGAAACTGGTTTATGATATCTCATAATCAGTTATATTTTTCTCTTGCTCAAAAAATTTATGCTTATAAACAAGCTCCTAATCTTTTATTTGCATGCCATACTTTAAGCCAATAGCACAATGCCTATCATATATGATTTATGCCCAGAAAATGTTCTTCTTTTCAGGTCAATATTGAATATGAAAAATCATTTTATAGAACAGAGTATAACATGAAATGGAGAATGGGTTTCGACTCTACCCCTTTTCTCTCTTATTCCTTCATACTCCCACACCCAAAAAAAGTTTACATTCTCCAGTGCTGTCTTTCCACATTTGGAAGAGACCTAACTTCTATCTTAGCTATCTTAGAGAGGTAAGACTTTTGATGAAGGTGCTATTAACCTAGAAAGGCAAATCTGTTTTAATTAAGAACGAGTTTGTATGTTTAAAATCTATTTTAGACCAGTCCTTATGCCATCTTAAGAATATGAGTTTGAATATTTGTTTTTTAGTTCTAGTGGTCCATCATAACATAACTCATTGACTCCTAGAAGAAACAGCTAATACTAGATATGTATAATAGATTTTTCTTGCTCTGGGCCCAGAGTAAGAATAGAAGTCCCCCAGCTCTCAGCCTGTTTCTCTTTGTGTTTGCATATGTTATTGAGTCCTCCTCTTGCCTCCACATCATATTATAGGATAGTGAGACTAGCATTTCAGTTCTCACTGCCAGGAAAAATAAAATGTGTTTGAGAGATGCTGTATTCCTAGGAGAGAGCATTCAAGCACATTGCTTTCAGTTGGTCAATAACTGTAGGTAATGAATCACTGTGTAAATAAGTGTTCGTTCATATGTATGTGTATATATATATATATATATATACATATATACACACATATACTCAGAGAGCAGGGTAGAGGGGGGAGCACATACAGAATGAAAATGGGATTCTATTTGTATCTGTTTTAAGTTTCTTTATCTTTGCCACTCTTCTGTACTCACTCAGCAACCATTCTCTCTTTCAGAAGGCACCATAGACACTTTGTTGTCCAGTGCTGATGCAGACTTAGCTAGGGGGCACCTTTAACTTAAGTATCCAAAGATGCCTTTTGAATTTAAAGATTAAAACACAACTAGGGTATTTACTATTGTAGTTTTAAAAGTATAGTTGTCAAGTGTGAAGTAGAAATGTTGCTTTTCCTACTTTAGTATCAATATTTTAGAAAGTTAAATTTGATGCCTTATGAACAAATAATTTTATATTATGCTTTAATTTTTTTTAAAAAATTATTCTTCATTCATATATACAGAATGTTTGAAATAGCACTAGAGACAAGATGTTTCCAAAAATGTGAGTGTGCATATCTTTTCTGTACACAGCTTAAAATCAAAAAGACGTAGTAGAGGATTTTCCATTACTTGTGGATTCTGTTTTAAAATTATTTTTCTTAATATTTATTTTATTCTATCTTGTTATTTTCTTTGGATGAGGCATCTGGTTACAGGTTATTCATTTTTTAAAAAACATACATTCCTGATATCACTCCTTTGGATTATTTAGTTTTCTGTATTTAAAAAGCAATTTCTTTACCAAATATAAAAATATGAATTCATGCGAAATCATCACCAACTTTTACACTGACTTTCTTAAGTCCCTCGGACTGCTATGATTAAACATATAAAACACAAATTTATATTTCAGTCACATGAGCTTTTTAATGACATTGATAATAAATGCCTTTTGTAGCCAGAACCAGGTGTCTCAACCTTGTGTTTTTAAAGAAATGTTTAGTCATGTATTGTAAAACTTTGGTTAGTATCCAAAACAGGAGCGGACAACTTTGTGCAATATTTGTTTGCTGTAGTCTAGTTTGTTCTTACTCATGTGCATGTAATTGATATTTCTGCCGAAGATGTGCCTTCAACTTTATAATTATAGTGTTGTAAAAAGAAATGTTGTCAAATTTCACTGTGTTAAATCATCCGACCCCCTCTACCAGCGGTCCCACACTACTCTTGATGTGTTTTTGGGGTTCTTTGAATGTTGTTTCAACTGTAAATCCGATGTACCAAGATCAGAGGCAGCAGCACATGTTCAGGTAGGAGGACAAAATCTATTGTCCTTAGATCCCACTCACTTGTTGCTATCACTAGTGAGAATGAGAAACAGGAATATGTGTGGTCTCTTCTTTGTAGTATCTAATAAATTCTTGATATGATGTCTACCCTAAATGAGCTGTTCTTGATTTGGTGAAGTCCTGAGCAGTGTGACGATCCAATTTATTGCATGAACTTTTCCTGAGGAGATATGAGTAAATGTCTGTTCATCCCTCATAGTGCACCAAGAACAGACCAAAATAATGAGTCCATTCCAGTCCAGCTTGGTGAATCAGTAAGTTTATTGGTCTTCCTGTCAGGCACATAGGTAATCCCAAAACAGCTTTATTAATTAAAGTCTCAGACTGCAGCCGCTCTATTGCCTCCTGACACCATGTGCAGCTGGGCAGAATTATGTACAGCTAGGAGGGAGGTGTAGGAGCCAATGGCTGAAGTCTAAGCTGAGGATCTAAGGGCATGCCCCACCCCTGCTGTGACTGGCCAAATCTTTGGGCTCTTTTGAGTAGTCACAACTGCCATGCTTGGAGGACAGCATTCAACACTGGCTAACATGCATTCCCACACCCCTCATGCCCTTGAATTTAAGAGGGTTTAAAGACTTACTTGGGAGAGCTGATTCCTACCATCCACATCAAATACATGGGATAATTCAGTCAGAAAAAGGAAGCTAGCCAGCAGGATGGACATCTCAGGATTTTACTCTTGTTTGTTTGTTTGTTTGTTTGTTTGTTTGTTTGCTTGTTTGTTTTTGAGACAGGGTTTCTCTGTGTATCCCTGGCTGTCCTGAAACTCACTCTTTAGATCAGGCTGGCCTTGACTTCACAGAGATCCACCTGCCCATCGCCTGCTGTGTGTTAGAATTAAAGGCATGCACCACCACCAGCTTGGGATTTTACTCTTATGTTTCCAATGCCCATCCCTTTTCTACCTGATTCAGAAGGTTGTTCAGTGAGGGCAGCAGTGCAGTCAGTGAGGTCTCAACACCTTTCTGGTTTACCAAAGTGAAGGAGCTTTTTGTTGGAAATGCTAGATTAAGACTTAAAGGTCTTCAGAGAATGAGGATAGACACTGAGAAATAGAGTTGTCTCTGCTATGAGTAGCCCCCTCCAGCCCTGCTGTGCGTTTTTATCTCAGTTTGTGGGCATGAACCATGGGTTGCAGGTACGTTTTTTGTTTGTTTTGATACAGGGTTCTATTATGTAGCCTTAGCTGTCCTGGAACTCTCCATATAGACCATGGTTGGGCTTTAACTCACAGAGATCCACCTGCCTCTGCTGGGTTTAAAGGCATGTACCAACTGAAAGGGAATGCTTCTGGCCAACTCGAAAGAGCTAGGTAACACCAGCAATAGTCACAAGCAGCTGAAAAACATGGCCATTTCTATGCAATTGGTATCTCCTTGGAAAAGTTTAAAATCAACTGAGCAACCTTTGGCATTCTGGACCTATTGCCCTCAAGTGGCTTCTTGTTTTAATTGTCATCACTCTCTGTGTCCCTCAGAAGTCCAAGGCTGATCTGTAAACTGAAGTGCTGTCCTCACCCAATCAAAACTCCCAATTTCTTCCTTACCAAGTATAATAGAAAAGTTGAGGTTAACTCACCCCATTCTAAAGGACCAATGACTTTTAGAGCTTGCCGGAGGTATTGGCAATTCATTTGAAAAGCATGCTCTTTGATTCAAATGACTATACTACTGAAATGACAAGCAGACCACACATGTAGAAGAGATTATCTGGGGCTGGTATGTCTGATGATCTAGCTGGGCATGGTGTACCATACCTGTTATTACAGCACTCAACAGCCAGAGGCTGGAGAACTGTTGTATGTTTGAATAGCTGGAGTTATGAGTTATAAGCCAGCTTGGGCTATAGTGTGAGATCTTGTCTTGATAAAGTTATTGAGTTTCAAAGTCCAAAAGGGATGGCAGGGCTAAAACCAGTATTAGTAAAGTTGGCCTCCCTTGAGAGACTCTGAAAGTGCCTTAAAGGATTTTGGCTGCCAAAAGCTGCTTGTGTTCTTTGGTCCATGGCTCCATCATTGTATTGATCCATCTTCTATTCCCACATCATATTTTACACTATTATTGCTAACATCCCAGCTCCCGTTACAATGACTTGTGAGATTACTTCGGGGCTACAGAAAAAAATCTAGGGTGATTCCCTCAGGCCCAGATCTTCAACTTAATTATAGCTGCAAAATCCCTTTTCTACCAAAGGTACCAACATCATAGCTTCTGGGGATTAAGACCTCTTTCGGGCCCATAGCTTGGCCTACCATGGTAACCATGGTCAAGTTCCTTGACGTGGACTGGAAGTCAGTTCCCTCAAGTACAAAATGAGAATAACACTTTCTTCTTTGTGGAATTGTAAAGCTTACCACGAATGGAGGTGATGTTTCTTTTTTATGAGGCAGAGTTAATGTTTATTAAGGATAATTTAAAATAGATTGTAAGCATGAGAGTTAAGAGAAAGGCAGTCCAGGAGAAAGTAAGACATACCCTAGAGTGTGGGTGTGGACTTCTCTAAGACAGTCACTGGAAGGGGTATTGCAAAACCACAGTAGTTTCTGTTACTTCCTTGGCCTGAACATAAGGAAAGAGAAACTGGCCATGCCACTTGGGCGTGTAGGTCCTTTGTTGGTATGGAGCCATTTAAGCTTTTAATTCTGTACATCACAGAGAGTTTCCCTTGCCTTTAAGAAGCCTTACTATAGTTTGATTTACAAACACCAAAATACCAGTCTCTGCCCTACATACTTGAACAGCAGTCATAAGTTTTGGGTGCTTAAATTTAATAGTATTAACCTTTCCTTTTCCGTCATAACTTTGGTTATTCATGTGTGTGCCAGTTCCACTAAATTAACACTGCCACATTGAACTGGCAGCAGAGTACATTTCTATATTTAAGATAATAACTCTTAATAGACTAACAGCCTCTGTTTAAAATAAAGGTTTGTTCTTTTGTAAGTTGAACCACTGCAATAAGTAAAAGAGTATGGGTGCATAGAAAGAATGCCTTATTAAGAAATGCCCTGATAAGAAAATAGGGACAAGACCAGGCTACAAAAACCCACAGAGACAGCTGACCTGAAGAAGGGGGAGCTAATGAACCCCCAGACTGATAACTGGGAAACCAGCATAGGACCGATTCAGACCCCCTAAACATGGGTCTCAGTTAGAAGGCCTGAGCTGTCTAAGGGACCTCTGACAGTGGAACCAGGATGTATCGCTGGTGCACGAAAGGACTTTGGGAACACATTCCCCATGAAGGGATACTCCCTTAACCTAGAGGCAGGAGGGAGGGCCTAGTCCCTACTCCAAATGACTTGACATATTTTGATGATCCCTCCTGGAAGGCACCACCCTCCCTGTGGAGTGGGGGTGGAGGTGGGTGGGATGGGAAGGTGGTCTGAGGGCATGGAAGGGAGGGGGAGGATGCAGGAGGTGTAGGGGGAAACTAATACAAATATAATGTATGAAAAAGTGTGTTTTTAATAAAAATCTTTCCTCTATCACTAAAAAGAAAAAAAAAAAGAAAAGACAACACCCCAGCCATAGGCAACCATGACAGCATCCCAAAGAGAATGAGACTGACCCTTCAGTTCCCAGAATGCTAGAGAAGTTATAGAGCATCATATCATAGGTAGCAGGATGGGGTCTTAAAGAAAGCACTTCTGATTATAAAGAGCAAAGGGACATTTCTTTCTGTGACAGGTTTTCAGAGTGGGGTGAGCAGTTAAATTACATGCTATATGACCTTGACTTCATGCTAGAAATCAGAAAATTAGTGATAAAGTCTAGCTACAACTCAAGTCTGTCTTAGGTCTGAGCAGTAGGGAAAGCTGGCCAAGCCTTCTAGCCATGAGTAAAACTGAGAAAACTCAACTCTCAGAACTTAGGAATTCCAGCACACCAGCTTGTCAACTCCCTGGAGAGATTTGCAAGGGGAATGGTCTGAATTCAGGGAGAAATATGGGCACCTAGAGGTGTGTGATCTAACACCACTGGTCACATTTTGGCTCCTACTCCATTGCCTGTCGGATAGCTCAGTGGGTAAAGGCAATTGCTGTACAAGCCTCATGGCCTGTGGAGCCCACATACAGATGGAAAGACAAAACCTACCCCAATTTTGTTCCATGACCATCATGAGAATGCTTTGGTATGTATGCAAATACACACACATACACAATAAAAGTTAATTTTAGAAAATTGTTTGTCTTGCTACTCCCAGGGCAAACCCAAACTGCCAGTGTGAAGTGTGTGAGAAATTCAAGTTCTCAAGCCCCGTTCTGGACTTGTTGACAGAGTCCCATATGACTTGTGTAAGGATGAATTTTAGCAGCCAGGAGGTCAAAACAGAAAAATCAGAAGTGAAATCTTGCTACATTACTGTCTTAAAGGAAAAAGAAAAGGAAGAAAAGAAAGCTTTGGCCAACACTTAGACGGAAGAAGCAAAGGCCATCCTGAGACATTTAAGACCCTCTTCCTTTTTCTCAAAGAAAGCACCCACAAAAAAGCACTTACTGCATTACAACCCTGACTCTCACTGTGTTTTGGGATGAATTGGAAATGCTTATAAATCTGTTGAGGGCCCACCTTCAGCAGTAGCTATTGGCCTTTCTCCCTCTCTCCTATGAGATCTGGGTAGAATTTACCTTTAAAATTTACACAGATATTTCTGTTTAAATGAAGGTACTTTATTCTTTCATCCATCCAATAAATATTGGATGTCATTGTGTAAGAGGCTCTGTTCAAAATGTTGATCATGCATAAGAGCATAAAACATTTAAAACACAAACCAAAGCATTGCCCCCAGAGATCTTAGTAAGACAAAATATAAACAAAATACTTACTATGATAGATGATAATAATTTGTACTAGTTTTCTGTCACTGTGATAACATGTGAAGGGGATCTATTCATCTTATGGATGGGGAGTAAACAGAGAGAAAGACAGAGAGACCACTATGGTGATTGGAAACCATCTTTTATGTTCATTTGGACTCTTTGCCACCCTCCTCCAAGAATAGAAAAGACAGACAGCATACAGAACAAATGGGAGCTACCTTACTGTCAGTGGGGATTACAAACATTAACTGATTATTATGTGTGGTTTAAATGAAGTGATTTGAACTTAGTAATGTAAGGGATGCTGGGAGAGAACTGGTACAGCCCAGGGAAGTGATGCACTTCAAAGCTCTTGAAGGCTCTGGGAGGCTAACCGAGAGCTATCCTTTGCAGAACAAGTCTGCGGACCCAGCAGACTTCTACAGCCGCTGATCTCTGAAGTGGTCCGTGTCTGCCGAATCTGGAGCCTAGAAATTATCTCAGAATTATTGTCTAAATCTGAAATAAGGAGTTTTGGAGGTTGAGGAGAGATGAGGAGTCCTCTCTGCTTGTAGGGTGCTCTGAAGTCCCGGGGTTGTCGTTTTTTGTTTTTGTTTTGTTTTGTTTTGTTTTGTTTGAGAAGCAGTAGTCACTGGTTGGCTGATTAGCTTACTACATCCTGACAATCAGGGAAGGGCTGTCAAAAACTTCCAGCAGTTGCAGTTATTATGGTGGTCTTTGTAAGCCTCCAGCTGCACTTTTTCCAGCCTGGTAATGCTTGGACAGAAAACTCTGCCTTGGACAACGTTTTACTTACAAACCACCATGGGGGAAAATGAACAGAGAAGGGGACACAGGGAATAGTAGAGGGGAATTGCTATTTAAGGTGTTCACAAACATACTGAACCAACCAAAAATCTGGCATTTGAAATCCTCGGCATAAGTGGGATGGGGTTGCCATGAAGAGACATAAGACAGAACCACTAGAGGAGGGTGATAATGTATAGTGCAATATTTTAAAAGATTTCTGCTGTTTATCAAATTCAAATAGAACTGGATACCTTGTACCTTTATCTGTCAGCCCTACTTCAGAGGCCACAGCAATAACCATGGTGAATGGCAGTGGAGGCTGCTCAAACAGGATAGTAGCAGTAGAGGTGGTTCCTGGTCCCTGATTTGATTATAAAGTGGGGGAGAGAAGAGTCAAGGGCAGCTCTATAATTTTTGGTGTATTAAGAAGCCTGTGGTAAGGCATGGTAGCCTTTAAACCAAGCACTTGGGAGGCAGAAGCAGGGTGATTTTGTGAATTCAAAGCCAGCCTGGTCTACAGAGCAAGTTCTAAGATACAGACACCCTGTCACCAAAAGAAAATGCAGTGGTTAATGGGCAGAGGTAGGACAAACCTACAAGCAGAAGTGGTTGCTTGACCTGGGAAGTTCAAAACTAGACTGGGCAATATGGTGAGACCTTATCTTAACAAACAAGGCTGTGACTACCACTTACTAAAATGGGGAAGACTATAGGTGGAATGGTTTGGGATTGGGAGCAGAAGAGAAAGAGGTGAAATGTTCACTCCTGGCTGTAATTGTGATACAGCCATACGTAACCTAGAGGAGGTGTCAAATAAGCAACTGGATATATACAATTCAAATTGTGAGCTATATAGAATACAAATTCAGTATGTGAGTATATGAGGGATATTTCTCATTCAAGCCACCACAGTGTGTATTCCAAAAATACATCTGGGATGGGGTTGTAGAGTTGACTAACCAGTTGAGCACCTGTTACCATTGCAGAGGACCAGGCATGCACATGATATACAGATATGCAGACAAAACACACAAATATATTTTTAAAAAACCAACAAAATAAATCTTACATTTTCCCCAATTTAAATGGATGAGATTCATTTTACAAACATGAATACTTTTTTGTGGTGCTAAGAATTGAACCCAGGTCCTCATGTGTTCTAGGAAAACACCCTGTCACTGAACTACATCCCTGGCCCTTCTTCGTTTGTGTTCTGAGAATCACCTAAACTTGAGATCCTCCTGTTTCAGTTACCAGAGTTCTAGGTGATTTATCTATGAGTGATATTCTGAGCAGCTACAATTAGAGACTTGAGTCACTGAGCTTGGCTACCAAATACTTCTGCATAATCCAAGTAATCTACAGTTTATAGCTAAAGAAAACCAAGTTTCTCAGTTCATAATTGCAATTTTTTTACTGCACCAGTTTTAGCAAACTGGAACCATAGTTCATAGAATTGTGTCCCATTGTATGTTGGTGTTAACCACAAAACTCATTTTGCAAGAGATTTGAAAAGCAGAAGTGAAGCAACTTCTCCACACTGATTTATTTCTTTATTTATTCTGGGAAAGTAAGTGACTTGTCTGGATCACCAAGGTAGATTTTTATGCATTGTTGCTGGCCCCTGGCTCATCTTGGCGTAGGTGGCACCTGGACCCGCAGTTCATTAGCCACCATTAAAGCTTTTCTAACAGACTGTGTTAAGGCCAGATCATGTGCAAATACAGACCTGTGATGAAAGTACCATCTTCTCTTCTCCCTCAGCCAACCACAGTAGCTGGAGAGACTGTGTCAGTCTCATTTCTCCTTAGCACCCTGGCCTCAGAGCAGCTTATGAACACATGTTTCTGTGCAAGGAAGAAAGCCAATCTCAAGAGAGACAAAATATTTTCAATGTAGTGTTTCTTGTTGTTTTTCTTTTCCTAATTGAAATCTCCACTGAGGGACAACTTATGTTGTGGTAGGCGTCTGTGGTGGTTTGAAAGAAAATGGCTCCTGTAGGCTCATAGGGAGTGGTGGCATTGTTGGAGTTGGTGAGACTTTGCTGGAGGAAGTGAGTCACCGGGGGTGAACTTTGAGGTGTCAGGTGCTCAAGCCAGGATTGTTGGGTGGTATTTGATCACACATTGTGAACCCTGTTTTAATTTGTGTTAATTAAATAAAATTATCCTTAGGTCAGGAGGCTGCTTAAGTAACTAATTGACAGAAAGTAGCCATCAGAGGGCATCTGGAAGAGCTAGAGAGACACAGGAAGTAGTAGGGTGGGGTTTGGAATGGCACAGGTATTTCTGGTTTGGTGAGGCAGAAGCACAGGTCTTCTGTGGATACTAGCCAGAAGAGAGAGTCAGCTAGTTGCTACTCAACCTCTCTGAACTAACAGGTTTTCACCCCAGCCGTTGAATCTCAAGTCTTCTCATAATTAGAACAATAGAGATTTAGTTAAAGCTACCTTTAGCAGCAGCAACAGGGCTGGTGCCTACAGGAACAAAGTTCTCACCAGGCTTCAGCCTAAGCAGGGATGTCATTGCTAGAGAAGCAGGCCAGTAACTGGAGTCTCAGTTGCTGGCAGAGATAGCAGTAGGTTAAGGCACAGCCACTGTGCTGAAGTTAAAACAACACAGACCCAGTGTGGCAGTCTCTTTCTGCTGCCTGTGGAATTCTCAGCTTCCTCTCCAGCACCATGTCTACCCAAAACATGCTTCCTGCCATGACAATAATGAACTATACATATATACTGTAAGTCAGCCACAATTAAATGTTTTCTTTTATCAAAGTTGTCTCTTCCAGCAAATAGAAACCCTAACTAAAATAGTGCCCTTTGAGATTTTTCTTTTACATATAATCAAAGCTCAGCCAAAGTGGTTTCACTCAGTGGGAAACTACTTCGGCTGAGTGGCTGAAGTAGTGAAATTTAGCAGTCACTAATTTTTCACTCTGGAGATGATTCCCACCCACCAATTATTGAAAAATTTCTACACCCCAATAAGCCTTTCAAATGATGCAGCAATCCAAATCAAACCGAATTAGATAAAGCCCACGTTTAATGGATACAATGCTCCCTATGGCCTTCCAACCAACCACCCCCTCCAGAGGAGACAGGAAAACCCTGAGTTTGTTTTCTGGGGGACAGTTTAAATAACCTATGGGAGTGGTCTTGAGCATCTCTGGGGCAGGGGTCATCATTTAGAAGGCTTTCTGAGATGCAGCAGGGTTTGGAGAGAGATGGGGAGGGGGCTGGGGTGGAACTTCCACCATAACAATCACCATCCTCTGAAAGGCGTTGGCTTGGTTTAGTTGCAGCTTTTGCATTAGAAAAGTCGCACAAGTGGGGAGGGCAGTGTAGCTAAAGAAGAGTACACGCTTAACATGGTAAGGCCAAGATTTTGATTCCCAGCACTATGAAAACTCAACTCTGACCACAATGCTTTTATGTACAAGCCAACTCTCCAGAAGGAAGCAAATCAGGCAGCCAGCCAAGTTGTATAGGTGCAGATTCAGAATCAATATCCTTTCTCTGTGCTTTGGGAACATGCAGAAGATGTGGTTGAGAATAACATGAGTCACAGAACTTCCTGTCAAATGCTTCGTGGGAAGAAAGTTGTATTTGCTCCAGCTACAGGCTTAACCTGTCATCTCCACTATACTTGCTTACCAGCAGATGGATGATTTTACAGCAGGCTGCTCTTGGATGTATTCCCCTTCCTGCTTGTTGCTCCAAGGTCACCATCTGCAGGGGCTGTGTGAAAGTGACCTTTAGAAGCTCCCTTCTTTTGGCCAGTGTAAGATCTAAGTGTCTGCCCAACGGGGTCTGCTTCTCATCAGCAGATATGGGACTTTATAGTCAGGGAACAGGGAAGTGAGCTGAGAAATGAGGAACTCACAATTAATCTTGTTCTTTGACATGGCTGAATAATAAAATATGTACTAAGGGTCATCATCCGAGAGGCTTCCTCTGGCAGCTGATGAAAGCAGATACAGCCTTGATATGCAGGTGTGTGCCTAGCCTTATTGTATATTGTTAGGTCATATTTGGTTGATATCATTATGAGGCCTGCTCTTTTCTGAAGGAAAATGGAGAAAGAGTGGATCTGGGGAAGAGGGAAGGTGGGAGAACTGGGAGGAGTGGCTGGAGGGGAAACTGCAGTTGAGATGTATTGTCTGAGAGAAGAATAAATAAAAAGAAAAAGAAAACAATGTTTATATATACATATTATGTTATATATATATATATACATACATACATACATACATATATATTCCCAGCGCTCTGACACTCTGAGATGCATAGGCAAGTGGATCTCTGTGAGTTTGAGGCCAGCCTGGTCTACAAAGTGAGTTCCAGGACAGCCAAGGCTGTTACACAGAGAAACCCTGTCTCAAAAAAAACATGGGAACTGAAATCTTCTGGACTTTTAATATGATTTGATTGTCATTTTTGCTCACCAGGTATGGTTGAGGTCATGGAAAATACCAGTGGAGCTTGGTATTTTCTTGTTCCAATGGCTGTCCTAGCTAAAGATAAATATTACTTTTATCATCCTCCACCTCTTTCCTATATATCTGACTTTGTTGAGTAGTCTAATCTTTGAGCAGAAAATAAATTCTCTCACATGGCAACCTATTTGAAACTGTGTCTACCACACTTCCCAGATCTCTTAAAAGGCACACCATTCACCTGGCCCTCCCTCTTCAGATAATGTGACTGCCATACCCTTTAACATCCTGACTTTATGTAAAATCAATATTGATAAGATTCATTTGAAAATGTGTTCCTGTAGCTGGGTGGATAGCCCAGTGGGTAAGTGTGCTTCTGCATAATCATGAGAACCTGAGTTAAAATCCTTAGCACCTACATAGAAAGCTGCCTGTGGCCATGCACGTCAGTAACGCCAGTTCTGGGGAGGCAGAGACAGGATTGCTGGAGCTACCAGATTAGTTTCAGGCTTAGTGAGAGATTCTCAAATGGACAAGAGAGGCAGTGATAGTGCAGAACACTGAACACCCTCCTCTGGTACACCTGAACATGTGTGCATATGCCACATGCAAAGTGAAAATACAAAGAAATTGAAAATAAAATACTAAAACTGTGGCCCTTGCTAGGGATGTATTTTGGTGAAAGGATGCTAGTTTGATATGTACAAATTCATACCCAGTACCTCTCTCCTCCTCCTCTCTTTCCTTGCCCCTATGTATGTATGTATGTATGTATGTATGTATGTATGTATGTATGCATGCATGCATGCATGCATGCATGCATGCATATACATCAGTGGTAGAATGTTTGTCTACTATGCATAAAAACCCTGGTTTAATCATCAGTATTAGAAAAACAAAAGTGAGTTCTAATCCTTCCAGGTGTATGGAGAGACTCCATCTCAGAAAACTAAGAAATAGTCCCTTTAAACTGTTGCAGGCTTACTATTGCTAAACCGAGTGAGACCATTGACTTTAAATTTTGAGGGAAACATTGCTAGTGATCATTTTTGATCAACTAAATGTGCTAAGTATTCTTAAATTGGTATTAGTGAACAGGGTTCCCACTGTACCTCCAGATATAATCTCTTGAGTGTAAACACGTGGCTCATACTTTTGTCAAAGCATTTAGCTTGTAAGGGCATCTTGATGAGCTGCTCACTTCAAGTCTTCTTTTTAAATCATCCAGTCTGACTTTTGACAGAAACTGCTTCAAATCAACCATTTCTACTTTGCTCCTTTGATTGCCAGGGCAGCCCCCATCTTTACTGACTGCAGTTTCATGTCTCAATTTCCTTGAGAAATCAATTCATTTTGGCAGAAAAAGTAGTGATAAAATAGGAGCAGGACATAGCATCTATGTCCTTTTTCTGGTATCTCACATTTCAAAGGAAAGAACCTTGCTATTTTGTTTTGTTTTGTGTAACAAATAAGTGAGTTTGTGTCATTCTCTTTTATTTGCAGGAGGCTACATGCTTCTTTCTGTTCTGATTTCCCCCATGGGCTTGACAGACTCTCATGTGAAAGCAATTTTTCAGGATATCTTCGGGGTCTTTATTTTTATTTTCTATGTCTTACATTCTTAAATCTTCACTTTCTTTTTTGTAAATATTCTTTTCAAGCTTCACATTCTTTGGGGATTATATCCTTTTTTTACATACCTTAGTTAGATTATATTTTACTTAGTTTTTTCCCCTAAGTTTTTGAAGATTAATAGTAGTAATAGTAGTATTTTGGTATTTTTGAGACAGGGTTTTTTTTTTTCTGTTCAGCCCTTGCATTCCTGGAACTTGCTCTGTAGACCAGGTTGGACCTGAATTCAGAGAGAGATCTACCTGCCTCTGCCTCCCAAGTACTGGAATTAAAGGTGCACATACCATACCTAGCTCTATTTTTATTATTTTTAATGTGTGTGTGTGTGTGTGTGTGTGTGTGTGTGTGTGTGCATGCGTGTGCATGTGTGTGCATGCAGGTGCACATAGAAGCCAGAGATGTCAGATTCCCTTGAAGCTGGAGTCACAGGAAGTTGTGAAGACATGAATGCTAACAATTGACCTTGGGTCCTCTGGAAGAGCAGTACACGCTCTTAACTGCTCAGCCATCTCTTCTGCCCATTTTTTCCTAATTTTTTTGAAATGTGTTTTCATAATATTGAAGCTTCATTCATAAGATGATCTAATGTTACTTTCCTTCAATACCGAGCTTAAAATAATATAGTCATGTTTTTCCAAGGCTCTGGCTCATTCCATATCTCCAACCAATTCTTGTGTTTTGGTTAAAAGTCCAGACTAGGCATTCCCTTAATACTTTCTGAGAAAGAAAGATGCATCAGTTTTATTTAAAAACCACATCATTACTTTATTTTATCTCTATTCTTTCACAAGTTCATCTGATCCCTCCCCCACCCACCCTCCCCTCCACCCCCCCGCACACACACTCTCTTTGGTCATATTCCTGCATTATTCACTCTTATCTGCTACCCCTCCCACTATACCCTTTCTTCTTCCCAGCAAGTTCCTCTCCTACCTTAATTTTTAAGTGTGTGTGTGTGTGTGTGTGTGTGTGTGTGTGTGTGTGTGTGTGTGTGTCTATGCCTGTGTTTAAGCATATGTATGTGGATGCCCTAGGTGGGCAGAATAGAGCATTGGATTCCCCGGAGCTAGAGTTACAGGGGATCATGTGTATGTTGGTTTGAAAGAAAATGGCTCGCAAAGGGAGTGACTCTATTAGACGGCGTGGACTTGTTGGAGTAGGTATAGCTGTATTGAAGGAAATGTATGCATCACTGTAGGGTGGGATTTGAGGTTTCTTGTACACAAGATACCACCCAGTGTCTAAGTTCACTTTCTGTTGCCTGCACAAGATGTAGGACTGTCAGTACTTCCCCAGCACCGTGTCTGCCTGCACACTACCATGCTCCCATCATGATGATAATGGACAGAACCTCTTAACTGTATGCCACTTCAATTAAATGTTTTTTTTTTTAATAAGAATTGCTGTGACTAAGACGGTGAACAACCTGGCATTGGTCCTGAGAAATGAACCCAGGTTCACTGCGAGAACAGGAAGTGTTTTTAACCACTAAACCATCTCTCCAGCTCCTCTTTTTTTGGTCCCTGTGAGCCACTGCATTTAATTAATGTTGCTTTCATGAGCATGGGTAAGGGGTTGTTTTCTTGAGCTTACCAGTGCTTACACCACTGACGAATATGACTGCCTTCTCCCAGCAACCGTTAGTCACTTGTAACTTCTCAAGGATAAGTGGATCCTTATGAGCTAAAACATTGTCTTAATTTGTATTTTTGATTATTAATCATCCTACTTGGTTTTCTGTTGCTGTGATAAACACATGACAGAAAGCAACTTAGGAGGGAAAGGGCTTAATGAATTCTACACTTGCAGGTCACAAGTCATTGAAAGAAGTCAAAGCAGGAAGTCAGGACAGGAACTTGAGTCAGGAATTTGAAAACGGAAACCATGGCTGAATACTGTTTGCTAGCTCATGCATAGCTATATATAGCCCAGGACCACTAGCTTAGGGATAGTACCACCTACATGAGCTGGGTCCTCCAAAATCAATTATTAATCAGAATAATGCTCCAAAGACATGCCAACATTTGACTTCTCTCAATGATGAACTGTGACCTGGAAGTATACAATGAATCAAACGTTTTCCTTCCCAACTTGCTTTTATTCACCCATAATAACTTCCAGAAGTCTCAGAAACTGATCAGACTCACTAGGCCCTCCTTCTCTGAGAGTTACCTTCAGACAAATCAAGCAGGAAGAAGACTCAGACCAGCTCTCTGGAAGATGCAGAAACCAGCCAAGCTTACTGGAAGTGACCTAGGCCAGCTGAGTCTCTCAGAAGAGGCGCTCTCTAACCTGTTGATGCAGTGTGCTCCAGGTTCACGGATTTTATGAACTGTCACCTATGCTTGGGTGGGCTTTGTTGATACAGCTGTCACTGATTAATTTTTGCTCTTCTCTCACCCATATATCTGTAAGTAACCCTAATAAAATTAATTTGTTTCACCAAGTTGGCCATTGGTGTGATTGTTTCTTTGGTCTTCTGTGGGGTCCCTCTCTGGGGTGAGTAGATTTTGTGTGTGTGTGTGTGTGTGTGTGTGTGTGTGTGTGTGTGTGTGTGTGTGGCTGAATCTCCCCAGGAAAAGTCTGCCACACAATGTTTTACTTAGGTTCATGTCCTTTTTAAGGTGGAATAATATTGCATAATTGCATAATACCACATTTTGTTTCCCTGTTTGTTTTTTGTATGTGGATGAACATTTGCGCCACTATGAGCAAGGGTATATAAATATCTATTTTAAACCCATTTGTCTATATATCAAGAAATAGAACAGGCATGGTGGCACACTCCTTTCATCTCAGTGCTCAGGAAGCAGAGGCAGGTAGTTCTTTCTGGGTTCAAGGCCTGCCTGGTCTAGAGGGTGAGTTCCCGGACAACCAGAGCCACACAGCGAAACCTTGTCTTGAAAAACAAAACAAAATTAGATAAATAAAATTAAATTAAAAAGAACTGATTTGAAGCATTGAACTGCATAAGCTTGCCTTGGTGGCACATTCAGTCCTTAAGAGGTGGAGACCGGGAGGACTAGGAGTTGAAGGTCTTCCTTGGCTACATACACAGTTGGAGACCATCCTAGGCTGGAAAACTGGTGAGATGGCCCAGCAGGCAAAGGCACTTACTGCTTCAGTTCCTAGTGGAATGAGAAAACTGACTTCTGCAAGATCCCCCACCTCACATACAAACAGATACATGCTTTGTCCTCCTGTCACATATTACAGCTCAATCCAGCGTGAAGAAACATGGCTCTGCCTTTCCACTATATTAAGAAGATTCCAACTTGCCACTCCCACTGTTCCACTAAGGTCCATGAAATCTGACATTACTGTTGTCCATCTGTACGCATAATTCAAGATGGTCTCTCTGGTGGTTTAGATGAGAACGGCCTCCCATTTGTTCATATGTTTGAATACTTAGCCCTCAGTTGCCTCAGTTGTTGGAACTGTTTGGGAAGGATTAGGAGATGTGACCTTGTTGGAGGAGCTTTGTCAAAAAAAAAAAAACTCCAGCCATTCCCAGTGTGGCTCTCTCTCTCTCTCTCTCTCTCTCTCTCTCTCTCTCTCTCTCTCTCTCTGTCTCTGTCTCTCTGTCTCTCTCTCTCTCTCTCTCTTTCTTTCTCTCTCTCTCTCTCTGTCTCTCTCTCTCTCTGTCTCTCTCTCTCTCTCTCTCTGTCTCTGTCTCTCTCTGTCTCTCTCTCTCTGTCTCTCTCTCTCTCTCTGTCTCTCTCTCTCTGTCTCTCTCCCTCCTCTCTCTCTCTCTGTCTCTCTCTCTCTCTCTCTCTGTCTCTCTCTCTGTCTCTGTCTCTCTGTCTCTCTCTCTCTCTGTCTCTCTGTCTCTCTCTCTCTCTCTCTCTCTCTCTCTGCTCTGTGGTCTGTGGTAG